>CM040117.1:110590760-112032842 GCA_022559845.1 Amorphophallus konjac
GTGATGATGGTAGTAAACATATGGTGTAGAAGCCTCTGAAGCGGAGGAAATCTGTTTGTATTAAGACTGGTGACATGAGTCTGCGTAGGGTCTTTAGGATTGCCAGGCTTCTCTGTCAAAATTGTATATGCCTCAAATGCATCATAGCAAAATTCAGACTCTTTCAGACCGACCAAGGGAATGTGCCATGCTTTGTTAAAAAGCCGTGGCTTCACATGTATTCTGACATCTTGTACCTCAGTCCATAGTTCTCCTTTCTCTTCATCAAAAAATAAGTTTGTATACCATTACTGCACTAATGAGGGGTAGTAGACTTGGTGTCTACTCATGAAACTGGTCCATTCTTGAAACTCAAATAATGGCAGTAGTTGAGGAAAATTATCAAGCGTTTTGTGATCAGAAAAATCCACAAATCGAGGGAATAAAATTCTTGTTGGGTCATTTTTCTCTTGCCTTTGAATGGATGAGACAACACTTTTGAGCCCTTTGTCTTTCCCTTTGCCCTTTTCTATTGTGGTCAAGTTCTTCCTTTTTGCTGGCAGTTCCAGCGCCGTTTTCTTTCCACTGCGAGTTGCCTCCTTTGTCCGTTTTGTCGGCAGGTCCGGCGCCTTTCTCTTTCCACTGTGGGCTGCTTCCTTTGCATGTGGCCTTTGCTTCTCTGATTCAGCCGGTCGGTCGTGGGCGTGCTTCGAGCGAGGCTCCAATCTGGGTTCTGCATGAATGGGAGCTCGCCGCTTTGAGACTAGCTTCTTTCCCTTACCACGAGCAACCGGAGGTGCCATGAGAGGTGAATAGCAGAGAAAAGGGAGGAATAGGGGTTGGAGAAGCTGCAATAGAGGTGGATAGCTTGAGCTAGCACGAGAGGGTGCTCCGTTGTCGACCTTTGGCGGATGGCAAGGGAGCGAGGGGTTTGGAAAAGAGAGTGCACGAAAGAGGCGGTGGAATGAAATAACAGTGAAAAAGGAGTAAACGGTGAAAAGACAAAAAGAGTCGGTCAAAGGGGTATAAAAGCCGGTCAAATGGGTTGAGATGACGAATTGAAATACGTATTTCACATCCTCTATGTTAGATAAAATCTGATACTCCCCTTTTTATTTTAGGGATTGATGGTTTAAAGATTATAAACCCAATTTTGATGCAAGATTGTTTAGGAAAACCTTTTATGCAAATGTAATAGGATTAAAACATGAAGATTAAAGTATTTTGCCTTTCCCAAGTCTTTCAATCTTACTCATTGAGTTTATTGGGCAGATTTGAGAGAAAATTTGAGCAAGTATTGAGAATAAACAAGGATCCTATTGGAATTTGCAAAGAGTCAACCCCATTTTTTTATTATTAATTAACAGTTTAATGTAGCACACACCTTTTGACTCGAGGAAACACGTTGATTAGATGTCAGAGTCGCCGGTTACTCAGTGTGGCTCATTGTCCTGTCTCTTTTTTATCAGAGATAGCATGCTTCATCATGACATGACCTACTACATTTCTTTGATGCAGTATTCAGTTTCTCTGAAGATAATGCCATTGCTCTGATTTTTTTTTGAGACGTATTCTCTTACTTATTTCATTTTTAGATGTCATGTTTAAAAACAATATACGCTCAAGATTCTACGATCAAACCAACCCTTTTACTTTTAACTTTCAGACATCCAGCACAAGGTCATGAACAATTACTTTATAGAATGTTTTAACCCTATTCCAGATACACACCTAGTATGTTCCAGAACAATTAACAACAAAAGTTAGGGTAATAAAAGTTAAACCATTCTAACCATTATTTAAGAGGGGTAAGTCTGAGATGCCTAATTAAGGATGCATTAGGGATTGAATCCATTTCAACTTCCCCTACCTCATAGACCGGTAGAACAAATGAATTCATGTTTCATATGAAGAGAGAAATTGTGGAGTGATGTACCATGCAAAAAAAATAATTTTCAGCTGAAAAAGTAGAGGATAGAAGGTGGAAAGAGTCAAGGTTCACTCTGGCAAGGAGGGAAGTGTAGCACCCCGGTATATTAATGAATAAAAATTTTGATAAAATTAATAAGAAATTCCTTAAGAATAAGTAAAATTTTGACCATTTTATAAAAATCTAGAAAAATTAGAATCGTGTAGAGGATAAAACGTTTAGTAAAATTATCTTCTACGACCGACCCAAATAAAATTCTTAATTAAGCCGAATTAGCAGATTAAGACCCAAATCCACACTTAGCCTAATCGGACCTTAAAACGTAAAATTTGAGCCCAATACCCGATCATTTAAGCTAAAACCGGATGCAAATGAAAGGCTAAGATTAAGAGATCATTTTCCTTCTAGTTATTCTCCAAAACCCTAACCCTAGGAGTGGAATTTGGCGGCGGAGTGGCGGATTGACCAGGTCTTGCGCGAATCGTGCACGTCCGCAGTTGGGAGGACTCTATCTCCCCGGTCGATCTTTCTAGAGACCAATTAGCCCCATAAAATCAAACCTCAGACGCCCTAGAATAGTTTGGATGCTGTGGCAGCCGGTGAGGAGCTCGGAGGAGGGCGAATTCCGATGATCATCGGCGGCGTGTTCTTAGCGTGATCGGAGTTCTTCTTCCCCTTTCATCCTTCGTTTTAGGTAGGTGATAGCAAGCCAAACCCTAAGTGTTATGTATGGATAGAAGCGACGTCCTGTCCTATTTCTTTTGGTCTAAAAAGGCCTAAATGTTATCTAGTTTCTTGCGAGAATTTTGAGTTTTAGTGGAAATATGTTAGAATTAGGGTTAGCCATGTCTCACTTCGTTTAAGTAGGGATTGCAGGCACTAAACCTTTAATTGATCAGGCTATCTTATACAACTTTTCATGCTCATTCTATTGATAGTAAAAGCCCTAAATTTCATGCTCTATGTTGTGTGTATTTAACTATTTTCGCCAACCCTAGCCGGACTCGCCAGAGGCGGGCAAGGCAAAGGTAGCAGAAGACCCCCTGAATTGCGCGGCCTCTCGATAGACCGCCCATCCTAGATAGGCGGCCAGTTATTGACCGTTCATGTGCTTTTATCTCCGATATGTTTCGTGGAATGAGCGGCAGACCCCTAACCGCCCTGTCATTAGGAAGCCAGTTCCGGACCATTCACCTTCCCCAGCGGCACTCTTTAGAGCGCTATACTTGGTTTCCGATGTTTTGCTAGCCTCTATTCCTTGTAATGGTTGGGACTCTCCGCCGGATACTCCTTCCGTCGGACTAGGACCTTCATTACGGGACCTCCGTAAGCCCCCACGAGCCTGGGATTCCCACTAGGATGTCGGGCAGGTTGTACCACCAAGACCTGAACCTGTTCACGTGATCGAACCACTTGGATTGCTGTGTTGTGATTCACGGCCCAATTTGGACCGACTGAGTCTTGAACGGTCGGATTTAGACCGTTTAACTCAATAGGCGGCCCATTATGAACCGTGCATTCCTGGCTAAATGCCATTTCTTGTTGGTCGATTAACCTTGTTTCATCTTCGACCAAATCATGGTTTGATCGACCTAATAAGCCTAGGTTGACCAGTGGATAGTGGGCTGGACCCTGGTTCAGTTCTACCCCACTTATGGCAGCCCGAAGCCATTTTGGGTGGATTTCTAGTTGCCAGTCAAGCCCAGTAATTGAACGGACAGTCTCTGCCCGCTCATTCTTTAGAGCGGATCGTAATGGACCGTTCAGTTACTTAGCGGCCCCATCCAAACCGCTTACTGTCGTCGTGGGCTTCAGATCTTTCCTGTCGTGCACGGCCCAGAGTGGACCGTTCATACCAATTAAAAAGCCCACTTGTGACCGTCCTATAATTTGAGTGGCCCATAGTAGACCGTTTATCCGTGGCTTCTCTAAGGCTGTTCTTTCAGCCCGATCCCTTTAGCGCGGTCCGGCTAACGACCGTCCATTCCTCTGAACGGCCCAATATGGACCGTGTACCTTCCAGAAAATGATTTTTGTGGTTATTCGTGTTTGAATACAAGGACCTGTTGGTTCTTGATAATTTGAACTTTCTGGTCAAAGTATCTCTTCGACTTATCCTTGGGTTTTCCGAGGTAAGTTATACCTTGACATTATTGGCCATTTAACTTGATTAATGTCTAGACATAACTTGGGATTTTGGATCCATTAAATCAATGCCAACGCATCATAAGGGCCCGGTCTGGTCCTGGGAGGAGCGCTCGAAAAGTACTTGTGTCCCGGGGAGTTTGAATGACATGGTGTGACATTGCACCGAGTGCATAACTAGCGTGATATCTATGACATAATCTCTTACTTACTTGAGTAATTCTTGCTTGTTGGCCAATTTCCAGTTACGTTATGTTCATGATATCGTACTTATGTTACTTGTCATATCGTCATTTCCTTTCGTTCTTTTCTTTTCACACTCATAAATGTAATTAATTGGTTAATTATTTAAACTTACCTGTTATTACCTACTGAGCGTTCGCTCACCCAGTTGTCCCCTTTTTTCAGGTAGCTCAGGTGAGGATTCGCAAACTGATGGGGATGGGCAAGAGTGACGACCCTGCAGCGAACCTGTTGGACGAACTTGAAGAGTCATCTAGAGTTGTTTTGTGTCTAGTTATGATCTAGAAAGTGTGTCTTGTAAGAGTTGGAGTTAGGAAGTCAGCAAATTGTAATTATGTCAATTAAGTGTTGTTATGTAAGTTTTCTTAAGTTGGTTTGAAGGATGATGTAATTGGATTATGGAGAAATTCATATTTTCTTAGTTATGGAGTTATTTCTGTTCGTGGTGTTATGTTGACCCTTTAGCTTTAGCATAGCATGTCTGTAAATCAACATATTATTATTAATTGTTTCTACTATTAGTCCCGATATTCCGCGTCAGGGCGTGACAGTTTGGTGGTATCAGAGCCTAGGTTTCTAATATTCCTAGGTTTTTCTAAGTTCTAGGACCCTTTAGCTTTAGCATAGCATGTCTGTAAATCAACATATTATTATTAATTGTTTCTACTGTCAGTCCCGATATTCCGCGTCAGGGCATGACAGTTTGGTGGTATCAGAGCCTAGGTTTCTAATATTCCTAGGTTTTTCTAAGTTCTAGGATCCTAAGTGATGTCGTAGAACCTATAACCTTGTTATAAGTCTAAGAACCCAACCTAGTGAGATTTGGGTAGAGAGTTGGGTTGAGTTAATAATCTAATTCTAAGATTCCCTTCTTAACGACCCTAAAATAATTTATTCCACGTGTAGGACGTTCCAATGGCGGCGGAGCGTGCGCAATGGCGAGACATGCAACGAACGGTTCAAGGACTTACTCGGGCCTTGCAGCAAGTGGCCCAAGGAGGAGCAGTGAACCACGGAGCTGGCGATCTGCACCGAAACTTCCGTGGGATGAATCCCCCACGTTTTGGAGGCTCGACCGATCCCGATGAAGCTGAGCACTGGCTAAAAGAGATGGAGATGATCTTTGAAGTGATACAGTGTAGCGATCAGGAGCATGTTCTTTTAACGACCTTCCAGCTGGAGCGTGATGCAAGAACTTGGTGGGATGCAATGAAGGCTACCCTTGGAGATAGACAAGTTTCCTGGAAGGAGTTCGAGGAACTCTTTAATAGCAAATATTTTTTTGATAGAGTGCAAGAAAAGAAAGTGGCTGAGTTGCTACTTTGAAGTAGCGGAATCTATCTGTAGCTGAGTATGAAGCTCAGTTCTCTCGGTTATCTCGTTATGCCACTCACTTGATATCTACAAAGAAGATGAAGGGTAAGTGTTTTATCAACGGGCTGAAGTTGTAGTATATCAACCGGTTAGCGCCAATAGAAATTCAAACTTATGCGGAGATGGTCTGGAAAGCTCAAGTCTTGGAAGACACCTTAGAAATGACGGAGAGAATCCGTGGAAAGGGTGTTAAGAAGGAACAACCTACTGGTTCCAGGAGTGTCAAACCCGGTAATGGCAAGAAGAGGCCCAATGGCGGGTCTGGTTCATGGAAGGGCAAGATGCCGAAGAATGAAGACAAGAAGCTTCGCCCGATTGTGCCATTTAAGGGCGTGTGCAAGTATTGTGACCGTCTAGGTCACAAGATGGAAGAGTGCTGGCACAAGCTGGGCGCCTGCCTGCGTTGTGATAGTAGGGACCATCGTATTCCTGAGTGTCCCCTTTTGTCAGATCAAGCTACTCCGACCAAGCCACAAGGAAACAGGAAGCAACAGGGCAAGCTCCATGATGCGGGACGAGACACGGACACGGCAAGCTAGCGGTCGTCCCTTAACGAGGGAAGCGTCGGATGTGCGCGGTTGAACAACCGGCAGTGAGTTAGGGTGGTCGGCTCTCAATTGTGCCCGGATCGGGTCACGGGACGGTCACTCTCTCACTCGCAGCAGTGATATGATAAATTAAAAGCCAGCTAGGTAACCCTACACATGCTCTCTAGCAGCGGCATAAACAAGCATATATAGAAATAAGCGGAATGCCAAGCAAGGAGCGAATACGATACCTCCACGCGCTCGGCGTGGCGAAGATGGCACCCGGCCGAAACTCGTACTCCCGGGAACTTAATACATTAAGATTACAGCAATACAAGTAAGCCCACTCCACGCAGGGAGGTAACGGGCGACACAAGGGGGCCCGGGAGGACCAATTCCGGGTTGACGGGCGGTTTCCGGGCACGGCTTCGGCTTCGCGCGTACTCGTGCTAGTGGGGCCCACGTGTGGACCGGAGGGGTCGTGTGGGACCTGATGCCTCCTCTGGTGTGGGTACACTTGGGAAGCGCTCCCCTAGGATGGCGAGTTGCTGGAACGACCGCCGGACGCCGGGCGGCCCTCGGACGACGCTCGCGGGAAACCGGCCACAAGTCTGCACTTGCTGTCTTCTCGCGCGCTGTCCGGCGAGATCGGCTGCTGTGATCAACCCCGTCGTCGGAATGCAACGAGCTCGGCGCCGTTGGAAAGAGGACTCCAAATACTTCGATGTAGGGGCCTTCAGAAAAAATAATCAGATACATATATCTGACTTATGGAATTTACACCCTTGCTGTAAACAGGCCAGAACTGCAGGGGCAGGTTCTGACTTCTCTGAAAATCACCGTTGACCGGTGGGAGGACCTTGGAATATGGAGATGAGTTCTTCAGAAAAGTTGAAGATCTCTGAGATAGAAAACCGGGACTATTTTTGGTTTTTGATTTGGATAGGAAATGGATTTTATGGGATTTTTTGAGTGGACCTGGGTCGGATCTGGGACACTGTGGAAAAATTGCTCACAGGAACTGGTACGAATTTTGAAAAATACCTAGAGACCTTATCAAAAATTAAGAAAATTCATGGTGGAAGACATATGTGGACAGAAGTCGTAGTAATGTTTAGAGCCCCAACAAAATTCAAAACATGGGTCGAACAAGGTAGACTCAGAACTATTGAACAGTAGACAGAACCTGGACAGAACTGAAATTTGAACTTGGACGAAAATCTAAAAATATCTAAAGGACGAATTTTTGCCTGAAATTTTTTGTGGAGGTAAGGGTTCAAGAGGGGAACCAACCCTGAAAATTGGAGCTTCAGAAGATGAGGGAAGAGAGAGGGACAATTCGGAGAAGAGAGGTCTGTCCAGAGTGGACAGAAAACCGAATTCGTTGGTGAAGACGCGTCGGCGGCGAGACGGCGGCGGCGGCGATCACCGGAGCTGCTTCAGAAGTTGGAGGGGATCAAGAGGGAAGGTATTACACTCTAGAAATGGGCTGGAGGTGGAAGAACACCAGGGAGAGAGGGGAGAGGGGCACAAGCTTCAAGGAGGCAAAATGCTAATTTCTTCTTCATTTATTCTTTCCATAAGAAAATACAAGTATTTATATGAAAGGGTTCTAATCTAATATGAGCCCTTGGATCAAGGGTTGAAGAATGGAGGGTTGAGATGTGGTGTGAACACCACATTAAACCCAAATAAACTAATAGGTCCGCCCCCCCCCTTAAAGAGGACAATTTGGAATTGTCTTCTTTATTTAATTCATGGTCCAAGTCCAAATTTGGACCATGGACCAGCCACCTTGGACCCAAGAGTCCATGTGGACCAATAAGGAGGAGGGAGGGGGCCCCTGCAGGGCCTACAAGCATATTTGCAAAGAAACCCAATGGCCTTTTGCAAATAAACCCACTAAGACCTACTATTGTGTACGCATATATCACAAGGGCGTACATACAAATACAAAAGGACATAAATGCAAACACAAAGTGAGCTGGTTGTCGCTGATGTCCCCATCAATTCTCCCCGGGTGGGAGGAACTCGACCCCGTCGAGTAAAGGGTGCGGCTGCTCAGGTCTCCGGCGGATCCGTCACCTTGCCAAGTAGCGCGGGTATGCTCCACTCCAAGTGATCGGCACCTGCTCATTCCACATATACTCGATATGCGCACTGCTATGGCCAAAGGTGGTCACTCCGAAGGGGCACTCTCAATGGAAGGAAATAGCTCAAAGACTCACTAGGAATCACTGCTGAGTCCCTATAGGTGACTGATCCGGGTATAGAAGTAAACCGATCCCATACTCGTCAAGTGAATCGACTCGCTTCACACTCATTCGGGAACGACACGAGCTTGCACAAGACACATGCAGACTCACCATGCACTGACACACGAATGCAAACCATGCAAACAATCGACTCAAAATCACCACACAAACAAACCACACAAAGAAAGCACACTGACTCATGCACGACTCTAGACTAAGGTGGTAGCATCAAACCCACTAGGTGGCGACATCCTGGGCGGCAGAAGGGTCGCCCAGCTCTTCCCCCATGGCATAGTATTCATCGGCCAGTGCCTCGTCGGCCTCGTAATCGACATGCTCAAGCTCGGGAGGTGCGGATCCTCCAACACCTAAGGCTAGGGTGGTGCGAGCGGGACACTCACTAGCAATGTGGCCGTACCCGTGACAGTGGAAACATTGTATTCGCGATCGACTACTCTCCCCGATAAGAGGGGCCTTACCCTTATCATCCCGCCGGGTAGGGGGTGTAGGCAACAATGGGGGAGGTGTAGGTGCCTTGGACAAGAGTGGCGGGGGTGCCGGTGCCAGAGGACGGGCTATAGGAGCTGGGGGACGGGCAAAGGGTGCCGGTGGTTGGGATGGAAATAGATCCCGGGGTGGAGGAGGGCGAGGCCATGGAGCGAAGTGCTCCTGACGGGTGGGCTCCTGAGGTCGAGCCATGGGAGGCCGCTGATGTGGGCCTATAGAGTGACGGGGCTCGGTACTACGGAGAGGGGTGGGGCCCAACCGATGGCTAGACTCGAACTCTCCCTCAAATTGCTCCATCTCGAGAGCAACCTGATATGCCTCTTCCAACGTCTTGGCATTGCGGCGGAAAAGCTCATACTGGTAGTGTGGCCGCAAACCACGTCGAAAGCGGGACACGGGCATGGTACTCTCCTCCGTGACACCACATCGTAGAAAGTACTCATCAAACTCCGCGATGTATTCGGAGACGACCGGTCTCCCTGGCTAAGACTTTGCCATCTATCGATGAGTCGCTGGCGGTATGTGGGAGGAAGGTACTTTTGCCGAAGTTTATTCTTCATCTCGGCCCATGTGTCAATCGGGGGTTCTAGCCGCTGAAGTAGCAGGCTCTCCACATTCTTCCAATAGGTTTGTGCCTGCCCCATGAGTTTCATGGTGGCAAATCGGACCCTTCGACGCTCCGACATATCATACCATTCAAAATAACGGTCCATGCCAAACTCCCAATCTAGGTAACTTTCGGATCCAAAGACCCGTAAAAAGCGGGAGGATCCGCTCGCACGGTCTTAAGGACCCGATCATCATCCTCATCTCGTTGTGGCTGAAAACCACGACGGCGTTGACCATACCCCTCGTAGGCATTGTCGGACCCATAGTCCTCGAGACCAAGGTCACGGTGTGGTAGTTGGGGAACCCGAGGAGGGGCGGGTGGAGGAACCAGTGGTGGCTGGTTTTGGGCCGAGGGAGCGGCCTGGACTTGGGCCATGGGAGCGGGTGGGACTTGGGCCCCCGCGGGAGGAGGTGCGGGTGGACCTTGGGCTGCCCCAGGAGGGTCCCCGTGTGACATCCTATCTAACCGCCCAACGAGGTCTTGGACCGACCTATCGGAGTTTTCCATGCGTCCCTCCATGGCCCTAAGGCGACCATCCATATTCTCGGAGAAGGTCCGAAAGTTAGCATCGGATTGGTCCAACCTAGCCATAATGGCCATCATCGCCTCTTGTAGGGAGTGGAAGTCTCCCGAGGTATCCCGTGGGTTGGCCATAGGTGGGGGTGGGGGTGAGTACTGAGTACCCCGACGAGTGGGCATGCAAACACACTGACTAGAGGACACCGACTAAAGCAAAACACACTAATGCAAAATGATGCGCCTAGACTTAACCAAAACTCGGTACGCGGCGGAGATAATTGACCCGAAGGTCACTCGCACAAGTGTGCGGCCTTCCCGATAGGCGTAACCTAACGGTCGGACAACACCTTTTTATATACCGAGTAAAGGGATGTATGCGACCCAAAAACGACTCTTTTTGTTGTTTTAAAAATATGATGATCCTAAACACGACTTAGACCGACTAATGACTAGACGTAAATGACACACTTTTTTTTTTTTGCTTTTTGACACCCTAGACTCAAACTCGCTCTGATACCAAATTGATGCGGGACGGGACCACGGACACGAAAGCTAGCGGTCGTCCCTTAGCGAGGGAAGCGTCGGATGTGCGCGGTTGAACAACCGGCAGTGAGCTAGGGTGGTCGGCTCTCAATTGTGCCCGGATCGGGTCACGGGACGGTCACTCTCTCACTCGCAGCAGTGATATGATAAATTAAAAGCGAGCTAGGTAACCCTACACATGCTCTCTAGCAGCGGCATAAACAAGCATATATAGAAATAAGCGGAATGCCAAGCAAGGAGCGAATACGATACCTCCACGCGCTCGGCGTGGCGAAGATGGCACCCGGCCGAAACTCGTACTCCCGGGAACTTAATACATTAAGATTACAGCAATACAAGTAAGCCCACTCCACGCAGGGAGGTAACGGGCGACACAAGGGGGCCCGGGAGGACCAATTCCGGGTTGACGGGCGGTTTCCGGGCACGGCTTCGGCTTCGCGCGTACTCGTGCTAGTGGGGCCCACGTGTGGACCGGAGGGGTCGTGTGGGACCTGATGCCTCCTCTGGTGTGGGTACACTTGGGAAGCGCTCCCCTAGGATGGCGAGTTGCTGGAACGACCGCCGGACGCCGGGCGGCCCTCGGACGACGCTCGCGGGAAACCGGCCACAAGTCTGCACTTGCTGTCTTCTCGCGCGCTGTCCGGCGAGATCGGCTGCTGTGATCAACCCCGTCGTCGGAATGCAACGAGCTCGGCGCCGTTGGAAAGAGGACTCCAAATACTTCGACGTAGGGGCCTTCAGAAAAAATAATCAGATACGTATATCTGACTTATGGAATTTACACCCTTGCTGTAAACAGGCCAGAACTGCAGGGGCAGGTTCTGACTTCTCTGAAAATCACCGTTGACCGGTGGGAGGACCTTGGAATATGGAGATGAGTTCTTCAGAAAAGTTGAAGATCTCTGAGATAGAAAACCGGGACTATTTTTGGCTTTTGATTTGGATAGGAAATGGATTTTATGGGATTTTTTGAGTGGACCTGGGTCGGATCTGGGACACTGTGGAAAAATTGCTCACAGGAACTGGTACGAATTTTGAAAAATACCTAGAGACCTTATCAAAAATTAAGAAAATTCATGGTGGTAGACATATGTGGACAGAAGTCTCAGTAATGTTTAGAGCCCCAACAAAATTCAAAACATGGGTCGAACAAGGTAGACTCAGAACTGTTGAACAGTAGACAGAACCTGGACAGAACTGAAATTTGAACTTGGACGAAAATCTAAAAATATCTAAAGGACGAATTTTTGCCTGAAATTTTTTGTGGAGGTAAGGGTTCAAGAGGGGAACCAACCCTGAAAATTGGAGCTTCAGAAGATGAGGGAAGAGAGAGGGACAATTCGGAGAAGAGAGGTCTGTCCAGAGTGGACAGAAAACCGAATTCGTTGGTGAAGACGCGTCGGCGGCGAGACGGCGGCGGCGGCGATCACCGGAGCTGCTTCAGAAGTTGGAGGGGATCAAGAGGGAGGTATTACACTCTAGAAATGGGCTGGAGGTGGAAGAACACCAGGGAGAGAGGGGAGAGGGGCACAAGCTTCAAGGAGGCAAAATGCTAATTTCTTCTTCATTAATTCTTTCCATAAGAAAATACAAGTATTTATATGAAAGGGTTCTAATCTAATATGAGCCCTTGGATCAAGGGTTGAAGAATGGAGGGTTGAGATGTGGTGTGAACACCACATTAAACCCAAATAAACTAATAGGTCCGCCCCCCCCTTAAAGAGGACAATTTGGAATTGTCTTCTTTATTTAATTCATGGTCCAAGTCCAAATTTGGACCATGGACCAGCCACCTTGGACCCAAGAGTCCATGTGGACCAATAAGGAGGAGGGAGGGGGCCCCTGCAGGGCCTACAAGCATATTTGCAAAGAAACCCAATGGCCTTTTGCAAATAAACCCACTAAGACCTACTATTGTGTACGCATATATCACAAGGGCGTACATACAAATACAAAAGGACATAAATGCAAACACAAAGTGAGCTGGTTGTCGCTGATGTCCCCATCACTCCAAGCCCTACAAAAAGATGATGCCGGAATCACCGAGGAGGGTGGACTCGTTGAAGGTACTCTTATCATACATGATAATCCAGCATTCGTTCTCTTTGATACCGGTGCCACTCATTCTTTTATTTCTCGAAAATTTGCTAAGTCCTTATCTGTGAAGCCAGTCTTGATGAATTCTCCATTAGAGATTTCAACCCCTATTGGTTCCAGTTCAGCAATTAAGTATGTCTATCCTTCTAGTAAGGTTATGATTAATGAACAGAACTTGCCAGTTGATCTAGTTTGCATGGATATGAAAGATTATGATGTAATTTTAGGAGCGGATTGGTTGGCTAAGTATGAGGGCAATGTTCATTGCAGTTCTAGTTTTATGTCTTTTTCTAGACACCATAGACTTTCTTTTATAGGGGTTAGGCACCATAAGTCTGTGCCACTTATTTCGGCCCTTCGAGTTGATAAGTTAATGAGGAGAGGATGTCAGGCTTTTCTAGTCTTTGTTTATGTGACCCCTGAGAAGAAGATCAAGATTAAGGACATTCTTATCGTTCAAGACTTTCCAGATGTCTTTCCTGAGGAATTGCCAGGACTTCCGCCTGAGAGAGAAGTTATCTTTTCTATTGATTTAATTCCTGGCGCGACCCTTATTTCTAAAGCTCCTTATCGTATGTCCCCTGCGGAGCTGAGGGAGTTAAAGCAACAATTAATGGAATTACTTGAGAAGGGGTTCATTTGTCCAAGTACATCCCTGTGGGGAGCCCCAGTATTGTTCATCCAGAAGAAGGATGACTCGATGATGTTGTGCATTGATTATCAGCAATTGAACCAGTTGACTATCAAGAACAAATATCCATTGCCGAGGATTGATGAATTATTTGATCAGATAGCAGGAGCTCAGTATTTTTCTAAGATTGATCTTCAATCAGGATACCATTAGTTGCGGATTAAGGAAGAGGATATCTATAAGACGGCCTTCCGTAGCAGGTATGGGCATTTTGAATTTGTAGTAATGCATTTTGGACTAACGAATGCACCTGCAACTTTCATGCAGTTGATGAACAATGTGTTTCGGCCCTATCTTGATCAGTGGGTTGTGGTGTTTATTGATGATATCTTGATTTATTCTAAGAGTAAGGAGGAGCATGCTGAACATTTAAGAATGTCATTGCAAATATTGAGAGACCATTAGCTATACGCCAAGTTTAGTAAGTGTGAGTTCTAGTTGCAAGAGGTGTCCTTTCTAGGGCATATTATTACAAAGGAAGGTATTTCTGTTGACCCCTCGAAAGTAGAGGCAGTGAAGAATAGGGATATGCCTACTAATGTAACTGAAGTTAGAAGTTTCTTAGGCCTAGTAGGTTATTACCGAAGGTTTATTAAGGATTTCTCCAAGATCGCGGTGCCTTTAACTAGATTAACCCGCAAGGAGAACAAATTTGATTGGTCAGAAGAGTTAGAGAGAAGCTTTCATACCTTGAAGGAGTGTTTAACTACTGCCCCTGTTTTGGCTTTACCATCTGGGGAAGGAGGTTTTGTGGTGTACACTGATGCTTCAGGCATTGGTCTAGGTTGTGTGCTCATGCAGCACGGGAAAGTGATAGCCTATTCTTCTAGACAGTTGAGGAAGCATGAAGAGAGCTATCATGTTCATGATTTGGAACTAGCAGCTGTAATATTTGCCTTGAAGATATGGAGGCACTACTTGTATGGAGAGACATTTACAGTATTCTTAGACCATAAGAGTCTGAAGTATTTATTTTCTCAGAAGGAACTCAATATAAGACAGAGAAGATGGCTTGAGTATTTAAAAGACTTTGACTTCTCCATAAAGTATCATCCTGGAAAGGGGAATGTAGTGGCGGATGCCTTAAGCCGCAAGCCAATAGCTAAGTTGTCGCATCTCATGTTGCAAGAATGGAGACTGTTGGAGCAGTTAGCTAGTTTGGATCTCAATGTTGACAAGGACCGGGTTATGATCGCTCAGATTCAACTTAAACTAGAATTCTTGATAGAAATCTAGTCCTTGCAAGACCATGACCCAGAGTTAGTAGAGATCAAGGAGAGTTTGAGTAACAGACCTGATTTCATGATAGCTGACAATGGCAGATTGTTGTTTCAGGGAAGGACCTGTGTACCTGATGTAGTTGAAATAAAGAATAAGATTCTCGAAGAAGCTCATAGATCCAGATACACTATTCATCCTGGAGGTACTAAGATGTTTAAAGATTTGAAAAGATTTTTTTGGTGGCCGAATATGAAAAAGGAAATTGTAGAATTTGTGAGTAGATGTTTGGTATGTCAGCAAGTCAAGGCTGAGCATTTCAGACCTGCAGGGAAATTGAAACCACTTGATATACCTCAATGGAAGTGGGAGAGTATTGGCATGGATTTTATCATGAGTATACCTAGGACTCGTAGTAGATTTGATGCAATATGGGTGATCATCGACAGATTGACAAAGTCTGCTCATTTCTTACCCATTAAGTCTAAATGGACAGTTGACGTGGCGGTTCTGTGCATGAAGGAAATTGTTAAGACTTCATGGAATACCAGTCAGTATTGTGTCTGATAGATACCCCAAATTCACTTCGCATTTTTGGCAATGATTACAAGAATCCCTGGGTACCTGTCTGAATTTCAGTACCGCTTTTCATCCACAAACAGACAGACAAACTGAAAGAACCAACCAGATAGTGGAAGATATGCTTAGAGCATGCATGATCAATTTTGGAGGTTGTTGGAGTGATCACTTGGCTTTGATTGAATTTTACCTACAACAATAGTTATCAGTCCAGTATTCAGATGGCTCCGTTTGAAGCTTTGTATGGAAGAAGCTGTCGATCTCCATTATGTTGGGAGGAGGTAGATGAGAAGCAATGGCTGGGACCAGATCTCATCTCTGAATCATCCAAGAATATCCGTATTATCAGAGATCGGTTGCAAGTAGCACAATCAAGACAGAAGAGCTATGCCGACAACAGAAGAAGAGCATTGGAATTTCAGGTTGGTGAGCATGTGTTTTTGAAGGTTTCTCCCAGGAGAGGGATTCGCAGGTTTGGTATTCAAGGCAAGCTGAGTCCAAGATATGTTGGTCCATTCAAGATTCTGAAAGAGTGGGAGAGGTTGCTTACCGATTAGCACTACCACCTCAGTTATCAGGAGTACACAACGTCTTCCATTTGTCTATGCTGCGAAAATATGTGTATGACCCCACTCATGTCATTCAACATGCGGATTTTGAGCTGAGGAAGATTTGACTTATGAAGAAAGACCTATCAAGATTTTGGATCATAAGCAGCAGCAACTCAGGAATCGTTCCATACCCATGGTTAAAGTACAGTGGAGTCGGCGTGGAACCGAAGAAGCTACATGGGAGTCAGAAGATACCATGCGGAAGCGGTATCCCGACTTATTCTAGGTGAGCTATCTCACTCCCCATTTTTATTAAGTGCAGTGAATTTGGAGGACCAAATTCTTTAAAAGTGGGGGAGGGTGTAGCACCCCGGTATATTAATGAATAAAATTTTTGATAAAATTAATAAGAAATTTCTTAAGAAATAGGATAAGTAAAATTTTGACCATTTTATAAAAATATGGAAAAATTAGAATCTTGTAGAGGATAAAATGTTTAGTAAAATTGTCTTCTACGACTGACCCAAATAAAATTCTTAATCAAGCCGAATTAGTAGATTAAGGCCCAAATCCACACTTAGCCTAATCAGACCTTAAAACACGAAATTTGAGCCCAATACCCGATCATTTAAGCTAAAATCGAATGCAAATGAAAGGCTAGGATAAAGAGATCGTTTCCCTTCTGGTTATTCTCCGAAACTCTAACCCTAGGAGTGGAATTTGGCGGCGGAGTGGCGGATTGACCAGGTCTTGCGCGAATCGCGCACGTCCGCGGTTGGGAGGACTCTATCTCCCCAATCGATCTTTCTAGGGACCAATTAGCCCCATAAAATCAAATCTCAGATGCCCTAGAATAGTTTGTATCCTATGGCGGCCGGTGAGGAGCTCGGACGAGGGCGAATTTCGACGATCATCGGCGGCGTGTTCTTAGCGCGATCGGAGTTCTTCTTCCTCCTTCATCCTTCGATTTAGGTAGGTGATAGCAAGCCAAACCCTAAGTGTTATGTATGGATAGAAGCGTCGTCCTGTCCTCTTTCTTTTGGTCTAAAAAGCCATAAATGTTATCTAGTTTCTTGTGAGAATTTTGAGTTTTAGTGGAAAGATGCTAGAATTAGGGTTAGCCATGTCTCACTTCGTTTAAGTAGGAATTGCAGACACTAAACCTTTAATTGATCAGGCTATCTTATACAACTTTTCGTGCTCATTCTATTGATAGTAAAAGCCCTAAACTTCATGCTCTATGTTGTGTGTATTTAACTATTTTCGCCAACCCTAGCCGGACTCGCCGGAGGCGGGCAAGGCAAAGGTAGTAGAAGACCCCCTGAATTGCGCGGCCTCTCGATAGACCGCCCATCCTAGATAGGCGGCCGGTTATTGACCATTCATGTGCTTTTATCTCCGATATGTTTCGTGGAATGAGCGGCAGACCCCTAACCGCCCTGTCATTAGGCGGCCAGTTCCAGACCATTCACCTTCCCCAGCAGCACTCTTCAGACCGCTCATCCCCAGCAGGCCTTCGGACCTGAGAGGGCGTGCACGGCCTGTCGTGCGACCGTCGATGCATGTGAACGGCTCGGCACGGACCGTCCAGTAATACAAAACTGCTTCATTATAATTCAACATGATTTGTTTTAGTAGATTAGTGGCTAATGGTAAGTTAGCAACACACATTATAAATTGGAATTTATGGAAGTAAACATTTATGAATTCTTGCTAGTTTGTTCTCACTTGATCTTGATTCATCTTTTCCAATGAAGTTAATCTTAATTATGATCCATTGATAATTGAAATTGTTATTAGGATTATTTAACAGTCGTTCTACTCTGATAGGATTGACTGATCGCTATACTTGGTTTCCGATGTTTTGCTATCCTGTATTCCTTGTAATGGTTGGGACTCTCCACCGGATACTCCTTTCGTCGGACTAGGACCTTCATTACGGGACCTCCGTAAGCCCCCGCGAGCCTGGGATTCCCACTAGGATGCTGGGCAGGTTGTACCACCAAGACCTGAACCTGTTCAGGTGATCGAACCACTTGGATTACTATGTTGTGAGTCACGGCCCAATTTGGACCGACTGAGTCTTGAACGGTCAGATTTAGACCGTTTAACTCAATAGGCGGCCCATTATGAACCGTGCATTCCTGGCTAAATGCCATTTCTTGTTGGTCGATTAACCTTGCTTCATCTTTGACCAAATCATGGTTTGTTCAACCCAATAAGCCTAGGTTGACCAGTGGATAGTGGGCTGGACCCTGGTTCAGTTCTGCCCCACTTATGGCAGCCCGGAGCCATTTTGGGTGGATTTCTAGTTGCCAGTCAAGCCCAGTAATTGAACGGACAGTCTCGGCCTGCTCATTCTTTAGAGCGGATCGTAATGGGCGGTTCAGCTACTGAGCGGCCCCATCCAAACCGCTTACTATCGTCGTGGGCTTTAGATCTTTCCTGTCGTGCACGGCCCAGAGTGGACCGTTCATACCTATTAAAAAGCCCACTTGTGACTATCCTATAATTTGAGCGGCCCATAGTAGACCGTTTATCTGTGGCTTCTCTAAGGCTGGTCTTTCAGCCCGATCCCTTTAGCGCGGTCTGGCTAACGACCGTCCATTCCTCTGAACGGCCCAATATGGACCGTGTACCTTCCAGAAAATGATTTCTGTGGTTATTCTTGTTTGAATACAAGGACCTGTTGGTTCTTGATAACTTTAACTTTCTAGTCAAAGTATCTCTTCGACTTATCCTTGGGTTTTCTGAGGTAAGTTATACCTTGACATTATTGGCCATTTAACTTGATTAATGTCTAGACATAACTTGGGATCTTGGATTCATTAAATCAATGCCAATGCATCATAAGGGCCCAGTCTGGTTCTGGGAGGAGCGTCCGAAAAGTACTTGTGTCCCGGGGAGTTTGAATGACATGATGAGGCATTGCATCGAGTGCATGACTAGCGTGATGTCTACTACATAATCTCTTACTTATTTGAATAATTCTTGCTTGTTGGCCAATTTCCAGTTATGTTATGTTCATGATCTCATACTTATGTTACTTGTCATATCGTCATTTCCTTTCATTCTTTTCTTTTCACACTCATAAATATAATTAATTGGTTAATTACTTAAACTTGCTTGTTATTACCTACTGAGCGTTCGCTCACCCAGTTGTCCCCTTTTTTAAGGTAGCTCAGGTGAGGATTCACAAACTGATGGGGATGAGCAAGAATGACGACCCTGGAGCAAACCTGTTGGATGAACTTGAAGAGTCATCTAGAGTTGTTTTGTGTCTAGTTATGATCTAGAAAGTGTGTCTTGTAAGAGTTGGAGTTAGGAAGTCAGCAAATTGTAATTATGTCAAGTAAGTGTTGTTATGTAAGTTTTCTTAAGTTGGTTTGAAGGATGATGTAATTGGATTATGGAGAAATTGATATTTTCTTAGTTATGGAGTTATTTCTGTTCGTGGTGTTGTGTTGACCCTTTAGCTTTAGCATAGCATGTCTGTAAATCAACATATTATTATTAATTGTTTCTACTGTCAGTCCCAATATTCCGCGTCGGGACGTGACATGATGTGTTGACCTGTGAGACAAATGGTGTCGACACTTTGAAACAATTAGTCTTTAAGAAGGCAGAGCATACTATTTCTGGTGTCGACTTGCCTGGGTGGCAGAGTCGACCTCCTGAGACCAGATAGAACCATGTTTTCAGCCGTGTTGAACTATGGTGTCGACCTGCCATGGAAGGAGTGCCGACCTCCTGATACCAGACAGAAAGGCAGTTCCGGCCATGTGTAACAGTGGTGCTGACACTTCCTATACTAGTGTTGACCTATTTGGCCAATACAGCTCAACATTCAGCTAGCGCACTGCCTGTCAACACTTCACCAGAAGTGTTGACCTGATTCTATGATTTCTCTTAACTTACTTCAACACCTGTACCCTTCCTTATCAACATGACTTCTTCAAAAAATTGACAACTTTTGACAATTCCATTTACTCTGGTCCATACTCATTTCAAGTACTGTAACCTTCACCTCTTTTCTGAGTGTGACACTTATTTTAAACAATGCTCAATTTAGACTAGTATGCATTCTCTATATGCAATGGAGACATATGGTACTTGGCGGAGGTTTGTCCTAGGACTCCTCACGCATGGTGAAAGTTTCCAGATAGGCTTGTCCTGTATTTCCACAATAGACCTTTTAATATTCCATGTGGTCATGAAATGATATGCAATGAAAACTGATCAAAAATGCAGTAATGATCAAAACGACAACAATTTTACCTCCACCTGAATTTAAAAATTAATGAGACCAGGCACACACACAGAACAAGCATATCATGTGAGCAATTTATTCCTAGCAAGTTTAAGCAATCACAGCCAAAGCATGAAGTCAACAATCAAATTTGGCAACATTTTGAGGATTGCACAGCCCAAGCTCTCTTCTAAGATAAGTGAATCTTTCATTACAGAGAGGCTTGGTGAAAATGTCAGCAATTTGATGTTGTGAAGCCATAAATATCAATTCAAAATTTCCTTTATTTACTTCATCACGAATGAAATGATGCCTAATCTCAATATGTTTGGTCCTTGAGTACTGGACTGGATTTTTTGCCAAGTTGATGGCACTAGTGTTATCACACAATATCGGGACACAACCAAGATCAATTTGATAATCTTGGAGTTGGTGTTTGATCCACAACACTTGGGTGCCACAGCTCCCTGCAGCGACATATTCTACTTCTGTAGTGGAAAGAGTAACCGAGTGTTTCTTCTTGGATGCCCAAGCAACCAAACACCCTCCTAAAAATTGACAATAGCCACTGGTGCTTTTCCTGTCCAGTTTACATCCAGCATAGTCTGCATTTGAATATGAAACAAGCTCAAAAGAACAGGATGCAGGATACCAAATCCGTAAATCTCGAGTTCTAGCAAGGTATTGGAAGATAGGCTTGAAATCACTCAAGTGGGATTCTCTAGGATCAGATTGAAATCTGGCACACAAGCAAACACAGAACTGGATGTCTGGTCTAGATGTTGTAAGATAGAGGAGTGATCTGATCATACCACGGTAAGTCTTTGCATCTATAGGTTTACCTTTCAAATCTGCATCCAGTGTTGTGTTGGTGCTCATGGGAGTTGTAATGGCTTTAAGGTTCTCCATTTGATATTTCTTTAACAGCTCGGAGATATACTTTGCCTGGCTGATAAAGCACCTGTTGGGTCCTGTAGTGTAGAAAGACCGACCTAGAGGGGGGTGAATAGATCGCTCTATAAAAATTTATGTCCAATTACAACTTAAACTCATCACAGTGGAAACTACACAACCACTCAATGTTTGACGATGTATTCAAATTAAAATGGAGTGTTCATGGTGGTGTACAATAAAATGTTCAATTGAGCGCACAGATTGAAAGGCAGAAATTAATGGCGTGTGTGTGTGAAACTTGAATCAATGTGAAAAACAGCAATCAAACCATCCTGTGAATGGGGGTAGAGAATATAGAGCAATCACACAAGCATTCACAGTGACACGAAGATTTTTAAGGTGGTTCGGGACCACGACGGACTCCCTACGTCCACCCCTCACTCAACAGAGTGAGGCTTTACTGATGGAGAACCAGCGTGGGCATAAATCCCCACACACACACGCAGGACGACGCCTGCACGCACGGAGCAACACTCCACACATGGGAGTAAACTCCCAACCACACGCACATTACTGCAACAGTCGCAGCATAATATACCTCTAACGTCCGTACGCAGACAGTGCGACACACGTCGTCTCCAACACGATCCAACATTGGATCTACACACACACTCGCTGCTACAGTTGCAGCAATCCACACACAATCACAACCGTTTGCAGACGGTTCTCCACACACAAATATTCAAGATTCAGGAAACAAAGGATATTCGATACAAGCCCAGACTTTGTATAAATTGAAGACAAATATTTAAAATAAGCTCAAGAGGGTTGGAGAATTTTATCCTTGTAGTTAGAATGGCCCGGAGATGATCCACTTGAAGCTTCCAAGGTGAGGGGGGTCGAACTTCAACAGATCCGAAGCCACACGAACTCGTCACTGCAGATTCGGCTTCATCGGAGCATGAAATCTTGATGGAACTTGATGTAGCTTTGACTTCTTCAATTCAAATCATCCCTACAAGAGAGAAAACACATGAAAACATGCAAGAAACCCTCTCCCCTTCTCACGTGCGGCCAAGCCCTCTTCCTTTTTTTTTCAAGATGTGAAATTCGCAACATATATATATGGGCATGAAAGCTGGTGTGAAATACCATGAAAGCCCATCCTAAACCTAGGGTCAAAGGGGTAAAATTTCAGCCCCATCGGAGGTCACACATGAGGGATTCACGGACTTGTGAAATTTACGCGCAAAAGCTGTGCACAGAAGGTGTCGACACCTTTCTTCAAGGGGGACGTCCCCTTTTTTCACAAGGTTCTGTTTGGCGCTGGAATGCATCAGGGGTCGACACCTTTAGAAAGGGGTGTCGACACCTTTTACAGAAACCTCCTGTTTAGCCTTAGAAACATGCAGGGTTGACCCTTTCAGTGAGGGGGTCGACCCTTTCTAGCTTTCCACATTAAAAAGCCCATTTTAAAGAATCCAAATGATATACCCATGCAACCCTTTGACACCAAAAATTCAACCATGAGTTTCCATGCTTAAAAATAAGATAAAACATGTGGTTTACATGCGAATCAAAGACCATGGAAAACTATGAAGATAATGCATGAGAGCACAAACTAAGCCCGATTTTCCTCAATCCAAAATTCAAGAGCAATTAGCCATGCACTTAACCAAAGTGTAAAAGCCATTCAAACCACATTCAATACATTAAGATCTCAAGAAAAACATGCTTGTAATATAGTCAGAGCTTTGCAATCCATAGAGGAGGTGTATATAGTGCAGCAAACATCACATGAAAACTAGAGCTAGCAAAAGTCGACTTGGAGCCCATCAGAAGTCGACTTTGCCTTCCTCCTTTTTAGCAACTGTAAATGAAAAAAGCAGAGGTCTAAAAGGGACTTTGAAACCTCTTGAAACCTAGGTTTTCCTCAACCAAAACATGAAGTAAAACTTCTATGCATTCATTTAGTTCCAACATGAAATCAGTTAATTCCACAGTGAATTCACAACAATTTTAAGAGCAATATGTAAAGGGTTCACATGAAAGGACATGTCAGAGCAAGATGGATGCTGGAACATAAAACAGGTCGACCTGCTATTTGTATAGGTCGATGCACATTATGAAGCAGCCTATTGACAGGTCGAAGCACACGATGAATTCTGAAAGTTGAGAATAATATCAAGGATTGGAATCCAAATTACACTAGCTTCTTAAAAACCTTTATGCAGCACTTATGCAAACAATAAGGCATAGAAACAAGCATCATCAAGCACACATATATACATAAAGTTTGTTATCATCAAAATTAAAGGGATGTCATCAAAATGCACATGCAAGGCACACAACAGCACCCTTCCTTGCTTTGGGTGATTTGAAGACTAGAAAAAATTGTAACTCACCCATAAGACTCATCTCAAACTCTGTTGTCATTAGTTGAGCAAATTCCTCACACATGGATTATTTTGTGGAACCAAATACTATGTCATCAACATAAACTTGAACAAGAAGTATGTCATTTTTGCTTACCTTACTGAATAAAGTTTGGTCCACTTTACCTCTTGAATATCCCTTTTCGGTGAGGAATGAACTTAGCTTGTCATACCAGGCTCGAGGTGCCTATTTTAGTCCATAAAGAGCTTTGTCCAATCTGTATACATGGTTAGGAAAGTCTATGCACTCAAAACCAGGAGGTTGTTCAACATATACTTCTTCCTTTATTAGACCATTCAAAAAGGCACTTTTTACATCCATTTGTTGTAATCTTATTCCATGAGAGCATGCAAAAGTAAGTAGAAGTCAAATAGCCTCTATTCTAGCTATAGGAGCAAAGGATTCTTCAAAATCAATGCCAAATTCCTGATTATATCCTTGTGCTACTAGTCTTGCTTTATTTCTTACAACAATTCCATTCTCATTTTGTTTATTTCTGAAGACCCACTTAGTTCCAATGACATTGTGTTCGGAGGGTCTTGGCACAAGATGCCATACACTATTTCTTTTGAATTGATTTAGTTCTTCATGCATGGCATTTATCTAGAATTCATCTTTTAAGGCTTCATTGATATTTTTGGGTTCTATTTGAGAAACAAGAGCCAATTGATCCATTTCTTCAATTATTCTAAAATGAGATCTAGTCCTGGGCGGATCATGCAGACTACCAAAGATGTTTGACAATGGATGATCTCTTAACATTCTGACATTGGTAAATGAATTACCTTCATTGGCAGCAGACCTTGAGCACTTGTTTCTCCTAGACTCTCACCTGGTCTTATTTCTTCTCCTTGTGGATCTTAATCTTCTTCACTTCTAGAAATTCCCCATCATCTTTTTCCCTACAAGATTCTTCATTTTTAGATTTGACATTTAATTCATCAAAGATAATGTGTGGGGATTCTTCTACAATTTGAGTTTTGACATTTAAGACTCTATAGGCCCTAGAGTGATCATAGTATCCAAGAAGGATGCCTGGTTCACTCTTAGGTTCAAATTTATTCAAGTCCCATTTGTCATTGTTTTGAATAAAACACTTTGATCCAAATACTCTGAAATGAGCAATTGATGGCTTCTTATCTTTCATCAACTCATAAGGAGTTTTTTTGGACAAAGGCCTTACCATTGCGCGATTAACAATGTAGCACGCTGTGTTTACCGCCTCTGCCCAAAATTTTCTTGGGAGTTGACTTTCAACCAACATTGCCCTCGTCATCTCCACAAGTGTCATATTTCTTCTTTCTACGACACCATTCTGCTCGAGAGTTCTTGGTGAAGAGAATTTATGTATTATTCCTTTCTTCCTGCAGACAACATCAAAATCTGAGTTTTCAAACTCTCCTCCATGATCTGACATGATAGAGGAGATAGTGAACTTGCCATCCTGCTGAATTCTTCTGAAAAAGGCATGAAATTCTTTAAATGCATCATTTTTGTGAGATAGAAAGAACACCCAAGTAAATCTAGAGAAGTCATCTACCAATACAAATCCATATCTATTTCCACTTAAACTTACAGTCCTGGTGGGTCCAAACAAATCCATGTGAACAAGTTCAAGAGGTCTAGAGGATTGATTTTCAATTCATTTTTTAAATGACTTCCTAGTATGCTTACCTTGGGCACATGCATCACATACTCTGTCATTATGCTTGAAAGAGATTTCAGGTAAACCCCTCACCATGTTGAACTTGGATAGCTTATGCATGACACTATAGCTAACATGTCCTAGCCTACGGTACCATAACCAAGCTAATTCACTTTTATTAGCAACAAGACATAGATTATTATGAGCAGGATCATCTAAGTCAACCATGTAGATATTATTGACTCTTTTTCCTAAGAATTTAACAGATTCAGAATTTGCTTCATAGATAGTACATGCATCAGAGTCAAATAGGACTTTATGACCTCTATCACATAGTTGACTTATACTAAGCAGATTATATTCCAATCCTTCCACAAGTAAGACATCATCAATGGCATTCAAAGAATTCTTTCCAACCTTACCTTTCTCAATAATTTTTCCTTTGTTGTTACCTCCAAATGTGACGTGCCCTCCTTCTTTTTCAACTAGCAAGCAAAAGTTAACTTTGTCGCCCGTCATATGCTTTGAACACCCGTTGTCGAGATACCACCTATTATGTACGGCTGCAAGGAATTCCTGCACATCACATCAAACAGAGGTGAAGAGGGGCGATCTCGCGCTACTCCTGAGCGGGGAGGAAGATAACCACGTATCCTTGAAGTATGAATTGTAAGAAGAGAAACAAGTCAGAGGTGCCAAGGGATGAATCCCCGGGGAAGACCCTCCGATGCTTGAGTCAGCAACTGTAGTAGAGCACTGGTGCGAAGGGAGGAGTTAGGAGGAAGATGGGAGCGCGAGATCTCTCTCCACCAAAAGGTGAAGTGGTTCCTACTCAGGGTTATTGGCTTACCTTTTCATAGGAGGGTTCTTCCAGTTTAAATAATGGCTCGTTGAGTGAATGATCCCAGTAAGCTGAGGAGTTTCGGGGGGGGGGGGGGGGGGGGGGGTTATGTCCTCCTTGCGGGCTCTTTACAGCACGCGGACTCCTGATCTCCCCTATCCCCTTGAGCTCCCAGCTTTTAAGGGATACGTAACGGCCATACAGATAAACTTCCATCAATTGGCTCGAGCATGAGGCACTGGTTCAGAAGATGTCTTCCCGAGCGATGAGTGCGTGGTCTCGGCAGAGAATACGGGGCTCCGATGGAGCTTTCCCGATCTAACTGATGCTCGGACTTCCCAACCTGAAGGCCGCCTAGGAAGCGCTTGTTCCGAATGAGTTATTAGGCTTATCTTTAGTGGGCCTGGGGGATACCACTTCAAAGAGCTGGGCCTCGTTGGGTCGGGTCAGACCTCGTTTGGCCTCTCCGTACGGGCGGTAAGATTTCCCCTCTCCACTTGTCCCCCTCCTACTCCCGAGCCAAAATTAGGCTCGGTTGAGTAGCATTTGGGCTGGACTTTTCGTGGCTCTAGTTGGCTGGAGATGTAAGACCCCGAATTATTTAATTGAGCCCAATATATTTATTAAGCTTTTATTAATTAAGAATTGAATTCTTATTAAATTAATAATTGAATTTCGGATTTATTAATATTTAATTCGTTAGAAATAGTATAAGTGAAAATCCGACTACCTTATAAAAATCCATAAAAATAGTAAACAGGTTAAGGTCGATGTAGACAACAACTTTGTCTTCTGGCATTAAGCCATTATAAATCCGTGGTTAGATATAATTGGAGATTTAGGCCAAAAGTACACACTTTTTGACCCTTACCTAACCTTGGATTAAAACACGAAATTGAGGCTTAATACTCAACCAAATTAGCTCAAATCAAAGGCAAATGAATGGCTATGAGCTAAGGATTAATAGCCTTCAATCAATTCGACACAAACCTAACCCTAGGAGGCGCAGCCGGCCGAGTTTGGTTGAGTCAACCATTTCGGCGCCGTTTTTAACACGTCTCTTGTCCCGTCGAATTCTCCCAGCTCAGAACTCTCCAAAAGATGTGTGAGCTATAGATAGAAAGCTCTTCGAGTCTAGTTTCTTTTGGTGGCTGTGGGGTTTGCTGAAGTTTCATATCTAGGAAGATCTTGCTCAATTTGTGGAGGTGTGTCGGCAGGCCGTCGTCTACCTTCTTCCTTCTTTGTTTCTTCAATTGAGGTAGGAATTCTCAACCAAAATTCGATCATGAATATATGATTTTGTTCCTCTCGACGAGATCTATCCAGTGGGACTGAAATCCCCAATTTTCATCAGGTATCTAGAGAGCTATCGTGGGTTTTGTGAAGGGTGATCCAGTTCGTTCTTCATTCTAGGTTTTAAGTTCTCTCTTCGATTGAGGTAGGTTTAATAGGCCAAACTCTAATTAACTTATATGCTGTAATCAGCATATTGTTAGCTTTCATTTAACATAGAAAGCCCCAATTTTCATTGAGCATGCTTGAAGAATTTCGATTTTTAGTGAGAGCATGTCTAGAACTTGATTTATATTGTGACCCTTTGAGTTAGAGCTTGAGTACGGGCTGATTTTGAGTTATAAAACTTGATCCACATATAGCTTATTATATATGGTTGGATTCAGCATCAAGTTAGCTTTCTTTTGACATAAGAAGCCCCAATTTTCGTTATGTATATTGAGAGAATTTCATGATTTAGTAGAAGCATGTCAAGAATTAGGTTTTTATGTGTGCATCATAGAATAGGTTAAGATTTAATGGATTTCTGTTGAAATTAGTGTTTCAAATCGCTTGTTTTATGACCCTAGTATGTATATTAATAACCCTAGATCATGTGGTTAAGATCCCAACTCAATTGGGTGAGTTTATACGTTTTCCAGAGGTTAAACCATTTTTGTTCTTGCAGGGGTCGACCCATTTTCTGGGAGCCCTGGCAGGCCCGAGGGTCGACCCCAGGGGTCGACCCATCCAGCACTCAGCAAGGGTCGACCCATGCAGCCAGAGTGTAGGGGTCGACCCCAGGGGTCGACCCATTCTGCAGAAATTGTGGGGGTCGACCCCAGGGGTCGACCCATCTCACTGGCAGACCCCATTTTTACAGGGGTCGACCCCAGGGGTCGACCCATGTACCAGAAACCCAGTTTTTGTCGTTCTTCGACCCGAGGATCGATCCGGATCATTAGGGGATTGACCCATTTAACTTAGACCAATTGAAAAGTATATTCTTGAAGAACCAGTAACCTATTCATGTACCCCTTTGATTTCAATTAACATTGGTCCCTACATGCAAACGTAGTGTAAAAACATGTCATTTATCATATTCATACAATGGTTAAATAGAAACCCACATAATTAGTGTTTAAGGGTGAAACTAAATCTCTGTTAATGCATGCTATTTCATTCCTGTACGAGCTTGTTCCTTTACCTTATCATCTTGAATCATCCTTTGGCAAATTGGTTTAATGCGATAATCCTTGATATATTAACTTGGTAGTTAGGATTAAATTGATTGTTAAGTTGCTGTTTTAGTCCCTATTACTCCAGTTGAATGGATTACTTACACACTTGAACGGTATACTGTCAGTCGTTCTTTCTTGACCCCGTGGACCGAGTTTTGGTCGAGTTCTTGTAAAGCGGCACCGAGGTGACCGTATCAACCGAGTTTTTATCTGGAATCCAAGGACATGTTAGTCCTTAAAAACTCATACTCTTGACAGAAATTCCTCTGATTAATTGGCCATTAAAATTGACTGAATGTCTGGACGTGTGGGACTTTGGGCCCATAAAAATAAATGCCATCGCATCATAAGGGCCCGGTCTGGTCCTGGGGAGAGCGCCCGAAAAATTACTGAGCCCATGGGATGCTAATGACATGGTGGGGCATTACACCGAAATACTTGCTTGCTTGTTGCGTCTATGACAAACATCTCTTGTTACTTGTTACTTGTTACTTGATCGCGAATGAATTGATATTACTTACTTGTGGCCAATTCTTTACTACTGTCTCTTGTTATATCTCCTGTTGGAAATTCTTGTACTTGTTATCTTGTTAATTCTTGACATCACATATTTCTTGACCTTGCAAGATCTTGTTATTACGTTGTTTCATTATATCGTTATCGTCATTTATTTCTTTCTTAGTATTGCATATGAAAATGTAATTAACTTGTTAATCACGTAAATTGCCTATTATTTCCTACTGAGCGTCAGCTCATAGTTGTGTTTCCCCCCCTTTCTAGGCTTTTCAGGTGACGCCCTTACCGACGGAGAAGGGCAGGAGTGATGTCATGAGTGTGTCAGTTCTAGTGTGTTAGCAGTGTGTTATCTTACTTTTAGTTCTGTTTTGGAGAGCATTTAGTTTCAGTTATGTTATTGAGTTTTAGTGGTTGTAATTCTAGTTGTATTAAGTTGAATTTGAGGTTATTGTATCAGTTGTGGTAGGTTAATGATCATTTAGTATTTCCATCTTGTAGCATTGTGTATTATTTTAGATAGATCTCTCTCTTGCCAGCTCGTTCCCGACTGTACGTCCCGATATTCCGCGTCGGGGCGTGACAGTTTAGTTGGTATCAGAGCCCTAGGTTTCACATTCCTAGGTTTCCTAAGTTTAGGTTTTCTCGCATTGCATCCCAATAACCGGTATATCAAAAGGTGCTGTCCGAACATTAGGCTATGCCTATCGGGAAGGTCGCACACTTGCGCGAGTGGTCTTCGAACCGATTACCTCCGCCAGGTACCGAGTTTTGGTCGTGGCTAGGTGCATTAGATCCCTAACATTGTAAAAGTCTAGGACCTGACCTGGTGACAATGGGTAGAAACTTGGGTTAAGTTCGTTTCTTAATCGTGTAATTATTTATCTTGATTAAACCTAAGTAATCTATTTCTCGTGTAGATGGCAGCTGATCGCGCTGAATGGAGGAATTTACAGCGCACGGTTCAAGGCCTTACTCAGGCCCTTCAACAGGTAGCTCAGGCAGGTGCAGCACAGCATGGCACCGGTGATTTATACCGGAATTTTCGCGGGATGAATCCGCCTAGATTTGCTGGTTCGACCGACCCCGACCAAGCCGAGCACTGGCTAGATGAGATGGGGAGAATCTTTGAAGTTATGCAATGCACCAACCAGGAGTGTGTCCTTTTGTCCACATTTCAACTGGAACGTGATGCACGTACTTGGTGGGATTCTATCAAGGCGACTCTCGGTGACCGGCAGGTTACGTGGGAAGAGTTCGAGGAATTCTTTAACAACAAGTATTTTTCTGATAGAGTGCAAGAGAAGAAAGCGACGGAGTTCGCGGCCCTGAAACAGCGAGGGTTGTCCGTGGCAGAGTATGAGGCTCAATTTGCACGGCTTTCTCGTTATGCTACACATCTTATTTCCACCGAGAAAATGAAGGCGAAGCGTTTTCTCAATGGTCTGAAGCTACATTATATTAATCAACTGGCACCGTTGGAGATTTCCACTTATTCCGAGATGGTAAGGAAAGCACAAGTTCTGGAGGATACTCTTGAGATGACGGAGAGGATCCGTGGCACAGGCATGAAGAAGGAACGACCTACGGGTTCCGGGAGTGTCAAACCCGGGTATATCAAGAAGAGGCCCGCGAGTGGGTCGAGTTCGTGGACCGGAGCAGGATCATGGAAGGGAAAGATGCCGAAGCATGAAGATAAGAAGCCTGGCCCTATTATTCCATACATGGGCGTTTGCAAGTTTTGTAATAATCCTGGCCACAGGGTGGAGGATTGCTGGCGCAAGCTAGGCGCATGCCTACGATGTGGAAGCAAGGAGCACCGTATCTCTGATTGCCCTCGTATGTCTGAGCAAGCTACCCCGGCAAAACCGCAAGTCTTCAAGAAACCACAAGGCAAGCTCCAAGCTCTGCATGCTGAGGAAGCGGGAATAACCGAGGATGGTGGACTCGTCGAAGGTACACTTATTATACTCGACAAGCCAGCATTTGTTCTTTTCGATACTGGTGCAACACATTCCTTTATTTCTCGGAGATTTGCTAAGTCTTTAGCTGTGGAACCTATTTTGATGAATTCTCCGTTAGAGATATCAACCCCTATTGGTACTAGATCAGCAATCCAGTATTTCTATCCCTCTAGTACGGTTATGATTGGTGAACAGAACTTACCAGCATATTTAGTCTGCATGGACATGAAGGATTATGATGTAATCCTAGGAGCAGATTGGTTGGCTCGATATGAGGCTAGTGTTCACTGCAGTTCTAGCTCAGTGTCTTTTACTAGGCACCCGAGACTTTCTTTTGTGGGTGTTAAGCATCACAACTCTGTGTCACTTATTTCGGCTCTTCGAGCTGATAAGCTGATGAGACGTGGATGTGAGGCTTTTCTAGCCTTTGTCTGTGCAACCCCTGAGTAGCAGATTGAGATCAAGGACATTCCTGTTGTCCGAGATTTTCCTGATGTCTTTCCAGAGGAACTACCAGGACTTCCGCCTGAGCGGGAAGTTATCTTTTCTATTGATCTTATTCCTGGCACATCTCCTATTTCTAAGGCTCCTTATCGTATGTCTCTGCGGAACTGAGAGAGTTAAAGCAACAGTTGATGGAATTCCTCGAGAAGGGCTTCATTCGTCCTAGTACTTCTCCGTGGGGAGCCCCTGTATTATTCGTCAGGAAGAAAGATGGTTCGATGAGGTTGTGCATTGATTATCGGCAAATAAACCAGTAGACTGTCAAGAACAAATATCCATTGCCGAGGATTGACGAGTTATTTGACCAGATAGCGGGAGCTCAATATTTCTCTAAGATCGATCTTCGATCTGGATATCACCAGTTGCGGATTAAGGAAGAGGATATCTATAAATCAGCTTTCCGCAGCAGGTATGGTCATTTTGAATTTGTCGTTATGCCTTTTGGTCTAACGAATGCTCCAGCAGCTTTCATGCAGTTGATGAACAATGCATTTCGGCCCTATCTTGATCAATGGGTCGTGGTCTTTATTGATGACATCTTGATCTATTCCAAGAGTGAAGTGGAGCATGCTGAACATCTGAGGATGGCATTGCAGTTATTGAGAGATCATCAACTTTATGCCAAGTTCAGTAAGTGTGAATTCTGGCTGCAAGAGGTGTCCTTTCTCGGACATATCATTACGAAGGACGGTATTTCCGTTGATCCTTCGAGGTTGAGGCAGTGAAGAATTGGGAACAGCCTACCAGTGTGACAGAAGTTAGAAGTTTTCTAGGCCTGACAGGCTATTATCGAAGATTTATCCAGGATTTCTCTAAGATTGTGGTACCTATGACAAGATTAACCCGCAAGGAGAACAAGTTTGATTGGTCCGAAGATTGTCAGCGAAGCTTTCAGACTTTGAAGGAGTGTTTGACTACTGCACCTGTAATGGCTTTACCTTCTGGTGAAGGAGGATTTGTCGTATATACTGATGCATCAGGTATTGGCTTAGGCTGTGTGCTCATGCAGCATGGGAAGGTGATTGCCTATTCTTCTAGGCAGTTAAGGAAGCACGAAGAGAATTATCCTGTTCATGATTTAGAACTGGCAGCAGTCATGTTTGCTTTGAAGATTTGGAGGCATTACCTGTATGGAGAATCTTTCACGGTATTTTAAGATCATAAGAGTCTGAAATATTTATTTTCTCAGAAGGAACTCAATATGCGGCAGCGCAAATGGTTGGAGTATTTGAAAGACTTCGACTTCTCGATTGAGTATCATCCTGGCAAGGGTAATGTTGTGGCAGATGCATTAAGCCGGAAGCCGGTAGCTAGATTGTCAAGTCTTATGTTACAAGAATGGAGGTTATTGGAACAATTGTCCAGCCAGGATCTTACTATTGACAATGATCGGGTTATGATTGCTCAGATCCAACTTAAGCCTGAATTATTGATGGAAATCAAGTCCTTGCAAGATAATGATCCCGAGTTGGTAGAGATCAAGGGAAGCTTGAGCAGCAGACCTGACTTCATGTTGGCCGATGATGGAAGATTATTATTCAAGGGCAGAACTTGTGTACCTGACGAAGCCGCAATAAAGAACAAGATTCTGGAGGAAGCTCATAGATCTAGATATACTATTCATCCTGGCGGCACTAAGATGTACCGAGATGTGAAAAGATCCTTTTGGTGGCCGAATATGAAAAGAGAAGTTGCAGATTTTGTGAGTAGATGCTTAGTATGTCAACAAGTTAAGGCCGAACATTTCAGACCGGCAGGGAAACTGAAACCACTCGACATATCCCAATGGAAGTGGGAGAGCATTGGCATGGATTTCATTATGGGTCTACCTAAGACTCGTGGTGGATTTGATGCGATATGGGTGATTGTCGACCGATTGACAAAGTCAGCTCATTTCTTACCAATTAAGTCCAAGTGGACGATTGATGTATTGGCTGCTTTGTATTTGAAGGAAGTGGTGAGACTCCATGGTATTCCAGTCAGTATTGTGTCTGATCGAGACCCCAGATTTACTTCACATTTCTGGAAGGGACTGCAAGAGTCTCTTGGTACTCGTCTGAATTTCAGTACTGCTTTTCATCCGCAGACAGATGGACAGACTGAAAGAACCAACCAGATAGTGGAAGATATGTTGCGAGCTTGCATGATTGATTTTGGAGGCAGTTGGAGTGATCACTTGGCATTGATTGAATTCGCCTACAACAACAGTTACCAGTCCAGCATACAGATGGCTCCTTTTGAAGCATTGTATGGTAGGAGTTGTCGTTCTCCGTTATGTTGGGATGAGGTAGGTGAGAAACAGTGGCTTGGACCGGATCTTGTCTCAGAATCATCACAGAACATACGTATTATCCGAGACCGGTTACAAGTAGCCCAGTCAAGACAGAAGAGTTATGCCGACAACAGAAGAAGAGCATTGGAATTTCAGGTTGGCGAGCATGTGTTCTTAAAGGTCTCTCCGACGAGAGGGATCCGAAGATTTGGCATTCATGGCAAGCTGAGTCCGAGATACATTGGTCCATTCGAGATTCTAGATAGAGTGGGAGCGGTGGCATACAGACTGGCTTTACCGCCGCAATTGTCAGGCGTACACAATGTCTTCCATGTGTCTATGTTACGGAAATATGTGTACGACCCCACTCATATCATTCAGCAGGTGGATTTTGAACTGAAGGAAGATTTGACTTATGAGGAAAGACCTGTCAAGATTCTGGACCGAAGCAACAACAACTCCGGAATCGTTCGATACCGATGGTCAAGATTCAGTGGAGTCGGCGTGGGACCGAAGAAGCTACATGGGAGTCTGAAGAGACTATGCGGAAGCGATATCCCGATTTATTCTAGGTGAGGGATCTCATTCCCTACTCTCAGTTTTAGTGCAGTGAATTTGGAGGACCAAATTCCTTTAAGTAGGGGAGGGTGTAAGACCCCGAATTATTTAATTGAGCCCAATATATTTATTAAGTTTTTATTAATTAAGAATTGAATTCTTATTGAATTAATAATTGAATTTCAGATTTATTAATATTTAATTCGTTAGAAATAGTATAAGTGAAAATCTGACTACCTTATAAAAATCCATAAAAATAGTAAACAGGTTAAGGTCGATGTAGACAACAACTTTGTCTTCTGGCATTAAGCCATTATAAATCCGTGGTTAGATCTAATTGGAGATTTAGCCCAAAAGTGTACACTTTTTGACCCTTACCTAACCTTGGATTAAAACACGAAATTGAGGCTTAATATTCAACCAAATTAGCTCAAATCAGAGACAAATGAATGGCCATGAGCTAAGGATTAATAGCCCTCAATCAATTCGACACAAACCTAACCCTAGGAGGCGCAGCCGGCCGAGTTTGGTTGAGTCAACCATTTCGGCGCCGTTTTTAACACGTCTCTTGTCCCGTCGAATTCTCCCAGCTCAGAACTCTCCAGAAGATGTGTGAGCTATAGATAGAAAGCTCTTCGAGTCTAGTTTCTTTTGGTGGTTGTGGGGTTCGCTGAAGTTTCATATCTAGGAAGATCTTACTCGATTTGTGGAGGTGTGTCGGCAGGCCGTCGTCTACCTTCTTCCTTCTTTGTTTCTTCAATTGAGGTAGGAATTCTCAACCAAAATTCGATCATGAATATATGATTTTGTTCCTCTCGACGAGATCTATCCAGTGGGACTGAAATCCCCAATTTTCATCAGGTATCTAGAGAGCTATCGTGGGTTTTGTGAAGGGTGATCCGGTTCGTTCTTCATTCTAGGTTTTAAGTTCTCTCTTCGATTGAGGTAGGTTTAATAGGCTAAACTCTAATTAACTTATATGATGTAATCAGCATGTTGTTAGCTTTCATTTAACGTAGAAAGCCCCAATTTTCATTGAGCATGCGTGGAGAATTTCGATTTTTAGTGAGAGCATGTCTAGAACTTGATTTATATTGTGACCCTTTGAGTTAGAGCTTGATTACGGGTTGATTCTGAGTTATAAAACTTGATCCACATATAGCTTATCATATATGGTTGGATTCAGCATCAAGTTAGCTTTCTTTTGACATAAGAAGCCCCAATTTTTGTTATGTATATTGAGAGAATTTCATGATTTAGTAGAAGCATGTCAAGAATTAGGTTTTTATGTGTGCATCATAGAATAGGTTAAGATTTAATGGATTTCTGTTGAAATTAGTGTTTCAAATCGCTTGTTTTATGACCCTAGTATGTATATTAATAACCCTAGATCATGTGGTTAAGATCCCAACTCAATTGGGTGAGTTTATACGTTTTCCGGAGGTTAAACCGTTTTTATTCTTGCAGGGGTCGACCCCTGGGGTCGCCCCGTTTTCTGGGAGCCCTGGCAGGCCCGAGGGTCGACCCCAGGGGTCGACCCATCCAGCACCCAGCAAGGGTCGACCCCTGGGGTCGACCCATGCAGCCAGAGTGTAGGGGTCGACCCCAGGGGTTGACCCATTCTGCAGAAATTGTGGGGGTCGACCCCAGGGGTCGACCCATGTACCAGAAACCCAGTTTTTGTCGTTCTTCGACCTGAGGATCGATCCGGATCATTAGGGGATCGACCCATTTAACTTAGACCAATTGAAAAGTATATTCTTGAAGAACCAGTAACCTATTCATGTACCCCTTTGATTTCAATTAACATTGGTCCCTACATGTAAACGTAGTGTAAAAACATGCCATTGATCATCTTCATACAATGGTTAAATAGAAACCCACATAATTAGTGGTTAATGGTGAAACTAAATCTCTGTTAATGCATGCTATTTCATTCCTGTACGAGCTTGTTCCTTTACCTTATCATCTTGAATCATCCTTTGTCAAATTGGTTTAATGCAAATGATAATGGATAATCCTTGATATATTAACTTGGTAATTAGGATTAAATTGATTGTTAAGTTACTGTTTTAGTCCCTATTACTCCAGTAGAATGGATTACTTACACACTTGAACGGTATACTGTCAGTCGTTCTTTCTTGACCCCGTGGACCGAGTTTTGGTCCAGTTCTTATAAAGCGGCACCGAGGTGACCGTATTAACCGAGTTTTTGTCTGGAATCCAAGGACATGTTAGTCCTTAAAAACTCATACTCTTGACAGAAATTCCTCTGATTAATTGGCCATTAAAATTGACTGAATGTCTGGACGTGTGGGACTTTGGGTCCATAAAAATAAATGCCATCGCATCATAAGGGCCGGTCTGGTCCTGGGGAGAGCGCCCGAAAAATTATTGAGCCCATGGGATGCTAATGACATGGTGGGGCATTACACCGAAATACTTGCTTGCTTGTTGCGTCTATGACAAACATCTCTTGTTGCTTGTTACTTGTTACTTGATCGCGAATGAATTGATATTACTTACTTGTGGCCAATTCTTTACTACTGTCTCTTGTTATATCTCCTGTTGGAAATTCTTGTACTTGTTATCTTGTTAATTCTTGACATCACATATTTCTTGACCTTGCAAGATCTTGTTATTACGTTGTTTCATTATATCGTTATCGTCATTTATTTCTTTCTTAGTATTGCATATGAAAATGTAATTAACTTGTTAATCACGTAAATTGCCTGTTATTTCCTACTGAGCGTCAGCTCATAGTTATGTTTCCCCCTCTTTCCAGGCTTTTCAGGTGACGCGCTTACCGACGGGGAAGGGCAGGAGTGATGTCATGAGTGTGTCAGTTCTAGTGTGTTAGCAGTGTGTTATCTTACTTTTAGTTCTGTTTTGGAGAGCATTTAGTTTCAGTTATGTTATTGAGTTTTAGTGGTTGTAATTCCAGTTGTATTAAGTTGAATTTGAGGTTATTGTATCAGTTGTGGTAGGTTAATGATCATTTAGTATTTCCATCTTGTAGCATTGTGTATTATTTTAGATAGATCTCTCTCTTGCCAGCTCGTTCCTGACTGTACGTCCCGATATTCCGCGTCGGGGCATGACAGGAGATCTCTCTCTTGCAGGGGCCACATGATGCGACTTGTCCTGAGAATATGCCCATCATGATGAGTAAAAGAAGGCCCCTCCTCAGGAGATCGGAACGCTGCGTCGCCTCCGGCTAGGGGTTATAAGCATTGCGCGTTATTTGCGTCCCTTTATCTCCGGGGTTTAGGGTTTTGCCATCCTTTTCATTTATATAGGGGGGCTCATGCGCCGTGAGAGCTGTTCGGAGGAGCGGAGAATCGCAGCGGCTTTCGCGGAGCTAGAAGAGATTACCACGGCGGCGATCCATCAACTTCCTTCTCCTCCGGAGTCCTCTGATCCAGAGCTTTCCCCTTCTTCTTCTAGTTCCTCCATCCGTTCAATGGTGGACCAAAATCTTGAGGCCGAGGGGCGACAGAAAGAATAGACCCCAAGGGTTTTCTTGGTACAGTCGGAGCCTCTCCGCAGCGAGTTAGGGGGGCCTGAGGTGAGGCGACTGGAGAACTTGTATGGGCTGCCTTGGTGATTTCAGTTCCTTGCGCTTGAGCCTCATGAGTATAGTCTGGCCACTCGTTCTAGCCTCTTTTGTTCCTTCCTCTTGGCCTGGAAGTGTGGCTTTCGCCTACCCCTCCATTCCTTCATCACCGAGTTGCTTCGGTTCTACCGGTTGGCTCCTGTCCAGCTAGTCTCCAATTCTTATACCCTCATCTTCTCCTTCATTTTCCTTTGTGGCCAGTGTGGGGTGAGCACCTCGCTGGACCTCTTCCATTATTTTTTCGAGCTGAAGGAGAATCTTCATGCGGGGAAGGGCTTCTTCTTCGTCCATGCGAAACGGAACAAGAGTTGCGTGTCCCTTTCTGTGAAGGACTCCTCTCACAAGGGGTGGAAGACCTAATATTTCTGGGTGGGTGCATCGGCAGTCGGTGTCGTCTGGAATTTCCCGACGGCGCCCAACTTTCACTCAAACATTCCTCCGAAGCAAACGAAGGTCCCCCTGGAGGTGGAGAGGGATGCTGCTATTCTTCTGCAGAATCGTCAGCCGACTGCTGAGTTGGTAACCTCGTCCAACATCGAGGAGTATCTTTCTCGAGCACTGCTGCCGACAGGTGAGGATCTCAGGGGCTTGTTCTCTTTCTTGTAGAGTAAGTGCCTTCCTTCTTTCAATTTGCTCTTCTTCGTTCAGACCAGAGGCGAGCGGTTGATGATGAGGCATTACCGGCCGAGTTGGAGATCATCGACGGGGATGATACGCCGGCTCCGAGCGATCTCCAAGCTTCGGAGGGTTCTTCCCGTGCCTGAGACAAGGGCAAGCGGGTCACCCGGGATGACGCTTCCGAACGTCGGGGGGTCAAGCGTAAGGATCCCATGGCGAAGCTGCTGAGTGCTTCATTGTAGGCTCTATCTGCCGAGAAGAAGCAGGCGAGGAAGGCAGAGGTTGCCCGCCCGGTCGAAGAGGCTTCCCTGTCGGCTCTCCGTTCTACAGAGCAGGAAGGGGCCGACAATGAAGGGGTCACGGTCGATGTCGAGGCGCCGAGCGAAGCAGAGGGGGTGCCAGACGGAGGAGCCCAGCCCAAGCCGGTCGAGGCTTGAGGGTCGCAGGCTGAAGTGACTTAATCACAGCCGACTGAGGCCGGGGAGGTTCGTGGTGGGGCCGCTCATCCTGAGCCAACCGGTGGGGTCCCCGAGACGGGGTTGCTCGGGGGAGGTGCCCCAATCCCGGCCGCTCTGGAGAGGGTTTCTCCTCCCTCGGCTAGTGCCTTCAGCGTCCGGGCCTCATTGTACCGGACGTGCCATTCCATAGTTTCAGGAGCCTTGAAAGAAAAACTCCGGAAGGGTCCTCCCTCCACACTTTTCGAGTAACTTATGGAAGGTGGGCTGGTCTTGGCCCAACTTGGAGCGGAGGCAGTGGATGCGTACGCTCGGGTGGAGTCGGAGCGGGAGACTCTTTCATGGGCCCGTGGTGCACTCAATCGGAAGGTCGAGCGTTTGACCCTCGATCTTTAGGACCTTCGTCAGGAGGTGGCTCCGCTCCGGGCACAGGTGCAGTCGAGCCAGGAGGAGGCTCGGTCGTTGGCGGAGCAGCTGGCCCAAGCCCGTCGTATGGTTGATCGGAAGAATGAGCTCCTGGATGCGAAGCGCAAGATTCAGGTCGAGCGCGGCGAGTAATGGAAGGCCGAGCGAGAGGGGCTCGCGGACCTAGTCCGGGGGGCCAAGGATGCACGGGCCGCGGTCGAGAGGAGGGTATCCGAGTCAGAACAGAGGATAGCCGAGCTTGAGAGGAAGGTGAAGCTGGCGGGGGTAGAAGCTCTCGAGCAACATAGATGCTTACAGGCTTACCACGCTGCTCTTCTTCAGGCTGCCTTCCCTTACTATGAGTTGGGCTACCGTCAGGGCCTTCGGAAGGGCTTCTCCCAGGGCTTCAATCGGGCCATCATAGAGGCTGAGGCCCAAGCGAATGGGCTCATTTTTCTTTCCGGGCAACGCTATGACTCGGACTGGGGTTCCACCGACTCTTCCCATTATACGTCGAGCGAAGAGGGGGTCGGGAGTGCTCGAGCTCATCCGAGTGATCGCCAACTCCAGTAGCCTCGAGAGAGCACGCGACCGAGATAGTTCCCACACAGGTGGGGTCAGTGCCTGGGTCGGCCGTCGTCGAGAATACTGGGGGCAGATCGTCTGGTGCTGAGGGGGCCTTCTCTACCGAGCCTGGAGATGGGCCCGAGGCCTGATGTACAAGCTTTTCGTCTCTTTCTCTTTTGTAGCCATGTAAGACCTTTTTGTTTTTTGGAAAGTATAGTAGCGGCAATATTAAGTGCTGAATTGGTTGTTTCTTACCGCTTTTGGTGTGATTCGACTACCGTATCCGTAGTCGTCGATTTTCTCTGCAGATATCGCGCGTGTCGATCTGTCAGATAACTGACATGGCACTGGCACCTTTCCGCTTTTCCATGCCGTCGTAAATGACTTGCCGCTTCACGCGTCCCGCTAGAGGGGAATGTTGGGAAATGAGGTAACCGTCTCAGGGAAGGCTCCTTTTAGCGTGTTTTTAAGGGGAGAGACATTTAAGGCAATCAGCTCCCCCTTCGGCCTATAAAGGTCCGAGGGGCGTCTCCTCCTTCTTCCATCGCTTAAGGCCGTCCCTGACAGTTTCTCCTTCTTCCCTTTCCGCGAAGCGTTGTGCTGTCCATCTCAGCAGAGCATGGAGAGCACTTCAGGGGAGCTCCTGCTATTCCAGTTTGGAAGATGGTTCGACAGCCGGGGGTCAGTTTGGGAGTGGGTTCGACATGCGGAAGCATGTCGCCTTCCTGTCCCTGTCCCGCCGACGCCATCCTAATCGAGAGGGGGAGCTTTTCAAGACCCCTTCTCGCCTCAGCCTCCCCCTCCCTCCTCTTTCACTCTTTGGAGGATGCCTGCACCGCTAGAGGGTGCTTGCTTTCTGTTCGGCTTCCATCCTCCAAAATGTCGGCAGAGGAGGCCTTCTCTTGTTTTCCCTTTTTCTTCTCTTCTTTTTTTTGTTGTCTTTCCATTCCCTCTGGCACCTTTCCTCCGAGCTTCTCGAGCCAACGGGGCTGGCTATCCCTTATCCGAGCCAATTTTCACACAAGGCAGAGTCAATGGCTGGATGTAGGAGTGCCTACCGGGTTGGCCGAGCGTTTCGCTCGCGTCATAGTACCAGTGAATGTAATTTTTTGTTGTACATGCACATTGTATTGGCTTCGGCCTAATTGATGTACACCAGAGTTTAATGAAAAGAGAAGAATGTTTTTTCCACTTTTCTTACATGTGTGTGCTTGCCAGATGATCAAAAGTAGAATTTGCGAAGTGTAGTAGCGTTCCATGTCTGAGGGATGGGTGTTCCTTCTGTGGTGGATAGTCGATACGCCCCTTTCCCGAGCGTCTCGACCACTCGATAGGGGCCTTCCCAGGAAGGGGCTAGCTTCCCCGCCGCCTCCAGTGGTCGAGAGGCTTCGGCCTTTCTCAGGGCAAAGTCCCCTGGCTGGAAGTTTTTGTCTCGGACTCTGGTGTTGTAGTATTGAGTGATGCGCCGTTGGTATTCCATTGCTCGGATCTTTGCAATCTCTCGAATCTCGTCCGCTAAGTCGAGGTTTTCTAGCAATTTCTACTCGTTCACCTCGGGTTTGAAGTGGACGACTCGGAGAGAGGGATTGCCGACCTCCAACGGAACCACAGCTTCCGTGCCATACACCAGCTGAAAAGGTGTTTCACTGGTGGCCGTTCTCGGAGTAGTTCGGTGCGACCATAGTACACTCGATAGTTCCTCGAGCCAGCTTCCCTTGGCCTTGCCGAGCCTGGTTTTGATGCCTTTTAAGATAGTTTTGTTGGCATTCTCGACTAGTCCGTTGGCCTGAGGGTGGGCTACCAAAGTGAAGTGATTGCGAATATTTAGGTCGGCACATTTGTCTCTGAAATAATGAGAATCAAATTGTCGACCATTATCGCTCACTATCACTCGAGGGACACCGTAGCGACAAATGATTGACTTCCAAATAAAACTCCATACGACTGACTTGGTGTTCCTGGTGGTGGCCTCAGCTTCGATCCATTTGGTGAAGTAGTCGATGGAGATGATGACGAACTTCTTCTGGGCTTGAGCAGTGGGAAATGGCCCAAGAATATCTATTCCCCAACGAGCGAAGGGGTACGGCTAGGCAAGGGTGATGAGCTCCGTGGCAGGTTGGTGGATCAGATGGTCGAAATGCTGACATCGGTCACACTTTTGCACATAGGTCGTGCAGTCGCACTGGAGAGTGGGCCACCAGTAACCCTGCCGAAGCAAGATTTTGGCGAACGATCTTCCTCCTTGGTGTGCGCCGTAGATGCCTTTGTGTACTTCCTAAACTACTTGGCTGGCTTCGTCGGTGCTGATGCACTTGAGGAGGGAACCGGAGAAAGATCTAAGGTACAAGTCATCATCCAGTATGATGAAACGCCGAGCTTGGTACTTGAGTTTTTGAGCCTCCCGAGGGTTGGGGGGCTCTTGAGAATCCCGAAGCTAGGATATATAGGGGGTTCTCCAGTCGCTCGTGGGTGCCGGGTCAACGGTCATAAGCTCGGATTCGATGCTCGACGCTCGAGCTCTTCGAGGAAGACTGATCGTGTACCTTCTGGGTTGAGGGAGGAGGCCAGGCGAGAGAGGGCGTCCGCTCGAGAATTTTCCTCCCGGGCTATCCGAACTACCTCAAAGCTCTCGAAGAGTTGGGCCATCCTCTTGACCACCTGGTGGTACTTGATCATTTGTCCTTCCCGAGCTTCGTAATCACAGTTAACGGGCTAGCAACCAGTTGGGAGTCTGTGTGGATTCTGACTCGCTTGGCTCCCAATCGTCGAGCCATCCTGGACCCTGAGATAAGGGCTTCATACTCGGAGGCGTTGTTGGACGCCTGGAAGTTGAATTTCAAGGCGTACCGCAGCTCCGCTCCTTCGGGGGACTTGAGAAGGATACCGGCACCGCTTCCAGCTGAGTTGGAGGACCCATCGACGAATAGGTCCCAGGTGGGACCGTGCACAGGTGGAAGTGCTTCCTCAATCGGGACGGTGCTTTCAACGATGAAGTCCATGAGGGCCTGTCCCTTGATGGCCGAGCGGGGGTGATACGATATGTCTAGGCCCCAAGCATGATGGCTCATTTGACGAGGCATCCCGAGGCTTCAGGGTGAAAGATAATCTTCTTCAGGGGTTCGCCGGTCAATGCGACGATGGAGTGCCCTTGAAAATTGGGTCGGAGGCGCTTGGCTGAGGTAACCAGCGCTAGCACGAGTTTCTCGATTGCGGGGTACCTTCTTTCAGCCTCATTAAGCACCTTGCTAGTATAGTAAACCGATCTCTCGATCCTTGCGTCGTTCCTGACTAGGACCGAGCTCACTGTGGAAGGGGTCGCCGAGAGATAAAGGTGTAGAGCTTCGCCCGGGGTTGGCTTGTACAACACCGGGGGCGAGGCCAAGAATTCCTTGAGTTCGACGAACACCTTCTGACATTCCTTGTCCCATGCGAATGTAGCAGATGCCATTTTGGGTCCCCTCAACAATTTTAAGAAGGGTAGGCATCGTTCGAACGCCCGGGACAGGAAGCGGTTGAGCGCAGCAATGCGCCCCGTAAGGCGTTGAACATCCTTGATGCAGGTGGGCGACTGCATGTTCTGGATGGCCTGAACCTTGTCGGGGTTGGCCTCGGTCCCACATTGAGTTATCAGAACCTAGGAACTTCCTGGATTTGACTCCAAAGGTGCATTTAGCAGGGTTGAGTTTCATGTTGCACCTTTGGAGGGTGTCGAAGGTCTCGGCTAAGTCGGCAAGATGGTCTTCGGCCTTCGACGTTTTGACGAGCATGTCATCAATGTAGGCCTCGACATTCTGACCGAGCTATCCCTCGAAGATGTGGTTGATCAGTCTCTGATATGTTGCTCCAGCATTCTTCAACCCGAACAACATTCGGGTGTAGCAGTGTACGCCAAAGTCAGTGACGAAGGCGGTCTTCTCGATGTCCTCCGGGTCCATCCTGATCTGATGGTAACCGGAGTAGGTGTCTAGGAAGCTAAGCAACTCGTTGCGAGAGGTGTAATCAACCAGTTGATTGATGCTCAGTAGCATGTAGCAATCTTTCGGGGTAGTCTGGTTGAGGTCGGTGAAGTCCACGCACATTCGCCATTTTCCTGAAGCCTTCGGTACCAGGACGACGTTGGCGAGCCATGTAGGGTACAAGACCAGACGAAAGAGGCCAGTCTTCTGTCCCTTGATGACTTGCTCTTTGATGACCGCTTGCTTCTCTGGGGCGTGCTTTCTCCTGCGTTGCTGGATAGGCTTCACTGTTGGGTCGAGGTTGAGCTTGTGTGTGACCACGTCTCCTGGGATCCCGGGAAGGTGCTCGTCCGACCATGTAAAGACTTGGATGTACTGGGCAAGGAAATCTTTATATTTTTCTTGTTCCTCAAGTGGTAGATCGGCTCCAATCTTGACTTCTAGAGTCGGGTCGCCGTTGAGGAAGACTGTTAGCAACTCGCCGCCGGGCTCAGATGTTGCTGGTCCCTCCTCGGCTCCCTTTACTCCTTTGTTTTTCCCTTCCGGCCTAGTGGCTTCAACCGAGATTATATACCACCATCTAGCCAATGCCTGGTTACCCCGGACCTCCCCCACGCAATACTTGGTAGGGAACTTCATTTTTTGCTGAAAGGTAGAGGGCACCGCTGTCGTTCGGCTGAGGATACCTCGGCCGAAGATGACGTTATATGCCGTCATCCCCTTAATCACGATGAAGTCCACCATAACTGTAACGGTTTTGGACGAGGTGCTGATAGTAACTGGTAGGCTCAGGGCTCCCTCAGGATAAGTTGCCTGGCCGTTGAACCCACAGAGGGGGGTTCGGATTGGGTGGAGTTTAGATGGATTCTCTCCCATCTTGAGAAAACATTCATAGGATAATACATCAGGGGCACTACCATTGTCAACTAAGATCCTATCTATGTTACAATGGTTTATTGTAGCCGATACAACGAGAGCGTCGTCATGCGGGGTGGTTAACCCTTCCAGGTCCTAGTCGGAGAATACCAGGGCCGGCGGTTCGCTCGCCTGTGGGGCCGTAGGGTGCACTACAGAGGCTCAGCTTGCCCACTCGGTGTGACGCTTTCTTCCTTGGCTGCTATCTCCGCCTGATGCCGTACCGCCCGTGATGACGCTGATGTGGACTCCACGGGCGGCATTGTCGATTTCTTCGGGGGCGCCTCGGTCTTCTTTCTGCCTGGCCACGTATCGGGATAGGTGTCCCTGGAGGACGAGACGCTCGATCTCATCTTGAAGTTGATGGCAATCGCTGGTGTGATGCCCGTGATCGCTGTGGAACAGGCAATGCTTGCGGCAGTTGCGCTGCTTGGCCTTCATAGGCTCGGGCTGGTGGAGGAGACCCGAGCCTTTGATGTCTTCGTAAATTTTGTAGACGGGAGTGGTAAGGGGGGTATACCGCTCATACTTCTGGGATGGCTCTTTGCGATCTCCGTCCTAGTTCCACCGTTTTCCTTGGCCCGTCCCTTGCTCAGACGGTCGCTTCTTGTCCCCCTCCCGACCCGAGCCTGTCGTGCCTCGGCAGGCGCTGAGGACTTCCTCGCACTCTGCGTGGTGCAGTGCTAGGGTCACTAGCTCGGTGAGGGAGGTGGGAGGATGAAGCACTAGCTCGCGCCGTAGGTTCTCATCACGGGTACCCCCGGTCAATGCAGTGATGGCCGAGGCAACATCCAAGCGGGGGATGTGCATGGCTTCCAATTTAAATCGATTGATATAAGCCTGCAACTTCTCCCCCTAGTCCTGCTTGAGGGCCAGTAATCCCGCTATTGACTGGGGTGGACCGCTGCCGGCGAAGCTTTCCTTGAACACTCGCCCGAACTGCTTGAAGTTATGAATGCAGCCGGGGGTGAGGGCCCTGAACCATGCCTGAGCACCCTGGACCAGAGTGGTCATGAACGCTCGGCACTTGATCATGTCTGACGCCCCATGCAAAGTCATCAGGGCGTCGAAGATGTCGTAATGATCGACCGGGGCTCCCTGGCCATCGTACGACTTGAAGGTCGGAAGTGAGATCCTGGGGGAGATCTCGGCCTTCAAGATATAGTCGGAGAACGGGGATCCCTCCTCGTCCTCCACAGGAGAGGCCTTCTGCAAGGCGTGGAGGGTGCGCTCTTGCTCTGTGAAATGCCTCTCAAAGTCTCGCAGCCGGAGGGATAGTTCCTATTGTCGCTGGCCCGAAGGGCTGGGGGGGCGCACTTGCATGCTGTCCCGACGTTCCTCAGGGACCTCGGTCTCCGAGAACTGTCAGTGTGCTCCGGACTTCTCCCTCCTCGGGGTAGAGGAGGCTTCCTGCTCCGGGGGAGGGGCATGCGATGGTCCTCCTGATAGGTTGCGGATGAGCCGCCGCCCCCGGAGGGTAAAACGGTGATGTAAAACCGACCTAAGACCTATGATGATGTGATGAAGATGTTTTGATACACTTGATGTGAGACCAACTAGGATGCTATGATGATGATACCAATTGATGTGAGACCGACCTTGGACCTAAGTATGCAAGCATTCAGGTTAGGCAGCGGACTCACACTAGCGACTCACTCGCTTGGTGCATGTTAGTGCCCGAAGGCGACTCGGTGATAATGGAGAGGGTCCGAGGCGGGACCTTGGTTCTCCAAGGGTCGGCTAGCTTATTGCGGACCCCAAATGGGCCAAGGGAAGCCCAAATCTCGGGCGGCCAACACACCAAGGGTGTGGGTTGAGTGGAAGCTCTCACAACTCACCCGCGGTGGTCACTCAATTTGGTGGCAATTTAAAATCGGACACTCTCTCACCGCCGACGGAGTAACTATAGCAATACTAAGCTAAGCAAGTCCATTACAGCAATGAGAGATGTTCAAGAGCTCACCTAACCGGCGTGAAGACGCCGACTCCGGCCGGAGACGGGGGCGAGCGGGGAGGCGAGGGTATGCACCCGTACGCCGCGTCGGTGTCGCTTCAACCTGAAATCGAAAGATTACACCACTACTCCTCTCGCAGGAGGGGGGGGGATCTCGGGGTGGGGGTTAATGTATTACAACCAAACACTACCTCCTCGCAGGGAGGGGCTGTAAGCCGGCCAGGCGGGGTGGGGGAATTGGGCAAGAAATCCCAACTTCCGAGTTCCGCCGGTTCTGCCAGTCTGTAGATTCACTGGATAGGGGGTCGGTGTTGACACTGCCACGGGCTCTAGGGGACTCCGATCCTGATGATACTAGTCCCAAAAGTTTCCTAGCTGCCGGAGGAAGACCCCTGAATTTTTGGAGGATCTCTGGAATTCTGTGCTGATCGTGGCAGAGCCTGGAACAGGACCCCTCTGTCTGCCTCAGATGGAAACAGAAAAGATGCAGTTGGTTGCAGAAGGTGCTGTGGGCTCTCCTGAACTCCGATTGAGGCGAGACTGGCGGTGACGTTTCCGTGGTCGGAGTAGATTTGAGCAGGAGCTGACGAAGTTGCAATCGGAGGTCGGAGAAGAGAGCAGTCATCGGATGAGTGGGTGCAGGTCGAACTTGGATCCGCAGGAGCAGTCTGCGCACTTGGACGAGGAAAATGGGAACTAGAAGTTCTGGAAGCCAATTGATGCCCTACCTTTTGGAGATGAAAGAGGACTCAGAGGAGAAGATTTTTGATGAAGAACGCCTGCCCTGATTCCCAGGACGTTGGCCGCTGTAGAGCTTCAACTCCGGCTCAGGTGCTCTGCTAGGGAAGCTGCGCACAGTCGGGGAAGAAATGCTCTCACGGACAGCTCGGAGCTTGGATTCTGACGAAGCCACCACCGTTGCGAAGATGACTCAAAGACGCTTCCAACGGTACCTCTTGGGCCTTCAGATTCGCAGGGAGGAGGACGTGGTGGCCGCTTCAACTACGGAAAACCTGCTGCCTGCAACCAGAGCTTGACCTGCAAAAGAAATGGGTATGAATGGAGGGGTGGTGGTGGGGGGGCGACCTTGGCTGGGTTTGGGGTTGGATTTGGGCGACCAAGGGAGCTAAGGGGGTGGGAGATGGGAGGGAAATTTAAAATTGGGCTTTGGGAGAAGCTAATTTAGCATTGGGAAGGTGGTGGGATGCTTTGGGAAGGAGAGTGGGGTAGTTGGGGGTTGGGAGGTGGGGTGTGGATTGGAGGATGCCACCTTGGGGTTGGGGGGGGAGTTAAATGAGTGTATGGGGAAGGAGAGGGGTCTTAATGAGGGGTGAATGGGGAGGAGAGAGAAAATTCTGAAAATTGGGGTGGATGGAGAGAGAGAGAGAGGGGGGACCCCTTAGAGAGAGAGAGTGAGAGAAAGGGAGATCTAGTGGGATTTGGAAGTGGATTTTAATTTTCATTCAATTGTTCATTAGTTCAAAATGAGGGGAATGGGGTCCTATATATAGGAAACCCATATTTCTACAAAAGTCCCTACTATTTGACTCAATGATAAATAACCGAAGGGGTAGGGGCGCCCTTGGGCCAAGCCCAATGAATTGGGCCCAATAGTCTAACAAACCAACCTAATGCCACAATACTTAGGAAAATGACTCACTAACCTAGGTACATGACTCAAATAAAGGGAAAATTACATGATATTGACTCAAAGAAAATGTGAAGATTACATGACTAGACTCAAAAAATACATGACTAACATAATGGCGCTTGCCGACGAACAATCCGAGTCTGGAGAAAATGTGGAGGGGCAAGGGATGCCCTCATCATACCCCCGGGGTGGGGAAAACTCGACCCCGTCGAGTATTCCACCAGGGAAGTAGTACATCGAACTATGGCTCTGGGCGATCCACGATCTCCATACTCAACCCGCGACCATAGTCGGGGAACGACGCTTCAGCTCGACAAAGCGACTCGGTCATACCCTCATGCTGGCGATGGGATCTTGCTTGCCTAGTATTGCCGCCGTGTGCTCACGTCGGGCTCTCAGGCTATTTGTGGTGGCACTCTGAGGGTGTCTCTCACAAGGGTAGGTGTAAGCTCGAGGCACTCACTAGGATCCACCGCGGTGCCCTTAGAGGGTGCCGGATCCGCCACATGGGAAGTGGGGTGAATCCCAAAACCCATTTGAAAGTCCAACCCATAAGCTGGGTTGCCAAAGCCACTCAGATCTTGGCAAGGTCCAAGTCCTCGTGCCTCAGATTGGAGGTGACCCTAAAGTAGAGCCACTCCAAAGCCATCATCACCAAGTTGTCAACTTGGAACTCAAAGTGGTGCTTAGGAGTTTATGCTCGCTTCTTGTGAATCCCACCGCTTGTTGCTTGATACTTGCTTGAATGCATATGCCATGCACTATGATGCGATGTGAGTTGACAATGTATGGTATGCAAAGGTAGTCTAGGACAACCACATATAGACCTATCATACATTGATGTTATGAGGACGTTGAATGATTTGGGAGGACCGGGGCATCCATAGGTATGCATGGTGGTGACAAATGCTGGGGGACCCGGACATCCATGTATGCTCCTTTCATGCTTATGACTCATGATGAAAGAGGGTGGACCATCACATCCAAATATGGTCCACTTATGCTTCCTACTTGACATGTGGGTGATGTGGATGAATGTACCCGACAGACTAATCATGCCAAGCGATGTGGTGTGCCAAAACATATGAATTCCTTTCCCAAAGATGACTTCCTCATGTGGGATGGTGGGGTGGCCTTTGAGCTTCCACTCAAAAGGGTCGAAGGGATCTAGGTAGGTGGATATGGGGTGGGGCACTTTCTTGATCTCTAGGCGGGTGTTGCCTAAGGTCATGATTTCTATGGTGTAACTTGGGTCATGGATGAGGTGGGCTTGTCCCAACATGGTGGGTGGGGGTAGGAAAGGGTGGGTGGTGGGTGATGTGGGTGGGTCACGTGGGTACCCATACTCCCAATGGAAGGGATCAAAGGGGTCATGGACTGGGTTTCCTAGAAGAAGAGACTCTATGCCCACATGGTCTTCACACAGTGGGTCCTCCTCCCTCAAGGTAATTGGACCAAGGTCGTTAGTGGGCCAGTCGATCAAGGTACTTGGGATCTCAATGGAAGTGGAGTGGATCATGATGGGTTTTTCATCCACAGGGAGAATGAGAAGGAGGTCACTAGTGTAGCAACCAATAGTGAAGACCGAGGTGATAGAACCATCACATGGGTGGATGAGACTAAGGCTTTTTGGGTGGGCCTTTCCTAAGGTCAATAAGCAAGTCAACCCTAGTTGCCATTCTAAACCCTTGAGGAGATCATCCCAACCTTCTACCTCATAGTAGGATTGGATTGTGGTGTGATAAGAGTGGAGGGGGGCAATTTGGGATAGATATCCCAATGGTGAGAGAGGTGGGGGTGAGCTAGGAAGGGTGGGTCCTTGTTTGAGCCATTGGAGTATGACTTCATTCATGGTGAAGGTGTGTGATTTTTGAGGATCCGGACTAGGAGAGGTGGGTGGAAGTGAAGGTTCTTGGATTTCCTCTAGGGTAGGTTTTTGTTCGGGACTAGCATCTATTTCCATGTGGATGGGTGTGTGGGTTTCAATTCCTAGTGTTAATGGGTTGGGTAGGTCTAATGCGGGAGAATTGGTGATAGCTGGAGCATGGTGCACTTGGGGTGGTGGGCAAGGGTGGTCTTAGATTTGGATAGGAAGGGGAAGTAGAGGAGGCCTAGGTTGGGGAAAGATTGGTGTAGGAAGCGGAAGGTGGGTTGGGTGAGGGGTTTTGGGTTGGGGGGTGATGGCCATTATGGGCCTAGGTGGAGGGGTGGTCATGGGGTCCACTTGGGTTTGAGTGGTGAATGTTGGATGAGTGGTGGTCCTTATGGAGGGAATCGGGCCGGTTAAGGGTCTCTTGCCCTTGGGATCGTTTGGGGTGGAGGTGGGGGTTAAAGGGGCTTGACTAGTGTAGGTTAGGGGAGGGGGTTTTGATTGGGGTGTGGGGGACCTTATGGGGTTGGGTGAGGAGGTGGAGGCCTTAGATACTTGGGTTTTAGGGGTGAGGTTTTGGACGGGTGGGGTTGAGGGAGTGGGAGTGCTCCTTGGGCTTTGGTAACCCGGGTAGGAAGGGGACATATATTTTGTCCTAAGTTGCTCCTTCATGTCTTTCCAAGTGGTGATAGGAGTTTCCCTTCTAAATACCTTTAGCCCGACAATTTACATCCAATAAGTTTCTGCCCGTTTGGTAAATTGCATTTTGGCAACCCATGCCTTTTCATCCTCGGACATAGGATACCAAGTGAAGTATTGGTCCATTGTAGCTTCCCAATCTAAATATTCTCTAGGAGAGGTTCCATCAAAGGTGGGAAGTGGGAAAGGGACCATCCTATCGTCCATCCTTGGGGCGGGCCTATTTTCTCCAAGTTGGTTGAGTCGGACCGATATGTTATCAAGCCGCTCATTGGCATAGGTCAAGGCTTTCATGAAGTAGTTGACATGGCCAGGGAAGTTATGGGTGTTAGTGATAGGCATCTCTTGGTGGCTTGGACTTATGGAGTGGGCCGATTGGTAAGGTCGATATGAGGTGGCCATACTAGGGGACAAGAGTGATGCACTTGAAGACTCTAAATGCATAGACATGCCCTAGGACCAACTTGATAGAGACAAGTTGTGAACTTGCTCTGATACCACTTGATGTAAAACCGACCTAAGGCCTATGATGATGTGATGAAGATGTTTTGATACACTTGATGTGAGACCAACTAGGATGCTATGATGATGATACCAATTGATGTGAGACCGACCTTGGACCTAAGTATGCAAGCATTCGGGTTAGGCAGTGGACTCACACTAGCGACTCACTCGCTTGGCGCACGTTAGTGCCCGAAGGCGACTCGGTGATGATGGAGAGGGTCCGAGGTGGGACCTTGGTTCTCCAAGGGTCGGCTAGCTTATTGCGGACCCCAAATGGGCCAAGGGAAGCCCAAATCTCGGGCGGCCAACACACCAAGGGTGTGGGTTGAGTGGAAGCTCTCACAACTCGCCCGCGGTGGTCACTCAATTTGGTGGCAATTTAAAGTCGGACACTCTCTCACCGTCGACGGAGTAACTATAGCAATACTAAGCTAAGCAAGTCCATTACAGCAATGAGAGATGTTCAGGAGCTCACCTAGCCGGCGTGAAGACGCCGACTCTGGCCGGAGACGGGGGTGAGCGGGGAGGCGAGGGTATGCACCCGTACGCCGCGTCGGTGTCGCTTCAACCTGAAATTGAAAGATTACACCACTACTCTTCTCGCAGGAGGGGGGGGATCTCGGGGTGGGGGTTAATGTATTACAACCAAACACTACCTCCTCGCAGGGAGGGGCTGTAAGCCGGCCAGGCGGGGTGGGGGAATTGGGCAAGAAATCCCAACTTCTGAGTTCCACCGGTTCTGCCAGTCTGCAGATTCACTGGATAGGGGGTCGGTGTTGACGCCGCCACGGGCTCCAGGGGACTCTAATCCCGATGATACTGTTCCCAAAAGTTTCCTAGCTGCCAGAGGAAGACCCCTGAATGTTTGGAGGATCTCTGGAATTCTGTGCTGATCGTGGCAGAGCCTGGAACAGGACCCCTCTGTCTGCCTCGGATGGAAACAGAAAAGATGCAGTTGGTTGCAGAAGGTGCTGTGGGCTCTCCTGAACTCCGATTGAGGCGAGACTGGCGGTGACGCTTCCGTGGTCGGAGTAGATTTGAGCAGGAGCTGACGAAGTTGCAATCGGAGGTCGGAGAAGAGAGCAGTCATCGGATGAGTGGGTGCAGGTCGAACTTGGATCCGCAGGAGCAGTCTGCGCACTTGGACGAGGAAAATGGGAACTAGAAGTTCTGGAAGCCGATTGATGCCCTGCCTTTTGGAGATGAAAGAGGACTCAGAGGAGAAGATTTTTGATGAAGAACGCCTGCCTTTGGTTCCCAGGAGGTTGGCCGCTGTAGAGCTTCAACTCCGGCTCAGGTGCTCTGCTAGGGAAGCTGCGCACAGTCGGGGGAGAAATGCTCTCACGGCCAGCTCAGAGCTTGGATCCAGACGAAACCACCACCGTTGCGAAGATGACTCGAAGACGCTTCCAACGGTACCTCTTGGGCCTTCAGGTTCGCAGGGAGGAGGACGTGGTGGCCGCTTCAAGCTACGGCAAACCTGCTACCTGCAACCAGAGCTTGACCTGCAAAAGAAATGGGTATGAATGGAGGGGTGGTGGTGGGGGGGCGACCTTGGCTGGGTTTGGGGTTGGATTTGGGCGACCAAGGGAGCTAAGGGGTTGGGAGATGGGAGGGAAATTCGAAATTGGGCTTTGGGAGAAGCTAATTTAGCATTGGGAAGGTGGTGGGATGCTTTGGGAAGGAGAGTGGGGTAGTTGGGGGTTGGGAGGTGTGGTGTGGATTGGAGGATGCCACCTTGGGGTTGGGGGGGGAGTTAAATGAGTGTATGGGGAAGGGGAGGGGTCTTAATGAGGGGTGAATGGGGAGGAGAGAGAAAATTCTGAAAAATGGGGTGGAGGGAGAGAGAGAGAGGGGGGGACCCCTTAGAGAGAGAGAGTGAGAGAAAGGGAGATCTAGTGGGATTTGGAAGTGGATTTCAATTTTCATTCAATTGTTCATTAGTTCAAAATGAGGGGAATGGGGTCCTATATATAGGAAACCCATATTTCTACAAAAGTCCCTGACATTTGACTCAATGACAAATAACCGAAGGGGTAGGGGCGCCCTTGGGCCAAGCCCAATGAATTGGGCCCAATAGCTTAACAAACCAACCTAATGCCACAATACTTAGGAAAATGACTCACTAACCTAGGTACATGACTCAAATAAAGGGAAAATTACATGATATTGACTCAAAGAAAATGTGAAGATTACATGACTAGACTCAAAAAATACATGACTAAACATAATGGCGCTTGCCGACGAACAATCCGAGTCCGGAGAAAATGTGGAGGGGCAAGGGATGCCCTCATCAAACGGCCTCCAGCGGTTTGCTGGGAGGCGTCTCCGAGGGGAGGGCTCTTTCGGGGGAGATGTGACTTCTCCTCCCTGGCCGCTTGGGCCCTCATGAGATCCACGATGACATCTAGTTTTGCATTGAGGGTTTGGAGGGCGTCGGTACTCCCGCCGGGAAGCTGTTCGCCCGCCATCGATAGAGGTATCTCATTGGTGTGGTTGCCTGACGGGGAATTCTTCGTGGGGAGAGAAGGTGCACATTCTTCCGTCGCCAGGGCTTTTCCCTTGTCTCCGGCAGTCCTCCTGCCAGAACTCCTTCGTACCATGATGGCTCTTTGTTCGTTTCCCACAGACGGCGCCAGATGAAGAGGGGCGATCTCGCGCTACTCCTGAGCGGGGAGGAAGATAACCACGTATCCTTGAAGTATGAACTGTAAGAAGGGAAACAAGTCAGAGGTGCCCAGGGATGAATCCCTGGGGAAGACCCTCCAATGCTTAAGTCAGCGATTGTAGTAGAGCACTGGTGCGAAGGGAGGAGTTAGGAAGAAGATGGGAGCGCGAGATCCCTCTCCACCAAAAGGTGAAGTGGTTCCTGCTCAGGGTTATTGGCTTGCCTTCTCACAGGAGGGTTCTTCCAGTTTAAATAATGGCTCGTTGAGTGAATGATCCCAGTAAGCTGAGGAGTTTTGGGGGTGGGGGGGGTGGGGGGGTTATGTCATCCTTGCGGGCTCTTTATAGCACGCGCACTCCTGATCTCCCCTATCCCCTTGAGCTCCTAGCTTTTAAGGGACACGTAACGGCCGTACAGATAAGCTTCCATCAGTGTGGGGATTGTTTCTTTTATTTTACCAGGGGGTATTTTTATGATGTTAGGTCATTTTGTTCGGGTCGATTAACCAGCTGATTAATAAATAATCAATTGGTTAATTGACCACGCAGGCGTGCCAGTCACACAAGTGACAAGTTTATTGTGCGCTCATTCTGACCCTTGTGGGGCGAGGGTGAGATTCAGGTCGGGACCAGCAGTCCGCCATACCATTAAGGCTATGGCGTTAATTACATTCCCCATAAGGGAGAAAACCTTTGATTAATTACCGAGATAGTGAGCCGTTTGAGGCCGAAACAAGATGCAAGAGTATGAATGTGACGAGGTCACATGAGATGCTTTTATCTATCATGCAAGGGAGGCATGGTTCATTGCATTGGAGACCCTTGGTACGTGGCGGAGGACGTAGGTCCGAAGACCACCATCGCGTATAGCAAAGACTTCCGATCGGGCGTAACCCGGACTTCCGTCAGTGCCATTTGATATACCCGAGGGTCTATGCAAGCATGCATGCATGATGCTCATGATTATGCTAGACATGGCAATAGAATTGTGAAGATAAAAGATGATCAATCACATTTATTAATCTCCGTCAAAGGAGACAAAAATCATAACATAAGTGTGATAATGGAAGCACGATGCGAACAGATATAACAGTAGAAGCATGGTAATAAGATGGTTCGGACTTGAACAACCCTTCTCTTATTTAGTTTATTACTGATTAGGGTTCATTAATCTCGACCATGGGAGGCGAAGATCGCTCCGGAGACGAGTGAGTGATTAGAATAGCACAATGATTCAAAATTGGCGTGACCGCGCGTAGGGATAGGTTTCCCCGGCGCGGCCAAGTGTAGGCAAATGAGCTTAATCCGACGCGGCCATAACAAGCGTTAAAACAGCGCGGTGGCCTTGGGGCGCGCCGATTTAGGGCGTGCCAGGAGCGAACCAATTGAAATCAAAAGGTTATGAGTCTAATGTTATTCCAGCGCCGGGGGGGGGGGGGGGTACCGCGCTGTATTAGGGCTCGCCGGATTAGGACCCCGCTGTTTTAGTTGATTTTTTGAAGAATTTTGAAACTATTTTTGTTAATTAAGATGTTGTTGAGGGTTTTGAAGTTAATTGGGCCCATTGCCTTTTGAATTAGAGTCCAGTGCTCTCTAGGAGAGAAGTTATAAGCCAGTGCGAGGTTCATACTCGAGCACTAGGGTTTATTACTTAATAGCATGTTTTTTATTGAAGTCAATTCACGGGAGGTACTCTTATTAATTAAGAAGCCCTACCGAAAATTGGGCAGCATCTCCCCCGTCCTTGAAGGATTGCAGGGGAGAAACGGGGTCATACTCACGTATGGAGTAAGCCCCTAACCAGCCGGACAGCACGACGGCGGCCAACGAATCCCAATCGGACAGGAGACCCCGAGGACTAGCCTACGAGGGGTACCATGGATCCATGGGTTGAAACAGGCAGATAAGGCAGCTAATGGAGGAAGCATCAACCCTGAGGGCTAGCCTATGAGGGGCGAGCAACCTATAGTCTGCACGCTATCCGAGAGAGGGACGAGCATTAGGAAGTGAAGCCCCGAGGACTAGCCTACTAGGGGCACACATCCCTTAGTCACCATAGGGTCCCGAGGGGCTGTGGATTTGAATTATTGGGCTGAAGCCCCTATTGATATTCGCCCTGCGGCCCGTAGGGAACATCCATCATTCACAAGTGGAGCCCCTTTGGCCAATTGAGGGTTCTATGAAACAGTGGGGAATGTCCCCCCTCCCCGGATTATTGGGACAACGCCAACAGAGCTAGGGTAGTTCAGTGACTGCAAACCACAACGAGAGGAAAGGGGATATTCAGCATTGACAGATTACCATTCACAGAGTTAAGGTATTAATGCTCACGAGATTAGATTGACATTCACGGAGGAAGGGGTGATTAGCAATCACAGAGAGGGGTAGCTAGTATGTAGATAGGATGACTTAACTACATACACATATGCTCGAGTAACTGGCGTGCAACAGTCACAGGACGGGCCCTGGTGTTCTGGAGGTGACCCCCACCTTCTCTGAGCAATAGAACGATGCAAAGAGAAAAGAAAATGGAGGTCGGACCTTGAAATAGAGTCGGAAGAGATACGTGCACGAGCACACTTCTATCCACAAAGTATGCAGGCACCATCGAGCAAGACACGGTTACGGCGTTGACGTGAAGGACCGGGGGAGGGGTCATCTCTGTAGCCCATGGTGTCCCAAGGCATATTCGGAGTCGGACGAACCGAATTCGGAAACCACGCGCCGGAGGAAACAGACAGATGCACCGACTGAGATAGAAGTGGACGAAAGAGACACGGCATCGATCATTTAATCCACTAGCACATTCATGTATACCATCATCTCGTGAACAGGGGGCTAACACATACATTACAAATCCGGCGTCGGCATCGTGGCACAATCACCGTTTACTAATTGCAGAGAAATTTACAGAGGAAGAACAAATCAAAGAGATGACGAGAAGGGGAGGGGAGAGATTGGCTCATATCATCGCCATCCCCCCCTTCTCGCTTACATTAGATCAGAGGGGAGGAGTCGGAGAGATGATGGGAGAAAACCAGGCGACCCACCTGTTTCTCAAACAGAATACCGGACCCTCACTCTCCTTCTCCAGCTCCGAAGGACTTCGGGCAGAGAAAGGAAGACGGCGGCGGGGGACGCTCAGTGAGAAACCTTCCTCTTCCCCAGGGAAACCCTCTCTCCCTCGAACTTGATTGGCTCTCAGGCTCTCTCTCTCTCCCTCGAGCAATCACCAGTGATCTCTTATTTTTCTTATGATTCCCTCAATTCGCCTCTTCTCTTTTCTGGTCGAACCCCATGGCCATATATATAGGAACAGGTTGCGAAACTTAATCCAGCGCGAGGAATGGCGCGCTGGAGAAGGGCTCTTCACAACCTTTCGCACGCCGGAATAGGAGGGCACCGGATAAAGGGGCGCTGGTGATCAAGCATGCCGTATTAACTTCATTTGCTTGGCGTGGGTCAGACGGTGGGTCCGGGGATGGTTCCGGGAGTCACCGTGACCATTCTTCTCGCCGCTGTTCTTTGAAACACTAACGGGAAGCCTTGACGAAGCTCTCGGGACGACGTATGGCCCTTCTCGGAACCTCGAGTATCTTTGGTTTAAACACGCGGGTTTTCCGCTGACATGGCTTTCGGTACTATGGTTGGTGCTGCTGGCTCGGCCTTGCTTGTGTTCAAAGCTTCTCGGAGGGTGGAGTAACACTCGGGATAGTTTCGCCCCGGTCGGGCGATGATTCGGCCACTAACGGACTCAACTTGGCGAGAACCCGTACCCTTGCCGGGTAATCGGGATCTTCTACCGACAGAGCCCTCGGTCCTCCGTGCTGAAGAGCCAAGGGCATTCTTTCATCTCAGGAGAGTCTTTCATGGGGTGGCGGGCCATCGGTAGACTGTTGTCCTTGATCGGACAGCGGGTGTAGCGTATGCGGCATGACAGAGTCGATGCCGGTTCATTGGGCTGGCTTGGTCGCACTACCGGTTGGTTGTGAATTCATCTCGATTCTCCTGAGGTGAAGTCCCCGGTGTTCATACAGGGTGACCTGAGGCTCCGACAGCTTGAGAGGGCTTCAATATATTGATATTCGTCAGCTTCCGTGCTTCGGTGGGCCGTGTCATTCGTCTTTGGGGCCTGATCGCCATTAATCATATTTTGAGTGCCAACAAATACCCCCAGCCGCGGGTGTTTTGAGCAAGGCACGAGCGTAGCAAGACCGACGGATGAGCTTCACCTGGAGTGATCTCTCCTTCGATTGACGGAAGCTCGAAACGACCCTTAATCCGGCGCGAATGCTAATCCGGCGCTGTTTGCATGTTAACCCGGCGCGGGGTTTAATCCAGCGCGCCCCTGGGGATTGGAAGTTAATCCGACGTGGCCCTGGGCATTGGAGTCTTAATCCGGCACGCCCCTGGGTGCTTGGACGGGTGTTAATCCGGTGCGCCTTTAAACGGCGTGCCTTTTGGCTTGGGAGGGCGTTAATTCGGCACGCTAAATAGCGCGTCGGATTAACATTCGGAACCCCCCTTATATAAGGCTTTCTCCCCTCATTTCTTCTTCACCACTGTTCATTTGTAGATTTTCTTTCTCTCTCCTCCCTTTCTTCTCCTTTCGCGGCACCGAGTGAGCTGAGGGCGTGGGAGAATTTTCTTAAGGGTGAGTGGAGTGTTGATTATTCGGGTTTTAAACCCATCTTTTGGGCCCCAGGAGGTTTCTAGTAGGGCTTGCCCTCGGAGCTATTCCCCCGGTGTCCCGTTTGGCCTCGGTGTAATGCCGATGGCTACTTTTAGGGACCGTTCCCTCAGTGGACGTGTTCTCGCTTTTCTTTGGCATCTCTCGTGCTGGGGAGACTCTGCCGAAATTTTGTCAGAAATTTGTCTTGATCAACTGTTTTCTGACCTTGTTTATTCTTTGATGTGCCTTTTGCAGCTAAAATGGCATATGGCTCTTCTTCTTCTGCCTCCCGTGCTGTGATGACATGGGAGAATGTTCATTCCCTAGATAGGGGGCACGATCAGCTTGCCGTAGTTACAGAGTCTTCAGATTCAGAAACCGACGCTGTGGACACTAGCCGTCTCCTAATCCTTGGGGGTGACTCTTTTCAATATGACCGGAAAGGTGCTGTCAGGCGGGACTACCCCAAGGACAAACATCTGATGTCCTTCCTTAGGCGCTTCAATCTTCAGGGGAAGAGAGATCTGTTCTGATCGCAAAGCCGAGCAAGCCTTGCTAGTGGAGAGGGATAGTTTGACAGACTGTGTGGTGCCGGGAAGGCCTATTTATCTTCCCGGAGAAGTCAGGAAATGGAGCGCCATGCTTGGACTGCAAGATCTGGCTCCAAAAGACGGGCTGCTGACTAGAGCCCCTGAATTTGTGCCTGCTCAGTGGAATGACTCCGCAGGCCGGGTAGACCGGGAGAAGTCAATTTTTGGCTTGTTTCTTGCCCCGTTGAAATGGGGGTATAGAGAAAAATCCTTTCTGTTGGACTGCCTGGCGGTCCGCTTTAAGCATCAGATATCTGTGGGGTGGTTTGCCGAACTGAGGGCCACCGATGCCCATGCATTCAGGCCCGGAAAAATGGAATTCACATATTATGTGTTGCAACACTACGCTCCCATCTTGACCAGAGCTGGCATATATCACAGCGTGTACGCCTCAAGGTACCGCTACCCCATATCCCGAGGTCTATGCTGCGGCATGATCGAAGTCTTCTGCCCCGAGTACAACACTTTCTATACTTCGGAGGGGAGACTTCTTTGGATCTATGGAGCCTCTCACAGCTCAGTGGTTTACCCATCAACGGAGAGCCGTACAAGGAAGTCTGCTGGCCAGTCTGGCTAAAGGATCAGACCGATGGTGAAGGTCGGTACTTGGCAGGTTACACCTATCGTTATCTGATGAAGGTGTATCGCACACTCTGCCGCTCATCGTATGACACGAGGGAGGCCCGAAAGCCCGGCGAGAAGTGGCGGGTGCGGATGGGCACCTGGCTTCAACAGTTCTTCGACGGGAAGAAGAAGTATGAGGACTTCCCTGCAGTAGCGCCGATGGCTCCGAAGAGGAAGAAGAGGGTCCGACGATAGGCCACTGCATCATCGTCTTCGAGGGGGGAGCAAAGGGAGGACCCGAACCCCACCGGTGTTGACGCAGTCACCCACTGTGCTGCGTATTTGACCTATTGGATTTGCTCTTTCGCTCTCCTGCAAGGTGATGAGAGCATGATCAGAGCGGAAGCCATCTATCCCGCTTGTCTCATGGCTTGGGGCACGAAGCTCTCCCTTTGCCCAGTGGCTCTGTGTCTCATCTTCAAGATGCTGGGAGATCTGCACAAGACGCGTCTCCCCAGGAATCTGCGGACGGTTGGTCCGTTACATTTGTTCAATGCTTGGGTCTGCACCCTGTTCCCAGAGGCTACTTGTGAGACCCGTGCCTTAATGGATCCTTAGTGGTTTGGATCTAGAATTTATTCAAGAATTTCTGGCTATTTTTCTGGATTTTTAGGAATTTTTCTGGTATTTTTTTGAATTTATTTGGAATTGATTGAGGTTTTTATGGGAAATAATGAGATTTTTATATATAATAAATATATTATATATATTAACTTTATTTTTTTTCCTTTAATCCCTCACCCCCCCCTCTCTCTCCCTCGTCGATCTCACTCTCACCCCCTCTTTCTCTCTCTCTAGTCCAATCGCCCCTCTCCCCTCTTCTTGGAATTCGGGCGAGACGACGTCAGATTGAGGCGTGGAAGGTACCGGTGGATTCCTCGCGTCGAGAGGAACACGTGGGTACCCATCTTGGCGTGGTTCGGAGATCGTTGGAGCGGGACGGAGTGTGGAGGCTCGGTGAACCCTTCCTCTTGCTTGCGGCTTTTCCGGCCGTTTCGGCTTGAACGAGGTAGGGGGATGGAATCTCGAGCTCGCTAGGATCATTTCCTATAGCATGTTTTCTTGTTTAAACCCTTGTGGCATGCATATGGTGTATTTTCCATTTTTGGGGTTTTAAGCTTGTTCTTCATGTATAAGCCATTGTGGGTGTTGCATGCGGGTGTTTTAGTTGTTATATTGTTGTTTAGGACGTGTGGTTTGGCAGGAAACAGGTCTTTTCGACGTTAGCCTACGATTTCGGTCGTCCGGGAGGGAACCATTTTCAAACATAACCCGTCCGTAACCCAGACGGTGTGACGGTCCTTCCAGGAACCGTCACACTAGTAACAGTCCGTAGAGGACGCGTTACATTAATGTAACGGCCCTTTGAAGGGGCATCACATTGAGAGTAACGGTGGGGCTCCCAACCGTTACTCGTCCGTTGAATTGCGTTGACCGGGTCAGGCGGTTAACCTGACGGCTAGTCGGCCGGCCGTCAGGGTGCCCTAACGCGCTTGCGCGAGCGCGTCACATCGCCTGCAAACGGTTTTGACAAACTGTGCGTTGGTTTTGGCCTCGAGCGGATGTAATGGCCAGGGCCCAATGCATTACAGTTGATGTAACGCGCTGCGCCCCGACCGTCAGGTCCTGTGACGGCGTGGCTGTGGGCCGTCACATCCCATTCTTGCGGATTGAGGCTGGAGCTTTGGTGGTTGTAACGGCCGGGGACGGACGCATTACAATCGATGTAACGCGCCAGTCCACGACCGTCACACACCTGTGACGCGGTGGCAGCAGACCGCCACTTGCCTGTCAGGTTCAAAAAGTTGCCGGCTTATTCTTTATGCATTCCGAAATGTTTATATTCCATGTTGAGTTATTTTAGTATATAATGGCATGTTTATAAATCCCAATAGAGTAGCTTTTCTTTCCTTACAATGGAACCACTGTTGTGACCCTAAGGTCTTTGAGTATCGACCCGCTTGGGGATAGCGGAGGGGCGTTCCCGTACACGGTTTGTAAGCTAGTTTCGTGGGCTCCCGGCCAACGGTAGCGTCCTACCGAGGGAGAAAACTAGCTAGAAGGCCTAGCTCAGGCGAGAGTCAGTGTGTGCACACGTGGTCAGAGGTTGTGGACTGACATTGACGAATGTCACTCTGACTGGTCACTTGGTTTGGTACTGTTTACGCGCTCAACTTGTCGTGTTACCGACTGCGAGTGCTTGAGACGCAGTGTAAGTCGTCAGTGGACGCATCTGGTTTCTGTTCCTAGTGGTTGTCCTACTCCCTGCTGCTTGGATTAGTTGAGGCATATTCTACTGGTAGATTTAGTTTCTGTCGTTTGGACTTACTCATTGTTGGCATGTATTAGCTGTTATACCTGTTTAGTTAGAGTTTACAACTTTTCTCTGATTAGTTTATTCATGCCAATGCCTATTATTTTATTTAAATGCATGCTCTAATTACCTTTATTTTTGCATGTATGCTTGTTTAGTGCGAGGTAGGGATCCGCGTGACCCCTACTGAGTCTGGCTGTGACTCACCCTTCTCTTTTCAGGTGAGCCGCGCCCGCCATCTCCCGATGTTTTGTGAGTTGCTCGGAGACCGTTCTTAGCAGCCAGCAGTAGACGGGTTGCCTTTTTGGGCCTTTGTTGTACTTTTTCCGGGGTATGCCCCGTGTAGTTGTACCTTTTTGGACTAGTACTTGTGTGTCTCTGGACTAGTTTATATATGTACCACTCTGGTTATTTTGAATTGCTTCCGCACTTCTGTTAATTTTATTGCTTAATTGTAATATGCACGTTCCAAATTGCAATTCATTATGCACCTCCTCGACAAACCCCCACTAACCCTTCAGGGGCCTCATCAGCCTCTTGGGTGGCTTCCCCAGTTCTTGGTATCGGTGTATCGATGTTATCGGTATATCGGTATCGTCACACTGCTCCTCGGGCTTTGGAGTCAGCTCATCTTATTCTGCGGATGATAGAGTTCGCGAGTGTTGAACCGGCGTCGGTAGCGGAACAACTCTACGCCATTCGGGGAAAGCTGGCTTGGATTCCCACGGATTCACCCGGGGTTCTTCACTTCTGGAGCATGGCTGCTCATTCAAGCCCGTTGGTGAACAGGACAAGGTAGTGCAAGATTTTTGAGACAGAAGAATATATCCATCCGATTTCTGGGGCCAAGTGCACAAGGCCCATTCTGGAGCAAGAATTGGTTGACTGGGCGCTGGCTATTAGACCGAGCGTCCTTGTATTCCGGAAGAGTGGCATTCTGTGGCTGGAGCCATATTATCCATTCCGCTTCAGCCAGAATTTTGGCTACGATCAACACATTCCTTTTTCCTCTTCACAATTTGCATTGTCAAATAGGCATAGAGCTGGGCAAGTATCCAACGACGATGCCCGTATATGGTGGGACTACTTCCACCGCCGTGAGGATGTTTCATTAAGGGTGCCAACCCCTGCTCGTTTCCACCACGTCACCCCCGAATATATCAAGTGGTGGAATGCGCGGATGGGATTTTACAGGAGCTCCCGCCGAGAATGCTGGGCCGTTGTGAAGCACAGATTTTTGGATTCCCAGCCAGAGCCAACCCTTGACATTGAACCTTCTTACTTGAAGAAGCTGAAGTCTTGGACCAACGCAGAGGTGAGGGCTTATCTGGAAGCCCGGAAGGCTGTGAAGAGTCATTCGTCGAAAGTCGATCCGAGGCTACCTGCAATCGGCAGGGATGACTATGTAAAGACGCTTACGGGATTATGTTGCGTAAGCAGCGAGAGGGTGGTTCTTCAGCAACTCCCTCTGCCAGTGGAAGAGCCCATCTCGGTCGTAGTCGACTGGCGTCCCGAGGTTGATAGATTGCATCCTTATCGGACTTTCATCCATAGGGAAGATAGGCGGGATGCTTTGTATGATAACACCCCTTGGCTGTTTGCACTTCTTCGTTCCTACGGGCTCTCAGTGGGTGGCCCAAGCGAAGCTATTTTAGACCGGCCCCTTCATATTTCATTCAAGTATGCTGACGGATGGGGACTGGACCATCTGAGCTTGTATTACCACCTGTCTTCTCGCGGCCACACAGACTTGGCGTTGCTGGCCGATCAGAGTGAGAAGATAGGAGACTTGTGTTGGCTTATTCGCGAGGCAGCTTCGAGAGACAAAGTGCTGTCGCTGTTTTATTGGCCTCTTTCCCCTTTTTATACGGGGCCAACAAGTATGTTCTATTTCTTTATTCCGGCCCGTCGGCCAGCTTCTTTTCTTTGTTGCAGCATTTATCATTCTCACCTTCATGCGTATGCAGTCCGACCCACTTTGGAGGAGACTCGGCACTTTAGGGACCTAATAATAAAAGCTCAGAAGCTGACATATTTCGAGACTCCCGAGCCGGCCCCGACCACGACACCATTGCCTCCTGGTGACTCGCGAAAGCAAACCAGATCCTAGTTAAGGGAGGCTGTTGGCAAGGCCAAAGTGGTAGTGACCCGAGTGACACGGGCACGCCAGAAGAAGGCCGCAGAAAAGGAACCAACAATCGTCCTTCCTTCGATTGCATCTTTTGAGGAGTTCAAGGCTTCTCGCACGCAGGGGCCAGAAGCTGAAGGTAAGCTCTTCATTCTCCTATAGTTTATTTGCTCATTCTAGCTGCCTTGGCTAATCCTTCTTTGCAGTCGCCGGCACGATTGTTACGGTCGTTGGACTAGAAGCGGCAGCAGGTGCCGTGACTGGAGAAGGGGCAGGGGACGTCCCCGTAGCTCCTGTCGAGAGAGACCTGCCTTCTATGACGCCCAGGAAGGAAATGGAAGGTAATCTACAATTTGTTCATGGGGACTCCGCGAGCCATCATGTCTTCAGTTGGCTTGATTGCCTCTTACCTCAAATTTCAGTTGAAATTCAACTGACATTACTTCCTGAAGCCGGGGCTGTGGAGGAAGCTGCTGCTGGGCAGCAAGCCATTTCAGGAGGCAAGCCTACCCCCGAGATCCATTCAACTGACGCTCCCAGTGTAGAGCCGATTGGGGAAATCCTCACCGAGGGTGATGTCTCTATCAGCAAGACATCCACTCCGATGGTGGAGCGTCCGGAGCGGGCAAAGGACTCTTCCTCTTCCGAGCAAGTCGATTATGGTGGTGGCTCCAGTGACGAAAAGTTCCCACCGGTTGATACGGAGACCGAGGATGCCAGGGCGTCTTCGGCTTACGAAAGTGACTATACAACCTTCAGCCCACCCCGGTTGGCATGGAGTGGTCCTCGGCCATCAGGTCACTTATAAGTGAAGGGGCTGAAGCCACAGAGGCCGCCCTAGGAGGTCTGAGCTTAGTGCCGGTTGAGGTGAGAAATCTCCCACTATCTGCACTTTATTACTTCTCCCTTCTTTTCATATCAGCTGTTTGATATATATTCTTCCGATGCAGATGGAGGTGGTGCTGCCAACTATAATGGTGCAGATACCACTCCCGACTTTAAGCACGGGTCACCCAACCTTCCCGCCAGTCTTGCGGCCTATCGCTTTGCGATACCCCAAAGGCTATGTGGCAGCAGCGGGTCTAGAAGGACCTGGGGTAATTACGGGGACTGATGAATCGACAGTAGTTGTGGAATCATAACCACTTGGAGCCGAACAAAAGGTGTCCCTAGAGAAAGGTGGCCCTCCCGAGATAGAAGCGGGAGAAATCGTTGAAGAAGAGGACGAGGCTTCCGGGGCCTTGGCTCTTATTACTGAAACTGGCCATATGGAGGTCAGCCATGCTGGGGGTGAGGAGAAGGTATCCTCAGCTATTGATGTTCCCAGTGCAGCTCCACCTCAAGAAGCTGGCAGGGAGGTTGCTATCATCGAGACCCCGTCCGTTGCATCGGCTACTGCAGTCGGTCTAGGTGTAAGTGCATTGCAGATCATGCCGTCATCATCTTCTGGGACGAGCGACGATATCTGGGCTGCCGTGGACAGCAGAGTAGACTTTGAGCTTCCCGAGACGTCACCACTTGGTCTTCAATCATCCAGCGACCTAGTGTGGCAATTCTTAGGGACCCTTCAACAGACCATAACGGCCAGCAGAGATTTGACTTATGTTCAGCTGTGGGGCTTGGTGGAGCATCTGTCCCGCTCGCTGCTAGCTTTTGGCTGCCCCATGGATGACTGGATGCCACGGGTAGTACTGCTGTTGAAATACGTGAATGGACGAGAATTTCTTGGTCGGGAGGTAACTGATCAACTGACGGCCATAACATTGGAGCTGGCTGAATGCCGAACTGCTCTTGCCTCCTTAAGAGGGATTGCGGGGCAGATGAGAGATGCATCCAGTAGCTCTTCACAGCGCCGAACCTTCCTCATAGCTCGGATAGCAGAACTGCGCGCCGAACTCTCCAGGGCCAAAGCCGACCTTCAGGAGACCAAGCGTTTGGAAGTTCAGAGTATAGAGAAAGCCGAAATGGCCGAAGGGCAAGCCGCTTCTCTTGAAGAGAAACTATCCCAGCTGGAGGCCGCCGAGTCTCAACTGCAAGAGCTAACCCGCCACCCTTTCTTGGGTATTTTAGAGCTAGAGGACATCTTCCGACGCCCGCTGCAGTAGTCTCTTCCATTGGCCTTTTGTCTTGGTGGGATTTATGTACCCCAGGGTATGCCCCGAGTAACATGTATCTTGCTGCTTCATAGGAATGAAACATCTTTATTTTGCCGTGAAATCACAACTTCATTCTCTTATTATCCTTTTCCTCTCTTTTCTATTCTTCGCCAGTTAGCTTAGTCCGAATATGCAAGTTACTAGGGCAGGAGAGCGCTCACGCCTTTAGCGAAAGGGTGAGGTGTTCGCTCCACCACGTCGTAACTATCCTCGGGGCCAAACTATGGCTAATGTAGGCCGAAAGTCCGAAGGACAAGGGTATATAGGCCTCCTAAGACCGGGATACGGTCAGAAGGCTTATCAGCCAGACTCGTCGATGGTGACGATAACTGAGGGTAGGGTATATTCATCGGCATGGGTTACATGTCGAAGTAAAGGTGGCTTATTGGTTGATGAGGACAAAAAGTCCAGGTTAAAGGGGGTGTCGACCGGTCTTGTCGATGATGGCAAGGGTCAAAAGTAGGTCGACTGATCTTGCCGATGGTGACAAGGGTCGCAAGGAGGTTGACCGATCTCGCCTATGATGACAAGGGTCGGAAGTAGGTTGACCGATCTTGCCGATAGTGACGAGGGTCAAAAGGATATCGACCGGTCCTGCCGATGATGACATGGGTCAGAAATAGGTCGACCGATCTCACCAATGGTGACGAGGGTCACAAGGAGGTTGACCGATCTTGTCGATGATGACAAGGGTCAGAAGGAGGTTGAACGATCTTGTCAATGATGACAAGGGTCAGAAATAGGTCGATCGATCTCGCCGATGGTGACGAGGGTCACAAGGAGGTTGACCGATCTTGCCGATAATGACAAGGGTCAGAAGTAGGTCAACCGGTCTTGCCGATGATGACAAGGGTTGAAAGGAAGTTGACCGATCTCGCCGATGGTGACGAGGGTCACAAGGAGGTTGACCGGTCTTGCTAATGATGACAAGGGTCGAAAGGAAGTTGACTAATCTCATCGATGGTGACGAGGGTCACAAGGAGGTTGACCGATCTTGCCGATGATGACAAGGGTCAGAAGTAGGTCGACCGGTCTTGCCGATGATGACAAGGGTCAAAAGTAGGTCGACCGATCTTTTCGATGATGACAAGGGTCGAAAGGAAGTTGACCGATCTTGCCGATGATGGAAAGGGTCAGAAGTGGGTTGACCGATCTCACTGATGGTGACGAGGGTCATAAGAAGGTCAACCGATCTTGCCGATGATGATAAGAGTCAGAAGTAAGTCGACTGATCTTACCGATGATGACAAGGGTCGAAAGGAAGTTGACCGATCTCGCCGATGGTGATGAGGGTCACAAGGAGGTTGACCGATCTTGTCGATGATGACAAGGGTCAGAAGTAGGTCGACCGATCTTGCCGATGATGACAAGGGTCGAAAGGAAGTTGACCGATCTCGTCGATGGTGACGAGGGTCACAAGGAGGTTGACCGATCTTGCCGATGATGACAAGGGTTAGAAGTAGGTCGACCGATCTTATCGATGATGACAAGGGTCGAAAGGAAGTTGACCAATCTCGCCGATGGTGACGAGGGTCGAAAATGGGCTTGTTTATTGACATTGGTTAAGTGTCGAAGCAAGGGATTAGTTTATTCATTAACGAGGACGGAAGGTCCAGGTTAAAGGAAAAAGTCGACCGATCTTGCCGATGATGGCAAGGGTCGAAATGATATTGAAGAAAAGATCTCCGATGGGGTTTGGGGTGATCGCCCTTTCCGAAGTTTCATTGGGATGGGGGTGAAGAGGAACTTTAAATTACCACATTACGGGCTTAAGCACCCTTTCGGGTTTTCGCCGAAGCTAGCCCCCTCTTACTTTTGCCCACGCCCCTTTTCGAGTTTTCACGTGGCGGGGTACCCGATTTTACCTGCGGCGCCCTTTCGGGTTTTCGCCACAGCCGGGTTATAGCCATTTTTGCCATTGTCCAAATATAGGAACAAGGCCGGCGGGGCACCTCTATTTTAAGCCCAATTTTTTCTTTCTCTTTTTTTTTTTACATAACAGGAGGATGTTGAGAGGTCAACATGTGATATTTGATCCCTTGGTGACGTTAGATAGCTACCGACTGAGGCGCAGGGTCTCAGACCAGTAGAGGCAGTTTATTCGCTGGCAGAGGAACGATGCCAATGCAAAGGAGGAGCTTTAGCCAATCCGGACGTAAGGTCTGTAATGGTGATGTTGAGCGAAGGTCGGCTAGGACATGAGGTCTCGTGCCGAGAAAGGGTTTATTCGTTAGCAAGAAGGAAATGCTAACGCAAGGGATAGATTTACGCCGATTCAGGCGTAAGGCCCGTAATGGCGATATTGTAGAAGAGTTGGCTAGGACACGAAGTCTTGCACCGAAAAAAGGGGTTTATTTGTTAGCAAGAAGGAAATGCTAACGCAAAGGATAGATTTTGTGCCGATTCGGATGCAAGGTCCGTAATGGCGATATTGTAGAAGAGTCGGCTAGGACACGAAGTCTTGTGCCGAAAAAGGGGTTTATTCGTTAACAAGAAGGAAATGCTAACACAAAGGATAGATTTTGTGCCGATTTGGACGTAAGACCCGTAATGGTAATATTGTATAAGAGTCGGCTAGGACACGAAGTCTTGCTCCGGAAAAGGGGTTTGTTCTTTAGCAAGAAGAAAATGCTAGTGCAAAAGATAGATTTTGTGCCGATTCGGGCGTAAGACCCGTAATGGCGATATTGTATTGTATGCTATTATTTATATATATATATGTATACACATATATATCTTTTGGGAGCTCGGCCAGGGCGGAGTGCCACTAGATCAAGGTGGGCAGAGCTCGGCCAGGGCGGAATGCCACTAGACCGAGGTGGGAAGAACTCGGCCAGGGCGGAATGCCACTAGACTAAGGTGGGTAGAGCTCGGCCAGGGCAGAATGCCACTAGACCAAGGTGGGTAGAACTTAGCTAGGGCGGAGTGCCACTAGACTAAGGCAGGTGGAACTCAGCTGGGGCGGAATGCCACTAGACCGAGGTAGGTAGAACTTAGCTAGGGCAGAGTGCCACTAGACTAAGGTAGGTGGAGCTTAGCTAGGGCGGAATGCCACTAGACCAAGGTAAGTGGAACTTAGCTAGGGCAGAGTGCCACTAGACTAAGGTAGGTGGAACTCGGCTGGGGCGGAATGCCACTAGACCGAGGTAGGTGGAACTTAGCTAGGGCAGAGTGCCACTAGACTAAGGTAGGTAGAGCTTAGCTAGGGTGGAGTGCCACTAGACTAAGGCAGGTGGAACTCGACTGGGGCGAAATGCCACTAGACCGAGGTAGGTGGAACTTAGCTAGGGCAGAGTGCCACTAGACTAAGGTAGGTGGAACTCGACTGGGGCGGAATGCCACTAGACCGAGGTAGGTAGAACTTAGCTAGGGCAGAGTGCCGCTAGACTAAGGTAGGTGGAACTTGGCTGGGGCGGAATGCCACTAGACCGAGGTAGGTAGAACTTAGCTAGGGCAGAGTGCCACTAGACTAAGGCAGGTCCTGGTCATTCTGAGCATGCCGGTTGAGCTACGTGATATAGCTTCAAGTGTTTTCCATTAAGGGGAGAGAACTGGATGACTCCTTTGTGATCTATAAGGACGTATGCACCACCTTCATATACTCGACGGACGACGTATGGTCCAACCCAATTTTCAACCAATTTCCCTTTGGGACTGGAGGCCATCACTTCTCTTCTTTTGACCATCACTAGGTCACCCTTCTTGAGCTCTCGACCCTTGATTAGCTTGTCGAAAGCATGGGCCATGCGAGCTTGGTAGAGTTGAATATTTTGTTGCGCACGGAGACGCTTTCCTTCGAGCTCGGCAAGCTCTTCCAGTCTTCTTTCTATATTGGTCTGTTCGCCGCTAACCAAACCATGTTGGATGGCAACTCGTAGCGAGGGGACCTCCAATTCAATCGGCACCACAGCCTCCGACCCATATACGAGGGAGAATGGCGAACAGCCGGTTGGGGTTTTATAGATCGTACGATAGGCCCAAAGTGTTTCGTACATCCTTTCTTCCCAATACTTCTTATTAGACTTGATAGTCTTTGCCAGCAGCATGCATAGTGTCTTATTGAAGGCTTCTGTAAGTCCATTGGCCTTAGGGTTGTAGGGGGACGAGGTCCTCCAATCAATCTTATATTTATCAGCCAACCGATAAACCTTCTGGTTTCTGAAGTGGCTGCCATTATCAGAGATAATTCGGCTGGGAACCACGAACCAGAATATTATATTCTGTTGGAAGAACCTTGCGACCAGTTCTCCCGTTACATCTCTTAGCGCAATGGCTTTCGCCCATTTATAGAAGTAATCTGTGGCTGCTAAGATTCTGCACCCTGACGAGGATGCTGGCAGTGGTCCCACCACGTCCGTGCCCCATTGGGCGAACGACCAACTTGGTAGGGTGGGGTGTAGCGGCACCGGCAGTCTGCTGGACACGTTGGCGTGCTCTTGACATTTTTGGCAAGCTTTAGCAAACTTGAAGCAATCATCAAACATGGAGGGCCAATAATAACCCAATTTCTTTATTTCAATTTTCATCTTCGGCCCGGCCTGGTGTGCTCCAGCTGACCCGGCATGGACTTCTTGCATCACCTGCCCAGCTTCTGCCGAAGACAAGCAGCAGAGCAGAACTTTCCTTTGGGCATCGGCCATTATTCGAAACAAGGTTCTGCTTCTCATCTCGTAAGAGTCCTTGATCCTTAAGAGCTTCATTCTTTGTTCCTTTTCTTTTGGAAGCTGTTGGTGCTGGAACCAACGCAGAAGATGCTCCCGCTAATCGGGCTGCTGAACTTCTTCTACAACTGCCGCTTCATTCTCTTGTTCATCAGCCAGAACCTCCGTCATACTGGGGACCTGGTGACGGTTGATCACGGCTATATTTAGGCTTGTGTCTGGCGGGATTGCCAAAGAACTAGCCAGCTTTATGAGGGTGTCCGCCTGAGCATTCTGTCCTCGGTTAATATGCTTGATTTTGATGAAGTAGAATCTCGCCATCAATCGGAGGGCCAGTTGATGGTAAGGGAGGAGTTCTTGCTTCCGCACATCGAACTCTCCTTCCAGCTGTTTTATGACTAGCATGGAATCTCTGAATGCCTCCAACATCTGGATCTCCATCGACAGAGCAATCTGTAACCCGATTATGAGGGCTTCATATTCTACTTCATTGTTTGTGCATGGCTTATTTATTGAGCAAGATGTATATATGACTTCTCCTTCGGGAGATTTTGGAACTATGCCTGCCCCCGCTCTGACTCTGGCTGACCCAGCAGCTAAGGTGTCAATTCTGGAAGCGCCGTCAAAATATAGCTGCCATAGAGAGGGCTGCACCTGGCCGACCTCTAGGGTTTCATCTTCAGGAAGCTCTGGTTCCAGTGGGCAGTCTTCAGGTACTGGATGCTCAGCAAAGAAGTCTGCGATAGCTTGGCCTTTGACGGCCTATTGTACTATGTAGGAGATATCAAACTCCATACGGATCATCACCTATTTGCCCAAACGACCTTTGAGCGTCGGTTGGGACATGATATACTTTAGCGGATCCGCCTTGGAGATCGGCTTAATCTCATGTGACAACATGTAGTGTCGAGTTTCTTGACGGCGAAGACCAGTGCCAAGTAGATCTTCTCAATATGGGTGTATTTCTCCTCAGTTCTGACTAATCTTTGACTGAGGTAGTAGAGGGCTTGTTCTTTCCCTTCTTCATTGTTTTGGGCTAGCATTGCCCCCAGGGAGTTATATGTGGCCGCGATGTACAAAACCAGCGGCCGTCCTTTCACCGGTGTGCCCAACACTGGAGGAGTCTTCAGATAGTCTTTGAGCTTGTCGAAGGCTATCTGGCAATCTTCGTCCCAATAAAAGGGAACATCTTTCATCATCAGCTTATGAAAGGGCTGGCATCACCCTGACAAATTGGATATGAACCGCCGGATGTAAGCCAGACGGCCTTGAAGAGATCTCAACTCGGAGAGGTTCCTTGGTGAAGGTAATTCCTGAATTGCTTTGATCTTTGCGGGGTCTATTTCAATTCCCCGATATCTGACAATGAAACCCAAGAACTTCCCACTCGATACTCCGAATGCACACTTCATAGGGTTCATTTTCAATTCATACTGCCTTAGCCTTTGAAAGACCACTCGAAGGTCCTGCAGATGGTCTTCTTTCTTTCTGATTTTGACTACCATGTCATCTATGTAGCACTCGACCTTATGGTAGAGCAGCTCATCAAATATTCTAGTCATCGCCCACTGATAGGTGGCGTCGGCGTTCTTCAATCCAAATGGCATCCTCTTGTAGTGGTAAATGCCCTTGGGAGTTCGGAAGGTAGTGTGGACCCGGTCATGTTCTGCGATCCATATCTGGTTATAGCCGGACGACCCATCCATGAATGATAGGGCCTCGTGGCTGGTTGTTGCATCTATCATGACCTCCGTTTTTGGCACTGGAAAGTCATCTTTAAGGCAGGCTTTATTCAGATCTCGAAAGTCAACACATATCCGGATCTGCCCATTCTTCTTCTTCACGGGCACAATATTGGCCAGCCACGTGGTATATTGATTTTCTTCGACGAAACCCACGTCAATGAGCTTGTCCACCTCTTTGCATATTTGAGTAATGAGCTCTGGCCTCATGCGCCGCGGCGGTTGCTTCACCAGTTCGGCTTCAGGGCTGATTGCCAACTCATGTTGTGAGACTGCAGGGCTCAGTCCTGACATTTCCTTGTAGGTCCAGGCAAAGCAATCCTGATATTCTTCCAGTAGCTAGATGTACAACTTCTGTTCTTCAGCAGATGGTTGGACGCTGAGGAAGGTCGGTCTATAGTCATCCTCATCTCCCAGGTTGATTTCTATCAGCTCATCGACTGTGACCTGGCCTCCATCTTCTATTTTCGGGGGCGCCAACTGAAGGTCGACAAAGTTTGAAATAACATCTTCCAGTTCAAGGACCTAGATCTCTTCATTTGGTCCTATTTGGACTTCAACAAGGATCTCTGCCTCAGCTAGAAGCGGTTGTGTAGCTTGTTCCATCAGCGGATCCATTGTCGCTACAGCTCCAGCTCCGAGGAGTGAGTTAACAGCTTCATCCCCCTTTAAGGTTGCCGTGTCTTTAGTAGGGGTGACACCTTCCCTTCTAGCAGCATGCATCTCCTGCTCGTCTTTGACGAAAGTCTCTCCGATCGGCATGAGAGGTGTTGGAATCATCATCAGCGGAGACCCGCCGGAGGGGGACGTCCCTGTTTCTTCAATATCTTTGGCTTCGCTATTGCTGGCCGTGTCAAATCTGGCTGGAAGGGCCGCTTCTTCAGGATAGACTTGCTCCCAGCATCGACAAGGAGCCATGGCCTCTGTTTCTGAGTCTCTTGGTCGAGCCGGTTCAGCATATTCTGCTTCTGCTGGGTATTCATCAAAAGTTGCCCCCAGCGGGTTGTTCTCGGCGGGATAGAAAGTGGAGACGGTATCCACCTCATAGCGCCCACTGTAGTAATATTCTTTAAGGGTGAAGCCCAACCTTGGATGCTGAGAAACATGTCTCATTTCTTTGTCCAGACTTGTGGGATACCACATCTTCTGGAATGCTTCTTTGTCTTTGTGCGACTGGTTGGAGGGGATGTGCTGCTTCTGGAACATCCTGGCCATCCGACTCGTCGTGAATGCCAGACCCTGAACGGGAGCTAGCGGATTCTCTATGCTTCGGGCAGACGACAAGCAGTGTCTTCCCGGGTAGGGTGCTCCTCAGCAGTATAGTTAAAGCTGCTGGGGCCATCTATCTGCGCCACCTCCCAAGCTTTGAAAGGCTCGATAGTTGCATTATTGAGGCCAGGGATTGGCTTGGTAAGGCCCTCCGGGACCCTTATATGGTCGTGCTACTGATCGACCTCGGCTTCATTGGCTTCGGGGTATATAGCGGGAGGTGCTAGCCTGAAAACGTCTCCAGTGATGATAATATGAGAGACCGACTTGGGCTTGACATATCCGCGCGGCGGTGGGGGGAACCATTTGTCGCCGGACGTGCCTTTGGCCGCCCCTGCAGGGGCCTTGGCTTCAGGGGTCCCTTGGGACCGTTCTGCATACAGATGAGCGTCTGCCAGGTGACACTTGGACACTTCGAATGGGTGGAGATCAGCAAATATTCTCTCCTCCTTCCCTTTGAGGCTGTATTTGATGCTCTGGTGGAGCGTGGATGGCACCACCATATTTTCATGCAGCCAGGGGAGGCCAAGCAGAGCCTTGTACGAGGTGCGGGAGTCGATGACATGAAACTACACCTTTGTGGTAAAATCTGCCAGCGTAAGTGTGAATTCTGCTACTCCCAGCGATACTTCACACTTTTGGTTGAAGCCGACGATAGGCATCTCTCCGGCTTTATCGAGGCATACATTAAAGTGGTGCCTCTGGTATATTCTGTACGACAGAATGTTGACAGCTGCGTCTGGGTCAACCAGGATCCTGTTCAGCTCCTATCCATTTAAGTGCCCCCTCATATGGAGTGGCCTATTGTGGCTGATAGTAGGGAGCAACATGTCTTCGTGAGTGAAGGTCATGCTGGCCTCTAGTAGTGGCCAAGCAGGTTTCATATTGAGCAGGCGTCTACAAGGCAGTGATAATCGCCTGTCGGGTCTCTTCACTGAGAGAGAGAATTTCCCAAACAGTAAATCTTGTCGGAAGCTTTTTCAACAATTTAACTACACGGCTTCCTGCTCGGACATTAGACAGCTTCATTTCATTGGCCCATATGGGCTTGGAGGAGTCTTGGATTACGGTCCCTGACGGCCCTGCCTCATTGGGTTCAGATTCTGCATCCCTCTTCTTGGTGCAATCTTCTTGTTGCCCTTCATCGGCCACCGCCGGGTGAGCTTCATCTTCATCTGAAGCTTCGGAAGACTGCTGGGGCTGCGGGTAGGTATCCCTGGTTGCAAGATCGGCATCTTGACATGGCTACTTTCCCTTGGACATCTTCAAAAATTCCAGGAAGGAAGGGGTAGTAGTACTGCCCCCACTCTGGTTATAACGGCCTGATGGAGGAGGGATCTAGACCCCTTTGACCTCCGGGGGAGGTATCTTGTAGGGTTGCTCTCCCCTGAATATGATATTATGGTTAGCAGGCGGCTGACACCCCCATTTTCGGCCTGACCGGGTTACATGTGTTGCAGAGGCTGCTTCGGCTTGGCCTGCTCCAGCGACGGGTGCAAAGCATATTTCTTCCTCGTCCTCTTCACCAGGTAGGTTGAAGAGAGCCGAGAGAGTATTGCAGGACACAATATGCTCTTTGTTGACCTTAGCGGCCTTTCTTTTCTTCTTTTGTTTCTTCTTCTTTTTTTCTTCAGCCGGTGTCTGCCCCCAGAACAGGCTGCCATCCTTGTCGGATGCTGTGTCAGCTTGCTGTTCCTGCTTGAGTGACAACTACTCCAGTTCTTGCCATGGGACATGATCCCGCACTAGCAAGGGTTCTAATTCGGGCTGTACATATTCATCCAACCCATTTATGTATTCCTACAACCGTCGGGCCTCTGGACTAATCTCCTTGACCGTCGATAGGGGAGTCTGTCTTCTCCGATTGTGTGTAGGTATCCTGACGACTGTAGGTGGATTGGTCCACACAGGTGCTGCCACCGGAGGGGTAGGTCATGGTGTGATACCATGAATGTGTGCCCCCACTATTGGGCAAGGTGCCATCTTTTTCTTGTTCTTTGCAGGGACTTGTAACCATCCCTGTTGTTCTTCTATGGGTGCCAAGAAACAGAGTTCATAAGTGTGCCGAGTGCTGGCTTCAGAGATCTCCTCAGGCAGTGCCTGGTACACAGAGATCATATTGGCTGCGGCCCTCCTCAGAGGAGCCTCATGAGGTTGTGGAGGGTCAACCCTGTACTCTTCCAGGTCAATTTCATCTTTCTTTACCATGCCTTCAATAATATCTTTGAAGACATAGCAGTCTTCAATTGGGTGCCCCAGCATCTGATGATAGGGGCAGAATCTTGGACTGTCTTTTCTCTTCAGGTCCTTCGGCCTCTTTGGCTCAGGCAAGGTGACCTTATCATATTGGGTTACCTAATCAAACAGAATTCTGGTCTTATCCTTTGGAAAAGAATAGGCCTTCTTCATTTTATCCCGTAGTGAGGGACCTTCTTTGCCATCTCCGGCTTTAACAGGCTGCGGAGCATCTGCCTTCTTACCTTTATCCTTTTGTTGTTCAAATGCTTTAATGTCAAGGGCATTTGCTTCTTTAGGCGCCTGACGCCATTCTACTGCCTTGCCTTTTTGTGTAGCAGCAGCGGTTGTTGCAGGGGTAGGTCTGGACAAGAAAGCCTCGACCTCGGCCACAATGTTGTTCAATCGGTCGAACGACCGGATCTCCATTTCTATCATCTTTTCTAGGACCTCTCTCTTGAGGTTCTGTTTGCATATTTGTACAGCGTCCTCCTGATGTGGGGGCCGCTTGCATCTCATTCCGAGGTTCCTCCACCTCTTGATATAATCAAGGGCTATTTCATCTGTCCTTATCTTGTAGAGTAGAGTTCGGCCACTGTGACCTCCCTCTCTGTAACATGGAATCTTTCTCTGAACTTCCTCTGCATGTCCGACCAGTCGCTGATCGACCCGACCGGGAGGCTGGAGTACCATTCAAAAGCGAGCCTCGTCAGCGAGGACCCGAAAAATTTCAGCAAGTATGACTTGTCGGTGGCCAGATCACCCATGATGGTCATGTAGTAGGCGATATGTTCTTTCGGGGATCCCTTCCCATTGAATTTGTCAAATTTGGGTGGCTTGCTAATCCCGGGAGGGAGCCGCTTGGCAGCATGGTGCGGCGGGTATGGAACCCTATATGCATCAAATGTGACGTAGTCGCCTTCACTTCTTTCAGCGAGCTTCAGCTCGATCATTCTCTCCACCATCATTTTGTTCATGACGGTTGGATCAACCGGTTCTGGGTAGAAATGTGCCGGCTGCAGGTACGGGATGACCAGGGTGGTCGCCTGTGGAGGAGGACGCAGTAATGGAGGTGTCTGGTGCACCTGTGGTAGCACCGGTGACATCAACGACTGTGGTGGGCGTTGCTGAGTCGTTGCCAAGCTTGGTTCTGTCGACTGGGGTATGACATAACGTGGTGAGGGGTCACTCCGATTGACGGCCCCCCGTGATGATTCGCCTTGCATTTCGGGCTGCTTGGAGGCTGAAGACTATTCTATCTTCTCCATCAGTTGCTTCTTTAGCAGCTCTATCTCCTGGCGGTACCTTTGTAGTATCATTAGTACTGCTGGATCCATAGCCGCAGTGCTGGGAATAGCTTCCGTCGTCTCACCGGATGCACCCTCAGGCAGAATGTCGAGCATGGCATCTTCTTCTTCTTCTGCTGTCACCACATTGGTGGTCAGGACAGCAAATCCATCACTTTGTTGGACGTGGGCTAGGGTTTCCTCCCTTCTAGTTGCCGCCAACAGTTCTCTTGCAGCTTCTACCCTTCGAGTGTTCGGCCCCGGCCTTCCGGCCAATTGGGCCAACTCATGAGGATCCTGTGGAAGCCTTCCATATTGGCCAGATAAGCTAGTCATGTTACAGGTGAAGACCTGCATTCTTCTTCTTTGTTTATGAACCTTCCTTCTTACATGCTCCGGGAAGGTTAATCTCTCAAATACAGAGATTCTCTTTCCTTCTTCCCGCCGAGGGGCGGTCTCATCGGCTTCAACATCGAAGCCATCTTCATAACCATTGTCGTCGACTGACGACGTCATCCTTCTTTCTTCTTCATCTTCAACTGCCGCTGGTGGGCAATAGTCTTCTTCAGCTACGGCTACTTGTAGTAGCCGTTGTTGGCCCAGCGAGGGGTTGCCTAGACCCCTGAAGTAACTCCTGACCATGCTGGTCATTTCTTCTTGCCTCAGTCCCTGATGTAGGACTGGGGGTAATTGTCGACCTCCCACGGGAGGGGTATAAGCAAGTCGGGCTCGTCCGACAAGTTGTTGGAATCTTCTTCCCACTATAGGGATGTTGGCTTGCCAGGCGCAGGCCTTGAAGCCTTCACGGCGTGGAAAGTCCACAACCGTCTCTTCATTCCTTGGGGCCGGGCCCCTTTCCTTCTTCATTCTCATTCCATCACATACATGGCGATGATGGGTTGGTGTGACCTGGTAGGCGGGCTGGGTCTTTTTAGGGACCCAAACCTGCTTCAATTTCTTCAGCCTAGGGGCCAGCTTCTCACAGCCATGGTGGCCGGCTTCTTCTTTCTCAGCTCTCCTTCCAGAGAGGGCTTGATAGGAGTAGTGAACTGGTATGTTGGGAATGACCCGATCCGGGACCACCTGGGCGTCGCATCCGTCTAGGAAGACGTGAACTCCACCAATTAGCATGGACTTGCCAGATATAGAGAGACATCTAGTGATAGGAGCAGTGTTCCACCGGAAGCCTCTGCGCGGGCGTCCACCGACATTCTTGGCAGGAATGGGGCGGGCCCCATGGGTGACGTGGTGCACCAGGCAGCTGGCGACCGGAACTGGACTCTTGGTCGAGCTCGCAGAGCATCGATGATGGGGACATCGAAGCAAGATCGTCCACATTTTGTTTACATTTATGTTCTTTTATATTTGTATGTATACCCTTGTGTTAAATGGGTACGCAATTGTAAGTCTTAGTGGGTTTATATGTAAAATTCTAGTAGGTCCAAGCAAGGGGGCCCTCACCCCTTTCCTATTGGTCCATGTCACCCATGTGGGGCTGGTAAAACCGGCCTAGGTGGCATCTAGAAGAGTTGAATGGTAAAAGAACACATGGGAGACAATTGGACTTCAAAGTCCAAGGTAGGCTACCTACCATGTCAAGCTTGTTCCCCTTGAATTTTTTTTATTATTTTTGTGTGTTGGTCACATTTAATCCAGGCCATCCCTTCCCCATCCCTAGATCCAATGGTGGAGATTGGATTTGATGTGTAGCATATAAAAACTTGTATTTTCCATTTGAAAATTATGAAGAATGAGAAAAAAAGGCATTGTGCAAGAGCACCCTTGTGAGAATTTCGACCCCCCCTCTCTCTCCCTCTGGTTTTCTTCATCCCCAACCCCATTTCTAGAGTGGTATCCCTTCTATCATCTCCTCTTCACCTCCGATAATCATCTGTGCCGCCGCCGCCGCCGTTCGTGCCGCCATCGCGCCGCCGCGAAGCTATCGTCGGAGTTCTATCCATTCAGGATAGTAGCTGCTTCCACGAATTTCTGCTCCTCACTCCGAGATCTTTTTGAGCTGGGATTTTGAGGGCGTGTTCCAGAGGTCCCCTCCAGCTCTCACAAAAATTGGTTTGGTCTCCAGATCCCGAAATCCAAATTTCCATTTTCATTCCCCATTTCATTTTAGATCTGGCTGTTTTCTGTCCAGATCCACTTCCTCCCTGAGTTTCTAGTCTTCGGACCTCATTTTGATTTTTTCAGGAGCTCCCAAATTTACTGGGAGTTCTGTCCACCATCCCCTCCACCTCCAATATTTTGTGGAATTTTGAAAGCTCATTTCATATTTTTAGAAATTCCCTTTCCGAACCATCTACAGTTCTATCAGCCTGTTTCCAGATCCGACCACCAGTCAGTCCAAAATCTATAACAAATCGTAGCCTGCACCAATCCTTCCACAAAAATTATTTCTGTTTTCCTTGTTCAACTCTCTACAACTTTGATGAAGAGATTAGGAGCTGAATCGGACATCTACTTCACGGTCAAAGGCAACTCTAAGGAAAACTCCCTACTGTTCTGAGAGTTCGGGGTACTGTACAACAGCATCTTCAAAAATAGTTAAGGCCCAGATCCGTGAAGATCTAGCTTCTCTCTCCAGTTCTATCCTGAAGGATTTTGAAAGAGCTTTCCAACGGTACCTTCTGATTGTCGATCCGACATCGGGATTGGTCGCAACGAGCAATCTCACCGGAGCGCACGCTTGAAAATAGAAGTTGCAGATCTGTGGGAAGTTTTTCCGACGGGTGCCGATCGGAGCCGCCCGGCTTCCGACCGACGTTCCAGTGCGCCGCCATCCCAGGGAGCGTTCCTACGGGCGTCCCCCACTACAGCGGTGCCACCGGGTCCCACATGGCCCCTCCGGTTAACACGCGGGCCCCACGGTCGTGAGTACGTCTGCTGTCGAAGCTACGCGAGAAGCCGCCCGTCAACCCGAAATCGGTCCTCCCGGGCCCCATTGTGTCGCCCTTTACCTTACTGCATGGAGTGGGCAGAAATATTCACTTATATAATTGTTGTGTATTAACTGTCCGGGAGTACGAGTTCGGCCGGGTCCGCTTTCCCCACGCCGAGAGCGTGGAGGTATCGTATTCGCTCCCTTACTCGGCATTTGCTCTATTCATATATATATCTCTTATGCCGCTGCTAGAGAGCATGTTGTAGGGCCGTTAGCTCGATATATATTATTGTATCATCGCTGCTGCGAGAGAGAGAGTGACCGTCCCGTGACCCGATCCGGGCACGAGAGAGAGCCGACCACCCTAGCTCTTGTTGGTTTCTCGACCGCGCACGTCCGACGCTTCCTTCGTTAAGGGGCAATCACGAGCTTGTTTAGAGTCCGAGGATCGCATATCCATTCGGAGTCGAGTCCGTGGTCCGTCCCGCATCAATTTGGTATCAGAGAGAGGTTGAGTCTAGGGTGTCAAAAAAAGTGTCATTTACGTCTAGTGTTTAGGGTCATCATTGTTTTAAAACAAAAAAGGTGTCTTTTTGGGTCGCATTTACATCCCTTTACTTGGTATATCAAAAGGTGATGTCCGAACGTTAGGCTACGCCTATCGGGAAGGCCGCACACTTGCGCGAGTGATCTTCTGATCGGTTATCTCCACCACGTACCGAGTCTTGGTTGTGTCTAGGTTGTAGTCAAGTCACATTCCAACTTGCATCACATTTTAAGTCGTGTCTAGGTGCTTGCCTTAGTTTGCATAAAATTTACTTATAACACAAAAAAAAATGACCTTGCATATCCATTCCTAGGGATCCATTCCCTTCTTTTGGCAACTATGGCCAACCCATGTCGAGCCGTCCAAGGTGATAGGTCCGTGTCCGAGTACATTCGGGACTACCATCAGTACCGGTTGGAACATGGCCATAGAGAGGAGAGCAACACGGCCGCACTTCACTTCCGAGAGGTTTGCGCCTTCACTTCCAGTTGGAATGTCTTATCCACAATGCATTCTCTCTAGCGCAATCCTATATGGTCGCTCTATTGGTCGAACCATTTGAGTCTCACTTTTCTCGGTATGGTAGCTTTCGACAAGCATCTATCTCCCAGCCGCCTACACCATGGCCTTCACCACTCGAGAGGGTTCCAATGTCATCCCCCTCTATTTCCGAATTTGATTCGGAATCCTCTCATTTGGAACCACCAAAGCCCGAGCCACCCGTGTTTCTAACGGGTACACTATACATAACCGAGCCGCTTCTTAGTTGGCTCAAGGATGGCTTGGTCCCACCTCCCTTCCCATCCATGGACCCCATCCTACCTTTAGTGCCGGTCAACTCCTTCCATACCACATTTCGATCTAGTCACCATGTTGACACGTTGGACGATCTTGTCATGGGATTAGATTAACAATGGAAGTTGACGCATCTATTGGCCCGAGGCTTTGACCAACCCACTAGTCTTAGCTTCACCCACCCGGCCATAGGGTCCATTACCTCCGAGTGCACCATGGGGTGTGTCACCACGGAGATTCTTCTACTCCTCCCGATGCCGGCCGAGTTTGACTCCATACTCTTTTGCCCAAGGGAGGAATCCTATTTTTTTCACATGACCACCGTTCCATTCAGCATGACGGATGAAGGTGACCACCCGCACCTTCAAGAATTTCACGATTGGGACCATGTCATATTGGAATCCATCTCACGGGGTCATACCTTCTTCGACCCTTTTGACCCCTTCACTAGTGAATCTCCCGAGCCTCCATCTTCACTCCACTTCCTCTGCGGAGTTCACTATCATGTCTTTTCCACTTGGGCTAAGCAACCTCTACATAGCCATAGGTCCGAACCATCATTTGGGGGTAACGAAGACTTTGGTTTCCCCGACCCACCTAAACCCATCTCCGATACACCCACATCCGGCCCTTCCACACCTGGCTCTTCTAGCCCTCTCAAATCTCCCAAATCTAAAGGGCCGTCCATGCATGACTGGGTCATACTTGGACATTTAGGTGTTCCCCATGCCACCCATCTCCGGTTACATAACATGCATGCATGGCACACATTCGGGTGTCCTGGTCCGCCGTCACCCATGTACGGGTCTGACTAACAATAGGTTTGTCTAAAGTCATGCATGAGTCAGTCTGTTTCTTTGTGTGTGGTTTGTTTGTCTGCATGTGTCTTGTGCAAGCTCATCGATGTCAGTCCCTTATGAGTGTGAAGCGAGTAGACTCACTCGAGGAGTTTGGGATCGGTTCTACATCTATACCCGGATCAGTCACCTACAGAGACCCAGCGGTGATTCCTAGTGAGTCTTCGAGCCGCCTCCTCCCATTTTGAGAGTGCCCCACCCGGAGTGTCCACCTCTAGCCCACAGCAGCTTATGCATATCGAATATATATGGAATGAGTAGGTGACGATCACTTGGAGTGGAGCATACCCGCGCTACTTGGCACGGTGACGGATCTGCCGGAGTACCCGAGCATCCATACCCCTACTCGACGGGGTCGAGTTCCTCCCACCCAAGGAGAATTGATGGGGACATCGAAGCAAGACCGTCCACATTTTGTTTGCATTTATGTCCTTTTATATTTGTATGTATACCCTTATGTTAAATGAGTACGCAATTGTAGGTCTTAGTGGGTTTATATGTAAAATTCCAGTAGGTCCAAGCAAGGGGGCCCTCACCCCTTTCCCATTGGTCCATGTCACCCATGTGGGGCTGGTCAAACCTGCCTAGGTGGCATCTAGAAGAGTTGAATGGTAAAAGAACACATGGGAGACAATTGGACTTCAAAGTCCAAGGTAGGCTACCTACCATGTCAAGCTTGTTCCCCTTGAATTTTTTTTATTATTTTTGTGTGTTGGTCACATTTAATCTAGGCCATCCCTTCCCCATCCCTAGATCCAATGGTGGAGATTGGATTTGATGTGTAGCATATAAAAACTAGTATTTTCCATTTGAAAATTGTGAAGAATGAGAAAAAAAGGCATTGTGCAAGAGCACCCTTGTGAGAATTTCGACCCCCCCTCTCTCTCCCTCTGGTTTTCTTCATCCCCAACCCCATTTCTAGAGTGGTATCCCTTCTATCATCTCCTCTTCACCTCCGGTAATCATCTGTGCCGCCGCCGCCGCCGTTCGTGCCGCCGCGAAGCTATCATCGGAGTTCTGTCCATTCAGGACAGTAGCTGCTTCCACGAATTTCTGCTCCTCACTCTGAGATCTTTTTGAGCTGGGATTTTGAGGGTGTGTTCTAGAGGCCCCCTCCAGCTCTCACAAAAATTGGTTTGGTCTCCAGATCCCGAAATCCAAATTTCCATTTTCATTCCCCATTTCATTTCAGATCTGGCTGCTTTCTGTCCAGATCCACTTCCTCCCTGAGTTTCTAGTCTTCGGACCTCATTTTGATTTTTTCAGGAGCTCCCAAATTTACTGGGAGTTCTGTCCACCATCCCCTCCACCTCCAATATTTTGTGGAATTTCTAAAGCTCATTTCATATTTTTAGAAATTCCCTTTCCGAACCATCTACAGTTTTGTCAGCCTGTTTCCAGATCCGACCACCAGTCAGTCCAAAATCCATAACAAATCGTAGCCTCCACCAATCCTTCCACAAAAATTATTTCCGTTTTCCTTGTTCAACTCTCTACAACTTTGATGAAGAGATTAGGAGCTGAATCGGACATCTACTTCACGGTCAAAGGCAACTCTCAGGAAAACTCCCTGCTGTTATGAGAGTTCAGGGTACTGTACAACAGCAGCTTCAAAAATAGTTAAGGCCAAGATCCGTGAAGATCCAGCTTCTCTCTCTAGTTCTATCCTGAAGGATTTTGAAAGAACTTTCCAACGGTACCTCTTGATCATCGATCCAACATCGGGATTGGTCGCAGAGAGCGATCTCGCCGGAGCACGCGCCTGAAAACAAAAGTTGCAGATCCGTGGGAAGTTTTTCCGACGGGTGCCGATCGGAGTCGCCCGGCTTCCGAACAACGTTCCAGCACGCCGCCATCCCAGGGAGCGTTCCTACGGGTGTCCCCCACTACAGCGGTGCCACCGGGTCCCACACGGCCCCTCCGGTCAGCACGCGGGCCCCACGATCGTGAGTACGTATGCTGCCGAAGCTACGCGAGAAGCCGCCCGTCAACCCAAAATCGGTCCTCCCGGGCCCCATTGTGTCGCCCTTTACCTCCCTGCGTGGAGTGGACAGAAATATTCACTTCTGTAATTGTTGTGTATTAACTGTCCGGGAGTACGAGTTCGTCCGGATCCGTCTTCCCCACACCGAGAGCGTGGAGGTATCGTATTCTCTCCCTTACTCGGCATTTGCTCTATTCATATATATCTCTTATGCCGCTGCTAGAGAGCATGTTGTAGGACCGTTAGCTCGATATATATTGTTGTATCATCGCTGCTGCGAGAGAGAGAGAGTGACCGTCCCGTGACCCGATCCGGGCACGAGAGAGAGCCGACCACCCTAGCTCTTGCCGATTTCTCAACCGCGCACGTCCGACGCTTCCCTCGTTAAGGGGCAATCACGAGCTTGTTTAGAGTCCGAGGATCGCATATCCATTCAGAGTCGAGTCCGTGGTCCGTCCCGCATCAATCGAGCTTTCAAGGCCTCGACCTTCTTTGCAGTCTCTTCGGTAGATTCCGAGGTCTCCACTTGAAGCATGTCAACAAAGGCCAACCCCAAGAAGTTGGGGAAGCCTACAACAGCAGGGAATGATCCCAAGACAGTGGGCACCGCCAGGTACCCATGCTTAGCGTGGCCGGCGACGATCGCGGGGCCGAAGGTAACAGCAGCAAGTCATGATGATGCCATTGTGTGCCTGCCATATAAGACAAACAAACGATCAACAGTCTTTGGGAGGGCCTCGGGGCCCGCATATCTCGACAAAGAGATGAAAGGTGACTTTGGTCCCACCGGGCGTGCCAGACTTGTGGGGATTGTTTCTTTTATTTTACCAGGGGGTATTTTTATGATGTTAGGTCATTTGTTCGGGGCAATTAACCTGCTGATTAATAAATAATCAATTGGTTAATTGACCGCGCAGGCGTGCCAGTCACACGAGTGACAAGTTTATTGTGCGCTCATTCTGACCCTTGTGGGGTGAGAGTGAGATTCGGGTCGGGACCAGCAGTCCACCATACCATAAAGGCTATGGCGTTAATTACATCCCCCATATGGGAGAACACCTTTGATTAATTGCCGAGATAGCGAGCCGTTCGAGGCTTAAACAAGATGCAAGAGTATGAATGTGACGAGGTCACATGAGATGCTTTTATCTATCATGCAAGGGAGGCATGGTTCATTGCGTTGGAGACCCTTGGTACGTGGCGGAGGACGTAGGTCCGAAGACCACCATCGCGCATAGAAAAGACTTCCGATCGGGCGTAACCCGGACTTCCATCAGTGCCATTTGATATACCCGAGGGTCTATGCAAGCATGCATGCATGATGCTCATGATTATGCTAGACATGGCAATAGAATTATAAAGATAAAAGATGATCAATCACATTTATTAATCTCCGTCAAAGGAGACGAAAATCATAACATAAGTGTGAGATAATGGAAGCACGATGCTAATAGATATAACAGTAGAAGTATGGTAATAAGATGGTTCGGACTTGAACAGCCCTTCTCTTATTTAGTTTATTACTGATTAGGGTTCATTAATCTCGACCATGGGAGGCGAAGATCGCTCCGGAGACGAGTGAGTGATTAGAACAGCACAATGATTCAAAACTGACGCGACCGCATGTAGGGATAGGTTTCCCTGGTGCGGCCAAGCGTAGGCAAATGAGCTTAATCCGGCGCGGCCATAACAAGCGTTAAAATGGCGTAGTGGCCTTGGGGCGCGCCGGTTTAGGGCGCACCGGGAACGAACCAATTGAAATCAAAAGGTTATGAGTCTAATGATATTTCGGCGCGGGGAGGTACCGTGCCGTATTAGGGCGCGCCGGATTAGGACCCCACTGGTTTAGTTGATTTTTTGAAGAATTTTGAAACTATTATGGTTTTTTAAGATGTTGTTGAGGGTTTTGAAGTTAATTGGGTCGATTGCCTGTTGAATTAGAGTCCAGGGCTCTCCTGGAGCGAAGTTATAAGCTAGTGTGAGGTTTATACTTGAGCACTAGGGTTTATTACTTAATAGCATGTGTTTTATTGAAGTCAATTAATTGGAGGTAATCTTATTGATTAAGAAGCCCTTCCGAAAATTGGGTAACATCTCCCCCATCCTTGAAGGATTACAGGGGAGAAACGGGGTCATACTTACGTATGGAGTAAGCCCCTAACCAGCCAGACAGCACGACGGCGGCCAGCGAATCCCAATCGGACAGGAGATCCCGAGGACCAGCCTACGAGGGGTACCATGACTCCGTGGGTTGAAACAGGCGGATAAGGCAGCTAATGGAGGAAGCATCAACCTCGAGGGCTAGCCTACAAGGGGCGAGCAACCTATAGTCTACACGCTATCCGAGAGAGAGACGAGCATTATGAAGAGAAGCCCCGAGGACTAGCCTAATAGGGGCACACATCCCTTAGTCACCACAGGGTCCCGAGGGGCTGTGGATTTGAATTATTGGGCTGAAGCCCCTGTTGATATTCGCCCTGCGGCCCGTAGGGAACATCCATCATTCACAGGTGGAGCCCCTTTGGCCAATTGACGGTTCTATGAAATAGTGGGGAATGTCCCCCCCTCTCCGGATTACTGGGACAAAGCCAACAGAGCTAGGGTAGTTTAGTGACTGCAAACCACAACGAGAGGAAAGGGGATATTCGGCATTGATAGATTACCATTCACAGAGTTAAGGTATTAATGCTCACGAGATTAGATTGACATTCACGGAGGAAGGGGTGATTAGCAGTCACAAAGAGGGGTAGCTAGTATGTAGATAGGCTGACTTAACTACATACACATATGCTCGAGTAACTGGCATGTAACAGTTACAGGACGGGCCCTGGTGTTCTAGAGGTGACCCCCACCTTCTCTGAGCAATAGAACGATGCATAGAGAAAAGAAAATGGAGGTCAGACCTTGAAACAGAGCGGGAAGAGATACATGCACGAGCAGACCTCTATCCACGAAGTATGCAGGAACCATCGAGCAAGACACGGTTACGGCATCGACGTGAAGGACCCGGGGAGGGGTCATCTCTGTAGCCCATGGTGTCCCAGGGCATATTCGGAGCCGGAGGAATCGGATTCATAAACCACGTGCCGGAGGAAAGAGACAGATGCACCGACTGAGATAGAAGTGGACGAAAGAGACATGTCATCCATCATTTAATCCACCAGCACATTCATGTATACCATCATCCCGTGAACATGGGGCTAACACATACATTACAAATCCGGCGCCGACATAGTGACACGGTCACCGTTTACTAATTGCAGAGAAATTTACAGAGGAAGAACAAATCAAAGAGATGACGAGAAGGGGAGGGGAGAGATTGGCTCATATCATCACCATCCCCCCTTCTCGCTTACATTAGATCAGAGGGGCGGAGTCGGAGAGATGACGGGAGAAAACCAGGCGACCCACCTGTTCCTCAAATAGAATATCGGACCCTCACTCTCCTTCTCCGGCTCTGGAGGACTTCAGGCAGAGAAAGGAAGATGGTGGCGGGGGATGCTTAGTGAGAACCCTTCCTCTCCCCCAGAGAAACCCTCTCTCCCTCGAACTTGATTGGCTCTCAGGCTCTCTCTCTCCCTCGAGCAATCGCCAGTGATCTCCTATTTTTCTCTTGATTCCCTCAATTTGCCTCTTCTCTTTTCTGGTCGAACCCCATGGCCATATATATAGGAAAAGGTTGCGAAACTTAATCCAGCGCGAGGAATGGCGTGCCGGGGAAGGCCTCTTCACAACCTTTCTCGCGCCAGAATAGGAGGGCGCTGGATAAAGGGGCGTCGGTGATCAAGCACGCCGTATTAACTTCATTTGCTTGGCGTGGGTCAGACGGTGGGTTCGGGGATGGTTCCGGGAGTCACCATGACCATTCTTCTCACTGTCGTTCTTCAAAACACTAACGGGAAGCCTTGATGAAGCTCTCGGGATGATGTATGGCCCTTCTCGGAACCTCGAGTATCTTTGGTTTGAACACGCGGGTTTTCCGCTGACACGGCTTTCGGTACTATGATTCGTACTGCTGGCTCGGCCTGACTTTTGTTCAAAGCTTCTCGGAGGGTGGAGTAACACCCGGGATAGTTTCGCCCAGGTCGGGCGATCATTCGGCCACTAACGGACCCAACTTGGCGAGAAGCTGTACCCGTGCCGGGTAATCGGGATCTTCTACCGACAGAGCCCTCGGTCCTTGTGGACGTGGGATTTATCTCGCTTATTATTATTATTTATTTATTTATATTATTATTTATTTTATTTATTTATTTGGTTTGTTAGGCGTGCCAGTCACATGTGTGACGATTTCATTGTGCGCTCGACTTGACTTGGTCAGTTGATTGTGAAGTCCGAGTCGGGACCAAAAGTCCGCCATACCATAAAGGCTATGACGTTAATTACGCCCTTCCTAAGAAGGACAACCCTTGATTAAACGCCAAAGTAGGAGGCCACTCGGGGCGGTAATAAAAGAAAAATAACGGTGTGTGATATTGAAGCTCTTGTTATTCTGGGAAGATAATTTAATGCACAGTAGATTACTACACCGACATGACCACCTCTTATGTGGGTCGTGACGGGTAGAGATAGGACACCGTCCACGTAGTGGCGGGACGGGGTCCGGACCATCATCGGGGAGATGTCCCCTTTCATATTTCTCATCCAGCCAAGGGCCTTGCAGCATTCATATTCCCTAGAAGATTGAGCCGGACGAGGGGGCGTGTGATGTGCACCTCCCGGGACTTATCGGGGTTAAAACATCGATCGACATTTCGACAGCACCTCCCCATAATCTGGATTATGCCCAGGGGAGAATAGGCTATCACCCACGGAGTGCCGGGATGAAAGCCGAGAAAAGGAGGGAGCGAACCTCCCACATTGCACATGTATGCCCTGGGGCAATGTTTGACTCTTCCCTTATAGGAGCCGGTGACACTCATGCAGTGGCAGAGCTCACCTTAGCTAATGGGGTTGCTCATAAACCCGGTACGGATCAGTGGAACATAAGGGAGTCTGACTCCCTTCAATTTTATCCTTGGGATAGTTCTGGTGACTCATGGACATCCCTAGGTGGGTATGATAGAAGTGTTGGAGGCTCATTGGGTGGCAAGGTAACCTCTCGGCACGGATTCGAATGGGTATATGAGTTCCCGGCGTGAAGACCACCGCGCCAAGAAGGGTTCTTTGCAAGGCACTATTTGGGGCGTCGGGAAGTTGGCGTTAGTGGAGTTCTCGGCGCAGGCAAGCAGGAAAGCCAAGGGGTCTTACGGCATAAAGGCAGAAGGGTGAAGGTGTTAGGCTCCCGGCGTAGGCAAGGAGGCCAAGTAATTAGGGCTCTCGGCGCCAGAAGGATGCTAGAGGGTGAGGGTTCTCGGCGGGTTCAACATGGAGGGTTCCCGGCGCGACGGGGAAGAGGCCAGGAAGTAGGCTCTCGGCGCAAGGGCCAAATGGCCAGAGGAGGTTGTCGGCGCGAAGGGGAATTGCTCAAGGGGGGTTCCCGGCGTGCAGGGGGGGAAGGCCATAGGATGGGCTTCCCAGCGCGATGCAAAGCAGCCACGGGGGGTTTCCTGGCGTGGCCAAGGTGCAAAGGTTCCCGGCACGGAGGTCAGAAGGCCAGGGGTGATTCTCGGCGCCTGAAGGATAGCACCGAGAACTGTTCATCTGTTTTATTGTATGCGGGGCCGAGAGGTGTGAGGGCGCCGGGATGAGAAACAGAGCTTTACGGTACCCTGTTCTTGGGTCTGTTGAGGATTCAGGGGTTTTCCTGGTGATTCAGGCCAAGATAGACGGGCCTTGAAAAATCAAAAGAATTCAATTCACCAGACTGCAACTGGCTTTGGCTTGGATTTCAAAGGGAAGGCCAGAAGCGGAGAATGATTTGGGGGAAACACGGTTTAGGGTATCTCTGTCACCAGCGTTCATAATGATCCGTGAGGATGATTTTGGTATACTCTCCATCATCTGGGGGCCAAGAGATGACTGTCTCTGGCCCCGGGGATGACTTCAGCAGAGCCGATGATTGTGAGTATAACATCTAAAGTCGAGCGGCGGTTGCTATGCATCTATGCTTTGCTTCAGAGGCCAAAGGATAGTCTATCCCTGGCTCAGAAGTAAGCACGAGAAGCGTTCGAGAACCGGGCGAATAAACAGGCGATCAATCGAACTGGGGAGGGGGATAGCATGCTATCGAGTCTTAAGAAGAGACAGAAAACATGGGGAGATAGCAATAGTGTTTCGGAGAAATAGACAGCAGGGCTCAACGGGGCCCTGTAGTTTTCATTCATTCGAACATCATGATTACATTCGCACATCAGGGGCAATACATGAAAGAAGGTATAGGGAGACTATGCCTTGCCTTAACAGAGTAAAATCGGCTGTGATATCACAGCATACATCAAAAGGGGGGGAAGAGACAGAAGCAATCGAAAATTAAAATAATGAACTACAGAAAATGGGGAGGGGAGGGCGGAGCATTGACTCCTCTCCCTCCCCGTTGCCCACCTTCGATCAGGCTTCGAGACTCCTTTCTTCTTTTTCCCTTCCGCCTCTGCCTCTCTCGGATCAGATTGTAGGCTCCGCTCTCTTCTCCTGTGTGTCCTCCTTTTTTTTTCCTCGAATGAGGGGGTTTTATATCCCTCCTTGGTATCCTATCGGCAGGCTCGTCCCGGCGCGCCTCAATCGTAGGCGGACCTCCCGGCGTGTGGGACTTCAGCTTCTCGGCGCCGCTTTTAGGCTTCGACAAGGGGATCCCGGCGCCACTTTTCTAGGCCCATTTAGGGCTTTTAAGACCTCACATAGACTTCGGCCTTTATTGGTCCTTCAAATGTATCAGAACCTGAGAAGGCCCTCCACTGGTGACACAGTTTCTATTGAGATCATTCATAGATTTTCATCAGTCGGTAGACTGGGGTTTCATCGGCGTTGCCATCTGAATGATGATAAAGTCGGACATCATCTCATTGGTATCGTCACCGGAACGGTGACAAGACCGGACATCAGCTTTAGCCTGGAAAGACTTCAGCCAGGTGACTGCTATTTCATCAGTGCCGTCGCCTGACTGACAATGGCATCGGACATCAGCTTGGCCGGGAAAGGCTTCAGCCGGGTAGATGGTTGACGAACTTCGTCATTGATCTTTCACTATTGGTTTGATCTTCCTTTCAATTCTGTTTCTGCCCTTGCTCATTTTCAAGGTGTCAACAAATGCCCCCCACCTGCGGGCGGCGTAAGCGCAGAATAAGCGGCACGGGGTCTGCAGGTGCCTTTCATCATTCGAGGGTATCTTCCTCGATTTCTCTTTGACATTGTTCTTCGGCTTAATCATGTTGCTGTAGCGATATTATGCACATGTATCTTTCATTTTCATGTTTTTCATCTTCATATCTTCTGATTTTATTGTCAGCACTTTGGAGTCTTATTGGCCCTGCCTATAGATGGGGAGCCATACGAGGAGGTCTGTCTAGACGACTCTGTAAAGGATGCCTCTGATGGAGAGGGCAGATATTCTTTTGGCTACGCATACCGGTACTTGATGAAGGCTTATCGCACCATCTGTCTGGCCTACAGCAGGGGATCTTCCAAAGGATATCAACCCCGGGAAAAGAGCAGCAGATTGAGAGTCCGTGTAGGACAGTGGATACAGTACTTCTTCGGGGGTCCCTTGAAGTATACAGACTTCCCTTCCGTGGGACCGACTCCCGGTAAGCAGATCAGGGCCCCTCGTTACAAATCAGTATTGCCGGCTTCACTGCGCCGAGCAGGTGTAGACGGCCCGAACCCAGCAGGGGTTGACCCCATTACTCATTGTGCAGCTTATCTGACCTTCTGGCTGTGCACTTTTACTCTCCCCCAAGGGGACGAGACGACTATCAGACCAGAGGCTATATATCCGGCCTGTCAGATGGCCTGGGGGATGAGACTGTCTCTGTGCCCGGTGGCTTTGTGTTTAGTTTACAAATCGTTGGGAGATTTGCATAGACATCGGATTCCCCGTTCCTTACGGACTGTAGGTCCATTTCATTTCTTCAATGCTTGGGTTTGCAGCATTTTCCCTCAGCTGACCCCGATAACTTTGCAGTCAGACACATTGCTTCCTCGGATGGTTGAGTTTGCTAGCGCCGAACCCGGTCTTTTCTCAGAGCAGCTGTTTAAGATAAGGGGCAGGTTGACAAAAGTGCATGTAGATGCTCCTGGCAGCATTCACTTTTGGAGCTTGGCAGCAGGTTCGGCTCCTTTAGTAGACCCTCAGAGGGAATGCAAAATGGAGGAGGTAGAAGTTTATGTCCATCCTGTTTCGGGGGCCAATGCCACCCGGCCCATATTAGAACCAGAACTGGTAAGGTGGGCTATGGCTATCCGACCCAGTGTATTGGTCTTCAAGAAGGGAGGCTTGCTCATTTTGGAGCCCTATTACCCATTCCGTTTTAGCAGAAACTTTGGCTACGATCAGCATATTCCTCCATCAGTTGCTCAGTTTCCTTTGGACAGCCATGCCAAGCATGGGCCCTCCATTGCCAGTGACGGTCGGATATGGTGGGATTTCTTTCATCGCCGAGAGGGCGTAACTTTCAGGGTCCCGACCGTTTCTAATCGTATTCCCCGTGTCACATCAGAATATATTAAGTGGTGGAATACCCGTACCAATTTCTATAAAGATGGCAGAGGCACTTTTTGGGATGTGGCCGAGCGCTCTTTCTTAAAGCGGCAATCAGGGCCTGTGTTTGAAATTGATGAGGTTCATCTGAAAAGGCTCTATTCACAGCATCCGAAGGAGGCGGAAACATATAATGTCAGGCGTCGGTCCTTAAAAGAGGAAGGTTCTGAAATACCCACTCCTGTCTTTTCTGAGATCAATGAAGATGCTTTTACAAAGGACCTGAGGCAGTTGGGCCACATAGGGAGTATTCATGTGGAGGTGCAGTATCCATTTCCCCCGGAGGAGCCTCTCCCGACAGCAGCCCCCTGGAGGGGCCCGGTGGACAGATTTCACCCTTATAGGACGTTTGTGTGGAGGGAAGACCGCACCCAGACATATTATCAGCACACTTCTTGGATTTTTGTACTGCTGAATGTTCACGGGCTGTCAGTAGAGAACCCGATAGCTGGCATTCTGAATAAGCCGCTTTTTATTTCTTTTCATTATGTCGACGGCTGGTGTATGGATTATCTCGGCCTGTTTCATTGCCTCGAATTCCACGGACATAAAGACTTGGCTGCCTTGACGGAGAAGTGCCAGACCATTGGTGACGTATGCTGGCTCGTGAAGGAGGCTGCTTCCCGCTCCAAGGAGGTGGCTTATCTGTACTGGCCGCTTTCCGTCTTTTATGATGGCCCAGCAGGTATGATCTTTCCTTTCTGACTGTAGTGCTTTCTGTTTGTTATGCATCTGTCGACTATGACTGCCTTTCTTGTGTCTTGCATAGATAAACCGGATATAAAATGGCAGGGACTTTACAGGAAGATTATTGCTCAAGCTGAGAAGCCTGCTTACTTTGAAATTCCTGCAGCGGCACCTACGACCACTCCCTTGCCTCCGGGCAAGAAGAGGAAGCCTTCTGTAGTGAAAGCTGCAGTTGTCAAGGCCAAGAGGGCCAAGGTTGTTCGGGTCCAGCAGTCAGCTCCAGTTGCGACGGATGCCGGAACCCCTCTTCCAGACATCCCCTCTTTTGACGAGTTCAGGTCTCAGAGGGAGGCTGCTCAGGAACCTGCCGAGAGTGGCGGTAAATATCTTGCAGATGCAATCTTCATTGTTTTCTTGATTGATCTTTTAGGGCATCCTTCGAGACTGAGCTTCTCTTTATCTGATACAGCCCCGGAGCAGGTTGCAGTGCCAGTGGAAAGGGACACGAGGCTGCCTTCTCCTACCCCGGCTGGCGAGGAGGAGGGTAAATGTGCTTTCTCATCTTTTCTCTTTATACTTTCGTTGTTGTTCTTTTCCATTATATCCCTCAGAGTTCCCCTTTTGTTGAGGTGACAGTCAGGGAGCAGACTGAGGCCATGATAGCAGCGGGAGAGTCGCCTCAGCCGCAGGAGGGTCACATGATTCAAATAAAACGGAGCCCTGTCCCGGCCAGACGTATAATCACCCGGTCCGCATCCCGGCATGCTCTAGAGGTGACCCCGCAGCATATAGCTAGTGTGGAGGTATCCTCGAGCAGCTCTGAGACCATCCCTGATAATGAGGAGGAAGTGACTTTCAGTGACAGTGAGGAGGAAGTCCTCAAATCAGAAGCCTTGCCCGTATTTGCAAAAGGCCTTCCGCCTTTTCAGCCTCCTAAGCTGCTGATGCTATCTTCTGAGGAGGAATTGCAAGAGGAGTTTGCCGGGCTCGACATCGAGGTTGACATAACCCCTCCATTTGTTGCTTCAACTGCGGTGCTTTCTCCCCTTTTGTCTCATTTTGAGGATATAGACCCCACTTTAAAGGTAAGCTTCTTTTTTTTTGTTTGCTGTTCAATTTATTTTCTTTCATTCATTGATGAGGATCATTATGCTTTGTCCTCAGGACCCTGTCATTACCAGCTCAGACGTGGCCGCAGTCTCTATGGATGTCTCATCTGCAGACTTGGTCATCATCCCTGCTTTGCCTTCAACTTTCATGGAAATTTCTGAGGTTATTCGCCCTGTGCCAGTGAGAATACAATCTTCAACTAACTTAACATCACTGGACTTGGGATCATCAGGAGAGATTTCCATCCCTGTCAGGGCCTCAGAGTTTAGAGCCGAAGCAGACCCAGCCAGAAGCTCCGCTTTTATACCGGCCGCCGTAATGTCAATTGCGCCCGAGTTAGCAGTCCCTGCCACAGTGGCTATAGAGACTGGATTTCTGCCTCTACAGACTAGGGACCTTTCGTCCCCATTATCAGAAAGAGTAGCTGAAGATGAAGCCCTTATTCAGGAGACTCATGAAGAGATAGCTCCATCATTCATTGGTTCTCCCTCCGCGGATGTTCAAGCCATAGCTCCCGAGACAGCGGTAGAGGAGGAATCTTCAGCTCAACCGGAGAGCACAGAGAGGGACCGGCCAATTCTTCCAGTGGATTTGCCGTCTTCGTCCTCTCAGTCGGATGTTGCACTGTGGGCAGACATTGACGGCGAGGTGACTTTCGAAGTAGCTCCAGTTCCTTCTCCTGGCTTCGCTTCATCCGAGAGTTTCGTCTGGCAAAATCTGGACATGCTACGCCAGCTGGTGGAGTCCCAGCCCGGACTGACTTATCTGCGGCTGAAGGAGATAACCGAGGGTTTCACCGCTGGTCTACAGGCGATGGGCTGTCCCATGGAAATATGGGCCCAACGGGTTCTATTGTTGTTAAAGTTCATACAGCGCCGGGACTTCCTGGCACATATTATGTCTGACAGACTGGCAGCTTTGAAGTTGCAAAGGAAGGAGTGCAAATCTGAGCTGGAGAAGACGGACTCTATTCTTCAGGAGCGCCAATGCCAACTGCAGTCTCTGGCGCAGCGGGAGCAGTTCGTACGCAGCCGGATAACCATCCTGGAGGCTGAACTGTTTGACCTCCTGGCTGAACTGCCGCAGATAACAACTTCTCGGCCGCAGCTTGCGGAGGAAGTAGCTCTGTTGGAGGGGCAGGTGGCATCCTTTCAGGACGAGTCTGCTCGGGTACAGGAGGAGGAGGCTCGACTTCATGAGCTGGGGGCTGCCCCGCATGTAGGGCTTCTGGCCTTCGAGGACATATTCCGGCGCCCGTGAATATCTGTTTCCCCCCTTTTTGTAATACAATTCCCCCTCAGGGGCCCTTCTTGTATTCCCTTTTTTATTCAATGGAAAGGAATCTTTATACCAGTCTCATATGTGGTTTGTCTTTTCTATGTGGTTTCATCACTTTGGGAAGTGGGGTAGTGGTTCTAGCAGTCCTTCATACGAATGGCTCGTATCTGGCAGGAGAGCGTCCACCCCTTCAAAGAAAGGATGGGGAACTCGCTCCACCGCGTGACGGCCTCCGGGGGGGGTGCTTTAAACTGAATTCTGTTGTTGGTAGCAAACGTCCTTCTTTGGCCATATGTGCCGCAAGGGAGACGGTTTGCAGGAATGTGAACGAAGAGGCTCAGAGCATTATCCGGAACGGGTGAATGGTCCATCCCGGGCAGCTTTCAAAGCTAGTCGGGGCAATGTGCCAATCGACCAGTATATGATTTCATCATCAATATTAGGTTTATATCGATGCAAATGGGTTTTATAGGTTTCATCAGAGTAAACGTAAGGTCTAGACTGGGTTGAGGTTATCGCAGGTGGGATATTGAAGGGTGCGCGGTTTTCATCAGGACAGACGTAGGGTCTGAACTGGATAGGATTTCATCATTGATCGGGCGAGGTGTCGGTCGATCAATAGCTAGTTTCATCATCGATATTGGGTTCATACCGATGCAAAGAAAGTGTTATATGTTTCATCAGAATAGACAAAAGGTCTAAACTGGCAGGGTTTTAATTGGACATGGTTTCATCACTGATTGGGCGAGGTGCCAGTCGATCAGTGGTTGGTTTCATCATCGATATGGGGCTTATATCGACGCAAAAAGTTTCATAGGTTTCATCAGTATAGACATAAGGTCTAAACCGGACAGAGGACTTCATCATTGATCGGGCGAGGTGCCGGTTGATCAACGGTGGGACATATGTAGAGGTGTAGGTCTCGTCAGGACAGACGTAAGGTCTATTCCAGTAGGTTTTATGGCGGGTGGCACTTTGCTAAGAAATACGTAGGTTTCATCAGGATAGGCGTAGGGTCTTTCCTGGTAGGGTTTCATCGTTGACCGGGTAAGGAGCCGATCGATCAAGGGAAGGTTTGAGAGTTTGATCAGGGCAGACGTAAGGTCTGAACTGGCTAGGCTTTATCAGAATGATGACGGGTTTTATTGTTGGTGGGACATGTGAAAGAGGGTATGTAGATTTCATCAGGGTAGACGTAAGATCTACCCCGGAAAGGCTTTATCATCGGTGGGACATAGAGCCAGATGACCGATGGAAGACCTCATCAGTGAAGGGGAGGTGAAGGCAACGTGCTGGTTGGCATGGAACTTCTGAATTACCACATTACTGACCCAAGCGCCCTTTCGGGTTTTCGCCGGAGCCAGCCCCCTCTTGCTTTTGCCCTCGCGTCCTTTCGGATTTTCACGTGGCGGGGTACCCGATTTTACCTGCAGTGCCCTTTCGGGTTTTCACCACAGCTAGGTTTTAGCCATTTTTGCCCTTGTCCAGAATGCCTGAACAAGTTTGGCGGGGTATCTCTATTTTCAACCCCATTTCTATATATGTACTTTTTGTCATTTTCTTTCTCTTTTCTTTTTCGTTGTCTTTTCTGGGACCAGAACTTTCATCCTATGGACCATGGCGCCATATGTTTATTGTGGACACACGATCATTGATGTGGGTGTCAACATCAATGCAAAGGGAAGTAGGGTTTCATGATCTATCCAGACGAAAGGTCTGAATTGATTTAGAGGATATAGATAGCAGCTCGGGCACGAGGCCGTTTGCTGAAAATATGAGTTTCATCGTTAATGTGGGGTTTAACATTAACGCAAAGGAATAGAATTTCATGATCTATCCAGACGGAGGGTCTGAATCGATTCAAAGAGTAGTGTTGTGCTATGTCAGAGCGTACGGAAGGCCCACCCTGGATGGATTTTAGCGTCGATCAGGCAGCGTGCCAGTCTATCGATAGCAGGTTTCATCATTGGTACTGGCTCATCCCAATTCAAGGATTTCATATGTTTCATCAGGATAGACGTAGGGTCTAAACTGGATAGAGTTTTATCATTGATACTGGGTGAGGTGCCGATCGATCAATGGCGGGTTTCATCATCGATATTGGATTTATACCAATGCAAGGAGTTCATGGATTTCACCAGGATAGACGGAAGGTCTAAACCGGATAGGTTTCATCATAGATCGGGCAGTGTGCCAATCGATCAACAGCAGGTTTCATCACGGCGAGCCGTAAAGAGACCTGTAGATCTAGTCGGAATAGACGTAAGGTCTAAGCTGGACAAGGTTTTATCGCTGATCGAGCAGTGTGCCGGTCGATCAGTATCAGGTTTCATCATCAGTATTGGGTTTATACCAATGCAAGGATTTCATAGGTTTCATTGGGATAGACATAAGGTCTAAGCTGGACAAGGTTTTATCGTTGATCGGGCAGTGTGCCGGTCGATCAGTATCAGGTTTCATCATCAGTATTGGGTTTATACCAATGCAAGGATTTCATAGGTTTCATCAGGATAGACGTAAGGTCTAAACCGGACAGGGTTTCATTGTTGATCAGGCAGTGTGCCAATCGATCAACAGCAGGTTTCATCGCGGTGAGACGTAGAATAGGTTTCATCGGGATAGACATAAGGCCTAAACCGGGCCAGCTCTACCGTGGTGGGTCTCAGACAAAAACAAGTGGAAGTGTTTTATCAGAACAGACGGAAGGTCTATCCCGAGGTGGGCTTATTATCGAGGGAATTTTTCTTGAGCAATGCATGAAGGCTTCAACAGAATAGACGTAAGGTCCATTCCGGATGGGTTTAATCGTTGATCGGGCAAGGCGCCGGTCGATTGACGAGGAGTTTTATGGTGGGAGGTAAGGCTTTCTTTGGAATCACCACATTACCGACCCAAGCGCCCTTTCGGGTTTTGGCCGGAGCCAGCCCCCTCTTGCTTTTGCCCACGCGCCCTTTCGGGTTTTCACGTGGCGGGGTACCCGATTTTGCCTGCAGTGCCCTTTCGAGTTTTCACCACAGCTAGGTTTTTGGCCATTTTTGCACTTGTCCCTAATATAGGAGCAAGTCTGGCGGGGTATCTCTATTTTTAACCCCATTTTTTTTTACCTTCTTTTTGTTCTTTCTTCCTCCCGCTTTTTTTTTTTAGAGGGTGACAGGTCGGAATGCCACCAGCTCAAGATGAGGGTAGCTTGGTTAGGGCGGAGTGCCACTAGACCAAGAAAGGGGTAGTTTGGCTGGGGCGCAGTGCCACTAGACCGGGAAATGGGTGTAGCTTGGCTAGGGTGGAGTGCCGCTATACCAAGAAAAGGGGTAGTTTGGCTGGGGCGGAGTGCCACTAGACCGGGAAATGGGTGTAGCTTGGCTAGGGCGGAGTGCCGCTATACCAAGAAAAGGGTAGCTCGGCTAGGGTGGAGTGCCGCTATACCAAGAAAAGGGGTAGTTTGGCTGGGGCGGAGTGCCACTAGACTGGGAAATGGGTGTAACTTGGCTAGGGCGGAGTGCCGCTATACCAAGAAAAGGGTAGCTCGGCTAGGGCAGAGTGCCGCTAGACCGTGAAAGGGTGTAGCCTGGCTAGGGCGGAGTACCACTAGACCAAGGAAAGGGTAGCTCGGTTAGGGCGGAGTGCCGCTAGACCAAGGAAAGGGTAGCTCGGTTAGGGCGGAGTGCCGCTAGACCAAGGAAAGGGTAGCTCGGTTAGGGCGGAGTACCACTAGACCAAGGAAAGGGTAGCTCGGCTAGGGCGGAGTACCACTAGATCAAGGAAAGGGTAGCTCGGCTAGGGCGGAGTGCCACTAGACCAAGGAAAGGGTAGCTCGGTCTAGGGCGGAGTACCGCTAGACCAAGGAAAGGGTAGCTCGGTTAGGGTGGAGTGCCGCTAGACCAAGGAAAGGGTAGCTTGGCTAGGGCGGAGTGCCGCTAGACCAAGGAAAGGGTAGCTCGGTTAGGGCGGAGTACCACTAGATCAAGGAAAGGGTAGCTCGGCTAGGGCGGAGTGCCACTAGATCAAGGAAAGGGTAGCTTGGTCTAGGGCGGAGTACCAGTAGACCAAGGAAAGGGTAGCTCGGTTAGGGCGGAGTGCCGCTAGACCAAGGACAGGGTAGCTTGGCTAGGGCGGAGTACCACTAGACCAAGGAAATGGTAACTCGGTTAGGGCGGAGTGCCGCTAGACCAAGAAAAGGTAGCTTGGTTAGGGCGGAGTGCCGCTAGACCAAGAAAGGGTGTAGCTTGGCTAGGGCGGAGTGCCGCTATACCAATGAAAGAGTAGCTTGGTTAGGGCGGAGTGCCGCTAGACCAAGGAAGGGTGTAGCTTGGCTAGGGCGGAGTACCACTAGGCCAAGGAAAGAGTAGATTTTGCCCGATTACTCAGGGAATGTCGGTTGTGCTGTATGATACAGCTTCAGATGTCTTCCGTTGAGTGGTGAGAATTGGATTTCCCCTCGATGGTTAACAACCACGTAGGCCCCTCCTTCGTAGACCCTCTGTATTACATAAGGACCTTCCCAATTAGCATTCAGTTTTCCTTTTGGGTTGGACGCCATGACTTCTTTTTTCTTGACCATGACGAGGTCGCCTTTCTTGAATTCTCGTCCTTTTACGAGTTTGTTGAATACAGTGGCCATGCGGGCCTGATACATTTGGATACTCTTCTGAGCTCGGAGGCGCTTCCCTTCCAATTCAGCCAGCTCTTCTAGTCTTCTTTCTGCATTGGTCTGTTCGCCACGGGCCAGGCCATATTGGACTGCCACTCTGAGTGACGGGACTTCCAGCTCTAGCGGAACCACTACCTCTGAACCGTATACCAGCGAGTATGGCGAGCACCCTGTAGGTGTCTTGAAGACGGTGCGGTATGCCCACAGAGCTTCATACATTTTCTCTTCCCAGTCCTTCTTATTAGAACTAACGACCTTGGCCAGCAAGGTGCAGAGGGTCTTGTTAAAAGCTTCTGCCAATCCGTTTGCCTGCGGATTGTAAGGAGTGAAGGTCCTCCATTCGATCTTATATTTCTCAGCAAGCCGATAGACTTTCTGATTTCTGAAATGACTTCCATTGTTGGATATTATTCGGCTGGGGATCTCGAACCGGAAGATAATGTTCTATTTGATGAATCTGGCGACCAATTCACCAGTCACTTCTCTTAATGCTATAGCCTCCGCCCATCGGGAGAAGTAATCTGTTATGGCCAGTATGTACTTATGTCTGGCCGAGGAAGTCGGCAGTGGCCCGACTACATCAGTTCCACATTGTGCAAATGGCCAACTGGGAACTGTAGGGTGCAGAGTTGTAGGAGGCCTTCTAGGCACAGTAGCATGCTCCTGGTATTTCTAGCATGATTTTGCAAATTTACAGCAGTCTTCAAACATGGTGGGCCAATAGTAGCCCAGCTTCTTGATTTCTATCTTCATCTTGGGACCAGCCTGGTGGGCACCTGCTGTCCCAGCATGTGTTTCTTTCATCGCTTGCCAGGCTTCCTCAATGGATAGACATCGGAGTAGAATCTTCTTGCATGCATCTGCCATTATTCGGAACAAAATTCCATTCCTGAGTTCATAAGAATCTTTGATTCTTAGGAGTTTCATCTTTTCTTCTCTTATCTACGGCAGTTGTTGGTGTAGAAACCACTGCAGCAAGTGTTGTCTCCAATCAGACGCCTGTTCTGCGCTGATGGTGGCAACCTCGTCTTCTTCGGGGCACCCTTCTAGCATACTGGGGACTTGCCGCCGGTTCATAACGATAATGTTCAGTGTCTTATTTGGTGGGACTGCTAGTGAGCTGGCCAGCTTCGCCAGTGCATCAGCCTAGGCATTGTGTCTGCGGCCCACATGCTTGAGCTCAACATGGTAGAATTTCGCCATGAGGCGCACAACTTTTTGGTGGTAGGGATTCAGTTCTGGCTTCCGCACTTCGAACTCCCCTTGGATCTGTTTTATTATCAACATCGAATCGCCGAATACTTGAAGCATTTGGATACCCATGTTGAGGCTGATATATAGCCCGATTATCAAAGCTTCATACTCGGCCTCATTATTGGTGCAGGGCTTGTTTATAGAATAGGAAGTATGCACGACCTCCCCCTCTGGTGATTTCAGCACGATACCGGCTCCAGCCCGTATTCTGGTCTTTCCATCGGAGTCTGTCTCTGCTCTAGATGCTCCATCAAAGAATAGTTGCCACATAACTGGCTGAGCCTGGCAGGCCTCGAGTGTCTCATCATCGGGTAACTCGGTCCCTAGCATATCATTTTCCGGCACAGGATGCTCTGCGAAGAAATCAGCCACGGCCTGTCCTTTTATCGCCCTCTGGGGTGTATAGGTAATATCGAATTCCATCAGGATCACTGCCCATTTGCCCAACCGGCCCTTCAGTACTGGCTGAGTCAATATGTATTTGAGCGGATCTGCCGCAGATATCAATCTGACTTCATGTGACAATATATAGTGTCGGAGCTTTTTGACAGCAAAGACTAATGCCAAGCAGGTCTTTTCTATGTACCTGTAGCTTTCTTCAGTTCTAATCTGCCTCCTACTCAGGTAGTACAAGGCTTGTTCTTTGTCTTCTTCATTTATCTGTGCTAGCATTGCCCCCAGGGAACAGTATGTGGCTGCGATATATAGTATAAAGGGCCTGCCCTTAATTGGTGCCCCCAGCACCGGAGGGGTCTTGAGATATTCTTTCAGCTTCTCAAAGGCTTCCTGATAGCCATCGTCCCAGAGGAACGACACATCTTTCATCATGAGCTTGTGAAAGGGGTGGCATCTTCCCGACAGATTTGATATAAATCGTCGGATATAGGCCAGACGCCCTTGCAGAGATCTCAGCTCGGACAGATTCCTTGGTGGAGGGAGCTCCTGGATAGCCTTAATCTTGGATGGGTCAATTTCAATGCCCCTATGACGGACAATAAACCCGAGGAATTTTCCACTGGACACGCCGAAGCCGCACTTCATAGGATTCATCTTGAGCTCATATTTGCGCAGCCTCTGGAACACTACCCTCAGGTCTTGCAAATGGTCTTCTCTTCTTTTAGTTTTTACTACCAAATCATCAATGTAGCACTCTACTTTCTTGAAGAGCAAATCATTAAAGATCTTGGTCATAGCTCTTTGGTAGGTAGCGCCGGCATTCTTGAGACCAAACGGCATCCTTTTGTAGTGGAATATCCCCTTCGGAGTGCGGAACGCAGTGTGCACTCTGTCTTATTCAGCAATCCAGATCTGGTTATATCCAGATGACCCATCCATAAATGACAGGGTTTCATGACCGGTAGTCGCATCGATCATCACTTCAGTGATTGGCACTGGGAGATCCTCTTTCGGGCAGGCCTTATTAAGGTCCCGAAAATCAACACATATTCTGATCTGCCCATTCTTCTTCTTTACGGGCACTATATTGGCTAGCCATGTAGTATATTGGTTCTCTTCAACAAAGCCCACATCGATTAGCTTGTCAACCTCTTTGTTAATCTGATTTATTAATTCAGGGCGCATTCTCCTGGAAGGCTGCTTCACAGGGCTAGCATCTAGGTTTATTGCTAATCGGTGTTGTGCCACATCAGAACTCAGTCCCGGCATTTCATCATATGTCCATGCAAAGAAGTCTCGGAATTCTTTCAAAAACTGTATATACTGTTCCCTGGCAGCTGGCTCCAGTAGTGCACTGAGGAATGTCGGCCTTGGCTCATTTGCGGTCCCCAGATTTATTTCCACAAGCTCATCGACGGTGGCCTGACCTCCATCTTCGACCTCGGGCGGGGCTTCTTGCAGGTCAATGAAGCCTCCCGGGATATAATCTTCTTCAGTTTCATGATTCTCTGTTTCATCATACTGGTTATCAGCGGGTGCTGGCTCATCATATACGGCCAATATTGTTGTATTCTGTTCAGTCTGCCCCAAGGACGTAACTGGATCAGCAGGAAACTCAAAGATGGAGTCTTTCGCCCTTAGAGGCTCTTCTGATGCAGACTCCCTTGAGAGATCATCATTCTGTAGAGCCCGGACTTCTTCCAGGATGCGCTCAAACTCCAGGCACTCCCTCAGCTCTTTGGCTATTTGGTCTTCATCCGGGGTTCCCGTATCAAACTTTGCTTCAGCATGGAATAGATCCTCTTTGCAAGGTAGGTCTTCCCAGCACCAATCTTTCTTTGCTTCATCAGACGTCCCCATCTCCGGCTGACTGTCTGGGGCTTCATTGTTCATTATGGATTGATAAATGATTTCTTCATCTTCTGAGGGGTACTTGTCATATCCCACCTCGGGAGGGTCTTCATGCTGGTAGGAGACAGAGATGACGTCCACCTCAGCTTCATAGTATTCTTGAAGGGTATAACCCAATCCCGGGTGCTGAGTGATCTTCCTCAGTTCTTTATTATCCCGAGGCGGATCCCATAGCTCCTTGAACGCCTTCTTCTGGGCAACAGGCTGCAATGACGGCATTCACATCTTAGCAAACATCTGCGAAACCCGTTGGGTAGTATAATCCATGCCTGCAATTGGCACCATCCGGTTTGCAGCCTCTTCAGGGACCATGCAGTCTTGATCATCTTCCTCGACTGACTCCCCGGTGTAGAATATGGTAGGAGGCTCGCAGAAGCGAGGGATTTCCATAGTCTTCAGTGGTAGCACCGTCTGGTACTCTAGGCTGGCGATGGGCTTGACTAAACCCTGCGGAACCTCCACCTGTGTGTACGTTTCTTTCATTTCTTCATCGATATCATCCGGGTGAATGCTAGGAGGGGTGATCCGAGCAAAGTCACCAGCATAAGAGATGTGAGACACCTTATGCTTTTTAATATAGCCCTTTGGTGGCGGGGGAGACCAGTTTCTTGCCTTCGTCGCCGACTTTTTCTGGCTGACCACAGCCTCTTTCTCTTCACCCTTTTGCGACACCTCCGTGTAGTAGGATGCATCGAGCATATGGCACTCGAATACTTCGAAGGGATGCAGATCCGCAAACACCCTCTCTTCTTTTCCTTCATGGCAGTATTTAATGCACTGATGCAGTGTGGACGGCACTATCTGATATTCATGCAGCCACGGTCTCCCCAGCAGGGCCTTATATGTGGTGTTGGAGTCGATTACATAGAATCGTACCACGGTAGTGAGATCCCCCAACGTGAGGTTGAAATCAGCCACCCCAAGGGGCATCTCACATTTCTGGTTGAATCCCGTAATTTTCATGTCTCTGACCTTGGTAAGCTGAAGATCAAAGTAATATTTTTGATAGATGCGGTATGGGAGAATGTTCACGGCAGCCCCAGGATCTATCAGTATCCTGCTCAGTGGCTGACAATTCAGGGAGCCCCTCATATACAGCGGTCTGTTATGGCAGGAATTCGGAATCAGCATGTCATCCTCTATGAATGTAACTGACGGCCCAGAATTCACTTCTGTCAAGAGTGCTTCATATTGAGCCGGCGACTGCAAGGCATCAACAATTGCTTGGCGAGCCTCTTCACTTAGAGAGAGAATCTCCCAGATGGAGAATCTGGTAGTGAGCTTCTTTAGTATTTTCATGATCCGGCTACCCACCCTGACATTAGACAGTCTCATTTCTTCCACCCATCAGGGTTTTGGAGGTTCATGTGGTGCCCGTGGCCTCTGCTGCCCAGTGCTGGTCTCATCCTCTGGACTGATTTCTTGGGGGGCTTCTTCTATAGCAACGGCCCCTGGTGCCGTCAGAGGGTTATCCCCTTCTTTCTCATTCTGCCTGTAGGCTACAGACGCCGATTGCTGAGGTCTCTTGCCTTTATCTGGCCCAGCCTGTATCGACTGCCCATTTTCTAGACTAGACAGAAATTCCAGAAATGTTGGAGTTTGACTTCCCTTCTTCTCTTCCTGGTATAAGCTAGCAGGGGGAGGAAGCTGGACACCCCGCACCTCTGGTTCAAGAATCTGGTAGGGTTGTTCCCCTCTGAACATAATGTTATGATTAGCTGGTGGTGGGCGCCCCCACCTTCTTTCGGAGCGTGTTATATGCGCTGAGGTTGAGGCCTCGGCATGGTTGGCCTCTAGCGGGGCATTTGATGTTTCATCCTCTAGCTGAACACCGGTCTCTAGCGCTGAGGTAAAGAGTGCCGACAGGGTATTACATTGTACTATCACGACCCTCTTTCCCTTCTTGGACTTGGGCCATCTCTTCTTTTTCTGGGCATTTGGCTGTATCGGCCCCTGCCCCCAGAAGGGTTCAATCTCAGCCTTTTCTTGTTCTGCCTCTGACTGCTCTTTAATTTTCAATTCTTCGAGCTGTTCCCAGAGTATACAGTCTTTCACCAGCAGGTGCCCGGGCTTCTTCTGTTCATATTCATCGAGCCCATTAATATACTGCTGTAAACGCCTGGCTGCAGGACTTACTTCCTTATGTGCAGGTAGGGGGACTTGTCTTCTCCGGTTATGAGTGGGGATCCGGATGACTGGCCCTGTCTCAGCTGTGCACCATACTGGCTTTACTGGAGGCGGTTCAGGTCTTGGTGTGACACCGCGGATAACTGCTCCATTGGTATTGGCTGCGGGAGTCTTCTTTCTGTTCTTTATGGGTTTCATCTGCCATCCTTCCTGATCCTTCAATGAGGCGAGGAAGCAAGCTTCATAAGTATGCCTGGTACATTCTTCAACGGCCTCCTTAGGTAGCTGCTGGTAGATTGAAATCATATTGGCGGCCATTTTTAATGCCGGAGGCTCATGTGGACGAGGTGGCTCTACCTGGTAATCTCCCAGCTGTAGCTCGCCCTTTTTGACCATGCCTTCCATAATATCTTTGAAGACGTAGCAATCTTCAATTGCGTGCCCCAGCGCACGGTGATATGGACAGAACAGTGGATCACCTTTCTTTGCCGCGTCATCGGGTCTCTTTGGTTCAGGCAATGTTACCTTGTTGAACTTGTATGCCCAGCTAAATAGTGCGGCTGTCTTATCTTTCGGGAAAGAGTACGGCTTTCTCATTTTGTTTCTCAGAGAGACCTTATCTTTTCTTTCTGCTGTGTCTACTGGCGGGGGAGCTTCATCTGCCCCCTTCTTCCCTTTCTGTTGCTCGAAGGTTCTGAAATCGACGGTGTTGGCCTCAGAGTGCGATGGTCGTCGATCATTAGATTTCCCTTTCGGCACAGTTGGCGCATTGGTCGTCGGACGCTTGGAGAGGAACATTTCGACCTCCGCCACTATATTGTTCAACCGGTCAAATGTTCTGACATCTGCACCAATAATCTTTTCCAGTACCTCTCTCCTGAGGCTCTGCTTACATATTTGCACTGCATCTTCTTGATGAGGAGGTCTTCTGCATCTCATAGCTAAGTTCCTCCACCTTTTGATGTAGTCCAGTGCTGTTTCATCTTGCTTTTGCCTGGTTGCATATAGTTCTGCTATTGTAATCTCTCTTTTCGTGACGTGAAATCTATCGCGAAACTTTCTTTGCATATCAGGCCAATTGGTCACTGACCCAGCCGGTAGGCTTGAATACCATTCAAAGGCTATCCCGGTGAGGGATGAGACAAAGAACTTAAGCAGATAAGCTTCATCAGCTGCCAAGTCACCCATAATTGTGGTATAGTAAGCTATGTGCTCCCTGGGAGAGCCCTGGCCATTAAATTTTTCAAACATCGGCGGCTTACTGACGCATGGCGGTAGTCTCTTAGCAGCATACTAGGGAGGATATGGTATCTTGTACACATCGTAGGTACTAGCATCATCACCAGTCTTTTCAGACAGCTTCATCTCCATAATCTTTTCAATCATCAGCTTCTGGGCTATGGCTGGATCTATGTTTTCCGGGAAGAAGTGAGCTTGTTGCTGACTATAAGGAGTTGTCATCACAGTTGCGGGCAAGGTCGGCGCGGCAGGCTACGTCTGAGATACAGAAGGCTGAGCTACCGTCTGCTGCAGAACGGGTTGGCTTGGTGCTTTGCCCTTATCAGTCGGGAGAGGATTAGCTGGGATAGCCATTTCTGTTGAGCTGGCAGTCTGCCCCACAGGCTCGACTTGCTTGGAGGCCGGTGTAGCTTCATGCCTCTCGTTTAGCTGTCTTCTGAGAGCATTGATCTCTTGTTGATATCTTCTAAACATCATCTGGATCATGGGATCCAGGGTTGACGGGATCTGTAGATCTTCTGAAGTCCCTTCAGCATCATCGACGAAGGGATTATCTTCATCTTCTGCTGTCACCACATTAACTGTCATAGTGGGGATCTTGCGGACTTCATCATCAGTCTTCATCTTATCTTTGGCCGCCTGACTTCTCCTTGTGACGGGACCTGGTCTGGTTGCCAGTCTGAGCAGTTCATCTGGCTGTGTCGGTAACATATCCTGCCCTTCGAGAAGCCCGGCCATATTGCAGGCAAAGATCTGCATCTTTTCCCTCTGCCTGTAGACTTTCCTTCTCACCTGATCGGGGTATTTGAGCCGGTCAAAGACTGATATTCTTTCTCTAGCTTCTTCCCTGTGCAGGACTTCTTTCCCATATCCGGCTCTGTGGCCCTCTTCATAATCATTGGAATCGGAGGAGGAGACTCCGAGCATCACTTCTTGAAGGGTTTCTTCTTCTTCTTCATCCATGGTGCCCAAGGCACGGGATAATCTTTGCTGCCCGAGGGGGGAGTTCCCCAGGTAGTGAAAGTAGTCTTGAGCCACTTGTTTCATCTCCTCTTGATTGTGCCTTCGTGGCTCGGGTTGGAGCATCAACCTTCCCTGGCTCTTCTGCTGATAAGCCAGTCTCTCCACCTGAGCAGTCAAGTGCTCGGCTCTGCAGTATTTGAATATATCGGCCTGTCTGGCACAGGCTCTTGGTCTTTCTAGAGTGGCAGCAGCGACTGGTTCGCTTATTCTCATTTCCTCTTCCTCCCTGAACCTTCTACTCCCATCTTGGCAGCGGTTGGCAGCAGCAGCATCATCCTTCCTTTCCCATCTTTTGCCCCCAGCCATGGGGTGGGTGACCGAGAGGTCTTCCTTCTGCTCATATTTTCTGCCCCTCATCCTGGGGCGAATAGTAGTCAGATTTCTTCCTTCATTCTCTTCCTCATCTCTCCTACCCCGAGCCCTGGGGTGAACAGCAACAGCATTTCTTATGTCTTTTCCTTCTTCTCTTCTGCTTCCTGCCCTGAAGCGGGCAACAGTGGTATCAGCAATGTTCTCTTCCTCTTGAGCTGGGACCCAGCTCTGGATTTTCTTCGGCCGCCAGATCTGCCTGAACTTGGGCGGCTTCGGTGCCAGTGGCTTTCTATCCTCCTCTTTCATGTCGACCCTCCTGGCAGCTAGTACCCGGAACCTGTTGGTAGTAGGCACCATCGGGACGATCGTGTCCGGCTTGACCGCCCTTGGGCAACCACTGAGGTTTACCCGGACATCTCCAATCAGCATTGTCTTTCTTGAGTTGGATATCCGACGACCCGCAGCAGTGGGTCGGGCTCTCCTGTCGGATCCCCTCCTTCTTCCAGCAGCAGAGGATGTGCCCCTTTTCGCCTCGTGATGGACGAAGCAGGCCACGACCTCAGGAGTATCCTGCATCACCCGGCTCATTTTGGGGCTGGTAGCTTGCGGCAATGTCTCGACAACAGTCTTTTACTCCTGGTTGTCAATCTCGAGCAAGTTAGTGAAGATGAGGCCCAGGCAGTTGGGCATCCCGACAGTAGGCGGCATCGATCCGAACGAAAGAGGTACCACCAGGTAGCCTTCTCGAACATGCACATCGACCGCTTGTTGATCAAAGCATACAGACATGATTCCAGCCGTCATCGTAGCTTCCTGAAAATAGAGAAAGCACGGAATCAGAAATTTGAGGGGGGGCCCACTGGGCCTCCTATTTTGGCGTAGAGATGAAGGGAGACTAGGTCCCACCGGGCGTGCCAGACTTGTGGACACGGGATTTATCTCGCTTATTATTATTATTTATTTATTTATTTTAATATTTATTTTATTTATTTATTTGGTTTGTTAGGCGTGCCAGTCACATGTGTGACGATTTCATTGTGCGCTCGACTTGACTTGGTCAGTCGATTGTGAAGTTCGAGTCGGGACCAAAAGTCCGCCATACCATAAAGGCTATGACGTTAATTACGCCCTTCCTAAGAAGGACAACCCTTGATTAAACGCCAAAGTAGGAGGCCACTCGGGGCGGTAATAAAAGAAAAATAACGGTGTGTGATATTGAAGCTCTTGTTATTCTGGGAAGATAATTTAATGCACAGTAGATTACTACACCGACATGACCACCTCTTATGTGGGTCGTGACGGGTAGAGATAGGACACCGTCCACGTAGTGGTGGGACGGGGTCCGGACCATCATCGGGGAGATGTCCCCTTTCATATTTCTCATCCAGCCAAGGGCCTCGCAGCATTCATATTCCCCGGAAGATTGAGCCGGACGAGGGGGCGTGTGATGTGCACCTCCCGGGACTTATCGGGGTTAAAACATCGATCGACATTTCGACAGCACCTCCCCATAATCTGGATTATGCCCAGGGGAGAATAGGCTATCACCCACGGAGTGCCAGGATGAAAGCCGAGAAAAGGAGGGAGCGAACCTCCCACATTGCACATGTATGCCCTGGGGCAATGTTTGACTCTTCCCTTATAGGAGCCGGTGACACTCATGCAGTGGCAGAGCTCACCTTAGCTAAAGGGGTTGCTCATAAACCCGGTACGGATCAGTGGAACATAAGGGAGTCTGACTCCCTTCAATTTTATCCTTGGGACAGTTTTGGTGACTCATGGACATCCCTAGGTGGGTATGATAGAAGTGTTGGAGGCTCATTGGGTGGCAGGGTAACCTCTCGGCACGGATTCGAATGGGTATATGAGTTCCCGGCGCGAAGACCACCGCGCCGAGAAGGGTTCTTTGCAAGGCACTATTTGGGGCGTCGGGAAGCTGGCGTTAGTGGAGTTCTCGGCGCAGGCAAGCAGGGAAGCCAAGGGGTCTTACGGCGCCAAGGCAGAAGGGTGAAGGTGTTAGGCTCCCGGCGCAGGCAAGGAGGCCAAGTAATTAGGGCTCTCAGCGCCAGAAGGATGCCAGAGGGTGAGGGTTCTCGGCGGGTTAACCATGGAGGGTTCCCGGCGCGACGGGGAAGAGGCCAGGAAGTAGGCTCTCGGCGCAAGGGCCAAATGGCCAGAGGAGGTTGTCGGCACGAAGGGGAATTGCTCAAGGGGGGTTCCCAGCGCGCAGGGGGGGAAGGCCATATGATGGGCTTCCCGGCGCGATGCAAAGCAGCCAAGGGGGGTTTCTCGGCGCGGCCAAGGTGCAAAGGTTCCCGATGCGGAGGTCATAAGGCCAGGGGTGATTCTCGGCGCCTGAAGGATAGCGCCGGGAACTGTTCATCTATTTTACTGTATGCGGGGCCGAGACGTGTGAGGGCGCCGGGATGAGAAACAGAGCTTTACAGTACCCTGTTCTTGGGTCTGTTGAGGATTCAGGGGTTTTCCTGGTGATTCAGGCCAAGATAGACGGGCCTTGAGAAATCAAAAAAATTCAATTCACCAGACTGCAACTGGCTTTGGCTTGGATTTCAAAGGGAAGGCCAGAAGCGGAGAATGATTTGGGGGAAACACGGTTTAGGGTATCTCTGTCACAAGCGTTCATAATGATCCGTGAGGATGATTTTGGTATACTCTCCATCATCTGGGGGCCAAGAGATGACTGTCTCTGGCCCCGGGGATGACTTCAGCAGAGCCGATGATTGTGAGTATAACATCTAAAGTCGAGCGGCGGTTGCTATGCATCTATGCTTTGCTTCAGAGGCCAAAGGATAGTCTGTCCCTGGCTCGGAAGTAAGCACGAGAAGCGTTCGAGAACCGGGCGAACAAACATGCGATCAATCGAACTGGGGAGGGGGATAGCATGCTATCGAGTCTTAAGAAGAGACAGAAAACATGGGGAGATAGCAACAGTGTTTTGGAGAAATAGACAGCAGGCCTCAACGGGGGCCTGTAGTTTTCATTCATTCGAACATCACTATTACATTCGCACATCAGGGGCAATACATGAAAGAAGGTATAGGGAGACTATGCCTTGCCCTAACAGAGTAAAATCGGCTGTGATATCACAGCATACATCAAAAGGGGGGGAAGAGACAGAAGCAATCGAAAATTAAAATAATGAACTACAGAAAATGGGGAGGGGAGGGCGGAGCATTGACTCCTCTCCCTCCCCGTTGCCCACCTTCGATCAGGCTTCGAGACTCCTTTCTTCTTTTTCCCTTCCGCCTCTGCCTCTCTCGGATCAGATTGCAGGCTCCGCTCTCTTCTCCTGTGTGTCCTCCTTTTTTTTTTCCTCAAATGAGGGGGTTTTATATCCCTCCTTGGTATCCTATCGGCAGGCCCGTCCCGGCGCGCTTCAATTGTAGGCGGACGTCCCGGCGCGTGGGACTTCAGCTTCTCGGCGCCGCTTTTGGGCTTCGACAAGGGGATCCCGGTGCCACTTTTATAGGCCCATTTAGGGCTTTTAAGACCTCACATAGACTTCGGCCTTTATTGGTCCTTCAAATGTATCAGAACCCGAGAAGGCCCTCCACTGGTGACACAGTTTCTATTGAGATCATTCATAGATTTTCATCAGTCGGTAGACTGGGGTTTCATCGGCGTTGCCATCTGAATGATGACAAAGTTGGACATCATCTCATTGGTATCATCACCGGAACGGTGACAAGACCGGACATCAGCTTTAGCCTGGAAAGACTTCAGCCAGGTGACTGCTATTTCATCAGTGCCATCGCCTGATTGACAATGGCGTCGGACATCAGCTTGGCCGGGAAAGGCTTCAGCCGGGTAGATGGTTGACGAACTTCGTCATTGATCTTTCACTATTGGTCTGATCTTCCTTTCAATTCTATTTCTGCCCTTGCTCATTTTCAAGGTGTCAACAGTCCTCCGTGCTGAAGAGCCATGGGCATTCTTTCATCTCAGGAGAGTCTTTCATGGGGTGGTGTGGACGCGGGATTTTTCTTCCGTTATATTATTTAATTTTATTTGTTTATTTATTGATTTATTGGTTTAGTTAATTGGCGTGCCAGTCACATGTGTGACGATTTCATTGTGCGCTCGACTTGACTTGGTCAGTCGATTGTGAAGTCCAAGTCGGGACCAAAAGTCCGCCATACCATAAAGGCTATGACGTTAATTACGCCCTTCCTAAGAAGGACAACCTTTGATTAAACGCCGAAATAGAAGGCCTCATAAGGCAAACAGATATTCATGTGCACAATTTTAAACTTCATACCAGGGCCAGGAAGGCGGGTAAGATAATAACATCAACCACAGAAACAGACGATATCGTTGAATCAGCGGTTCAAAAACTGGGTGTAGGGGAAAGGGGAGAAGGCGGATTTCAATCACAGGCAGACTGAGCTGTAACCATGATGGGGTTTTAAAGCATCGATCAACATTTCGACATCATTTCCCCTTGATCCGGCTCATGCCCAGGGGAGAATAGGCTATCACCCACGGAGTGCCGGGATGAAAGCCGAGAGATAGAGAGGCCGAACCTCTCGCATTACACATGTATGCCCTGGGGCAATGTTTGACTCTTCCCTTATAAGAGCTGGTGGCACTCATGCATTGGCAGAGCTTACCGGAGCTAAAAGGGGGGGGGGGTGGTTTGTCGTAATCCCGACACGAACTGATGGAACATAAGGGAGTCTGACTCCCTTTAATTTTATCCCCGAGACATCTCTGGTGATCCACGGATATCCCTGTGTGGGTTTGCTCTGGGTGTTGGGGTTCATTGGGTGGCAGATTAGGCTCTCGGCACACTCTGAATGGGCACGGGCTCTCGGCATGACCCAAAACGGGAAGGCCAGGGCTCCCGGCGCCAATGGCAAGAAGGTCGGGGGTTCCCGGTGCCAAGGTGAGAGGGCCGGGGTTCCCGGCGCGATGAGGAAGAGGCCAGGGGGTTCTCGGCGCCAATGGCAAGAAGGTCGGGGGTTCCCGGCGCCAAGGTGAGAGGGCCGGGGTTCCTGGCGCGATGAAGAGGAGGCCAGGGGGTTCTCGGTGCAGGCTTCCCGGCGCGAGGAGGAAGTGTTAAAGGGGGTTTCGGCGTAGGCTTCCCGGCGCGAAGAGGAAGTGTTAAAGGGGGGTTTCGGCGCAACCAATCCTGAGAAAAGGAGGCTCCCGGCATAGGTTTCTCGGCACGGAGAAGAAATGGTGGAGGACCTTTTCGGCTTGGGCATAGTGGGGGTTCTCGGCGCAAGAAGGCTCACGCCGAGGGCTATTCACCTATTCTACTGTTCTTGGAGCCGAGATAGATGAGGGCACCGAGATGTGTTTCAAGGTTCTACGGCACTCTGCTTTTGGGGTTTCTTTCTGGGATTCAGGTAACGGCTGGAAATTTAGGATGCAAATGAGGGGAGAAGCCAAGGGCTTTGCTGGGGCAGTGCCAGGGGATCACTGGAAGGTGAAGTTTATGGAGGGCTCGAGATCATCACCCATTTAAACCCTCTGGAGATATGTTTTTCTGTCGCCGGCCGTCCAGGGAAACCAAGGGATAACTGTCCCTAATTCCTGGGGCGACCTTGATGACTTAAGAAAAAGGAAAAATGAAATGAAAGATGGGGAGACTACCCAGCGTAGGCATCACTGAAGGGGTGAGAGGATAGAGTCCAATAACCCATGGGTGTGAAGATTGGGACTCTTCCTTCGACATTCCTCCAGGAAGAACAATCGGAGCATAGAAACCTGAAGCATCAGAACGATCATTCAAGACATTGAGCAGCACTCATTCGAGAGAAACCAGAGAAGGGAAGGCTTCATCAGTTCACGTTCAGTCAAACCAGAAACATGGATACATATAAGGAAGAAGAAAGAAAACGGGGAAACACCCAAACAGGCCATCAAAGCATTTCGTTCCATTGCATCATCCCAAACTTACACCAATCACAAGGGGGAAATGAGGGAAAGGGAAATAGAACGAAGGCCGGGATATCCCGGTTACATTCGATAAATCGAGGTAAGACTCGTAAGATTACATGGAGAAGAAAAGAAAACATCGGGGGGAGGGCGGAGCATTGACTCCTCTCCCTCCCCAGCTGCCCACCTGGAGCTTCTTCTCCTTCTTCCTCTTCTTCTTTTTTTTTTCTCTCTTGCTCTGTTGATCTCTTTTCTCTTTTCTCTGTCGTTCCCTCTTTTTTCTATTGTCCGCCCCTTTCTTCCTCGAGGGGAAGGGGGTTTTATAACTGTATTTTGTATCTTCTCGGCAGGCCTGTCACGGCGCGCCTCAACTGAGGGACTTCCCGGCGCGCAGGACTTTGGCTTCTCGGCGCAGCTCTTGGGCTTCGACAAGAGGATCCCGGCGCCACTTTATAGGCCCACTTAGGTCTTTTAGACTAGGCCTCTTATTGGTCCTTCAAGTACATCAGCACCCAAAAGGGCCCTCCTTTGGTGACATAGTTTCTATTGAGATCATTCATAGGTTTTTCATCAGTCGGTAGACCGGGGTTTCATCGGCGTTGCCATCTGAATGATGACAAAACCGGACATCATTTCATTGGTATCGTCACCAGAACGGTGACAAGACCGGACATCAGCTTTAGCCTGGAAAGACTTCAGCCAGGTGACTGCTATTTCATTAGTGCCGTCGTCTGACTGACAATGGCATCGGACATCAGCTTGGCCGGGAAAAGTCTTCAGCCGGGTAGATGGTTGACGAACTTCGTCATTGATCTTTCACTATTGGTCTGATCTTCCTTTCAATTCTGTCTCTGCCCTTGCTCATTTTCAAGGTGTCAACAAATGCCCCCCACCTGCGGGCGGCGTAAGCGCAGAATAAGCGGCACGGGGTCTGCAGGTGCCTGTCATCATTCGAGGGTATCTTCCTCCATTTCTCTTTGACATTGTTCTTCGGCTTAATCATGTTGTTGCAGCGATATTATGCACATGTATCTTTCATTTTCATGTTTTTCATGTCCATATCTTCTCAGCACTTTGGAGCCTTCTTGGCCTTGCCTTGGGCTTCTCGGTGCGAGGTAGGACCCTTCTCGGCGCGGGTACTTCTCGGCGCGGCCTGTCGTCGGCACTGGCATCTCGGCGCGGCCTTCTCGGCGCAGGCCGTCTCCGTGGGGTTCTCGGCGCGGGTCGTCTCGGCGCTCTCCTTTTTTCGACCGACAGGGGGGGTTCTCGGCACGCTTTTCTTCGCACCGAGAAGCCTCTCCTGCTTCTTCTTTTTAACCCCCCCGAGAGGGTTTTTACCTCACTTCTTACCTCTTCCTTCTCTCTCTTCATCTCGGCGGCGACGGTGAGCTCCCCCCCCTTCGAGAGCCTTGTCGTCTTCCCCCCCCTTTTTGACCCATTCATTCTCGGGTAGGTTCATTATGTGGGATTGAGTCCCATTTTATGCTCGGGATCACTCCCTCTTGGTGGGTGACTCCCTATTTTTCTTGGGCAGACCCTGGACAAGAGGAGATGCTGCCGAAATTTAACTAGAATTATTTATTCAATCATCACATGCTCATTCATCTTTCCGATGCTTATTTTCATCTTTTCTTGATTGCAGTCACTGACATGGCTTCCGACTCTTCTGCTGCGGATTCCATGACTGTGGGAGCGAGTTCATCGGCTCAGCCGGACATATCTCGGGCTTCAGTCAACTGGCTGAATGTGAATAGTCTTAGCTTCGGCTATAACCAGATCGCCACTATTGACGAGTCCTCTGATTCTGAGACCGACACAGTGCCGCTTTCCGGAGTCTATTCTTCCACAGAAGGGATTGATTTCAGAAGGGCTGCCGACTACCGTCCAGACCTGCCGAAGGATCGTCATCTGCTGCCATTTATCCGGACCTTCACCATAGGCGGAATGAGGGATTTCCTGCTTGCTCGGTCTGTGGAAGCGGCAATACTGGCTGACAGATTGTAGCAACCCTGATAAATGAATATTTGAAATAAATTAAAACATATATATATTACAGTAGTAATACAGATAATAAGAATAGGGTTAATTAGATGAAGTAAAACAAAATTAAAATAACGCCTCTTCTTAGGGCGTTAATTCAAAAAGAAACGCCTCTATCAAAGGCGTTATTCAAGAAAGGACGCCCTCTCCACACGGCGTCAAATTCCAAACGTAAAAAAAAAAAGGTAGGGCCAAGAAACGCCCTAATCTTGGGCGTGTTTTAAAGAAAAGAACGCCCTTACACAAGGCGCTTATTAAGAAACGACCTGAAGCGGGTCGTCAATTCAAGAATCGACGCCCTGACCAAAGTCGTTAATTTAGTTCGTGAACCGTTCGACCCAGACACTTATCCTGGGTAATGGATAAGTATTAGAAAGAGTTAAAAGGTGGTAAGGACTCTATATTGGAAGCATTACTTCCACTAGAACACTAACCCTAACAGGACGTCCAAAATCCTATAAATAGTCTTGATCGAACAAACCCTAAACCTATTTGATTCAAGCCTCTGCGACGGTAAGTGAAGAACAAAACTGTTCTTCTTATTCCTTTCTTTCTGTTTCGAGTGTATGAAGAACTAACGTTCTTCATCTCCTTCTCTTCTTACAGGTTGAAGAGAGCACACGCTGTGAAGAACATAGGTAAGGTTCTTCTAAAACTTTTCCTAACTACGGTTATGTCCCCATCTACCTCATCTTCGTTTCTTTTTCTTACAGATCGATTGTTGGGTGAAGTTCCTGAAGACAGAAGATCAATATCTTCATCATCCTCGTCAAACACAATCACCTTCTCTTCTTACTGCTACCAGCGGGATTCTTCGTCCCTTCGATTAAACCAAATCAACCATTAAAGGTAGGTTTTCTCAAGTTATGGTAGCCCAAACAAAATTAATGCAAGATATACATATATATAAGCATGACATGCATATGGTTTATTATAGTTTTAATATGTTTCTGTAATATTTTGAAAGAGACGCCCCTGTCTAGGGCGCTAATTTACAAGACACGACCCTGCCCAGGTCGTCAATTTCATATTTGACGCCCTGTACACAGGCGTTAATTTCATGTAAATGATTATCACCTATCTTAAGAACTGATTATCCATGCAATTACATGAAATCAATAATTGTTAACGGTTAAAAGTGAATAAACATGAAACATCAAATCTAAAATACTGCATCTGAATTCCTGCCAATTTCCTGTCATGACTATATGATTGTTATCCTTGATTATCGTGCAAATCTTGCTTTCCTGGTATCTCTTGAATTCACGACCTAGACTAGGTCGTTTTCCATGTGTTAACGCCCCATCACAGGGCGTGAATTAAAAAGAAACGCCCCTTACTAGGGCGCGTATCTGTTAAAAATCCTGGAATACATATTCTGTGAAAATAAGAATTTAATGATTAACGCCCCTGACAAGGGCGCGTTTTTGATAATTTCTGAAAATAAATATGTTCTAAAAACTATTGTAAATAAAAAGACGCCTTCTACTGTAGTCGTCTCATTGAAAAGAAACGCCCCTGTCCAGGGCGCGTTTTAGATAAATTATTGAATTATTGAAAATTCTGCAAAACGGACCATATGTAAACGCCCTTCTGTTAGGCGTTAATTACTTGAGAAACGACTTGACCTAAGTCGTTATTTTACTATAAACTGATTTTCATTTGATTTGCTAACCGATGGTTTTATATATTATAATATATATATATATATCGGCACTATTCTCCACTCCGTGAGTATAGTCCCATGTTTTCATGTTGACTTACCGATCACACTCAACTCTCATTGACATACAAGCTCTCCATTGGACATTCCGTTCCTTTGGACTAGCGAGTTAATCATAGAGACCTCCGTAAGACTCCTCGTAGCCTTGGATTCCCTCAAGGCCGACTGAGCTGGTTGTACCCTAAAAACCCATTACACGATCCTTGCCATGTCAATCTAAAGAAACATGGTATACCGGCCCTTATGATTATACAAAGAGTATATCATAAGAAATTCTTGATGGGATGATGATATCATGCCATATCGTGTCATTCTTGTAAACCCCAATTCTATGATAAGAATGAGGGTATCTTGCTTGATCTAATGTTCATGTTGACCTCAATTCTATATAAAGAATGTCCATATTGATTTGTCATGGTACCTAAGTTAAGGGAACCATATTCTACCTAGTTTCATCGATATCGTGATTATACCGTTATTATCGCCAATTTATGTCCTTTGTCATATTTTTGGACTCTATTCGGTCAAAGTTGTCATACATGTCTACATGCTTGATTATTGAAATTCTATATTGGTTATATAAACAAGAGTGGATGTCAAAAATATACATGATAAATGCCTGCGCATATAGGGCCCGATCTGGTCCTGGGAGGAGCACCCGAAAGTACTTGTGCCCATGGGAGTTAAAATGATAAGGTATCTGACATTATACCGAGTACTTGACTTGCTTGATTGGACATTCCACACACATCTTGTACTTGACTCGTACTTGACATGAAATGAAATGCGTGGCCCGAAAAAGGGTAATTTACTTGCTTGCTTGATACATGATAGCCAAAGTTCTTGACATGACTTGTTAATTGTACTTGCTTGAATATCTTGAACCACTTGTTATCTTGTTGAAAGTTCATGATTAAGTTCATCTTATTTCCTTGATATTACATTCTCTCTATCTTGTCGTTTTATGCGAGCATGCATAACTTTCTTGCATTCATGAAAGATGTAATTACTTAAACCACTTGCTAGTACTTGAGATATAATTTCCTACTGAGCGTTCGCTCATTCCGTTTGTCCCTTTGTACTTTTCAGGTAAGTCCGACGACGATGGAAGTCAATCGGATGGGAATTGTCAAGAGTGAAGAGATAGAGATTCTCCAAGTGTCATCTAGTCTTTTCTATAGTTTCTTGAGTCAACTATGTATTCTTTTCCTTTTTATTAAACAGAGTATTGGATTTGTAATAGTCTATCCATTATGAAATAAAGGATTGGGTTATCTTGCTATTTTGCGCATCTCTGTCTTTGTGTCGAATACACGACCACTCTGATTGACATGATTGATATAGACACGTCGCGCATCTCCGGGTATCTTCCGCGCTTGGGGCGTGACAGTCTTTGTGGTATCAGAGCCTAAGGTATTCAATTCCTAGGAAAAACCCAAGTCCAAGGATAAGTTGAACCTTTAAACCAGTGAGATTGGGTAGAACCAAGGGTTAGATTTAACATAGTATACGAGTCTTTAAATACGATCACGCACTAATATAGTTATTGTAATTGTAGGATAATGGCTGCCGAACGTGCTCAATGGCGCAACATGCAGCGTACCCTTCAAGGGATGACCCAAGTGCTACAACAGGTAGCACAAGGTGGTGCTCCACGAGCTGGAAGCTTACACCAAGCCTTTAAGAACATGAATCCCCCGAAGTTTATGGGATCGACCGATCCGGACGATGCCGAGCATTGGGTTCGGGAAACCGAACGCATATTCCGTGTCATGCAATGCACGGACCAGGACAAAGTTCTATTAGCTACATTCCAGTTAGAGAAAGATGCTAGATGCTGGTGGGAGTCTATTGAAGCAACCATAGATCCTACTCAAGTAACATGGGAAGAATTCGTGGAATACTTCAATGCTAAATATTTCTCGGACCGAGTCCAAGAAAAGAAGGCTGCCGAATTCGCGGCATTAAAGCAACGATCCTTATCATTAGCAGATTATGAAGCTCAATTCTCCAGGTTGTCTAGATATGCTAAGCATCTTATTAGCACGGAGAAGATGAAAGCCCGTAGATTTCTTAATGGGCTTAGGCCCCACTATATTACTCAACTGGCGCCTATGGACATCCAAGTTTATTCTGAAATAGTGCGCCGAGCTCAACTACTTGAAGATGCCATGGAACTATCTGAAAGGATCCGAGGGAAAGACAAGAAGGAACAAGTCACGAGTTCGGGTTCTTTCAAACCCAATTTCAAGAAGAGGCCCAATAATGGAGGTTCTTCCTCTCAAGATCACAAGTTCAAAAAGACCAAGCCTTTCTCTATCACAACTACCCCTTCTAATACAGTATGCAAGCATTGTGACAAGGCTGGTCACAAGACAGAAGAATGCTGGAGGAAATTAGGAGCTTGTCTCCGTTGTGGAAGCCGTGAGCATCGGATTCCCGAATGTCCATTAATGAATGACCAAGCCGGTGATGGTGAACGCCCGGTGACAAAGAATGCTCGTCTTCACGCAATCCAGGAGACCGAACCGGAAGAAGAAGGCGGATTAGTGGAAGGTACATTGAGAATTTGTTCCAAATATGCACATGTCTTATTTGATACGGGTGCATCGCATTCTATTGTTTCTAAGAAGTTTGCTGACCCATTACCTCTAGAACCGGAATGGATGAAATTAGTGTTGTATACTCCTCTCGGAAACGAGACGGATATCACGCATCATTACCAAAACTGTGAAGTGTTGGTTCGAGGAAAGAATTTTCCTATTGATCTTATCTGCTTAGATCTAAAAGAATATGATGTTATACTAGGAGCAGATTGGTTATCTAAGTACCAGGCAACGGTTGATTGCCGTAATAGCAAGATTGTTTTCAAAGAATTTCCAGAACTGACTTATATTAGTCCTAAGAGTCGAAGCAAATCTCCTCTTATTTCGGCTCTTCGAGCAAGCAAGCTCGTCAGGAAAGGATGTGTATCCTTCCTTGCTTTTGTCACTGTTAAAGAAGCTAAGGAAACCAAGATAGAAGACATTCAGGTAGTGCAAGAATTTCCAGACGTATTTCCGGAAGATTTGCCGGGATTACCCCCTCAAAGAGATGTGGCCTTCACCATTGACTTAGTCCCTGGTGCTGGTCCCGTTTCAAAGGCACCATATAGAATGTCCCCTGCTGAACTCAAGGAGTTGAAGGAGCAGTTGATGGAACTAATCCGAAAAGGGTTTATTAGACCAAGTACTTCCCCGTGGGGAGCACCAGTCTTATTTGTAAAGAAGAAGGATGGATCCATGAGATTGTGTATCGACTATCGACAGTTGAATCATCTTACTATCAAGAACAAGTATCCACTGCCGAGAATCGATGAATTATTTGATCAGATTTCAGGATCCAAATATTTTTCCAAGATTGATCTCAGGTCGGGATATCATCAATTAAGAATCAAGGACGATGCCATTCACAAGACTGCATTCAGAAGCAGGTATGGCCATTACGAATTTGTTGTTATGCCTTTTGGACTAACAAATGCCCCTGCTGCCTTTATGCAGTTAATGAATAGCATATTCAGGCCTTACTTGGATCAATTCGTAGTAGTCTTCATTGATGATATATTGATATATTCCAAGACTAAGGAAGAACATGAAGAACATTTGAGGATTACTTTGCAAGTCTTGAGGACAAATCAATTATATGCTAAACTCAGCAAATGCGAGTTCTGGCTTGAAGAAGTGGCTTTTCTCGGGCATGTCATATCAAAGGACGGATTATCTGTAGATCCATCAAAAGTTGAAGCTGTGAGAAACTGGGAAAGACCCACTAATGCGAGCGAGATCAGAAGTTTCTTAGATCTTGCAGGCTATTATCGGCGATTCATCAAAGATTTCTCTAAGATCGCCGTGCCCCTTACAAGGTTAACTCGCAAGGAGATCCGATACGAATGGAGTGAGGAATGTGAAAGAAGTTTTCAAACTCTCAAGGATCATCTCACCACAGCTCCGGTCTTAGCTCTACCGATAGAAGGAGAGAAATTCGAGGTCTACACTGATGCTTCTGGCATTGGCCTCGGATGTGTCCTAATGCAACAAGGAAAGGTCATAGCATACTCTTCACGTCAACTGAAGAAGCATGAGGAGAATTACCCCGTCCATGACTTAGAACTGGCCGCGGTAGTATTTGCCCTAAAGATATGGAGACACTATCTCTATGGGGTACAGTTCACTGTCTACTCCGATCACAAAAGTCTCAAATATCTATTCTCACAAAAGGAGCTAAACATGAGACAAAGACGCTGGCTAGAATATCTCAAGGACTTCGACTTCAGTATACAATACCATCCCGGAAAGGGTAATTATGTGGCTGATGCCCTTAGTCGAAAGCCGAGAGCAATGATAGCCAATTGTATGATACAAGAATGGAGGTTACTTGAACAATTCTCCGAGCTCAATATAAGCTTGGACACGGAATCCAAATTTGTCACATTATCTCATGTAAACATACAGTCAGACTTATTATCTGAAATACAAACACTTCAGGATGATGATCCTATGTTAGTGGAAATCAAAGGAAGATTAGAAGGACAATCTGATTTCCAACTAACTTCTGATGAAAGATTATTATTCAAAGGTAGAACTTGTATACCCGACTGTCCGGAATTAAAGAAGAAGATCTTAGATGAAGCTCACAGATCAAGGTATACTATTCATCGTGGATCAACTAAAATGTACCAAGATGTAAAGAAGAACTTTTGGTGGCCTAATATGAAAAGAGAAATAGCGGACTATGTAGCACGTTGTCTCACATGTCAACAGGTCAAGGCAGAACACCAAAAGCCTGCTGGAAAACTTCATCCTCTAGATATTCCTAAGTGGAAATGGGAGGATATTGGTATGGACTTCATCATGGGTTTATCTAAATCGAAAGGAGGACATGATGGAATCTGGGTTATCATTGACCGATTAACTAAATCGGCGCATTTCTTGCCAATAAAAAGCCGATGGTCAATTGATGTGCTAGCTGCACTGTACATCAAGGAAATAGTCAGGATACATGGAATTCCTGTCTCAATCGTGTCTGACAGAGATCCCTGTTTTACTTCTCATTTTTGGAAGGGATTACAACATTCATTGGGAACAAGGCTTAACTTTAGTACAGCTTTCCACCCACAAACGGATGGTCAGACCGAGAGAGCTAACCAGGTTGTTGAGGATATGCTTAGAGCATGCATCATGGACTTTGGAGGATGCTGGCACGATCATTTGCCATTAGTGGAATTTGCATATAATAATAGCTACCAAGCTAGTATCCAAATGGCACCTTTCGAAGCTTTATATGGAAGGAGTTGCCGATCACCCTTATGCTGGAACGAAGTTGGGGAAAAATAACTATTAGGTCCAGACATGGTAAGGGATACAACTGAGAAGATACAAGTAATCAGAGAAAGATTGCAAGTTGCTCAGACGAGACAAAAGGCTTATGCTGATACAAGAAGGAGAGATCTTGAATTCCAAATCGGAGATCATGTATTTCTCAAGATATCGCCTGGACGTGGCATACGAAGGTTTGGTGTTAAGGGCAAGCTTACGCCAAGATTCATCGGACCATTTGAGGTACTTGAAAGAGTTGGTGAGGTTGCTTATCGCATCGCATTACCTCCTCAATTGTCCGAGGTACATAATGTATTTCACATATCCATGTTGAAAAAGTATGTGCACGACCCCTCTCATATTATTGAACATGGAGATCTGGTGATCCAGAAAGATCTCACATATGAACAGAAGCCTATGAAGATCTTGGATCGAGAAATACGAGCTCTAAGGAATAAGGTTATTCCCATGCTCAAGGTGCAATGGAATAAGAATCCCGAACGCGAAGTGACATGGGAGACCGAAGAATCTATGAAGAAACGATTTCCCGAGTTATTCTAAGAGGTATATGTTCTACGCTCTCCATATGTATAATTATATATATATTGAATTTGGGGACCAAATTCTTTTTAAGTGGGGGAGGGTGTAGCAACCCTGATAAATGAATATTTGAAATAAATTAAAACATATATATATTACAGTAGTAATACAGATAATAAGAATAGGGTTAATTAGATGAAGTAAAACAAAATTAAAATAACGCCTCTTCTTAGGGCGTTAATTCAAAAAGAAACGCCTCTATCAAAGGCGTTATTCAAGAAAGGACGCCCTCTCCACACGGCGTCAAATTCCAAACGTAAAAAAAAAAGGTAGGGCCAAGAAACGCCCTAATCTTGGGCGTGTTTTAAAGAAAAGAACGCCCTTACACAAGGCGCTTATTAAGAAACGACCTGAAGCGGGTCGTCAATTCAAGAATCGACGCCCTGACCAAAGTCGTTAATTTAGTTCGTGAACCGTTCGACCCAGACACTTATCCTGGGTAATGGATAAGTATTAGAAAGAGTTAAAAGGTGGTAAGGACTCTATATTGGAAGCATTACTTCCACTAGAACACTAACCCTAACAGGACGTCCAAAATCCTATAAATAGTCTTGATCGAACAAACCCTAAACCTATTTGATTCAAGCCTCTGCGACGGTAAGTGAAGAACAGAACTGTTCTTCTTATTCCTTTCTTTCTGTTTCGAGTGTATGAAGAACTAACGTTCTTCATCTCCTTCTCTTCTTACAGGTTGAAGAGAGCACACGCTGTGAAGAACATAGGTAAGGTTCTTCTAAAACTTTTCCTAACTACGGTTATGTCCCCATCTTCCTCATCTTCCTTTCTTTTTCTTACAGATCGATTGTTGGGTGAAGTTCCTGAAGACAGAAGATCAATATCTTCATCATCCTCGTCAAACACAATCACCTTCTCTTCTTACTGCTACCAGCGGGATTCTTCGTCCCTTCGATTAAACCAAATCAACCATTAAAGGTAGGTTTTCTCAAGTTATGGTAGCCCAAACAAAATTAATGCAAGATATACATATATATAAGCATGACATGCATATGGTTTATTATAGTTTTAATACGTTTCTGTACTATTTTGAAAGAGACGCCCCTGTCTAGGGCGCTAATTTACAAGACACGACCCTGCCCAGGTCGTCAATTTCATATTTGACGCCCTGTACACAAGCGTTAATTTCATGTAAATGATTATCACCTATCTTAAGAACTGATTATCCACGCAATTACATGAAATCAATAATTGTTAACGGTTAAAAGTCAATAAACATGAAACATCAAATCTAAAATACTGCATCTGAATTCCTGCCAATTTCCTGTCATGACTATATGATTGTTATCCTTGATTATCGTGCAAATCTTGCTTTCCTGGTATCTCTTGAATTCACGACCTAGACTAGGTCGTTTTCCATGTGTTAACGCCCCATCACAGGGCGTGAATTAAAAAGAAACGCCCCTTACTAGGGCGCGTATCTGTTAAAAATCCTGGAATACATATTCTGTGAAAATAAGAATTTAATGATTAACGCCCCTGACAAGGGCGCGTTTTTGATAATTTCTGAAAATAAATATGTTCTGAAAAATATTGTAAATAAAAAGACGCCTTCTACTGTAGTCGTCTCATTGAAAAGAAACGCCCCTGTCCAGGGCGCGTTTTAGATAAATTATTGAATTATTGAAAATTCTGCAAAACGGACCATATGTAAACGCCCTTCTGTTAGGCGTTAATTACTTGAGAAACGACTTGACCTAAGTCGTTATTTTACTATAAACTGATTTTCATCTGATTTGCTAACCGATGGTTTTATATATTATAATATATATATATATCGGCACTATTCTCCACTCCGTGAGTATAGTCCCATGTTTTCATGTTGACTTACCGATCACACTCAACTCTCATTGACATACAAGCTCTCCATTAGACATTCCGTTCCTTTGGACTAGCGAGTTAGTCATAGAGACCTCCGTAAGACTCCTCGTAGTCTTGGATTCCCTCAAGGCCGACTGAGCTGGTTGTACCCTAAAAACCCATTACACGATCCTTGCCATGTCAATCTAAAGAAACATGGTATACCGGCCCTTATGATTATACAAAGAGTATATCATAAGAAATTCTTGATGGGATGATGATATCATGCCATATCGTGTCATTCTTGTAAACCCCAATTCTATGATAAGAATGAGGGTATCTTGCTTGATCTAATGTTCATGTGGACCTCAATTCTATATAAAGAATGTCCATATTGATTTGTCATGGTACCTAAGTTAAGGGAACCATATTCTACCTAGTTTCATCGATATCATGATTATACCGTTATTATCGCCAATTTATGTCCTTTGTCATATTTTTGGACTCTATTCGGTCAAAGTTGTCATACATGTCTACATGCTTGATTATTGAAATTCTATATTGGCTATATAAACAAGAGTGGATGTCAAAAATATACATGATAAATGCCTGCGCATATAGGGCCCGATCTGATCCTGGGAGGAGCACCCGAAAGTACTTGTGCCCATGGGAGTTAAAATGATAAGGTATCTGGCATTATACCGAGTACTTGACTTGCTTGATTGGACATTCTACACACATCTTGTACTTGACTCGTACTTGACATGAAATGAAATGCGTGGCCCGAAAAAGGGTAATTTACTTGCTTACTTGATACATGATAGCCAAAGTTCTTGACATGACTTGTTAATTGTACTTGCTTGAATATCTTGAACCACTTGTTATCTTGTTGAAAGTTCATGATTAAGTTCATCTTATTTCCTTGATATTACATTCTCTCTATCTTGTCGTTTTATGCGAGCATGCATAACTTTCTTGCATTCATGAAAGATGTAATTACTTAAACCACTTGCTAGTACTTGAGATATAATTTCCTACTGAGCGTTCGCTCATTCCGTTTGTCCCTTTGTACTTTTCAAGTAAGTCCGACGACGATGGAAGTCAATCGGATGGGAATTGTCAAGAGTGAAGAGATAGAGATTCTCCAAGTGTCATCTAGTCTTTTCTATAGTTTCTTGAGTCAACTATGTATTCTTTTCCTTTTTATTAAACAGAGTATTGGATTTGTAATAGTCGATCCATTATGAAATAAAGGATTGGGTTATCTTGCTATTTTACGCATCTCTGTCTTTGTGTCGAATACACGACCACTCTGATTGACATGATTGATATAGACACGTCGCGCATCTCCGGGTATCTTCCACGCTCGGGGCGTGACACAGATACAGCATGAAGGGTTCTGTTTATCGAGCCCGAGCTATATATCTCCCAGGCGAGCAGAGGGACTGGAATGTCGTGCTGGGCATTTCTGAATTAGAGCCGGAGAAGAAGATGCTGACCCGGGCTCCAGAGTTTACCCCGGCAAGGTGGGACCATGCAGCCGGTCGCGTCCATCGAGAGAAGCCCAACTTTGGACTTTTTCTAGCTCCTGTGAAGTGGGGTTACAGGGACGAGCCATTTATTCTGAACTCTCTGGCCGTTCAATTTAAATATCAGCTGGCTGCCGACTGGTTTGGAGATGCTAAAGTGACAGACACCCATCTCTTCAGGGTAGGAGCAGTGGAGTTTACAGAATTTGTCTTGAAGGAATACGCTCCTTTACTGATTAGAGCTGGGGTATATCATAGTGTATTTGCCTCCAGGTTCCGCTATCCCATCTCTCGGGGATTATGTTGCGGCATGCTTGAAGTGTTCTGCCCACAGTTTAATACGTTCTATACAGCAGAAGGCGAGACTTCTCTCGATCTTTGGAGTCTTGCGCAGCTTTCAGGCCTGCCTATAGATGGGGAGCCATACGAGGAGGTCTGTCTAGACGACTCTGTAAAGGATGCCTCTGATGGAGAGGGTAGATATTCTTTTGGATATGCATACCGGTATCTGATGAAAGCTTATCGGACCATTTGTCTGGCCAATAGCAGGGGATCTTCCAAAGGATATCAACCCCGGGAAAAGAGCAGCAGATTGAGAGTCCGTGTAGGACAGTGGATACAGTACTTCTTCGGGGGTCCCTTGAAGTATACAGACTTCCCTTCCGTGGGACCAACTCCCGGTAAGCAGATCAGGGCCCCTCGTTACAAATTAGCATTACCGGCTTCACTGCGCCGAGCAGGTGTAGACGGCCCGAACCCAGCAGAGGTTGACCCCATTACTCATTGTGCAGCTTATCTGACCTTCTGGCTGTGCACTTTCGCTCTCCCTCAAGGGGACGAGACGACTATCAGACCGGAGGCTATATATCCGGCCTGTCAGATGGCCTGGGGGATGAGACTGTCTCTGTGCCCGGCGGCTTTGTGTTTAGTTTACAAATCGTTGGGAGATTTGCACAGACATCGGGTTCCCCGTTCCTTACAGACTGTAGGTCCATTTCATTTCTTCAATGCTTGGGTTTGCAGCATTTTCCCCAAGCTGGCCCCGAGAACTTTGCAGTCAGACACACTGCTCCCTCGGATGATTGAGTTTGCTAGCGCCGAACCCGGTCTCTTCTCAGAGCAGCTGTTTAAGATAAGGGGCAGGTTGACAAGAGTGCCGGTATATGCTCCTGGCAGCATTCATTTTTGGAGCTTGGCAGTAGGTTCGGCTCCTTTAGTAGACCCTCAGAGGGAATGTAAAATGGAGGAGGTAGAAGTTTATGTCCATCCTGTTTCGGGGGCCAATGCCACCCGGCCCATATTAGAACTAGAACTGGTAAGGTGGGCTATGGCTATCCGACCCAGTGTATTGGTCTTCAGGAAGGGAGGCTTGCTCATTTTGGAGCCCTATTACCCATTCCGTTTTAGCAGAAACTTCAGCTACGATCAGCATATTCCTTCATCAGCTGCTCAGTTTTCTTTGGACAACCATGCCAAGCATGGATCCTCCATTGCCAGTGACGGTCGGATATGGTGGGATTTCTTTCATCGCCGAGAGGGCGTAACTTTCAGGGTCCCGACCATTTCTAATCGTATTCCCCGTGTCACATCAGAATACATCAAGTGGTGGAATACCCGCACCAATTTTTATAAGGACGGTAGAGGCGCCTTCTGGGATGTGGCCGAGCGCTCTTTCTTAAAGCGGCAATCAGCGCCTATGTTTGAAATTGATGAGGTTCATTTGAAAAGGCTCTATTCACAGCATCCGAAGGAGGGGGACACATATATTGCCAGGCGTCGGTCCTTAAAAGAGGAAGGCTCTGAAATACCCACTCCTGTCTTTTCTGAGATCAATGAAGATGTTTTTACAAAGGACCTGAGGCAGTTGGGCCACATAGGGAGTATTCATGTCGAGGTGCAGTATCCGTTTCCCCCAGAGGAGCCTCTCCCGACAGCAGCCCCCTGGAGGGGCCCGGTGGACAGATTTCACCCTTATAGGACGTTTGTGCGGAGGGAAGACCACACCCAGACATATTATCAGCACACTTCTTGGCTTTTTGTACTGTTGAGTGTTCACGGGCTGTCAGTAGAGAACCCGATAGCTGGCATTCTGAATAAGCCGCTTTTCATTTCTTTTCATTATGTTGATGGCTGGTGCATGGATTATCTCGGCCTCTTTCATTGCCTCGACTTCCATGGACATAAATAGTTGGCTGCCTTGACGGAGAAGTGCCAGACCATCGGTGACGTATGCTGGCGCGTGAAGGAGGCTGCTTCCCGCTCGAAGGAGGTGGCTTATCTGTATTGGCCGCTTTCCACCTTCTATGACGGCCCACCAGGTATGACCCTTCCTGTGCGCTCATGGCGTCTTTCTTTTATTGTTATGTTTTGCATGTGTCGACTATGAGTGCCTTTCTTGTGTCTTGCACAGATCGACCGGACATAAAACGGTAGGGACTTTACAGGAAGATTATTGCTCAAGCTGAGAAGCCTGCTTACTTTAAAATTTCTGCAGCGGCACCTACGACCACTCCCTTGCCTCCGGGCAAGAAGAGGAAGCCTTCTGTGGTGAAAGCTGCAGTTGTCAAGGCCAAGAGGGCCAAGGTTGTTCGGGTCCAGTAGTCAGCTCCAGTTGCGACGGACGCCGGAATCCCTCTTCCAGACATCCCCTCTTTTGACGAGTTCAGGTCTCAGAGGGAGGCTGCTCAAGAACCTGCCGAGAGTGGCGGTAAATATCTTGCAGATGCAATCTTCATTATTTTCTTGACTGATCTTTTAAGGCGTCCTTCGAGACTGAGCTTCTCTTTATCTGATACAGCCCCAGAGCAGGTTGCAGTGCCTATGGAAAGGGACACGAGGCTGCCTTCTCCTACCCCGGCTGGCGAGGAGGAAGGTAAATGTGCTTTCTCATCTTTTCTCTTTATACTTTCGTTGTTGTTCTTTTCCATTATATCCCTCAGAGTTCCCCTTTGTTGAAGTGACAGTCAGGGAGCAGACTGAGGCCATGATAGCAGCGGGAGAGTCGCCTCAGCCGCAGGAGGGTCACAGGATTCAAACACAATGGAGTCCTGTCCCGGCCAGACGTATAATCACCCGATCCGCATCCCGGCATGCTCTAGAGGTGACCTCGCAGCATATAGCTAGTGTGGAGGTATCCTCGAGCAGCTCTGAGACCGTCCCTGATAATGAGGAGGAAGTGACGTTCAGCGCCAGTGAGGAGGAATTCCTAAAATCAGAAGCCTTGCCCGTATTTGCAAAAGGTCTTTCGCCTTTTCAGCCTCCTAAGCTGTTGATGCCGTCTTCTGAGGAGGAATTGCAAGAGGAGTTTCCCGGGCTTGACACCGAGGTTGACATAACCCCTCCGTTTGTTGCTTCAACTACGGAGCTTTCTCCTCTTTTGTCTCATTTTGAGGATATAGCTCCCACTTTAAAGGTAAGCTTCTCTTTTTATCTGCTGTTCTATTTACTTTCTTTCATTCATTGCTGAAGCTCATCCTGCTTTGTCCTCAGCACCCTGCCATTACCAGCTCAGACGCGGCCGCAGTTTCTATGGACGTCTCATCTGTAGATTTGGTCATCATCCCCACTTTACCATCAACTTGCATGGGAATTTCTGAGGTTATTTGCCCCGTGCTAGTAAGAATACAATCTTCAACTGACTTAACATCACTGGACTTGGGATCATCAGGAGAGATTTCCATCCCTGTGAGGGCCTCAGAGTTTAGAGCCGAAGCAGACCCAGCCAGAAGCTCCGCCTTTATACCGGCCGCCGTAATGTCAATTGCGCCCGAGTCAGCAGTCCCTGCCACAGTGGCTATAGAGACTGGACTTCTGCCTCTACAGACTAGGGACCCTTCGTCCCCATTATCAGAAAAAGTAGCTGAAGATGAAGCCCTTATTCAGAAGACTCATGAAGAGACAGCTCCATCATTTATTGGTTCTCCCTTCGTAGATGTTCAAGCCATAGCTCCCGAGACAGCGGTAGAGGAGGCGTCTTCAGCTCAACAGGAGAGCACAGAGAGGGACCGGCCAGTTCTTCCAGCAGATTTGCCATCTTCGTCCTCTCAGCTGGAAGTTGCACTGTGGGCAGACATTGACGGCGAGGTGACTTTCGAAGTAGCTCCAGTTCCTTCTCCTAGCTTCGCTTCATCCGAGAGTTTTGTCTGGCAAAATCTGGACATGCTGCGCCAGCTGGTGGAGTCCCAGCCCGGACTGACTTATCTGCGGCTGAAGGAGATAGCCGAGCGTTTCACCGCTGGTCTACAGGCGATGGGCTGTCCCATGGAAATATGGGCCCAGCGGGTTCTATTGTTGTTAAAGTTCATACATCGCCGGGACTTCTTGGCACATATTATGTCTGACAGACTGGCAGCTTTGAAGTTGCAAAGGAAGGAGTGCAAATCTGAGCTGGAGAAGACGGACTCTGTTCTTCAGGAGCGCCAATGCCAACTGCAGTCTCTGGTGCAGCGGGAGCAGTTCGTGCGAAGCCGGATAACCATCCTGGAGGCTGAACTGTTTGACCTCCTGGCTGAACTGCCACAGATAACAACTTCTCGGCCGCAGCTTGCGGAGGAAGTAGCTCTGTTGGAGGGGCAGGTGGCATCCTTTCAGGACGAGTCTGCTCGGCTACAGGAGGAGGAGGCTCGACTTCATGAGCTGGGGGCTGCCCCGCATGTAGGGCTTCTGGCCTTCGAGGACATATTCCGGCGCCCGTGAATATCTGTTTCCCCCCTTTTTGTAATACAATTCCCCCTCAGGGGCCCTTCTTGTATTCCCTTTTTTATTCAATGGAAAGGAATCTTTATACCAGTCTCATATGTGGTTTGTCTTTTCTATGTGGTTTCATCACTTTGGGAAGTGGGGTAGTGGTTCTAGCAGTCCTTCATACGAATGGCTCGTATCTGGCAGGAGAGCGTCCACCCCTTCAAAGAAAGGATGGGGAACTCGCTCCACCGCGTGACGGCCTCCGGGGGGGGTGCTTTAAACCGAATTCTGTTGTTGGTAGCAAACGTCCTTCTTTGGCCATATGTGCCGCAAGGGAGACGGTTTGCAGGAATGTGAACGAAGAGGCTCAGAGCATTATCCGGAACGGGTGAATGGTCCATCCCGGGCAGCTTTCAAAGCTAGTCGGGGCAATGTGCCAATCGACCAGTATATGATTTCATCATCGATATTGGGTTTATATCGATGCAAATGGGTTTTATAGGTTTCATCAGAGTAAACGTAAGGTCTAGACTGGGTTGAGGTTATCGCAGGTGGGATATTGAAGGGTGCGCGGTTTTCATCAGGACAGACGTAGGGTCTGAACTGGATAGGATTTCATCATTGATCGGGCGAGGTGTCGGTCGATCAATAGCTAGTTTCATCATCGATATTGGGTTCATACCGATGCAAAGAAAGTGTTATATGTTTCATCAGAATAGACAAAAGGTCCAAACTGGCAGGGTTTTAATTGGACATGGTTTCATCACTGATCGGGCGAGGTGCCAGTCGATCAGTGGTTGGTTTCATCGTCGATATGGGGCTTATATCGACGCAAAGAGTTTCATAGGTTTCATCAGTATAGACATAAGGTCTAAACCGGACAGAGGACTTCATCATTGATCGGGCGAGGTGCCGGTTGATCAACGGTGGGACGTATGTAGAGGTGTAGGTCTCGTCAGGACAGACGTAAGGTCTATTCCAGTAGATTTTATGGCGGGTGGCACATTGCCAAGAAATACGTAGGTTTCATCAGGATAGGCGTAGGGTCTTTCCTGGTAGGGTTTCATCGTTGACCGGGCAAGGAGCCGATCGATCAAGGGAAGGTTTGGGAGTTTGATCAGGACAGACGTAAGGTCTGAACTGGCTAGGCTTTATCAGAATGATGATGGGTTTTATTGTTGGTGGGACATGTGAAAGAGGGTATGTAGATTTCATCAGGGTAGACGTAAGATCTACCTCGGAAAGGCTTTATCATCGGCGGGGCATAGAGCCAGATGACCGACGGAAGGCCTCATCAGTGAAGGGGAGGTGAAGGCAACGTGCCGGTTGGCATGGAACTTCTGAATTACCATATTACCGACCCAAGCGCCCTTTCGGGTTTTCGCCGGAGCCAGCCCCCTCTTGCTTTTGCCCATGCGTCCTTTCAGATTTTCACGTGGCGGGGTACCCGATTTTGCCTGCAGTGCCCTTTCGGGTTTTCACCACAGCTGGATTTTAGCCATTTTTGCCCTTGTCCAGAATGCCTGAACAAGTCTGGCGGGGTATTTCTATTTTCAACCCCATTTCTATATATGTATTTTTTTGTCGTTTTCTTTCTCTTTTCTTTTTCATTGTCTTTTCTGGGACCAGAACTTTCATCCTATGGACCATGGCGCCATATGTTTATTGTGGACACACGATCATTGATGTGGGTGTCAACATCAATGCAAAGGGAAGTAGGGTTTCATGATCTATCCAGACGAAAGGTCCGAATTGATTTAGAGGATATAGATAGCAGCTCGGGCACGAGGCCGTTTGCTGAAAATATGAGTTTCATCGTTAACGTGGGGTTTAACATTAACGCAAAGGAATGGAGTTTCATGATCTATCCAGACGGAGGGTCTGAATCGATTCAAAGAGCAGTGTTGTGCTATGTCAGAGCGGACGGGAGGCCCACCTTGGATGGATTTTAGCGTCGATCAGGCAACGTGCCAATCGATCGATAGCAGGTTTCATCATTGGTATTGGCTCATACCAATGCAAGGATTTCATATGCTTCATCAGGATAGACGTAGGGTCTAAACTGGGTAGGGTTTTATCATTGATATTAGGCGATGTGCCAATCGATCAATGGCGGGTTTCATCATCGGTATTGGATTTATACCAATGCGAGGAGTTCATGGATTTCATCAGGATAGACGGAAGGTCTAAACTGTATAGGTTTCATCATAGATCGGGCAGTGCGCCAATCGATCAACAGCAGGTTTCATCACAGCGGGCCGTAAAGAGACCGGTAGATCTAGTCGGAATAGACGTAAGGTCTAAGCTGGACAAGGTTTCATCGCTGATCGGGCAGTATTCCGGTCGATCAGTATCAGGTTTCATCATTAGTATTGGGTTTATACCAATGCAAGGATTTCATAGGTTTCATCGGGATAGACGTAAGGTCCATTCCGGATGGGTTTAATCGTGGTGGGTCTTAGACAGAAACAAGTGGAAGTGTTTTATCAGAACAGACGGAAGGTCTATCCCGAGGTGGGCTTATTATTGAGGGAGATTTTTCTTGAGCAATACATGAAGGCTTAAACAGAATAGACGTAAAGTCCATTCCGGATGGGTTTAATCGTTGATCGGGCAAGGCGCCGGTCGATCGACGAGGAGTTTTATGGTGGGAGGTGAGGCTTTCTTTGGAATCACCACATTACCGACCCAAGCGCCCTTTCGGATTTTCGCCGGAGCCAGCCCCCTCTTACTCTTTCCCACGCGCCCTTTCGGGTTTTCACGTGGCGGGGTACCCGATTTTGCCTACAGTGCCCTTTCGGGTTTTCACCACAGCTGGGTTTTGGGCCATTGTTGCACTTGTCCCTAATATAGGGGCAAGTCTGGCGGGGTATCTCTATTTTTAACCCCATTTTTATTTTCTTTTATTCTCTTTCTCTCCCTTTTTGGGAGGGTGACAGGTCGGAATGCCACCAGCTCAAGATGAGGGTAGCTTGGTTAGGGCGGAGCGCCGCTAGACCGGGAAATGGGCGCAGCTTGGCTAGGGTGGAGTGCCGCTATACCAAGAAAAGGGTGTAGCTTGGCTAGGGCGGAGTGCCGCTAGACCAAGGACAGGGGTAGCTTAGTTAGGGTGGAGTGCCGCTATACCAAGAAAAGGGTAGCTTGACTAGGGCGGAGTGCCGCTAGACCAAGGAAAGGGTAGCTCGGTTAGGGTGGAATGCCGCTAGACCAAGGAAAAGGGTAGCTTGGTTAGGGCGGAGTGCCGCTAGACCAAGGAAGGGTGTAGCTTGGCTAGGGTGGAGTACCACTAGACCAAGGAAAGGGTAGCTCGGTTAGGGCGGAATGCCGCTAGACCAAGGAAAATGGTAGCTTGGTTAGGGCGGAGTGCCGCTAGACCAAGGAAGGGTGTAGCTTGGCTAGGGCGGAGTACCACTAGACCAAGGAAAGGGTAGCTCGGTTAGGGCGGAATGCCGCTAAACCAAGGAAAAGGGTAGCTTGGTTAGGGCAGAGTGCCGCTAGACCAAGGAAGGGTGTAGCTTGGCTAGGGCGGAGTACCACTAGACCAAGGAAAGGGTAGCTCGGTTAGGGTGGAATGCCGCTATACCAAGGAAAAGGGTAGCTTGGTTAGGGCGGAGTGCCGCTAGACCAAGGAAGGGTGTAGCTTGGCTAGGGCGGAGTGCCGCTAGACGAAGAAATGGGTATAGCTTGGCTAGGGCGGAGTGCCGCTAGACCAAGGAAAGGGTAGCTCGGTTAGGGCGGAATGCCGCTAGACCAAGAAAAATGGTAGCTTGGTTAGGGCGGAGTGCCGCTAGACCAAGGAAGGGTGTAGCTTGGCTAGGGCGGAGTACCACTAGACCAAGGAAAGGGTAGCTCGGTTAGGGCGGAGTGCCACTAGACCAAGGAAAGGGCAGCTCGGCTAGGGCGGAGTGCCGCTAGACCAAGAAAAGGGCATAGCTTGGCTAGGGCGGAGTGCCGCTAGACCAAGAAAAGGTAGCTTGGTTAGGGCGGAGTGCCCTTGCAGAGATCTCAGCTCGGACAGATTCCTTGGTGGAGGGAGCTCCTGGATAGCCTTAATCTTGGATGGGTCAATTTCAATGCCCCTATGACGGATAATAAACCCGAGGAATTTTCCACTGGACACGCCGAATGCGCATTTCATGGGATTCATCTTGAGTTCATATTTGCGCAGCCTCTGGAATACTACCCTTAGGTCTTGCAAATGGTCTTCTCTTCTGCTGGTTTTTACTACCAGATCATCAATGTAGCACTCTACTTTCTTGAAGAGCAAATCATCAAAGATCTTGGTCATAGCTCTTTGATAGGTAGCGCCGGCATTCTTGAGGCCAAACGGCATCCTTTTATAGTGGAATATCCCCTTCGGGGTATGGAATGCAGTGTGCACTCTGTCTTCCTCAGCAATCCAGATTTGGTTGTATCCGGATGACCCATCCATAAATGATAGAGCCTCATGACCAGTAGTCGCATCGATCATCACTTCAGTGATTGGCACTGGAAAGTCATCTTTCGGGCAAGCCTTATTAAGGTCCCAGAAATCAACACATATTCTAATCTGCCCATTCTTCTTCTTTACGGGCACTATGTTGGCTAACCATGTGGTATACTGATTTTCTTCAACAAAGCCTACATCAATCAGCTTGTCAACCTCTTTGTTAATCTGATTTATTAATTCAGGGCGCATTCTCCTGGAAGGCTGCTTTACAGGGCTAGCCTCTGGGTTTATGGCCAACCGGTGCTGTGCCACATCAGAACTCAGTCCTGGCATTTCATCATATGTCCATGCAAAGCAGTCTCGGAATTCTTTCAAGAACTGTACATACTGTTCCCTGGCAACTGGCTCCAACAGTGCGTTGAGGAATGTCAGCCTTGGCTCATCTGCGGTCGCCAGATTTATTTCCACATGCTCATCGACGGTGGCCTGAGCTCCATCTTCGACCTCGGGCGGGGCTTCTTGCAAGTCAATGAAGCCTCCCGGGATATAATCTTCTTCAGTTTCATCATACTGGTTATCAGCGGGTGCTGGCTCATCATATACGGCCAATATTGTTGTATTCTGTTCAGTCTGCCCCGAGGACGTAGCTGGATCAGCAGGAAACTTAAAGATGGAGTCTTCCGCCCTTAGAGGCTCTTCTGATGTAGACTCCCTTGAGAGATCATCATTCTATAGAGCTCGGACTTCTTCCAGGATGCGCTCAAACTCCAGGCATTCCCTCAGCTCTTTTGCTACTTGGTCTTCATCCGGGGTTCCCGTGTCAAACTTTGCTTCAGCATGGAACAGATTCTCTTTGCAAGATAGATCTTCCCAGCACCAATCTTTCTTTGTTTCATCAGATGTCCCCATCTCCGGCTGACTGTCTGGGGCTTCATTGTTCATTATGGATTGATAAATGATTTCTTCATCTTCCGAGGGGTATTTGTCATATCCCACCTCGGGAGGGTCTTCATGCTGGTAGGAGACAGAGATGACGTCCACCTCAGCTTCATAGTATTCTTGAAGGGTATAACCCAATCCAGGGTGCTGAGTGATCTTCCTCAGTTCTTTATTATCCCGAGGTGGATCCCATAGCTCCTTGAACGCCCTTTTCTGGGCAGCAGGCTGCAATGATGGCATCTGCATCTTAGAGAACATCTGCGAAACTCGTTGGGTAGTATAATTCAAGCCTGTAATCGGCACCATCCGGTTTGCAGCCTCTTCAGGGACCATGCAGTCTTGATCATCTTCCTCGACTGACTCCCCAGTGTAGAATATGGTAGGAGGCTCGCAGAAGCGAGGGATTTCCATAGTCTTTAGTGGTAGCACCGTTTGGTATTCCAGGCTGGCGATGGGCTTGACTAAACCCTGCGGAACCTCTACCTGTGTGTACTTTTCTTTCATCTCTTCATCGATATCATCCGGGCGAATGCTAGGAGGGGTGATCCGAGCAAAGTCACCAGCATAAGAGATGTGAGATACCTCATGCTTTTTAATATAGCCCTTTGGTGGCGGGGGAGACCAGTTTCTTGCCTTCGTCGCCGACTTTTTCTGATCGACCCCAGCCTCTTTTTCTTCACCCTTTTGTGACACCTCTCTGTAGTAGGATGCATCGAGCATATGGCACTCGAATACTTCGAAAGGATGCAGATCCACAAACACCCTTTCTTCTTTTCCTTCATGGCAGTATTTAATGCACTGATGCAGCGTGGACGGCACTATCTGATATTCATGGAGCCACGGTCTCCCCAGCAGGGCCTTATATGTGGTGTTGGAGTCGATTACATAGAATCGTACCACGGTAGTGAGGTCCCCCAATGTGAGGTTAAAATCAGCCACCCCAAGGGGCGTCTCACATTTCTGGTTGAATCCCGTAATTTTCATGTCTCTGACCTTGGTAAGCTGAAGATCAAAGTAATATTTTTGGTAGATGCGGTATGGGAGAATGTTCACGGCAGCCCCGGGATCTATCAGTATCCTGTTCAGTGCCTGACAATTCAGGGAGCCCCTCATATATAGCGGTCTGTTATGGCAGGAATTCGGAATCAACATGTCGTCTTCTGTGAATGTAACTGACGGCCCAGAATTCACTTCTGTCAAGAGTGCTTCATATTGTGCCGGCGACTGCAAGGCATCAACAATTGCTTGGCGAGCCTCTTCACTCAGAGAGAGAATCTCCCAGATGGAGAATCTGGTAGGAAGCTTCTTTAGCATTTTCATGATCCGGCTACCCACCCTGACATTAGACAGTCTCATTTCTTCCGCCCATCGAGGTTTTGGGGGTTCATGTGGTGCCCGTGGCCTCTGCTGACCAGTGCTGGTTTCAACCTCTGGACTGATTTCTTGGGGGGCTTCTTCTATAGCAACGGCCCCTGGTGCTGTCGGAGAGTTATCCTCCTCTTTCTCATTCTGCTTGCGGGCTACAGATGCCGACTGCTGAGGTCTCTTACCTTTATCTGGCCCAGCCTGTATCGATTGCCCATTTTCTAGACTAGACAGAAATTCCAGAAATGTTGGAGTTTGACCTCCTTTCTTCTTTTCTTGGTACAAGCTGGCAGGGGGAGGAACCTGGACACCTCGTACCTCCGGTTCGGGAATCTGGTAGGGCTGTTCCCCTCTAAACATAATGTTATGATTACCTGGTGGTGGGCGCCCCCATCTTTTCCCAGAACGTGTTGCATGGGCTGAGGTTGAGGCCTCGGCATGGTTGGCTTCTAGCGGGGCATCTGATGTTTCATCCTCATCATTCTCCCCGGGCGAGGTAAAGAGTGCCGACAGGGTGTTACATTGTACTGTCACGACCCTCTTTCCCTTCTTGGACTTGGACCGTCTCTTCTTTTTCTGGGAATTTGGCTTTATCGGCCCCTACCCCCAGAAGGGTTCAGTCTCAGCCTTTTCTTGTTCTGCCTCTGACTGCTCTTTAATTTTCAATTCTTCAAGCTGTTCCCAGAGTATACAGTCTTTCACCAGCAGGTGCCCGGGCTTTTTCTATTCATATTCATCGAGCCCATTAATATACTACTGTAAACGCCTGGCTGCAGGACTTACTTCCTTATGTGCATGTAGGGGGACTTGTCTTCTCCGGTTATGAGTGGGGATCCGGATGACTGGCCCTGTCTCAGCTGTGCGCCATACTGGCTTTACTGGAGGTGGTTCGGGCCTTGGTGTGACACCGCGGATAACTGCTCCATTGGTATTGGCTGTGGGAGTCTTCTTTCTGTTCTTTATGGGTTTCATTTGCCATCCTTCCTGATCCTTCAGTGGGGTGAGGAAGCAAGCTTCATAAGTATGCCTAGTACATTCTTCAACGGCCTCCTTAGGCAGCTGCTGGTAGATTGAAATCATATTGGCGGCCATTTTTAATGCCGGAGGCTCATGTGGACGAGGTGGCTCTACCTGGTAATCTCTCAGCTGTAGCTCGCCCTTTTTGACCATGCCTTCCATAATATCTTTGAAGACGTAGCAATCTTCAATTGCGTGCCCCAGCACACGGTGATATGGACAGGACAGTGAATCACCTTTCTTTGCCGCATCCTCGGGTCTCTTTGGTTCAGGCAATGTTACCTTGTTGAACTTGTATGCCCAGTTGAATAGTGCGGCTGTCTTATCTTTCGGGAAAGAGTACGGCTTTCTCATTTTGTTTCTCAGAGAGACTTTATCTTTTCTTTCTGCTGTGTCTGCTGGTGGGGGAGCTTCATCTGCCCCCTTCTTCCCTTTCTGTTGCTCAAAGGTTCTGAAATCGACGGTGTTAGCCTCAGAGTGCGATGGTCGTCGATCATTAGATTTCCCTTTCGGCACAGTTGGAGCATTGGCCGTCGGACGCTTAGACAGGAACGTCTCGACCTCCGCCACTATATTGTTCAGCCGGTCAAATGTTCTAACATCTGCACCAATCATCTTTTCCAGTACCTCTCTCCTGAGGCTCTGCTTACATATTTGCACTGCATCTTCTTGGTGAGGAGGTCTTCTGCATCTCATAGCTAAGTTCCTCCACCTTTTGATGTAGTCCAGTGCTGTTTCATCTTGCTTTTGCCTGGTTGCATATAGTTCTGCTATTGTAATTTCTCTTTTCGTGACGTGAAATCTGTCGCGGAACTTTCTTTGCATATCAGGCCAATCGGTCACTGACCCAGCCGACAGGCTTGAATACCATTCAAAGGCTATCCCGGTGAGGGATGAGCTGAAGAACTTAAGCAGATAAGCTTCGTCAGCTGCCAAGTCCCCCATGATTGTGGTGTAGTAAGCTATGTGCTCCCTGGGAGAGCCCTGGCCATTAAATTTCTCAAACTTCGGCGGCTTACTGACGCCTGGCGGTAGTCTCTTAGCAGCATACTGGGGAGGATACGGTACCTTGTACACATCGTAGGTACTAGCATCATCACCAGTCTTTTCAGACAGCTTCATCTCCACAATCTTTTCAATCATCAGCTTCTGGGCTATGGCTGGATCTATGCTTTCCGGGAAGAAGTGAGCTTGTTGCTGACCATAAGGAGTTGTCATCACAGTTGCGCGCAAGGCTGGCGCGGCAGGCTGCGTCTGAGATGCAGAGGGCTGAGCTACCGTCTGCTGCAGAACGGGTTGGCTCGATGCTTTGCCCTTATCAGCCAGAAGAGGATTAGCTGGAATAGCCATTTCTGTTGAACTGGCAGTCTGCCCCACAGGCTCGGCTTGCTTGGAGACCGGTGTAGCTTCATGCCTCTGATTTAGCTGTCTTCTGAGAGCATTGATCTCTTGTTGATATCTTCTAAACATCATCTGGATCATGGGATCCAGGGTTGACGGGATCTGTAGATCTTCTGAAGTCCCTTCAGCATCATCAACGAAGGGATTGTCTTCCTCTTCCGTTGTCACCACATTAACTGTCATAGTGGTGATCTTGCAGGCTTCATCATTAGTCTTCATCTTATCTTTGGCCGCCTGACTTCTCCTTGTGACGGGACCTGGTCTGGTTGCCAGTCTGAGCAGTTCATCTGGCTGTGTCGGTAACATATCCTGCCCTTTGACAAGCCCGGCCATATTGCAGGCAAAGATCTGCATCTTTTCCTTCTGCCTGTAGACTTTCCTTCTCATCTGATCAGGGTATTTGAGCCGGTCAAAGACCGGTATTCTTTCTCTAGCTTCTTCCATGTGCAGGTCTTCTTTCCCATACCCGACTCTGTGGCCTTCTTCATAATCATTGGAATCGGAGGAGGAGACTCCGAGCATCACTTCTTGAAGGGTTTCTTCTTCTTCTTCATCCATGGTGCCCAAGGCACGGGATAATCTTTGCCACCCGAGGGCGGAGTTCCCAAGGTAGTGAAAGTAGTCTTGAGCAACTTGTTTCATCTCCTCTTGATCGTGCCTTCGTGGCTCTGGTTGGAGCATCAATCTTTCCCGGCTCTTCTGCTGATAAGCCAGTCTCTCCACCTGAGCAGTCAAGTGCTCGGCTCTGCAGTATTTGAATATATCGGCCTGTCTGGCACAGGCTCTTGGTCTTCTTAGAGTGGCAGCAGCGATTGGTTCGCTTATTCTCATTTCCTTTTCCTCCCTGAACCTTCTACTCCCATCCTGGCAGCAGTTGGCAGCATAATTCTTTTTTTCCCATCTTTTGCCCCCAGCCATGGGGCGGGTGACCGTGAGGTCTTCCTTCTGCTGATATCTTCTGCCCCTCATCCTGGGGCGAATAGTAGTCAGATTTCTTCCTTCGTTCTCTTCCTCATCTCTCCTACCCCGAGCCCTGGGGTGAACAGCAATAGCATTTCTTATGTCTTTTCCTTCTTCTCTTCTGCTTCCTGCCCTGAAGCGGGCAACAGTGGTATCAACAATGTTTTCTTCCTCTCGAGCTGGGACCCAGCTCTGGATTTTCTTCGGCCGCCAGATCTGCCTGAACTTGGGCGGCTTCGGCGCCAGTGGCCTACTATCCTCCTCTTTCGTGTCGACCCTTCTGGCAGCTAGTACCCGGAACCTGTTGGTAGTAGGCACCATCGGGACGATCGTGTCTGGCTTGACCGCCCTTGGGCGACCACTAAGGTTTGCCCGGAAATCTCCAATCAGCATTGTCTTTCCTGAGTTGGATATCTGACGACCCGCAGCAGTGGGTCGGGCTCTCATGTCGGATCTCCTCCTTCTTCCAGCAGCAGAGGGTGCGCCCCTTTTCACCTCGTGATGGACGAAGCAGGCCACGACCTCAGGAGTATCTTGCATCGCCTGGCTCATTTTGGGGCTGGTAGCTTGCGTCAATGTCTCGACAACAGTCCTTTGCTCCTGGTTGTCAATCTCGAGCAAGTCAGTGAAGATGAGGCCCAGGCAGTTGGGCATCCCGACAGCAGGCGGCATCGATCCGAACGAAAGAGGTACCGCCAAGTAGCCTTCTCGAACATGCACATCGACCGCTTGTTGATCAAAGCGTACAGACATGATTCCAGCCGTCATCGTAGCTTCCTGAAAATAGAGAAAGAACGGAATCAGAAATTTGAGGGGGGGGCCACTGGGCCTCCAATTTTGGCGTAGAGATGAAGGGAGACTAGGTCCCACCGGGCGTGCCAGACTTGTGAACGCGGGATTTTTCTTCTGTTATCTTATTTAATTTTATTTGTTTATTTATTGATTTATTGGTTTAGTTAATTGGCGTGCCAGTCACATGTGTGACGATTTCATTGTGCGCTCGACTTGACTTGGTCAGTCGATTGTGAAGTCCGAGTCGGGACCAAAAGTCCGCCATACCATAAAGGCTATGACGTTAATTACGCCCTTCCTAAGAAGGACAACCCTTGATTAAACGCCGAAATAGGAGGCCTCATAAGGCAAACAGATATTCATGTGCATAATTTTAAACTTCATACCAGGGCCAGGAAGGCGGGTAAGATAATAACATCAACCACAGAAACAGACGATATCGTTGAATCAGCGGTTCAAAAACTGGGTGTAGGGGAAAGGGGAGAAGGCGGATTTCAATCACAGGCAGACTGAGCTGTAACCATGATGGGGTTTTAAAGCATCGATCAACATTTCGACATCATTTCCCCTTGATCCGGCTCATGCCCAGGGGAGAATAGGCTATCACCCACGGAGTGCCGGGATGAAAGCCGAGAGATAGAGAGGCCGAACCTCTCGCATTACACATGTATGCCCTGGGGCAATGTTTGACTCTTCCCTTATAAGAGCTGGTGGCACTCATGCATTGGCAGAGCTTACCGGAGCTAAAAGGGGGGGGTCGTTTGTCGTAATCCCGACACGAACTAATGGAACATAAGGGAGTCTGACTCCCTTTAATTTTATCCCCGGGACATATCTGGTGATCCACGGATATCCCTGTGTGGGTTTGCTCTGGGTGTTGGGTTTCATTGGGTGGCAGATTAGGCTCTCGGCGCACTCTGAATGGGCACGGGCTCTCGGCATGACCCAAAACGGGAAGGCCAGGGCTCCCGGCGCCAATGGCAAGAAGGCCGGGGGTTCCCGGCGCCAAGGTGAGAGGGCCGGGGTTCCCGGCGCGATGAGGAGGAGGCCAGGGGGTTCTCGGCGCCAATGGCAAGAAGGTTGGGGGTTCCCGGCGCCAAGGTAAGAGGGCCAGGGTTCCCGGCGCGATGAAGAGGAGGCCAGGGGGTTCTCGGCGCAGGCTTCCTGGCGCGAGGAGGAAGTGTTAAAGGGGGTTTCGGCGCAGGCTTCTCGGCACGAAGAGGAAGTGTTAAAGGGGGGTTTCGGCGCAACCAATCATGAGAAAAGGAGGCTCCCGGCATAGGTTTCTCGGCACGGAGAAGAAATGGTGGAGGACCTTTTCGGCTTGGGCATAGTGGGGGTTCTCGGTGCAAGAAGGCTCACGCCGAGGGCTATTCACCTGTTCTACTGTTCTTGGAGCCGAGATAGATGAGGGCGTCGAGATGTGTTTCAAGGTTCTACGGCACTCTGCTTTTGGGGTTTCTTTCTGGGATTCAGGTAACGGCTGGAAATTTAGGATGCAAATGAGGGGAGAAGCCAAGGGCTTTGCTGGGGCAGTGCCAGGGGATCACTGGAAGGTGAAGTTTATGGAGGGCTCGAGATCATCACCCATTTAAACCCTCTAGAGATATGTTTTTCTGTCGCCGGCCGTCCAGGGAAACCAAGGGATAACTGTCCCTGATTCCTGGGGCGACCTTGATGGCTTAAGAAAAAGGAAAAAATGAAATGAAAGATGGGGAGACTACCCAGCGTAGGCATCACTGAAGGGGTGAGAGGATAGAGTCCAATAACCCATGGGTGTGAAGATTGGGACTCTTCCTTCGACATTCCTCCAGGAAGAACAATCGGAGCATAGAAACCTGAAGCATCAAAACGATCATTCAAGACATTGAGCAGCACTCATTCGAGAGAAACCAGAGAAGGGAAGGCTTCATCAGTTCACGTTCAGTCAAACCAGAAACATGGATACATATAAGGAAGAAGAAAGAAAATGGGGAAACGCCCAAACAGGCCATCAAAGCATTTTGTTCCATTGCATCATCCCAAACTTACACCAATCACAAGGGAAAAATGAGGGAAAGGGAAATAGAACGAAGGCCGGGATATCCCGGTTACATTCGATAAATCGAGGTAAGACTCGTAAGATTACATGGAGAAGAAAAGAAAACATCGGGGGGAGGGCGGAGCATTGACTCCTCTCCCTGCCCAGCTGCCCACCTGGAGCTTCTTCTCCTTCTTCCTCTTCTTCTTTTTTTTTTCTCTCTTGCTCTGTTGATCTCTTTTCTCTTTTCTCTATCGTTCCCTCTTTTTTCTATCGTCCGCCCCTTTCTTCCTCGAGGGGAAGGGGGTTTTATAACTGTATTTTGTATCTTCTCGGCAGGCCTGTCACGGCGCGCCTCAACTGAGGGACTTCCCGGCGCGCAGGACTTCAACTTCTCGGCGCAGCTCTTGGTCTTCGACAAGAGGATCCCGGCGCCACTTTATAGGCCCACTTAGGTCTTTTAGACTAGGCCTCTTATTGGTCCTTCAAGTACATCAGCACCCAAAAGGGCCCTCCATTGGTGACATAGTTTCTATTGAGATCATTCATAGGTTTTTCATCAGTCGGTAGACCGGGGTTTCATCGGCGTTGCCATCTGAATGATGACAAAATCGGACATCATTTCATTGGTATCGTCACCGGAACGGTGACAAGACCGGACATCAGCTTTAGCCTGGAAAGACTTCAGCCAGGTGACTGCTATTTCATCAGTGCCGTCATCTGACTGACAATGGCATCGGACATCAGCTTGGCCGGGTAGATGGTTGACGAACTTTGTCATTGATCTTTCACTATTGGTCTGATCTTCCTTTCAATTCTGTCTCTGCCCTTGCTCATTTTCAAGGTGTCAACAGGTGGCGGGACACCAGGTAGACTGTTGTCCTTGGTCGGACAGCGGGTGTAGCGTATGCGGCATGACAGATTCGATGCCGGTTCATTGGGCAGGCTTGGTCGCACTGCTGGTTGGTTGTGAATTCATCTCGATTCTCTTGAGGTGAAGTCCTTGACATTCATACAGGGTGACCTGAGGCTCCGGCAGCTTGAGAGGGCTTCAATATATTGATATTCGTCGGCTTCCGTGCTTCGGTGGGCCGTGTCATTCATCTTTAGGGCCTGATCGCCATTAATCATATTTTGAGTGCCAACAATCAGTTGGCCCGAGCATGAGGCACTGGCTCAGGAGATGTCTTCCCGAGCGATGAGTGAGTGGTCTGGGCAGAGAATACGGGGCTCCGGTGGAGCTTTCCCGATCAAACTGATGCTCGGACTTCCTAACCCGAAGGCCGCCTAGAAAGCACTTCTTCCGAGTGAGTTATTAGGCTTATCTTTAGTGGGCCCGGGGACTACCACTTCAAGGAGCTGGGACTCATTGGGTCGGGTCGGACCTCGTTTGGCCTCTCCGTACGGGCGGTTAGATTTCTCCTCTCTAGGAGGATTTTGGAACCCAAAAGCATTTGGGTCCCATAAGACCATTTAATTCATTAAAGGAAGACAACACTTGTTTTGGAATCCACATTTGCGGTTGGACATTAACAAATTCAGTTTGGTTTTCCTTTTTCAGAGGCACATGTTGTCTTTGAGTCCTTGATCCTGTTTATGCTTTTTGATTGTTTGAGGGTGTTTATTTCTTTCTCTAATTATTTTTCCAAGGTGCATTGAATGGGGTGGACATGTACCTAAAATGATCAGACCTATATGGACTTTGAAACTCAAAGGGTCTGTACATGGGCCGCATCGACCTATTAGGTGACCTGCGTTGACCTGACCACTGTGCGACATGGTGAAAATGATGCTAGTATGATGGCGGTGTCGACCTGTTTGGAAACTAGTGCCGACCTGACCAATGCGAGACATAGTGAAGATGATGCTTGTGTGATGACGGTGTCAACCTGTTGGGAAACCAGTGCCGACCTGACCAATGCTCAGTCCTACTGCGATACCTTGGGTTTGACTGAGGTGTGACCTCCTCTGTTGCTGGTGTCGACCTGACCGGTGGCGGTTGCCACTGGCACCTCCTTGGGTTTGAGCTGGTGTTGACCCCCTAGCATGGACATTGGTTTTCTTTGTTTGCTTGGGCTTTTGTATAGAGGTATGATGGCCCTCTTTCCTAGGTGAGTCCATTTTCCCTTTGCCCTTGTCCTTGATGGTTTCTGTGTTTTGTTTAGTTTGATCATTATCATTGAGCATCATTTTTATTAATGGTTTCTGCTTGGATGTCCCTTGTTTAGGAGCGAAGGTAACCAGCTTTAACCCAATTTCTTTCTTGTTCGTTTGATTGAATCCAAGCCCTTCTTTTCCAAGGTCGCTTTTAATTCCCATAACAGCTTCCAGGTTATCTTTACCTTGAGTCATTTTTTCAAGGGAAGTTTGTTTATCTTGATTTTCTTTTTGTAAACTCTTCAGATCTTCTTGAAGTTTGAGATTTACTCCCTTGATAGATTCATACTTTTCTTCAGCAATTTTATTATCATTTTAAAATTTTTGCATGCTCAATTTCAAATCATCAATAACTTTCATCAGGAATTCGTTTTCTCTCCTCATTTCAATCAGTTGGGTTTTGTAATCATCATTTTCAGCAAGTGATTTCCTTAAGTTAGAGATTCCTATTTCTAAACTGGCATTCTTATCACTTAGGAAATTATCTTGACCAGCTGAATTGTTCTTTTTCTTGAGAGACTTGTTTTCCTTCTTCACATAGTCATATTTATCAAGCAATTCATTAAAGGCTTCTTCCCAATCACTACAAGAGAAATTCTCAAAGGAAGATGTTACCTCTTCTTGGTCCTCTCCCCTGGCCATTAAACATATCTTCCTATCACTCTCTTCTCCAGAGGTACTATCTTCTTCATTTTCATCCTCCTCCTCGTCACTCCATGTACTCACCATGGCCTTTGGTTTCTTATTCTTCCGTTGGTTGATTTTTATTCAGGTTCTCTGGACATTCAGATTTTACATGGCCCTGTTTCCTGCAATTGTAGCAAATGATTTTGCCAGTTTTCTTAAAGTTTTCAAATCTGAACTTTGAATTTTTTTCTTACCTTTGGCCTCTTCTTTGTCAGACCCTTACCTTCTTTCCTCAGAAACCTTCTAAACTTCCTTGTGAGCATAGCTATCTCACTCTGATCATCTTCTGAAGTGGATGACTCACCATCCTCTGAGGATTCCTGGCTACTTGGGCTTGCCTTCAAGGCAAGCGGCTTCTTCTTTTTCACATCCTCATCCTTCTTTTTCAAGTTTAACTCGTAAGCCATAAGTGAGCCAATTAGCTGATCAGGAGTTGTAGTAGGAAGATTCCTAGACTCCTCCACAATAGTGGCCTTTGTATGCCAGATGGGAGTTAAGGATCTAAGAATTTTCCTAACCAGTTCATAGTCACTGTATGTTTTCCCTAGGCCTTTAAGACCATTCATAAGTTGTGTTAGCCTAGCATACATTTCAGACACTCTCATCAGGTTTCATTTTGAAGGCTTAATACTCAGATATTAACATGTTAGCTTTCGTTTCTCTTACCTCTGAAGTTCCTTCGTAAATCACCTCTAGCTTGTCCCACATTTCTTTAGCTGTAGCGCATGACGACACTCGTGAGAACTCAGTTGGATGCAATGAGCACTGCATGATGTTCATCTCTTGCCAGTTAATGTTGGATTTCCGAATCTGCTCTCGAACCCACATGTCCTCATCGTCTGGGAGTTGATATGGTCCTTTGCTCACGACCCTCCAAATCTCATGGTCCTGAGCTCTCAGAAATACCCGCATCCGATTTTTCCAATAAGCATAATTAGTACCATCAAAATAAGGAGGCCTATTGGCGTGGCCTTTAGGCATCATCCCTTTAGAGTCCATCCCACTATATCTCTCTGGGTTGTAAGACCCTCAACAAGAGAACCTGGCTCTGATACCACGTGTAGGATCTAGTAGGATGACAATCTAGAGGGGGGTGAATAGATTGGCCCCATTTTTAAATGATTGATAATAAAGATGAAGTAGATATCAAACGATCTGATGGCAGATGATTTAAGTAGTATAATATCAATCACAATCGGCCCTAAGCATTCATCTAACGCCAGAGCAACCAGAGATAGAAAATGCAAACCACATAAGGAACACATACTTTTAAGGTGCTTCGGTCTCCCTATGGAAACCTATGTCCACCCCTCATCAACTAGTGAGGATCCCTACTGAGCTTCACAGCTTTCTAACGAAAGGACCAAATCCTCTAAACCGCTGAGCCTTACAGCTTAAGCTTACACGAGGAACAAATACTCAGCACGCTGTCAAATAGCTTGCAGGCGTCCAAGCCCTGACCACAGATCTGAGATCTCCCTCAGACCGTCTTCCTACTCACAGGTAGGGAACAAAATACAAATGACTGAGTTCAAAAAAAAGAAGAAACAAAGTAAAACAAAAAGGAAACTGAATGTATCAGATAGTAGGAGAATTAAGCTCAAGGAAGAGAAATTTGTCTGATGATGATGAAGGGAGGAAGCTTTCGATCTCGACCATATGTTGTAGCCTCTTCTCAGCAGGTTGAAGAGTTGCAGAATCAACTTCCTCTGATGGTGTATCTCCAGGGTCTCGATGGTAACTCTCTTTCTGGTGATGGATCGCCTGATTTCAGGAGATTGAGCTTCAGACATCGATACTCTGCTTCACGCGATCTCTTCACTTCTTCTATTATTCTCTTCTTCTCTTCTTCTCTTCTTCTCGAACCTGCCTGCGTCCCAAGCTTCTTCTCAGGTCTTTTTTCACACTCACGTGAATATCCCCTTCCATCCGATTTTCTTCAGCACTCGATGGCCTTCACCTCTGGCACGTGTCTGACACGCGCACGCAAAAAGGACAAGCGGTATCTTTGTGGGACCCAGCTGGGGCATAATCCCACATAACAAAAATGATTCTCCTCATAAAGGTCCTTCTAGAAGCCCTTTCTTCGTACCTATCTCTGATCCAATGATTGGGATCTGGATCCAAGACCCAATTGGATTCGAAACTGAGATCCGGTGGACGTGATACTTGTAGTGTCGACACTCATTGATTGAAGTGTCAGCACTTCTTATTGGGATTCCATCGACTGGATAGAAGGATCACTTTAGTGTCAACACTTGTGGGAATGAAGGTCGACACTAAGGTAATGAAGGTCGACACTAAGGTACACACCACACATCCCTTTAGCCTGACGTCCCAACACTACTCTTGTTGGTGTCGAGTCTTTCCGTTGCTTTTGATCATGATGTCGACACTATGAGCTAGTGGTGTCGACACCCTGAAACTTCCAGACCTCAAATAGAAATGTGATTTTCCAGTGTTTCTTCTGTGGTGTCGACCCTTGTAGCTTGTGGTGTCGACACCTAGAAGGTGCCAGAACTCGACCAGAGACATGTTCACCTTTCGTTTGATTTTTGGTGTCTGCACTGTGATAAAGTGAAGTTGACCTGTCTAACAACACTTGAAAAACTTAATTAGACACCCACAAAACAATAATGAATCATGGTGTGTTATCATCAAAACCTAGGGACACAACAATTTTGGGATCGGGGGAAGCTGTGTATCAGCGGGTTAGAGGATTGGTTCCTCAGGTCAGGCTGTGTATCAATGGTCAGAGGATTGGTTCCTCTTTGTGAGATTGGTTCCCCGGAAGTTGTGAATCAGCTGTTGTAAGGGATTGATTCCCTCGAAGTTGTGGATCAGCGGATTAAGCTGTGTGTCAGCGGAATCCTCACTTGGTTGAGTGGGGGGTGGATGTAGATCTACTTTGTGCAGGTTGAATCACCTAAAAATAGCTGTGCATCGTGGTTTGGCCGTGTGATTATTTTCTCTTCTTAGATTTGCATTTACAACATCGCATGGTTCGTTCAGGTTAAGTCAATCTAAGTTGGTATATCAAAAGGTGTTCACATACACCTTGTGTGAGGAGAGTTTCTAGACTCAACCCTCTGCCTAGTACCAACTTAATTGACTAATTGTTTGAGATAAGTTTTATGCTGGATGATTATTGTTTGAGTATTTTAATTTCTGATCGGTATAACTATTACCTGTAGTGTGTTCGACATAGGTTCTACAAGAACAAACTTATGGTTATTCTTGGTTATTGTTCTTTATGTGCACTTGATCTGTGCTCAAGGTTAAGTCAGTTTAAGTGCTAGACACTAGCTCTGCATGAACCAGTGATTGCTAAGATGATATATGTTGCATTACTCTAGTTTGAACTTGGATTTTTTACTTGGGCATAATTTAAAAAGAGGATCTATTCACCCCCCCTCTAGATCTTAGTTACACACCCAACAATTTTTTATGGGGAGCTTTTTCTCTGATGACTGGATGCCTTTTTCATTTTTCTTGGTTTAGTCACTGGACCATTTTTTTTTGGGGGGGGAGAGGGGGTGAACTGGGAATATAGATTGTGCTGCCTTCTCTTGCTGGCTGGTGGTACAACCACCCTAATTAGAGACGTAGAAGTAATTATTCCTAGATTGGGAACGAGTTAACTCTCTGAGTTCAACAGAATGTGTCACCCCGACTGAACTAGTGTAGAATGACATTGTTGCAGTCGATGGTTTTCCGTCCAACAACCACCCTGGATGACTGGACCTGCATTGAGCAACTGAACTGAAGCAAAGAATCGGGTGGCTACCGTAGAGAGAAAAATTATTGCCCACACCGATCTGAAATCACAACCACCTTTATCTTGATCACATTATGTTCTTTTAGACCCCTTTTACAGCTGTTTCTGAAATTGTGATAGGAAAATTACCCTTATACCCTAAAAATCTTTTGAAATTACTCTTATATATTCACTTTTACCGTGTTTATCGTAATATTTCTTAAATCCCTAAGATGGAGTCATTGTACCCTTGTTCTGATCATGTTATTACCGTTGTTAATTAAAGTTGGGTTACATAGGTGAAAATCTCTAACTTACCCTTAGTTAAAACTCTCTCTCTCTCTATCTCTCTCTCTCTCTTGCATCAGGCCAGAGAGTAGGGGGGTTGTGAGGGGTGTTGTAAGGCTTGGCCAGGGGTCAGAGCAAGGGTTGGTTGAAGGTCAGGTGGGTACACCTAATTCTCTTTCTCCCTCCACACTAGTCACAATCTCTCTCTCTCTCTCTCTCTCTCTCTCTTTTGAGTGCACCAGGGCCGGAGGGCGGGGGGTTGTAGAGGGTATTGTAGGACTTGACCGGAGGTTAGGGTAGGGGTTGGTCGAAGGTTAAGGGGGTGCACCTGGTTCTCCCCCTCACCCCACACTGGCCACTCTATGTGTGTGTGTGTGTGTCTGCACTCGCCAGGGGTGTTAACGTTGGAGGGGGAGACCCCCTTTGGCTCCCTTCCCCCTCCCCTGCATGCTCGATCTCTCTCTCTCTCCCTCACACACGGCTCTAGCTCCAGCTTTGTCGCGTCGGACCCCCTCCTCTTGGACATGCCCAGGCTCCCCCACTTCTATTGGGATGACCCCTTGCTCCTCCTACGCGAGTTGTAGCTACAAGGAGGATGAGGGGAGGTGATAGCCGACATCCCCTGCCTTCCATCGGAGGCGTTGGGTCAGGTGTTGTGGCTGTTGCACTGCTGTGGTTGTCCTGGCAGTGGTTGCCCTACTCGCCGTCGTGTTTATGAAAGGGACGAACAGAGGAGTATCCCCACCTCCTCTCCTCCCTCGCATCCCCCGTCGGCTGCCAGCTTCTCCATCTCATAGAGGAGGATCATGAGTATCCTGCATCGATAAAGGCACTTTCTCGTCGAGGTGGAGGCACATCAGCGTGATGTTTTTTTTCCTTTCTCTCTCTCCCTGGGGCACCCACCGACAAACCTCTCTCTCTCTCGCCCCACACCATAGCACACCGCCACCATCCGTCCATCCATAGTTGGTGCTCACCCCTCCAGGCGGCCCCTTTCTCAGACGTCCCGTGCCCACCTGTCATTGTTGCCATTGAGGTGAGTCTCTCTCTTCCCATGACCATCTCGGCCACCATCGAGCCCTCCTCCTGCAACTCCAAAATCACTGCCATCTCCCACTTAATATCCCCCTCCTGCTACTCCGCCATCGCCAACACCAGCACCCACTCATTCATCTCCTTCACCCCCAACTTAGTCACTACCACCACCGTCCACTGAGTCACCTCCTCCTCCTCCCCCCACCACTGTCCCCACCTCTATGTGTGTGTGCACGCGCGTGTGTGTGCGCGCGTGCACGTGCGCGCGCGCGCCCGCTAGGCATGCCGGCACCAGAGGGAAAGGCCCTCTCTAGCGCCCTCCCCCCTCGCCGGTATCGGAGAGGGCAGCCACTTCCCATTCTCTCTCTATATCCTTTCAATATAAATAGGGGCAAAATGATAAACTCATATGAGTGAGTTATCACTGTTTGCATGGAATTTAACTCTAGGGATACTACCGTTCTAGTTAAGAGATTTGAAGGATATTATGGTAAATACAATAAAGGTGAGAGTGTAAGGATAATTTTAAAAGTTTCTAGAGATATAGGGGTAATTTTCTCAATTTTGATTGTCCTAGGAAGAAAAAGCCTCCTCTTTGTTCTCTGTGGTTCTGTGAGAACCGCACCCCCCGGCCCAACCCCGAGAAGAAAATACAAGATAGAAAGAATGCCTGCTTAGAAGTGTGATGCTGACCGTCAGGAATAGGTTTGAGGAACGAACTCCAAATGAAGGCCCTCTTTTGGGTGTATCACCGAGTTTCCTAAAGATGACTCGGATCGTCCGAGGGTGAGCATGAGTTTTCACTGACATAAAAATCACGATAATTACTAAAAATAACTCTATCATATGTGCATTTTTCGAAATACAATTTTAAACGAATATTTGATCAACAAAATTCTTAAGAGCAGAGAGATCAGAAGCGAGAGCATTACCACCGGTGAATCAGAACATGCTCTTACCGTTTGGAGAATACCCGATGATAATAAGACTCGTTTGGCATCTCACCTTTCCGGAGTCCAATTCCTCCTCGCACATAGAATGGAAGAATTCACTGTGAGGGGCTTTGAAAGCCCTCCCTCCCTCTTTGTTGAAGGTCGTTCTGGGAGTACGGCATGAGTTGCTTCACAGTGGTGTAGTGCTTGGTACTCAGAACATACAAATAACTAATCAATAATACCACGTAGTCTACTAACCAGGGAGTCTACTTCTATCAAAGTGTACAAATCCCCTTGTAGCATTGAGAGGGAGATCAAGATGTCTTTGTCATGCACCCTAGATTTGCTGCAAGACCATTTCCTCCCCTGAAAATATGATGGAGAGACACTTGGAAAAATGGAATAAAGATTGCAGCACTTTCTCACACCAATGCCGTCAATACCACCACGGTGGATTCTATTTTACTTTTGCGTGAAATAAACAATGGCCTGCGAGTCCACAGGGTGAGATACCTCTCGTGTTACCGTACCTGCTACAACCAAGGATCAGGGATCTGACTGGGGATTGGCCGTTCAAAAATCGATCCTGGTTGGCAGGCGGGATCGACCGATCTCAGTCCAATCCTAGTCAAAGTTAGGCCAGCAACTTGTAGGCCGAGTCCACCCAACCTGGGCCGATCCCGACCCAATCTTACTTTGAAATTTGAAATTAATTTGAGCGGGATCAACTAGGATAGCCCAATCGTGGCCGATCCAAGTCGATCCCGACCGATCCAACCCAAGAATTGTGATTGGATCAGCCAAACCCAAAATCGATCGATTCAGTTGATCCGATATGATCTTTCCTTCGGATCTGATCCTTCCTTCCTTCCATGGCGCTATAACTTATCACATGACGGATTTAATTAATTTGAATTAAAATTTAGAAACAACTATAAAAATATTTATAATGTTGCCATACATGCCTTCACAAGTTAATGGACGGTAATTAACATGGATATTTCTTCATATAAACCTACGATGATGGTACCTAAGCTAGATGGTGCAGCCGTCATTGGACTGAACCTGATTCAATCGAAGCCTTCCAACTGTCGGGGTGAAAAAACTTAATAAAAAATAGATTTTTTTGCACGAAAATCGTTGTTATATATGAATTTGCAGAATGACTCAAATGTCCCTCGTTTAAACATCTGCCATAATTTAAGGAAGGGGGGTTTCCTCTCATCCCCTCCCCGCAGTCAGGTTGCTCTAGTTGGTAGGTGAAGCTCACTCGCGATAAAGGAGGAAGCGGCCAGTAGGTTCTTCATCGCCGGCTGGCAGGATCTTCATCTCCTACAGGCAGGGTCGTCTTCTCTGTCATCGTTTAAGGGTTCCGTAGAGGGGGGTTTCCTCTCATCCCCTCCCCACAGCTAGGTCGCTTCGGTTGGCAGGTGAAACTTGCTCGCTATAAAGGAGGAAGCGGCCAGTAAGTTCTTCATCGCCGGCCGGCAAGATCTTCATCTCCAACGGGCAGGGTCGTCTTCTCCGACGGGTAGGGTCGTCGTTCAACTTCGACGGACATGGTTCCTTTTTCCTTGTATCAGATTCGCCACATTGCCACCCTCTAATCTTCTTTTCACCCACTCTATTTTCTCTGCTCTAAACGCGAACATGAGCTAGAGTTCATCTATTGGCACTTCTTTCCGACCATCCCATGTACAAGTTGAACCTCCTATGTGTTTCTACCACCGGCCAGGTCGGACCTTCAATTCTACCGGAGAAAGAAGTAAAGGGCGGCAATTTTATGGATGCTCTAGATGGGGGATAACATAAGAACTAATTTTTATATTTATTTTCTTAATTTTAGGGTGTTATTCTGATACAATTTTTATGACTGATCACTAAATTTCTGATTTTTTGATGGGCTACAAATACTTGCGATTATTTCAACTAGGTTGATGATTTTCACCATTCCATTGTGGATGTGAAGTATCAAATTCAAGCTTTGCAAGAACTTATAGAAAAGTAGAATGGAGCTTTTGAGAAGAACATAGAATCTACGGAGATTTACTCAATAGATGTATCATTGTAGTTGTCTTCATGTTTGTGATGTATCTTTTCATTAGGGTTTAAATATTACATAATGAGGCATTGATCCTCTTGGTTAATAACATGTATTTGTCTCTTCCAAATGTATTTTCATTCGGATAGCATGTACAACACATAACATTAACTTTAAAAGTCATTACATCATAAGAGCTCATTTCGGATAGCATGTACATTCCTTTGAGCTCCTTTCGGATAGCATGATACCAAAAGACTTTAAAAGTCATTACATCAAAATACACATTGTGTTTAGAATTCATTACTTCAAAAAACCCATTATCTTTATAGGTCATTACATCAACAACATGTTCAAAAGCTTGGACCAGGTTGATTGACATTGCTCGTAGAAGTGTTTCCTTGTGTGACGACCTAGGGTCCGGATACCGGGTAAACCCGATAACACTTGGATCCTGTGAGGCCTCCCAAGAGCGGAAAAGCTCCGAAGGGATAAAAGGAGTGTGTGTAGTACATTGAAGTCCTAGATAAAATAGTAAGCAATTAATATTTCAATGATCAGGTTTGCCAAACTAGCAGAAATAAAATTACATTTTCAATTAACAGTTTAAATTAACAGAGTCTAGTCCAAAGTTAAAGACAAGTACAGACCAATAGAAATTAAAACGTACACTGAAGTCGGGAGAAGCCTGACGCAGAGAACGCTGACAAAGCAGGCAACAACGAACTGACGCACCGCGTCACGAACCACCAGGAAGAAGAAGTCCACACCTGAAAAGTAGGGGTGAGCCTCGTATCACTGGCTTAGTAGGGGTCAGATGGATCCCCACTGAAAATAACGCAGTAACACGCTAAACAGTAAAGCAGGAACAGCAAGAGTAACAACAGTAACAATAAAAGTAAAGCTGTAAAAAGCAGGAGTAAGCAAAAGAAAGAACAGCTAAAGAGAGAGAGAAGCCGTACTAACCAGAAACATGGCCGCCGACCAAACCATGGCTCTCTACGCTACTCCAAGCGACAACAGAAAGATGAATCCTGATCTCACAAAGTCAGGCGTTACCGATCCGTCAACCGAACATAAGCTCCAAAGCTAGAGCCTAACAAAACAGGCAAAAGCCCTATAAAAAACCTACACAGTCAAAGGCACGAACATACACAACCAAATCGTCGTGTACGTTACACCAGACTGGACCTCGAGTAAAGCCACGACCGACTACACGGAATCCAATGACGAAAACACACATCACGAGACACGAGAGTCACTAGAGTCATGCGTCAAGTGACAAGAGCACCTCCTCACTAGAAGAACAGCCAGATGCGTCCACTGACGTCTTACAATGCGCCACAAGTATCTCCCACACGTCTAGAATGACGGTAACTGAGACACTCACTGAACCAAATATGAGGAACGACAATACCAAGTACAAGGAGCAACGGTACCACAGAATCAGGAACAAGATACCTCAACAACGAGTGACTAGTCAGGGTCACGCTCGTCAGCGCTCGTCCAACCGCCCCTGACCACGTGTGCACACACAAGCTTAATGCCTTGAGTCAGGCCTCTAGCTAGCTTTCTCCCCCAGTAGGACGCTACTATAAAGCAAGGGAGCTCACGAAAACTGTTAGAGATGTATGCCCTTCAAGCCAATCACAAGTGTTGTGATGGTGACATTTCTTGTACAATTTCATTCAATAAACTAATGGCATTTTCTTCATTATATTCTTAGCACGTTATAGTATGTTTGTTGTAATATGATGAAGTCCTTGAATATGAGTTATGATGACTGGATCATGATGAGATTGTGATAATGAGAACAGCCATCTAGATGTTTATATTCTAAATGTTCCTGGTCGTAGGATCTTCAAGAAGGGACATTGAAGATCCGGATAGACCGGTGCACGTGGTACTCACTCATGTGATGAGGGTGGTCGATCTCATAATCACCGGTGTGGTGACATCAAGGTACACGTGCAGGTGCTCATTGATGAATGAGTTCACTGAACTGACCCGATCTAGAATTCCTGAATGGTAATCATGCCGACTGTCAATCAGGAGATTCTAGTGCCACAGTAGCATAGTTGGATCTTTGACCTGAGTCACAAAAGAGGTTTTGCATGGACTCCACTGAGCGTTTGATTGCTGACTCATGAACTTCAATCTTGTGGTTCTTAATAGTTAGCTATTCGGACTCAGTGGGATTCATGTGAAAACACTTTGGTGGACAACAAGGGATCATTCACTCTCTGCATGGATTAAGAGAGAGAATGCTCTATGGACATGTACTTAGAAATACCTGGCCAGGGTATGGGGGTTCACTTAGAAAAGAAGTTTTCTAGTGAACTGTACTTAAGAGTACAAGGGTCCATAAGATCAGGATGCTTTAGGGTTTGACAATTTGACCGTACCCTAATTCTGATTGGAGCATTGTATGAATGAGGATCTATAACTGTGTGGAATCTGATGACGGAAAGATTCAATATGGGTTGCATCCCTCCCAAAGTCATTTGGGATCACGAGGTGTTGCTTGGTGCCGTTCGTGGTCGGAAAGCCTGTTAAATCCATGAAGAGTTATTGGATTATAACTAATTAAGTTAAGAAGAGTTCTTAGCTTAATGGGCCTGAAAACCAAACAGACTATTGGGCCTAGAGGGTCACACACAATAGAGTAGTGGATCAGACGGAGAAGGACGGCAATTATAGACCGTTTCTGGGTTTTTGTGAAAAATGCCAGAGTCTATAAATATACGCTGAGGAGAGAAACCCTAAAAATACGCTGAGGAGAGAAACCCTGGCCAAGCACTAGGGTTTCTCCCCTGGCCGCCGCCCCCTCTCTCTCTCTCCTCCCTGACCTGGGGGCACCCCTCTCTCTCTCCCTCCTCCTACGGCGGTGGATGGTGGTGCTGAGGAGTGGCCGACGTGTGGAGATCGAGAAGGAGACTCCGTCCGTTCCCGCTGCTCGTGTGGATACATCTAGAGGCCGGACACTTGGACGGCTAGCAGCCCGACGAGCCTCTACTCGATCGTCTTCGGGCATCTGGGAATTGATTAATCCCGCAAAGGTATAGAACTGTTCTTCCTTGGCGGGTTCTACGATGAATAGTTTTTGATTTTGATCGCCAGCAACGATACGACTCTTAGGGTTTCGTTGTTTCCGCTGCTCCTCTGATCGAAACCTTACAGTGGTATCAGAGCCAGGTTGCTGGTTTGATCAAAATTGAGATTATTATATTATTTTTCGTCATTCACGTTCATGCTTAGGGCTCAATTTAGGTTGTTCGATTGAGTCTCTCACGGATGAGTTTTTGGTCAATTGATCCCATGGAATTGTTCCTGGTATCAAGAGGATCAAAACGCACGTTTTGGTGCGTTGATTGACCCTATGGTGAGGGCGAATCGAACGAGTCTTCAGGGCGGTGGTCACCGTTCGCAAAGGGAGAGGGAGGCCGATTCAGGCCGTTAATCTCCAATTCTGGATGTCCATGGGGCTGGCAAGGGTTGCTGGACAATTCCCCATGGCACCCACGGTGTCCGCGTCCGTGTGGTGGCCGGATTTGGGGCTCCAGCGAAGTTCGCGGCGAGCTTGTTGGGGCGGCGGCGTGTTCTTCGCGGCCTTCTTCTCCGGCCACGGCGTCGAGGGCGGTGGCCGGCGGAGGTGCCGGCGTGACCCCAGGGGTCGTCCGCGATGGTCGGGGGTGGCGGACAGGCCCCCTGCGGCGAGCACCGGGGGCTAGGGTTTTACCCCAGCCCCCTCCCCTTCGCGATCGGGCGGGGAAGACAACCCCCGCGGGTATCCCGCGGGTGGATCCGACCCGCGCCCGGATCCGCGCCCTGATCCGGCGCGCGCCCGGATCCGCGCCCGATTAGGCCCCCCCCCCCCTTTAATTTTTTTTTGAATTTTATTCATTTTAAAATGTTTAAAATGCATACAATGTCAGAAAAATTCCGGGAAAATTCTGAAAAATATTTTAATGGATTATAAAATTGTTTTAGAAATCTGTTAACTTATTTTTCATTATTGGCCCTTGGTTAATTAGTTAATGGGAATTTTAAAATGGTTTTAAGTATTTCCTATTATCTAATTAATTAATGTTAATTACTATAAGGATGTGATTCTTATGAGGTTAATTAACAGTATATTATTGTTGAGCCCATGCAGTGAATGTGTATGACTTTTGTCTAAAGTTGTTTAGACTTGATTGTTTTAACTAAATTGTTTAGTTAATTATTGTTGTGTGATTTCAAAACTAATTACTATTATTTTGAAATCAATATCTCGCTATAATTATATGATAATTACTTTATGATGCATGTGATGTGTCATGTATGTGGATGGATGGTCATGGACTTAGTTATCATGTGATGGTATGGTTTGTGGTGAATGGATCATGATGTGATTATTGGGGCCTGCGTGCCTCCTTCTCTCCCTCTCTTATTAATCCGGGTTGTACATTCTATCTCCCACCTATGTTGTACTCCCCTTGACTGGTTCAAGGTTTCTTATTATTATCTGATGTATATTTTTGAGCCTGCGTGCCCAAATTTCAAATTTACTTGTAATAATGAGAAGCGGATGGAGACCAAGAAGGAGGCCGACTACGGTGGCTCGGGAGATTCTTCACATCCAGTGGGAGCATTGGATGCTCCAAGTATTTATGAATTTACCATGTTGTGTGTACATTACCAACTGGCTCTGGTAATGTTGCTAGGTTTAAAGTCCATGATCATCCATCGGTGTTATAGCATATATTTGATATATGTGGTTATGCTACTAATTGTATATATATACACATAATTTTAGAGTATATTCGATACTCCAAATTATTATTATATATATAGCACCTATATTGATGAGACCAAAATATTCAAATCCCCTTCAATCAAATATTAGGTCGATAAGCGTGAGACATTAAGAATGTTCCACGTAGCCTTCCGTTGTTATAGTCAAAGTGAGCCGTCCTTAGACTGTGGGAGTTTGTTGTGCTACCACAAGACTATCACAGCAAGGGGATGGAGACTTAGGCTAGGGCTTGGGCCGAACCTTGGGATGGGGGCTGGCATGGCTTTGTTGTGCTACCACAAGAGTTATGTCATAAACCCACTCTCATAACGTAACAACGGGTTGGACCTAACCAACGCTCGTGGTTTGTTGTGCTACCACAAGATCACGAAGCGTTTGGAGGCTAAATTACTGGGAGTTACAAGGAGTTGTAATTGGCAAGAGTTGCCTACCCATTAAGTATGGGGTAGTTTGTTGTGCTACCACAAGACTACTTCCATAATGTTAATGGGATCCTAGTACCCACTAGGACACAGTCGTTGTGTCCCGTCTTTGCATATTAGGGGTTATGCAAAATCGTCAAAAATTAGTGGGAGTATTAAGTTAGCATAAAAGTTCATGTCTTAATTTAATATCATGAATATCTGCAATGTTGTTCTAAATTCTGTTATTTCCTCTTATAGATCGCAATGATGAACCACCCATTGAGAGGCATATTGGATGCCAACAGGCTGACTGGTCCAAATTATGTCGATTGGCTCAGGAATCTGAGAATTGTTCTCACGGCTGAGAAAATAGCCCATGTCCTTGAGCAGCCTGTTCCCCCTGTTCCTGCTGATGATGCCGATGAGGCTGAGGTGATTCTTTATGAGAAGCATAAGGAAGATGCCACTCTGGCCCAATGTTATATGCTAGCCTCCATGACTAATGAGTTACAAAGGCAGCATGAAAAGATGGATGCTAGATCCATCCTATTCCATCTGGAGGAGCTCTTTGGAGCTCAGAGTAGAACAGAGAGATATGAGATATCTAAGAATCTGTTCGGGGCCAAAATGTCTGAGGGAACATCTGTGCAGACACATGTTCTCAAAATGATAGAGTGGAATGAGAGGCTAAAAGAATTAGGTTTTAATATGAACAAGGATTTGTGCATTGACCTAATCTTGCAGTCTCTCCCATGTTCATTCTCCCAGTTCATAGTGAATTTCAACATGAATAAGATAGAGTGCTCTCTAGCAGAGCTTGTTAATATGTTGAAGACAGCTGAGGGGACAATGAACAATGGGAAATCTTCTGTGCTACTTGTTGGTAAGACCAACAAGAAGAGAAAGAATCAATCTGTTTTTAAGAAAAACAAGAAGAAAAAGTAGGATAAGCAGGGAAAGACTGCCAAAAAGGATGAGGCTAAGAAGGACAAGGGCCAATGTTTCCACTGCCATAAGGATGGTCATTGGAAGAGGAACTGTAAGTTGTATCTTGCAGAAAAGGCAAAACAGAAGCTTGGAGAAGCTTCAGGTATGTTCATGATTGTTGACCTAAACTTGTCTTATAGATCCACATCGTGGGTATTAGATACTGGATGTGCATCTCATATCTACAATGACTTGCAGGTGCTGACAAGCAGTAGGCAATTGAACAAAGGCGAGGTTGACTTGCGACTGGGAAATGGAGCAAAGGTTGCTGCGCTCGCGGTTGGGAAGGTGAACCTCCAGATGCCTACAGGAGTTACACTAGAGCTTATAGACTGTTATTATGTTCCTTCTATAATAAAGAACATTATTTCCATTTCTTGCTTAAATAAATATGGATTTGTTGTAAGTTTTGGAAACAATGGTTGTTCTTTATTATTAAATGGTGAATTATTTGCCAGTGGGAGCTTAATGAATGGTTTGTATATTTTAGATGTGGCATCTTCTGTGATGTGTGTGGACAAACCTCTTAAGAGAAAAAGAGGCAATGTGAGTCAAGCTTATCTTTGGCATTGTAAGCTTGGTCATATCAATGAGGAAAGATTGAAAAAGTTGTGTAAGAATGGATACCTTGAACCATTTGATTATGAATCATTCACGACTTGTGAATCTTGCCTCATGGGAAAGATGACCAACTCTCCATTTTCTGGACATGGAGAAAGAGCAAATGGGTTATTAGAACTCATACACTCTGATGTGTGTGGACCTATGTCCATACATGCCAAAGGAGGTTATTCATACTTCATTACATTCACTGATGATTTCTCAAGATTTGGATACGTGTACTTAATGAAGTACAAATCTGAAGCTTTTGAGAAATTTGTCGAGTTTAAGAATGAAGTAGAGAAACAAACCGAGAAAAGTATTAAAACTCTTCGATCAGATCGAGGGGGTGAATACTTGAGTACGGAGTTCACACAGTTTTTAAGGGATAATGGAATATTGTCTCAATGGACTCCTCCTTATACACCTCAGCTGAATGGTGTGGCAGAAAGGAGGAATCGTACCCTATTAGATATAGTACGGTCCATGATGTGTTTTGCTGGTTTACCCTTGTCCCTTTGGGGTTATGCCTTGGAGACTGCTGCACACTTGTTGAACAAAGTCCCATTGAAGTCTGTCGACTCCACTCCATATGAGATATGGAAAGGAAAGAAGCCAAATCTTAAGTATTTTAAGGTTTGGGGTTGCCCTGCCCATGTAAAGAAACATGACTCTAATAAACTGGGATCTAAGATTGAGAAGTGCAGGTTTGTGGGATATCCTAAGGAAACTTATGGATATTATTTCTACCAGCCTAGCGATCAAAGAGTGTTTGTAGCTAAACGTGCTGTATTTCTTGAGGAAGAGTATATCCTTGAAGGAAACAGTGGGAGCTCGGTAGAACTAGAAGAAGTTCTAGAACCACAACCTGTTAGTGTACCTTCTCAAGATCCAGTACAAATTGACCCACAAACTGTGCATAGGTCAGGCCGGATACCTGTTCAACCAGATAGATATGTAGGACATATTTCTGGTAAGGTATCACATAATGAGGATGATGATCCTAAGACCTACGAGGAGGCAATGAGTGTCATTGACTCCAGGAAATGGCAAGAGGCCATGATATCTGAAATGGATTCCATGTACTCCAACCAAGTTTGGAACTTGGTGGATCCACCTGAGGGTATTATACCTATTGGATGCAAGTGGATCTTTAAAAGAAAGATTGGAGTAGATGGAAAGGTTGATACCTATAAGGCAAGGCTTGTAGCGAAGGGATATCGTCAAAGGCAAGGGGTTGACTATGACGAAACCTTCTCTCCTGTAGCCATGCTAAAATCCATTAGAATTTTACTCGCCATTGCTGCACACTATGATTATGAAATCTGGCAGATGGATGTGAAGACGGCATTCCTCAATGGAAACCTTGAGGAAGAAGTGTACATGACACAGCCTGAGAGATTCACATCTGTTGAGTCTTGTTGAATCTTTACATGTTTTGATGATGACAACACTATAAGTCTTAGTGGTCTTCAAAAATTATGTCTATGTGAAAATTTAACAAAAATATTTCTCTGTGAAAATGAACAAAGAACATGTTTGTTGAAGAATGAACCTTCATTTCACTTCAGGTATCTTTCAGGGACTGTATTCGTGTTGGTTGGCACCTCGTCTTGTTTTGTATATAACACCTCGTGTTGCTCTGCTTGTCTTAGTGTCGTTTTAGTTCTAGTACTGTTTGTATTTCCGACACGCCGTGTCGTCATCTCTTACCACGTGTTGTTCATGTTTACTGTCCTTCAAGTCGTGCGTCCGTGTTGTTTCCACTACATTTTGTGTCATTTGATCTTTACTTCGTGTTGTTTTCATCGTCTTCGTATCATTCTCCGTGTAGTGTGTGGTTCTGTCAAAGTTCACTTCGTGACACTTACTGTTGTTCTTCGAGTCGTCTTTATCGTGGTCTCACTGTTTCGACTTCGTGTCGTTGTCAGTTCGTGTCTGTCTTATGTTGAAACCACACTTCGTGTTGGTTTCTGTTTTGATGAACTTCGAGTCGTTTCCCAGTGAACCCCGTGTTATTTTTAACTCCTGCGTCATCCTTGTCTTCACTCCGTGTCTATTTTCTGTTCTCATCATACTTAGTGTTGTTTTTCATTTCATGTCAACTTCACTTCGTGTCGTCTCACCTCGTGTCGTTTTTCCTCGTACTGGTCTCTCTGACTTCGTGTCATTTTCCTTGTTTTCACTTCGTGTCGTTTTACTTCTTGTCTTTTTCACTTCGTGTCAAATCACTGTTCTGTCTTCGTGTTGTTTACAACTCCGTGTCAATTCTTGTACTTCATCTTGGTGTTGTTTTTCAACCCGTGTCGATTACTGTTTCGACTTCGTGTTGTTTTCAACCCGTGTCGATTACCGTTTTGACTTCGTGTTGTTTTCAACCCGTGTCGATTACTGTCTTGCCTTCGTGCTATCTTCACCTCGTGTCATTTATCTTGTTGCTTCTTCGTGTCGTTTTTTATTCTTCCATGTCCTCGTGTCTTTCTTGTATTGAAACCATACTCAGTGTTGGTTTCTGTTCTTGTCTTCGTGTCTTCGCGTCGTTTTTCTGTCTACCTCGTAAAGGTCTCTTAGTAATGTTCATTGTGTCACCACTGTATCTCGTGTCGTTCTCTGTTTAGTACCTCTTGTCGTGTCCACTAACCTCATGCAGTTCTAGTTCTTATGGCACTCAATATTAATGGCTCTTATCTCGTTGCAGGTCCGAGGAAGAACATTCATCAGTGTCTGGGTGCACATGATCCGATACTGAAGGAACAAATACACCAAGGGCACGTGGCAGGAAGGTTCTGGATCGAGCGTGGGAGGCACACGCGTTTAGTGCCCTATCCATCTGCTGCCGCTATAAATAGAAACCTTCGCCCACCGATGAAGGGTGATCGGAGCTAAGAAAGAAAAGGCAGTGTTACAGAGAGCTCGATCCAGCAGAAGAAGAAAAAGGAAAAGAGAGAGAGATAGTGATCGTGTGAAAGAGGAAGAGAGTTTAAGAGAAAGAAAGAGAGAGAGAGAGAGTGAATGAGAGAGTTTGTGGAGAAGAAGAAAGAAGCTTACCTGAAGATCTGTCCTCACTGGACCTTGGATCAGATCCAGGCCAGTCAGCTCCAGTGGGAGCCAAATTGTGCATCTCGTGTTTCAGCTTCTGTTTGCTGAAGCTATTTTTCGTTTATTATCTTTTCTTTGTTTTCTGGTTTGCTGTGCTTTTCGATCCTCTGGTCTGAGGTCGGGTTCCCTCCGGTTAGGAGGAAGGGAGATCTGATCTCCAGTTGCAAGTAGCTGGGAGCTACTTGTGGGTTCCCTCCGGTTTGGAGGAAGGGAGACTTGTCTCCGGTTCTGGGCTTGTGGATTCAAGTCCAGAGGTTCCCTCCAGTTTGGAGGAAGAGGGGAGGTTGTTCCCCTGGTCAAGCTGTGTGGCAGCAATTGTTTGCAGACTGAGTCTGCTTGGTTCTAGCGTGTGCTAGTGAAGCCTCACTCCGGTTGGGAGTGAGGGGTGGATGTAGGTCTGAAGGACCGAACCACCTAAAAATCTTTTGAGCAGTGGCTTGATTGTTTGGTTTGCTTCCGCTAGATGCTTGAATAGGTGCGCTCAATGGGTTTGTATTTGAGTAGAATAGAATTGGTTCTATTCTGTTTCCTTATCTAGCATCGTTTTTAAATTTGGCCATTATTCGTAGAAGGATTCATTCACCCCCCCTCTGTATCCGGGCCAAGCACCCTAACAGTTGGTATCAGAGCGGGTGTCTGCTTACAAGGTCCAGCGACCTGCAGATCGATCTTGCAATCTTAGGTGCTTATTTCCTTTTAGTGCATCAATATTCTTGTGCGTTAATCTGTGTGTTCTCATGGCCCATCCACCGATCTTCAGTGGTACGCATTTTGATGCATGGTTCGCTGTTTTGAAGAATTATGTTAAATCTGTGAATCCAGACCTGTGGAAAGTAATTTCACATGGTCCTCATGAACTACCTAAGAAAAAGTCCAAATGGACTGACAGTCACAAATCCATGCATGAAGAAAATCAGATAGCAATAAATTTAATGAAGGCAGCTACTGATAGAGCTTTTCATTCATGTTTCTTTGAATCCAGTTCTGCTAAAGATATTTTGGATGCACTGAAGCGAACTCAGGAGATAGATGTGGACAGATGCATGATGGCCAACAGAAGAAATCAAAGTGCCAGCGATCAAGGCAGCAATCAAACTAAAGAAGATGATGATGATGAGGTAAATATCTTCGAGAATTTCTCTCTAGAAGATTGGGAGAATGCATATGCTGAACTATTTGAATCTCATGAACTGTTAAGAAAACAGTATAAAAAGTTGAAAAAGAGTATTCGGGTAGATAGTTCTAGCTCTCCATGTAAAAATTGTTCAAGTACGAAGAAATCTCATGATGCATGTCTGTCTGATAATCATATGTATAAAAACCAGAATGCAGAACTGAAGAAGGAACTTGAATGTGTTCACTCTGAGCTGAACAATTTAAAATCTGAAGATGACTTCCTCAGAAAGCTCTCTAAAGAAAATGATGAACAACTAAAGAAACTTAAACGAGAGAATGAGTTGCTGATTGAAAAATTTAACGCCATAAAATCTGTAAACATAGAATTACAGAAAGATTTTGAAAAACAACAAAAGGAATTGAGGGAGTTTGAAGCTAGGAGAGAAAGCATGGTTAACTCAGAAGATCAGCTTCTAATAAATGAGCTAGTTCAAAATGATAAGCTTAAAGAAGAAGTTGAAAAATTAAAACTGTTAAACAGTGCCATGTCTGAAAGACTTCTCACATTGGAAAAAGGAAAAGCTATCTGTACAAACGAGACTGAAGAGGTAGATGAGCTAAGAAAGGAAATTGAAGAATACAAAACAGCTAACAAGGTTTTGAATGAAGCTGTCAATTGTAGTGAACAAGAGATCACTAGTTATGAAATACACATTGCATCTCTTGAAAATGAAATTCAGGATCTGAAAGCCTCCTTGTCTAAATTTGTTGATGGGCAGAAAAACCTAGACAAGCTGTTAGGTGTAAAAGTCAATGTCAAAAAGGAAGGGTTGGGCTACAATAATCTAACTACGAAGGCTTTGCAGAACAAAGTAATGACATCCTTTGTAAATAATTCAAATATAGCCACTACATCAAAAGACAAACAGCCCATTGTTCAGAAAATACTGGAGAACAAAGATTAACTTTAACAAGGAAGGACTGGGTTACAGTCCAGTCATGAGGAAGGTTGATGGAGTCAACCTGAAAACTGTCTTTGTCAAATCTTCTGAACAGGAAAAACCTTCTGTCTCATCTCCACCTCAGTACAAGGCTAAGAAAACAGAAAAACAAAATAAAAATCATAAAACATCAGAAATTCAAAGGAACAATCTGCATGCTAAAAACTCATCAGATAAATGCCACGTTTTAAAGAAATCAAATGGCTCATGTCATTACTGTGGTAAGTATGGACATCTTATGAGTAACTGCTTTGTGATGGAAAAAGATGACAATAAGCATGCTAGAAAATCTGTGTCTGGTCAGAAAAAGAATGTCATATGTTCTAATTGTGATAAAGTAGGACACACTACTGCTCATTGTTGGTTTGCAAGTAGTAAGGAAAAATCATGTTCATATCATACAAAACACTTTGCAAATCAGCATGCCTTTAACAAGTACCAGCACATTATATGTTTTAATTGCAACAAAATTGGTCACAAGGCCTCTGAATGCTGGTCAGGTTCTTTTAGAAGAAATTCTCTAGTTTGCTCTCACTGTAGAAAGCATGGCCACACAGTCAAGGACTGTTGGCATATTCAGGATAGAAATATGAATTTCAAACATGCCAAATTCCCTGTAAAAGAATCAGCAAAACCTTCATGTCATCACTATGGGAAGCCAGGTCACAGGGCTGCAACCTGTTGGCTGGCAGGATATCAAAACCAAACCAGTTTTGGTAAACAGAAATTTTACCCTGTTAACAGAAAATCTCATGTGTATGCACATAGAATTCATGCTAATAAGAATGTGCATAAATCAGATCTTAAAACTACTCCTGGAAATGTGCTGAGAAAACTTGCTAAACATAATAATGTCATGTCAGGACCCAAGACCTCTTGGGTACCTGTTTGTGCAAAATAAACCTTGTTTTGCAGGTGTGCCTTGGGACTGAAATAAAAGGGGTAATGATCCAAGGCACTCAAGAAGAAAACCCCATTTTCACATTGTTCAGGTAATTTCCCTACATGTCTCATTTTGAAACCTATTGAATATCTGGTTTGATGTATTCTTGCTTATCTTGCTCTTACTTTTATCTAGTGCATGCATATTGAATCTGTTCTTGCATATTCATTCACCATCTGCAAGTTGCATTATTTCCTAAACATGCACTCTGAAAAATTCATGAAAATCTGAATTGCTGATAAGATTGTTAAGTTTACCCTGTTATTCATGACCTCTATGGTATATCAAATGGTAAGCTACCAAAGGCAGGAAAATCTGTCCGGAGGTCCTTACTATGTGTGAGGTGGTCTTTAGACCAAATGCTCCGCCTAGTACCGTAAGTCATTTGGTTGATCAGGGGAGCCAGTATGTGCATGATTCACATCTCACATGTTTAACTGTCTTGGCAAACACTGCATTCAATAAAAAATTAATACCTCCAAGAGTCGTGTGTGAGATGTCCTTGAGTGGGCTGAAAAGGAGCTTGTCAGGCCATTTGGTTTCTGAGGGCCGATGCAGTTTATGTGGTATTAAGATCTGTCATCTCATGAGGTTGCAGTTTGCTGCTCAAGTGCTTCTCTGGATGTGAGACAGAACCTCCTCAAGAATTCTATTTGGATGTGTCCTTAGTGCCTATTGTCTTGAGTGCTCTCTCACTTGTTGGCTTGCTGATAGGAGTGCTGCTCATCTCATTTCATCTCTCTCTATTCAATGAGCCACCTCATTATCTCTCACCTCTCACTATTGGTTCAGATTCTCTCTCGAAGAAATTGTGGTTTCAATCTTTCTTGCTCTTATCAGATAAGATCTGTATACCTTAAACCACCCTATATCAAGTGTAACAATCTACACCCGTTAATAAAGAACTTCAATATTTGGGGGTTATATTTGGTCCTTGATCCTTCTAAGTTATCTTCTCAAGTGTTGATCAACATATTATAAAACTTCCTGTTAAATGAGAAAAACTTATTGAGGATCTCGACTTAACTGAAACTTATGTGAAGAGAGCTCTGAGATAAAAAATTGTGTTAAGTAAGATATATTTTTTTCTAAAATCATGAGAAGTGCTACTAGGGAATACGCCATTATTTGTGGCAGAGCAATGGCTTTTGTGGAGAAATAGACACTCTAGATCAATGAAGTCCAGAGTCTCTGTCATGATACAATTAGCTATCTCTGTGTAGAAATGTTAAAATAAAAAAAAAGGAAAAAAATCCTCAAAAGAAAAAATATCATTGGCATAAAGGTAGTTCGTCCTGAGTAACCAGGGTTTCTGGTGTCTGATAAACATGTCTCCTTGTGTAAAAAGGGACTATACTACCTTGTGTTCAACAAATTGGTTGACCCTGTATGCCTTCTCGTCCATTTAATGAAGAAATGATTTCTGCTTGACATTGATGTGTTATTTCGTTGCTTGACAAACATAAGGTGCAATTTAATCGTGTCTCTCTCTAGGTTAAGCAACTTTAACAGCTAAATTTTGTAATTATGCTGATTTAATATCTTGAGTTAACTGACCTTGGTTTTTGGAAGAATATAACCCGTCCACATATTGAAGGGCTAACTTTAATATGGTGTAGCTGCGTTACATCAGAACTAAGGGTATTTTGGGTATTTACAGAAAAAGTGTGATAAGAGTAAAAAGCTACTCGACAACACCTTTTTTGTTTCTCACGCCTTCAACCTCAAACCCTTTATTTCCTCTTGCCGCTTCCTATTCATCCTCGTGCCGCTCCACCTTGAGCGTCTTCTTCAAACCTATCTCCATCTCTTCCCGCTCACCTTCTTCCCCCCACAGAGGTCCATTCCTCTCTTCTGTCTAGCATCGCGTCCTATAGCAGCCTGCAAGAGAGAGTTGATACTATGAAAGTTCCGGTAGATGGATCAGCAAAGGTCAGCAGCTCCGGGTGACAGGAAGAGGAAGGGAAAAGAAATTGTTGAAGAGCCCTCATCTAAGCAACAGAGATGTCTTGAGCCAGAACCTGCTGCGGAAGTATCTTCCGAACAAGGTACCAGGATGTCTCAGTCTACCGTGTTCGTAGAAAGTGGGAAAATCATTCCTCCTAGATTAATAGATTTCGGAGATGAAACTTTGGTCTCGAAGTTCCCAGAACTGCTGAAAATCTTTGAATTTCAGGAGTGGAGAAATTTCCTAGAAAATCACCGAGTCTTTTACCCTAGGCCGGTAATGGAATTTTACAATAACTTGTCTTGAGCCGAGACAAGTCTGCCTTAGTATCATCTGTTAAAGGAGTCGAGTTAACTGTTACATGTGAGTCCCTCCACAAAGCCCTCTGTGTTCCAGATAAAGGGGAGGTTGAGGGAAGCTTTCGATACAGTCTCCATGAAGCCTTCTCAGTCATTACTGGTAAACCCAGTAACATTCATGATAAGGGGCAGTTGAAGCTAAAAGCTTATCAGACATCGTCATTTCCTCCTCTTCACAAGCTCCTTCAGAATGTCATCGCGTCCATTATCACCCCACAGACTGGGGCTAGAGGAAGAATAACAGACACACAGAGATTTCTACTGTTTTGTCTGATTCAAAATGTAAAGATTTGTCTGCCAGAGATTATTTTTTCGGTCATGAAGGGATGCATTGGATCCAAGAGACATCTTCCCTATGTCGCCCATCTGACTGAGATATTCAAGCACTCTGATATTTGCTTGGATGGAGAGGCCGCATCAGAAGTGAAGGCCAGAAACATTTTTAATATGAACTTTGTTTCAGTATTTTTGGGGTTAGAGGACTCCTCTATGGTGGGACAAGCTAAGGTCCAAAAGGCCAGGGAATCACAATCTCAGGGGGAGCATTTAGAAGAATTTCAAGTCTTAGCCCAAGCTGGTGAGCAATTGGTTTCTGAGATTGCTCAACAGGAAACACCAGCTGAACCACCAGTGTCTACCTTGCCAGCTGCACCCATCGAAGTACCCTTCTCATTTCAGAGGCTAGTTGAGGCTGCATCTGAGGACATCAGATTGTCTGACGAAAGCATTCAAACAGATCTAGATGCAACCATTGCTGGGCTATTTGATTCGTTTGGGAAGACATCTGAAGAGGCAATAGTGCCTGAAGAACAGCCAGCTAAAGAGCAAGACAGTACTGATCAAGATCTTGCTGTTTTTGTTAATGAAATTTTAAGAGCAACTGTTGAGCGAAGCTTGGAAGAGGCTACCAACTTGGTCGTATCTGAAAGTCTTGAGCAGGCCTTTGTTGGCATCCCTGCAGATCAGGAACTCATGGAAGATAGAGAAAAGGTTCCTGTCATAGAACTAGATACAGAATCTTCAAGTGAAGAAGAGGAACCTGAAGATGTATTCCCTCAGAAAGAAACTCAAGCTGAAGATGAAGTTCAGGTCCCAGCTGAGAGCAGTCAAATGCCAGTACAAGAGGAAGCAGCTGAGAGAACTGCACCTGGCAGTGAATTTTTTGGTACACCTCTAGGTCCACCTAGACTCTTATCTGCAGAGGCACCCAACATTGAATCTACTCGGGCGCCCAACATTGAAGAGCTTCTCATAAACCTGACTCAGCAGATGCAAAAACAAGACAAGAAATTAGATGATCTGCTTACATTTGTCACTCTCAACATTAATCAGGTACATACCAGATTACTGAAGCTTGAGATATCTCTCCTCACTGAATGGAGACGATTCCTTCTAAACAAAAGGGCTTCAGATGATGCAATCAAATCCTTGATGGAAGGATTACAGGAGATTTGTTCAAAAATTGCAAAAGCTCTGAGAGAGTCACATGATGTTAATATTTCCTCCTTCAAAATGTCTTCTACCATAATAGATCATTGCTATGAGATCAGAACAGCTTTAGAATTGTTGAAGAAGTCTTCAAGTGCCCTAGGTCCAGGCATTCAGCAAATCTATGATAAGTTGGTCGCCTTCATAACAGAAATGACAACTCTGACTGACAGATATGAAACTGTCAGTGTTCGCCAAGATGACATTATTTCTGAAGTGGCAAATGTCAGAAGCACTGTGGCGTATTGACTTGCTGAGCTATCAAATGATTTAAAGGAATTTCAGTCTATCTTGGGTTCAACACCTGGTCACGCCTCTTCCAGCAGAACTCCACCTCAAGAACATTCTTCTGCTTCTCCAAGGGGGAGACCACCTCAAGGCAGGACGCGTGGCCCCTCTAGAAGACAAGCCAGATACTTTTCCTGAAAAGACTATGCTCTGTATTTTGTTGCCCTTTTGATGCCTTCTCTCTCGGACTCTTGGACAAATTAACTTAACTCATATCATTTGCATTGTTGCATTCTTCTTGTTTTCATTTTTTTTGATGATGTCAAAGGGGGAGAAATCAGGAAAAATGTTTGTTAAAAATGTTTGTTATATTCATTTGCGAATGGCTATTTAGTGTTTTTCCTTCTCTGCAAAGACTCAAGACTCATAGTGTTGCCATCCATCAAAAAGGGGGAGATTGTTGAGTCTTGTTGAATCTTTACATGTTTTGATGATGACAACACTATAAGTCTTAGTGGTCTTCAAAAATTATGTCTATGTGAAAATTTAACAAAAATATTTCTCTGTGAAAATGAACAAAGAACATGTTTGTTGAAGAATGAACCTTCATTTCACTTCAGGTATCTTTCAGGGACTGTATTCGTGTTGGTTGGCACCTCGTCTTGTTTTGTATATAACACCTCGTGTTGCTCTGCTTGTCTTAGTGTCGTTTTAGTTCTAGTACTGTTTGTATTTCCGACACGCCGTGTCGTCTTCTCTTACCACGTGTTGTTCATGTTTACTGTCCTTCAAGTCGTGCGTCTGTGTTGTTTCCACTACATTTTGTGTCATTTGATCTTTACTTCGTGTTGTTTTCATCGTCTTCGTATCATTCTCCGTGTAGTGTGTGGTTCTGTCAAAGTTCACTTCGTGACACTTACTGTTGTTCTTCGAGTCGTCTTTATCGTGGTCTCACTATTTTGACTTCGTGTCGTTGTCAGTTCGTGTCTGTCTTATGTTGAAACCACACTTCGTGTTGGTTTCTGTTTTGATGAACTTCGAGTCGTTTCCCAGTGAACCCCGTGTTGTTTTTAACTCCTGCGTCATCCTTGTCTTCACTCCGTGTCTATTTTCTGTTCTCATCATACTTAGTGTTGTTTTTCATTTCATGTCAACTTCACTTCGTGTCGTCTCACCTCGTGTCATTTTTTCCTCACACTGGTCTCTCTGACTTCGTGTCATTTTCTTTGTTTTCACTTCGTGTCGTTTTACTTCTTGTCTTTTTCACTTCGTGTCAAATCACTGTTCTGTCTTCGTGTTGTTTACAACTCCGTGTCAATTCTTGTACTTCATCTTGGTGTTGTTTTTCAACCCGTGTCGATTACTGTTTCGACTTCGTGTTGTTTTCAACCCGTGTCGATTACTGTCTCGCCTTTGTGCTATCTTCACCTCGTGTCATTTATCTTGTTGCTTCTTCGTGTCATTTTTTATTCTTCCCTATCCTCGTGTCTTTCTTGTATTGAAACTATACTCAGTGTTGGTTTCTGTTCTTGTCTTCGTGTCTTCGCGTCATTTTTCTGTCTACCTTGTAAAGGTCTCTTAGTAATGTTCATTGTGTCACCACTATATCTCGTGTCGTTCTCTGTTTAGTACCTCTTGTCGTGTCCACTAACCTCATGCAGTTCTAGTTCTTATGGCACTCAATATTAATGGCTCTTATCTCGTTGCAGGTCCGAGGAAGAACATTCATCAGTGTCTGGGTGCACATGATCCGATACTGAAGGAACAAATACACCAAGGGCACGTGGCAGGAAGGTTCTGGATCGAGCGTGGGAGGCACACGCGTTTAGTGCCCTATCCATCTGCTGCCGCTATAAATAGAAACCTTCGCCCACCGATGAAGGGTGATCGGAGCTAAGAAAGAAAAGGCAGTGTTACAGAGAGCTCGATCCAGCAGAAGAAGAAAAAGGAAAAGAGAGAGAGATAGTGATAGTGTGAAAGAGGAAGAGAGTTTAAGAGAAAGAAAGAGAGAGAGAGAGAGTGAATGAGAAGAGTTTGTGGAGAAGAAGAAAGAAGCTTACCTGAAGATCTGTCCTCACTGGACCTTGGATCAGATCCAGGCCAGTCAGCTCCAGTGGGAGCCAAATTGTGCATCTCGTGTTTCAGCTTCTGTTTGCTGAAGCTATTTTTCGTTTATTATCTTTTCTTTGTTTTCTGGTTTGCTGTGCTTTTCGATCCTCTGGTCTGAGGTCAGGTTCCCTCCGGTTAGGAGGAAGGGAGATCTGATCTCCAGTTGCAAGTAGCTGGGAGCTACTTGTGGGTTCCCTCCGGTTTGGAGGAAGGGAGACTTGTCTCCGGTTCTGGGCTTGTGGATTCAAGTCCAGAGGTTCCCTCCAGTTTGGAGGAAGAGGGGAGGTTGTTCCCATGGTCAAGCTGTGTGGCAGCAATTGTTTGCAGACTGAGTCTTCTTGGTTCTAGCGTGTGCTAGTGAAGCCTCACTCCGGTTGGAAGTGAGGGGTGGATGTAGGTCTGAAGGACCGAACCACCTAAAAATCTTTTGAGCAGTGGCTTGATTGTTTTGTTTGCTTCCGCTAGATGCTTGAATAGGTGCGCTCAATGGGTTTGTATTTGAGTAGAATAGAATTGGTTCTATTCTGTTTCCTTATCTAGCATTCGTTTTTAAATTTGGCCATTATTCGTAGAAGGATTCATTCACCCCCCCTCTGTATCCGGGCCAAGCACCCTAACAACATCCAAAGAATATCCAGATAGAGTGTGCAGGCTTCAGAGGTCCATATATGGACTAAAGCAAGCATCTCGCAGTTGGAACATAAGGTTTGATGAAGCAATCAAATCTTATGACTTCGTTAAGAACGAAGATGAGCCATGTGTGTACAAAAAGGCAAATGACAGTGCAATCACCTTCTTAGTACTGTATGTGGATGACATACTACTCATTGGGAATGATGTAGGTATGTTATCGTCAGTCAAAGCCTGGCTGTCAAAGTATTTCTCCATGAAGGATTTGGGAGAAGCATCCTATGTGTTGGGGATTAGGATCTATAGAGATAGATCAAAGAGGATGCTAGGCTTGTCCCAATCAATGTACATAGACACCATTGTCAAAAGGTTTGGCATGGAAGACTCCAAGAGAGGTCTAATACCAATTAGACATGGAGTCTACCTCTCTAAGGAAATGTCCCCTAAAACTCCTGAAGAGAGGGAGTACATGAGTAGGGTTCCCTATGCCTCTGCCATAGGGTCCATCATGTACGCGATGTTATGTACTAGGCCTGATATAGCTTATGCTCTAAGTGTTACGAGCAGGTATCAAGCGGATCCAGGTGAAAAACATTGGATAGCTGTGAAATGTATCCTTAAGTACTTAAGAAGGACTAAGGATCTATTTCTGGTTTATGGAGGAGAGGACTTGAAACTGAGAGGATACACTGACTCTAGTTTCCAGTCTGACAAAGATGACAGCAAGTTAACCTCTGGGTTCATTTTTACTCTCAATGGTGGGGCAGTGAGTTGGAAGAGTTCCAAACAAGAAACCACTGCTGATTCAACAACCGAGGCCGAGTACATAGCTGCTGCCGAGGCGTCAAAGGAGGCGGTCTGGATGAAGAAGTTCATCGATGGATTGGGAGTTGTCCCAAGCATCTCTGATCCTGTCCCCATGTTTTGTGACAACAATGGGGCAATTGCACAAGCAAAGGAGCCGAGGTCTCATCAGAAGTCCAAGCATATTCTGCGGCGTTATCACTTGATCAGAGAGATTATAGCTAGAGGAGATGTGATAGTTGACAGAGTATCTTCTGCTGATAATATTGCAGATCCATTGACTAAGCCTTTATCTCAAAGTGTGTTTGAGCATCACCTTGGGCTGATGGGGATCAAGCATGTGGGTGATTGGCTTTAGTGCAAGTGGGAGATTGTTAGAGATGTATGCCCTTCAAGCCAATCACAAGTGTTGTGATGGTGACATTTCTTGTACAATTTCATTCAATAAACTAATGTCATTTTCTTCATTATATTCTTAGCACGTTATAGTATGTTTGTTGTAATATGATGAAGTCCTTGAATATGAGCTATGATGACTGGATCATGATGAGATTGTGATAATGAGAACGGCCATCTAGATGTTTATATTCTAAATGTTCCTGGTCGTAGGATCTTCAAGAAGGGACATTGAAGATCCGGATAGACCGGTGCACGTGGTACTCACTCATGTGATGAGGGTGGTCGATCTCATAATCACTGGTGTGGTGACATCAAGGTACACGTGCAGGTGCTCGTTGATGAATGAGTTCACTGAACTGACCCAATCTAGAATTCCTGAATGGTAATTGAAGAGGCAGAATCTCGCGCTGTGTCCTGAGCGGGCTGTAGATCACCAGAAGATGTTTCTGCAAGAGTAGGGAAACGTATCAGAGGGCCCAGGGGATCTCCCTGGGGTAAAACCCTCCGATGGCTAAGTCAGTAGAGCGATGGTGGAAGCGATAATGGTGGGAGGAGAGAGCTGATGCGCGAGAATCCTCTCCACCAAGGGTGAAGCGAATCGTGCTCAGGAGCTTAGGGTATGTGAATGGCTAGTTCATCTTACCATCTTCCGGAGGGTATCCCTGGCTTAAATAGTGCGTCACCTTTTAAGAGTCCGGTGAGCTGAGGGCTTCCCAGCGGGAGTTACGTCTTCAGCGGGGGCTTTCATGGCCGAATCGTGGGGGCGTTATCCCCTTGGAGTTCGGCAGCTCCCATGACTCTCCCGCTGGCGGAGGACTCTGAACGGCCACACCTGTAGATAATCAAGCGGTCTCACCGAGCTACGGGGATGCTAGCTCGTGTCCGAGCGATAGGCATGGCCCGGCGAAGGTGGGGTCGGACAGGTCGGCTGGAGCCTCTTTCTCTCGGTCAGAGAGTGGGCTTTAGACCGGACCTTTCATGCGACCTGACCGTTGTCTCGGGCCCTCCGAGCCTAGAAGGCCGCCGGGGAGAGTTGATTCCTCGAGTCTATATTTATTGGGCTTTTCTCCCGAAGTGGGCCCTATGGGCTATCACTTGGGTGGGCTCGCCCGGTTGGACCTTGTAGGTCTTGTTGGGCTGCCTTTGTGGTGGGCTGCGGAAATCCCCCTCTCCACTTGTCCCCCTCCTACTCCCGAGCCAAGGAGGCTCGGATGAGTAGTATTTCGAGGCTTTGGACCGGCGTGGCTCAGGTGGGTGGAATTCCGTTGGCGTTATGTAGCCGCTTATAGCGGTCGCCGAGGCCCGTAATGATGATCCTGACGGATTTGAAATGAAGGGGCCCCCCTTTTTCTCGGAGCACGGAACGGCGCGCCGCCACCCTCAGGGGTTTATAGGGGGCGCTGTTCATCATTCTAGGCTTCCAGGGTTTTAGGCTTTCCTTGCTTCTTGATGCGCCGTGAGAGCACAGCGGAGACGCGGAGCCTTGCGCGTTTGAAGAGTTGGCGAGGATAACCGCGGAGGCGATCCAGCAGCTTCCTTCTCCCCCGGAGTCTTCAAGCTCGTACGAGGGATCTTCTCCCGATCCGATGGCGGATCAGAGTCCGGAGCTTGTGCCCGTGAGGCGCGATCCCGTCCCCAACTGTAGCGAGTTGGGAGAAGCGGAGGTGCGGAGGCTAGAGCACCGTTTCCGTCTGCCTTTCCGCTATAGCTTTGCTGCCGCCACTCCATATGAGACGAGTCTGGACGACCGCGATGGGCACATTTGCACCTTCCTTTTGGCCTAGAAGAGTGGATTTCGGCTTCCTTTCGATCCTTACGTACTGCAGCTTCTCACTTTTTTCCGGTTGGCGCCTATCCAGTTGGTGGCCAACTCCTATCTTCTCCTTTCTGCCTTTGGGATCTTGTGCCATCAACGCGGCATCTTCCCATCTCTGGACCTTTTCCACTTCTTCTTCGAGTTGAAGGCACATCCATCGGCTGGGAAAGGTTTTTACTTCATCCAGACGCGAAGGAACAGGAGCTGCATCTCGCTCGCGGCGAAGGATTCTTCGCACAAGGGGTGGAAGACTCAATTCTTCTGGGTGAAGGTGGTGGCGACGGACGAGATCTGGAGATGCCGGACCTCGCCCAGTTTTCACCCGAATCTGCCCCCTCGCCAGGAGGAGTTCCCTCACCACGTGGAGCAGCAGGCTGCCCGTTTGCTGGAGAATCGCCAATCGACCGAGGAGCTGGTGACGCCGGAGAACATCGAACGGTGTCTTCTCTCGCGGTTGACGTCGTCAAGTACGGCTCTTCAGGCTCTTCTTCTGGGGTGGTAACTCTTTTTCCTCCTCCTGACCGGGGCTTCTTCTTGTTGCAGACGTGAGACGGGAGCCTCTGGAGGAGGCGGCCGAGGTCATCGATCTGGGAGAAGACTCGGCAGCCGACGAACCTGAGGTCTCGGCGGGTCGCGCTCATGCCCGAGATAAGGGCAAGGGGGCGGCCCCCGAGGGGACTTCTCGATCGACCGGCCTGAAGCGCAAGGATCCCCTGGTGGGGAAATTACGGGAGGCCGCGAAGGCCAGGAAGAGGGCCAGGAAAGCCGGTCTTCCTACCGCCGTCGGGGGCGACTCTGGCTCGGCGGCGCTCCCCTCTCGGGGGCAGGATGGGGCCGACCCTTCTGGGCTGGCTCTCCCATCTGTCGAGCGAGAGGGGGCCGAGGAGACCAGGGGCCCCGCAGAGGGAGGTGATGGGTCGGCTCTCCCCTCTATAGGGATAGAAGGGGCCGATGCCGGCGTGGCCGGCGCTGGGACCGAGAGTTCGGTCGATGCAGATGGGGGTGTGCCCGCGGGGGCGTCGCAACCCCAAGTGCCGGCAGTTTCTGGTGCCGTTGGTCCCGCGGCGCCGGTCGAGGGTGGGGGTTCGCCCGGGGAGGCGTTGCAACCCCAACCAACCGTGGTGCGCGGGGCGGTTAGTTTCGCCGCCACAACAGGGCCTTCTGGCGGGGTGCCCGGGGTGGAGCGGTTCCCTTTGCCGGAAGCTCTGGTCAGGCTTGGTGTCTCGGGTGATCTGTACCGGATCTGTCGGTCGATCGCCGATAGGACGAGGGGAGGAGAAAAGCGCAGCACTCCTGCCGGGGTCCTTGACATCCTGATGGAGGGCGGCCTGGTTATAGCTCGGACAGTGGCCGTGATGGCAGAGGCGCACGCCCGGACGGAGGCGGAGCGGTCGAAGCTCGCCTGGACCCTTGGTGGATGCGAGTGGAAACTGGCCCGGCTCGAGGGGGAGCACGAGGGGCTCCGGTGGGAGTTCCTTACATTCAGGGAGTTGGCGCGGTCGAGCCGACGGGAAGCCGAGGTACTGGCCGAGCAGCTGACAAGGGCCCAAGAATCGCTCGAGAGGAAGAGCAAACGTCTAGAACACGAGCGTCAACGTCACATCGAGCTGGATGGCCTCTGGGAGCTTGAGCGCGGCGAGCTGCAGGATCGGGCGGAGGACGCGGAGCGCCTTCGTGCCGAGGCCGAGGCGGACCGAGCCCGGGCGGAGGGTCGGATGACCGAGGCCGAGCGGAGGATGACCGAGCTGGAGGAGCGTCTGGCGAGGGCGGAAGAGCGTGCGGCCGAGGCGGAGCGGGCTCGGGACGGGCAGGTCGAGGCGGAGGCGATCGAGCGCTATAAAGGCTCGGAAGCTTACTCGGCCGACCTGATTGCAGCCGCCCTACCCTACTACGAGGTAGCGCTCCGCCGGGGTGCTCGAAAGGGGTTCAGGCAGGGCTATCGCCGGGCGATGAACTATGCTAATGAGCACCTGGCCGGAGGTGATTTTCCTTATGGCCAGCGTTATGACTCGGACGAGTCAGATTCCAGCTCCTCATCTTCGGCCGGGGAAGCACCGGAGGAGTCGCCCCCTGCGGGGTCACCAGCTCCGGAGGCCTCGGGAGGGCTCGCGACCGGGACAGTTCTCGCACAGGCGAGGTCAGTGTCCGGGCCGACCGTCGCCGAGGGTACCGGGGGTGACGCGTCCCCTACTGCGGTTCCCGAGCTTCAAAGTGGGCCCGAGGCCTGATGTATTTTGTTTTATTTTGCCCCTTCCTCTTTTTGTTCGTCTTCCTTATTGTAAGAGACTTTTATGGGAGGCAATAAATAACTTACTTTATTTGATCGCTATCTTTGCTGTGATTTGGTTGGCGTATCGGGGCAGTTGGAAAGTGCCGATATTTTTTGCGCCGTTTTCGCACGTCGATTCGGGAGACTTCTGGCGGGCGTCCTTCCGTATTACCATGCTTTGAAAGTCGAGGTGCTTCACGAATCCCGCTAGGGCGGGGGGCAAGGATTTTGAGGTGACCTTCCCAGGGAGGTCCTGTAGCGTGTTTTCGAGGGGGGAGTCATTTAAGGCGCGTGGCCTCCCTTGGCCTATAAAAAGGACCGAAGGGTGCTCCTTCTCTCTTAACACTTAGGACTTCCGCCGACGGTCTGCTCTTATTCCCTCGTCTTCGCTTTGCGTTGCGCCGCCGCGATCGGAGCATGGAGGACCCTTCAGAAGGTGATGCTGCAGACGACGGGGAGCGGCCGGTTCCAGCTGTCCTGGAATATCGGTCGGGTCCCACGGTCGCCGCGCGTGCATGAGACGGGTCCGATGGTCGCCGCGCGGATCAGGAGAGGGCTTCGACGTGCGGGGGCACGCCATTTGCCTCCTCTTGGCTCCGGCGAGGCTTCCGGGCGGACGCCGAGATGGAGGGTGGACGGGGGAGTTAGGGATGCCGGCCGCCATTCCCCTCCGTGGGAGGGGAGGAGGCGGCTCCAGTCCCTTCCTCACCCCCGTCCGCTGCCTCTTTCGCTCTCTTTTGTTCTTCATTTCTTTCACTCTTCGGGGGCTGCTTGCTTTCTGTTCGCCTCCAAAGAGTTGGCAGTTCGGAAGAAAGGGGACCGTCACGGCGTGCCCTTTTTCCAGGTTATTGCCAACTTGGAAGGTAGCCTTCCTTGCGTGAAAGGTGGCCTTCTCCTTGCCGTCCCTCTGTCACCTTTGTCACGGACCACCCGAGCCAACTGGGTCGACCATCTCTTGTCCGAGCCAGTTTCTACGCGAGGCAGAGTCAGTGGCTGGATGCGAGAAGGTCAAGACCGGGTCGACCGGGCGATGGCCGTTTGCTGCGGTGCCAGATGGATTTTCGCTTTTTGTTATGTAATGTATTGGCAGTTACCTTTTTGATGTACCAACAGTTATCTTGAATGAATGCGAAAGATAAGGGGGTTTATTTTACCCAATTTGTTGATACAGTATTCAGAAATAAAATCTGCGTAGTGTGGTTGCGTTCCATGTCCGGGGAATGGGTTCCCCTTCCATTGTGGGTAACCTGTACGCACCTTTCCCGAGCGTCTCGATCACTCGGTAGGGGCCTTCCCAATTGGGGGATAGCTTGCCCTCCGCCTCCAGTGGTCGAGAGGCTTCTGCCTTCCTGAGGACGAAGTCCCCTGGTCGGAATTGTCTGCCTCGGACCCTGGCGTTGTAGTACCGAGTGAGGCGGCGCTGGTACTCCGTAGCTCGGACATTCGCGATCTCTCGGAGTTCGTCTGCCAGGTCGAGGTTCTCGAGCAGCTTCTGCTCGTTTGCCTCGGGCGAAAAGTTGATCACTCGGAGAGATGGATTGGCGATTTCCAATGGAACGACGGCTTCGGTGCCATATACTAGTTGAAAAGGGGTCTCACCGGTTGCCGTTCTGGGGGTCGTTCGGTGCGACCATAGTACGCTAGGCAGTTCCTCGAGCCAGCTACCCTTAGCCTTGCCGAGTCTGGTTTTTATGCCCTTCAAGATGGTCTTGTTGGCATTTTCAACCAGCCCGTTGGCCTGAGGGTGGGCGACCGAAGTGAAGTGGTTGCGGATATTTAGGTCGGCACATCTATCTCGGAAGTATCGAGAGTCGAATTACCACCCGTTATCGCTCACTATCACTCGGGGGACGCCGAAGCGACAAATGATCGATTTCCATACGAAACCCCAGACGACTGTCTCGGTGATCCTCGCTGTTGCTTCAGCCTCGATCCACTTGGTGAAGTAGTCGATGGCGACGATGATGAACTTCTTCTGGGATTGAGCTGTTGGGAATGGCCCAAGGATGTCGATCCCCCACCGAGCGAAAGGGTAGGGCTCGGTAAGGGTGACAAGTTCCGTGGCCGGCTGGTGGACCAAATGGTCGAACCGCTGGCAACGGTCGCAATGTTGCACGTAAGCCGTGCAGTCGCGCTGGAGGGTCGGCCACCAGTATCCTTGCCTTAGCAGGATTCTGGCCAGCGACCGACCTCCTGAATGTGCTCCGCACAGGCCTCGATGAATCTCCTCAATAGCTTGGCTCGCTTCGTCGGGGCCGAGGCACTTCAGAAGGGGCCCGGAGAACGATCTTCGGTAGAGGGCGTTGTCGAGGATGACGAAGCGCCGAGCTTGGTACTTCATCCGGCGGGCTTCTCGAGAGTCGGAGGGTTCCTGGGAGTCTCGTAGCCAGGATAGGTAGGGGGAGAGCCAGTCGTCGGGAGTGGCCGAGTCAATGGCGAGGAGCTCCGAGTCTATGCTCGGGCGCTCTAGCTCTTCTAGGAGGACCGATCGTGTACCTTCCGAGTCTAGGGAGGAGGCCAGTCGGGAGAGGGCGTCCGCCCGAGAGTTTTGCTCCCGAGCTATTCGGACTACCTCGAACTCCTCGAACTACTGGGCCAGGCTCCGGACCAACTGGAGGTATTTGATCATAGGTGCCTCCCGAGCTTCGTACTCGCCACTGACCTGGCTTGCGACCAGCTGGGAGTCGGTGTGGATCCTGACTCGCTCAGCCCCCAACCGTCGGGCCATGCGGGCCCCCGAGATAAGGAACTCGTACTCGGAAGCATTGTTGGAAGCCGGAAAGTTGAACTTTAGGGCGTAATGCAACTCTATTCCTTCGGGGGGCCTTAGGAGGATCCCTGCGCCGCTGCAGACCGAGTTGGATGATCCATCGACGAACAGCTCCCAGGTTGGCCCGGTTGCTGTCGGAGGCCTGTCCTCGACCGGAACGGTGCTCTCGGCGATGAAGTCGGCGAGCGCTTGCCCCTTGATAGCTGATCGTGGCCGATACGAGATGTCGTATGCCCCGAGCATGATGGCCCATTTGACAAGTCGCCCCGAGGCCTCGGGGTGGGCCAGAATCTTCTTCAGTGGCTCGCCGGTTAGCACGGTGATGGGATGCCCCTGGAAGTAGGGTCGGAGGCACTTTGCGGAGGTAACCAATGCTAGCACGAGTTTCTCGGTTGCGGGGTACCTCCGCTCGGCCTCGCCAAGCACCTTGCTGGTGTAGTAGACTGGCCTCTCGACTCCCGAGTCATTTCTGACTAGGACCGAGCTGACCGTTGATGGCGTCGCCGAGAGATAGAGCAGCAAAACCTCGCCCGCAACAGGCTTGGAAAGCACCGGGGGTGAAGCTAGGAGCTCTTTGAGCTCAGCGAACGCTGTCTGGCATTCCCCATCCCATGCGAACGTAGCAGACACTATTTTAGGCCCCCTCATTAGCTTGAAGAAGGGCAAGCATCGTTAGGCCGCACGGGACAGGAAACGACTGAGAGCGGCGACACGCCCCGTCAGACGTTGGACGTCTTTAATGCACGTGGGCGGGCGCATGTCCAGGTTGGCCTGGACCTTGTCAGGGTTTGCTTCGATCCCCCGCTGAGTGACCAGGAAACCCAGGAACTTCCCGGATCTTACTCCAAAGGCACACTTGACGGGGTTGAGCTTCATGCTGTACTTCATGAGGGTGCCGAAAGTCTCGGTCAGGTCGGTGAGGTGATCGTGAGCCCTCGGGGTCTTGACGAGCATGTCATCGATGTAGGCTTTGACGTTCCGACCTAACTGTCCCTCGAACATATGGCTGACCAGTCGTTGGTATGTGGCTCCAGCATTCTTCAATCCGAAGGGCATCCGGGTGTAGCAGTACACGCCGTAGTCGGTGATGAAGGCGGTCTTCTCGACATCTTCAGGGTTCATTCGGACCTGATGATAACCTGAATAGGCATCCAGGAAACTGAGTATCTCGTTGCCCGAGGTTGAGTCAACCAGTTGGTCGATGCTCGGTAGCGGATAGCAGTCCTTGGGGGTGGCCTTGTTCAGATCGGTGAAGTCTACGCACATTCGCCACTTGCCGGTGGTCTTCGGCACCAGGACGACGTTGGCTAGCCACGTTGGGTACAGGACCGGTCTGAAAAGACCAGTCTCTTGTCCCTTGGTGACCTGCGCCTTGATGATCGCCTGTTTCTCGGGCGCATGCTTCCTCCTCCGCTGTTGTACGGGTCTCACGGTGGCATCAAGGTTAAGCTTGTGCATCACAGTTTCCTCTGGTATACCAGGGAGTTGATCGTCGGACCAAGCGAAGACCCGGACGTACCCAGAAAGAAACTCCTTGTATTGCTGCTGTTCCTTCGGTGGTAGGTCGGAACTGATCCTCACTCCAAGGGCCGGGTCGTCGTTCAGGAATACTGTTAATAATTCGCCACCGGGCTCGGTGGTCACGGTTCTTCCTTCGACTCCCCTGGGGCCCTTATCCTTCCAGTTTGGCCTTGAGGCTTCCACCGAGATATTGTAGCACCTTCTAGCCGTGGCCTGGTTACCTCGGACTTCCCCCAACCCATTTTTGGTGGGAAACTTCATTTTTTGGTGATAGGTAGATGGTACGGCCTTTATTCGGCTGAGAATTTTTCGGCCGAAAATGGCGTTGTACGCTATCATACCTTTAATCACTATGAAGTCCACTATGACCGTAACGGTTTTCGATGGGGTGCCGATAGTGACCGACAGGCTTAGGGCTCCCTCGGGGTAGGTGGCCAGGCCATTAAACCCGCACAGGGGTGTTCGGATCGGGCGGAGCTTGGATGGATCTTCCCGCATCTTGAGAAAACAGTCATATGATAATACATCGGGGGCGCTCCCATTATCAACCAAAATCATGTCCACATTGCAGTGATTTATCGTTGCCGAGATAACGAGGGCATCGTCATGCGGGGTGCTCAGCCCTTCCAGGTCTTGGTCAGAGAAGACTATGATCTGGGGCTCCATTGGCGGGCCTTTGGGGGGCTCTAAGGCTCGGCTGGCCCGCTCGGCATGACGTTTCCTTCCTCGGCTGGTGTCGCCTCCCGATGCCGCTCCTCCGGAGATGATGTTGATGTGGACCCCTCGGGGGGCATTGTCGATCTCCTCTGCGGCGTCTCGGTCTTCTTTGTGCCCGGTTGTGAACCGGGCTAGATTCCCCAGACGGATGAGGCGCTCGATCTCGTCTTGGAGCTGATGGCAATCTCTGGTGTGGTGCCCGTGGTCGCCGTGGAACAGGCAATGCCTGTCCCGCTTGCGGTTCTTCGACCTCATCGGCTCGGGCTGGCGGAGAAGTCCCGAGTCTTTGATGTCTTCATAGATCTCGTAGACTGGTGCGGTCAAGGGGGTATACCGCTCGTACTTTCTCTTGCGCTCTCCTTCTCGATCGCGCTTCTTACTCGAGCAAGGATTTGGCTCGGAGGTCCACTTTTTGTCCCCCTCCCGACCCGAGCCGGTTGTGTCTCGGCAGGCGCTGAGTACTTCTTCGCACTCGGCGTGGCACAGTGCCAGAGTCACTAGCTCGGCAAGGGTCGAGGGAGGGTGGAGGACAAGCTCGCGGCGGAGATTCTCGTCCCGGGTGCCCCCGGTCAGTGCGGTTGTGGCTGAGGCCACATCCAGGCGGGGGATCCTAAGGGCTTCTGATTTAAATCGATGGACGTAAGTCCGGAGCCTCTCCCCTTGCGCCTGTTTGAGAGCCAGGAGCCCCGCTACTGACCTTGGGGGGGCGCTACCGGCGAAGCTCTCCTTGAAAATTCGCCCGAATTGCCTGAAGTCTCGGATGGACCCCGGGGCGAGGGCTCGGAACCATGCCTGAGCGCCCTGGACCAGGGTGGCCGCGAAGGCTCGGCATTTGATGGGATCCGGCATCCCATGCAGGGTCACCAGGGCGTCGAAACTGTCGTAGTGGTCGGTTGGGTCGCCCTGGCCGTCGTAGAGCTTGAAGGTTGGGATGGAGGCTCTAGGAGAGACCTCTGCCTTCAAGATGTACTCGGAGAAAGGGGATTTCTCCTCGTCCTCTGGGAAAGAGGTCTTCTGCAGGGCGCGGAGAGCGCGCTCTTGCTCTGCGAACCGTCTTTCAAAATCTCGTAGCCGGAGGGACAGTTCCGGCTGTGGCCGCGCCGTGGGGCTGGGGGGGGGGGCGTCGTGGCGATCTCCCGGAGCACTGGTGCCCGGGGGCGGCGGCCTCGCCCCCTGCTTCCCTCTCCTCGGCGAGGAGGAAGCCTCTTGCTCCGCAGGCGGAGCTTGCGAGGGTCCTCCGACGTCGTTGCGGAGGAGCTGTCGGCCGCGGAGGGTGAAGCGGCCTCCGGCGGTGTGCTGCGTTGCACTCCTTCGAGGGGGACTTCCTGACGGGGCGCGGGACCTCGCGTCCCGGGCCGCCTGGGCCCTCATGAGCTCCACGAGGACGTCCATCTTCTCGTTGAGGGCTTGGAAGGCGTTGGCGCCACCGTCGAGGGGTGCCCCTGTCTCCGCCGGGGGGGGTGGTGGTCCGTTAGTGGGGACGCTGGCGTTGGAGGGGGGGCTCTGCGAGACCCTAGGGGGGACGCCTCCCGCCGCTGCCACAGCCTTACCTGCCCCGCCGGCGGATCTCCTCCCTGAGCTTTTTCTCACCATCTTGACTCTTCGTGCGTTTCCCACAGACGGCGCCAGATGAAGAGGCGGAATCTCGCGCTGTGTCCTGAGCGGGCTGTAGATCACCAGAAGATGTTTCTGCAAGAGAAGGGAAACGTATCAGAGGGCCCAGGGGATCTCCCTGGGGTAAAATCCTCCGATGGCTAAGTCAGTAGAGCGATGGTGGAAGCGATAATGGGGGGAGGAGAGAGCTGATGCGCGAGAATCCTCTCCACCAAGGGTGAAGCAAATCGTGCTCAGGAGCTTAGGGTATGTGAATGGCTAGTTCATCTTACCATCTTCCGGAGGGTATCCCTGGCTTAAATAGTGCGTCGCCTTTTAAGAGTCCGGTGAGCTGAGGGCTTCCCGGCGGGAGTTACGTCTTCAGCGGGGGCTTTCATGGCCGGATCGTGGGGGCGTTATCCCCTTGGAGTTCGGCAGCTCCCATGACTCTCCCGCTGGCGGAGGACTCTGAACGGCCGCACCTGCAGATAATCAAGCGGTCTCACCGAGCTACGGGGATGCTAGCTCGTGTCCGAGCGATAGGCATGGCCCGGCGAAGGTGGGGTCGGACAGGTCGGCTTGAGCCTCTTTCTCTCGGTCGGAGAGTGGGCTTTAGACCGGACCTTTCATGCGACCTGACCGTTGTCTCGGGCCCTCCGAGCCTAGAAGGCCGCCGGGGAGAGTTGGTTCCTCGAGTCTTTATTTATTGGGCTTTTCTCCCGAAGTGGGCCCTGTGGGCTATCACTTGGGTGGGCTCGCCCGGTTGGACCTTGTAGGTCTTGTTGGGGTGCCTTTGTGGTGGGTTGTGGAAATCCCCCTCTCCAGTAATCATGCCGACTGTCAATTAGGAGCTTCTAGTGCCACAGTAGCATAGTTGGATCTTTGACCTGAGTCACAAAAGAGGTTTTGCATGGACTCCACTGAGCGTTTGATTGCTGACTCATGAACTTCAATCTTGTGGTTCTTAATAGTTAGCTATTCGGACTCAGTGGGATTCATGTGAAAACACTTTGGTGGACAACAAGGGATCATTCACTCTCTGCATGGATTAAGAGAGAGAATGCTCTATGGACATGTACTTAGAAATTCCTGGCCAGGGTATGGGGGTTCACTTAGAAAAGGAGTTTTCTAGTGAACTGTACTTAAGAGTACAAGGGTCCATAAGATCAGGATGCTTTAGGGTTTGATAGTTTGACCGTACCCTAATTCTGATTGGAGCATTGTATGAATGAGGATCTATAACTGTGTGGAATCTGATGACGGAAAGGTTCAATATGGGTTGCATCCCTCCCAAAGTCATTTGGGATCACGAGGTGTTGCTTGGTGCCGTTCGTGGTCGAAAAGCCTGTTAAATCCATGAAGAGTTATTGGATTATAACTAATTAAGTTAAGAAGAGTTCTTAGCTTAATGGGCCTGAAAACCAAACAGACTATTGGGCCTAGAGGGTCACACACAATAGAGTAGTGGATCAGACGGAGAAGGATGACAATTATAGACCGTTTCTGGGTTTTAATGAAAAATGCCAGAGTCTATAAATATACGCTGAGGAGAGAAACCCTGGCCAGGCACTAGGGTTTCTCCCCTGGCCGCCCCCTCTCTCTCTCTCTCCTCCCTGACCTGGGCGCACCCCTCTCTCTCTCCCTCATCCTACGGTGGTGGATGGTGGTGCTGAGGAGTGGCCGACGTGTGGAGATCGAGAAGGAGACTCCGTCCGTTCCCGCTGCTCGTGTGGATACATCTAGAGGCCGGACACTTGGACGGCTAGCAGCCCGACGAGCCTCTACTCGATCGTCTTCGGGCATCTGGGAATTGATTAATCCCGTAAAGGTATAGAACTGTTCTTCCTTGGCGGGTTCTACGATGAATAGTTTTTGATTTTGATCGCCAGCAACGATACGACTCTTAGGGTTTCGTTGTTTCCGCTGCTCCTCTGATCGAAACCTTACAAAAACTAGCTTACAAACCGTCTATCGGGAACTGCCCCGCCACCACTCCTAGGTGGGCCGACACACTGGAACACATGAGTCATCAGGCTACGACTAGTGGAGGCTCACTAGACATAGAGACTCCAAAACACCAATGCCGAAGTACAGACAGGCTAAGCATGCACTGTCGCATGTACAACAAAGCACCAGACATAGGGTAGCATACCAGACTACCACCCGACTCAAGACAAACAACTAGACCTGCAACCATAACGATCCTTGAGTCAGAAGACTCGGGGTCAAGATCATCGTACAAAGCTGTAACAAGCCGCCAATCAGTCTAGTCCCTAAGCCACATCACGAGAAAACACTGATAAAGGAAACAATACATGATCACCCGATCCATGCCTCCGCTTAACACAAACCACGGAGACCTGAGGAATCACTAAGACTCTCAAAGCACGTGGACACGTAAACTAAGGTAAAGCAACACCTCAAGACGTCCAACATCATCCCTTGATCCATACAGGACCATCGAGACAACCACAAGGTCATATGTCAACCACTGGGTCACACCGGGTTGACCAGACACCAATAATGACCCTGAAATAGCACGAAATACCACGGGATACAATGGCACTCCCCGACCACCTCTCAACATGGTCATCGCCCTTATAGGATATCCAAGATATCCACGGGACAATGGGCAACCCACAAGGTAAGGCCAAGACAAATGGAGGCCAAATCTCAAGAAAACAAAGCTCTGGGAAGTAAACGATCATATGCCAGGCCACTTGGTAAACCAAGCAGTCAACCACAGAACCGCTACCTCACACAGAGAATACAAACATGGGGCAGTCAAGAGAGAGCCGCACCAAGACAACTGGCCTATAAACAAGCTGTCTCAATGAGTTAGGCGGACCAAGGCATGGCCGCTTCACTCAGAGACTCGAACAGACAAAACTGTAATCCACAGGGGCAAGCGGTCTATCGCAGGGCCGCCAGAAGACTGTAGCGGTCAGGGCCATGACCGCTAGACCCAGTCAACCCCCCTACAGTGAAACCGACTTAACCGGTCAAACGGACCCTAGCGGTCTAACACTAAACCACCAAAAGCCACCAAGCGGTCAGAGCTAGGGCCCCTAGCTCAACCGGCTTAAGAACCTCGAATCGACATAAACGTCGCTTAGCGGTCTAACTATGAACCGCCACATCTAACCTAGCGGTCTATCGTAAGGCCACTGGGCCAAATCGACATACTACTAAAACGTAGCGGTCTAACTGTGCACCGCCACACGAGGCTTAGCGGTCCTACTATAGGCCGCTAGCCGACACAAACGGTCGATCGCGTGATTGCGAAGACCTGAATCGACATAAGATTGACTCAACACCCAACGCAACCTAGCGGTCATATACTGGGCCGCTAGAAGCAAGAAACGGTCTCTGCAACGACCGCGAAGGCGATACGACAGGAAAAACAAAGGATCGGCCGATTCCGGCCATTCTACGCCCCAATCGCGTCTAAACGATGGGAATACAACCCTAAACGACATAAAAGCCTTCCACAGACTGGAAGGAATCATTTTGACACCAAAAATGCAAGAAATGGGTGATTCTACCGAATCAACCCTAAATGAGTCACGGGAAGAGTCGGGCTCATACCGACTCCGATTCTCGGCCAAATACAATAAAACTGGCCGGGATAGATTCCCAACATGCCAGGGGTTCGAATGAAACTAACTAGGTTGAAAACCGTCGCCTAAAATGGTGAACTTGTCTCACACCCCCGAACATGCTTTCGCCCAAAACAAGACTAAACCCGCTCGTTCTCGCACCGGATGGCTCGAAATCGCGGAAGAACGTAGAATAGGAGTAGGGCGTCCATCTCCCTACCTCCACCGGAGTTCTCGCGCACCAAAGTGACTAAACCACGCTAAAAACTATCTCACAAGCTCAACACGCCGGCTTTGAATCAACCGAGGGATCGCGCCAATGCCACACTCAATCCTTCGCCCCATCACGCGCCAGGTCAACTCCACGACGTCCCTGCCTCAACCACCTCGCCACGGTCGCGCGCCCCGTGGAGAGAGGAGAAGAGAGGAGGGAGAACGTGAGGGAGAGAGTAAGTGACGGTGAGGGGAGAGGAAGGAGAGAAAAGAAGAAATAGAAAAGAAATTAGGAGTTTTCCTAATTTTTGAAAAATCCGATTTTTGGTTCGAAAATACACTAATTCAGATAAATATGAAAAAATAGTCGAAACGATCCTCCGAAAGAATGAAACGCAACTGTAGCGTCCTCGAGTCGATGAATTGAACAGTAAACTCACCACGGGATTCCGTAACTAGTACGAGAGAAAAACTGACGCGGATCGTAAAACACAACTCAGGACCCACAAAAGCGATCTGAAACTCTCCGATAAAGATCCAAAAGACTCAGGGTCTTATAGTCCTCTCCTCCTACAAAAATTTCATCCTCAAAATTAAAGGAGCTAGTAAGAAGAAGCAAGGAAGAACAAACCCAAACATTGGCTACGCTCTCCAAGTATCAGTAAACACCAACACCTAGAACACGACAACACAAATCTCGAAAAGCACAAGTCAGAGGAACACTGCCAGACCACAATCACAGGCATAAGCTTTGGATCTCAAGACAATTCGATCCACAGAATGAGCACGGCACCCAAGTGAACACAAGTCCAATACCTCCGAAACAAGGCAACGTCGCTTCCGTCTCACAGGGAAAGGAGACACGACCCATGCCACGAAAACAGTTACAGACAAAACATTCGACAAACACAACAAGCATTAGCTTAAACAAGGAAACATAGTCCTCTGCTGACAGCTCGACAACATCGGCTCCCGCGCCAAGAACAACAAAACTGGCACGCAGAACGCCAACGATAATACTGGACCACGAGTATAATCAAGTCAGTCCTCACTCAGACATAACATCTAATTCGAGTCGCATGCCAACTCTACCATGATAAAAGAGTACAGCAAGACTAACCGACAAGACCTCGGTCCACATAATGCCAAAACAGACTCACAGGGAACTCCTCCCAAGCTGAACACAACCACCGACGAACGACAACAACAACAGCAGCACCTGCAGAATCCTAGCTCCGTTCTGAACACAGAACCACGGGACACAACTGTAAGTTGGGTCACATCAAGGCACAATTACAGCTGAACACACGGCTAGCATGCACAAGCCATGCCATGAACAGCTCACCAACAAGGACCCACAACAACAACAATGACAATCTTGGGAAATGCATCTCAAGGACCACGATCCGTCCCGAGAGCACAACATCCAAGAAAGAATTACAGAAGAAAGGAAAGGGTATTCAACCAGCAAAGATGCCAACAGATTTCCCCAATCCTCACACATGCCAGTGCCAACAACCATAATGTCTCCAGCAAACGGCATGACAACCAACAGCATCAAGGCGCACATAGCCAAGACAATGTCACACCGAGGAAAACAACTTCACGATCCTGAACTGTGGGTTATCAGCCCACACGCTTCCGCTACACGATCAACACACGCACACATGCATCAAGGATCACTCGGCATCCACATCTCAGCACACACTGGACGCCATCGCAACATATGAAATCGCAACGTACCACGCCTCGAGTACTGATCCTGCTAACAACCGATCACAAGTCGCCACAGTGCAAACCATGAAGAGCATCGGCTTCAGCACAAAGCACAAAGGAACGCTAATCTCAGCTTATCCTCACGTCTTGGAACGATAACTGAACCTTCACAGCACCACAGTCGCCAAACACGGCACATCAGACACGGTGCACAACGGCTCCCAAACACAAAATCTGGGCCCAAAGCCAAGCAATCGTCGAACAAAGGTAAATCAGGTTCAGAAGTAACACCGTCCACACTTAAGCAAACATAGGACAAAGGCTTCACCAAGACAACACTTCCAAGGCTTACCTCGAAAAGACGCCACCAACCAAGAGAAGAAGAATCAAGCTCGACTAACAGTAGCTCACCAGGAAGGAAAATCCTAGGTTCACCCGAGCATTCTTCCAAACAAGGCATCCAATTGACTACCACAACATAAGCTTAACACCTCAGGGGCTGAACAAATCTCAAACTGGGACGACCAAGGCAACATAAGAATGTGCACGGCCATCACACCAACGAGAAAGTCACCAACCAACTGAACAAATTATAGAAACATCTCGAACACCGCACCATAGATTCACGCCTGCTGACGAAACCTACCAAGTACAGCATAACTGAGACAAACACCACGGAAAAAGAAAAGCACTCTGTCACATCCTGACGAGAGCAAAATCATCTCACACAGTGCCAACACAGCACGCACAAGACCACAAATGGAAACAAGCGACAAACAATCGCAAAATCGATGCCAACGCTAATGCCAACAGTTGGTTGTACTGGACATTAAGGACTCTGAATACTGCAATATCTCGAATTCTCATGTACCTTACACACAACAGAGCTCTGATACCACCTGTGACGACCCAGGGTCTGGATATCGGGTAAACCCGATAACACTTGGATACTGCGAGGCCTCCCAAGAGCGGAAAAGCTCTGAAGGGATAAAAGGAGTGTATGCAGTACATTGAAGTCCCAGATAAAGCAGTAAGCAATCAATATTTCAATGATCAAGTTTGCCAAAGTAGCAGAAATAAAAATTATATTTTTAATTAACAGTTTAAATTAATAGAGTCTAGTCCAAAGTTAAAGACAAGTACATACCAACATAAATTAAAATGTACACTGAAGTCGGGGGAAGCCCGACACAGAGAATGCTGACAAAGCAGGCAACAACAAAATGACGCACCGCGTCACGAACCACCAGGAAGAAGTCCACACCTGAAAAGCAGGGGTGAGCCTCGTGTCACTAGCTCAGTAGGGGTCACGCGGATCCCCACTGGAAACAACGCAGTAACACACTAAACAGTAAAGCAGGAACAACAAGAGTAACAGTAGTAACTACAAAAGTAAAGCTGTAAAAAGTAAGAGTAAGCAAAAGAAAGAACAGCTAAAGAGAGAGAGAAGCCGTACTAACCAGAAATACAGCCGCCGGCCAAACCACGGCTCTCTACGCTACTCCAAGCGGCAATAGAAAGGTGAACCCTGATCTCACAAAGTCAGGCGTTACCGATCCATCAACCGAACACAAGCTCCAAAGCTAGAGCCTAACAAAACAGGCAAAAGCCTTATAAAAGACCTACACAGTCAAAGGCACAAACATACACAACTAGATCATCGTGTACGTTACACCAGACTGGACCTCGAGTAAAGCCACGACCGGCTACTCGGAATCCAATGATGGAAACACACGTCACAAGACACGAGAGTCACTAGAGTCATGCGTCAAGTGATAATAGCACCTCCTCACTAGAAGAATAGCCAGATGCGTCCACTGACATCTTACACTGTGCCACAAGTATCTCCCACACGTCTGGAACGACGGTAATTGAGACACTCACTGAACGAAAGTACGAGGAACGACAGTACCAACTACAAGGAGCAACAGTACCACAGAATCAGGAACAAGGTACCTCAACAACGAGTGACTAGTCAGGGTCACGCTCGTCAGCGCTCGTCCAACCGCCCTTGACCACGTGTGCACACACAAGCTCAATGCCTTGAGCCAGGCCTCTAGCTAGCTTTCTCCCCCAGTAGGACGCTACTGTAAGGCAAGGGAGCCCACGGAAACTAGCTTACAAACCGTCCATCGGGAACTGCCACGCCACCACTCCTAGGTGGGCCGACACAGTGGAACGCGTGAGTCGTCAGGCTACGACTAGTGGAGGCTCACTAGACACAGAGACTCCAAAACACCAGTGCCGAAGTACAGACAGGCTAAGCATGCACTATCGCACGTACAACGAAGCACCAGACACAGGGTAGCATACCAGACTGCCACCCGACTCAGGACAGACAACTAGACCTGCAACCATAACGATCCTTGAGTCAGAAGACTCAGGGTCAAGATCATCGTACAAAGCGGTAACAAACCGCCAATCAGCCTAGTCTCTAAGCCACATCACGAGAAAACACCGATAAAGGAAACAATACAAGATCACCCGATCCATGCCTCCGCTTAACAAAAACCACGGATACCTGAGGAATCACTAAGACCCTCAAAGCATGTGGACACGCAAACTGAGGTAAAGCAACACCTCAAGGCATCCAACATCATCCCTCGATCCATACAGGACCATCGAGACAACCACAAGGTCATATGTCAACCACTGGGTCACACCGGGTTGACCAGACACCAATAATGACCCTAAAACAGCACGAAATACCACGGAATACAATGGCACTCCCCGGCCACCTGTCAACATGGTCATCGCCCTTATAGGATATCCAAGATATCCACGGGACAATGGGCAACCCACAAGGTAAGGCCAAGACAAATGGAGGCTAAATCTCAAGAAAATAAAGCTCTGGGAAGTAAACGATCATATGCCAGGCCGCTAGGTAAACCAAGCAGTCAGCCATGGAACCGCTACCTCACACAGAGAATACAAACACTGGGCGGTCAAGAGAGAGCCACACCAAGACAACCGGCCTATAAACAAGCCGTCTCAATGAGTTAGGCAGACCAGGGCATGGCCGCTTCACTCGGAGACTCGAACGGATAAAACTGCAATCCACAGGGGCAAGCGGTCTATCGCAGGGCCGCCAGAAGACTATAGCGGTCAAGGCCATGACCACTAGACCCAGTCAAACCCCCTACAGTGAAACCGACTTAACCGTTCAAATGTACCCTAGCGGTCTAACACTAAATCGCCAAAAGCCACCAAGCGGTCGGCACTAGGGCCGCTAGCTCAACCGACTTAAGGACCTCGAACCGACATAAACGTCGCTTAGCGGTCTAACTATGAACCGCCACAGCTAACCTAGTGGTCTATCGTAAGGCCGCTTGGCCAAACCGACATACTACTAAAACGTAGCGGTCTAACTCTGCATCGCCACACGAGGGTTAGCGGTCCTACTATAGGCCGCTAGCCGACACAAACGGTCGATCGCGTGACCGTGAAGACCTGAACCGACATAAGATTGACTCGACGCCCAACGCAACCTAGCGGTCATATACTGGGCCGCTAGAAGCAAGAAACGGTCTCTGAAATGACCGCGAAGGTGATACGGCAGGAAAAATAAAGGATCGGCCGATTTCAGCCGTTCCACGCCCCAATCACGTCTAAACAATGGGGATACAACCCTAAACAACATAAAAGCCTTCCACAGACTGGAAGGAATCATTATGACACCAAAAATTCAAGAAACGGGTGATTCTACCGAATCGACCCTAAATGAGTCACGGGAAGAGTCGGGCTCATACCGACTCCGATTCTCTGCCAAATACAATAAAACTGGCGGGGATAGATTCCCAACATGCCAGGGGTTCGACTGAAACTAAATATGTTGAAAACCGTCGCCTGAAACGGCGAACTCCTCTCACACCCCCCGAACATGCTTTCGACCAAAACAAGACTAAACCAGCTCGTTCACGCACCGGATGGCTCAAAATCGTGGGAGAACATAGAATAGGAGTAGGGCGTCCATCTCCCTACCTCCACCAGAGTTCTCGCGCACCGAAGTGACTAAACCACGCTGAAAACCATCTCACGAGCTCGACACGCCGGCTTTGAATCCACCGAGGGATCTCGCCAACGTCACGCTCAATCCTTCGCCCCATCACGTGTCAGGTCAACTCCACGACGTCCCTGCCTCAGCCACCTCGCCACGGTCGCGCGCCCCGCAGAGAGAGGAGAAGAGAGGAGAGAGAACGTGAGGGAGAGAGTAAGCGACGGTGAGGAGAGAGGAAGGAGAGAAAAGAAGAAATAGAAAAGAAATTAGGAATTTTCCTAATTTTTGAAAAATCCAATTTTTGGTCCGAAAATACACTAATTCAGAAAAATATGGAAAAATAGTCAAAACGATCCTCGGAAAGAATGCAACGCAACTGTAGCGTCCTCGAGTCAGTGAATTGAACAGTAAACTCACCACGGGATTCTGTAACTAGTACGAGAGAAAAACCTACGTGGATCGTAAAACACAACTCAAGACCCACAAAAGTGATCCGAAACTCTCCGATAAAGATCTGAAAGACTCAGGGTCTTACACCTTGTGTGTCCCTAACAAGTATATTCAATCCATGACTAGAGAAATTACTGGCAAAAGACGGTTGGGATCCCACAATAGATAAACTAGTGACAGAAGATGGTTGGGACCATACAGCATGCAAACTGATCAAAGAAGAAAAATCTTGGGCTAAAACACTCATACTTGGCACATCTAATCTTCTATTTGGAATAGTTGTTGACCTGTAACAATGCAACAAAAAAAGTTAGATTATAATTGCTCCTCATCATGCTACTGGCAGTACATGTCAGAAAAGAACCTTGGGCAAAAAAATTCATACTTGTAACAATGCAATTGATAGTAAAAAGTCAGAATGAACTTGGTTGAAGGTCGTCCAATTTTTGCCACTCCACTACTAGCAGTAGAGGAAGAGCCACCATCTTTCCTTGGTCTTCCCGGTGGCCTATGGTGAATGACAATATGAAGGGAAAAGGCAACATAGAATGGTAAAATATATAATAGGAATGGCTCTAAATTTGCAGAGTATGACAATATGAAAGCAGTTTAAGACAGACATACACAAAATTTGAAGCAAACAAACCAAATAGGCATTAGCTAAGTATAACAATTACCTGGGCCTGACCATCGGTGCTTGAGTACTTTGAGGGGCAGTGTTTGAGGAAGCAATATCATTTGTTAGCCTGACCATTTTCATTTTAGTATAACTTTCATTAGTAGGTGGGCCCAAATTGACTCAATAGATTATATCAATTACCTGTGTAGCGCCCCACCCTATACCCGGTCCAGTATATCACTCTCATCGGATATAGGAGGCAACGCCATAGTGGGAACCACCCAACAGAACAGAGACGGGTTGAGATTTACACAAATAAAAGTGCAGAATTCACAGCGGAAGAAGAATGTAATACATTAGCGAATGTCTAAATACCAACATCACAATAGTCCAATAGAAATAAAGTTCCAACTTGCAATTACAATAACCAGAGTTCTTAAATTCAAGCCTCTAACAGACTCTCCCAAGCTACCTCGAATGACAGAAAAAGAAAGCTAATGACGATCACATACGGGCCTCCGGCTCGGACTCACTTGGCTCTAAGTCCTCGTCCTCACCAGCGGACTCACCTAAAAAATTATCAAGTGTAAGTCTACGAATAGATTTAGCAAGATTCAGAAACTCAAACATACCTCTTGCACAAGCATAATACATTTGACCATCTTTTAACCAATACAATTCCCTAAAGCTTACCCAGTTGAAGAAAATAAACACATGGTTTCAGAAATCAAGTACATGCTCCAGAATACTAAAAACACATCACAAGGGCAACGCTGATTAATATGCAACTAAGGATAGGCTATGCAATAGTGCGCTCAGAAATATCTAGTCATGCAATAAAAGTGCATAGTAAAGTTTTGAACCGGATCCATATGCTAAGTGTGCAGCCTGAAGGAAACAGAAATCATGTTTGAAAATAGAATTCAGAACTGAATGGAACATGTATGCACAAGGGAAATAGGGTTCAGATGTTACAAGTTAGTTTCAGAGGTCAGCTCAGATCTAATAAAAGAATACATATGCCAAATAACATATAACAAAGTCAAATGGCCATAATCTGATCAAAATGTATCGGAAGTTCTAAGCTGAACGGAGGACCCAGACACATTGCCCAAGCCTCCACTAGAAGGTCATATACGGATACCAAATCACCTAGGCAATGGCGATGAGGTCTTGATTAACTACGTAAAATCGGATGAAAATCTTTCCCACCTTAACCAGTGGAACTTGTCCACCTCCAGGATTTCACCCCCATGCCCTCGGGGTCATAAACATATTGAGCCTCCCCACAGGGGCATTTTTATGGTTTGGCTCCAAGCCCTTCTATGGCAACAGTGTCCCTTTGGTCCAGGATTTACCTCATAGCATAAGAGGTTCACAATGACAAGGAATAGTATGCAATGCAAGGACAATGGGTAATATGTAACACAAGAACAAGTACTATGCAATGTAGGGACAATGAATAATGTGCAATACAAGAAGTGCATTGAAGGTTAGCAATTGGGAATTCCTAAAGGTGCAACCATGCAAGAAAGATGCAATAACAAATGAATTTGGGAAATGCTTACATGATGGAACTAGATCATTGAGTAACCCTACTGATTTATAAATTCTTAGCATATAGCGAAGGGGGTGGAGGAAAAGACAAATGAGACAGTCAGTAACGGGAAGCAAAATAGTGGAATAGCGGAAAGGATAGCTTTTACAAAGCATAAGACTACTATTCCCCACGCCCGGAACACGCTGAAACAACCCAGGCAGGGCAGAAGTTGACTCTGACAGGGCTAAGAGTCGACTTCTGTCTGCATCCAGAAGTTGGACTGGACAAGATCTACAGTAGGTGTCGACACTTACAGGGGTAGGTGTCGACACTTGCTGCATCCAGAAACTGGACTGGGCAAGATTCCACAGGAGGTGTCGACACTTCCAGGGGTAGGTGTCGACACTTGCCTGCAGACAGAACTGGACTAGGCAGGATTCCACAGGAGGTGTCGACACTTCCAGGGCTAGGTGTCGACACTTGCCTGCAGATAGAAGGCAATGCAGTGCGTCCAGAAAAGGAACTATTCTTTGCATGCTCGCCATTCGCCCGAGTACCCAGAATTAAACCAAACATCAACAAGGAAGAAACCACGTATTCCACATTCAACCATACATATTTCCAACTCAACCTATACATATTACATACTTAAACCATCATGCATGAATCTGGATTCCAAGATAGTGCATTATTCAACAATCAACACTACACCTATATGTCAATTCGTCCGAGCACCCAGAAACCAAGCCGAACATACAAGTAGAAACACATTTTTCATACACACCCTAGGATTAAAACTTAGGTTTCAATATATTATAACAAGCACAAAAGAGAGATGGAGATTTCAGATCTTGCCTTGAAGCCAATGAAATGAGAGAAACCCTCCGCCTCCAACCAGAGACGGGAAGATAAAGCGCCTCTCGAGATAACCTCGATCCAGCAGCAACCAAATGACCGGGGAGATCACCCACGAGCAGGGACGATCTCTCCTCCTCTGCTACGACCCTTGACTCTCTCTTGGGCTTTTCAAAACCACACCATGCACCCATAACGCAAAAGCCAGCGCGAGGAAAAGAAAAGAGGGATAAAACTTCCCATAAAATGGGATGGGGTTTCTTCCAAAACCTCCGGCGGTTACCAATATTAAGGAAGGGATAGAGATCAATTTAATAGCCCAGAGAATCCCATGGTTACGTGGGAGAAAAACAAGGAAAGGAAAACCCACGTTCGAACGTAAGAAACGGGGCACTGTTCATCCGTCCCTTTGAAGAATCGAAACTAATAATATAAAAAGAGTTAACAAAAACTAATTGTTACCCATTTTTCACCACCATTTAATCTATCATGCAAAAATATAAAATAATTAAAAACTCATGAAATGAAAATCGCCTCCAAAATGAATAGTAACGTTAAAACCCACTAACTCTCACATGTTTCTACTATTACGTGAGCTTTTCTTCTAAGGAAAAAAGATAAAATATAATATTCTATCTCTTGTTATCAGCTAAACAAATGTATGTACACACAAAATATGCATGAAAATAGGTTATATTACATAATTTTAATTACTCAAATTTTCATTTATGATCAAGAGAAATTTGCTTACTCTTTAATTATTAAGTTCAACCAAAATACTAGTTAATTAATTTGTTATCTTAAGTAAGTAATATATCAAGCACTTAACCAAATTATTGACATAAAATATTCTTTATGGATCATGATAAAACTCTCGGGTACTACACCCTCTTCCCCTTAAAAGAAACTCCGTCCCGAAGTTTAAAGTTAAGCACATACCGAAAAGATGGGGATACTTCTTCTTCATCTCATCTTCGAGCTCCCATGAAGCCTCCTCATGAGACACATTCTTCCATAGCACCTTCACCAATGGAATAGATTTCGATCTGAGGACTTGCTCCTTGCGATCCAAAATCTTGACTGGTTGCTCCTCGAATGATAGATCCGGTAGGAACTCCAACCCTTCATAGCTGATAATGTGTGATGGATCATGGACATACTTACGGAGCATAGATACATGAAACACCGGATGAGTGGCCACCATGGATGGAGGTAAAGCCAACTTATATGTCACGTTCCCTACATTGTCCAAAATCTCGAAAGGTCCAATGAATCTTGGCTGCAACTTCCCTCGCTTGCTGAATCTTGACACTCCCTTAATTGGTGACACCTTGAGGAAAACATGCTCACCTACTGCAAAGTCCATATCCTTCCTTCTGTTATCTGCATAGCTCTTCTGCCGATCTTGGGTTGCTTTCAATCTTTGCTAAATTTGCTAAATCTTCTCAGATGTTCCTTGTACCACTTCGGGCCCAATCAACTACATGTCACCAACCTCTTCCCAACATAGAGGAGATCTACATGGCCTCCCATATAAAGCCTCAAATGGAGCCATGCCTATACTTGCATGATAACTATTATTGTAAGCAAATTCTACCAACGGTAGATGTCGCTCCCAATCTCCTCTCCAATCAAGAATACATGCTCTCAACATATCCTCCAAAGTGCGAATAGTCCTTTCGGACTGACCATCTGTCTGGGGGTGATATGCCAAACTGAGCTTCAACTGGGACCCAAAAGCATTCTGCAATCCTTGCCAAAGTCTCGACGTGAAGCGAGGATCCCGATATGAGATAATAGACTTCGGAACTCCATGCAATTTGATGATGTTCTCAATATAGAGACGTGCCAAGCTCTCCACCGATTGCTTCTTCTTCATGGCCAAGAAATGTACAGTCTTCGAGAATCGATCCACAATCATCCAAATAGAATCATTGCCCTTCGATGATCGAGGCAAGCCTGTTGCAAAATCCATGGTGATATCCTCCCATTTCCATTGTGGTATCTAGATCCTTTGCATCAACCCAAACGGTCTTTGGTTTTCAACCTTAACCTGCTGACAAACCAAACATCTAGACATAAATTCCGCAACATCCTTCTTCATACCTGGCCACCAAAAGGACCGTTTCAAATCTTGATACATCTTGTTACTACCAGGATGAATGGAGAATTTCGATCTGTGAGCTTCCTCCATCACTTTATTCTTCAATTCAACCACATCAGGCACACAAATTCTATGCTGAAATCTGACCACACCATCTTCATCTCAAGCAATCCAATCTTACCAATCATACCCTGCAACTGAGGGTCATCTCGCTGAGCTTCTATTACTCGATCCATAACTGTTGACCTGATGCATAGCTGAGTAATGAACGCCTGGCAACGTTGAGGCTCAATCGATGTCATGGAACACACAGCATCCTCCATCATCTTCCAGTCTTGTTGTAACAAAGTCCGCTTCCGACTAAGGGCATCGGCCACAACATTAGCCTTTCCAGGATGATATTGTAGCTTAAAATCATAGTCCTTCAAGAATTCAACCCACCGTCTCTGACGCAAATTCAGCTCCTTCTGAGAAAACAAATACTTAAGACTCTTGTGGTCCGTGAAGACTTCAAACTTGACTCCATACAAGTAATGTCTCTAGATCTTCAATGCATGGACAATGGCGGCAAACTCTAAGTCATGCGTAGGATAATTCTTCTCATGCTCCTTGAGTTGCCTAGAGGCATATGCGACCACCCTACCATTCTGCATCAGAACACAACCGATCCCGATCCGTGAAGTATCAGTGTAGAGAGTGAACATATCAATGCTATTGGGTAGGACCAAGAGTGGTGCTGAGGTCAGCCGATCCTTCAACTCCTGGAAACTCCTCTCACATTCCTCGGACCACATGAACTTCACTCCTTTCCTTGTTAGCCTCGTCAAAGGTGCCGCAATAGAAGCAAAACCCTTAATAAGCTTCATGTAGTAACCGGCCAAATCGAGAAAACTTCAAATTTCAGTGGGGGATTTCGGAAACTCCCATTCTAATACAGCTTGAACCTTGGCTGGGTCAACTACCATGCCACTTCCTGATATCACATGGCCAAGAAAATGAACCTCCTTCATCCAGAAGTCGCACTTGCTGAACTTCGCATAAAGTTTGTGCGCCCGAAGAGTCTCCAAAAAAATCCTCAAATGTTCCTTGTGAGACGCTTCATTTGGAGAGTATATCAAAACATCATCTATGAACACAACCACAAAGCCGTCCAGATAAGGCCTAAACACCCGATTCATTAGGTCCATAAATGCTGCAGGGGCATTCGTTAGACCAAAGGGTAGAACCAGGTATTTGTAATGCCCATATCTAGTTTGGAAAGCTGTCTTGGAGATATCCCCCTCCTTGATCCGGAGCTGATGGTAACCCGATCTCAAATCAATCTTCGAGAACACCGAAGCACCTTGCAATTGATCGAAGAGATCATCAATACGGGGCAAAGGATAACGGTTCTTGACAGTCACCTGATTGAGCTTCCGGTAATCAATGCAGAGGCGAAGCAATCTATCCTTCTTCTTCACGAACAAGACTGGGGCTCCCCAAGGTGAGACACTCAGTCGAATGAACCCCTTATCTATTAGTTCTTGCAACTGTTTCCTTAGTTCTGCCAATTCTACAGGTGCCATTCGATACGGGGCCTTGGATATCGGCGTTGTACCAGGCACAAGGTCAATAGAGAACTCAATCTCTCTGACTGGCGGCAACCCCGGTACATCCTTCGAAAAGGCATCGGGAAAATCCCGAACCACTTCAATCTCCTCCAGCAACGGGGCCTAAGAAACCTTAGTTGAGGCTACCACCCAAGCAAGAAAAGCATTGCCACCCTTACACAACAACTGAGCTGCCTTCATGGCCGAGACTACAAATTTCCCCTACCCAATCTGAGTCAAAGGATGGAAAAATTCCTTCTCGCCCGGGATGCGAAAAACCACTCGCTTCTTCTGGCAATCAATGAGAGCATAATACTTCTCGAGCCAATCCAACCCCATAATAACATCATAATCCTTCATCTTTAAAAGATAGAAGTGTCCAGCTAGCACTTTTCCTCCGATAACCACTGGCAAGTAAGGATAGCTCTTTTCACTTGACATAACTCCAGCAGGCGTGTGCACTAAGAGAGGCACATCCAAACTCGATGGCATCAAGCCCAAATCATCAAACAACATCTTGGAAAACTACTCGGACACAAACGAATGAGTAGCACCGGTGTTGAATAAAACTCTAGCATGGAAACCTGACGCTAGAAGTGTACCTTCTGTCACGTTGTCTGCTTGCTCTACATCTTCTCTAGCTAACGCGAACACTCGTGCTGGTGCTCGAGGGCGTCTGGCTGACTTCATTGGTGCTGCGACGGCAGCTGCTGTAGGGGCTTGAGCTGGAGAAGGCAGTTGCATCTTCAGACAATCCTTGATCTTGTGCTCCGAACTTTTGCACTTGAGACACTTCCCGGCTACCATCCAGCACTCCTTACCACCATGCCATTTCCCGCAGTGCTTGCATTCACTTTTGACTTCAGCCGATGATCCTCTTGATCCTCTTGCTTGCGTCGCAGCTGGCATTGATGGTGTATAAGCAGGCGACTGAGTAGAGGGCTTCTTCTTGCGGTCTTGGCGTTGGAAAGATGATGATGACCTCTTCAGTTGGGCTTTCTTCTCTTCTTGGTACTGCTCCATGTCACTTTCCTGCCGGCACGCTACACTGAGAGCTTCTTCCATCGTGCGGTGGTTGAAAGCAACCAATTTCATCCTCAACGACGGTCGAAGACCCGATAAAAACTTCTTCACCTTTCTCCACTCATCCGCTACTATATGAGGTGCATAACGCGCCAACTCCGCAAAATGAGCTTCATACTCCAGCACCGTCATAGACCCCTGGGTCAAAGTGAGAAACTCCTGCTCCATCCGGTCTTAAACATGCTCGGGGATTTATTTCACCCGGAACAAGCGAACAAAATCTCCCCACAACACCTCTCTAGCTCCGTCCCCAAATTGATTTCGTAGAATTGAAGACCACCAAACATCAATACGCTCCTCCAACATGAATGTTGCCAAGTTAACCTTCTCATCCTCATCGCAGCGGATGCTCCGAAAAATCTTCTCCACCGCTCGCAGCTAATGCTCTGCAACTAGGGGCTGACTCTCCCCCTTAAAAGAAGGTGGGTTCATCCTCCGGAACTTCTCCATTGCTGACGGCCCTTCAGCCATCCTCAGCACTACCTCTGGATGCAGTTGAGCCTGGGCCTGAGCTTGCACCTGAGCCTGCAATGCCGCCTGTGCATTCGCCTATGTCTGCATCACTTGCACCAATCCCTGCATGAAGGTACCATAGTCGACCAATGGCGGTGGTGGCGGTACCGATAATCCTTGTTGACCTTCGCCCGCATCTCTCCTTGGCTCCTCCTCAAGAGCTGGGGCAGCAGCACGACGACCACAGGATGCCATAACCTTGAAGTGAATAATTTAGTTAAGCCAAGTTAGATTCCTTAGTATTATTACTTATCTATTTTCCCTATATTCTTTAGCCACTTACTAGTGAAACTATCTAGATCTTGGGATATGGACTTAGCTTATGGTTTTACTTTTGTAAACTCTCAACCTGTGGGCTCTGATACCACTCTCTGTAGCGCCCCACCCTATACCCGGTCCAGTATATCACTCTCATCGGATATAGGAGGCAATTCCATAGTGGAAACCACCCAACAGAACAGAGACGGGTTGACATTTACACAAATAAAAGTGCAGAATTCACAGCGGAAGAAGAATGTAATACATCAGCGAATGTCCAAATACCAACATCATAATAATCCAATAGAAATAAAGTTCCAACTTGCAATTACAATAACCAGAGTTCATAAATTCAAGCCTCTAATAGACTCTCCCAAGCTTCCTCGAATGACAGAAAAAGAAAGCTAATGACGATCACGTACGGGCCTCCGGCTCGGACTAACTTGGCTCTAAGTCCTCGTCCTCACCAGCGGACTCACCTAGAAAATTATCAAGTGTAAGTCTACAAATAGACTTAGCAAGATTCAGAAACTCAAACATACCTCTTGCACAAGCATAATACATTTGACCATCTTTTAACCAATACAATTCCCTAAAGCTTACCCAGTTGCAGAAAATAAGCACATGGTTTCAGAAATCAAGTACATGCTCCAGAATACTGAAAACACATCACAAGGGCAACGCCGATTAATATGCAACAATGGATAGGCTATGCAATAGTGCACTCGAAAATATCTAGTCATACAATAAAAGTGCATAGCAAAGTTTTGAACTGGATCCATATACTAAGTGTGCAGCCTGAAGGAAACAAAAATCATGTTTGAAAATAGAATTCAGAACTGAATGGAACATGTATGCACAAGGGAAATAGGGTTCAGATGTTACAAGTTAGTTTCAGAGGTCAGCTCAGGTCTAACAAACGAATACATATGCCAAATAACATATAACCGAGTCAACTGGCCATAATCTGATCAAAATTTATCGGAAGTTCTGAGCTGAACGGAGGACCCAGACACATTGCCCAAACCACCACTAGAAGGTCATATACGGATACCAAATCACCTAGGCAATGGCGATGAGGTCTTGATTATCTGCATAGAACCGGATGAAAATCTTCCCCACCTTAACCAGTGGAACTTATCCACCTCCAGGATTTCACCCCCCTGCCCTTGGGGTCATAATCATATTGAGCCTCCCCACAGGGGCATTTTTACGGTTTGGCTCCAAGCCCTTCTATGGCAGCAGTGTCCCTTTGGTCCAGGATTTGCCTCATAGCATAAGAGGTTCACAATGACAAGGAATAATATGCAATGCAAGGACAATGGGTAATATGTAACACAAGAACAAGTACTATGCAATGTAGGGACAATGAATAATGTGCAATACAAGAAGTGCATTGAAGGTTAGCAATTGGGAATTCCTAAAGGTGCAACCATGCAAGAAAGATGCAATAACAAATGAATTTGGGAAATGCTTACATGATGGAACTAGATCATTGAGTAACCCTACTGATTTATAAATTCTTAGCATGTAACGAAGGGGGTGGAGGAAAATACAAATGCGACAGTCAGTAAAGGGAAGCAAAACGGTGGCACAGTGGAAAGGATAGCTTTTACAAAGCATAAGACTACTATTCCCCACGTCCGGAACACGCTGAAACAACCCAGGCAGGGCAGAAGTCGACTCTGATAGCTCTGTCTGCATCCAGAAGCTGGACTGGACAAGATCCACAGTAGGTGTCGACACTTACAGGGGTAGGTGTCGACACTTGCTGCATCCAGAAACTGGACTGGGCAAGATTCCACAGGAGGTGTCGACACTTCCAGGGGTAGGTGTCGACACTTGCCTGCAGACAGAACTGGACTGGGCAGGATTCCACAGGAGGTGTCGACACTTCCAGGGGTAGGCGTCGACACTTACCTGCAGACAGAACGCAATGCAGTGCGTCCAGAAAAGAAACTATTCTTTGCATGCTCGCCATTCGCCCGAGTACCAAGAATTAAACCAAACTTCAACAAGGAAGAAACCACGTATTTCACATTCAAAAAGAATACCCTGGCCTGTAAGTGTCGACTCTGAGTGTCGACACTTTTTGCCAGACCTTCTGGATGCGTTGAACAGCAAGCATATACCTACTTGTAAGTGTCGACTCTGAGAGTCGACACTTTCAGAGCAAAATAAGAAATCAGCCTAATGAGCCAATAAAACTCTAAAAATGCATCAAGTCCAATCAAGGCATATTGAAACAGATTTAAGCATGAATTCTTACCATGGATCCAACTGATTGAAATCAATTTGTAAAACAAGCCTGCACTAGCCACAATCAATTCAGTCAATTTAATCTTAAGCCAATGCCGCACGAATGTAGCTTCATACATGTAAGAGCCATTTGCAATTCAAATCAAACCAAACATTGATTCAGTCCAAAACAGACTGAACCTTCACAACCACACATATCAAATAGATTCAAACAATCCATTTCTGAATTGAATACAACTGAACCATTCATAAATTCCAAGGGTTCCAAAAATAGACCAATCATACAAAGTTCAGTCCATGGCCAATTCAACCAACCATACACATTGAAATCATATATGAAATTGACATGTAGTCCAAGATTAACTGATCTCACACAAACCATTTAACACAAAGCCATATTGATAATATGTATATGCATTTGAATTTCAGCTCAAGGATGGGCATACATGTGACCAATCAAATTGGCTCACATTCACAAAAAAATATGCAATGCAAATTACTTGAACAATTTGTCTTCGTCAAAATACGCCGGGGCACAACAATCTCCCCCTTTTTGACGAAGATAAAACTCTTTGGAATTCCACAAAAATTTGCATGAATGAAACAAAACGACCATCACCCTTGAACCAACCATTCTAAAATATGATAACCAAAGCATTTCAAAGCAAAGCATGTTTTTGTTTGTTGACCAAAACTATTTTCAAACCAAAAACCATTTTCAACAACCCAGTCAAAATATCATGCAACCATTTATTTCTCCCCCTTTTTGTCAGAGTCAAACAGGGGATTAGGAAAGATGGAAATTAGATAGAATGCCTCATATTTATAGTTAACTCAATGTAATGCATGTGAAGTAGAATAGATGATCACTCAAGCACACAGGCATGCATAGTAAGATATAGAATCAACCAAGTCCATTAGCGACAGGTTTATAAAGATGCATTTGATTTTAAGCATGATGTACATGAACAATATTAAGAAGGTTGTGCTTACAAAATGATGGTACTGCATTAACCATGAAATATGACTGATTCAAAAGGTACATTCACACAATCAAACCCGAAATGAAAAATGAGCAATGAAATCCATAACAATATGGATTAACAGATTTTCTAAAGAACACTAGAAAGAACCTTTTCTCCTTACACTTTCATACACATTGCTCGTCTTTTGGTAGCTTCGCACATCCCCTATTTTTTTTATTAAATACAAACAAGATGACTAACTTTTTGACACGAGTCATACCCTTTGTTTCAGGGGCATTTTCCGGTTACTCAGTTTCGTCACTTATTTCTTAATGTTGATTAGTTACTTTTCGATGCGAGTTTCCTCCTTTATTTCAGGGGGGATTCCCGACTACTCGGTACTAAATCGCACTTATTCAGAATTTTGGCGGAAATGATAGCTTTTTCCTTACGAGACACGTGATTTCTATGTAGGGAATAAAGTGCCCTTAAGAGTGTTGAGTGAAATAACTGAAATTCTTATTAGATAGAGTCATTTAACTCGAAGGTGTACATTGTGAGAGATTGTACTGAATGTAAGAGATGAATTAGTCTAATCATGGTTATGTCTCCCCCTAAGTGTATGCACAATTATGAAAAGAACCTCCCCCTTAATGTGTGCCATGTAACAAACGTGTCTAAACCAATGCATTTGATGAAAATTTTCACACAAGTTGATTACCGGTACGTGGCGGAGAACGTAGGTCCGAAGACCACTGAAGGGGCGTGATCTCGCGGTTGTCCTAAGCTGGGAGGATGATCACTGGATAGTGAACTGCAGAGAAAGGGAAACGAATAAGGAGGCCCAAGGATGGTTCCCTGGGGAAACCCTCCGATGCTTAAGTCAGTAGAGCGTTGGTGGAAGGTATTGAGGGAGGTAGAAAGAAATGCGCGAGATCCCCCAACACCAAGATGGTGAAGTGGTTCCTACTCAGGGAGTGTTAGGCATGTATCTGCCTTACCTACCGCCGGAGGGAGTCCCTGGTTTATATAGCGAGCTCCCCGGATGAGTCCCGTAAGCTGAGGAGTTTCAGGCGAGAGTTACGTCCTCATCATGGGAACGTTACATCCTCATCATGGGATCGTTACATCCTCATCGTGGGCTCTTCATGACCTTGGGGGATCGTGGATCCCTTATGTAGCGACCCGGATTCCGGATACCCGATAAACCCGGTAGAACTACCGGATACGCGTGATACCGTATGGAACCCGCGAGGCCTCCCAAGAGCGGAAAAGCTCCGAAGGGAAAAAGGCACGTGTAGAGTACATTAAAACCACAGAGATAGTACAGTAAGCAATTAAATTTCATTAGACAGGTTTGCTAAAGTAGCAGAAATAAAATTACTTTTTAATTAACTGTTCAAATTAACAATTATATCCCAGAGTCAGTCCAAAGCTAAAGACAACAAGTCTAGCACAGTACAGTCGACAGAAAAGAAAGACGTACCAAAAGGTCGGGAGAAGCCCGACACAGGTACCAGCTGGCAGCAACGGCACGCAACGAGCACGCACACTCCAGGAACCACGCGGAAGCAGAAGGTGAAACCCACCTGAAAAGCAGGGGTGAGTCTCTAACCAGAAACTCAGTAGGGGTCACGCGGATCCCCACTGGAAAACGCACAGTGCAACGGAAGCAACTGTAAAACAGCAAGTGCAGCAAAGCAGGAAAAGCTACACTACAAAGCTGTAAATAGAACAGGGACAGCAGGAGTAGGGAACAGGCTAAGAGCAAGGGGAGCTCAACCAAAAGAAAGAGCGAGGCCGCAAAACCCGGAACACGGCCACCGAGGAGAACTCGGCACTCTAAGCTACTCCAAAAGGCAACAGACGGTCAACCCTAAACTCACACGGTAGGGTACACCAGTCCGTCGGCCAAAACCGAGAAGAGGGCAAAAGCCAACTACACAAACGGAAAAGGTCTAGAAAAGACCCAGACGGACGACAACCAGAACGACTAGAACGCCGTGCACGCCGCCCCACGCACGACCAGAACGTCGCGCACGCAACAGGGCACCGACCTCGAGTACAGCCACGAGAGGGCCACTCGCAAAGGTCACAATGCGCAAGAAACGCCGAGAGTCACGTGTCACGTGACGGAAGCACCTCCTCACAGAAACAGCCAGCTGCGTCACTGACGTCTTACGCTGCGCCACAAGTACCTACCTACACACGCCCAAAACGGCGGAGGCCAAGGTACTCAAAACCAAGTCCAAGGAACAACCGCTCCGAGTCCAAGGAGAGGCAGCACCAACAGATGCTGAACCAGAAACAGAACAACAACAAGACAAGTAACTAGTCAGGGTCACGTCCGTCGACGTAAGTCCTCAGTCCCTGACAACGTGTGCACACACTGGCTCTAGCCTAAGCCAGGTCCTCTAGCTAGTTTTCTCCCTCGGCAGGACGCTATCGTTGGCTGGGAGCCCACGGAACTAGCTTACAAACCGTGTACGGGAACCCTCCGCTATCCGCAAGCGGGCCGGCACTCAAGAGACCGAAGGGTAACAACAAACGGAGGCTCACGAGGCACAAGACTCGAAAACACGAGTGCTAAAGTGCAGACAGCCCACAAACCCTGTCGCACGAACAGACAGCACTCCTGGCAGTACAACCACCGCCGAACAGACTCAGGATAAGGCAACTAGACCTACGACGTAACGATCCCGAGTCGAATGACTCAAAGGCAAGATCGTCATAGACAGCGGAACAAGCCGCCAATCGGTCTAATCCTAAGCCAAGAAACGACACTCCGCAGAAAACAACACACGGAGACCTGAGGGAACACCAGCAACCCTCAGCACACCTGGACGTACAAATCGAGGTAAGGCAATACCTCGAGGCATCCAGAACCAGTGTCTCGGGTCGGGCAAAACCACCGAGACACACACAGGACTACTCGTCAACCCCTGGGTCACACCGGGTTGACCAGAACCCGACAATAACGCTCAAAGAGTAGGAAAGAGAATCCTACCTCAAGCAAGAAGACTCCTGGCTACCTTACAACGTGGTCTAAGCCCTCATAGGACGTCAGAGACATCCACGGGACAATGGGCAGACCACAAGGCCAAGCGAAGACAAGCAGAAATCGAAAGGAACAGAAATCGGAGCACAGGACATGTAACGCGCCACCCTTAGACCGCTACATGAACCTAACAATTTAAGTCTAGGCCGTTACACTCCAAGCGACGGTCGGGGGAGCAGCCGTCACTCGCACCGCCCTAACCAACTCTAAAACACAGAAAATAGCATGTAACGGCCAGCACGGTGCGCGCTACACACACCTGACGCGCCCGACCGGGGCCGTCAGGGCCAACACGGACCAAAACACAACACAGCAAATGTAACGCGCCATGGCAGGCGCGTCACAAGCACCTAACGCGCAAGACAAGGCGCGTTACAGCCACAAACCGAAGACAAAAACCCACGGCAACTCGAGCCATGTAACGCGCTAGGCCAAGCGCGTTACACACGCCTGACGCGCAGGAGTAGGCGCGCTACACACTGGCTTAAGACAAAAACAGAGGCTGAGAGGCATGTAACGGCCAGCACAGGGCGCGTTACAAACGCCTGACGCACAGGGGCCCCACCGTTACATCCAACGGCGTAGCAACCCCACTCAGCCAAAACAGCATGTAACGGTCCAGAGAGGACGCGTTACACAGGCCTAACGCACGGGGGAACCACCGTCAGAGGCACCGCCTCTAATGGTCAACGTCGGTCAAACGGAATGTAACGGCCTGGGGCAGGCGCGTCACATCCATCTAACGCGCTGGGTCAAGCGCGTTAGAGGAACCGACTTAACCCCAAAACTCAAAACGACGAAGCGAATGTAACGTGTCAACGCAGGCGCGTTACATGGGTGTGACACGCCTCCCCAGGGCCGTCACACACCCAGAAGCCACAAAACTCTAAACGCCAAACGAAGTGGCGGTCTATCGTAGGGCCGTCAGGGCCATGTAACGGTCCCTGGAACGACCGCTACATCGGTCACGGCGGGAAAATAAGGGAATGGCCAAACATGCCCATTCCACGCCCCATTCACGCCGAAACACAGGGGAACCAAACCCAAACGACAAATAACAACATAAAACGGCTTAAAAGCCCACATGCAACCACAAAAACACGAGATCCGGGCGATTCCAATGAATCAACCCTAAATGGGTCAACGAGGTACCCGGGCTCCTACCGGCCTCGAATGACCACCGATCAACACAAAACAAGCATGGATGGGATCCTAAAATCCCAACGGTCAGTTGAACAGTAACCGAGCTAGAAATCGTTGCCGTTTTCCGACGAACCCTAAAAACTCTGAAAATCACGGTTTAGGCTAAACAAGCCCAAACTCGGCCGTTTCCTTGCCGAACGACGTGCAATGGCAGGGAAAACGGAGAGGAAGAAGTGAGGAACCGTCACCCTACCTCCACCGAAGAAATTATACCCCGAAGGGACTAAACCGCACCGAAAACCGTGCCGTGAACAGAACCGTCAGCTTTGAATCCACCGTTCGAGATCGCGCCAAATCCATCTCGATCCTCGCACTATCGCGCACCTCAGCAGCATCTCGTCGTCACCAGCACGCCCCTGCACCCCTCCGTCTGCAGCCGGAGGCGAGAAGGCGGGAGAACGAGAGAGAACGGGAGAGAGAGAGGCCGACGTGCGAATGAGAAGGAGGAGAGAAGAAAAGGAAAGAAAAAGAAAAGAAATTAAGAAATTTTCCAAATTTCTGAAAATTCCGAAAATGTGCCGAAAATGCACAAATTCAGAAAAATACGCAAAAATAGTCAAAACGACCGGCTCGACGAGTACATCGTCGCTGTAGCATCCACGAGTCGAGGAACTGACAAACAAACTCACCGTAGGGTTCCGTAACTAGTACGAGAGAAAAACCACACGGCTCGTAAAGCTCAACTCGGAAGCCACAAAGCGAACCGAAACTCACCGAAACCAATCCAAAAGATCCAATGAAGATCCAGCAAGACCTACCAAGGATCCAGGGCATTACATCCTCCCCTCCTTTAAGAAATTTCACCCTCGAAATTAAGGACTAACAAAGGAGAAGCAGGGAAGAACAACCCATAGCACAACCTCAAAAACGACACAAATCTCGAGAGACACAGCTCAGAGGAACACTGTCATATCACAATTACAGGCACACGCACAGGATCTCAAGGCAACAATCCACAAAAGAGCACGGCACCCAAGTGAACACAATTCTGACACCTCCGAAACAAGGCAACGTCGCTTACGTCTCACAGGACAAGAGACACGACTGCCACAACAACAGACAACCGACCGAGAAACACAACGACAGGCACGGCGAGTATCAGCTTAACCAAGGGAACACAATCTCTCAGCTGACAGCTCGACCACATCATCGGCTCCAGTGCCAAAGGCAACAGGGAACACCTGACACGAGGACACCAACGACAACAACAGCATCGGACCACAAACACAATCAAGTCAGTCCTCATTCAGATATTACACCTGATCGAGTCGCAAGCTAACTCTAGGAAAAGAGCACAACAAGGCTAACCGAGAAGACTTGGTCCAAACAGAGACACAAAATCATAGAGAAACAGCACTCACAGAAACAACACAACGGCAACACCTGCAGGATTCCGGCTCCGCACAACACAGAACCAAGGAACACACTGCAAGTAGGGTCACAACAAGGCACAAGAACAGCTGAGCACACGACCACAAGAAACGGGTCACGCATCAGACTGCTCACCAAGAGAAGACCCACAATAACAAGAAACGACAACAATCTCGGGGAACGCAACTCAAGGACCACCAACACGCCTCGAGAGCACAACACCCAAGAAAGAAATGCAGAGCAAAGGGTACTCAATCAGCAGGAATGCCGACAAATTCCCCAACACTCGCAAATGCCAATGCCAACACCAGAAAACCACCAACAATGGCATGGCAACAGACGACATCGAGGCACAAGAAGCCAAGACGAAGTCACATCGAGAAAGAACAAACCACTCGACCAGTGGGTAGCCGACCCACACACTTCCGCTGCACTCTCAACAACGCGCACAGGCAACATGACAACTTCGGTAGTCGCACCTCAGCACACACCAAGCGCCTTCGCAATCAACAAAGATCGTAAACCACACGCGACGAGTACCGATCCTGCGAACAACAGATCACAAGGAGCCTAAGTGCAACAGGAGAAGAGCACCAGCTTCAGCACAAAGCACAAGGAAAGCATCAATCTCAGCTTACCTTCACGTCCTGAAAATGATAAGTGAGCCTTCACAATACATCGGCCACTCGACATGGCACGACAATACGGTACACAACAGCTCTTAACACCATCATGGAGTCCAAAGCCAAGCAACCGTAAAGCAGAGAGCAGATCAAGCTCAAAACAAAACTGTCCACACTTAAGCAGACACAGGACAAAGGCATCACTAAGACAGCAATTCCAAGGCAAACCTCAAAAAGATTCCACCAGAAGGGACGAGAAGCAGGAAGCTCAACCACCAAAGCTCACCAGGCAGGAAAATCCTAGCTTGCCTGAGCAACGTCTCCAACACGGAATCAAATCGAGCACTTCAACAGAAGCGAAACACATCAGGAGCTGAATAGACTCAAGCTAGGATGACCAAGACAACGTAAGAACGTGTACGGTCATCAAACCAAGGCCAAAGGTCAACAGCAACCTGAACAACACACGAAAAATCTCGAACAACGTACCGCAGATTCAAGCCTTTCGGCGAACACTGCCAAGTACAACATGATCGAGACAAACACAACGACGAAAAAGAAACACCTCGTCACATCCTGACGAGAGCAGGACCATCTCGTACAGTGCCAGGACAGCACGCACAAGACAACACACAGAAAACAACGCGACAAAGAATCACAAACCGCAGCCAGCTGAAGACTGTACTGGACCTTCACGACTCTGGAAACTGTATATCTCAGATTCCCATGTACTTCACACGACAATGCTCTGATAGCTCAGAAAAGAACTCCGAACATCTTAGAACACTGCTCTCATACCAAGCTGTAGCGACCCGGATTCCGGATACCCAGCATACCCGGTAGAACTAGCGGATACGCGTGATACCGCATGGAACCCGCGAGGCCTCCCAAGAGCGGGAAAGCTCCGAAGGGAAAAAGGCACGTGTAGAGTACATTGAAGCCACAGAGATAGTACAGTAAGCAATTAAATTTCATTAGACAGGTTTGCTAAAGTAGCAGAAATAAAATTACTTTTTAATTAACTGTTCAAATTAAGAATTATATCCCAGAGTCAGTCCAAAGCTAAAGGCAACAAGTCTAGCACAGTACAGTCGACAGAAAAGAAAGACGTACCAAAAGGTCGGGAGAAGCCCGACACAGGTACCAGCTGGCAGCAACAGCACGCAAAGAGCACGCACACTCCAGGAACCACGCGAAAAGCAGAAGGTGAAACTCACCTGAAAAGCTGGGGTGAGTCTCTAACCAGAAACTTGGTAGGGGTCACACGAATCCCCACTGGAAAACGCACAGTGCAACAGAAGGGACTGTAAAATAGCAAGTGCAGTAAAGCAGGAAAAGCTACACTACAAAGCTGTAAATAGAACAGGGACAGCAGGAGTAGGGAGCAGACTAAGAGCAAGGGGAGCTCAACTAAAAGAAAGAGCATTGCCGTAAAATGGAACACAGCCACCGAGGAGAACTCGGCACTCTAAGCTACTCCAAAAGGCAACAGACGGTCAACCCTAAACCCACACGGTAGGGTACACCAGTCCGTCGGCCAAAATTGAGAAGAGGGCAAAAGCCAACTACACAAACGGAAAAGGTCTAGAAAAGACCCAGAAGGACGACAACCAGAACGACTAGAACGCCATGCACGCCGCCCCATGCAGGACCAGAACGTCGCGCACGCAACAGGGCACCGACCTCGAGCACAGCCACGAGAGGGCCACTCGCAACGGTCATAATGCGCAAGAAACGCCGAGAGTCACGTGTCATGTGACGGAAGCACCTCCTGACAGAAACAGCCAGCTGCGTCACTGACGTCTTACGCTGCGCCACAAGTACCTACCTACACACGCCCAAAACGGCGGAGGCCAAGGTACTCAAAACCAAGTCCAAGGAACAACCGCTCCGAGTCCAAGGAGAGGCAGCACCAACAGATGCTGAACCAGAAACAGAACAACAACAAGGCAAGTAACTAGTCAGGGTCACGACCGTCGACGTAAGTCCTCAGTCCCAGACAACATGTGCACACACTGGCTATAGCCTAAGCCAGGTCCTCTAGCTAGTTTTCTCCCTCGTCAGGACGCTATCATTGGCTGGGAGCCCACAGAACTAGCTTACAAACCGTGTACGGGAACCCTCCGCTATCCGCAAGTGGGCCGACACTCAAGAGACCGAAGGGTAACAACAAACGGAGGCTCACGAGGCACAAGACTCGAAAACACGAGTGCTAAAGTGCAGACAGCCCACAAACCCTGTCGCACAAACAGACAGCACTCCTGGCAGTACAACCACCGCCGAACAGACTCAGGACAAGGCAACTAGACCTACAACGTAACGATCCTGAGTCGACGACTCAACGACAAGATCGTCACAAACAGCGGAACAAGCCGCCAATCGGTCTAATCCTAAGCTAGAAGAAACAACGCTCCGTAGAAAGCAACACACGGAGACCTGAGGGAACACCAGCAACCCTCAGCACACCTGGACGCGCAAATCGAGCTAAGGCAATACCTCGAGGCATCCAGAACCAGTTTCTCGGGCCGGACAAAACCACCGAGACACACACAGGACTACTCGTCAACCCCTGGGTCACACCGGGTTGACCAGAACCCGACAATAATGCTCAAAGAGTAGGAAAGAGAATCCTACCTCAAGCAAGAAGACTCCTGGCTACCTTACAACATGGTCTAAGCCCTCATAGGGCGTCAGGAGACATCCACGGGACAATGGGTAGACCACAAGGCCAAGCCAAGATAAGCAGAAACCGAAAGGAACGAAAATCGGAGCACAGGACATGTAACGCGCCACCCTTAGACCGCTACATGAACCTGACGGTCTAAGTCTAGGCCGTTACACTCCAAGTGATGGTCGGGGGAGCAGCCGTCACTCACACCACCCTAACCAACTCTAAAACACAGAAAATAGCATGTAACGGCCAGCACGGGGCGCGCTACACACACCTGACGTGCCCGACCGGGGCAGTTAGGGCCAACACAGACCAAAACTCAAACACAACAAATGTAACGCTCCATGGCAGGCGCGTCACAAGCACCTAACGCGCAAGACAAGGGGCGTTACAGCCACAAATCGAAGACAAAAATCCACGGCAACTCGAGCCATGTAACGCGCTAGGCCAAGCGCGTTACACACGCCTGACGCGCAGGAGCAGGCGCGCTACACCCTAGCTCAAGACAAAAACAGAGACTGAGAGACATGTAACGGCCAGCACAGGGCGCGTTACAAACGCCTGGCGCATAGGGTCCCCACCGTTACATCCAACGGCGCAGCAACCCTACTCAGCCAAAATAGCATGTAACGGTCCAGAGAGGACGCGTTACATAAGCCTAACGCACGGGGGAACCACCGTCAGAGGCACCGCCTCTAATGGTCAACGTCAATCAAACGGAATGTAACGGCCAACACAGGGCGCGTTACATCCATCTAACGCGTTGGGTCAAGCGCGTTAGAGGAACCGACTTAACCCCAAAACTCAAAACGACGAAGCAATGTAACGCGTTAACACAGGCGCGTTACATGGGTGTGACGCGCCACCCCAGGGCCGTCACACACCCAGAAGCCACAAAACTCTAAACGCCAAACGAAGTGGCGGTCTATCGTAGGGCCGTCAGGGCCATGTAACGGTCCCTGGAATGACTGCTACATCGGTCACGGCGGGAAAATCAGGGAATGGCCAAACCGGCCCATTCCACGCCCCATTCACGCCGAAACATAGGGGAACCAAACCCAAACGACAAATAACAACATAAAACGGCTCAAAAGCTCACATGCAACCACAAAAACCCAAGATCCAGGCGATTCCAATGAATTAACCCTAAATGGGTCAACGAGGTTCCCGGGCTGCTACCGGCCTCGAATGACCACCGATCAACACAAAACAAGCATGGATGGGATCCTAACATCCCAACGGTCAGTTCAGCACTAACCGAGCTACAAATGGTTGCCATTTTCCGGCGAACCCTAAAAACTCCGAAAATCACGGTTTAGGCTAAACAAGCCCAAACTCGACCGTTTCCTTGCCAAACGACGTGCAATGGCAGGGAAAACGGAGAGTAAGAAGTGAGGAACCGTCACCCTACCCCCACCGAAGAAACCGTGCCCCGAAGGGACTAAATCGCACCGAAAACTATGCCGCAAACTGAACCATCGGCTTTGAATCCACCGTTCGGGATCGCACCAAATCCATCTCGATCCTCGCACTATCGCGCACCTCAGCAGCATCTCGTCGTCACCAGCACGCCCCTGCACCCCTCCGTCTGCAGCCGGAGGCGAGAAGGCGGGAGAACGAGAGAGAACGGGAGAGAGAGAGGCCGACGTGCGAATGAGAAGGAGGAGAGAAGAAAAGGAAAGAAAAAGAAAAGAAATTAGGAAATTTTCCAAATTTCTGAAAATTCCGAAAATGTGCCGAAAATGCACAAATTCAGAAAAATACGCAAAAATAGTCGAAACGACCGGCTCGACGAGTACATCGTCGCTGTAGCATCCACGAGTCAAGGAACTGACAGACAAACTCACCGTAGGGTTCCGTAACTAGTATGAGAGAAAAACTCACACGGCTCGTAAAGCTCAACTCGGAAGCCACCAAAGCGAACCGAAACTCACCAAAACCAATCCAAAAGATCCAATGAAGATCCAGCAAGACCTACCAAGGATCCAAGGCATTACTTCCTCCCCTCCTTTAAGAAATTTCACCCTCGAAATTAAGGACTAACAAAGGAGAAGCAGGGAAGAACAACCCAACAACACAACCTCAAAAACAACACAAATCTCGAGAAACACAATTCAGAGGAACACCGTCAGACCACAATCACGAGCACATGCTTTGGATCGAGCACGACACAAGTGAACACAAGTCCGACACCTTCAAAATAGGGCAACGTCGCTTACGTCTCACAGGGGAAAGAGACACGACTGCGACAACAATAGACAACCAACCGAGAAACACAACGACAACACGGCAAGCGGCAGCTTACACAAGGAGACACAGTCCTCTCAGCTGACAGCTCAACCACATCATCAGCTCCAGTGCCAAAGGCAACAGGGAACACCTGACACGTAGGACACCAACGAAAACAACAACATCGGACCACAAACACAATCAAGTCAGTCCTCATTCTGATATTACACCTGATCGAGTCGCAAGCTAACTCTTGGAAAAGAGCACAGCAAGGCTAACCGAGAAGACTTGGTCCAAACAGAGACACAAAATCATAGAGAAACAGCACTCACAGAAACAACACAACGGCAACACCTATAGGATTCCGGCTCCGCACAACTCGCAGGGCCACAGAATACCACTGCAAGTAGGGTCACAACAAGGCACAAGAACAGCTGAGCACACGACCACAAGAAACGGGTCACGCATCAGACTGCTCACCAAGAGAAGACCCACAATAACAAGAAACGACAACAATCTCGGGGAACGCAACTCAAGGACTACGAACACGCCTCGAGAGCACAACACCAAGAAAGAAATGCAGAGCAAAAGGGTACTCAATCATCAGGAATGCCGACAAATTCCCCAATACTCGCAAATGCCAATGCCAACACCAGAAAACCACCAACAATGGCATGGCAACAGACGACATCGAGGCACAAGAAGCCAAGATGAAGTCACATCGAGAAAGAACAAACCTCTCGACCAGTGGGTAGCCGACCCACACACTTCCGCTGCACTCTCAACAACGCGCACAGGCAACATGACAACCTCGGTAGTCGCACCTCAGCACACAACAAGCGCCTTCGCAATCAACAAAGATCGTAAACCACACGCCACGAGTACCGATCCTGCGAACAACCGATCACAAGGAGCCTAAGTGCAACAAGAGGAGAGCACCAACTTCAGCACAAAGCACAAGGAAAGCATCAATCTCAGCTTACCTTCACGTCCCGAAAATGATAAGTGAGCCTTCCCAATACATCGGCCACTGGACATGGCACGACAATACGGTACACAACAGCTCTTAACACCATCATGGAGTCCAAAGCCAAGCAACCGTAAAGCAGAGAGCAGATCAGGCTCAAAATAAAGCTGTCCATACTTAAGCAGACACAGGACAAAGGCATCACTAAGACAACAATTCCAAGGCAAACCCCAAAAAGATTCCACCAGAAGGGACGAGAAGCAGGAATCTCAACCACCAAAGCTCACCAGGAAGGAAAATCCTAGCTTGCATGAGCAACTTCTCCAACATGGAATCAAATCGAGCACTTCAACAGAAGCGAAACACATCAGGAGCTGAACAGACTCAAGCCAGGACGACCAAGACAACGTAAGAACGTGTACGATCATCAAACCAAGGCCAAAGGTCAACAGCAACCTGAACAACTTACAAGAAAATTCTCGAACAACGTACTGTAGATTCAAGCCTTCCGGTGAATAGTGCCAAGTACAACATGATCGAAACAAACACAACAACGAAAAGAAACACATCGTCACATCTTGACTAGAGCAGGACCATCTCGTGCAGTGCCAGAACAGCACGCACAAGACAACACACCGAAAACAACGCGACAAAAAAATCACAAACCGAAGCCAGCTGAAGACTGTACTGGACTTTCACGACTCTGGATACTGTATATCTCAGATTCCCATGTACTTCACACGACAATGCTCTGATAGCTCAGAAAAGAACTCTGAACATCTCAGAACACTGCTCTGATACCAAGCTGTAGCGACCCGGATTTCGGATACCTGGCATACCCGGTAGAACTACCGGATACGCGTGAGACCGCATGGAACCCGCGAGGCCTCCCAAGAGCGGGAAAGCTCCGAAGGGAAAAAGGCACGTGTAGAGTACATTGAAGCCACAGAGATAGTACAGTAAGCAATTAAATTTCATTAGACATGTTTGCTAAAGTAGCAGAAATAAAATTACTTTTTAATTAACTGTTCAAATTAACAATTATATCCCAGAGTCAGTCCAAAGCTAAAGACAACAAGTCTAGCACAGTACAGTCGACAGAAAAGAAAGACATACCAAAAGGTCGGGAGAAGCCCGACACAGGATCCAGCTGGCAGCAACAGCACGCAATGAGCACGCACACTCCAGGAACCACGCGGAAGCAGAAGGCGAAACCCACCTGAAAAAAGTAGGGGTGAGTCTCTAACCAGAAACTCAGTAGGGGTCACGCGAATCCCCACTGAAAAATACACAGTGCAACAGAAGGGACTGTAAAACAGCAAGTGTAGCAAAGCAGGAAAAGCTACACTACAAAGCTGTAAATAGAACAAGGACAACAGGAGTAGGGAGCAGGCTAAGAGCAAGGGGAGCTCAACCAAAAGAAAGAGCGAGGCCACAAAACCTGGAACACGGCCACCGATGAGAACTCGGCACTCTAAGCTACTCCAAAAGGAAACAGACGGTCAACCCTAAACCCACACGGTAGGGTACACCAGTCCGTCGGCCAAAACCGAGAAGAGGGCAAAAGCCAACTACACAAACGGAAAAGGTCTAGAAAAGGCCTAGACGGACGACAACCAGAACGACTAGAACGCCATGCACGCCACCCCACGCACGACCAGAAAGTCACGTACGCAATTGGGCACCGACCTCGAGTACAGCCACGAGAGGGCCACTCGCAAAGGTCATCATGCGCAAGAAACACCGAGAGTCACGTGTCACGTGACGGAAGCACCTCCTCACAGAAACAGCCAGCTGCGTCACTGACGTCTTACGATACGCCACAAGTACCTACCTACACTCGCCCAAAACGGTGGAGGCCAAGGTACTCAAAACCAAGTCCAAGGAACAACCGCTCCGAGTCCAAGGAGAGGCAGCACCAACAGATGCTGAACCAGAAATAGAACAACAACAAGACAAGTAACTAGTTAGGGTCACGTCCGTCGACGTAAGTCCTCAGTCCCTGACAACATGTGCACACACTGGCTCTAGCCTAAGCCAGGTCCTCTAGCTAGTTTTCTCCCTCGGCAGGACACTATCGTTGGCTGGGAGCCCATAGAACTAGCTTACAAACCGTGTACGGGAACCCTCCGCTATCCGCAAGCGGGCTGGCACTCAAGAGACCGAAGGGTAACAACAAACGGAGGCTCACGAGGCACAAGACTCGAAAACATGAGTGCTAAAGTGCAGACAGCCCACAAACCCTGTCGCACGAACAGACAGCACTCCTGGCAGTACAACCACCGCCGAACAGACTCAGGACAAGGCAACTAGACCTACAACATAACGATCCTTGAGTCGAACGACTCAACGATAATATCGTCACACAAAGTGGAACAAGCCGCCAATCGGTCTAATCCTAAGCTAGAAGAAACAACGCTCCGCAGAAAGCAACACACGGAGACCTAAGGGAACACCAGCAACCCTCAGCACACCTGGACGTGCAAACCGAGGTAAGGCAATACCTCGAGGCATCCAGAACAAGTGTGTCGGGCTGGACAAAACCACCGAGACACACACAGGGCTACTCGTCAACCCCTGGGTCACAGCGGGTTGCAGCACTACAAGAAAAAGTGGATTTAGCGACGGCATTTTGCGATGGATATTAATCCGTCGCAAATATGTCTGTAAATTTAGACGGACCTATTTCGTCTAAATATTTAAGACAGAAAATTATTCGTCTGCATATCCGTCGCAATTAGGGACGGATTTGCAAACGAAAATTAAGACGTCTGAAAGTAGAGACGGATATGGAGATGAATTATTTTCTGTCTTAAATTTGAGACGAAAATTTTTTCCATCCCAAATATCGTCGCAAAAATTCACTCGATTCCCCCCCATTCCCCCCCGCTCTCCCTCTCACTCTCACTCCCCACGCCCCCCCATTCTCCCCCGCTCTCCCTCTCACTCTCACTCCCCCCCGCTCTCCCTCTCCCTCTCCCTCTCACTCTCACACCGTCGTCGCCGTCACCGTCGGAGGTGCGCCATCGCTACCGTCGCCGGAGGAGCTACGCCGTCGCCGCCGGCCTCGATCATCTCCCCCCACCGATAAGCTCCTCCCTCCCCCTCCTGCTGACCCCCCTCACCCAGTGACCCCCGATCCCCCTCCACTGCACCCCCCTCCCCCTCCTGCTGACCCCCCTCACCCAGCGACCTTCGATCCCCCTCCACTGCACCCCCTCCCTCTCCACTGCACCCCCCTCCCCCTCCTGCGACCCCCCTCCACCGCCTGCGACCCCCTCCCCCTACACCGCACCCCCTACCCCTCCTGCGACCCCCCTCCACCGCCTGCGACCCCCTCCCCCTACACCGCACCCCCTCCCCCTCCTACGACCCCCCCTCCACCCCACCCCCCTCCCCCTCCTGCGACCCCCCTCCCCCTCCTGCCACCCCCTCCACTGGCAGCCCTCCCCCTCCTGCTGACCCCCCTCCCCGAGCGCAGCCCCTTCCCCTCCACCGCACCCCCTCCCCCTCCTGCCACCCCCTCCACCGACAGGCCTCCCCCGCCTGCTGACCCCCCTCCACCGTACCTGTAACGGCCCGAGAATCCGATTACCGGGAAGGCCCGATAACCCGAGACTCGCACCGCCGCCCACGAGCCGGGAGGGCTCGGAAGGGCTAAAAGGAGTGTGGAGGCACAAAGAAATAGGAAATAAAGCAGGACAACTCAACAATTAACAGAAATAAATAAACAACTACAACAGAGTCCAGTCCAACAGAAAGTACAGTCTAAAGCAGTAAAGCGTACCACATGCCAAGTGAACACTCGTCCCGGCAAGCTGGCAACAGAGAACCTCCGCTCCGCACTCTCGAACCTCGAGGAAGAACTGCCACACCTGAAAAGCAGGGAATGAGTCTCCAAAACAGAGACTCAACAGGGATCCCGTGGAACCCCAACCGGAAACAACGGCGGTAGCGGAAAGGAAGCTATAACTACAGCAGGAACAGCAAACCGGTGGCCGGTCAAAAACTCGGCACTACAGCTACTCCTACTGCCAGAAGGCACACCTCGATCATGCAGTCGAAGCTACCGAACCACGCTAGCACCACCTACCGAAGTTAGAACACACGGCAACCACGCCGTAGAGGCCTGTCCCCCGGACACAGCCGACCTGGACACGCTGTCCACGGTGCAACCCCGACCATCCGATCGCGGGTACCGCACAACAAGACCCAACCTCGGAAAAGCCACTAGCACTAATCTCACGACGCAAGAACCGACACACGCTGGTGGGGATACGCGCCACACTTCACGACGGAGTACACGGATCTCGCCTGCATCCCTTTGGCTCGGCGATCACTTGGCGGACGAGCAGAGTTATCTTTAGTTATTTTATGCTTTAGGCCATGATGGGCCTTGGTTTAGTCCCTGCGTGGACACTTTTATTGTTATTGTGGACCTTTGTAGGCCAGTTGGGGCCAATTAGGCTTTAGTTGGGTCATTTTTGTGCTTTAGGTGAGAGATAGGGCTATTGGGCCACTTCTTTGGTTCAATCACTAGCCCATTTGGGCTGGCCGCCCACTCCCATGCTTAGCCCACCTTGGGATTTGCGCCCCCACCTCCTAGGGCTAGGGTTTTGGGCGCACCTTTCCTCTCCTCCAAGAGGAGAAGGTGGCAGCCGCCCCCACTCCTACTTTGTAGGAGTGGAGTGCGCACACCCCCCTTTTCCTTCCCCATCCGACCACCCCCCCCCCCTCCTTTGGCCGCCCCCTTCCCCCAATTCCCTCCTAGAATCTAGGAGTTGTGCGTCCCCCCCTTTCCCCCTAGACAATGTGCGCACCCCCCCCCCCCTTTCCCCCTTGCCATGTGCGCACCCCCCCTTTCCCCCTCTTGGCTAGGGTTTCATCCTAGCATCTCCCCTCCCCATATAAAAGCTTGTATTATTTTCTTTGAAAAGTTGATGAAGAATTATTAGTGAGCATGACTCCTTGGTGGCTGCGCCCCTTCTTCCTCCTTTGATCCTGCGACGGGATCAACCCCGGGGTGTGACTCCCCATCCCTCGGTGCGACGCCGAGGTTCTATCTTCCCTCATCTCCTTCACAAGTGCTCGAATCTGCTTGTCAGATTTCTATCCCGAGTTGCAGCGGCGCCCTCATCCGGTTCCGGTCGAATCTGGTCCTCTCCTTTTTTCTGGAGGTACTTCTACGAGTCGGCAACGCGTGGGCTTTGGTTTCGTCTCGATCCAAGGTCGGCACCGCCCGTGGCGATTTTCTTCGTGAGCTCGCGCAGGACCCTCTCTCTCTGCAAGCCAGGCTCTGCCCGCCCTCTTGCGAAAATTCCCCAGAGCAGACAACTGCGAGTTTGGAGCTGGTCTCTTCAGGGATCGTACCTCTTGTCGTCTTCTTTCCAACGCTGCCGACCACTCCTCTTTTTGACGTCGCTGCTGAGCGTGGCGTCAAATCTCGTGGGGCCGCGCAGATCAACCTGTTCAATCCGACCCCCGAACCAGCAACAACTTGCAGAGGCTCTCCCGGCCAACCTCGACCAGATCTGACCGAGCCCTTCGATCGGGGCCTACTGCCCTGCGTCCCCGACGTCCTCCCTCAAGCGGCGCCCCGTTCTTCTCCTGGAGCAACAAGTTATCAGTTTTACCGCGTGAGCGCGCTGTTCTGTGTGCAGGAAACCTGTCACGACTTGCAGGTGACTTCACGGCCACCTCGGTGCGAATCTGAGCGCCCCCTTTAGCCGAGGATTCCTCCCGTGACCCAGCTACGCGCCCTCACTGACGGCGCCTCAATCAGACACCGGACCAAGCCGTGGGAGCGTTCGCCGCCGAGTCGCGCGTTGCTGCGAATCTGCCGACTGCCGCACGGGTCCTCCTCACGGCCACCCCTTCAACGAGTGCCGCCCGTCAGCCCGTGCATCGGCAGCCCCGAAGTCTATTGTTGTAGCCTGTTATCTCCCTGCGAGGAGTGGGCATTTTGGCTGGATGTGTATTATTGTTTGTCATGTGTATCGGGGTTGTTGTTCTCGGCTGGGGTTTCTTCCCCACGCCTAGGCGTGGAGGTACGCGCGACGCTCCTACTCTGTTACTCTACTTTACTAGTATACTATTCTATATGTCGCGTGAGCGCGTAGGATCCTAGCTAGCTTGCTATTCACCGCGTGATTGAGAGTTGAGCACCCATTCCGTGGCCCTAGTCGAGCGCCGAGCTCGGACTCGATTCCCATAGGCGCACGGCGGTTCCTTAGCCGCTGAGATCCCTACGCTTCCCTCATAGGGACGGCTGTGGGCTTGGATTTCTTGTTGAGAGATGCCTCCACCCGGAGGAACGCTACGGAGGTCAGCCGCCCGGCTTGCCTTTGGCGTGCGAGTGCTGGCCGCACTTGTTGCATTCGTAGGTCTTAGCCCATTTCGGTCCCGTCCCGCATCACACGCGCCAAGGTGAAACAACCGAACTCACCAGTCAACATGACCAAAAACCCGAAGGTCAAAGACACAGAGACTGACAGTCTGACACTCCGTACTCGACAGGAGTACCACCCTCTAGAAGAACGACCGGATGCGTCCCCTGACGTCTTACACCGCATCACAATTGTCTAGCTACAACGCCCCGGGCGTGAGACTCAGACACGCAACAAGTACCACAACAAGGACTAGCTGGGGTCGCGCTCGTCAGCACGTGTCCTAAGCCCCCAACTACGTGTGCACACACAGACCATCGGCTCTAGGTCGGGTCCTCTAGCTGGTTTTCCCCCCCACCGGACTCTGGTGGCAAAGGCAAGGGGCCGACGGAAACCAGCCTGAAAACCGCGTCTCACCGGGTCGCGCTCTCCACCACTCCCAGGTGGGTCCGCACACGCGTGCGCAGGAAGCTACGACTAGAGGAGGATCACAGAACGTGGACACAGAAACCACGCACGCACTCATTACGAGTAACACGGAGTAACAGGTGGCACGACGCCACCAGACTCTGGACAGCCCACTAGACCTACAACTCAACGACCTTTGAGTCACAAGACTCGAGGTCAAGGCCGTTGCACATGACAGCACTGAGCCGTCAATCTGGCCTAATCCCTAGGTCCAAAACCACAATGCGACAACTCACGAGGCAGTTCATCACTACCGAGACCCATCCCTTGAGGAGGGAACTTAAGAAACCCCCAGCCTCAGGCTGGGAAGCTGGACTCACCGTCCAAGGCCACACGCTTAGCCCACTAGGAAGCCACCTTCCAGAGAAGCCACGACTTGCGGGGAAACCTCACCGCACTCACACCGACACACAGTGACACAATCTGGCATGAACACGGAAGCTCGGAATACCTGGGGTCGCCTGGACCCACCAAGCCCACGGGCATGCTTATCGAGGTAGCATGGTACCTCCAGACACCCCAAAACACGGTAACAAAACCCACGGGGTGCCCGGGACACTCACAAGGCCAAAGGTCGACCACTGGGTCACAACCGGGTCGACCGGAGACCAACACAACACAATCGGAACACTAGAAGGTCACTCGGACCCTTAAACTCATGGGAACGCTAATCGAGGTAAACCAAACCTCTGGACACCCAAAGACACGGTCACGAAACTCCACGGGGTGTCCAGGACACACACGGCCCAAGGGGAGCACGATCAGCCGCAGACTGTGCGCCTCGGGCAGCCCGGCAGGCCACCCCAAGAACGCGCTACACATGCATAGCGCGTTAAGCAAGAACGCGCTATGCAAACCTAGCGCGTTCAGCAAGAACGCGCTATAGGTCCATAGCGCGACCAGACCAGGTCGCGCTATGATCCTATAGCGCGACAACCAAAAACGCGCTAGGACCCCATAGCCCGACAAGAACCGCCTTACTGTTCATCTTCTCCGATGAACGCGCCCCGTCGGGGCAGCGCGACACTCAAGAACGCGCTACTGGAAGCTAGCACGTTCTCAGTCCGCGCCCGAAAACGGTAGAAACGGCGGGAAAACCCATTCCACGCCCCGATCACCCCCGGGTGATGGGGAAACAAAGGGGGAAACATTCCCCAACCCCTCTGGCACCGAGAGGACCCATTTAAACCCCAAAAACACGATCAAAACACAAGATTCAGCTCACACCCCAAAAACATGCATTTTTCCCAAATCACCCCGTTTAGCCCGCTCGGCTCACCACGGCCTACGAAACTCGCGGGAATTGAAGTACACGGGTTGAGGGTCCATCTCCCTACCTCCACCGAAGATTCGACGTGCCGTGGACGCCGATCCACGAAGAAACGCCATTTAAACCCTCGCCGGTTCACGATCCCACGAACCGCCTCCACCACGCCTCCACCGCTCGATCCTCGACCCGTCCCCGCCCGCATCCTCGCCCGCGCCGCCACTAGCTTGCCCCCGTCCCGCTCCGTCGGCCGCCGGAGAAGAGAGGGGAGAGAGGGAGCGTGAGAGAAGAGAGAGGGAGGGAAGAGAGAAATGAGAGGGGAGAGAGAGAAAAAGGAGGTTATTATATAGAAAATCTGGAAATTCTCAAAAATACCGAAAAATAGAAAATCACGTTTCTGCGATCCTCGGAACACACCGATCGCAACGGTACCACTCGTGCCCTGGTGAACGGCCCGGTTCACCCGTAACAAGGTTCCGAAGGAATTACCGAAACACACACCGGGAATCGGAAAACACACGCGGAAAAGCCGCGGAACGCTTCCGGGCCTCCGAAACAACTCTGCATCGCGCCGATCCGAACACGAAAGATGTCCGAAACGAAATTTCGGACACAACGGAGTTAGACACTCCAAGAAACCAGATCCGGGACCCATGAACAAGGATCCGAAAAATTCGGGGCATTATAACCCTCCTCCCTTAAAGGAATTTCGTCCTCGAAATTCAGGACTAGCACCAAGTCACAGGGGAAGAACGCCTCCACTAACTGACAACGCTGCCAGGGCCCCAACATAGCAAAACCTCAATTCTCGAAAAAGCACCGATCATGAGGGATACAGCCAGACCATAATCACAAACAATGCCACACTCCGCACACCGCGCACACACCGACCACCAGAGCAGGCATAACACAAGAGCAAAAGTCTGGTATCACCTCAAACACAACAGAAACCACTCACGGCATCGCTGCCACCCTCTCGCTCACCGGGGGAACGCAACCCTCGCCACAAAACCAATCCACCGGTCAACGCCCATGCTCGGCGGACCAACCAAAAGCCAGCTTCACAACCCGCTAACCGGTCTCACACCCTGCACCGGGGGCAACCAATCACTGAGCTTCCACCAGCTCACACCTCAGAAACTGCCACCAGAAGGCCTCGCTTGCACGCCGCTCTCTCCATTCTCGAGCCCTTACAACCAGCATCTTCTGTCTCTGAAAAGACCATCCACTGGTCACCAGACATTCGTCAACGGGAAACCTCCACCGGCCCAGCAGGCACGATCCAACTCATGACAGGCCATCCATTGACTCTTCGCACAGACCACCACCACCTCCAATCTCGAACCTCATGCCAACTCTACCCTCTCAGGGGAGCACGGCGAAACCACATGACTCCATCTCCACACGGTCCTCACGTCACTCGACTCAGACTTACGGGGAATCCTCCCTTGCTGGCCACAGACTGAGGATCAATATCCCACGCCAACGTCTCATCAGAGACCTCCACACACAGGCATCAACCACCGTCCTGTCTCATCGAATCCTATCTCATCAAAATCTCCATCTCAATTAATCCAAGAGGATGCCTGCCAATCTCGACTCCCGCTCTTATCACAGAGCCACGGGACACACAACCTCTTACAACCCACGGCACACTTCTCCAGAACACGATCTCATCCGCGAACGCAACCTCTAACGTAAAAACATGGTACTCATGCGGCAACCTCGCCAGCATATTTCCCCAACTCTCCACCTGCCAGTGCCATGAACGACAAGATCTCAAGCAACGGCACGGCAACAACACGTCTTACACCGCCGGAGACAACACACACCAATGAACCAATCCTCCGCTGCTCTGCACTTCCTCAGAAATCCACCCGCAGCAACCAACGCTACGATCCACGCACTCTGATCCACACGCACTGCCACCACAACGCCAACTCAAGATCCACCATCTCGACAACCATCTGCAACCCCGCAGACTCCGATCCTCCGCACATCGGAAACCACAACACCAACCACAATTCTCGCGAACACCGCCCAGCCGGCACTCGTCCTTCCGAAACAGCGCCAACACCCTTACACATCAAGGAACGGGCAACGCTTCTCACAGGCAACCACCTTGCCAAAACACGGAACACGTCTCGCACGGACTTCACGGTGCACAAAGGCCAACCAATCCGGACGCACAGTGCAAGACGACGAACCTTAGCCAAACACGATTCTCTCCAACCAAAGGAGAACCCAATCACACCTCCGACCAACGGAATGAAAACTCCACATTCGTCCTGACCTCGAGCCTCGCGCATGCTGGGAACAGCACCTTCCAGCACCAAGGAAACCGTCACCACGTCAGGTCAGCTCCTCCGACAACACTTACCAAGTGTCCCGTCGGACCATGATCACAACATCTCTCGATGCACCACCGCTACAATCCCCCGAACTGCAACACGCCCGCCGGCAACCTCTGCCCAACGCAACACAACCAGGGCCACCGCTCAAGGGAGAAAGCTCTCGACCTCGATCTTTAGACCCCACACCAGCACAAAAGCCGCGAACAGCTACCACCCTCACCGCGCCGCACAGCGCACTCAAACTCTCAAGCGAGAAACAAAGCGGAAAACATGCACGAGTCCCTATGCCAACTGCTGACTGTACTGGACCTTACTGACTCTGATCACTGCAATATCTCGAATTCTCTTGTACGTCCACAACCACGCTCTGATACCAGCTGTAACGGCCTGAGAATCCGATTACCGGGAAGGCCCGATAACCCGAGACTCGCACCGCCGCCCACGAGCCGGGAGGGCTCGGAAGGGCTAAAAGGAGTGTGGAGGCACAAAGAAATAGGAAATAAAGCAGGAAAACTCAACAATTAACAGAAATAAATAAACAACTACAACAGAGTCCAGTCCAACAGAAAGTACAGTCTAACATGCCAAGTGAACACTCGGCCCGGCAAGCTGGCAACAGAGAACCTCCGCTCCGCACTCTCGAACCTCGAGGAAGAACTGCCACACCTGAAAAGCAGGGAATGAGTCTCCAAAACAGAGACTCAGCAGGGATCCCGCGGAACCCCAACCGGAAACAACGGCGGTAGCGGAAAGGAAGCTACAACTACAGCAGGAACAGCAAACCGGTGGCCGGTCAAAAACTCGGCACTACAGCTACTCCTACTGCCAGAAGGCACACCTCGATCACGCAGTCGAAGCTACCGAACCACGCTAGCACCACCTACCGAAGTAAGAACACACGGCAACCACGCCGTAGAGGCCTGTCCCCCGGACACAGTCGACCTGGACACGCTGTCCAAGGTGCAACCCCGATCATCCGATCGCGGGTACCGCACAATAAGACCCAACCTCGGTAAAGCCACTAGCACTAATCTCACGACGCAAGAACCGACACACGCGCCAAGGTGAAACAACCGAACTCACCGGTCAACATGACCAAAAACCCGAAGGTCAAAGACACAGAGACTGACAGTCTGACACTCCGTACTCGACAGGAGTACCACCCTCTAGAAGAACGACCGGATGCGTCCCCTGACGTCTTACACCGCGTCACAAGTGTCTAGCTACAACGCCCCGGGCGTGAGACTCAGACACGCAACAAGTACCACAACAAGGACTAGCTGGGGTCGCGCTCGTCAGCACGTGTCCTAAGCCCCCAACTACGTGTGCACACACAGACCATCTGCTCTAGGTCGGGTCCTCTAGCTGGTTTTCCCCCCCACCGGACTCTGGTGGCAAAGGCAAGGGGCCGACGGAAACCAGCCTGAAAACCGCGTCTCACCGGGTCGCGCTCTCCACCACTCCCAAGTGGGTCCGCACACGCGTGCGCAGGAAGCTACGACTAGAGGAGGATCACAGAACGTGGACACAGAAACCACGCACGCACTCATTACGAGTAACACGGAGTAACAGGTGGCACTACGCCACCAGACTCTGGACAGCCCACTAGACCTACAACTCAACGGCCTTTGAGTCACAAGACTCGAGGTCAAGACCATTGCACATGACAGCACTGAGCCGTCAATCTGGCCTAATCCCTAGGTCCAGAACCACAATGCGACAACTCACGAGGCAGTTCATTACTGCCGAGACCCATCCCTTGAGGAGGGAACTTAAGAAACCCCCAGCCTCAGGCTGGGAAGCTGGACTCACCGTCTAAGGCCACACGCTTGGCCCACTAGGAAGCCACCTTCCAGAGAAGCCACGACTTGCGGGGAAACCTCACCGCACTCACACCGACACACGGTGACACGATCTGGCATGAACACGGAAGCTCGGAATACCTGGGGTCGCCTGGACCCACCAAGCCCACGGGCATGCTTATCGAGGTAGCATGGTACCTCCAGACACCCCAAAACACGGTAACAAAACCCACAGGGTGCCCGGGACACTCACAAGGCCAAAGGTCGACCACTGGGTCACAACCGGGTCGACCGGAGACCAACACAACACAATCGGAACACTAGAAGGTCACTCGGACCCTTAAACTCACGGGAACGCTAATCGAGGTAAACCAAACCTCTGGACACCCAAAGACACGGTCACGAAACTCCACGGGGTGTCCAGGACACACACAGCCCAAGGGGAGCATGATCAGCCGCAGACCGTGCGCCTCGGGCAGCCCGGCAGGCCACCCCAAGAACGCGCTACACATGCATAGCGCGTTAAGCAAGAACGCGCTATGCAAACCTAGCGCGTTCAGCAAGAACGCGCTATAGGTCCATAGCGTGACCAGACCAGGTCACGCTATGATCCTATAGCGCGACAACCAAAAACGCGCTAGGACCCCATAGCGCGAAAAGAACCGCCTTACTGTTCATCTTCTCCGATGAACGCGCCCCGTCGGGGCAGCGCGACACTCAAGAACGCGCTACTGGAAGCTAGCGCGTTCTCAGTCCGCGCCCGAAAACGGTAGAAACGGTGGGAAAACCCATTCCACGCCCCGATCACCCCCGGGTGATGGGGAAACAAAGGGGCAAACATTCCCCAACCCCTCTGGCACCGAGAGGACCCATTTAAACCCCAAAAACACGATCAAAACACAAGATTCGGCTCACACCCCAAAAACATGCATTTTTCCCAAATCACCCCGTTTAGCCCGCTCGGCTCACCACGACCTACGAAACTCGCGGGAATTGAAGTACACGGGTTGAGGGTCCATCTCCCTACCTCCGCCGAAGATTCGACGTGCCATGGACGCCGATCCATGAAGAAACGCCATTTAAACCCTCGCCGATTCACGATCCCACGAACCGCCTCCACCACGCCTCCACCGCTCGATCCTCGACCCGTCCCCGCCCACATCCTCGCCCGCGCCGCCACTAGCTCGCCCCCGTCCCTCTCCGTCGGCCGCCGGAGAAGAGAGGGGAGAGAGGGAGCGTGAGAGAAGAGAGAGGGAGGGAAGAGAGAAATGAGAGGGGAGAGAGAGAAAAAGGAGGTTATTATATAGAAAATCCGGAAATTCTCAAAAATACCGAAAAATAGAAAATCACGTTTCTGCGATCCTCGGAACACACCGATCGCAGCGGTACCACTCGCGCCCTGGTGAACGGCCCGGTTCACCCGTAACGAGGTTCCTAAGGAATTACCGAAACACACACCAGGAATCGGAAAACACACGCGGAAAAGCCGCGGAACGCTTCCGGGCCTCCGAAACAACTCTGGATCGCGCCGATCCGAACACGAAAGATGTCCGAAACGAAATTTCAGACACAACGGAGTCGGACACTCCAAGAAACCAGATCCGGGACCCATGAACAAGGATCCAAAAAATCCGGGGCATTACAGTACCCCCCTCCCCCTCCACCGTACCCCCCTCCCCCTCCTGCGACCCCCGCCACCGCACCCCTTCCCCCTCCTGTGACCCCCCTCCCCCTCCACCACACCCTCTCCCCCTCCTGCGACCCCCCTCCCCCTCCTGCGACCACCCCCCTCCACCGCACCCTCTCCCCCTCATGCGACCCCTCTCCCCCTCCTGCGACCACCCCCCTCCACCGCACCTCCCTCCCCCTCCATTAAAGGATCCAAATTAAGCAGTCAAAAAATAAAAATAAATCTATCAACACTTGGCAACGATTCAAAGCTAAGTTGGGTGATTGAAACTTAGTTGATATGTAATTAAGTAAGAGTCGTTTTTCAACGTGTAAAACCTAATTTTCTTGTGTGATGGCCCCATTTGGCAGATCATCCTCAATTTTAATTTCTTCAGTAAACAGAGATATTATGTTTAATTTGCATGTAGATGGTTGGTATGTGTTTTTCTTGATGGCACTGGCTAGTTGGGTTCTATCTTCTATGTATATCTATTAACCGTGTGACATATATATAAACTCTTATCAGCTTATTCCTTATTATCTTCCTTTCGCGTTGTCTGCGTTGAGATGGCATGTATATATATATATATACATACAAACATAAGATTTTATTCTCACAAGATTATTTTTACAAAAGCTAATTATAAATTGGTGTTTCTATTTTATTATGTTGGATATGTCGGTTGAGATTGGCCTTATCACCCACATGAGAGCTCATAAGAGACTCCGGAGTACCGGGACAAACTTGGACGGTTTGCTCTATGCTGGTGATTTATTATGTTAAAGCCGATGAGTGAGAGAAATCACAATCTTTTATAATTGATTATATTATATTCAAAAATTTGTCAACATAAAATGGTAGAGAAATGTCACCGGCATCCAATCCCAATTGGTTCACCCCTCTTGGAATTATGAAACGTTAGACGTTTCAACTCCAAAACAAACGTCTTGTTATTAATAAAAGCCGAGAACTGGCTTTAACGCTCTAAGCAAAACATAGATATGGTTAATTTTAGCGTTTGTTATTAATAAAAACACGACGCCAATGCAAACTTAAGCAGAAGAACATTGATGCTAACCTTGTTAACAATTGATTAGATTCCCTTATCAGGGTTTATTTTCAGAATAGCGGAGGCGGATATCGCATCCGATGAAAGAGTGAAATCCCATTCCATCCTATCATACGCTTTTGCCATGTCTAACTTGAAAATGACATTATGACCATGGACCGTCCTATAAATATCCCTGACCAATTGTCTGGAAAGAGATATGTTATCCAGAATGAAATGTCCTTTGACAAAAGCTCTTTACTCTTGGGATATAATGGCAGGCAGCAAAGGAGCCATGTGCTCACATATAAGGCAAATGTTAATGTAATAAACAAAGTTGCACAGCCTCCTCTCTCTGCTTTATGTAAAACAAAAAAGAAAGAGAGAAGAGAAAGAGAGAAAGAAGAAAAAAAGAGGGAATCATAGCGGCATATCTCCAGGTCATGGGACCCTCTAGGCTGCCCCTTCCCTAGGTCGGTAGACCCTAACTCATTTAAATGAGATCATTCACCTCAAAAAAAAGGGACCCTCTGGGCTACCCTCGCACTAAACAAACAAAACAACTAGATAAATAGATGAATAAAATTATTATTTAAAATTTAGTGCGTCCACAGCAACAGTCGACTTATAGCAATAGGTAAATACTCTAAAAATTATGCTTTCGCTTCCAAACTTTGTGGATGTTAATTGCATATAAATGTGTTTTTAGATGGATATGCACAGAAATTTGATGTTGACATGACTCAAAAATGTGGATTGTTTAGCTTTGATGTTCTTCATGTGAGTATTTTTTTAAATTAGATATTATTTAGATGGATGTATGCAGAATGTTAAGTGCGATGTTATTTAATTTTATGTTATAAACACATGGGGTATTCCATGTGAGCTGAGGTGCGTGGGTGCAACCTAACATTACACGCACCTCAGGAGAGCATGTTAAACCCTTGTCAATGAACCTTCCCGTTTAAGACGTTGGGATTGATGTGTATGTTCTAATTTTTTTTATGAGAATGTATATATCTACCTCAAAGTCTTGAATTATCCCGTTTGGACAGTCTGTGAATGTTTGATCACACTTAGGCAGTCATTTACTATATGTGTTTGTATGGGTTGCTGAAAATGTCGGTTGCGTCTCCTCACTCTTCTTCGATATACCTTTATTGATTTTGAGTGTTTTATTAACCACTTACTTATAAGTGTTTAAGAAAACTTTAGAATCAATAAATATTTTTGGTATATCGGAGAAGTGTGGGGAGATGCTGCCGAAATTTTCAGTAAATTGTGCAACACATATAGTAATTGATTGTCCGATCAAACCTTCATGGATGGGTTAAAAAGTGATAATCTAAATAATAGTCCTCATCCAACTACAAATGGTCTGCGACCAACGATGTGAGGAGTGGGTCGGGTTTATTTTCAAGAGTAATGATTTAAACGTTACTTGTGTATTAACATTTATTGGGTGCAGGTGAAATGTTGACAGGTCGTTCATGGATGTATCGTAGAATAGTTGACCGGGTGGTGTCGGATGATTTTAAGCATGGAGTTGAGAGTTTCATTCAGTTTGCATTGGGGAATCCAAATGCATCAATAGACCGTGACGGTCACATTCGTTGCCCTTGTTCAAGTTGTAGAAACTTGAGGTGGCGTTCACCATGGGATGTGCAACATCATTTGTACAAGAAAGGGTTTGTGGATGGTTATACGAATTGGACGTGTCATGGTGAGCAATTCTTGAGGTATGAGCCCGACAATATTGCAGGCACAAGTGGGTACGTGGATATGGTTGTAGATGCTGCTGGTCCTAGTTTTAATGTTCATGAGGAAGCGCCGAATAAGATAGCCGAAAGATTTTATGAACTACTTAGGGATGCTGATGAGCCGCTGTGGGATGGTTGTGAAAAGTACACTCGATTGTCTGCAGTGTCACAGTTGTTGAACTTGAAATCTGAATTTCACATCAGTGAGACTTGTTTTGACCGTCTCCTCCTCTTGATCAAGAGTATGTTGCCTCGAGACGAGAAGTTGCCAGAAACTTATTATCGTGCAAAAAGGATGGTCAATGAGCTAGGACTTGGATATTTGAAAATAGATGCATGCTTGAATCATTGTATGTTATATTACAAAGATGATGCAGATAAGATATCATGTTCTATTTACGGCCATGACAGATTCAAACCTAAGGGAGGTGTCAATTCAAAGCGAAAAGATGTACCTTACAAGGCATTGCGATACTTCCCTCTTGTGCCTAGGTTGTAGCGGCTGTATATGTCCTCAAAGATAGCTGTACATATGACATGGCACAATGACAGAGTACGCCGTGCCGATGATATAATAAGTCATCCTGCCGATGGTGAATCTTGGACCCACTTCAATCGTACTCATCTTGCTTTCTCAAAAGAGCCATGTAATGTTAGGTTGGGTTTATGCACATATGGTTTTAATCCATTCGGTGGTTCAGTGGCATCTTACTCTTGTTGGCCAGTGTTCATGACACCGTACAACCTTCCGCCAGACATGTGCATGAAGCGAGAAAATCTATTTTTGTCTTTAGTAATTCCTGGTCCAAAAAGTCCCGGAAAAAATTTGGACATATATCTCAGGCCGTTGATTGATGAGCTCAAATTTTTATGGAGTGATGGAGTTGTTACTTATGATGCACGTAGGAAGCAAAATTTTATTATGAAAGCTGCACTGATGTGGACAATAAGTGACTTCCCTGCATATGGAATGCTATCTGGTTGGAGCACACATGGGAGGTTAGCATGTCCCTACTGTATGGAAGATACCAAATCATTTGTATTGAAACGTGGTGAAAAAGCATGCTGGTTTGATTGCCATCGGTGGTTGCTACCAAGTGACCATCCTTTTCGAAGGCAAAAAGACTCTTTTAAAAAAAATACTGTTGAAGTAGATGAAGTAGACTTGCAACGGGTGTCGGGTCGACATATGGCGACACGGGTGCAAAATTTACTAGATGTAGTACAATTATCTGGTAGCACACGATAATTGAATAGTTTTGGAAAGGATCACAACTGGAACAAGGAAAGTATTTTTTGGGAATTGCCTTATTGGTCAACTCTTCTTGTACGACACAATCTAGATGTCATGCATATCGAGAAGATTTTTTTTGATAATATGTTCAACACGGTCATGAATGTTAAAGGCAAAACAAAGGACAACGCCAAAGCGCGCATGGATTTAAAGATGCTTTGTAAACGTCAAGAACTGGAACTAGGCAACATAAATGGAAGGGTTGTGCAACCAAAAGCAGCTTACGTGCTTAATAATACACAGATTAAGGAAGTGTGCGAGTGGGTGAAACAATTGAGATTTTCATATGGATATGCATCCAACATAGCCCGTTGTGTGAATGTTAACGAGGGAAAAATATATGGTCTGAAAAGTCATGACTGTCATGTGTTCATGGAAAGGCTACTGCCCATTGCATTTCGTGATTTGTTGCCGAAGCCTATATGGGGAGCACTGACCGAGCTGAGTCAGTTTTTCAAGATTTTATGTGCATCAGAACTCAGACTTCGGGACGTACAAACTCTTGAAGAAAATGCGGTCAAAACTATTTGCAAGTTAGAGAAGATATTTCCTCCGGTATTCTTTGATTCGATGGAGCACCTGGTCGTCCATCTGCCATACGAGGCTATTGTCGGAGGGCCAGTACAATACCGATGGATGTATCCATTTGAGAGGTATGCGAGAATTTTCATGAAGACATTCATGTTGTCCATGGTCGCTACGTGTCATTGCCATCTGAATTGTTGTTGTAGGTGCATGCATGAATTGAAAATGAAAGTTCGCAACAAGGCAAAGGTGGAAGGTTCGATTGCTGAGGCATATGTTATTGCAGAAATTTTGAACTTCTGTTCCATGTACTTTGAGCCAGATATTCAAACTCGTCATACTCGACCTGCACGTAATGATGATGGGGGAGTTGATGATTTGTCAGATCGGCATTCCATATTTAAGCATCCTGGACGTGCTTTCGGATGTTGCTCGACCCGCACGCTCGAAGATAGAGAGTTGTACGCTGCTGAGATATATATTCTTCTGAATTGTACTGAGATTGAACCTTATGGTGAGTAGGTTCTTAACCCACATTTCCAGCAATGCCATGACTTGTTCATCCTTCTTCTGTAGTTCAATTAAAGTAGTAGTGCATTTATATTGCAGACAATTTGATTCAGAATTAGCACAAAAATGTCCAAATATCCAGGACGTAGAGATTGAAAAAGAACGCGAGAAGTTTTTTGCCAAATGGTTGAGATATCAAGTTAGTGTCGATCGTTCAATATATATGATTACATTTACTAATGTTGACATAGTTGTTCAAAAATATTTAACTACTCTACTTGACATATAGGTTGAACAAGGTCTCATTAGTGATCAGAGAGTACAAGAGATAAGTTATGGCCCCTCCAACGTTGCACGTGCCTATCTGGGATATATTGTGAATGGATACAGATTTCATACGAGGGATTATGGACGAAGTAAGTCTACGATGAACAGCGGCGTATCTGTTAAGGGAAGTGTATACAATGAAGTGGGATTAGACTACTATGGTATTCTTGAGGAAGTCATAGAACTTCAGTATTTGGGACGAGACAATCATGTATACTTATTTAAGTGTCATTGGTTTGATCCTAATTCAGTTCGACATGACACGTCTACTGGGATTGTCGATGTCAAACATAGGTACAAACTTAATACCTATGAACCGTTCATTTTAGCCGCACAAGCCCACCAAGTGTATTATTCAAGGTATCCATCGTCCAAGAATAAAAATTGGTGGGCAGTTTGCAGGGTTAAAGCAAAATATTTTCCCACTTATGAGTTAAATATGAGTCAAAATGTCTCAGAGCTTGGCAACGTCGAATATTTTCAATCAGATGAAGTTGGCATTATCGGATCCACACATGTTAATCTGGATGAATCTAATGAGCCACTGTCATTACGTAACGAAGATGAAGTGGAAGAAATCGATCCGACGGAGTTAAATGTTCATGTTAGAGGGGAGGAGGAGTCAGATGAAGAGGAAGAGTTCCAATCTGATGAGACTACGATGGATGACGAAGATGATGATGATGAGCTAGATATATCAACATGAGGGAGGCATGTTTTGATTATTTAGTAAGTTGATTCTAACCTTTTAAGCATAATTTTAAATAACATTTGTCTAGCCTTATATAATTATGGATTAATATGTATTAATTGTTTTGTTATTAATAAGGAAATGGTGCGAGGAGGTCGTACTAGGAGTGGGAGGAGACAAGGCAGTGAGAGGGGCGCTACTCCCTCCTCGTTAGCATCTTCTTCAGACACAGGTATATTTGATCAATAAGTTATCTATATGAATATTTTAATTGTTTACTAACTTAAAATAATTTTTTTATAGGTCCAAGTGTCGGTTCACCACCACATGTACAGACGCCACCACCACTTCCCACTAGTGCCCTCCCACCAGCTCCCGCTACAGGTATATCTATTTTAATTTTCAGTAACATGTTGCATTTCCTTATGAAAATTAATATTTTCCCACCTATGTATTTCTTTGAATTTCTAGCAAAATATTCATTTATCTAATGTGAATTAATTCTTACAGGTCCTAGTGCCCTCCCACCACCTGTCCCGACGCCACCCCCACCAGCTGTTGTTACAGGTATATCTATTTTAATTTTCAGTAACGTGCTGCATTTACTTATAGAAATTAATGCTTTCCCACCTATATATGTATTTCTTTGAATTTCTAGCAAAATATTCATTTATCTAATGTGAATTAATTCTTACAGGTCCTAGTGCCCTCCCACCACCTGTCCCGACGCCACCCCCACCAGCTGTCGCTACAGGTATATCTATTTTAATTTTTAGTAACGTGCTACATTTACTTATGGAAATTAATGCTTTCCCACCTATATATGTATTTCTTTGAATTTCTAGCAAAATATTCATTTATCTAATGTGAATTAATTCTTACAGGTCCTAGTGCCCTCCCACCACCTGTCCCGACGCCACCCCCACTAGCTGTCGCTACAGGTATATCTATTTTAATTTTCAGTAATGTGCTGCATTTACTTATGGAAATTAATGCTTTCCCACCTATGTATTTCTTTAAATTTTTAGCAAAATATTCATTTATCTAATGTGATTTAATTCTTACCGGTCCTAGTGCCCTCCCACCACCTGTCCCGACGCCACCCCCACCAGCTGTCGCTACAGGTATATCTATTTTAATTTTCAGTAACGTGCTGCATTTACTTATGGAAATTAATGCTTTCCCACCTATGTATTTATTTGAATTTCTAGTAAAATATTCATTTATCTAATGTGAATTAATTCTTACAGGTCCTAGTGCCCTCCCACCAGCTCCCGCTACAGGTATATCTATTTTAATTTTCAGTAACGTGCTGCATTTACTTATGGAAATTAATATTTTCCCACCTATGTATTTCTTTGAATTTCCAGCAAAATACTCATTTATCTAATGTGAATTAATTCTTACAGGTCCTAGTGCCCTCCTACCAGCTCCCGCTACAGGTATATCTATTTTAATTTTCAGTAACATGCTGCATTTACTTATGGAAATTAATGCTTTCCCACCTATGTATTTCTTTGAATTTCCAGTAAAATATTCATTTATCTAATGTGAATTAATTCTTACAGGTCCTAGTGCCCTCCCACCAGCTCCCGCTACAGGTATATCTATTTTAATTTTCAGTAACGTGCTGCATTTACTTATGGAAATTAATGATTTCCCACCAAAATATTCATTTATCTAATGTGAATTAATTCTTACAGGTCCTAGCGCCCTCCCACCACCTGTCGCTATAGGTATATCTATTTTAATTTTTAGTAACATGTTGCATTTACTTATGAAAATTGGTTCTTACAACCCTCCCACCACCTCTGACTTCTACAAGGCCCCCCCCACCACTCAGCAGCCAGTTGACGATGCCAGCAGTCATCACGAGGGAGGCACTGTCCATGATGGACGTCGCCCCTGCTGGATCTCCGGGTATATTTATAAGGCTAGTTTACATTCATTAATTATTAGCGGTAAGTTTCTAATATGAATACTTTGACATTTGCAATTGCAGGAAAAAATTAGAACCTTGCACCGCTGTCCATCATGCTATTAGCCTAGTAATGGCACATGTGCCCGGGCCACATTTGTCTTACAAAGAATTTCCAATGGGCGTCCGCGATTCATTGTTCGACATGTTCTTAGTAAGTAACTATGTCATTTAATTCAAGTCTTTTCCAAGCTCATTTCACAATAGTCAATTAATTGTGAAGCTTAACTCATTTACAGCGGACTTATCGATTCACTGGTGGACATGATGTGGCACGATGTCGTTCTGGCTGGGAGTCCACTGTGAAGACAAATTATCGAAAGAGAGTATATGCGGCTCAGAAGAAGGCCCAAAAAATTGATGGTGGGAGTGAAGACCGACAGCTGTGGAAGGAGCACCGTCCTCTATGGATGAGGAAGGAGGATTGGGAGATACTATGTGACAAATTTGCCGACACCAAGTGGATAGAAAAGTCCCAAAAAGCCAAATCAAATAGGGCGTCACAGCCGGAGGCAAATTTGCATACATGTGGGCCCGTCTCTTTTGCGACTCATAAAAATAAATTGGTAAGTAATGTTTCAAATCTTCTTAAATTTTATTAACATATATGACAATTTTTTACTATGAACTATATAACAGGCTGTGGAGCTTAATCGAGCTCCGACGTTCCTCGAGGTGTTCGACAGAACACACAAAAAGAAGGCGACAGGTCAATTTGTGAGTACGAAAGCTCGTTCAGTCGCGGTAAGTTTATCTTCGTATGCAACTTCTACCGTTCATTTAATTCAGATTGAATCATATGAAATTGACTTATTATTTTATTTTATTTGTAGGAAACAAATAGCAGAGCTGTGATAGAGAAGTACGGGGAGGGAGAAGGGGAGCAGCCAGACTTGGATCCGGCAGAATGGGTGGCCGCAGCTGGTGTACCGAAGAAGGGCCGAATATATGGTTTTGGGGACAGCATGGACTCTAGCGCGGTGATATCATCGTTTGCGAGTTCGAACTCTGCCCAAACCAGTACTTCTGCCTTCAGTATACCTCATTTTGCCCCCAGTACCTCTGGGAGCGACGTCAGAGACATCGTCCGATCTGAGATGTCTAGCCAAATTTCTGATTTGCAGCTGCAGATGCAGCGGCAGTTCCAAGAGGAGATGTCTACCCAGCAGTCTACCATGCTACAGGCACTCACTGCCCTGCTCTCCCAAGCGGGAATTCTCCCTCATGCATCCACAACCACGGCACAAGCGGCACAGGTGATTCTTTTCCATGGGTCTTTTCTATGGGTTTAGTTTATATGAGTTTTGTAAATGCACTTGATTTCAAATCAAAGCAGCCGGGGTCCGGGGGTCCAGAATATGAAATACTGATCCAGTCGGTATTCCGATCGTTCCAACACGACCTGAGAGATAGACGTGACTTGTCAGAGCTGACGGATTCCAAATCGGACATCCGGTTCGAGCCCCACGCTCAAAAGTGCATTTTGTAAATGCACTTGGTTTCAAATCAAAGCAGCCGGGGTCCGGGGGTCCAGAATGTGAAATACTGATCCGATCGACATTCCGATCGTTCCAACACGACCTGGGAGGTAGGCGTGACTTGTCAGAGCTGACGGATTCTAAATCGGACATCCGGTTCGAGCCCCACGCTCAAAAGTGCATTTTGTAAATGCACTTGGTTTAAAATTAAAGAAGTCGGGTCCGGGGGTCCAAAATGTGAAATACTGATCTGATCGACATTCCGATCGTTCCAACATGACCTGGGAGGTAGACGTGACTTGTGAGAGTTGACGGATTTCAAATCGGATATCCGGTTTGAGACCGACGCTAAAATAACACAATTCAAAACTAAGTTAGTTTTCAAAACTAACTTAGTTTAGAATAATTCAAAAAATTAGGGGTTCGGGGGTCCAGAATGTGAAATACTGATCTGATCAGCATTCCGATTGTTCCAACACGACCTGGGAGATAGACGTGACTTGTGAGAGCTGACGGATTCTAAATCGGACATCCGGTTTGAGCCCGACGCTCAAAAGTGCATTTTGTAAATGCACTTGGTTTAAAATTAAAGAAGTCAGGTCCGGGGGTCCAGAATGTCAAATACTGATCTGATCGGCATTCTGATCGTTCCAACACGACCTGGGAGGTAGGCGTGACTTGTGAGAGCTAACGGATTCCAAATCAGATATCCGGTTTGAGCCCGACGCTAAAATAACTCAATTCAAAACTAAGTTTTCAAAACTAACTTAGTTTAGAATAATTCAAAAAAAGTAGGGGTTCGGGGGTCCAAAATGTGAAATACTGATCTGATCGGCATTCCGATTGTTCCAACACAACCTGGGAGGTAGACGTAACTTGTGAGAGCTGACGGATTCTAAATCGGACATCCGGTTTGAGCCCGACGCTCAAAAGTGCATTTTGTAAATGCACTTGGTTTAAAATTAAAGAAGTCAGGTCCGGTGGTCCAAAATGTGAAATATTGATCTGATCGACATTCCAATCTTTCTAACACAACCTGGGAGGTAGACGTGACTTGTGAGAGCTGACGGATTCCAAATCGGATATCCGGTTTGAGCCCAACGCTAAAATAACTCAATTCAAAACTAAGTTAGTTTTCAAAACTAACTTAGTTTAGAATAATTTAAAAAAAGTAGGGGTTCGGGGGTCCAGAATGTGAAATACTGATCTGATCGGCATTCTGATTGTTCCAACACGACCTGGGAGGTAGACGTGACTTGTGAGAGCTGACGGATTCCAAATCGGACATCCGGTTTGAGCCCGACGCTCAAAAGTGCATTTTGTAAATGCACTTGGTTTAAAATTAAAGAAGTCAGGTCCGGGGGTCCAAAATGTGAAATACTGATCTGATCGACATTCCGATCGTTCCAACAAGACCTGGGAGGTAGACGTGACTTGTGAGAGCTAACGAATTCCAAATCGGATATCCGGTTTGAGCCCGACGCTAAAATAACTCAATTCAAAACTAAGTTAGTTTTCAAAACTAACTTAGTTTAGAATAATTCAAAAAAGTAGGGGTTCGGGGGTCCAAAATGTGAAATACTGATCTGATCGGCATTCCGATTATTCCAACACGACCTGGGAGGTAGACGTGACTTGTGAGAGCTGACGGATTCCAAATCGGACATCCGGTTTGAGCCCGACGCTCAAAAGTGCATTTTGTAAATGCACTTGGTTTAAAATTAAAGAAGTCGGGTCCGGGGGTCCAAAATGTGAAATACTGATCCGACCGGCATTCCGATCATTCCAACACGACCTGGGAGGTAGACGTGACTTGTGAGAGTTGGCGGATTCCAAATCAGATATCCGGTTTGAGCCCGACGCTAAAATAACTAAATTCAAAACTAAGTTAGTTTTCAAAACTAACTTAGTTTAGAATAATTCAAAAAAGTAGGGGTTTAGGGGTCTAGAATGTGAAATACTTATCTGATCGGCATTCCGATTGTTCCAACACGACCTGGGAGGTAGACGTGACTTGTGAGAGCTGACAGATTCTAAATCGAACATCCGGTTTGTGCCCGATGCTCAAAGTGTATTTTGTAAATGCACTTGGTTTAAAATTAAAGAAGTCGGGTCCGGGGGTCCAGAATGTGAAATACTGATCTGATCGGCATTCCGATTGTTCCAACACGACCTGGGAGCTAGACGTGACTTGTGAGAGCTGACGAATTCCAAAACGAAGATCCGGTTTGAGCCCGACGCTCAAAGGTGCATTTTGTAAATGCACTTGGTTTAAAATTAAAGAAGTCGGGTCCGGAGGTCCAAAATGTGAAATACTGATCTCATCGACATTTCGATCGTTCCAACACGACCTGGGAGGTAGACGTGACTTGTAAGAGCTGACGGATTCTAAATCAGATATCCGGTTTGAGCTCGACGCTAAAATAACTCAATTCAAAACTAAGTTAGTTTACAAAACTAACTTAGTTTACAAAACTAACTTAGTTTAGAATAATTCAAAAAAGTAGGGGTTCGGGGGTCCAGAATGTGAAATACTGATCTGATCGGCATTCCGATTGTTCCAACACAACCTGGGAGGTAGACGTGACTTGTGAGAGCTGACGGATTCCAAATCGGATATCCGGTTTGAGCCCGATGCTAAAATAACTCAATTCAAAACTAAGTTAGTTTTCAAACTAACTTAGTTTAGAATAATTCAAAAAACTAGGGGTTCGTGGGTCCAGAATGTGAAATACTGATCTGATCGGCATTCCGATTATTCCAACACGACCTGGGAGGTAGACGTGACTTGTGAGAGCTGACGGATTCCAAATCGGACATCCGGTTTGAGCCCGACGCTCAAAAGTGCATTTTGTAAATGCACTTGGTTTCAAATCAAAGCAGCCGGGGTCCGGGGGTCCAGAATGTGAAATACTGATCCGATTGACATTCCGATCATTCCAACACGACCTGGGAGGTAGGCGTGACTTGTCAGAGATGACGGATTCCAAATCAGACATTCGGTTCGAGCCCCACGCTGAAAAGTGCATTTTGTAAATGCACTTGGTTTCAAATCAAAGCAGTCGGGGTCCGTGGGTCCAGAATGTGAAATACTGATCCGACCGGCATTCCGATCATTCCAACACGACCTGAGAGGTAGGCGTGACTTGTCAGAACTGACGGATTCCAAATCGGATATCCGGTTTGAGCCCGACGCTAAAATAACTCAATTCAAAACTAAGTTAGTTTTCAAAACTAACTTAGTTTAGAATAATTCAAAAAAGTAGGGGTTCGGGGGTCTAAATGTGAAATACTGATCTGATCGGTATTCCGATTGTTCCAACATGACCTGGGAGGTATACGTGACTTGTGAGAGCTGACGGATTCTAAATCGGACATCCGGTTTGAGCCCGACGCTCAAAAGTGCATTTTGTAAATGCACTTGGTTTAAAATTAAAGAAGTGAGCTCCGGGGGTCCAAAATGTGAAATACTGATCTGATCGACATTCCGATCGTTCTAACATGACCTGGGAGATAGACGTGACTTGTGAGAGCTGACGGATTCCAAATCGGATATCCGGTTTGAGCCCGACGCTAAAATAACTCAATTCAAAACTAAGTTAGTTTTCAAAACTAACTTAGTTTAGAATAATTTAAAAAAAGTAGGGGTTCGGGGGTCCAAAATGTGAAATACTGAACTGATCGGCATTCTGATTGTTCCAACATGACCTGGGAGGTATACGTGACTTGTGAGAGCTGACGGATTCCAAATCGGACATCCGGTTTCAGCCCGACGCTCAAAAGTGTATTTTGTAAATGCACTTGGTTTAAAATTAAAGAAGTCAGGTCCGGGGGTCCAAAATGTGAAATACTGATCTGATCAACATTCCGATCATTCCAACACGACCTGGGAGGTAGACGTGACTTGTGAGAGCTAACGAATTCCAAATCGGATATCCGGTTTGAGCCCGACGCTAAAATAACTCAATTCAAAACTAAGTTAGTTTTCAAAACTAACTTAGTTTAGAATAATTCAAAAAAGTAGGGGTTCGGGGGTCCAAAATGTGAAATACTGATCTGATTGGCATTCTGATTATTCCAACACGACCTGGGAGGTAGACGTGACTTGTGAGAGCTGACGGATTCCAAATCGGACATCCGGTTTGAGCCCGACGCTCAAAAGTGCATTTTGTAAATGCACTTGGTTTAAAATTAAAGAAGTCGAGTCCGGGGGTCCAAAATGTGAAATACTGATCCGACCGGCATTCTGATCGTTCCAACACGACCTGGGAGGTAGAGGTGACTTGTGAGAGCTGACGGATTCCAAATCAGATATCCGGTTTGAGCCCGACGCTAAAATAACTAAATTCAAAACTAAGTTAGTTTTCAAAACTAACTTAGTTTAGAATAATTCAAAAACGTAGGGGTCCAGAATGTGAAATACTTATCTGATCGGCTTTCCGATTGTTCCAACACGACCTGGGAGGTAAACGTGACTTGTGAGAGCTGACGGATTCTAAATCGGACATCCGGTTTGAGCCCGACGCTCAAAAGTGCATTTTGTAAATGCACTTGGTTTAAAATTAAAGAAGTCGGGTCCGGGGGTCCAGAATGTGAAATACTGATTTGATCGGCATTCCGATTGTTCCAACACGACCTGGGAGGTAGACGTGACTTGTGAGAGCTGACGGATTCCAAATCGAAGATCCGGTTTGAGCCCGATGCTCAAAAGTTCATTTTGTAAATGCACTTGGTTTAAAATTAAAGAAGTCGGGTCCGGGGGTCCAAAATGTGAAATTCTGATCTCATCGACATTTCGATCGTTCCAACATGACCTGGGAGGTAGACGTGACTTGTAAGAGCTGACAGATTCCAAATCAGATATCCGATTTGAGCCCGACGCTAAAATAACTCAATTCAAAACTAAGTTAGTTTACAAAACTAACTTAGTTTAGAATAATTCAAAAAAGTAGGGGTTCGGGGGTCCAGAATGTGAAATACTGATCTGATCGGCATTCTGATTGTTCCAACACAACCTGGGAGGTAGACGTGACTTGTGAGAGCTGACGGATTCCAAATCGGATATCCGGTTTGAGCGCGACGCTAAAATAACTCAATTCAAAACTAAGTTAGTTTTCAAAACTAACTTAGTTTTCAAAACTAACTTAGTTTAGAATAATTCAAAAAAGTAGGGGTTCGGGGGTCCAGAATGTGAAATACTGATCTGATCGGCATTCCGATTGTTCCAACATGACCTGGGAGGTAGACGTGACTTGTGAGAGCTGACGGATTCCAAATCAGACATCCAGTTTGAGCCCGACGCTCAAAAGTGCATTTTGTAAATGCACTTGGTTTCAAATCAAAGCAGCCGGGGTCCGGGAGTCCAGAATGTGAAATACTGATCCGACCGGCATTCCGATCATTCCAACACGACCTGGGAGGTAGGCGTGACTTGTCAGAGCTGACGGATTCTAAATCGGACATCCGGTTCGAGCCCCACGCTCAAAAGTGCATTTTGTAAATGCACTTGGTTTCAAATCAAAGCAGCCGGGGTCCGTGGGTCCAGAATGTAAAATACTGATCCGATCGGCATTCCGATCATTCCAACACGACCTGGGAGGTAGGCGTGACTTGTCATAGCTGACGGATTCCAAATCAGACATCCGGTTCGAGCCATACGCTCAAAAGTGCATTTTGTAAATGCACTTGGTTTCAAATCAAAGCAGCCGGGGTCCGGGGGTCCAGAATGTGAAATACGGATCCGACCGGCATTCCGATCGTTCCAACATGACCTGGGAGGTAGGCGTGACTTGTCAGAGCTGACGGATTCCAAATCGGACATCTGGTTCGAGCCCCACGCTCAAACGTGTATTTTGTAAATGCACTTGGTTTCAAATCAAAGCAGCTGGGGTCCGGGTATCCAGAATGTGAAATACTGATCCGACCGGCATTCCGATCGTTCCAACATGACCTGGGAGGTAGGCGTGACTTGTCAGAACTGACGGATTCCAAATCGGACATCCGGTTCGAGCCCCACGCTCAATAGTGCATTTTGTAAATGCACTTGGTTTCAAATCAAAGCAGCCGGGGTCCGGGGGTCCCGAATGTCAAATACTGATCCGACCGGCATTCCGATCATTCCAACACGGCCTGGGAGGTAGGCGTGACTTGTTAGAGCTGACGGATTCCAAATCGGACATCCGGTTCGAGCCCCACGCTCAAAAGTGCATTTTGTAAATGCACTTGGTTTCAAATCAAAGCATCCGGGGTCCGGGGGTCCAGAATGTGAAATACTGATCCGACAGGTATTCTGATCGTTCCAACACGACCTGGGAGGTAGGCGTGACTTGCCAGAGCTGACGGATTCCAAATCGGACATCCGGTTTGAGCCCCACGCTCAAAAGTGCATTTTGTAAATGCACTTGGTTTCAAATCAAAGCAGCCGGGGTCCGGGGGTCCAGAATGTCAAATACTAATCCGACCGGCATTTCGATCATTCCAACACGACCTGGGAGGTAGGCGTGACTTGTCAGAGCTGACGGATTCTAAATCGGACATCCGGTTCGAGCCCCACGCTCAAAAGTGCATTTTGTAAATGCACTTGGTTTCAAATCAAAGCAGCCGGGGTCCGGGGGTCCAGAATGTGAAATACTGATCCGACCGACATTCCGCTCATTCCAACACGACCTGGGAGGTAGGCGTGACTTATCAGAGCTGACGGATTCCAAATCGGACATCCGGTTCGAGCCCCACGCTCAAAAGTGCATTTTGTAAATGCATTTGGTTTCAAATCAAAGCAGCCGGGGTCCGGGGGTCCAGAATGTGAAATACTGATCCGACCGACATTCCGATCATTCCAACACGACCTGGGAGGTAGGCGTGACTTATCAGAGCTGACGGATTCCAAATCGGACATCCGGTTCGAGCCCCACGCTCAAAAGTGCATTTTGTAAATGCACTTGGTTTCAAATCAAAGCAGCCGGGGTCCGGGGGTCCAGAATGTGAAATACTGATCCGACCGGCATTCCGATCGTTCCAACACGACCTGGGAGGTAGGCGTGACTTGTCAGAGCTGACGGATTCTAAATCGGACATCCGGTTCGAGCCCCACGCTCAAATAACTCAATTCAAAACTATGTTAGTTTTCAAATTTTAGTTTAGAATAATTCAAAGAAGTAGGTTCTACAATTGATATCTTTACAGTCTTTGATATTATGTTTGATTTAAATTCATGTAATCTAATAAAATATTTAATTTATCTTTATACTAATCTTTTTATCTATGTATGTTTTTTTAATATAGGAGGATCCTTCTGCGAGCGGTACCAGAGGGGATGAGCAGGGCGGTGGGGATGAAGATATGGACAATATGGAGGACATTTGTTGATTCCGTCGCCAAATTTTTTTTATGTAACGTTGATGAGTTTATTCTGATATTTGATGTAATTTAATTTAAGTTTGATTTCGGATTTTTGTTCGTATGTATTTTTATTTTCAATGATTTTGTTAACAGATTTTTAATAAAAATTTGAAATTTTTTAAAAAACGAAGAAAATAAATTTCGGACGGATTTTGAGACGGATCCGTCTCAAACGTTAGACGGATTTAGGGACGGAAATGATAACCGTGCGAAATTGGCGACGAAAATATCGACGAAAATTAGGCCGTCTCCAATTTATGTTGGAAGGTTTCAGACCGATAGGGAGACGGAATTTAGCCCATCTCTATTGCAGTGTATAAGTTGCAACGGAAATAACGACGGGAACTATTTTGCGTCGCAATTTATAGATGGATATGGAGACGGATTTACCCCGTCGCAATATTTAGACGGATTTGGAGACGGAAGTATCCATCCGAATTTGTCTCGTTAACGATGAAATTGGCGACGAATTATTTTTCCGTCACTACTTTCGGACGGATATTAGGACGGAATAAAATTCGTCGGTCATTTGTGACCCTTTTTTTTAGACGGCCATATTCCGTCCGAAGTCCGTCGCCAGTCCGTCGCAAAAATGTTTAGCGACAGATTTTGCGACGAATTTGGGACGGAATATGGCCGTCGCTAAAAGCGCTTTTTCTTGTAGTGTTGACCAGAACCCGACAATAATGCTCAAAGAGTAGGAAAGAGAATCCTACCTCAAGTAAGAAGACTCATGGCTACCTTACAACGTGGTCTAAGCCCTCATAGGACGTCAGGAGACATCCACTGGACAATGGGTAGACCATAAGGCCAAGCCAAGACAAGCAGAAACCGAAAGGAACGGAAATCGGAGCACAGGACATGTAACGCGCCACCCTTAGACCGCTACATGAACCTGACGGTCTAAGTCTAGGCCGTTACACTCCAAGCGACGGTCGGGGGAGCAGCCGTCACTCACACCGCCCTAACCAACTCTAAAACACAGAAAACAGCATGTAACGGCCAGCACGGGGCGCGCTACACACACCTGACGCGCCCGACCGGGGCCGTCAGGGCCAACACGGACCAAAACGCAAACACAACAAATGTAACGCGCCATGGCAGGCGCGTCACAAGCACCTAACGCGCAAGACAAGGCGCGTTACAGCCACAAACCGAAGACAAAAACCCACGGCAACTCGAGCCATGTAACGTGCTAGGCCAAGCGCGTTACACACGCCTGACGCGTAGGAGCAGGCGCGCTACACCCTGGCTCAAGAAAAAAATAGAGACTGAGAGGCATGTAACGGCCAGCACATGGCGCGTTACAAATGCCTGACGCACAGGGGCCCCACCGTTACATCCAACGGCGCAGCTACCCTACTCAGCCAAAACAGCATGTAACGGTCCAGAGAGGACGCGTTACACAAGCCTAACGCACGGGGGAACCACCGTCAGAGGCACCGCCTCTAATGGTCAACGTCGGTCAAACGAAATGTAACGGCCAGCACAGGGCGCGTTACATCCATCTAACGTGTTGGGTCAAGCGCGTTAGAGGAACCGACTTAACCCCAAAACTCAAAACGATGAAGTAATGTAACGCGTTAACACAGGCGCGTTAAATGGGTGTGACGCGCCTCCCCAGGGCCGTCACACACCCAGAAGCCACAAAACTATAAACGCCAAACGAAGTGGCGGTCTATCGTAGGGCCGTCAGGGCCATGTAACGGTCCCTGGAACGACCGCTACATCGGTCATGGCGGGAAAACAAGGGAATGGCCAAACGGCCCATTCCACGCCCCATTCACGCCGAAACGTAGGGAACCAAACCCAAACGACAAATAACAACATAAAACGGCTCAAAAGCCCACATGCAACCACAAAAACACAAGATCCAGGCGATTCCAATGAATCAACCCTAAATGGGTTAACGAGGTTCCTGGGCTCCTACCGGCCTCGAATGACCACCGATCAACACAAAACAAGCATGGATGGGATCCTAACATCCCAACGGTCAGTTCAACACTAACCGAGCTACAAATGGTTGCCATTTTCCGGCGAACCCTAAAAACTCCAAAAATCACGATTTAGGCTAAACAAGCCCAAACTCGGCCGTTTCCTTGCCGAACGACGTGCAATGGCAGGGAAAACGGAGAGGAAGAAGTGAGGAACCGTCACCCTACCTCCACCGAAGAAACCGTTCCCCGAAGGGACTAAACTGCGCCGCGAACCGAACCGTCGGCTTTGAATCCACCGTTCGGGATCGCGCCAAATCCATCTCGATCCTCGCACTATCGCGCACCTCAGCAGCATCTCGTCGTCACCAGCACGCCCCTGCACCCCTCCGTCTGCAGTCGGAGGCGAGAAGGCGGGAGAACGAGAGAGAACAGGAGAGAGAGAGGTGAACGTGCGAATGAGAAGGAGGAGAGAGGAAAAGGAAAGAAAAAGAAAAGAAATTAGGAAATTTTCCTAATTTTCGAAAATTCCGAAAATGCGCCGAAAATACACAAATTCAGAAAAATACGTAAAAATAGTCGAAACGACTGGCTCGATGAGTACATCGTCGTTGTAGCATCCACGAGTTGAGGAACTGACAGACAAACTCACCGTAGGGTTCCGTAACTAGTACGAGAGAAAAACCTACACGGCTCATAAAGCGCAACTCGAAAGCCACCAAAGCGAACCGAAACTCACTGAAACCAATCCAAAAGATCCAATGAAGATCCAGCAAGACCTACCAAGGATCTAGGGCATTACACCGTATCCCCCTGAACTCCTGCTCATAAAGAACTTTCAACGGCTGTATGGATAAACACTTGTCAGTTGACCCAAGCATGAGAAGTGCCAGCCCTGTCCGGGCGATAGGCATAGCTCGGATGCAGTCAGATCAGAGTGGGCGCGGAGCGCTCGGCCCTTATCCCGTTGGAGGGATGGCTCGGGCGTGGGTCTTCCTCCGTCCTGACGTTCGGGCCTTCCGAGCCTAAGGGCCGCCGAGGAAGGATGGGATCCCGAGTGATCTTCATTGGGCTTTTTTGCCGAAGTGGGCCATAGAGGGCTGTCACTTGGATGAGCTAAGCCTCGTTCGGTCCTGATGGGCCTAGTTTGGCTGCTCTTAATTGGGCTACAGAAATCCCCCTCTCCAACCACCATCACACGTGAGGAAAGCTTCCAGCTGGGCATAATCCAACCTTCGGCAATCGACATTTGATATACCAGATAATCATGTCATTCAAGCACGCATTTGTATAAGATATATGCAGCTATATACATGCGGATGCAAGAGAATGAAGATATGAACAAGGATCAATTGTTATTCTTGTGTTATGCACAAAAAGGAAAGATTGAAATGTAAGTGCAATGGAAAATCTCCTTATGTGCAAGAAAGTAAACCAGTATGCACAATTGCTTTATTAGAAATTTTGAGAGAGTATGTACAAAGCAAATTAAAAGATTCTAACTATCTAATCTGCACACTCCTAATTCTCTTCTAAGAAAGCAAAACTGATCAGAATTCAAAGGTTTTGTAAAAATATCAGCAAGTTGATGTTTTGTATCTACAAAAGTTAATTCAAAATCACCTTTATTAATATGATCTCTAATGAAGTGGTGTCTAACTTCTATGTGCTTTGTGTGAGAGTGTTGGACAGGATTTTTAGACAAATTTATTGCAGAAGTGTTATCACACATGATGGGAGTGTTTTTCAAGTAAAAACCAAAATCTAACAATTGATGTTGGATCCAGAGTACTTGGGCCGCACAACTGCCTGCAGCCACGTATTCGACTTCAGTAGTTGATAAAGCCATACAATATTATTTCTTTGAGGCCCATGAGACCATGCAGCCCCCTAGAAACTGGCAGTGACCACTTGTGCTCTTACGATCCATTTTACATCCAGCATAGTCAGAACCAGTGTAAGCAAGCAAATCAAATGAAGCATTTTTAGGATACCACAAACCAAGATCAATTGTCCCATTCAAATACCTAAAAATTATTTTCACGGCTGACAAATGAGATTCCCTGGGACAAGATTGATATCTTGCATAGAGACACACACTAAAATGTATGTCAGGCCTGTTTGCAGTAAGGTATAGCAATGAACGTATAATACCCCTAAAAAGCTTTTGATCCACAATATTTTCTTTCTCATCTTCCAATTTGAGTGAGGTGGACATTGGTGTAGCAAACGGTTTGGCATTCTCTAGTTGATACTTTTTCACAATCTCTTGTGTGTACTTCTTCTGGTTGATAAAGATATCATCGTCTAGTTACTTTATTTGAAGCCCCAAGAAGAAGTTCAACTCGCTCATCAAGCTCATTTCGAATTCTCCCTGCATAAGTTTGGCAAATTCATCATTCATCTTAAGATTCGTGGCTCCAAAAATTATACCGTCTACATAAACTTATACAAGTAAAGCATGCTCATCACAAGTCTTGGTAAACAACGTTTGATCTATGTTACCTCGTTTGAAGCCATTGTCAATTAAAAATGAACTTAAACGATCATACCATGCCTGGGGAGCTTGTTTTAACCCATACAGTGCCTTGTCTAATTTGTAGACGTGGTCCAGAAATTTTTCATCTTAAAAGCCCGGCGGTTGCTCCACGTACACCTCTTCCTTGATGACTCCGTTAAGGAAGGCACTCTTGACGTCCATTTGAAAAAGCTTGATGTTCTTGTGACATGCATAAGCAAGAATAATTCTTACTGTCTCTAATCTAGCCACAGGAGCGAATGATTCATCAAAATCAATGTCCAATTCTTGAGAGTAGCCCTTAGCTACTAGTCTTGTCTTATTCCTCACAATCACTCCATCTTCACTAAGTTTATTTCAGAAAATCCACTTAGTTCCGATTATGGGATGATTGTTAGGCCGGGGCACAAGGAACCACACCCTATTCCTTTGGAATTGATGTAGTTCTTCTTGCATGGCTAGAACCCAAGAATTATCATTCAGAGCATCTTCAATAGAATTAGGCTCAACATTGGAAAGCAATGCAAGATTATCATGAAGTTCAACTTCCCTGATTGAAGCCCGTGTTCGTATCCCTTCATCCACACCACCAATCACATTCTCCAGGGGATGATCTTTAAGTGTAGTCCATTGGTGTGGAAGGGTCGGTTGTACTTGTTCCTCTTGTAGTTCTTTCTCCTCTTCCTTTTCTTGACCTTTTGCCTCACCTTGATTGCTAGTTTCTCCTCTTTCATCCTCACCTTCACCTTTATACAGCTCGTAGGGAGTTTTCTTAAGAATCGGTCTTACCATAGCTCGGTTTGTGATGTAGCAAGCAATATTAACTGCTTCAGCCCAGAAATATCATGGTAGACCATTTTCAGCCAACATGGTACGCGCCATTTTCACGAGCGTTCTATTCTTTCTCTCGACCACTCCATTTTGTTGCGGGGTCCTAGGTGCTGAAAACTAGTGCTCATACCCCTGCTTCCTACAAAATTCAGCAAAATCAGAATGTTCAATCTCCTTTCTGTGGTCACTCTGAATTTTTGAATAGTATATCCTTTTTCATTCTGAACTCTCACACAGAAATTGACAAATTCATCGAATGCTTCACTTTTCTTAGCCAAGAACAACACCCATGCATATCTAAAGAAATCGTCAACAATGATAAAACCATATAGTTTCCCTCCAAGACTGTGAGTCCTGGTGGGACCAAATAAATCCAAGTGAAGTAACTGTTGGGGTTTTTCAGTAGAAACAATGTTTTTGCATTTAAATGAAACTCTGGTTTGTTTTCCTTTATTATTGCATGCTTCACAGATTTTTGAAGTTTTAAAATTTAAGCATGGAAGACCTTTAACTAAATCATTTTTTGTCAATTTTCTAATGACATTAAAATTGGCATGCCCAAGATAGCAATGCCACAACGAAACATCATCATCTTTATTAGCAACCAAACACAAGTTTCCAGAAGCAATTTCATTGAAATCAACATGATAAGTGTTGTTACTTCTCACTCCTATGAACTTAATTTCATGAGTGTTTGCATCAATGATAGAACATTGAGAAGATTCAAAAATAACCTTGTGACCTTGTCACAAAGTTGACTAATGCTAAGCAAATTGTGATTCAAACATTTAACTAACAAAACATCCTTAATGCAATGTTTAAGATCCTTACAAATTCTCCCAGTGCCAATTATCTTACATCTGTCCTGTCCACAAAAAATTATCGTTCCTCCATCTTTCTCTGCTAAGTCTGTAAAAAGTTGTTTATTTCCAGTCATGTGCCTAGAGCATCCGCTATCCAGGTACCATTTATTTTTCATAGCTTTCATGCAGACCTGCAAGAACAAACATCAAATCTCATTTTGATTTAGGTACCCAAGCAAGCTTGGGTCCCTTGGTGTTAGCATTCATCACTGTGTGTGTGATGTCCCGAGTTTTTCGGATCCATCTTCTCGGGTCCCGGATCAACTTTCTTGGAGGATTTGTTTCCATTATGCCTAGAATTATGTTCTGGACATCTTCCGTGTTCGGATCCGTGTGATTCGGGTCAGTTTCAGAGGCCGCGGGATGTGTTCCGCGTGTTTTCCACGTGTTTTTCGATTCCCGCGTGTGTGTTTTGGGAAAACCTACGGAACCCCGTAGCGGGTGAACCGGGTTGTTCACCTATCCGCGAGTGGTACCGTTGAGATAAGCGCGTTCCGAGGATCGAGAATATGTATTTTTCTATTTTTCAAGCTTTTTTTGATTTTCTGGATTTTCTATAAATACCCCCCCCCTATTTCCCCTTTTTCCTTTTCTTCTTCTTCTTTCTTCCTCCCGTGACCGCCCCGCTCCCCGACCATTGCAAACACCCCCCTCTCCCCGTTTGAGCTAGCGGCGTCCCCTCCTCCTTCGGTGACGGACGGCGGACCACGGCGGCAGCGCGGTGATGACGGTGGCGGCGAGAGGATCACAGTGGTGCCCTTTTCGTGGCGCATGGGTGGAGTTCATGTTCGAGCTAGATTCGAGGATCGGCGGCTTCCCGGCGGATTTCGAGCTTCATTGAGGTAGGGGGACGGATCCTTGCCCTCTTTATAGCACTCCCCACGATTCCTAGGCCGTGGAAAGGTCAATAGGGGTTAAATTCGTGCCGGGAGGTTTATTTACATGCTCGGGGTTTGAGCGCCAGATCTTCCATTTTATGGAGTTTTTGACAGATCTAAGGGCTTAGATGCATGCTAGGGAGGTTGGGGGAGGTTTCCCCTTTTGTTTCCCCTTCACTTGGGAGTGAATGGGGCGTGGGATTGAACTTCCCGAGCGAACCGTGCGAACTGGGCTCGGCTCGTTGTCGCGCTATGTCCCAGGGGTGCATTCTTGTTGAACGCGCTATGTCGTCCGAGCGCGTTGATCGAAGGAGATGAATAGTTTGGCGATTCGTGTGGCGCCAGGGTTGGGTAGCGCGTTCTGGCAGATCGCGCTCGCCAAGGTGAGCACGTTCTTCCTTATCACGCTCACCCTGGCAGGCGTATTCTTGGAGAACGCACTAGCCTCTGCTATCGCGTTCTTCATGGGTCGAGCCAGGGGACCAGAGCGCGATAGTGTCGCGCCCGGGGTACCTTGCACGTTCATCCCCCCCCCCCTTCGAAGCCGTGTTTCCCTTCGATAGTTTGCTTCCGGTCGAGTGTACTTTGGATCCTGTTGCGGCGTGTGGCCCGAGGGTTGCCATGGGCACCCGGTGTGAGCCACAAGGGCGCCCGGGGGTCCCCGGAGAATCAGTTACCTCGGTAGGGGTGCCGCGTGACTTGAGGGACGGTTGGTCCTCGTGCGTGTCCCCGACATCCATACCTACCGTTTTGGTTACCGAGAGTCTGTGTTAGTGTGGTCGGTGGTTTCCGTGAGTCGAGTCTCACCTCCGGTGACACGTCCACTAGTCGTAGCCTTCTTAAGGCACGCGGTGTTGACCCACCCGGGAGTGGTGGAGCGGTTGACTTGAGAGAGACGGTGAGTAGGCTGGTTACCGTAGGGCCCCTGCGTACAGCCGAGGCCGGGCTTAGGGGGAATTACCAGCTAGAGGACATGCCTATGGAGTATGGTATAAGTGTGCACATGAGGCTGAGGGCTTCGGACCCGCGCTGACGAGCGCGACCTCAGCTAGTCCTTGTTTTGTGGTACTACTGGTTACTGTGTGTGTCTGAGTCTCGCGCCCGGGGCGTTGTAGCTAGACACTTGTGACGTGGTATAAGACGTCAGGGGACGCATCCGGTCGTTCTTCTAGTGGGTGGTGCTCCTGTCTACTGGCAGGTCCAGACTCAAGTTTTGTCGGACCGAGGTTTGATTATACGGTACGGTTGTTAGGCAACTTTTAAGTTTATTTATTGCTACTTGTCGTTTCTGCCGTACTTCTGCTAAGTAGTGTTACCTTTCGTGGTTGCTTGTGCCTTGCTGTCGTTTCCTCATTGTGCGGTGGGGGTCCGGGTGATCCCTGTTGGGCCAATGAAATGAGGCTCACCCCTACTTTTCAGGTGAGGCGGTGTTGTCGAGAGGTGCGGTCGAGTTTCAGCGTGGTTCTTCTAGCCAGGGTTAGTCGCCAGTCTGCCAGAGCCGGGGGATGCCCCGTGTAGTTGTACTCTTCCTTTCTGTTGACTGTACTTTTATTTGGACATAAGACTCTGTGGACCTTGTAGCAGTTTCTTTTTATTTATATTATGCTGTGCATTTTATTTTAGATGATTGTGCTATCCCTGCAGTTGTTTCAACTTCTCTTGTACTCCCACACCATCCCTTTTTACCCTTCCGAGTCTCGAGATTCGAGATGCGCCGGTTCCTTTCCGGTACTCGGATGTCGGGCCATCACAGTTGGTATCAGAGCGTAGGTTGTGGAGGTACGTCAGAACTTGAAAAGATTGCAGTGGTCAAGAAGGTCAATGAATGTCCTGTACAGTTGGCAACTGGCGTAGGGCTCCGCGTGTTTTTGTTAACATCGTTGATTGTTTTGTTAGCAGGTGTTATGGCGCCCAAGAGATCGGCTCGTTCCCAGCAGGGAGAGTCTGGTGGGGGCCAGGAAGGGCAGAGCAGAGCGGTGCTTCCGGATGATGCAGCTGAAGGGGCGAGAGTTCTCGGACCAGAGGAGTTCTTCCGGGGCATGTATCAGTATGTTATCCAGCAGCAGCACCAGCAGCAGCAACAGCAGGGCGGTGATGCCGGTGAGGGCTCATCCTCTCGGAGTAACCCCGCGCTGAGAGATTTCTTGCAATACCAGCCATCTACTTTCAGCGGGCAGTCAGATCCAAAGGTGGCCAGAGAGTGGTTAGACGACATGGAGCGAGTGTTCAGTTCGATGGAGTGTCCTGAGGAAGAGAAGGTGGTGTTGGCTACGTATCGATTGCAGGGGCCAACCTGGACTTGGTGGACGCCAGAGTGGGGAGCAGTGTTCCAGTCCCGTCCCCTTCGGCAGATCTTGTGGCAGGAGTTCATCCCGGCTTTTGAGCGTGCTTTTTGCCCGTCTTTTCTCAGGTCGCAGAAGTTACGTGTGTTTTTAGACCTGGTCCAGGGTGACATGACCGTGATGCAGTACAGGTCCAGGTTCGTTGAGTTGGGCCGTTATGCACCACACATTGTGGCAGATGAGACGGTGCGGACCGATCAGTTTATCGGGGGTTTGAGGTTGGAGCTGAGTCATCCTTTGCTTGCGTCAGGATTGACCAACGTGGATGCGGCTTGCAGAGCAGAAGCGGCGTTGGAGAGAGACATGCAGAAGGTTCGAGGTTAGGGCAGTGCGGGTCAGATGCAGATGAGTTTTGGTCAGTCGGCGTCCGTGCAGCAGTAGAGTTCTGTCCAGATTTCAGCAGGTGGTTCAGGGACGTCCCCGTCCGGGGCGTCGGTAGCAGATTCATCATCTCTGGGATCGAAGCTCAAGAAGTTGCTCAAGGAAGCTGGTTTTGGCAGGAGGCGCTGAGGTCACGGAGATCAGGCACAACAGTCTGTAGGTAGTGTTCAGAAACCTACCCAGTTCCAGCGTCAGGGTTTAGTGAGTGGTTCTCGGGGTGGGTGTCCTCGGTGCGGCGAGTCTCATCCAGGCAGGCAGTGTACGGTGCCCGTGGTTTGCTTCAGGTGTGACCAGCCATGGCACATGGCGCGTGACTATCCGCAGAGACTGCGCCAGCTGCACGAGTTTCAGCAGCAGCATCAGTTTCAGCCCCAGCAGATGTTGTCACAGCCGCAACAGTACCAGCAGCAGGATCAGTATCCTCAGTTGACTCGGTCAGCTACCACAGGGAGGCAGAGAGCCCGAGGCAGAGTTACCCACATTACCAGAGCAGAGGCTGAGGCGTCCCAGTTGGTCGAAGATACTATTCCAATTTTTGGTTACGCGGCTCGAGTTTTGTTCGATTCTGGTGCATCTCATTCGTTTATTTCGGAGGAGTTTGCTCAGAGTGTCGAGGAGTCGGCGACTGAGGTGTCCTGTAACCTGGCAGTGGAGTGGCCTACCGGTGATTTCATGCTCACCCCGTACTTCTTCGAGAAGGTACCTGTGTGGGTGGATGGGCGGAACTTACCGGCCAGGCTTTATGAATTATCGCATCAGGACTTTGATGTGATCTTGGGCATGGATTGGCTCGAGGCCCATCATGCCTTGGTGGATTGCGGCTCGAAGAGGGTCTACTTCTGACAACTTCGTGGACCCACCTTTTATTTCCAAGGTATCCGGTCTTCCTCCTCCCGTTTTCTTATTTCGGCTATTAGGGCTCGCAGATTGCTTGACATTGGTTGTCAAGGTTTTCTCGCTTCTGTGGTTTTGATCGATCGACAGTGTCCGGATGTGGAGGACATCCCGATCATGTGCGAGTTTTCTGATGTTTTTCTTGAGGAGTTGCCAGGGTTGCCACCGCAGCGAGAGATTGATTTAGTGATTGGGGTGGTACCAGGTACGGCGCCTATGTCGAAGGCCCCTTATCGTATGGCGCCGACGGAGTTGAGAGAGTTGAAGGCGCAATTGTAGGAGTTGCTGGTCAAGGGGTATATTCGTCCTAGCTTTTTTCCTTGGGGTGCGCCAGAGTTGTTTGTGAAGAAGAAGGACGGTAGTCTGAGGCTGTGCATCGACTACCGGCAGTTGAACCAGGCGACTGTTAAGAACAAGTATCCGTTGCCTCGGATTGATGACTTGTTTAATCAGCTTCAGTCGGCCCGGGTATTTTTGCGGATTGATTTGAGATCGGGTTATTACCAGCTGCGGATTCGAGAGTCTGATGTTGAGAAGACGGTGTTTCGCTCGAGGTATGGGCATTACAAGTTTTTGGTGATGCCGTTTGGGCTCACCAATGCCCCCGCGGCATTTATAGATTTGATGCATAGGGTGTTCCGTCCGTATCTAGACCAGTTCGTGGTCGTGTTTGTGGACGACATCCTTGTGTATTCGCGGTCTGCTGAGGAGCATGTGCATCATTTGAGGGTGGTGTTGCAGACCTTGCGGGATCACCAGTTGTATGCCAAGCTCAGCAAGTGTGAGTTTTGGCTGGAGAGGTGCACTTTTTGGGGCACGTGATTTCTGGTGATGATGTTTCCTTGGACCCGGCCAAGGTCGAGGCTGTGGTGCAGTGGCCGAGGTCGAGTTTCGTCACAGAGATTCGGAGTTTTCTGGGGCTTGCAGGCTATTATAGGAGATTCATCCAGCATTTTGCTCGTATTGCGGCCCCGATGACCAGGCTTACGCCGAAGGATGTACCGTTCGTTTGGACGGAGGAGTGTGAGCAGAGCTTCATGGAACTGAAGAGATTGCTCATGACTGCTCCGGTGTTGGTGTTGCCTTCTGGATCATGAGGTTTTGTGGTGTGTACAGATGCTTCCAGGGTAAGTTTGGTGCTGTGCTGATGCAGCATGGTGGAGTTGTGGCATATGCATCTCGACAGTTGAAGCCACATGAGGAGAACTACCCTACTCATGATCTTGAGTTGGCGGCAGTGATTTTCGCTCTGAAGATCTGGAGGCACTATCTGTACGGTGAAAGGTTCGAGATGTTCACTGACCATCAGAGTTTGAGGTATGTGTTTACCCAGAAGGATCTTAACCTCAGGCAGAGGAGGTGGATGGAGTACATGAAGGACTATGATTTTACTCTATTGTATCAGCCTGGCAGGATGAATGTCGTGGCTGATGCCTTGAGCAGGAAGGTGGTGGTTAGTCAGATGTTGTTGAGGAAGTGAAGATTATGGGAGCAGGTGCCGGCCATGACTTTTAGGCTCAAGATCCCCCAAGATCAGGGTTCGACTGTTCTTGCGAGCTTGACTATCACGCCAGCCATTCGTCGTCAGGTGACCGAGGCTCAACGTGTGGACCCTGAGCTACCCCAGATTTTGTCGTTGGCTGAGGTGGAGTTTGGAGAGGATGGAGCCGTGAGGTTCCGAGGTAGGTTGTACGTCCTAGCCGAAGGGCAGACAAGGCGTGCGGTGTTGCGAGAGGCTCATGGGAGCCGGTATGCCGTGCACCCCGGATCGACAAAGATGTACCAGAACCTGAAGAGGCAGTTTTGGTGGCCTGATATAAAGAGAGATATTGCAGAGTTCGTAGCCAGGTGCTTGATTTGTCAGCAGGTGAAGGCTGAGCACCAGCGACCGGGAGGTACACTTCAGCCCTTGGATATGCCCACGTGGAAGTGGGACCACATGACCACTGATTTCGTGGTTGGGTTGCCGAGGACATCCAGCGGGCAGGATAGTATCTGGTTGCTAGTGGATAGACTGACGTAGACGGCGCGGTTGCTGCCGGTCAAGGTCAGTTAGAGCGTGCATCGTTTGGCTCATTTGTATGTGGAGCAGATCGTCCTGTTGCATGGAGTTCCCATCTCCATTGTGTTCGATCGTGATCCCCGCTTCACTTCTGGATTCTGGAGGAGCTTCCAGAAGGCTCTAGGCACTGACTTAGCATTTAGCTCAGCGTACCATCCTCAGTCGGACGGTCAGTCGGAGAGGACTATTGAGACTTTGGAGGAAAAGTTGAGGTCGTGTTGCCTGGAGTGGTAAGGGAGTTGGATCCACCACTTACCGTTAGTGGAGTTTGCCTACAACAATGGCTATCATTCGAGCATTGGTATGGCACCGTATGAGGCGTTGTACGGGCAACCTTGTCAGACTCCACTTGATTGGTTTGAGGTGGGAGAGCGTGTACTGACAGGACCAGATTTGGTGCAGCAGTGCACTGAGGTGGTGCATCTGATCCGGCAGAAGATGTTGGCTGCGCAGAGCCGACAGAAGAGCTACGCCGATCGGAGGAGGCGCCCCCTCAGTTTTCCTGTAGGTGATCGGGTGTTTTTACGAGTTTCTCCCATGAAGGGTGTGATGCGCTTCGGCATGCGTGGGAAGTTGAGTCCCCGCTACATTGGTCCTTTCCTCATTGTCGAGCGTATTGGTGAGGTAGCCTATCGGTTGCAATTACCCCCGGAGCTATCTTCTGTGCATGATGTGTTTCATGTGTCTATGCTTCGGAGGTATATGCCCGATGATTCCCATGTTATGGAGGATACCGTTTGGTCTGAGGTGACCCCAGACTTGTCCCTTCCAGAGTACCCTGTCTGTATTGAGGATCGGCGTGAGCAGTGCCTGCGGAACAAGGTTATTCCTCAGGTCAAGGTGGTCTGACAGCGTCACTCTGGTGGTGAGGCGTCGTGGGAGCGTGAGGATGAGATGCGACAGCTGTATCCTTATTTGTTCGGGTGGCTCTTCTCCCCTGCCCCTGTGCCCTGTCCTTAATTTCGAGGACGAAATTCATTTAAGGGGGGAGGGCTGTGATGTCCCGAGTTTGTTGGATCCATCTTCTCAGGTATCGGATCTGCTTTCTTGGAGGATTTGTTTCCATTATGCCTGGAATTATGTTCTGCACATCTTCCGTGTTCGGGTCCGTGTGATTTAGGTCAGTTTCGGAGGCCGCGGGATGTTTTCCGCGTGTTTTCCGATTCCCGCGTGTGTGTTTTGGGAAAACCTATGGAACCCCGTAGCGGGTGAATCAGGTTGTTCACCTACCCGCGAGTGGTACCGTTGTGATCAGCGCGTTCTGAGGATCGAGAATATGTATTTTTCTATTTTTTGGGATTTTTTTATTTTCCGGATTTTCTATAAATACCCCCCCTATTTTCCCTTTTTCCTTTTCTCCTTTTCTTCTTCTTCTTTCTTCCTCCCGTGACCGCCCCGCTCCCCGACCGTTGCAAACCTCCGATCTCCCCGTTCGCGCTAGCGGCGCCCCCTCCTCCTCCGGTGATGGACGGCGGACCACAGCGGCAGCTCTGTGACGACGGTGGCGGCGAGAGGATCACGGTGGTGCCCTTTTCGTGGCGTGTGGGTGGAGTTCGTGTTCAAGCTAGATTCGAGGATCGGCGGCTTCTCGATGGATTTCGAGCTTCATTGAGGTAGGGGGATAGATCCTTGCCCTCTTTACAGCACTCTCCGCGATTCCTAGGCCGTGGAAAGGTCGAGAGGGGTTAAATTCATGCCAGGAGGGTTATTTCCTTGCTCAGGATTTGAGCATCGGATCTTCCGTTTTATGGAGTTTTTGACCGATATAAGAGCTTAGATGCATGCTAGGGAGGTTGGGGGAGGTTTCTCCTTTTGTTTCCCCTTCACTTGGGAGTGAATGGGGCGTGGGATCGAGCTTCCCGAGCGAACCGCGCGAACTGGGCTTGGCCCGTGGTCACGCTATGTCCCAGGGGTGCGTTCTTGTTGAACGCGCTGTGTCATCTGAGCGCGTTCATCGAAGGAGATGAACAGTTTGGCTGTTCGTGTCGCGCCAGGGTTGGGTAGCGCATTCTTCTTTATCGCGCTCGCCCTAGCAGGTACATTCTTGGAGAACGCGCTAGCCTCTGCTAGCGCATTCTTCATGGGTCGCACCAGGGGACCAGAGCGTGACAGTGTCGCGCCTGGGGTCCCTAGCCCGTTCATCCCCCCCCCTTCGAAGCCGTGTTTCCCTTCGATAGTTTGCTTCCGGTCGAGTGTGCTTTGGATCCTGTTACGGCGTGTGGCCCGAGGGTTGCCATGGGCACCCGGTGTGAGCCACAGGGGCGCCCGGGGGTCTCCGATGAATCAGTTACCTCGGTAGGGGTGCCGCGTGACTTGAGGGACGGTTGGACCTCGTGCGTGTCCCTGGCATCCGTACCTACCGTTTTGGTTACCAAGAGTCTGTGTTAGTGTGGTCGGTGGTTTCCGTGAGTCGAGTCTCACCTCCGGTGACACGTCCACTAGTCGTAGCCTTCTTACGGCACGCGGTGCTGACCCACCCGGGAGTGGTGGAGCGGCTGACCCGAGAGAGATGGTGAGTTGGCTGGTTACCGTAGGGCCCCGCGTACAGCCGAGTCCGGGCTTAGGGGGAATTACCAGCTAGAGGACAGGCCTAGGGCGTATGGTCTAAGTGTGCACACGGGACTGAGGGCTTCGGACCCACACTGACGAGCGTGACCTCAGCTAGTCCTTGTTTTGTGGTACTACTAGTTACTGTGTGTGTCTGAGTCTCGCGCCCGGGGCGTTGTAGCTAGACACTTGTGACGCGGTATAAGACGTCAGGGGACGCATCCGGTCGTTCTTCTAGTGGGTGGTGCTCCTGTCTACTGGCAGGTCCGGACTCGAGTTTTGTCGGACCGAGGTTCGGTTATACGATATGGTTGTTAGACAGCTTTTCTGTTTATTTATTGCTGCTTGTCGTTTCTGCCGTACTTCTGCTAAGTAGTGTTACCTTCCGTGGTTGCTCGCGCCTTGCTGTCGTTTCCTCATTGTTCGGTGGGGGTCCGGGGGATCCCTGCTGGGCCAATGAAATGAGGCTCACCCCTGCTTTTCAGGTGATGCGGGGTCGTCAAGAGGTGCGGCCGAGTTTCAGCGTGGTTCTTCTAGCCAGGGTTAGTCGCCAGTCTGCCAGAGCCGGGGGATGCCCCATGTAGTTGTACGCCGGGGGATGCCCCGTGTAGTTGTACTCTTCCTTTCTGTTGACTGTACTTTTATTTGGACATGAGACTTTGTGGACCTTGCAATAGTTTATTTTTATTTATATTATGCTGTGCATTTTATTTTAGATTATTGTGCTATCCCTGCAGTTATTTCAGCTTCTCTTGTACTCCCACACCATCCCTTTTTACCCTTCTGAGCCTTCGGGCTCATGGGTTGGCGGGTTGAGATTCGAGACACGACAGTTCCTTTCCGGTACTCGGATCCCGGGTCGTCACTGTGTGACTGTACTTTTTCAAAAATAAATCATCATCATACTTCATCAACTAGCATATGTACATGTCATGACCTAATCTCCCACAATAAAAACAGGTGGGTCTTTTCCTACCAAAATTGTTTCTTTTATCTACATTCCTAGAAGTAGAGGGAAATCGAGAATGAACAATTTTTGGATTAGTGTGTGTGTGTGAACACTCTCCATGATCTTGTGAATTTATGACTTTTTAATTGAAAATATTTTTGTTGCCATGCATGAAACTTGAATTTTTCTTGAGGTGAACTTCTTTCTCTTTTAACTGGTTTTCATGAAAAATTTCAATTCATTCAATTGAGTGGTGAGAGATTCAACTTTGTTTTCTACCTCAACTTGGCTTTCTCACACTCATTCACTTTCATGTTTACCTCATCTAACTCCTTTTTCAACATTTCATTCTTCTCTTGAATTTCTTCTTTGAGTTTGTATGCATTTTGTTTTTCTGCCTCTAAATAGGAAATTTCATCTTCAAACAAAGTGAGTTTGGATTCAAGAGATTCATTTGTACTTTTGAATTTCTGAGCTTGAATTTCAAACAGACTGCATTTTTCACAAGAATTGGGTGAATGAATAATTTCATGAATCTTCTTCCTCAAGGTTTTGTTTTCATTTCTGATATTTTTATATTGTTCATACAATTCCTCATAAGCTAACTCCCCTTGATCATTCGTAATAAATTCGGAGTTAGAAATTACCTGTTCTTGATCACTTCGTGCCATAAGACACAAGTTCTTGACTATCTTTTCGATATCTTCTTCTTCCTCAGATGTAGGCGCATCCTCATCTTCGTCACTCCAAGTGGCCTTCACGGCCCTTGGCTTTTTGCCCTTGTCCTTTTTAGCCTTTTTCTGCAATTCGGGACATTCACCTCTCATATGTCTCATCTTCTTACATTCATAGCACATGATCTCATTTGGCTTGGATGGCTCGCCTTTCTGCTTGAATTGCTTCTTCCTTTTTCTGAATTTTCTAGAAAATCTTATTCTTCGCTGTAAAATCTGTCTAACCTTCTCTGTAATCATGGCAACCTCTTCATCATCTGTATTGTCCATGGAATCCTCCTGACTTGAGTTAGACTCTAGGTTTGCTTTCAATGCGATCGACTTCTTCTTCTTGGTGTCCTCTTCCGTCCTCTTGATATTTATCTCATAGGCCATTAAAGACCCTATGAGAGCATCCAAAGTGAGTGTAGAAAGATCCTTTGAATCTTCTATCATGGTAGCCTTGGTGTGCCAACTAGGTGACAACGACCTCTGCACTTTCCTGGCCAAGTCAATGTCCTTGAATTCTTTCCCGAGTGACTTCAACCCATTTGGTATCTGCATGAGACGTGCAAACATCTCAGAGATTGTCTCTCCTTCCTTCATATGGAACAACTCGTAGTCTCGGATAAGCATGTTAGCCTTCATCTCTTTGACCTTCGAAGTGCCTTCATAAATTAATTTTAGCTTATCCCACATTTCCTTCGCACTGCTGCACATAGAAACACGAGCATATTCAGTCGGGTGAATAGCACACTGAAGAATATTTAAAGCATTGAAATTCACAGTAGACTTCTTTATATGATCATCATTCCACATCTCCTCATCTGGAGGTAAAGTGTATGGACCATTCTTAATCACAGTCCATATTTCATGGCTTTGAGCACGGACGAAAACCATCATTCTATTTTTCCAATAACTATAGTTATTTCCATCAAAATAGGGAGGCCTGTGTATAGAATGCCCTTCGGACATCAACCCCTTGTTAGCCATTCCTAATAGATCACTCTAAACCACAAGGTTTCCAAATAAAGACAGAGCCGAGGCTTTGATACCAATTGTTGGCCCGGTTAGGAAAGCAAGCAAGAGGGGGGTGAATTGATTGTTCCCATTTTTCAAGATCTAAACGCAGTGATGATAGAACATGAATAAAAATTATCCTCACAGCAGAACACGCAGATTTGTACATGATGAAAAACAATTACAGCCCTCAACTTACGGACGACAATATTTGAGACCCACTCGAATTAAATATAACTCTCTACTCACAGCGTCACACTCGGAAATGAGAACGGACAATATAGAGCGACAATCTCATAAATAGCAAACCACAACGCAAGAATTTTTTAGGTGGTTCGGACGCACCTGAGTGCAGTCCTACGTCCACCCCTCTCAACCCGAGAGGATTCCACTAAAACATTGCACGACGGAAGCAAATGATCACAATGATCACACACGGGCACTAAGGCCCCACACACGCGCGCGTTCTCACACAATGACGAGAAGCCACGCACACGGAGACGACACTCCTAAATCGTCTATGAAGAAATAATATATGGAAATACAAGGCCCCGTTCAGATATGATAAACTATGCTCAAATAGAGACAGAGAAACAAGAGAGTAAGATATCCCCTTTTGAATCTTCAACCAATCTCGGAGATAAGGTGGAAGGATGCACTAGAAATGATAAACCAGGGAGTGGAAGCAGCCGCCCCTTGTAGATTCAGACGCCTAAGACAGTAGACGGTGGAGAACAGTCGCAGCCGCCTCCAGATCTGAGCTCCAGCTCATGAGAAGGGATCTCCAGCAGCCTCTTCTTCTTCCTCCAGCAGATGTGCATCACTCTCTCCTCCTTTTCCTACAAGTATGAAAAACTTTTAACCCAAAGGATGGATGCCTCGATGGAGTTCGCAGGATACATATACCCAAAGAAAAGAGATGCCAAATGACATGATAGCCCATGGGAAAACGTCTCAAAACCACACCCAATCAAGTATAGAAACCCTAAGGGTAAGTGGGTAAAAAAATAAGCCAATCGGATCTCAAAATGGGGTTTTCGAAACCAATCCGGAAAACACGATCCGGACGCGACAGAAGAAGTGTCGACTTGTGAGTTGACACTTTCTTCACCCCGTTCTGCCAAAACTCAAAGCAAAGAACGCAAGACAAAAGTGTCGACTCACAGAGTCGACACATTTTGTCAAGTGTTCTGCCAAACCACTTAATGAAGCACCCAGAGCAAAAGTGTCTACTCTGTGAGTCGACACTTTTTGCTACTTGTTCTACCAGCAGCAAAAAGAATACCCTGGCCTGTAAGTGTCGACTCTCAGAGTCGACACTTTTTGCCAGACCTTCTGGATGCGTTGAACAGCAAGCATATACCTGTAAGTGTCGACTCTGAGAGTCGGCAGTTTCAGAGCAAAATAAGAAATGAGCCAATAAAACTCTAAAAATGCATCAAGTCCAATTAAGGCATATTGAAATAGATTTAAGCATGAATTCTTACCATGGATCCAACCGATTGAAATCAATTTGTAAAACAAGCCTGCACTAGCCACAATCAATTCAGTCAATTTAATCTTAAGCCAATGTTGCACGAATATAGCTTCATACATGTAAGAGCCATTTGCAATTCAAATCAAACCAAACATTGATTTAGTCTAAAACAAACTGAACCTTCACAACCCACACATATCAAATAGACTCAAACAGTCCATTTCTGAATTGAATACAACCGAACCATTCATAAATTCCAAGGGTTCTAAAAATAGACCAATCATACAAAGTTCAGTCCATTGCCAATTCAACCAACCATACACATTGAAATCATATATGAAATTGACATGCAGTCCAAGATTAGCTGATCTCACACAAACCATTTAAGACAAAGCCATATTGATAATATGTATATGCATTTGAATTTCAGTTTAAGGATGGCCATACATGTGACCAATCAAATTGGCTCACATTCACAAAAAAATATGCAATGCAAATTACTTGAACAATTTGTCTTCATCAAAATACGCAGGGGCACAACAAAGGGCAATGCAGTTTAACATTCAGGAATTAATGGATAGCAAGTTTAAATCAAGTAAGAATATATCAAATACCTAGCAGGTGGTGGTTGAATAGTTTAAGGAGGGGTTGCACTGAATGGGTTCTTGCATTTCTTAGCATAGTGACCAAACTGGCCACACCTCTTGCATTTGTGGTGTCTTTGTGTCCTTTTCACCCCAGCTTCATCTGCATCTTTGATTTTTTTTGTTGATCTTCCAGGTCGTTGTTTTCCTTTCAGAGGCAATATGAGATGTTCTAGTGTGAGTCTTGGCCACATGCTTCTATCCGGAATGGGAGCAATATGAAGGGAATAAGCTACTCTATACTTGTCAGTCCTATAACATGTATCCACATATTCATCCCAATCCACTCCCCTACACGTTGCAAGGAAAGAGGCCACATGCACACATAGTAGACCAGTCAGTTGCCACCTCTGACAAGAACAAATTTTGTCTTTAATGTTCACTATTGCCCTTTCATTTGGACTACTCACCTTCCCAAAGAAAGGTGTAGACTTTTGGACTGCAAACCCCCCTAAGCCTCTACTTATTTCCACAATATGACTCCTGGCTTTTGGCACTAGAAGATCCTGCCATTTTCTCGATTTCCTCCTCCTAGTCTCCATTCTCTTCATTATTTGTTGCCGGATGGAATCAATGCAATCCAAAATCATCTTATATCTAGCTTGCCCAATGAATGCATTAAAAGACTCAGAAAGATTGTTAGTAAGAGAATAACACTTAGCCTCCCTTCCGAACATACATATACTCCATTTCTCCTCCTTAATAGTAGCTGAGTTTAGGTAGTTATATGCATCAACACTTGCTTCCTTTATTTGTCGTATGTACTCCTCAAAGCCTTGTTGTGTGAAACATCCAGTTACATTCCAGATTAACCCTTCTAAAAACTTCCCTAGAAATTTCTTTTTGAATTTTTTGTATATATGTCTTACATAAGTTTTGTGCTCACAGCTTGGATAATACAACTTGATAGCCTCTTCAAGACCTTCCTGTCTGTCTGAAATTAGCACAAGGCCCTACATATCATCTTCGATGGCTTCCCTTAAGTTGTTCAAAAATTAGCTCTAACTATCCTCACTCTCAGACTCTACAATAGCAAAAGCAATTAGGAAGAGACCATCGTTCCCATCTAAAGTAGTTGTATTCAAAATAGCCCCAAGAAATATGTTCTTAATATGGCACCCATTTAACCCAATTAATGGTCTACAACCTTTGACAAATCCAAATGTGCAAGCCTTGAAGGCAACAAAAAACCTGAGAAATCTATGTTCATTATCAGTGACAAATTGAACTCTACTTCTGGGGTTCTTAGTAAGAAGCTCCTCTACTAAATCTTGGACCCGGCCATACAGTTCTTCCCATGAACCATGAATCTGTCTCAATGTCAGCTCTTTTCTTTTCCAAAACCTATGGTATGGTAGGTTAATATGATACTTGTCCTTGAGTCTTCTGTGCAACTCTCCAGGGGTAATGTCCCCTTCAACCCTTAACCATGCCTTCACCTTGACTGCCACCCATTTTGTGTGGCCATCTTGTTCCCGGCCATATTATTTTCGGGACATGTGTAACACCTGGGAATTTTCTAAGAATTTTTAAAAATTAAAAATAATTTATTAACATTTAAAAAGGATTAATGAGTTATTAAATGAATTATGGGTTAATTAGAATTAATTTAAAGACCCTATATTAACTAAAGGGTTTGACCCACTTAAATTAGGCCCACAAACCCAATTCCATGACTTTAAGCCCAAGCCCACACTCTAGAAACGTAAATTCAACTATTTACGGATTTAAATTGGGTAAATAGGCCAATTAAGGGGATAATACCAGATAAAAAGGAAAATCTGAAATTTTTGGATTAAACACCATATGGCGGTCTATCGCGAGACCGCCACCAGATGAAAGTGGTCCCGCCATGACCGCTACTTCCTTTCGATTGCGTGAGTTGAAGAAACGTGGAAATCTTGGATCTTTGACATCCCAATCCCCATGGATCGAAGTGTGTAGACATGTAAACATGTCTAAGACTCTTGGGGATCGATCCTACCTCTAATTAGGATTCTAGGTTCGAGCTAATCTTTCAAAACCAAACTCAACTCTATAAATAGAGCCCAGATTCGACCTACGCGAACCTTACTTTTGGCTCGCCTGGTTCGACGGTAAGATGGCCTTATTTCCTATCAATTCTTTAGAACTTTTTGTTCCTAGTAGTATGGACTAACTCCTCTCCAAATTTCGTGCTAGGAGGTCAAGTATCCAGAAAGTTAGAAACTTCCGAAGTTGCTGTTCCTCTGCAAGGCGCTCAAGAACCGACGCGACGGTCCAAGGAAGATCTAGAGATTGGAAGCCCTAATCGAGGTATTTAGAAGTGCATCATTTATAACAATTTGTTAATCTTTATATCTTCTACTTACCCTCCAAATCTCATGGAATTAGGTCAATAGGCTGGGGAGATAGAGCCACTGGAAGTTGGGGTTTCCACGCAGGACGTGTAAAAACTAGGGTCTTCTTCTAGTTAGAAATTCGAAGTTTAGAGCTTGTTACAGAGGTATGTTATCTCATGAAACGGCTTAAACATTAAGATAGGAGTAAAAGCCCTCTTGTCTCATGCGATTTCATGCTTTATATAGGGAGTATTTCATAGTTTTCTATGACTGCGCATGCATGAACGTTACAGATGAACGTTACAGCATGGTATCCTTATACTCCTAAATCAAAGATGATAATTCTTGTCAAATTCATGCCCAGTCATGCATCCTAGTTAATATTAACATGTTAGCATGCTTTACCCTTCTAATCTTCATAAGTTTCATGCATAAATTCTCCTAGAAATTAGCCTTATACCTCGATTTCCTTCTGTCTGTTACAGAAAAGAAACGGTCTCCCTGAGACCGCCATATGTATATAGCGGCCCTGCGATAGACCGCTAACACCTGTATGCTGTCCTCATCTGACCGCTATTTGCTTTCTATACTCTGCTTCTTGTTAACTCTAAACAGATTACAGATTGACCCTATTAACTATATGATAAACCTAGGTAAATAGGTTATATTCCTAGTTATAACCTTATATTTGTAATTTTGGTTATATTGTGCTTCAATCATGATAGGTTTCATGTCCTTTATGTGTTTTAATCATATTTTTAAACTTATGCTAATTTCATGCCAAACCATATAGTATTGTATTAAAGTTACATTCCATATGCTTTATGCACTTGCTTTATTGACGATTGATCGTTGTTTTCTACACGATTCCATCTCATCTATGAGTCTTTCTTAAGTACATAGCACGTATTCCGGTAGGATGTCATTAGTTACACTTGGCACTTATAGGAACACTTTCTTGGACTTGTGAACCTCTCTACCGAATATTCCTTCTGTTGGACTAGGGGATCATATTTCAAGGCCTCCGTAAGTTCCGCGAGCCTGGGATTCTCACTAGGACGCTGAGTTGATTGTACCCTCAAAGCCCAATTGTCTAGAAAGCACTCAAGTTACCGGTATTTTTCTGTGTCCTGGCTAGTAGCAGCCCTCCGGAGACCGCCACTGTTAAGTAGCGGCCATCTAGAGACCGTAATAGTCAATTAGAGGCCTTTTCCATGATCGCTATCTCCCAGAATTTTCATTGCGTCGACCCTTCTTCCTTTCTGGCGTCGACTCTATCTAGTTGCGGCCATCCCAGGACCGCCACCCTTCAGGTTGTGGCCAGGCTATGACCGCTATTTCAAGAAACGGCCCTGGCATGACCGTTTCTGTCTCAAGTGTGCTTAACCCGAGGTTTGACCTAAGGGTTGATTTTTTTATGTTCCTAAATGGTCTATTGATTATCTAGAACCCAACACTTTGTTCAAAAAATTATCTAATGAATTATGAAAGTTAATGAATGTACCGTTATGCTGTCGGATTCCTTCCGTAGCATGACCTTGTTCTTAATTCAACCTTGGAACTCTCATATTCACATTTGGTGCATTCTTACTTTGATGTTGTTATCATGAACTATAGTTTGGACTTGTTATTATCAGCTAACATTATTTATATTTCTCGTGGAAGTAGCTTGATTTATAACTTGAAGATGCAAGAGCGGGCACGGACAGTGTCCAAGGGCTCGACACTAGCCCCCTCGGCAGATATTCGGAAATATACTATAAACCATGGGGTATGATGAATACTAGCGTCGCATTGCGTCGGGAGTACTTTTTTTTTATAAACGAGTGAAGAACCACAAGACAATCTTGTGAAATTACATGCTTGCTAGTACATTCTTGTTACATGACTTTCTAGTGCATAGCCTTTATGATTATGAAAAGTACATTATCGTTCATGAAAGGTCAAATTAAATTTATGCTATATCATTTCTCGATCATGCTCTCATTCTACATGAACTCATATATCATTTATGTCTTGATACTCGCGATGCTACTTTGACTTTATATCGCATGATTTATCGTATTTCATTTGCCTTTTCCCCTCTCTAGAGCTAAATGGTTAATTACTTAAACATTGTCTTCATGTTGATACGACGATACCTACTGGGAAAGTGTGCTCACTACCATACTTTTCTAATCTTTTCAGAAAATACTAGCGGGTCGGATTCAGACTATACAAGTGGCAGATCCGAGAGCGATTAAAGAATGAGAGAAGCTTTAGTTAGTCTAAATGTCATGAGTCCATTATGTAATTTTTCTCTTTATTGAGTCTAGTGGGTCATTCGAGTCAAAGTTATGTAAACCTTGATTATTATCATCAATAAAAGTTGGATTGTTGGTCCATTATTATGCATTCCTCTTTATGTGGATGTTATTGCGCTCTGATTTATATTTCTAGCTTGAGGCGTATTGTCGGCTGCTCACGTTCTCCCCGAGTTGCTTCCGCTGTACACACATGGCTCGGGGCGTGACAACATGTATGCTCCCCCCTTATTGTCTTAATTTCAAATGTTACCCCATCGGGCAACCTAGATGCATACAATCTCCATTGACACTTGCTATGACCACATTCTAATATAAGCCATATTTGATCACTCATGTAAGTCCTCAAATAGCATTTACTCTTCACACAATATTGCTAAATTGCTAACTCAAGTGCTTCTCTGTTCTGAAATTTGGCACCCACCTCTATGTTAGGGCACTCATCATTAGTTTCTAATATCTCAATACCATATTCCCTGTCTTCATGTACACAGAAAGAATCATCATCTTCATCACTTGATGGGAGACTATAGTAGCTATTCTCATACTCTACTTCAAAATCAGAGTCAGAATCATCATCCTCATCATCTTCCCACCTGTTGCTTTCATCTTGACCCTCAGCCTCTTCCTGCCTGGATGTTTGTTGATTGGGGACACTAATTCTCTGCCCCATATCACCCATGTCACTCTGTTATGTAGGCTGTTCAACAATTACAGACTATGCAACTTATGTGTTTAATTCATCCCCAACTGACATGTATTCTATGATATCATAGAGAGAATCAACTGCTTCTAAGTTCACAAAGTCAGCTTCTTTTTCAATCTCAGGTTACTTCTCCTTTGTTTTTCTTCTAGTAGGCAGCTTCCGTGCATTCTTTCCAGGGTCACCTTGTGATTGTGTATGAATGGACAAATATTCTACTGTTATGACAATTTCTATAGTCCCTTTCATATCACAATGATCAAACATCATAAAGACATCTGCATTAGTCACAATATTCTTGTATTTCTTAGGTCTACATTTGGGGACCCTTCACATGATATTCACTATATCATCTTTCTCCCACTTTATCAATATGCAGACCAGTTGTAGCAAATCTCTAAGATTAGTATAATCCCTATATATCCTAAAGTTTTTTGCTTCATCAGACAGTGACATAGTATGGAAAGATCATCCTTAACATTCTTCCAATATCCCCCATACTTGACGAGCAAGGTGTACAGGTCTGTCTCTTCATCCATCCTAATATCACATAAGGGAAATATAATATGACAAAAAGCACACATAATATGACATAAAATACGCACAGATAAATTTCTCTAATTAAAAGTACACATTTAAAAGTAGATGTGTCCAAGATTATGCAAACATATATAAGAAGACAAATTACTAGCGAGCCTCACTGCCCTGCAGATTTAAAAACATGCATCTGACAATGCCCCCACCTTCATCCCACATTTATTTTCATCACCACATACTAGAGATGAGCACGGTTTGGTTTAGTTTAGTTTGAAGAGAATTTTTTTCAAATCAAACCGAACTGAATTAAAGCTTCAACCCAAACCAAACCAAACTAAACTATTTTGAGTTTGATTCGGTTTGAACCATATTCATCTCCCCATTTAGAAATTAGATTGAATTCAAACAAGAGTAGAGAAAGATATGGTAGAAAAATTTCTACCAAATAAAGTAAATATTAAAAATATAACATAAAAGTTGTAACTTGTAAGAATAAACTCCGTAATTTTTTCACATAAAAAACTAAGAACTTTAGTTATAGTAAAATAAAAGGTGATTTGAAACCTATTTTATAGAGTCGAAAACCCCATCAGGATGGCAGGAATTAGACTTTTTGAATTAGGACTTATAGTTACATATACACTTATATTAACTTGACAAAAATATCTTTAAATTTGTGTTATTCGGTTCGGTTCGATTTCTTAAACTTCAAAATCAAATCAAACCAAACCAAACCAGAAATTTTAATATGGTTCGATTTGAACCCAAACTGAAAATTTTTAAATTTCAACCTAAACTAAATTGAATCAAATCTATCGGTTTGATTTGATTTTCGAATTGAACCCGAATAATGATCACCCTTACCCTATACTGTGTCCCACACTTATAGAATGAAATGTACAATAGTCTCACCCCCACGAAAATGCAAAGTGTATAAATCAGACATTAAAAAACTTACTTGACCCATAATCTTCAACTTTACCCTAAAAAGGGTCCTCTGAATTTTCCCCTCACTGAAATCGTACGATGCTGGATGCCTTTCAAACGCACAAGTTTCCCTCCACCCCTAAACTGCACAAGTTTCCCTCCACCCCTAAACTGAGAAAAATCACTTTTTAGTGCTCTACGATATTATAAAAACTCCTCCTTTCGCCTCCGTCACATGTCGTAGACTATTTCTCTGGAAGATCAAACAGTTACACCTTGCTCCTTCGTTGCTTAGGATTAGTTAGATTTTACCTAACAGATAGGAGAGGTGTCTGCGTATGATACTTCTTCTCCTCCTCTTCCTCCGTGTCTGTGCACAATGTTTCTTCTTCGTCAAACCGCACGATACTTCTTCTTCTCTAAACTGCACGATAATATAAGGGCAATATCTCTCGATAACAACTAAGATGTTGAAGGAGATTGGGGCTAGGGACGGGAGTGACTTGGAGATGAGAGAGAGGGAGAAAAGGTTACGAATGAAGCCCAGTGTCAAGATTCCATCTTTAACCTGAGATAATATGGATGTTTCCTTACCTTAGTTAAAATTAACCGTAATTAACCCGACAGCCGATCACCGGCGGTTACAACGATAATAATTTTGCTAATTAAAATATACACAGTGATGTATCTATTAACGTGTTTCCGAGAGTAATTTTTTTTGTAAATTCACAATAATTTCCCTAAAAAATTCTCCGCCGATCTACTTTTGCAAATAGGCAGAAGTGACCTTTTTTTTTTCAAACGTTTCCACCCCCATCTCCCTCCCACGTGAGGTGGAAGAAGAAAATGGCCAACACCAGCCGTGGTAACGTCAACCCAACGCCAAGCTGCCAATGATAATGCACTCACTGACTCCGGGCACCAGCTAATCCAACCCCACCTCAAGCGTTCATTCATCGTGCATACAGGCTTTCCACACGTCATCGACGACCATGGCTTTTATAGGTCTGGAAAAGTATTCAGCACCCAGCACTGTCATTATCTACCAGTGAGGCCACTTTGCGTGGATATAGTATGTAACATCGGAAGTTGTTTATGAACTATTCAATTCAAGCACAGTATTGCTGAGGGCATAAAGACTGTCTTCTGGTATGCGAAAATATGGCCAAACATTTAATACAGCAAGCAGCTTTCCACCGGGTAAAACCACCATTTCCTTTGCAAAATTTACAAGCCTTCCGTGAAACCTGCGAGTCCATTAGACTTCAAAAATTTCTTCACCAGCAGAACTATGATGGCCACCGTCAAGCCAACTGCTGCATAGGTAAACCACCTGTCGTCAACGGGCTTCTGAGCCCTAGCAACAGAACTCGACGGCTGCCCGGTAGGCTCCACATTGGGCATCCTTCTTTTGAACCTCACTCCGGCAGAAAAACTGACTCTTACACGACCAGCACCTGCATTCACACGGACCTCGCGCACTTCCTCCACAATTCTTTGTTCAGCTTCAGCATTGCCATTTAGTGTAACGTCTTGATTCGGAACTTCGTCCGCTGCTGCCACCGTGTTAGTGGTCGAATGGTTAGTCTCGGCATTCTCCTCGCCTGCCGGGTTTGGGTTCTTGTCGGATGCTGGCGTAGAGGCCAGTTCTGGGATGGGGGGAGCCTTGCTGAGCATGTATTCGTGAATCTGTGTGAAGGATAAAGTCTGTAAGTTGGAATAGAAGACAAACAGCCCAGGAAAGATTACGTCAGAAGGAGACCGAGAGAAGGAAATGCCTCGTCGATTAATTTTTGACGTTCTGGAGTTCCATTTCTTGGAGCAGCTTCACGGGACTTTATGGCAAGGGCGCGCCTTTCCTCTTTTGTGTAATCTAGTGAGCCTAGTGCCCCATCTGGATTCGTCGGCATGAAGGCAATCAGGGCTACCAAGGCAGTACGAACTGAGAGGAAGTGAAAAAGATGTCAAAGTTTTGATATACATCTCTTATAACATTTCCACAAATAAGAGAGGAATTTGTTCAGACTTCAGTGTTAGATTAACAAAATAGTTTGCCGAATCATACCATACCGGTCCGAGTCGGACGACTAGTACCATACCACGGGAAATGCGGTCCGTGATATGGTACAAGCCATCCCGTGCCATTGAAAGGGCTCAATTGGGATCAATTGAGCGACTCGGCCCAAGCTGGTCAAAGTCCAGCCGACCCATACCATAGCAGGATGGATCCGGGTTGGTCTGTCCCAATGATACCGCAAACCTTGGTTAGCAATGATATAAAATCAATAAACACAAGTTCTTTTCAATTTTTGACTAATCCGGGCTAACATAACAGCACATCAACTCAACAAAACGACAGTTCATGATGACATTTTCAGATCTCTTCATAGGAACAATAAAGCTTCCACACTATCAGGGAAACTGGAAAAGTAAATAACTAACATCATGAGACAAGGGAATGGGAAGAGTAGCATTCGGGGCCTCGGAACATACTAGCCCTCATTGGACCACGTGGGCATAGTAGATTACGTATCTACTTATCCTCAAATAACCCATAGAAATTTCCTGAGAATATCAATCTGAATTCTTTCTAAACAGAAAAGATCAAACTGTCTCATGCTTGCAAGAGTCCAAACTCCATTTATGTCTATTAGCTTAGATTCATTGGCACGTAGTGAATGTGATATTATGTAAGGCTGCATTTAGAAACCTACCCATGCAGGATCTTAAAGAAAACAGTCAAAAACGTAATGAAGTATATGACATGGCTAGGGAACAGCTTGAAAAAATTAAAATTCTCCATAGCAAAATCAATATAGAGAGATAATTACTCCTCAGAAAAAGGTTTGATGTTCGGATCATTTTACTTTATAAGTTGAAACTTGAAACATTGCGAGTAAACAGTTCAAATACACTATTTCACCCTGGACAATTTTCCAGTCATATAATGAATGTATAAAAATAAAAAATCAACAGTTATGAACCATGGGCTTACTTGAGACAAAGGAATAACAGGCCTACCTTCCCCGCCTACCCCCACCCTGAGTTAGGTATCACATTACCCTCTCCTAGAAAAGCCTCAAACCCAGGTAATAGTACAGCGCCCGTCCCTCCTTTCGAATAAAATTTATTTCAACATAATCCTATTTGGTTTTCATACAAAATTTCACTTTGTGCTTCTGGACTCAAAAAGTGCAATTTCACAGCTCGCAAGATCAGCTCATTAATCCCTGTCAGTAGTACAGGCCAAATATTAAAAATTTAGAAAACTTTAGACTCTAATGTCTTCAGAAGGTCCAAATAAAAATTTCAAGTTGTTTTGTCATACGGCAATGCTTTAGTCCACTAAAAAGTGGATAGGGAAGACTCAATGTTTTATGACCATAACCATATTGTCTGTAAACCAAAGACTAGGCAAAAACAATTTGGTGCTATGATGCCCAAGTCACACAAGAAAAAAGTCTATATACTGGATCAACACTCCTAAATGGTCCATCAATTTAGTTAAAAGCCTTCAAAACCTGTAGGAATGGCTTAATTGATTCCTTACTTTCACATCCTTCCAGAGTTCACCATGTTTTCACACAAACAGCTACCAATTAGGGGGGAAAGGATAATGACATTTCAACAAAATTCAACAGAACACTGCACTTATTATTTAAACAAATGGCCATCAGATTCACGGAAGATCAGCCATCACACATGATGATATGTTAACATGCATGCTTTGACATGACCTATACAACTTGCATCAATCACGATTAGGAAAATGGTTTGCATGTCCTTTCACTGATGGTGTCAATAAGCAAAGACATACGATGACATCATAACAGTAAACCAAAATGGAATTTGCTACATTGGATACACTCCAAATTAATGCAGCTATAGACTGAGATCTCGATGCATCACGGGATAATATAGCATGTCCTTTTGCTGGAGTCAATAGACAAAGATATGAAATGTCATCATAAGAGAACCAAAATCAAACCTGCAGCACTGTGTCATCTACGAATCAACAGAAATGATTTGGCTGACATCCTGATACATCAATGGATAATATAGCATTTAAAAATGTTTTAAAGAAACTATAGGACTGATTCTAGGGGAAGAAGGGTGCAAAAACACCAATCTATTTACACGGAAACACTGCAAGAAATATGCAACCACAAACAACAAGGCGATAACAGTACGGGGTGCTATGACTATATCTGTTACAACTACCCTCAGGAAACTTGACCCAAGAGGAAATTTGGGACAATTAGGTAGAAAAGTGAACCTTTATCTACCCCCCCCCCCTTAAAAAGTTCCATTTTCATGTTGGCCTGCACAATTATAGTTTGACCACTTCCTATGATTTCTAGGATACGGACACCAGTGTCAAGGGTTGTTACAGACAGACGGATGTGGTATCAGACAATGCAAATTAAAAAGACAAGACACAGAAAGTTGAAACATATACACATACTTATGTGTAGCTTACAACAAAATCAGATAAAGTTTGTTGGAAAATATAATATGTTATCTTTCAGAGCTCCAATTTCATCCTAAGCCCAAACAACTATGATTTGATCACTTCCTATGATTTTCTGATATAGATGCTGGTGTCAAGTGTTGACACAGACAAAGTGTCGGACAATGTAAATTTCAGAAAAGAAGACACAGGGCTTACTAATCCTCTTTAAAGCATGTGTCTACTCAAGTATATGCAACAATAAAAACGAATACAGGATGCTGAAAAATATGAGAAGATATAAAATGTTAATCAGCATACCATGTTGGAAGTTAAATAAAAAATGTAAAATTCAAATTAAGCTACAACAAGGCCAAGCAATCACATTTCAAGAAGACTAGGCATCATCAAGTTGAGGCATATCTGAATACTCATTATCATCTTCATCATCTCCAATAAAACACAACCGAGTTAAAGGTTTAATAAGAAAATCCATGACTTTTTATCCCCTGAAAATTAACTGATCCTGAACCCTTTCATGTAATGGGGAACAAAAGGTTCTTCTTTATTGTTCTTATTTATTGTAAATCTTTTATTTTTTATTCCTGCATTCATGCTCCACTCTCCACTTCCCACCCTTCTTTCTTCTCTTTGAGATGGGTGTAGAGAGAATGAGATTTAAACGGAAGAGAGCATAGGAGGGGAAGGGGCAATAGGCGGAACCACTTCAATTAGGCTTCCAGGCAGCAATGCCAGTAAGGAGAACCAACGATAGCCGTTTGTTTACTTGAAAATACAGCCTGCATACCTTCCAGACAGTAGTATAAGTGGGAGCAGCAGAATGGTTGTTAGGCCACCTCCTGCACATTGTTCCTCCCATTCCTGCTTCTTCTTCTTCTTCTTTTCCTTGAAAATACAGCCTGCATACCTTCCAGACAGTAGCATAAGTGGGAGCAGCAGAATTGTTGTTAGGCCTCCTCGTGAACTTTGTTCCTCCCATTCCTGCTGCTGCTTCTTCATCTTATTCTTCTGCCTCCTCCTCCTCCTCCTCTTCTTCTTCTTCTTCTCATGTGGCATCAGATTAATGGTATGAGAGCAGAATAACACCTGAGCAGTGTTGACTCTTCTCCATGGCCTAGAAATGGGAACTGGAGCATAAGAAGGTTGGTTCCACTGTTCTCAACAGCTGCAGAGACGATACTGGGAGATGTGTAGAGATTGGTAAGGCGATGGGTCTCATTTGTTTTGATGGGCTAACAGCCTCATGTTTATCGCTGTGAATAGAGGGAAGCTTGATTTAAAGTGAAAATGTGAAGCAGCTCAGGGGTCAACCAGTTTTAGGAGACAAACGAATACATCCTTGGAAAATTTGGAAACAGGATAGAAATATCTATGAGGAAGAGACCCATTTCTCCTCTGCCACTTCAGGGGCAGGGGCCTCAGTGGAACCGAGCTTTACTGAACGAGCTTACTTCAGCGGACCACCATACACCCCCCCCCCCAATCATTGGCCACCTCTGAAACCTAAAGCATGTGTAATCTAAAAGAGGACCAGAACAGATGCTGAAATCCCACACGTAATTAAACTTAACGAAGATTAAACTAGAAGCATGCAAAAGAGAAATACCAGAGTACATTCCTACAAGAAACAAGCGGTCCTTCCTAAAAGAATTTTGAGCATACCACTCCATGACGGCTGCCAATGCTCCGGGTGGTGGTTGGAAATGCTAAGGCAAATTTTCGTCTGTGTCTCAAAACGACCATTTGGCTGAAAAAAAAACATGAAAATTAAGTAAACTTGTTAGAATTTGCTGTCACAAATGAGACAGGTAATGACCCACTATTTCATCACAAGTATATACGGAAGATGTGTCTCACAGTTAGCAACATGAAAGAAGGGGGCTTAAACGGGTACTCTGCAGGCAACTGAATTCTTCCATGATAGATTCCTCCCTCAAACTCCGAGTCACGAGGCCCCCGGATTGAAAACTGCCACTCAAATATATTTTCCTAGTAACGGGAAGAGGATGTCAGTAATTCCATTGACGGAGAGGAAATTAATATCTACTCAAGCTATCACACAACACAACAGACCCACTTTCTCCTTAGAAACGTTACAAGACCCTCCCGAAAGTAGGTTAAAATTTGCTTAAAGTTATTTGAAACTATCACCAAAAAGGCCCTCAACTACGTAGAAATTCTTCTCAGCTTTTGCCCCACACCAAATAGAAACCCTACAAAACGGTGACAAAAAACAAAAGAAGCAAATGCATATATTCGTTAGTCCCTGTTAAAACCGCAAAAGGCCAACACAGAAAGGCCTAATCCACCGCTCACCCATCCATGGGGAATCCAGACAGTTCCCAGCAGATCTAGGTTCTAAAAACACCAAGGGATCGCATGGAAGAAAAATTCCAAGCACGGATGCCTAGAAATACAGAAACCATGGAGATCTAAACATCGCAATCGCGAACACGATCAATTCCCGCACCTGCACCCGCACCCCCCACCCCCCACCCCGCGCACCAAAACACCACCCATCACCAACAAGCTCCAAATAGATAGAAGCCTTAACCCCTAGAAAATAAACAAATCCTCCGGTGTGATGCGGGAGGCACCTCGAGCGGGAGGCTCATGAAATCCTCGGAAGGGTTGGCCTGCATCTCCTTCACCTCCTGCAGTATCCTCTTCACCGCGGGGTTCTTCAGATTGTACTTCTCCGCCATCGCCGCCGCGCCACAGCGATCTGGTTATTGAGCAGCCGAGCCAGAGATCCACCGGGTAGGGGAGGAGGGGCGAATTGGGAGGAGATCGCAGAGCAGGGGAGAGGTGTGAGGGAGAAAAAATCGCCCACGCGCCGTTGACGCATTTGCGGTCTCTAATAATCTTATTCCATTTTGTTTTTATATATATATAAAATAAAAACTATATTCACTAATTTAAATATTTTAAAACTTTAACTCTCATGATCTTTCATGTTTATTGATTAGTTTCTCTAATTTATATATTTATTTATAACTTGTTAAATTATAAAATTATTTCATAAAATGTCTCATATATTTAAAAGAAAATTATATATAATTATTTTGAAGATAATAGAATAAGATAACTTAGGATGACTTATTTACGAGCAGACGAGTTATTTAAATTTGAGAGTGATAATACACCACTCTAGATTAGAGAGGGTTAAGATTTTTAATCTGGAATTAACATAGTACAACTTTATAATAGAATTTTTTTCCCGACTTTGGATAGGATATATATTAAATTAAAAATATGAAAATCTATGAATAACTCACTCCGGAGTCACTCGAGTTAAATTATCATAAATTATTATCAAATTAGCTCTAAAACATTTATCAAATAAATACGTTATTGAAAGAGCTTATAAATAAATATTGAAATTTAATAGTCTAATTCGTAAATATGAAAATTTATAAAAATTGAAGCTAAAAAATTAAATTTAAAAGGCACGCCTTTTCTCGGAAGACGGGGATGCGACGCGACGCGGGACGACTTCAACCGCGACTTGTCGATGGTTACCAACCACGGAGAACGGATGACACGGCCTCTTACTTGGATGCCACGTACAAAGATTCCGATCGAACGGTCTACAGCGCTCTCGTGGGAGGCGTGTCACGTTGTTGCTTTCGTGGAATGGCACTATTGGCGGGAGTGACGCTTTGGTCGTTTTATTTATAGTTGACCTTGGATTGAAGGGTCGTCGCGGGCCTCCCTTCGAGATGAAGGTATGCTGAACACACACCTACCCCCCCACCACCGCTGACAACAATATTAAATGTTAATATATTTCAATTACTTAGATCTCTCACAAATTCAGATGCTCACGAACATGAAACAAATTTCCCTTTTTCAGATGTGCAAAAGCCCAGCTATTTTTTATAGGATTTTTTACATAAATACCCTCATAAATAGAGGTTATGCCAAATATACCCTTCGTATAAGTATGTTATCAAAAATATCCTCCAAATATCCTTAATGATTGCGGTTGTACCCCGTGGTTCTCTCCCGCTAAAGCAAAGTAACGTAAATCGTTAAATCTTATGCAATACCTAAAATACCCCGCATTTCTACCACCGATTTATAACCGGAAGGCTCTTCTTCCACCTCCCGACATCATTCACAACGCTAACGACATGCTCCCCATCTCAGGCAGTAGCGGCACATCTCGAGCCCACGGTGACACACCCCGGAATCGACTGCTCCGACGCCGTCGAAGAAGCTTCCCCATCTCACGCCCACGGCGGCACACCCTCTGTAGAAGCCTCCCCATCTCCCGCCCCCCCCCTCACCTCAAGGCCACAGTGACACATCCCAGAACCGACTACTCTGACGCTTCGAAGAAGCCTTTCCATCTCACCTCGGTACACCCTCTCTTAGGGCGGCACACCCTCTCTCGAAGAAGCCTCCCCATCTCACGGCGCCTCCCCCCTTAAGAAATCCAGCGACACATCTCGGAATCGTCTGGGGCTGAGCAGACAGTGTGCACCGGCCCTGTGGTGCAAGCTGAGGGCGAGGTTAACCCACGATCACTGTCAAGGAGATTTCAGTGGAGGACAAAGAAGATGAGTGATATGACCACGGGACAATCTAGTATTAGACGTTCACTAAATACATCAGAGTGTTATGAAGTTCCACAATGCTATTGCAGGAAGAGATGTAGGGTATACATTTCGTCTCAAGAAACAAGTAGAGGAAGAAGATTTTATCGATGTGCAAGGTGGAAGGTAAGAAGTTCACAACGTATTCGATGAAATGTCTCAGATATCTTTCTTGAATTTCTGATTGAGAGACCATATTTATATATATGTTCACAGGAGGATGATTGATGTGGCTTTTTTGTTTGGGTTGATGATGCGCATCATAATACCGTGGACTTGAAGCATCAAATAATTTCTATGGAATCATCGATCGAGAAGAAGTTGACTATGCTAGAGAGAAAAATTGACATAATACAAGCCAAGATAGACATGACAACTGCTGCTAGTGGAAGAGGGAATGACTTACGACTAAAAATGGGAATCAAAAAGATAGTATCGCCCTTACTGGGGTTGGACATACTGTACTTTGTCTTTCACTACATTTGGTAAATGGAGCTATAACAAGTGAATTAGAGGTGTCCATTTTCAATGGGTAAAGGGATTAGGAGAGGATTATGTGTCACCGTTTGTTGTTTACAATAGTGTGTTCTACTTATTGACCGACACATGGTTTCATGTAAATGTCTTGATGTCAAAACAGTTGGTTGGACTGGACATTTAGTGTACTGTCATTACATGAAGAATGTTTACTGATCGTGATTGGATGTCTTTTACTACCTATGATTATGCCAATGAAGCATATGCATTTGGCATTCATGAGATTCACTCGCTCTTCTTCAACTAACTCCTTTTCTTTCGTAGCACTCCCAACTTCTCCTCTCTTCTGATCACTTCGTGTGTTCTCCTTAATTTTTCTCCTCTCTTTATCTTCGACTGAGTGATCCCCTCTTATGAGAACCTAGCAACTGCAGAATAACAATTTAACATGACTGAAAAGCTTGTATTATCAACTATGTTGTTAACTGAATGTTTCCTAGAGATACATCTTCCTCTTTGCATTCACTAACACTGTGAAACTCCATAGTATCATCCTTTAGTGTATTGCAAACGCTTACAGAAGCATATTCCACCAATCAGATTAGAAAAATGACTTAACACTCAACACAAAAGTTATTTCTTTTTCCCTTTTTTGAATGAAAAGTGGAAAGCGCCACTAATACTATTGAAAAGAATCTGTCATTGACATCCTCCTGCCTTTTCATCATCTTGAGAATCAAAAATCTGTGTACAACTAAACACTTGTACGGCTGATAACAAATCAGTGCTGCCAGTAGGAGACAGTTAACAACAGGGCATCTAGTAGGAGACAGTTAAAAAATCACAATCTTCATATGTGATTGAACATGGGACATATGTGAACACAATGCACAATGCTTTAGGCATTTCATAGCAAATAGTGTCATTGTCACAGTAAAGATGTCAACTTCAACATTAAACTCACAAGACACAAGTTTAAAGTTACAAAAGGACAAGTTCTCTAAAGACAATTACATTTTTAAAGACAGTCTTAAAAGGACACAAGCTTTTAAAGTGACCATCACGGGAGGCTACTCTTTTAAACGCAAAGTTATCATCACTCAACCCTACACATTTCTGAACCTAGAATTCACCACTCATCCACGACCCCTAACTAGAGCTTTAGGAGCCCTACTCTGCACTGGGATTGAACTTGAGGAAGATGGCTGGGAGGGAATTGCACTGGAGCCACCTGCAGCACTGGAATTAATTTGAATGGTTGAATGGAGGCTTTCTGCTACAACACTAGTCCTCCCTTCCATATTAGCTTGCTCTGTCAAGCTCCCCTGTGAACACAATGCACAAACATAAGGATTACACTTTATGGTAATAAGGAATTTAAATGGATCATTTACAATGATGAAATGGTCATGTAAATAGACTACATGACCCTGTGTTTGACTTGATGTTTGGTTAGGACCCCTTTACTTTCTAGGCCTACCAGGAGGCCTCCTGCATGTCATAAATATGTATGAGTGCTAATTAAATTACTTTCATATACATAAGTGTGCCATATATTATTACCTTGCTTGTGGAGTAGTAGTTTGACCCAATGTTGAGACTGGATTCTTACATGTCTTTGCATGATGTCCAAATTGATCACACCTTTTGCACTTATGGACCTTTGTAATTTTTTTGGCTTCATCTGGGTCTCAGATTCTCTTCTTTTTAGATCTACATGGTGGCCTTCTCACAATGGGGGGGAGAACTTTTATTCCAAGCTTAATCCATTATGTCTTGTCAGGCATAGGGTTGATGCCCAAACCATAGGTGGCTTTATAAGCTATCACTGTGTAACATCTGTCAATATAATCCTCCCATTTAATACCCCTTCTGCTTGCTAAGAATGCACATGCATGTGAGCATGGGAGGCCTATTTTCTACCAAGCCATACAAGTACAAGTTTTATGGTTCAAGTCTACAACTTCACGCGCTTCTGGACTTGTCACCTGAGAAGTCTCGTTAAATCCTTTCTCCGCTAAATATCTCCCCAATTTTCTTATCATGATAGATATGTACTTCCTGGCCCTTGGCATCAAGACATCAGTCCATTTTTCTGCCTTTGACCTCCTATTGTGCATGGTCTTCATCATTTTGGAACGAATTATATCTATACAGTCCAATATAGGTCTCTAACGTGCATCTGAGATGTAGGCATTGAATGATTCACTTAAATTGTTTGTTATATGATGGCATTTAGCACGTGGATGGAACTGTGACCTACTCCATACAACCCCCCTCATGGCCACTGATGTCAAATAGGCATGTGCCTCTAGAGAATTTTCTTTGATTTGCATCATCCAGTCCAAGAAATCAACTTCAGTATATGATCTTGCAGCATTCCACAATAGTATCTTCATAAATTCACCCGGAAATGACTTCTTGAAGTTCTTATACAAATGTCTAAGACATACCCTATACTTAACACCTGGAAAAATAAGTGGGAGGCCTTCTTATAACCCCTTTTGTCTGTCAGATATGAAAGACAAATCACTAGGCTGACCAATGGCTTGCTTCAGGGCATCCAAAAACCAGGTCCAGCTATCTGCATTTTCTCCTTCCACAATTGCTATGGCTAGTGGAAAAATCTCATTGTTCCCATCAAACGAGGTGGCAACTAGTAATGTACCTCTAAAGATACCTTTCAAGTGACATCCATCCAAGTCAATTAGGTGCCTGCATCCCAACATAAAACCCTCAATACAAGTCTTTACAAACATCCTAAAAAATCTGTCATTGTCATTTGTTTGATATTTGACTACACTCTCAGAGTTCTTTAACACTAGTTCATGCTGTAGGTCAGATACTCTGCCATACATTACTTTCCAAGAACCATGAATTTGCTCCAATGCCATTTGCTTGCCTCTATAAACCCGATGGTAAGGAATGTCCACATGGTATTGAGCATTCAACCTTCTTGAAATTTCTTTCACTTTAACATCTCCTTCGGTCCTAAGCCACCCAATGCATGTACTTGCCACCCACTTCTGACTGACCATATGATTCCCAGCCTTATTTGCCCCCGTACAAGTGTGTTGAGGTTGAAGCTTCTTTATCTGAAATATATAGCCATCAGGTAAACGAGAAGCATGCATTCTCCACTTGCATCTCTTCTCAGCACAAACTACTGTGACCCTAGTTGGTTCTGATTTTTTGTAGTTGACTGCAAATTCAGTTTTGATTGCATGCTGGGCAAGTGCTAGTCTGAATGCATTAATATTGTCAAATCTACTTCCTAAAGACATATCTGGATCATGAATGTTTCGGATAATAGGGGTACCCTCATTGTCCCCTTCATCCACCTCCATATCACACTCAGAGTCTGAGGAAAAGCAACTGTCACGACTGTCATCGGTATAAACCTCATCATCAGATATATCACCCTCCCTAAATAGAGTCTCTGCCTTATTATTGCTTGGAGGCTCAACCTCAACATACTCACTGTCATCTCCTAATGGATTCCAATCTTGATCATCTTCTGAAGGCATTACATTTTTGACCTTAGACTTTCTTCTAGTCATAGATGTTACCGTCTTCATATGTGGATCAGAAGAAGCTAAAGACACTCCAATATATTGTGTGGCAACATATAGCACAATGCACAAATCATGACTATACTTATCAAAAAGAGAAATCACATCTTGATCTGAAGTAATTCTCACATATTTCTTAGGCCTCAAATTTGGTACTAAAGCGTAGAAATCAATCGTCTGGTCATGTCCCCATTTGGTGACTTGAGAAGCTAACACTTTTATGTCCCTCAAATGAGCATAATCTCTTTCAAATGAGTAGGTTTTCTATCTAAAACCTATGGGGATCATTCTTCCTTCTTCCTCGATAGTCTTAAAATGCCCTCTATAGTGAAGTTTCAATGTAAATGTGTCAGCCATAACTATGCTTTCGATGCTTAAAATAAGATAGAATACAAAAGCAAAATAAAGGGGATGATAAGTTTGCATACAACACATAAGTAAGTGCAAACATTCTTAGCAAATATGTCTTGTACAATTAGCAAAAATTACAATTCAAACCTCAATTAATAGGTATGGACCACAAGCACGTCCACTCCAATTAGTCCAACTATCTGTGGGCCACCTTGATTGACTGCTGTCCAGATGGGAATACCCCCCTACACATATGAAGACGGTACTAAAATTTACTTCAAATAAATAAATCAAATGGACCACAAGCACGTCTACTCCTTCCCTTGCTTCTGTAGGGTCACTTTCAATATGTAAATAAATAAAAGGGCCAAATCTCGGACGAAGATAATAAATAATGCACCCCCAAAACCCTAATCAACACATATCCCTAAACCATGTCCATCGTAAACCCATAAACCCTAATTCCTACTGGACGCATTAACTGACCGTCGACCCCACAACGGAAGAACGTGGCATCCACAGTCAAGAGATATAAAATAGGATTTTTGACATATCGAGGGACATAGAAATAGAGAAGAGGGGGACCATGCGAAAGAGAAAATGATAGAGAGTGGGAGAGAAATCGAGTGTAACAGAGAGTATGTGAGAAAGAAGATGAAAGCATAAGAAAGAGTGAGGAAGATAATGTGAGAGGTTGAGAGAGAGTATGTGAGACTTATCCAGTGGAGCGAAGAACCCTTCCGTTGCGTGAAGGTCGTTGCAGGCATAGTTTAAAAGGTCTTGAGGCGACTGTGAGGCGCTTTCTGTAAGCCTCATAAGGTGTGAGCCTTAAGGCACAACGAGGCGTAAGCTTTAATAGAGAAGAAAATAATCTTAAAATCATAAAAAAATGCTAAAAATAATAGTGATTTTCATGTGTTAATGCTATATCAACTCAATGATAAATTCATGTTATTTTAAAAGTATTAAATTATGAGCTAGCTGTCTAGTGCAGTTGATTCGTCACTCTTCCTCATATGGGGGAGAGCCCGAGTTCGAGATCGATTATCCCCTCCATGTTAAAAAAAAATACCTACAAAAAAGTATTGAATTATGTTTTAAGGACAACAAAAGAAACGTAAATCATGGGAGTACCCTATAACACCTCATTGGATCATCTTGTCAAGTGATGCACACATCTCAATTAAATACCTTGAGGTGGTGAAGGTCGTGAGGCGTACCACCTCAATCAAAAAAAGATGTAAGCCTCAAGTAAAAGACATGAGGCGCATGCCTCAAGGCGTTTTCCTAGTGCCTCACCTTAAGGCTTAAGCCTTAGTGCCTTGAGGCGCCGCCTTTTTAAACAATAGTTGCAGGTCGGAGATGACAGACGATCCCGATGGTGGCATGAGAAAGGGGGTCAATAGTGAAGGGTTTGTGAAAGGGGGCAACCTCTCACGGGAGCAACGGGGCGGGCGATTGTCATAAACCGTAGGGGTAGGTTAGTAACTTAACCTTTTAACCCAACTTTAACTCGAGTCAACATCACGGGAGTGACGGTAAGGGTACAACCACAATCATTAAGGATATTTGGAAGATATTTTTGATAATATACTTATATGAAGGGTATATTTGGCATAACCTCTATTTATGAGGATATTTATGTAAAAAACCATGTTTTATATAGGGATAATTGTGAAAAAACCCTCTTATATCTATGATTATAAAACTACCACTTTTTGATATATATTGATTAATATGTTTTTACCGTGTAAATTATGTATATAAAAATAACCCTCTCATTAAGCATCATTAAATGTAACTAACTCGAGTTAAAATTTAACTAAAGTTAAATTTTTTAATGTTTTGATTTATTAATAAAAAAAGAACTAAACGCATATGAAAAATACCCCTCTGCTATTTGTGTGCGTCATCAATTTTTGTGCAGTAATTAACCACAAGGGTAATTCTAGATTTACGTGTACTTAAGTAGGGTTATTTTAGTGACTATGCATACGAGAGAAGAGAAAAAAGAAGGGAAATTTCTACAATGGCCAGTAGAGATGATTTTGAAAAATATTTAAATTTTAATAATTGGAAAGATGACTTTTCCCATGAATAGGCTAACATAGTCATGAGTAGTGGAGAGGGGTAAAATTAGCGGCCCCAAGACATATGGTCCGGAGTAGCTCAAATACGTCCATTCTCGACCCAAGCAGACCAGACTCCCAAAAGTGATAGCCCTTTTTTACGGGCCCACTTTATTTCAAGCCCAAAACTAGCTCGGCCCATTACTTCCTACGCGGCCTATGGGCCCGGAAGGCCGAGTAACGGTCGCTCGGGAGAATCCCGATTGGGAGCCGAGTGTAACTGCCCGATAACGCCCCCGGCGCCCGGGAAAAGCCCTAAATGGGCGCCTCACGCTCGACCCAGCTGCCGAACGCCTATTCCGGCGAAGGTTACGCCATTACCCGGAGCAGAAAGCTCGAAGGGATAAGGGAGAGCAAGAGTCCTCAGGCCTTAAAAAGCCCACGACAAGGACGTAACCCCCCTTAGTCCCCCAAGCTTCCCAGACCCCTATACAGGGCGAGCGACTATATAAACCCCAGGAAAACTCTCCAAAAAGGTAAGGTGATCCTGAGTACTCAACACCACACTAACTGGTGGAGAGCGATCTCGTGCCCCTCACTTTTTCTCCTACATCCCTTCTACCTATGCTCTATCAGCTTGCTGACTTAAGCATCGGAGGGTTTCCCCCGGGGTCTCAACCATGGGCTCCTCTGATCTGTTTCCTACTTTGTAGATCTCTAATCTTGGTGACGACGACAAAGACTCATCCAAGATCGTACGGCTCAGGATCCAGCGCAAGATCACCCCTCTTCATCTGGCGCCGTCAGTGGGAAACGTACAAAGAGCCAACATGGTGCGAAAAAGTTCCAGTAGGAGAAACACCGGCAACAAGGAGAAGGCACCGGCAACCTTGGAGGGGGAACATGCACCCTCCCATTCTTCTATGGGCCCCCTCTCCAACAACCAAGCCAATGCCTTACCTCCACTGGCCGCGGGGGGACAACCCACCCCCGGGAACCCCGAAACCCTCCAGTCAATGCTAAATTGGATATCCTCGTCGAGTTGATGAGGACCCAAGTGGCCAGGGAGGAGAGGTTGCGACTTTCTTGGGTGAGTCCCCCCCGCGCTGAAGCCTCTCGGCAAACGGCTGGAGGCCGCTTCACCCTCCCAAGGCGGGCAGCTCATTCGCAACGGGCTAGGTGGGCCCTCGCAAGCCCCGCCCCCGGAGCAAGAAGCCTCCTCCAACCCGAGAGGGAGAAAGTCCGGGTTACTATAGCAACCCTCGGAAGCCGATGCCCCCGCCGAGGAGCGGCGGGGCAACGACCGGGGGCATCCTCCCAGTCCCTCTACTCCGCGAGAGCCAGAGTTGTCCCTCCGCCTGCGGGACTTCGAGCGGCATTTCACTGAGAAAGAGCGCGCCCTACAAAAGAACTCCACTCTGGAGGACGAGGAGCAATCCCCATTCTCCGACCAAATCTTGAAGGCTGAAGTCTCTTTGAGAGTCTCACTACCGGCCTTCAAATCTTACGACGGCCAGGGCGACCCGGCCAACCATTACGATAGCTTCGACGCCCTAATGACTCTACACGAAGCATTTGACACTGTCAAGTGCTGAGTGTACGTGACCACTTTGGTCTAGGGCACTCAAGCCTGGTTCTGAGCGCTCCCCGTAGCATCCACAATTTTAGACAGTTCGAACGACTGTTCAAGGAAAGCTTCACTGGCAGCGGCCCAACAAGGTCAATTGCGAGGCTGTTGGCGCTAAAGCAGGCACATGGGGAAAAGCTGCGGGCTTATATCAACCGATTTAAGTCGGAAGCCCTGCGCATCTCCCGCCTGGATGTCGCCTCGGCCATCACCGCATTAACCGGAGGCACCCGAGACGAGAACCTCCGGTGAGAATTGGTACTCCATCCTCCCTCCTCTCTCGCCGATCTGGTAACCCTAGCTCTGTGCCACGCAGAGTGCGAAGAAGTCCTCAACGCTTGCCGAGACCCAATGAGCTCAGGATGAGAAGGAGACAAGAAGCGGTCGTCCGAGCAAACCTCGGGCCAAGGGAAGAGGAGGAACAGAGACGGAGTCGGCAAGGAGCCTCCCCGAAAGTTCAAGCGGTACACTCCTTTGTCCACTCCGGTCTACGAGATCTATCAAGAAATCAAGGACTCGGGGTCTTCTTTGCTGGCCCGAGCCTATGAAGGCTGATCCCTGACGCCGCAGTCGCCGAAAGCACTGCTAATTCTATAACGACCATGGCCACTACACTGGGGATTGTTTGCACCTCAAGGATGAGATTGAGAGTCTCAACCGCCAAGGACGCCTTTCCCAGTATGTAGTCGAGCGACAGGAGGATCGCGGGGTCCCCCCAGAAGAGATCGACAACCGCCCCCATGGAGTCCACATCAACGTCATTTCGGGGGGATCCACCTCTAGAGGGGATAATAGACGAGGGAGAAAGCGTCACGCCAAGCGAGCCAGCCGGGCTTCTGAGCCCCCTAGAACCTCACCGGCAAGAAAGCAGTAGGCCCTGGTGTTCTCCGACCAAGACCTGGAAGGGGTAGCCACCCCGCATGATGACACCCTTGTAATCTTGGCCACTATAAACCATTGTAACGTAGATAGGATTCTAGTTGACAATGGTAGCGCCCCTGATGTTTTGGCGTACGAATGTTTCTTGCAAATGGGTGAAAACCCCTCTAAGCTACGCCTGATTCGAACCCCTCTCTGTGGGTTCAACGGCCTGGCGACCTATCCCGAGGGAGCCTTGAGCCTGCATGTTACTCTTGGTACCCCTCCTACAACCGTCACGTTTATGGCGAACTTCGTGGTGATTAAGAGGATGACCGCCTATAATGCCATCTTTGGCCGAGGTATCCTCGGCCAAACAAAGGCAGTGCCCTCCACCTACCACCAAAAATTAAAGTTTCTCACCAAATATGGCATTGGGGAAGTTCGAGGTAACCAGGGAACAGCTAGAAGGTGCTATGTAATCTCGGTTGAAGCCATAAGGCCAGAGGGAAAAAAGAATGAGGTCGAGGAGTCGAGGACAAGATGATGGCAGGGAAACCTGGCGGGGAGCTGCTGTCAATCTTCCTCAAAGACGACCTGGCTCTCGAAGTGAAAATTGGGGCCAATTTATCGCCCGATGTACAAAAGCAATACAAAAACTTCCTTTCCGAGTACCTTCAAGTCTTCGCATGGTCTGATGAGGATCTCCCTAGAATACCCGAAGAGGTGGTAATGCATAAACTCAGCCACGACCCATCGGTGAGGCCCATCCAGCAGTGGAGAAGAAGACATGCCCCAGAAAAATAGGCGGTCATCAAAGAGCAGATCAACAAGGGGAAGAAAATCAGGCTATTTCGTCCGGTCCTTTACCCGACGTAGATCGCCAATGCCGTCCTGGTACCAAAAGCTACGGGCAAGTGGCGGATGCGTGTGGACTTCACCGACCTCAACAAAGCCACTCTGAAAGACCGCTATCCATTACCGAGCATTGATCAACTGGTCGATTCAACCTCCAGTAATGAACATCTCAGCTTCCTGGATGCCTACTCCGGCTACCATCAGATCTGGATGGACCCCGAAGATATCGAGAAGACCACCTTCGTCACCGACTTCGGCGTATACTGCTACACCCGAATGCCCTTCGGGTTAAAAAATGTCGGAGCAACGTATCAGAGGCTGGTCAACCACATTTTTGGAGACCAGATCGGGCAGAACGTCGAGGCCTATATTGATGATATGCTCGTCAAGACATCCCAGGCCAAGGACCATTTCGCCGACCTGGCTGAGACCTTCAACACTCTCCAGAGGTAAGCTCAACCCAGCTAAGTGTGCCTTTGGGGGTAGATCCGAGAAGTTCCTGGGATTCTTAGTGACTCAGCGTGAGATCGAGGCCAACCCCTGTTAGGATATATGCGGTGGATTCAGAGGGGGGTGAATGAATCCCTCTCTAAATTTTTTCGACCAATTTAAAATTTAGATTCAAGACAACTTGATCAGGACTCCCTGAACTGATGCAAGAGTTACTTCAACTAGGAGCCGTGCCTACCATGCATCTAACGATGAATAATCACACAATCAAATCACAATGAACACCAAGGTTTTTAGGTGATTCGGTCCTTCAGACCTACGTCCACCCCACACTCAACTGAGTGTGGCTTCACTGCTGCCTAACAGCTTGCCCTGATCCACAGCTTCGGGGACGAATTCCTACAATCCGCTGAGCTTCACAGCTTGCTGACCAGAGGAATCCTCCTTTGCAACCGCTGAGGATTACAGCTTACATGTCTAGAGGAATCCACCTCTGCCCACTGAGGATTACAGCTTTACCTGTCCAGAGAAATCCTTCTCTGCAACGCTGACACACAGCTTGAGTAACAAGAGTTTTTAAAAACAAAACGAGCGAAAATAGAAAACCAAAAATAAGACTGGAATGTAGCTCAAGACAATGAGCAGTTTGGCTCTGGTTCTGAACCAAGAGACCGATGAATGCAACTCACGGTTCCTTCTTCTCTCAATTTCTCTCTTAGCTCTCTCACAGATCTTCTCTCTTAATCTGGCTTGATCGCATTTGCTCTTTTCTCTTTCTACTTATATCTCTCTGCTACACACTCTGATTCTTCTCTATTTCTTTCTAATATTCTCTTCAAAATTCCATCATCATCTTTCTGTTCGCAGAAGAGGAGTCATATATATCTTCAGTCAGGGACCCACGAGCTCACCTACTGGGCGTGTGGAGGAAACATTCCCGCCAAATAATTCCAGTAAGCTTTCAGCCACTTGTCCAATTCTGAGCACTGTAGCTTCCCTCATGGCAGTCCTTTGTCAGGGACAATCTGCCTTGGATCACGTGCCCTCGTTAAAGATCTCGAGTAGTTGACCTATTAACATGTCGAAACATACGATAGTCAAACATATATGAATATTGCACAGGCTTGCTAAGAGAATGTTCGACAGTTCATAAAGCACACATGGGCAGACTTAGTATACACAGACTTAATGCATACATTGGCAGGTTCTACACACGCCATCAGTGTGCACAAAGAAGTATGCACAGACTTATTATGGATGAAGGGCTAGGAGATGCACAGACTTCGTGTGTGCATAAGACAGACAATGCATCGACCCTATATGCCAAACCTCAAGTTGCACAGACTTTGCATAGTGCAAAGACTAGAGTTGCACCGGCTTAGTTGCACGAAATGCACGAATGCACGGACTTTGATTTTGCTCACACAGAATGTGCACAGACTTAATAAGGCATAAGAAGAGTGTGTACAGACTTGGTCTGTGCAAGGTGCCAGGGATGCACAGACCCAAGGCGTCATAAGCAAATCATGCACAGACTTTACATGTGCAAGGGACAAAAAGATGCACTAACCTTAAGTATGGAATGAACATGAACTTCACCGACTCAGCATGAACAAAAGGAAAACATGCACCGACTATGAATGTAAACGACTAAGACATATACCTACGTTATCTGACAGATAACGTGGTATGCACAGACTTAACTAAAAGGTGCACATACTTTCTATACACGAGAGATAGAACACGCACCGACTTTCAATGCACAAACAGAATATGCACGGACTTCTTTTATGCTTGATGTAGCGCTGCACTGACTTTATCAACATATGCATGGACTTTGTATGCGGCAGATGCAAGGTGCACATACCTTGTAAGCTGAATGACGCAACTATGCACAGACTTAATCATATATGCAATGATGAAATACAGACAGATTTATGCATTTCAATCTCACATGACTCATATATTATCATTATCAAAACCTGGGTTCCAATAATCTCCCCCTTTTTGATGATGACAACTATAAGTCATGTATGATTTATTTGCTAACATTCATAACAAAGATACCATACAAAATAAACCATGCATTCAACACAAGTATGCACTATGTATTAATTACATTCCTATGTACAGTAAGAGAATGCAAGGTAGTGTTGAGTGAAAAATCTCATTCAGCAATTTCTTTACATCTGAAAACTGAAAACTATCCATCAGAACTGTCCACTAGTAAACTGAAAACAGTCCCTTTCATTCACACACTCCACCACAATATTCTCCCCCTTTGTCATTATCAAAAAAAATGGGGAACTGTAAGAAATCAGTAACCTCTGTAACTCCCCGTGTCTCTTGGATATTGTGCAGAGGTTGAACCAGGTGCTGAAAGTCTGTTCATCACAGAGGTGTGAAAATCTCTAATGGAGTTTGACAACTCATCTAGTCTATGATGCACTGTACTCCCCAGTCTGTCTACCAGAGAGGAGTTGGAATCTTGTTGTGTGAGAAGCTGTCTGATACCATTTGAGAGGTTTTGCAATTGGGACTCGACAACTTTAAACTTGTTAATGATCTCAGACTGACTGTCTGTAATTTTGTTCAGTGTACTCTTTATCATTTCAAACTCAATCTTAAGATCAAATGTGTGGTCAAGAATTTGAGCAAGCTTGCTGAAAGATGACAGTTGGGTATCTTGCATTTTGCTCACCATGTCACCAACTCTATTGCTGACTCCCTAAGAGATTCCAAAATCTCTCGAACTGCTACATCAGTATTTTGTTGAGCAGTCATAAACTCAATCCATTGAGCTTTCACAATCTTTTCCAGATGTTGCATTTTGGCCTCTACTCTGTCCAGGTGAAGGGTTGTGAACAGAAACTGTTTATTCATCTATTCATTTTGATTCAGCACTATCTCAGTCAAATTAGACAGCATTTGTGCAATGTTAGGCTCAGCATTAGTTCCAGGTGAACTAAATGAAGTGGCACTAGAGTCAAGAAGTTCAGTGTGGTAAGTAGGCTACTGTTCAGGAGATGGAGGGGGTGGTATACCAAGACTAATCATTCCCCCAAAATGTGGACCATATGCAGGAGCTGGAGCAAAGGACATTCTTGGATACATTCTGTACTGAGGAGTAGGACCTATAACATATTCTTGTGTGTCTTCCTCAGCTACCCCTGGAGCTGGAGCTAGTGGTTGTTCCTGTGGAACTTCTTCAGCAAATACTTGAGCTCCCTGTGGCTCATCCTCCTGTTCATTGACCACTGACTCAACAATTTTTTCATAATTTTTTTCAGCCTATTCTTTCATAATCTATGAAAGCATTTCATCTAATAATCCTTCATCTGATTCAGTTTCTTTTTCCCTTTCCTTTTCTTGAGGGAATTCAGTTCTTTCCTCTTCCACACTTGCCTCTTGTTCTTGGTGATCTGTGTGCTGTTCCTGCTCAGATTGTACTCTAAATTTATCAAGTAATAGGTTGATGTCTTGATCCAATTGTTGTACTATTTGAGCATCAGTTAGATTCAACTCATGGACTACTTGTTCCAATTGAAGATCCTTGAGATTCTTCTCAGCAGACTCAGCAGCAATTTCTTCTTGTTGTTCAGCAGTTGATTGACCTCTTTCAGCTGACATAAGAGGGACTTCTTCATGAGGAACTTGAGGATGTTGTTCTGATGATGTATCAACTTGAATTTTCTTTTTCTTCTTCAAAGGAGCTAGGTCCTGTTCTTCTGTCTCTTCTTGATCTTTTCCTGGACTGACCTGAGGTCGTTTACTTTTGTTCTTTGACATCTTTCACCTTACTGCCTTTGGATGATTTCAACCTCAAGTACTTGTTAATAAAATCCAAGTTATAAATATTTACTTTAGGAATATCTTTTGAGGATTCCTTTTCTAGTGGAATTTTCATTTTTCTGAAGATTGCTGTCAGAATAGCTGCATAAGGTAGATTTCTCTTTTACTCCTTGAAAGTGCTCATTATCTGAATCATTATTGCTAGTAGACAAATCTTGATACCCTTGAGTAGGCAAAAGAGAATAAATCTCTGAGAATCGGTCACTCTCCCTCTACCTCCAACTTGTGGAGTTATCATAGTTGTAAGGATATGATGTAACAATCTCCTTAGAGGGGAAAATTTACATGCATTGAACTGAGAGAGATACGTCTGTTTCTTTGGATCTCTGTGGTCTCTAGATAGCTCTATAATGAGGGAGTAGGCCTCATGCAAGTTTACATCAAATTCACCTTCTACTTCCCCTCCTTCTGGAATTCGAAAGATTTTATATAGAGAGTGCCTAGTTAAATCAATCTTGACCCCTTTAACTACAGACTGAACTATAGACCTTTCAGAGTCACATCTCAGATTGCAGTAAAATTCAACAACCAGTCTAGGATAATATGTCTATGCTTACTCAAGAATTTCTTCCATTTCTGAAACTCAAAAATTTCCAATAATTCCGGGAAGGCGGAAATCATGGGTTGATCGACAAAATCAACGTACCGGGGAAGCATGATCTTTTTTGCTTCCAATAACACCTTAACCTGTGTAGAAGACTTAGCAGGGACCGCTTCTTCTTCAGATTCATACTTAGCAGCTTCTGAAGCAGCCGTCTGGCGCCGCTTGGAAGAAGTTCATTCTATCTTTTCTTTCCCTTTTTCCTTCTTTTGTTGAGATACCTCTCTGGGCATATCTGCTGGCAGCTGCTCTCTCGAAGAATCCTCCACCTGAACTTCCAATTCCTTCCTCTTCCTTTTTACTGACTTCTCCTGAATCGGTTCCGAAGATGCTCTCTTCGCATGTGCATCCTTTGATTTGCGCTCATAGCATTTAGCCACATCGGTCTTCATAGCTTGAGGAAGCGGTGGCTATTGCTCTTCCGTGCCTTTCTTCTTCCCTTCACTCATGGCGGACAGAGAGGACATGGTGGAAGCAATAAGGAGAGAAGGAAGAAACGTAGAGAAGGAATGAACGAGATGAGAAGAGGGAAGGCTGGAGAGGCGGGCTTGCTGGCTGAACTTAAGAGAGGAAAACACGAGAGCGGGAGGTCGCTTCGGCTTCAAAGGAGAGGGTATGATGGTAAAGCAAGTAGGGTTACGTATATAAGAAACACTATCAACTTTACCAATATTCAACAGTTAATACCCAAACTACGCCTTACTTTAAAATAAAATACCTTTCTACGCAGAAATGCGATTTTCGGCATATAAGATTATATCTTAAAATGTTATTCTCCACAATTTATCCTTATGAATCAATGGAAATGAAACAGCTTAATCAAAGAAATAACCCAGTCAAAGAGATCCTTAATCTTACTATCCCCTTTCATTAGCCAATTACTGATTGAAAAACCTAATTTTTATATTGACCTTAAACCAGTATAAATTTAATGAAAGAACCATAGGGTCAACCATATTTTTCATTGATCTTTTGCAAAATTTTGATTGAACATTTCAGTATAACTGAACCTTTTTACTCAAGGAAACATGTTGATCAAACACCAGAGTCCCTGATTACTCAGTACAGTTTACCTTTATGTTTCATAATTCTTGAACAAAGATAACATTCATTTTCATGAGTTGACCTCTGAATTTCTTTGAAACAGATGGTCAATTTTTCAAATAATATGCCATTGTTCTGCCACAATCAATTTTTCATTTAATGGCATATTCCCAGGTCCTTTATCAGAGTTTTCTTTAGACATGACTTAAAGACCATATAAACCTTAGATTTCCTATCAGATTGGCTTATTACTAAGAACTTTCAGATTTTAGATTCCTTACTGAGTAGTTTCCAATTTGGACTATTTTAAGACCATTGAGGTATCATTCAGGGTTAATTGTGAGAGCTTTTATGATAAGATTTAATATTCATATACTGAAAATCACATCTCAGTTAAGATCAGTATTTTTGTTCTTAGTTTAGGGTGATCTCAGTAGTTAATTATTAAAGATAAGTAAAGGTGACAGTGATCAGATATTACTCCCCCTAACTAACATATTCTATGAACTTCTTTGAAGATAGATGTGGAGAAGGAGAGGAGACCATGAACAAAGTGATGTAGGTGAAGACAACTCATGAGCAGGGTTAAGACTAAAGGCCAGATAGCATAAATCCAAAATCACAACCTTAGAGACCAACATCAGATAGCCACTCATATCTTAGATAGCCACTCATCTCAGATAGCCACTCATATCTTATAACCCAACAAACATTCAGCCTTGTGGAAAATTAGTGTATCCAAAAATCCAATCCTCAATCAATTGGCCTCTCATCTTATATCAGACTCAAGCAGACTCCAAAGTCAGTATCACAATAGCAGTACCTTACAACTCAGCAAACATAAAAGACTGACTGTCTAAGCAGCAAGACATCATTAACCCAAACATGCATTCAATCTTTGATAAGTTCAGCTCCCCCTCACAACGTACAGAGATATCAAACAATCACTATTTGATTTTCTTAAAGTACACAGATATGTAAGTGTTCTACATGAACATGCACAGACCCATATTTGTCATGACACACAAGACTGCACCGACTTCATCTGACTCGAGGCAAGGGATGCACCGAGTTTATATGCATGCATTAAATAAGTGCTCCGACCTTGTTACGTATATGGGAAAAGTCTGCACAGACCTAGTGGATGTGCACCGACATGCATGCGTGCAGCAACAATACTTGCACCGACATTGTGAACATACTAGCTAAGCATGCATTGATGTAATATGCAGACACGTGTAACTATGCACAGACTTGGTAATGCAATGTGCATGTGTATCTATTTGATAAACTAAGAAGTCATGCAGATGGATGCATCTACTCATTATCATGAATTATATTCATCAACATGTATTATTCTTAAAGAGATAGCATCAATCATCAGGTTTGTCTAAACAATCATACAACTTTCCAAAGAGAGTATTATTCAGAAAAAATTAACAAAAATGAGAGGTGGAGTTTGACTAACCTTTGTGCCCTGAATTTATTGAGCCCCACTTTTATTTCATCAAGGCATATCTGCAAAACAACATTTATTTTGGGCAAGCAGGAACCCAAGTAGTCTTGGGTCCTGGGATACCAGCTGCACCTTTAGAGGGTGCTCTCCATAATGTTCTAGCATCATAATTATCAGATTTCATCAAACGACAGTTAGACATGATATGGCCAAACTGACCACAATAATGACAAGAAGCACTAGATTTCATGTTCTTTTTATATGAGTAAGCATGAGCATGAACTTGATGCGAATGAACATGATTGGTACTTCTGTTAGCATGAGGATTTTATTTTCTGAAACCTGCCAACCTGCACTGATTGGCTTTGTGGCCAGGTTTTTCACATTCAAAACATGCAACAATATTTCTTTTAAAACCATATTTGTTTTCATCAAAGACATCTCGGTACACAGGGGTTTTAGCAAAGCTAAAGTGACTATTGCTACCCTGTGCATGCCAATATTGTGCAGCAATGTGGCCAAACTTGCCACAGCAATAACACTAAGTTTTCTTTTTCTGAACAGTAGATGGTTTCCTAGGATGAAAATTTCTAGGATACATTTTAACTGCACTTCGTTCATCATTTTTCATGATTAAACAGTCATGCATAACATGTTCACACTTCCCACAATAATGACATGTTACTCCTTTATTATTCACATGCACTGGTTTGACAACATAAACATTCGCATGAGAATGTGAATGTGTGTGTGAACAGTTGGCAGCATGCATATGAGAATTAGGGACATATTTGTACTTATTTAATTCAACATTCTTCTTTGGTTTGTGAACCTTTTTCTGATTTTTATTTGAATTTTCTACTTTCTTTGCAGTGAATTGAAAGATGGAAGACTTAGATGAGTTAGCATGTTCTGAACTTTTCACAAAAATAGTTGATTTCTTCTATTCATTGGTCTATTTATTAACATGCACATATCCAAGCCCTTCTTTCTAAAAATTCACGTTAGAACCCAGCAATTTATTCAAGTTATCTTTCCCTTTAACAAATTTTGAAAGAGAATTTTTTTGATCTTCAACTTCAGCTTGCAAAGTGGCGATTTCATTTTCACATGAGACAACTTGTTGATGCAGACAATCATTGAGACTTTTCAAAGTTTCATTTTCTTGTTGAAACTTTGTTTCATTATTTGTTTCCTTTTCTTTCAAAACATATTTTCCCTTTTCAAAGGCCAGCCATCTTTCAGATAAGACAGTGTTAAGAACCATCAACTTTTTATTCTGTTCCTTCAAATTACTATTTTCTTCAATCAATTTGTCTTGATATTCATCAGTTTCCTTTTTCTATTTAACCAATGATTCATTTTCTTCTTTCAAGGATCTGATTAAGTTCTTCTGCATATCATCATCAGAATCAAGGTTTTCAATCAGTTCTTTTAAGAAGGCACATTCATTACACGAGTTTTCATCTTCAAGAGCTTCATTCTTAATACTTTCATTTTCAAATTTCAATCTTCCTATTTCAGATCTTTCCTTCTTCATGTCTGATTTCAAATTTTCATTTTCAGCTCTCAATCATGTAACTTCAGAAATCATTTCTTTTCTAAGATTTTTCTTTTCAGACTTGACTTTATCATATTTATCAATCAAATGTTCATTCAAAGCAATCAGATCTTCAAAACTTAAATTGGCAATTTTAGAATTTACCTATGACGAAGTATCTTCTACCTGATCATGATCTTCATCTGTAGCCATGAAGCATTTCACTCCGTCCGGACACCTGCTAGTTGCAATCATGTTGATAATCTCATAGGCACTGCAGCATTCAAATACACACGGGAATTTGTCAGTGTTTATCACCCTTCGGGTTAACTCCAAGGCCTTCTGATTCTTAGAGAATTTCAGCTGATCTGAAATTTTCCATAAGGATTTATCCTTTGGAACTTCATAAGGACTTTGTGCAATGATTATCCATAGATCTGGATTAACCTGCATCACGTACTCTCTAAATTGATTAAGCCAGCTATAAAAACCTAGACCCTCAAATCTTGGGAGATCAATCATGAGTGCCATGCTCAGACTAGATCAAAAATCTAAATGCAAAATAGATCAGACACAGATCACACCGACACCTAATCTAGGAACAGATCTGTAGGTCGTTGGACTCTCCGTGCAGACACCCGCTCTGATACCAATTGTTAGGATAAATACGGTGGATTCAGAGGGGGGTGAATGAATCTCTCTCTAACTTTTTTTGACCAATTTAAAATTTAGATTCAAGACAACTTGATTCGGACTCCCTGAACTGATGCAAGAGTTACTTCAACTAGGAGCCGTGCCTACCATCCATCTAACGATGAATAATAACACAATCAAATCACAATGAACACCAAGGTTTTTAGGTGGTTCGGTCCTTCAGACCTACGTCCACCCCACACTCAACTGAGTGTGGCTTCACTGCTACCTAACAGCTTGCCGCTGATCCACAGCTTCGGGGACGAATCCCTACAACCTGTTGAGCTTCACAGTTTACTGACCAGAGGAATCCTCCTCTGCAACCGCTGAGGATTATAGCTTAACCTGTACAGAGGAATCCACCTCTACCCAATGAGGATTACAACTTTACCTGTCCAGAGAAATCCTTCTCTGCAACGCTGACACACAGCTTGAGTAACAAGAGTTTTTAAAAACAAAACAAACGAAAATAGAAAATCAAAAACAAGACTGGAATGTAGCTCAGGAGAATGAGCAGTTTGGCACTGGTTCTGAACCAAGAGACCGATGAATGCAACTCACGGTTCCTTCTTCTCTCAATTTCTCTCTTAGCTCTCTCACAGATCTTCTCTCTTAATCTGGCTTGATCACATTTGCTCTTTTCTCTTTCTGCTTATATCTCTCTGCTACACACTCTGATTCTTCTCTATCTCTTTCTAATATTCTCTTCAAAATTCCATCATCATCTTTTTGTTCGCAGAAGAGGAGTCATATATATCTTCAGTCAGGGACCCACGAGCTCACCTACTGGGCGTGTGGAGGGAACATTCCCGCCAAATAATTCAAGTAAGCTTTCATCCACTTGTCCAATTCTGAGCACTGTAGCTTCCCCCGTGGCAGTCCTTTCTCAGGGACGATCCGCCTTGGATCATGTGCCCTCGTTAAAGATCTCGAGCAGTTGACCTGTTAACATGTCGAAACATACGATAGTCAAACAGATATGAATATTGCACAGGCTTGCTAAGAGAATGTTCAACAGTTCATAAAGCACACATGGGCAGACTTAGTATGCACAGACTTAATGCATACATTGGCAGGTTCTACACACGCCATCAGTGTGCACAAAGAAGTATGCACAGACTTATTATGGATGAAGGGCTAGGAGATGCACAGACTTCGTGTGTGCATAAGATAGACAATGCAACGACCCTATATGCCAAACCTCAAGTTGCACAGACTTTGCATAGTGCAAAGACTAGAGTTGCACCAACTTAGTTGCACGAAATGCACGAATGCACGGACTTTGATTTCGCTCACACAGAATGTGCACAGACTTAATAAGGCATAAGAGGAGTGTGTACAGACTTGGTCTGTGCAAGGTGCCAGGGATGCACAGACCCAAGGCGTCATAAGCAAATCATGCACAGACTTTGCATGTGCAAGGGACAAAAAGATGCACTGACCTTAAGTATGGAATGAACATGAACTTCACCGACTCAGCATGAACGAAAGGAAAACATGCACCGACTATGAATGTAAACGACTAAGACATATACCTACGTTATCTGACAGATAACGTGGTATGCACAGGCTTAACTAAAAGATGCACCGACTTTCTATACACGAGAGACAAAACACGCACCGACTTTCAATGCACAAACAGAATATGCACGGACTTCTTTTATGCTTGATGTAGCGCTGCACTGACTTTATCAACATATGCATGGACTTCGTATGCGACAGATGCAAGGTGCACATACCTTGTAAGCTGAATGACGCAACTATGCACAGACTTAATCATATATGCAATGATGAAATACAGACAGATTTATGCATTTCAATCTCACATGACTCATAGATTATTATTATCAAAACCTGGGTTTCAACAACCCCGATAAGGTCCAGGCCATCCTAGACATGCGGCCACCCGCTTGTGTCAAGGACGTCCAGCGCCTGACTGAATGAATTACTACACTCAACCGATTCCTGTCTCGAGCGGCGGAATGGTGCTTGCCCTTCTTCAAATTGCTGAGAGGGCGCAAGATGGTGTCTGCCACCTTCGCCTGGGATGATGAGTGCCAGAAAGCATTCATCAAGCTAAAAGAATTCCTGGCTTCGCCTCCAGTGCTATCGATGCCAGTCCCTGGAGAGGCACTATACCTCTATCTCTCGGCGACTCCTAGCACAATAAGCTCGGTATTGGTTCGAGATGATGGAGGCATATAGAAGCCAGTATACTATCTCAGCAAGGTGCTCCTCGAAGCCGAAAGAAGGTACCCCGCAACCGAGAAACTCGTGCTAGCGTTGGTAACCTCGGTTAAGCGCCTCCGGCCCTATTTCCAAGGACATTCCATCGTTGTGTTGACTAGCGAGCCCCTGAAGAAGATTTTGGCTCACCCTGAAGCTTCTAGTTGCCTTGTCAAGTGGGCCATACTACTCGGGACCTACGACATCTCATACCGCCCCCGCACGGCCATCAAGGGACAAGCCCTCACAGACTTCATCGCGGAGAGCACTGTCCTGGCCGAGGAGACACCCCTGCCAACGTCTGGCCCCACTTGGGACCTATTCGTCGATGGGTCCTCCAACTCGGTCGGTAGCGGTGCCAGTACATCCTCAGATCCCCAGAAGGAGCAGAACTACAATACGCCCTGAAATTCAGCTTTCCGATGTCGAACAACGTCTTCGAGTATGAGGCTCTCATCTCTAGAGCCAGGATGGCGAGGCGCTTGGGAGCCGAGCGAGTCAGAATTCATACCGACTCCCAACTGGTCGCCAGTCAGATCAACGGGAACTACGAAGCTCGGGAGATGCAAATGATCAAGTACCTTCAACTGGTGTGGGGAATAGCCCAACTGTTCGAGAGCTTTCAGGTAATCCAGATAGCTCGGGAAGAAAATTCTCGAGCAGATGCACTCTCTCTCTGGCCTCCTCCACCAGCCTAGAAGGTACCTGATCGATCCTCCTTGAGGAATTAGAACGACCGAGCGTGGAAACCGAGCTCGTGACCATTGTACAAATATCGCCTGATGACTGGCGGACCCCGCATATATCTTGGCTTTGGGACTCTCAAGAGCCTCCCAACCCTCGGGAAGCTCAGAGACTGAAGTATCAAGCTCAACATTTCGTCCTCCTCGACGAGACCCTATACCGAAGGTCCTTTGCCGGTCCCCTCCTTAAATGTCTCGATGCTCCAGAAGCTCGCCGAGCGATTGAAGAAGTCCACGAAGGCATCTGCGGTGCACACCAGGGGGGAAGGTCGATCACAAGGATCCTGATACGACAAGGCTACTGGTGGCCTACCCTCCAACGCGACTGCTCAACCCACATTCGGAAGTGTGAACGATGCCAGTGGTTCGATCATCTAGTCCACTAGCAAGCCTCGGAACTCGTAACCCTAACCGAGCCTTATACCTTCGCTCGGTGGGGAATCGACATCTTAGGCCCATGGCCCAGGCTCAAAAGAAGTTCGTCATCGTCGTCATCGACTATTCTTCCAAGTGGATCGAGGCTGAAGCCACCGCCAGAATTACAGAAGCAGTCATCTAGAGTTTCATTTGGAGGTTGATCATTTGTCGTTTTGGAATCCCCCGAGTGATTGTGAGCGATAATGGTCGGCAATTTGACTCCACTTATTTGGAAAACAAGTGCTCCGACCTTCACATTCGAAATCACTTCACTTCGGTAGCCCACCCCCAGGCTAACGAGCTGGGTGAAAATGCCAACAAAACTATCTTGAAAGGCACCAAGACTAGGCTCGAGAAAGTCAAGGGTAACTGGCTCGAGGAATTGCCAAGCGTACTGTGGTTGTACCAAACTACTCCAAGAACTGCTACTGGTGAAACTCCTTTCTAATTGGTGTATGGCACAGAGGCCATGATTCCCCAAGAGATCGACAGCCCGTCCCTCCGAGTCCTCAACTTCTTGCTCGAGTCAAATGAGCAGAAGTTGCTAGAAAACTTGGACCTGGCAGATGAGGTAGGAGAGGTCACGAGCATCCGAGCTATGGAATATCAGCGACGCATGACTCGGTACTACAACGCCAGTGTCCGAGACAAACACTTCCAATCGGGAGACTTCATTCTAAGAAAAGCCGAAGCCTCTCGACCACTAGAGGCAGTGGGAAAGCTGACCCCTAACTGGGAAGGCCCCTACCGAGTGGTCGAGACACTCGGAAAAGGGGCGTACCGGTTATCTACCATGGAAGGAACACCTATCCCTCGGACTTGGAACACGACAACATTGCGAAAGTTCTAATTTTGAGCTTCTTTCATACATGTAAGAGACAAATTATGAAAATAACTTTTCTTTTCATAGCATCAACATCTTCATACATCAAATAGGCCGTATCCAGTACAATATGCAAAAAGAAAAAAAAAATTGATACATCACGAACTGATGACTCGGTGCGGATGAGGTTAGCAGCTCCAAGCCGAGTCATTGACTTCACCTAGTGTGGAAACTGGCTCGAATAATAGGACGGTTGGCTTTGTTTGCTCGGGAAGTTCGAAAGAGATGGTATCAGTAGGAAGGAAAAGAAAAGGAGGGTACGATTGGATGCCAGCTCCGTAGAAAACAAGAGAAGGCCTCCCCTACTAACTCTTTGGAAAATGGAGCATAACGAAGCCATCAAGAATTGATGGCACCGACAAGAAGAAACAGAAAGCAAGCACCCTCTAAGTGGTGAGATCAAGAAAAAGAAAAGGGGAGAAGCAGAAAATAGGGACCCTCCAAAGAGTGAAGATAAGAAAAAGAGGATGGTAGAAGAACAGAAGAAAGAGAAAGGATCGAACACTCCCTCGGAGGGAGTGGGAGAGGAGGAGCGGGGATGAAACAAAGGAGGATCAATGACGTTCAATCATCCCTCCTCCCCCCCCCCCTCGAGGAGGGGAGGCGGCGGTCCAGAGGTCGGGAGGGAGCACGTCGCCATGCGCCATCTGTCACGCCCCGAGCGCAGAAGGAACCCGGGGGCGCGTGACGAGTTTATATCATTCATGTCAATCAGAGCGATAAGAACTTCAACATAATGACAGCGTACGCTAGTAATTATTCATCAATAACAATAGAACTATTGCAACTGAACCATTAATCCATAACGTCAAATAACACCAAAGAGCACAAGTTTAAATCCACCAATATCTAGAAAACATAACTTCTTACATCACGACTCGATTAAATAAGAGGGGTACAAAAAGGACAATGACTCTAAAGGATAAGACATATCGCCACAAGACTTGGCGTAACGAAGGTTAATGACAATATATTGATTTCCAGACATGCTGTGTCTTCGGAGAAAGATCCAGCACGATGCTTGGAGGCTCTACGCTCATTACTCATTGTCATCCCCATCTGGTTGCGAGTCAGTGTCTAAGTTACCTGAAAAATAGGGAAAAGCACTTGATGAGCGAACGCTCAGTTGGAATTATATCTCTATACCCAGACTTGCTTTAAGTGATTACTGAATTATGCAATATGGCATGTTCATGTATAAACTAATGTGAGATAAATGACGAGTGTTGAAATAACATGGAATAACAAGAATGAACTAGCAAGATTTCAAAAGGTATCAAGTAAAGTTAACATGGTTAACAAGCATGTAATAACGAGTCACATCATGAGATATTGGACATTTATGTATTCAAGTACTGCCCATGTCGGGCCAAGCAAGTCACACATGTCATGTCAAGTAATATCAAGCACGAGAGAGATTGTGGAACGTCATAATCAAGATAGTCAAGTACTTCGGTGCAATGCCACACTGTGATCATTAAACTCTCATGGGCACAAGTATTTTCGGGTGCTCTACCCAGGACCAGATCGGGCCCCATATGCGCAGGCATTTGGTCATGTAATTTGACATCGACTATAGTTTTATAGCCAATAGAATTCCAAAGGAGTAGATAATTGTAGGATGATAAGGTAGATTCATGAAATTTTGGAAGTCAAGGGCAGATCTCATGTAAGGATGACTTATCTAGAAATCTGAGACATACGTAAAACTGGGTAAATGGCGTCCTTCAGGGGCACCGCAGATTTTAATTGGCGTCCACATTTATGGGTGCTTATTCTGAAAAGAGATAATAGGCACGAAGAATTGGCGTCCGTCAATCCGGGCGCAATTCAAAATGGGCGTCTACCTTACTGGGCGCAAATTCCAGAAAGTGACTATTTATCAAAATATGCTAGAAACATCACTATTTGAGGCAAGATTGTCATGTTTCTTCAGAGGGACATGATAGTAAAACGGTATATAGGGTTTTTAGGGTACAACCTGCTCGGCTGCCTTGTGGGAATCCAAGGCTAGCGTAGACTTACAGAGGTCTCTATGATGCAATCGCTAGTTCGAAGGAACAGAATGTCCCACGAAGAGCTCAAACATCACGGAGAGTTAAGGGTCAATCGATATAAATCAAAACCGGGACCTCATCTACGGAAGTGAGATGAGAGTGCCAAACGAACCCACGGTTTAGGGTTAAAAACACAGGAAAAACAAAGAAACATCATCCATTTTGGCAGGCGCTAATTAAATTAGCGTTTGTCATTACAGGAGCACATTCGTTAATATATTTTCATTTTATCACAATCAACATCCTCCCACGAAGGCGCTTATTGCCAGTTTGCACGATTCGATTTATAGTTTCCAGAAAATTAAATTCAGAGGCATGGATATTATAAGAATAAAATCTGAACAGCGTCAATATGAACAGTCATAGATATTAATTAACATCAATTTTTAACAGGCGCAATTTAATTTCAGTTTACAGGATATCATATACTGTGTTCATTATATTAATCAGATATTCTAGGTTTTTGGCGTCATGTCTGAAGGGCGCAAATAAGAATTAGCGACTGTCAGAACAATCGCTGTTTCTTTTACATGCATAGTGATTTAAACATCTAATTTTCTGTATTCATTAAACCATTCACATAAAACCTCAGGTTTTAGCGTCATATATATCAGACGCAAAAAAGAATGGACGGCCTTACTGAAGGTCACAGATTTTCAAAAAAAAGAATGACACATATATATCATGCAATGTTGAGAAACAAATCACGTCCGTAGGGTCAGGCGCTATATCAAATAGCGGCCGTTATTATGGATGCTAATTCTTTTAAAACTAAAACTGAGAATGGTGATTCCAGAGATGATTTCTACGTTAATATGCATGCATCAACTAGTTTTAATCTTCTTTAACCATGGTTGGGTCTTTAGCATAGAGAAAACCTACCTTTAAGTAGGTTTGGACGATGAACAGTGGCTCTGGAGGGGGTAAAACGGTGCTCTGTTTCTCTGCAGCTTGAAACAGAGGATGTAGGGGAAGAAGAAGGGTGCGTTTCTTCTTGTGCCGGCGATCAGCAGGATGAAGAAGTGGAAGAAGAAGAGGCCATGCTTCTTCACGTCCCGAGCAGCGACTGCTGGCACCGCTGGGAGAAGAAGGAAGCAGCAGGAAGAAGATGGAGGGGAGTTCCCCCACGTTCGGCCACGGCAGGAGGAAGATGGACGCAGAGGATGGAGACGACGCAGGGGCAGCAACGGCAGGATGCAGACGCAGCAAATAGGGTTTTGCTTGTTCGACGGCCAAGGTTTTATATAGAGGAGGGATCCCATCGGAGGTGATAAACAAATGGGAGCAATGTCTTTAAACCTTTCCATGCGTTTCTCTTTTCCCTTCCCGGTTAGCAGCCGCATATTAAAAGCTAACCTATGCAACGTCCGAACGTCACTTGGGCTGGGTGGTTCAATGGGCATTAGTGGGCTGTGTGAGTGGGCACGTGGGTTTAATGGCTACAGGGGTTTAAGAGGGCCGATATATATATGTATATATATATATATATATATATATATGGTTGGCCTTGTGAGAAGGCTCACGTGGATTTGGGTTTTACGGGTGACATAAAAAAAAGTTTTGGGTTAGCTTGAGGTTGGGTTCACGTGTATGGTTTTAAGGCCCAAATCATGTGGTTGGGTTTTGGTTTAGATTTATACACATATATATGGGTTGTGCGTCACGTGGGCTTTATATCTATATTTAATTAGCAATTTGGTATTAGCGAAATATACTTTATGCTTTAAGGCCCATCAAGTGTATACATATATAATTAGTTATTTCTATTTGGCCTTTTTACACAAGTTTAGTTTTATTTAGAATACATTCATTCTTCATTATTTATCCGGGGTACTACACCCTCCCCCACTTAAAAGAATTTGATCCCCAAATTCAACTGTACAGATAGGGACATAGAGGTGCAAGTTATTTACAGTCTAGAACAACTCCGGAAATCTCCTTCGCATGGATTCTTCAGTTTCCCATGTACCTTCTTGTTCTAAGCATTTGTTCCACTGCACTTTTACCATGGGAATGGTCTTGTTTCTTAAGATTCGGACTTCTCGATCAAGAATCTTCATTGGCTTTTGTTCATAGGTGAGGTCTTTTGAATCACCAAGTCATTATGATCAATGACGTGGAAAGGGTCGTGCACATATTTCTTCAGCATAGAAATATGGAACACGTTGTGCACTTCCGACAGTTGTGGAGGCAAAACAATGCGGTAAGCAACCTCGCCAACTCTTTCCAGTACCTCGAATGGACCAATAAATCTCGGTGCAAATTTGCCCTTAACACAGAATCTTCTAATGCCACGACCCGGAGAAACCTTGAGGAAGACATGGTCCCCAACTTGGAACTCCATATCTCTCCTTCTATTGTCAGCGTAGGACTTCTGCCTGGACTGAGCTATATTGAGTCTATCCCTGATGAGTTGGACCTTCTCATTTGTATCTCTGACCATATCTGGGCCTAGTAATTATCTTTCACCGACTTCATCCCAGCATATTGGAGATCGGCAACTCCTGCCATAAAGTGATTCGAATGGAGCCATTTGAATACTGGCCCGATAGCTATTGTTGTAAGCAAACTCGGCCAGGGGCAAGTGGTCATGCCAACTTCCACCGAAGTCAATGACACATGCTCTTAACATGTCCTCAACAATTTGATTTGTCCTTTCGGTCTGACCATCTGTCTGGAGATGAAATGCTGTAACACCCGGTAAATTCAAAGGTTGAAAAGGAATAAATATATATATATACATATAGATATAGCCTATACACGATGATATTTCCATATTCTATTAAATAGTTCATAATATTGAATAAATAAGAATGTATGTATATTGTTTTAGAATAAATAAATTGGTGGCTAGTTAAATCCCCTTTTTAAATAAAAGTGCATATTTTCTTAGGATCGAACCTACCTCTGATACCCAAGATAATAATTAATGGGGAAAATAAAGTGAAGGAAAGTATAAGCAATAAAATCCCTACATGAAGTACTACGCTAATCAAACTCTCAATCAGTATTATGACCCACCCACAATATAAGACCATCTAGAATAAGGAGTCGGAATAGGCTTGAGCTTTAATAATAATAGTAAATGATAATAAATATATCCTAGCCCTACTAGTTAAATAAACAAACGGAAAATCAAAAGAAGGCCCCAATGCTAATCGGGTTAACAGGACCCCCTTTTTAAACACGGAATCAATAAGGGGTTTAGTAAATATGTTGTACTGGTCTTTTCTCAAAAGTCAATACATTACGCTGGATGCATGGAATTATATTACGTAGCATCTCGGATAAATAATAAAGAAGAGGAGTTATTAAAATAAAGGTCAAATAGGAATAATTAAGTTATCTATATACATATTAATGGGCCTTAACACATAAAATATATCTATTTACATGCAACCCATATATATACATGTATGTATTTAAACCAAACCCAAAATGCCCAACCCATGTTCACTTTTACCTAATGCAACACCCACCATACATATATCGACCCTTTTAAACCCAACAATATATATATATATATATATAGTGTTATATCTAAAACCAAAAACCCCATGACATGGGTCTTACGTGTACATATATATAAAGACCACAAAACTCCATTACCCATTTAAACCACCCACCATCGTGAACCTTCTCACCAAGGGCAAACTACAACCCATATATATGTATGAGTTTTTTCTAACAACCAAAACCTAAACCCACGTATCTAGCGAGCCTCTCACAATCGAACTAGTTTTAGGTTTCATTCCAAACCGGATGAGGAAGTTTATTCACGAAGGGAAACTTATATACAATAGGATTGGCTTCGCGCAGATATTAGGAAGGTGGCTGAGGAAATTGGAAGTATGGTGTTTTCAAAAGAAATTCTAGATGTAATAGGAGTCTTCTCATAGAAATGTTACTCCCGATCGAACTCCAATTTCCCAGCAAGTCCTCTTCTACAAATACCCTATTTCATCGACCAAACATCAGCTACTGCTTCATATTCTTCCTGCTAACACCGTAAAGAAGTATTACTGCATCGTGAAGAAGCACTCTACTGCTTCTTTTTCCTCTTCAACGGTTCCTGCAGACGAGCACAACCGTTTATTCTTTCAGATGAAGCTGCAGTTCCTTAAGTTTAGTTCTTCCGTTCACGGCTGCAGAACAGGGTATCGGATTAACATATCTTCGTCATTGATCTTCCAGTTTCTGTCAATCAAATTAACCCAGAAAGGTAAGTTTTCTCAAGAATTGAAGTCCAACATAATAGAAATTAAGTTGCATTACATGTTTGCGTTTTATAGCTTACGGTTGCATGTCTATTTCAATTAAAAATCACAACATGTTTTTTTATCCATGTAATTGCTTATCTAAAAACCATCAAAAATACGTGACTAGAATCCCTGTATTTTTCTTGAAATTTTCATGCCTTATATGTTAATATTCACTAGTTAATAAATTTATTAACTAAATATTATGAATCAACTGTTTACACGGTGAATAAGGTTGGTTACTGTACACAGTAGTTATAAGTTTTTGCTTCCATAATCTTTTTCATGGATACCGGAGTATCCTTTGGTTATGAAATTTTATGGGAGTATTATTGGGGTAGAGACCGAGGTAGTGAGAGTGGTTGCACCATTTTTCCTGCCCCCTATCTCAAGATCCCCCATCTCTCAATGAAAAATTATTTTGAACATCCGGTTAGGTAGAGTTTTTCGAGCCCGTCATTTCGATATATAGAACGCGTGATTCCGACGTGTACGTCGAGAACCGGAGGTTTGAAGATTGACACTTTATGGAAATGACGACGAGTTAAATGTCGTCAAATGCTTTTGACGCCACAGTGCAAAGGCGTCAATTCTTATATATATATATATATATATATATATATATATATATATATATATATATATATATATATATATAACTTGTGACTATATCTTTAAAAATCCATATCTATTAATCTATGTAACATAAAATTATAAAAAATATATTTTTAGAATCTTGAATTTTTCTCCTAATTATCATGTATTATATTTTTCTAAATTATTTTATATAAATTAATGTCTCTTTGAATGTATATTTTTGAAATTAATCAATTAAATAGATATTGACGTGAATTCTTATTAAATAAATTAAGTTAAAAATTATAAAATTAACGTCCCTCCAAGAGGACGCTAATTAATAAATGACGCCATCCACAGGCGTCAAATAATATAAGTTTATTTAATTATAGTTAATTATAGAATTGGATGGACATAAATTCTATAATTAACACATTCATGTTCTCACAGTTTTCTTCCGATTTTGACCCATACTGCGAGTCTTCTGGCACTCTCATCTCACGTCCGTAGATGGAGTCCATGTTTCATGATTGGTTCACGTTATACACTTCAACTCTCGACGACATACGAGCTCTCTGTTGGACATTCCGTTCCTTCGGACTAGCAAGTTAGTCATCGGGACCTCCGTAAGTCTCCTCGTAGCCTTGGATTCCTCAAGGCCGACTGAGCTGGTTGTACCTTAAACACCTTGTACCCATTTTAATGCCACGTCACTCTAGAGAAACGTGGTAACCCGGCCCTTTCATGGTGCTATTCTTGACCCATGAGAGAATTCTCTTAGCCAGTGGAATGAGTAGGCGATATATTGAATTGTGTATCCTATGGTTAGGTGCCAATTCTTCAGCTTGCTTCGTGTCCATTGAATTGGTGACTATCTTGTTAGTCATCTATTCAAGTTATTCATGGCAACCCATCTAGGTGCCAATTCCACCCAGTTTTTCGACATGTCATGGTTTTTATGCTTTCACGTGGATTTTATTACAAGTCTATCCTTACTCAAGGGCCTTGTCCTTGAATTCCATAAAATATTATCGTATCATCCTATTAAAGCTTGTTCTTGAAACTCCTTATTGGCTATGAACTATCGTGGATGTCTAGATCTATCTTTAATACTGTGCATATAGGGCCCGATCTGGTCCTGGGAGGAGCACCCAAAAGTACTTGTGCCCATGGGAGTTATATTGATCACGGTGTCTGGCATTGCACCGAAGTGCATGACTAGTTTGATCTTTGGCATTCCACACATACACTCTCTCTCTTTCGTGATATTACTTGCGTGCGTGACTTGACTTGCGTGACTCGACTAGCGTGGCCCAGAATGGGCAAATACTTGCATGAAATAGCCAATATTCTATAAATCTCTCTCAGATATCTCTTGCTTGAAAGTTTTTACATGAAATTGTCAAATTCTTGCTAGTTTTGTTTCACTTGCTCGGTTAATTCTACATGCATAACCTTACTACATTTACATGTGAAAGATGTAATTACTTAAACCAATTGCTTGTTCTTGAGATATAATTTCTACTGAGCGTTCGCTCACCCAGTTTTATTCCAACATTTTTTAGGTAATCAGGTGGCTAGTGAGACCGAGACTCACATGGGAGGGACAAGTGTGTTAGCGAGCTTCGAAAATTAGTGAACCCGAGTCTTTTATCTTTCTTGAGTATAGCTTTGCGTCTCTTATTCAGTTATCTTGTCTAAGTCTGTTAGTATGACGTTTCCTTCCTTTCCATTGTGATGTAGTTGAGTCTTTAAGTTGGAAATTGAAATTGTAAGACATTTATATTTGAAATAAGATTTTTATTACTTCTCCAAATTATTTGATTGCTCTTGATTATTCACGACTGTAACTGCCACGTTCCGAGCAAACGACACGTTCCGCTGCTATCGGTTCGGGGCGTGACAGAGGTGGTATCAGAGCTTCGGCTTTCACATCCTCAAGTTATTAGGTTCCAATGATAGGTCAAGTATCTTTGTCTCCTTGGGTCATTAAGTCCAAGAGATATGTTGAGTTATCCTTGTCGGTCATCCTATAGGAATTCCGTGAGATTTGGGTAGTGCTTGGGGTTAAATTATAAAAGAAGGATAAAATACTTAAGTTGTATTCTTGTTAATTCCTGAGTCAATAAATTATTCCCCACTCATCCTTGCAGGAACCTAGATAAAAAAAAGGAAGCATCTAAGCTAAGCTTTGTCCCTGAGATGGTCTTAGTGGACGTCCAAGCTTACGTGGATCTCGTCAAGAGAGTCCAAGAGTTAGAGAAGGTAGTGAAAGAAAAAGAGAGAGTTGGAGGGAAAGCCCAAGCTACTAGTTCTGAGAAGTTCACCACTACCAAGAAAAGGCTAAACGAGGGTGGTAGTTCACAAAAAAATAAGAAATGCCAGAAATGTGAGTATTGCAAGAGAGGAAGGCACAACTCAGACGAGTGTTGGTATAAGCTTGGGAAATGCATCCGTTGCGGAAGCACAGATCATAAGATCGCTTGTTGTCCACTCTTAAAGAAAGAAGAGTCACAAACATTGGAAGGTACCCCTCACCCGCACACCTAAATTAGTTCTTTTTCATTCAATATATTTTATATTTCTTCTTTCACCTGTGAAGTATCATGAGGAATTATGGCTAGTCCCCCATCCGGAGTAGAAGGTGATGTGAATTTGGGGACCAAATTCTTTTAAGTGGGGGAGGGTGTAACACCCGGTTAATTCAAAGGTTGAAAAGGAATAAATATAAATATATATAGATATAGCCTATACACGATGATATTTCCATATTCTATTAAATAGTTCATAATATTGAATAAATAAGAATGTAGGTATATTGTTTTAGAATAAATAAATTGGTGGCTAGTTAAATCCCCTTTTTAAATAAAAGTGAATATTTTCTTAGGATCGAACCTGCCTCTGATAAGCAAGATAATAATTAATGGGAAAAATAAAGTGAAGGAAAGTATAAGCAATAAAATCCCTACATGAAATACTACGCTAATCAAACTCTCAATCGGTATTATGACCCACCCACAATATAAGCCCATCTAGAATAAGGAGTCGGAATAGACTTGAGCTTTAATAATAATAGTAAATGATAATAAATATATCCTAGCCCTACTAGTTAAATAAATAAATGAAAAATCAAAAGAAGGCCCCAATGCTAATCGGGTTAACAGGACCCCCTTTTTAAACACTGAATCAATAAGGGGTTTAGTAAATATGTTGTACTGGTCTTTTCTCAAAAGTCAATACTTTACGTTGGATGCATGGAATTATATTACGTAGCATCTCGGATAAATAATAAAGAAGAGGAGTTATTAAAATAAAGGTCAAATAGGAATAATTAAGTTATCTATATACATATTAATGGGCCTTAACACATAAAATATATCTATTTACATGCAACCCATATATATACATGTATGTATTTAAACCAAACCCAAAATGCCCAACCCATGTTCACTTTTACCTAATGCAACACCCACCATACATATATCGGCCCTTTTAAACCCAACAACCTATATATATATAGTGTTATATCTAAAAATAAAAACCCCATGACATGGGCCTTACGTGTACACATATATAAAGACCACAAAACTCTATTACCCATTTAGACCACCCACCATCGTGAACCTTCTCACCAAGGGCAAACTACAACCCATATATATGTACGAGTTTCTTCTAACAACCAAAACCTAAACCCACATATCTAGCAAGCCTCTCACAATCGAACTAGTTTTAGGTTTCATTCCAAATCGGATGAGGAAGTTTATTCATGAAGGGAAACTTGTATACAATAGGATTGGCTTCGCGCAGAGATTAGGAAGGTGGCTGAGGAAATTGGAAGTAGGGTGTTTTCAAAAGAAATTCTAGATGTAATAGGAGTCTTCCCATAGAAATGTTACTCCCGATCGAACTCCAATTTCCCAGCAAGTCCTCTTCTATAAATACCCTATTTCATCGACCAAGCATCAGCTACTGCTTAATATTCCTCCTGTTAACACCGTAAAGAAGTATTACTGCATCGTGAAGAAGCACTCTACTGCTTCTTTTTCTTCTTCAACGGTTCCTGCAGACGGGCACAACCGTTTATTCTTTCAGATGAAGCTACAGTTCCTTAAGTTTAGTTCTTCCGTTCATGGCTGCAGAACAGAGTATCGGATTAACATATCTTCATCATTGATCTTCCAGTTTCTGTCAATCAAACTAACCCAGAAAGGTAGGTTTTCTCAAGAATTGAAGTCCAAGATAATAGAAATTAAGTTGCATTACATGTTTGCATTTTATAGCTTACGGTTGCATGTTTATTTCAATTAAAAATCACAACATGTTTTTATATCCATGTAATTGCTTATCTAAAAATAATCAAAAATATGTGACTAGAATCCTTGTATTTTTCTTGAAAATTTCATGCCTTATATTCGCTAGTTAATAAATTTATTAACTAAATATTATGAATCAACTGTTTACACGGCGAATAAGGTTGGTTACTATACACCGCAGTTATAAGTTTTTACTTCCATAATCTTTTTCATGGACATCGGAGTATCCTTTGGTTATGAAATTTTATGAGAGTGTTATTGGGGTAGAGACCGAGGTAGTGAGAGTGATTGCACCATTTTTCATGCCCCCTATCTCAAGATCCCCCATCTCTCAATGAAAAATTATTTTAAACATCCAATTAGGTAGAGTTTTTCGAGCCCGTCATTTCGATATATAGAACGCGTGATTCTGACGTACACAAAGATTGGCACTTTATGGAAATGACGACAAGTTAAATGTCGTCAAATGCTTTTGACGCAACAGTGCAAAGGCGTCAATTCTTATATATATATATATATAAAACTTGTGACTATATTTTTAAAAATCCATATCTATTAAACTATGTAACATAAAATTATAAAAAATATATTTTTGGAATCCTTGAATTTTTCTCCTAATTATCATGTATTCTATTTTTCTAAATTATTTTATATAAATTAATGTCTCTTTGAATGTTTATTTTTGAAATTAATCAATTAAATAGATATTGACGTGAATTCTTATTAAATAAATTAAGTTAAAAATAATAAAATTAACGTCCCTCCAAGAGGACGCTAATTAATAAATGACGTCACCCACGGACGTCAAATAATATAAGTTTATTTAATTATAGTTAATTATAGAATTGGATGGACATGAATTCTATAATTAACACATTCATGTTCTCACAGTTTTCTTCCGATTTTGACCCATATCGCGGGTCTTCTGGCACTCTCATCTCACGTCCGTAAATGGAGTCCCTGTTTCATGATTGATTCACGTTATACACTTCAACTCTCGGCGACATACGAGCTCTCCGTTGGACATTCCGTTCTTCGGACTAGCAAGTTAGTCATCGGGACCTCCGTAAGTCTCATCGTAGCCTTGGATTCTCTCAAGGCCGACTGAGCTGGTTGTACCTTAAACACCTTGTACCCATTTTAATGCCACGTCACTCTGGAGAAACGTGGTAACCCGACCCTTTCATGGTGCTATTCTTGGCCCATGAGAGAATTCTCTTAGCCAGTGGAATGAGTGATCATTCCACTAGGCGATATATTGAATTGGGTATCCTATGGTTAGGTGCCAATTCTTCAGCTTGCTTCGTGTCCATTGAATTGGTGACTATCTTGTTAGTCATCTATTCAAGTTATTCATGGCAACCCATCTAGGTGCCAATTCCACCCAGTTTTTCGACATGTCATGATTTTTATGCTTTCACGTGGATTTTATTACAAGTCTGTCCTTACTCAAGGGCCTTGTCCTTGAATTCCATAAAATCTTATCGTATCATCCTATTAAAGTTTGTTCTTGAAACTCCTTATTGGCTATGAACCATCGTGGATGTCTAGATCTATCTTTAATGCTGTGCATATAGGGCCCGATCTGGTCCTGGGAGGAGCACTCGAAAGTACTTGTGCCCATGAGAGTTATATTGATCACGTTGTCTGGCATTGCACCGAAGTGCATGACTAGTTTGATCTTTGGCATTCCATACACTCTCTCTCTCTCTTTCGTGATATTACTTGCGTGCGTGACTTGACTTGCGTGACTCGACTAGCGTGGCCCAGAATGGGCAAGTACTTGCGTGAAATAGCCAATATTCTATAAATATCTCTCGGATATCTCTTGCTTGAAAGTTTTTACATGAAATTGTCAAATTCTTGCTAGTTTTGTTTCACTTACTCGGTTAATTCTACATGCATAGCCTTACTACATTTACATGTGAAAGATGTAATTACTTAAACCAATTGCTTGTTCTTGAGATATAATTCCTACTGAGCGTTCGCTCACCCAGTTTTATTCTTAACATTTTTCAGGTAATCAGGTGGCTAGCGAGACCGAGACTCACATGGGAGGGACAAGTGTGTCAGCGAGCTTCGAAAATTAGTGAACACGAGTCTTTTATCTTTCTTGAGTCTAGCTTAGCGTCTCTTATTCAGTTATCTTGTCTAAGTCTGTTAGTATGACGTTTCCTTCCTTTCCATTGTGATGTAGTTGAGTCTTTAAGTTGGAAATTGAAATTGTAAGACATTTATATTTGAAATAAGATTTTTATTACTTCTCCAAATTGATCGATTGCTCTTGATTATTCACGACTGTAACTGCCATGTTCCGAGCAAACGGCACGTTCCGCTGCTATCGGTTCGGGGCGTGACAAAGGCAGTACTGAAGTTAAGTTTTATCCCCAGAGAGTGTTGTAGACCTTTCCAGAAATGAGAGGTGAAACGCGGGTCTCGGTCAGACACGATTGACACAGGAACTCCATGCAATCTTACAACCTCCTTGATGTATAATGCGGCTAGGACATCAACCGACCAACGGCTCTTGATAGGTAGAAAGTGAGCCGATTTGGTGAGACAGTCGATTATTACCCAGATACCATCATGTCCGTCCTTAGACTTAGACAAGCCCATGATGAAATCCATACCAATGTCTTCCCATTTCCACTTCGGAATGTCAAGAGGATGTAGTTTCCCAATAGGTTTTTGGTGTTCCGCCTTTACTTGCTGGCACGTGAGGCAGCGAGATACGAACTCCGCTACCTCCCTTTTCATGTTGGGCCACCAAAAAGTCCTCTTTAAGTCCTTGTACATCTTGGTCGCTCCAAGATGAATAGTGTACCTAGAGCGGTGAGCTTCTTCTAAGATCTTCTTCTTTAATTAAGGACAATCAGGCACACAAGTCCTTTCATGAAATAATAATCTGCCATCAGCTGCTGACTTGAAGTCAGACCTCTCGCCTAGCTTATCTTTTATATCCACAAGTACTAGATCTTCTTCTTGCAGTCTCCTGATCTCTGGAAGTAAGTCCGGATGCAAACTCATATGTGCTAGAGTAATGCATCGTTCCCCCTTGTTCGTGCTTATATCGAGCTCAGAAAATTTCTCCAATAGCTTCCATTCCTGAATCATAAAGTTGGCTAGCATCGCTCTTATTTTTTGACTTAGGACATCTGCTACGGGATTACCCTTACCAGGGTGGTATTGTATAGTAAAGTCGAAATCCTTGAGGTATTCAAGCCAACGCCTCTGTCTCATATTAAGTTCCTTATGAGAAAATAGGTACTTTAGACTTTTATGATCGGAGTACACAGTAAATGGTTCTCCGTAGACATAGTGTCTCCAGATCTTTAAGGCAAATACTACCGCGGCTAGTTCTAGGTCATGCACCGGGTAGTTTTCTTCATGTTTCTTCAGTTGCCTAGATGAGTATGCAATAACTCTTCCTTGTTGCATCAACACACACCCGAGGCCAATACCGGAAGCATCGGTATATACCTCGTACTTTTCTCCTTCAATAGGTAGGGCCAAGACTGGAGCAGTGGTCAAGTGGTCCTTTAAAGCTTGGAAACTTCTTTCACAATCTTCATTCCATTCGTATGGTACTTCATTGCGAGTCAGCCTAGTGAGGGGTACATCAATCTTCGAGAAGTCCTTGATAAAGCGTCGGTAATAACCAGCTAGACCCAAGAAACTCCGTATTTCCGTTGCATTTGTTCGTCATTCCCAATTCTTCACGGCTTCGACCTTTGCAGGATCTACAGAAATTCCATTCTTCAAGACTATATGGCCCAAGAAAGCCACTTCTTCCAGCCAAAACTCGCACTTGCTAAATTTAGCATATAATTGATTTTCCCTCAAAATTTGTAATGCTGTTCTCAGATGCACCTCATGATCTTCTTCAGTCTTTGAATATATCAAGATATCATCGATGAAAACCACACCAAATTTATCCAGATGCGGTCTAAAGATGCTATTCATTAACTGCATAAAAGTTGCAGGGGCATTTGTTAGTCCAAATGGCATAACAACAAATTCGTAATGCCCATACCTGCTTCGAAATGCAGTTTTGTGAATGTCCTCATCCTTGATTCTTAGTTGGTGATAACCCGATCAAAGATCAATCTTCGAGAAATACTTTGCTCCAGAGATTTGATCGAAGAGTTCATCAATCCACGGCAGTGGGTACTTATTTTTGATAGTGAGGTGGTTCAACTACCGATAATCAATGCATAGTCTCATCGATCCATCCTTCTTTTTGACGAATAACATGGGTGCTCCCCACGGAGAAGTACTTGGCCTGATGAAACCCTTCTTCAATAACTCTATTAGCTGCTCCTTCAATTCTTTTAGCTCTACGGGGGACATTCTGTATGGTGCTTTTGAAATAGGTCCAGCACCAGGAACAAGGTCTATAGTGAACGAGACTTCCCTCTCTGGTGGCAAACCAGGTAAATCTTGTAGCACCCCTTATAAAAAAAATGAAAATTTTTTTATTATTATTATTAATATTTGCCAAATAAAAAAAAATAAATAAACTCTTTAGGAAGTTTATGTAAGAAGTGGAACACGAAGTTATCATATGTAAAGGTTATTCATTTAACAAGTGGCTTCCTAGTGTAGTTGGTTAAGTAATTTGTCTTCCAACCCAATGACTAGGGTTCAAATCTTAGCATCCACCATTTACGTTTTTTGCCAAATAATTATATGTTATAGACAGATGGGCCATGGATTAGCTATCCAAACATTATCTCTATCTCTCGTAAGAGTCCCATTATTTCCTAACGTGAATAGTGTCATGAATAGTACCACTTTTTATTTAAAAAGAATTTTTTAACAAAAAGTATATGTAAAAATAGAGAAAAATATAAGGATCTTATCCATGAAATTTCATAAACTAACTCCATCAATTTTTAAAGATAAAAATCTTTGAAGTTTAACTTGGAATCTTAACTTATGAATAGTGCACCCCAACTTACAGCACTTCGTAAAAGAGACACGAACAGCCTATTTGAGTTGGCATCGCACTATGGGATGCTATTATTTCAGATCTGGTTCCCCTCCTATCTACCAAAAATCTTAAAATCCCTATATTATACCCCTCTATTGAGGCAGAGACTCTTGCCTTCTCTGACATTCGAAGCCTTGCTGCAGAGAACGTGGGAGCATTCTCTGAAGCATTGTAGAGGAGGGAAGGAGCTGATCTTCTTCCTTTCTTCTTCCACCTGTACCCTTTCTGCCACCACACAGAGGTAGGTGATCTCGAGCTTTAACCAAACCATAGCTAATCTAGGTTATATTAGCATGTAAAATTAGTGATTAGTCTCATCTCCATGCGGTATTTAGTGGTTACACATCATGTTATAGTAGGTGTTCTCAACTTTTAACTAAACTAATAGCTAATCTAGGATGATTAGTCTAGGCATTTAGTCTTAGGCTCATTTCCATGCGATATTTAGTGTTTATAAAGCATGTGTTGGCTTAAATCTAGGATGATTAGTATGCCTTAGCTTCATACCTAAGATAATTAGCATGTATTAACTTTATACCCAGAATAATTAGCAAGTATTAGTCTCATATCTAGAATGATTAACATGTGTTGGCTTAAATCTAGGATGATTAGCATGCATTAGCTTCATACTTGAGATGATTAGCATGTATTAGCTTCATACCTAAGCCGATTAGCATGCATTAGCTTCATACTTGAGATGATTAGCATGTATTAGCTTCATACCTAAGCCGATTAGCATGCATTAGCTTCATACTTGAGATGATTAGCATGTATTAGCTTTATACCTAAGATAATTAGCATGTATTAGCCTTATACCCAGAATAATTAGCAAGTATTAGCAAGTATTAGCAAGTATTAGTCTCATACCTAGAATAATTAGCATGTGTTAGCTTAAATCTAGGACGATTAGCATGTATTAGCTAATATCTATATTTGATATAGTTCATGCTTTAGTAAAGGGCCTGTCATTATGTCAATTTCTGTGAAACTAAAACCACCATGTTAAAGATGTTATATGAGAGAAACTAAAGCCTGAAAATAGTGAAAGAAGAAATTGTAGTCAAGAGGATGAAAAATGTGGAAAAAGACCAAGTTGAAAGAGGCCAAGTGGAAAAAGACCAAGTTGAAAGCACAATGAAATGATATTGAAAATAGGGGGTTCTAAGAAGGAGAATAATGAAAAATCTAGAGAGAATGAGAATATGTGAAAGAAGAGAAAGTCATAGATTGGAAGGTTAGGAAGAAGTTTTATGAAGAGTGCAGAGAGAGAAAATGAGAGGAAGAAGGTGAAAAATGTGAAAAAAATGAGATCTATAGGCGCAGGTGAACAGTTACTGAGTAAAATATAGAACCGTAGAAAATTAATTATAACTTAAAAACTAAGAAGAATTGAAGGATGTGGTAGAAGAAGAAAATCTATATCTACAAGAGAAGAAGAACTTTTGTGAAGAACTCAGAGTGAAAGGAGGATTGGAAGGGCATGAAAACTGGGGAACAAAAGAAAGTATCGACCCTGCCTGTTGACAGGGTTGACGCAGTACTGTTCACCGCGTTGACGCGATGAATTGATGAGTCGACCCTGTGAACTGGAAATGAACTGATGAGTCGACCCTGCCTGTTGACAAGGTTGACGCAGTACTGTTCACCGCGTTGACGCGATGAACTGATGAGTCGACCCTGTGAACTGGAAATGAACTGATGAGTCGACAATGCCTGTTGACAGGGTTGACGCAGTACTGTTCACCGCGTTGACGCGATGAACTGATGAGTTGACGCGATGAACTGATGAGTCGACCCTGTGAACTGGAAATGAACTGATGAGTCGACCCTGCCTGTTGACAGGGTTGACGCAGTACTGTTCACCGAGTTGACGCGATGAACTGATGAGTTGACGCGATGAACTGATGAGTTGACGCGATGAACTATTGAGTCGACACAGCTAGCTCATTACGTTAACGCGATCATTAGGCTTTCACTTTTGCCATCTCCATTGATAGATGGCAGCCGGAGAGGGGATATTTAACTCCTGACAGGGTCCTCTAAACCCTGTATAATTCCCAGAAAGGGCATCCCACAGTAAGGGTGTCGTTTCTAAAATTGTCAGGTGGCCCATAAGGCACCTCTCTTATCTAGTTTTTCCGTGTATCAAACGTTACTGGTTTCCACTCCTAGTTCATCCCTACACATTAATGCGCCCTTGGATTCCATTCCATAATTCTACCTTATATATCATACTGGTCAAACCTTGAAATTCCACATTGGCTATAAATGAGAGTGGATGTCGACATACATGATTAATGCTGTGCATATAGGGCCCGGTCTGGTCCTGGGGGGAGCACCCGAAGGTACTTGTGCCCATGGGAGTTTATTGACCACGGTGTTTGGCATTGCACCGGAGTACTTGCTTGCTAGGCTTTAGACATTCCACTCATTCTCGTGATATTACTTGATTGATTTGACTTGAGACCCGCAGAAGGGTAAAGTTTTGCTTGAATGAAATTGATAAATAGCCAATTCCAGTTTTACATGCTTGAATTTATATTACTTTCTATTACTTGCTTGACATGAGTTCTTACTCTCTTGGAAAGATTTCGTTAATTCCAGTTATTACTTGTTTGAATCTCTTGCTATTGCTGCATTGAAGTTGAATCCTTATACTCTCACTTGTTATTCCTTCACTACTCTTGTCGATTTTTACAATCCTTGATATCTACTCATCTACATGCATAGCTTTACTGACATTAATTGAACTTGTAAACCACTTAAAGCATGTTAAATCTTGAGATGTAATTCCTACTGAGCGATTCGCTCATCTAGTTATTTTCTAATATTTTCAGGTAATTTGGATGTCAACCAACACTCGGAAGGGAATGAGACTGAGTGATGAGTGTTAGAGTGAAGTTATCAAATTGTCATGTCCTTTGTGTTATTGTATTAGTTCACTTATGTCAGTTGTATCAATTCATCTATGTCATTTGTATTAGTCAACTTGATTAGAACTGCTTAAGATTTGAAGCCTAGTCGTTGGACTCTGGGAACATATGTATTTGTCCTTTGATTAGTTGTGACAATTGTCAGCTCGTACTATTTGTATTAATTTCGAGTTAAATCTTAGTTATTTGCGCACTCTGATATTTACATGATTGACACGATCTATATAGACGCGTCACGCCTCCGGGTAATCTTCCGCGCTCGGGGCGTGACAGTCTTCGTGGTATCAGAGCCTAGGTTTTCAAACCTAGGGAACTAGAAAAAATAAACGGTTAGAAATTGAAATCTAAGTAAAAACTTGAGTCCAAGGATAGGTAAAACTCAAGTTCAAGGATAGATATACCTTACCCGGTGAGATGGATAGAGCCATGGGTTAAGTTCTACAATGACTTTCGACCTTACAAGTAAATCCGATCTTTATCATACTTAACTCTTTTGTAGGATCATGGCTGCTGAAAGAGCACAATGGCGCGAGATGCAGCGCACCGTGCAAGGCCTTACACAGACACTACAGCAAGTGGCCCAAGGCGGAGCTAACCGTGGAGTGGGTGACCTCCACAGGAGTTTCCGTAACATGAACCCACCAAGGTTCACAGGTTCGTCCGACCCCGAGGATGCCGAGAATTGGCTAAAGGAGATGGAACGAATCTTCCGTGTAATGCAATGCACGGACGAGGAGAAAGTTTTACTGGCTGTATTCCAACTTGAGCGGGACGCTCGATGCTGGTGGGAATCCATAGAAGCAACACTGCCAGAATACCATGTTACATGGGATGAATTCACGGAGCATTTCAACAACAAGTACTTCTCCGATCATATCCAGGAAAAGAAGGCCACAGAATTCGCCGTTCTAAAACAACGGGGCTTGAAAGTGGCCGAGTATGAGGCCCAGTTCTCCAGATTGTCTAGGTATGCACCCCACTTGGTGTGTACAGAAAAGATGAAGGCGAGAAGATTCCTCAATGGGCTTCGGCCCCATTATATCACACAACTTGCCCCGATGGACATCCAAGTCTATTCGGAGATGGTTCGGCGTGCTCAACTGCTGGAAGACGCCACCGAATTATCTGAGAGAATCCGAGGAAGAGACAAGAAGGAACCCGTCACAAGCCCGGGAAAATTCAAACAATCCTTCAACAAGAAGCGATTCTTCATGGGAGGGGAGCCCTCTAAGGCGAAGAAATTCCAGAAGAATGACATGCCATTCTCCACCACCACACCATCAAAGGAGATTTGCAAGTATTGTGATAAAGCTGGTCATAAGACCGAGGAATGCTGGAGAAAGTTAGGAGCTTGTCTTCGATGTGGGAGCCGAGAGCATCGAATCCCAGACTGCCCACTGATGAAGGAACAAGACACCAAAGACGAGAAGCGTCCGGTAAAGAAACAAGGCCGTCTGCAAGCTCTCCAAGAGACGGAACCCACTAAAGGTGGAATTGTGGAAGGTACTCTCACTATTTGTTCAAAAACTGCTCAAGTTTTATTCGATACCGGAGCAACTCATTCATTCGTTTCCAAGAACTTTGCTGCTTCATTTTCTAAGAAACATGAACTGTTAGATTTGGTCATATCTACACCTCTTGGGAATGAGTCTGATAGCACTTATCACTATCCAAACTGTGAAGTGATGATTAAGGGAAATAATTTACCTGCTGACCTGATATGCCTAGATATAAAGGGTTATGATGTCATACTAGGTGCCGACTGGCTATCCACATACCAAGCAACTGTAGACTGCCGGCATGGCAAGGTAACTTTCGTAGATTTCCCAGAGCTAGTTTACAATAGCCCTCGGAGTAAATCACTTCTTATATCAGCACTCCGAGCTAGTAAACTTATGAATAAGGGATGCATGACTTTCATAGCATTCGTGACTGCCACGGAAGTCGAGAAGGTTAAACTTGAAGACATCCGTGTAATTCGGGATTTTCCCGATGTTTTTCCAGAAGATTTAACCGGCTTACCCCCGGAAAGGGAAGTGTCGTTCACAATCGACCTTGTCCCTGGTGCTCGTCCTATTTCCAGGGCACCATACAGAATGTCCCCTGCTGAGCTGAAGGAACTAAAAGAGCAGCTAATGGAGTTATTGAACAAGGGTTTCATCAGGCCGAGTACTTCCCCATGGGGAGCACCCGTGCTATTCGTCAAAAAGAAGGACGGATCGATGAGATTATGCATAGATTATCGGCAGCTAAATCACCTTACAATCAAGAACAAGTATCCACTGCCAAGGATTGATGAGCTGTTCGATCAACTATCTGGAGCTTTATATTTCTCCAAGATTGATCTTCGTTCTGGTTACCACCAATTGAAGATCAAAGAAGAAGACATTCATAAAACTGCATTCCGAAGCAGGTATGGGCATTACGAATTTACTGTTATGCCTTTCGGACTAACAAATGCCCCGCAGCTTTTATGCAGTTAATGAACAGCATATTCAGGCCCTATTTAGACCAATTTATTGTGGTCTTTATTGATGATATTCTGATCTATTCAAAGACCGAAGAGGATCATGAAGAACACCTCAAGAAGGCATTGCAGATATTAAGGGGAAACAAGCTATATGCCAAATTCAGCAAATGCGAGTTTTGGCTCGAGGAAGTATCCTTCTTAGGCCATATCATTTCGAAGAACGGAATTGCTGTTGACCCATCAAAGGTCGAAGCCGTGAAGAACTGGGAACGACCCACAAATGTAACTGAGATTCGGAGCTTCTTGGGTCTAGCTGGTTACTACCGGCGTTTTATAAAGGACTTCTCCAAAATTGCTGTTCCCCTGACTAGGTTAACCCGCAAGGAAGTGCCTTATGAGTGGAAGGAAGACTGTGAAAAGAGTTTCCAAACTTTGAAGGATATCTTGACCACTGCTCCAGTCCTATCGTTACCAATAGAAGGAGAAAAATACGAGGTATATACCGATGCTTCTGGTATTGGCCTCGGATGCATATTGATGCAGAATGGGAGAGTCATTGCATACTCTTCCCGATAGTTGAAGAAACATGAAGAGAACTACCCAGTTCACGACTTAGAACTGACCGCAGTAGTATTCGCTTTAAAGATCTGGAGGCACTATCTCTACGGAGAACAATTCACTGTGTACTCCGATCATAAAAGCCTCAAGTACTTATTCTCCCAAAAGGAGCTGAACATGCGGCAACGGCGTTGGCTCGAGTATCTCAAGGATTTCGACTTTACTATATAGTACCATCCTGGTAAGGGTAATTCCGTAGCTGATGCCCTTAGTCGAAAGCCGAGAACAATATTGGCCAACTGCATGATACAAGAATGGAAACTGCTGGAGAAATTCTCTGAGCTTGATATCAGCACAGATGAGAGGAACATGTGTATTATTCTATCTCATATGAGCCTACATCCAGATTTGCTACCTGAAATCAAGAAGTTACAAGAAGAGGATCCCTCGCTAATGGAGATAAAGAGCAAGCAGGACGAGAGACTGGATTTCAAGCTGGCACCGGATGGTAGATTACTATTTCATGCACGGACATGTGTGCCCGACTATCCCGAATTGAAGAAGAAGATTCTTAAAGAAGCTCATAGATCGAGGTACACAATCCACCATGGAGCTACTAAGATGTACCAAGACTTGAAAAGAACCTTCTGTTGACCTAACATGAAAAGGGAGGTAGCAGACTTTGTGTCTCGTTGCCTCACATGCCAACAAGTGAAGGCGGAACATCAAAAATCCGCCGGAAAGCTACATCCACTGGATATTCCCAAGTGGAAGTGGGAAGACATTGGCATGGACTTTATCATGGGTTTGCCTAAGTCTAGGGGCAGATATGATGGAATTTGGGTAATTATCGACCGGTTAACTAAATCGGCCCATTTCTTACCCATCAAAAGTCGATGGTCAGTTGACGTACTTACTGCCCTGTATATTAAGGAGATGGTTAGATTGCATGGAGTTCCCGTCTCGATCGTATCTGACCGAGACCCACGCTTCACCTCTCATTTTTGGAAGGGTCTACAACACTCTCTAGGGACGAAACTTAATTTCAGCACTGCTTTCCATCCCCAGACAGATGGTCAGACTGAAAGGACAAATCAGGTTGTTGAAGATATGTTAAGGGCATGTATTATAGATTTCGGCGGAAGCTAGCATGGCCACTTGCCACTAGCCGAATTTGCATATAATAACAGCTATCAAGCTAGTATTCAAATGGCTCCTTTCGAGGCGCTTTATGGCAGGAGTTGTCGTTCTCCAATATGCTGGGAAGAAGTCGGTGAAAGACAAATTCTAGGCCCAGATATGGTTGGAGATTCGACTGAGAAGATACACCTTATCAGAGAGAGACTCAAGGTAGCTCAGTGCAGGCAAAAATCTTATGCTGATAACAGAAGGAGAGATTTGGAATTTCAAGTGGGTGACCATGTATTTCTCAAGGTATCTCCCGGCCGAGGTATTATAAGCTTCGGTGTTAAGGGCAAGCTTACACCAAGGTTTATCGGTCCATTTGAAGTATTGGAAAGAGTGGGCGAGGTGGCTTACCGCATTGCCTTACCTCCTTAACTCTCGGAAGTGCACAATGTATTTCATATATCTATGCTGAAGAAATATGTGCACGACCCTTCTCACATCATCAATCATGCTGAATTGGTGATTCAAAGGGATCTTACTTATGAGTAAAGGCCGATGCGGATCCTCGACCGCGAAGTTCGAGTTCTAAGGAGCAAGACGATCCCTATGGTAAAAATCCAATGGAATCGATGTTCGGAGCTAGAAGCAACTTGGGAGATCGAGGAATCTATGAAGAGAAGATACCCAGAACTATTTTAGTCGACAAGTATCTTATACTTTCTACAATATCCTTATGTAGTTGAATTTACCCTTATACAATTGAATTTGGGGACCAAATTCTTTTAAGTAGGGGAGGGTGTAGCACCCCTTATAAAAAAAATGAAAAAAAAAATTATTATTATTAATATTTGCCAAATAAAAAAAATATTAAATAAACTCTTTAGGAAGTTTATGTAAGAAGTGGAACACGAAGTTATCATATGTAAAGGTTATTCATTTAACAAGTGACTTCTTAGTGTAGTTGGTTAAGTAATTTATCTTCCAACCCAATGACTAGGGTTCAAATCCTAGCATCCACCATTTACGTTTTTTGCCAAATAATTATATGTTATAGACAGATGGGCCATTGATTAGCTATCCAAACATTATCTCTATCTCTCGTAAAAGTCCCATTATTTCCTAACGTGAATAGTGTCATGAATAGTATCACTTTTTATTTAAAAAGAATTTTTCAACAAAAAGTATATGTAAAAATAGAGAAAAATATAAGGATCTTATCCATGAAATTTCATAAACTAACTCCATCAATTTTTAAAGATAAAAATCTTTGAAGTTTAACTTGGAATCTTAACTTATGAATAGTGCACCCCAACTTACAGCACTTCGTAAAAGAGACACGAACAACCTATTTGAGTTGGCATCGCACTATGGGATACTATTATTTCAGATATGGTTCCCCTCCTGTCTACCAAAAATCCTAAAATCCCTATATTATACCCCTCTATTGAGGCAGAGACTCTTGCCTTCTCCGACATTCGAAGCCTTGCTGCAGAGAACGTGGGAGCATTCTCTGAAGCATTGTAGAGGAGGGAAGGAGCTGATCTTCTTCCTTTCTTCTTCCACCTGTACCCTTTCTGCCACCACACAGAGGTAGGTGATCTCGAGCTTTAACCAAACCATAGCTAATCTAGGTTATATTAGCATGTAAAATTAGTGATTAGTCTCATCTCCATGCGGTATTTAGTGGTTACACATCATGTTATAGTAGGTGTTCTCAACTTTTAACTAAACTAATAGCTAATCTAGGATGATTAGTCTAGGCATTTAATCTTAGGCTCATTTCCATGCGATATTTAGTGTTTATAAAGTATGTGTTGGCTTAAATCTAGGATGATTAGTATGCCTTAGCTTCATACCTAAGATAATTAGCATGTATTAACTTTATACCCAAAATAATTAGCAAGTATTAGTCTCATGTCTAGAATGATTAACATGTGTTGGCTTAAATTTAGGATGATTAGCATGCATTAGCTTCATACTTGAGATGATTAGCATGTATTAGCTTCATACCTAAGCCGATTAACATGCATTAGCTTCATACTTGAGATGATTAGCATGTATTAACTTCATACCTAAGTCGATTAGCATGCATTAGCTTCATACTTGAGATGATTAGCATGTATTAGCTTTATACCTAAGATAATTAGCATGTATTAGCCTTATACCCAGAATAATTAGCAAGTATTAACAAGTATTAGCAAGTATAAGTCTCATACCTAGAATAATTAGCATGTGTTAGCTTAAATCTAGGACGATTAGCATGTATTAGCTAATATCTATATTTGATATAGTTCATGCTTTAGTAAAGGGCCTATCATTATGTCAATTTCTGTGAAACTAAAACCACCATGTTAAAGATGTTATATGAGAGAAACTAAAGCCTGAAAATAGTGAAAGAAGAAATTGTAGTCAAGAGGATGAAAAATGTGGAAAAAGACCAAGTTAAAAGAGGCCAAGTGGAAAAAGACCAAGTTGAAAGCACAATGAAATGATATTGAAAATAGGGGGTTCTAAGAAGGAGAATAATGAAAAATCTAGAGAGAATGAGAATATGTGAAATAAGAGAAAGTCATAGATTGGAAGGTTAGGAAGAAGTTTTATGAAGAGTGCAGAGAGAGAAAATGAGAGGAAGAAGGTGAAAAATGTAAAAAAAATGAGATCTATAGACGCAGGTGAACAGTTACTGAGTAAAAAATAGAACCGTAGAAAATTAATTATAACTTAAAAACTAAGAAGACGTGGAGGATGTGGTAGAAGAAGAAAATCTATATCTACAAGAGAAGAAGAACTTTTGTGAAGAACTCAGAGTGAAATGAGGATTGGAAGGGCATGAAAACTGGGGAACAAAAGAAAGTATCGACCCTACCTGTTGACAGGGTTGACGCAGTACTGTTCACCGCGTTGACGCGATGAACTGATGAGTCGACCCTGTGAACTGGAAATGAACTGATGAGTCGACCCTGCCTGTTGACAAGGTTGACGCAGTACTGTTCACCGCGTTGATGCGATGAACTGATGAGTCGACCCTGTGAACTGGAAATGAACTGATGAGTCGACCCTGCCTGTTGATAGGGTTGACGCAGTACTGTTCACCGCGTTGACGCGATGAACTGATGAGTTGACGCGATGAACTAATGAGTCGACCCTGCCTGTTGACAGGGTTGACGCAGTACTGTTCACCGAGTTGACGCGATGAAATGATGAGTTGACGCGATGAACTATTGAGTCGACACAGCTAGCTCATTACGTTAACGCGATCATTAGGCTTTCACTTTTGCCATCTCCATTGATAGATGGCAGCCGGAGAGGGGATATTTAACTCCTGACAGGGTCCTCTAAACCCTGTATAATTCCCAGAAAGGGCATCCCACAGTAAGGGTGTCGTTTCTAAAATTGTCAGGTGGCCCATAAGGCACCTCTCTTATCTAGTTTTTCCGTGTATTAAACGTTACTGGTTTCCACTCCTAGTTCATCCCTACACATTAATGTGCCCTTGGATTCCATTCCATAATTCTACCTTATATATCATACTGGTCAAACCTTGAAATTCCACATTGGCTATAAATGAGAGTGGATGTCGACATACATGATTAATGCTGTGCATATAGGGCCCGGTGTAGTCCTGGGGGGAGCACCCGAAGGTAGTTGTGCCCATGGGAGTTTATTGACCACGGTATTTCGCATTGCACCGGAGTACTTACTTGCTAGGCTTTAGACATTCCACTCATTCTCGTGATATTACTTGATTGATTTGACTTGAGACCCGCAGAAGGGTAACGTTTTGCTTGAATGAAATTGATAAATAACCAATTCCAGTTTTACATGCTTGAATTTATATTACTTTCTATTACTTACTTGACATGAGTTCTTACTCTCTTGGAAAGATTTCGTTAATTCCAGTTATTACTTGTTTGAATCTCTTGCTATTGCTGCATTGAAGTTGGAATCCTTATACTCTCACTTGTTATTCCTTCACTACTCTTGTCGATTTTTACAATCCTTGATATCTACTCATCTACATGCATAGCTTTACTGACATTAATTGAACTTGTAAACCACTTAAAGCATGTTAAATCTTGAGATGTAATTCCTACTAAGCGATTCGCTCATCTAGTTGTTTTCTAATATTTTCAGGTAATTTGGATGTCAACCAACACTCCGAAGGGAATGAGACTGAGTGATGAGTGTTAGAGTGAAGTTATCAAATTGTCATGTCCTTTGTGTTATTGTATTAGTTCACTTATGTCAGTTGTATCAATTCATCTATGTCATTTGTATTAGTCAACTTGATTAGAACTGCTTAAGATTTGAAGCCTATTCGTTGGACTCTGGGAACATATGTATTTGTCCTTTGATTAGTTGTGACAATTGTCAGCTCGTACTATTTGTATTAATTTCGAGTTAAATCTTAGTTATTTGCGCACTCTGATATTTACATGATTGACACGATCTATATAGACGCGTCACGCCTCTGGGTAATCTTCCGCGCTCGGGGCGTGACAGTCTTCGTGGTATCAGAGCCTAGGTTTTCAAACCTAGGGAACTAGAAAAAATAAACGGTTAGAAATTGAAATCTAAGTAAAAACTTGAGTCCAAGGATAGGTAAAACCCAAGTTCAAGGATAGATATACCTTACCCGGTGAGATGGATAGAGCCATGGGTTAAGTTCTACAATGACTTTCGACCTTACAAGTAAATCTGATCTTTATCATACTTAACTCTTTTGTAGGATCATGGCCGCTGAAAGAGCACAATGGCACGAGATGTAGCGCACCGTGCAGGGCCTTACACAGGCACTACAGCAAGTGGCCCAAGACGGAGCTAACCGTGGAGCGGGTGACCTCCACAGGAGTTTTCGTAACATGATGTGTATCTTCCAGTAGTTGCGCATGTCGAACTATCTCCGAATACACCTGGATATCCATCGGTGCTAGCTGGGTGATAAACTGGGGCCGAAGCCCATTTAAGAAGCGCCTTGGTTTCATCTTCTCCGTACACACCAGGTGAGGTGCGTACCTTGATAGTCTTGAAAATTGGGCCTCATAATCGGCCACAGTCAAAGTCCTTTGTTTCAGAGTGACGAACTCTGCGGCCTTCTTCTCTTGGACGTGGTCGGAGAAATATTTATTGTTGAAATGATTAACAAAGTCGGCCCAGGTAACATTATCCTCTAGTAAGGTAGCCTCAATAGATTCCCACCAACACCTCGCATCTCATTCCAGTTGGAACGTAGCTAATAAAACCTTCTCGTCATCTGTACACTGCATGACACGGAATATCCTTTCAATCTCTTTCAGCTAGTTCTCTGCATCATCAGGGTTGGAAGAGCCCATGAACTTAGGTGGGTTCATGTTTCGGAAGCCTCTGTGGGGATCTCTTGCTCCACGGTTTGCTCCGCCCTGCGCCACTTGTTGTAGCGCCTGGGTAAGACCCTGAACAGTGCGCTGCATTTCGCGCCATTGTGCACGTTCCGCGGCCATACTCCTACAAGGGATTTAAAAGTTTTAATTAGTTTCATATTTATTTTCAAGGTTGGACGTCCTATCTTGACTTAATCCCATGGCTCTACCCAATCTCATGGGTTTAAGAGTTGACCTATCCTTGGACTTGGGTTTTTCCTAGGAATTTGAAATCCTAGGCTCTGATACCACAAAAACTGTCACGCCCCGAGCGCGGAAGGAACCCGAGGGCGCGTGACGAGTTTATATCATTCATGTCAATCAGAGCGATAAGAATTTCAACATAACGACAGAGTACGCTAGTAATTATTCATCAATAACAATAGAACTACTGCAACTGAACCATTAATCCATAACGTCAAATAACACCAAAGAGCACAAGTTGAAATCCACCAATATCCAGAAAACATAACTTCTTACATCACGACTCGATTAAATAAGAGGGGTACAAAAAGGACAATGACTCTAAAGGATAAGACAAATCGCCACAAGACTTGGCGTAACGAAGGTTAATGACAATATATTGATTTCCAGACATGCTGTGTCTTCGGGAGAAAGATCCAGCACGATGCTTGGAGGCTCTACTCTCATCACTCATTGTCATCCCCATTTGGTTGCAAGTCAGTGTCTGAGTTGCCTGAAAAATAGGGAAAAGCACTTGATGAGCGAACGCTTAGTAGGAATTATATCTCTATACCTAGATTTGCTTTAAGTGATTAATGAATTATGCAATATGGCATGTTCATGTATAAACTAATGTGAGATAAATGACGAGTGTTGAAATAACATGGAATAACAAGAATGAACTAGCAAGATTTCAAAAGGTATCAAGTAAAGTTAACAAGGTTAACAAGCATGTAATAAAGAGTCACGTCATGAGATATTGGCCATTTATGTATTCAAGTACTGCCCATGCAGGGCCAAGCTAGCCACACATGTCATTGTTGACACCCATTTTTTGCCGATAAGTTGGGTCATTTCTCTTACTCCCATTTATTGATGTCTCGAGTTGTCCATCACTCGCTGGGCTATTTTCTGGCATGTTCTGGGCCAATTTTATGGGCATCCTCCCTCCCTAGCTGGGTCCGAGTTGATTCAGGGCTTAATGGGCCTTGGTTTAGGTTGATTGAGCTTTTCTATGAATTTCAAGCGCCCATACACATGTGCGGTCAACCTAGAGCCGTTCAACCATTTGTGCGGTTGATAGCGGGCCGTCCAGACATTTAGTCGGTATATTGGTTAATTCTCAGAATTATCACCGACAAGCATATGTACGGCCTGGGATTAGCCGCATAAGTCTATTGTGCGGTGTATACTGAGCCGTCTATCTCTCAAGAGTCCTAACATCGGTTAGCCACTCATATAATTATCTATTTATCTTCTTAATTGGGATTTATCACCGACTGGCTTGGGCGGTTTCCCAAGAGCCGTTCAACCATGAGGGAGTTCAGCGGCGAATTTATCTGTCAGTTCAGTGGATAAATTAATTATCTCATGATTTATTTGAATTTCCACTGACAGGGATGGACGGTCCATTCCTAGCCGCGCATCGTTTGTGCGGTCGATCTATCGTGAGACCGTTTATCCTCTCGGACTAGAAAGTGGTTAAGGCTTTTTCTTATCATTTGTGATTTTTCTCCCAATCTTTCTCCGATGATTTCTCCGCGAATCCTTAACCATTTTGAGCGCCGTTTCTTCGGGTTGAAAGATAATTGAATTATCTTCATCTTTTATTTGATAATCTTGACCTGAAAATGGCTTGAAACCCTAATTTCGAGGTAGGACTTTAGGTGCTCTATAAATAGACCTTAAGGCCCAGCTTTGAAAGAAGGAGAGTTTTGGTCGACGGCGAAGCCCTACCAAACCTTTGAGCGACCTAGCACCAAGGAGGGAGGCCGTCTACGTCCATACAGGGCTCCGGTTCAGAGAGTAGTCTTTGTTTGGAGTCTCTTACACTTGATAGTCCCGTCTCCTCTGGTTGCATGCTTGTTTCTTCATATACGTTCTCCACGTTTTTCTTCATTTGCACTGCCATGCACACATCTTCCTACGTTTTCTGATGCCCCTAGGTGTTTAAAAATCCCCAGGTATTCCCCATTTCATTTAGTCATGTTCCTTTCCGTCTGTTTGAGTATTTACTACACTTTCTATTTCTAACTTGGGTTTTCCTTTGTGGTCTACACGTGGTTTTGCAGGTCAGCATCATACTAACGCGAGGCCCATCCTTTCTGGCCGGCCAGAAAGGGTGGAGGTTGGACTCTTACAATTTCTAGTGTGGTGGTCTTGCGCGGTTCACATCTATCTGTTCAAGGAGACGTGCGGTGCCATCTGGACCGTTCTTATTCATCCTGCGGTTGTGTTTGAGCCGTCCATCTGCCAGTAGTTCTTCATCCCGTGTCCTCTGCAGCGCCCTTAAACGGTCTGTCGTGCGGCCGTTCGCCATTGTAGATGGTCCCTCCTGAGCCGTACATCCTCTTAGCGCTACTCTTAAGGCGAGTACCTCCTTCCTTATCCAAGATACGACATGTTCATCACGTTCGGCGTCTTGGTGGCGATCACAGGTTCATACTCCTCCCTCCCCTCCTACATTTCTTTATTTCTCATAGTTGATTTGGTAAAATGGGTATGGGAGGGCATTAAGACGGAGGAGGAAAAATATATCTACACCCATTTTTTGGCGATCACGGTGGGACACCTAGTGCCCATCGTGTTAGTGGCTTGCTGACCCTCTCTTTTGCTTTGTTAGTCCTTTTTCTTTAAGTGGTTTCAGGTTGTTCTTTGCTGGTTGCGTTCTCTATCCTCTGGAACTTGAGTGGTTCCCCCAGAGCCGTTCAACTTTTGTGTGGCTGAAAGTTCACCGTCCATCTCCGCGAGCAGTGCCACCTTTTCTGCAAGCCTCTTGTGGTAAGCGGTCTCCTATCGCCCGTTCATCATCCTTACGGCCTGTGCTTGGCCGTCCATCTTGCTGGCATAGGTACGCCTCTGCATTCATACTATTGGTTTGGTTGTTGTCACACGGTTGCTGCAGGTCCGTTCCAGAATTCACGTGGTCTGTCGATAGACCGCTCATCCGGGTACGCTTCTCATTTCTGTCCTCTTTCATTCCAGCATTTTCTAATTTTCCTGTTACTTTGTCGTTACTCCCTGGTGTGAACGGTTCAACCAGGACCATCTATCTCCCTGAGCGGTCTTCCAGAGGCCGTCCTTGTCGTGCTACAGTGCACCCGTGCTTCGCTTTGATTGCCACGTTATTTGATTTTCATGATACTTGGTGCTGATTATTTATCTCCCCCTGCTCTTATATCATTGTTGCATACTCGTTGTCACATCTTACATATTTGTTTGATTATGGATTGCTAGTTGCTAGGCTAGACTTTGCATGCACTCCGGTGCACATAGGGGCATACATTCTTTTCATAGTAGTTGCATTCCTACCGAGGTAAGGTTTCCTCTCGTCTCCATACTCCTTGGAGCCGACTAGGGGACCTTGCTGAGGACCTCCATAAGCCCCCGTGAGCCGTGGATTCCCACACGGACGCCGAGCAGGTTGTACCGTTACCACCTCCCAGTCTAGGGTTTGCATCAGAGGGAGAGAGAGTCCTCTAGTGTCAGCTAGTTGCCCTATTCCCTACCTTGGCTAGGAACCCCTTGGTCGAGTGAACTTAAATCTTAATTAATTCACTAAGGGCAAAAAAGGAGAACTTATAAAATCCTGCGCGCATCATTTGAAACTTCGTTGCATTAATTGGCTGATTCTCTTCTCATCTCGCTTCTCCATTGTGTGCATTTCATTTGAGTTGTTTGTTTTAGCTCTCTACTTAGGGCTGTTTGCCTCCCCCCTTCCCCATTATCATCAGTGCATGTGGAGTTGTTTCTTCCCCATAGGATCATCATCTAGGGGCAACTCTCACTTCATCTCCTACTTTAATCCCCTGTTTGATTCACCACCCATCATGTCGTCCTACGATTTCTCCCATTCCCACGAGGATTCTCTCCCTCGCGGACTTCTTGAGGACCCGCCTAGGGTCACCCATGTGCAGGGAGGAGAGGGGACTGCCCCTCCTCTCCCGACCATTGCCATCGAGGGCTCTCAGCCCTCCCTTCCTGGTTCCTCCACACAAAATTCAGCCAGTCAAATTCTTAATTTGATGGCCCAGCTTGATCCCTCCCAGCTCCACCTTATACGGCAAGCTCTGCAAGGGGCAGATGCCCCATCCTCAGTTCCTTCCTATGGCGTGACTGCCGCCACCACCACTACGTCTCCTGTTGTTGGGTCAGCGCCCGTCCCCACTGTCCCCATTGACCTCACTTTCATATGTTCCCAGGTTCTCCGATACCCCAGTATGGAAGCGGGCCAGGCCTCCACCTCGGCCCATCAGTATCTTGATAAGGGGAAGGCCCAGGTCCCCTCTAGTTCTTATCTTGATCCATACACTACAATCTCTCCATCGCCGCAGGCCCCTCTGGCCCCGGCTGATTTCACTCGTTTACAACCCGGGGCCACCCAATTGGCTCACGCGGATATGGGCCCTTCCTTGGCCCATTATCCATCCTATGGGCTCCCCTCCCAGCCGGTTCACCCCTCAGTTCCTCATCCGGGCTCCGTCTTTCCTGCTCAGTCTCCTCCTTCCCGGGAACGGGACCTCCTTGATAAATGGGCTGCTATGCAGCAGCATATTGACCTCCTCCATAAGCGGGTAGGCCCTCAGTCCATTATGGATGTCCCTATTCCTAACTTCTGGGATATCCGATTGCCTCCTTAGTCCGAGCTCCCCGTGTATCGAAAGTATGACGGGAATGGCAACCCGTTCATTCATATCAGAGAATTTCTTTACGAGTCAGCGCAGTTCCAGCATGACGACCGTCTGATGGCATATTTGTTTCGCCGATCCTTGGAAGGGGTCGCCCTTGAGTGGTTCTACACCTTGCCTCTAGAGGAGGCCAAAAATTTCAAGACCGTGAAAGAAAAGTTCATCACCAGATTTCAAGATCGCGTCGGTCCCGAATATTCTTTCACCGACCTGGTTGCAGAAAAGATGAAGCCGGATGAAGACTTTGCTGTTTATGCAGACCGATGGAGGCAGATGGCCTCGCGTGTGCCCGGACAGATCCCAGAAGAAGAAAAAGTAAAGTTGCTGATTTCTAATGCTACTCCGACGTTCCAGAATATTTTGGCAATGAACGACATTTCTAACATGCACCAGTTGTACAGTCGAGCCCGGTTTATCCAAACCCAATTTAAAGACTCCCCCATCCATTCATTGTTTGAAGCTCAAAAATCCAAGACTACCCGAAAATCCCAGGGCCCAGTTACTGAGGGAGTCCAAGTCAACGAGTAGGTCTAGGCTGTTCAATTCTCTAACCAGCCTGCTTCACCCCGTTTCCAGCAACCCCCACGCAACCTGCAGTTCGCCGCTCCGCAAGCTCCCCGACCCACCTTCCATGCTCCTCAGCACCCCCAACAACAACCACCACCACCTCAATAGCCGCAACCGCCACCCTAGTACCACAATGTTCCTCCTCCCGCTGGTTATAGGCCTGCTCGGCCGGGACCCAAGAGGGCTAATTATCCACCACTGCCAGAAACCCTCTGATGAGGGCATCACTCATGATTCCCTCTGGCTTGGCACCTCTCTCCCTCCCGGAGGCAGCTAGGGAGCAACCCTTCTTCTGGATTGGACCTTAGTGCTTACCATTGGGTCATCTTGTTGTTTTCTCCTTTTTACTTGAGTCATAATCATGTAATTTGCCTTTTATTTGAGTCTTGTACCTAGGTTATCCAGTCATTTCCCTAAGTTCGAGTCTCATTAGGCTATGGTGCTTGCTATTGGGCCTATTTCTTTGGGCTAGGCCCATGGGCGCACCCCCCCTTCCTTGGTAATATGTTAGTATGTTAAAAGTCAGGGTCTTATATGTAAAAGTGGGTTTCCTATAAATAGGACCCCAATCCCTCTTTTGAAGGTTAATGAAGTATTGTTGAAAATTGCCACTTAAGTGCTCTTCTCTCTCTCTCACTAGCTCTCTCTCTTCCTCTCTCTCTAGGGGGCGAACCCCACTCTCTCTCTCCCCCCCTCCCTTGGGCGAACTAGCCCCTTCACCTTCCCCTCCCCCTACCACCTTAGCTGCCACCTCACCCTCCACCCCTTCACCTCCCCTAGGCCACTTAATACCCCATTTACTCCCACCACTCCCCAAGCAACCCTTCCCCTTCCCCATACAACCTTCCATCTTCCCAAGAGGAATCCCCACTTCCCAAGCATCTCTCCACATCCCCAAGGCAGCCCCTTCCCATTCCCTAGACTACCATTAACCCTCCATTAACCCACCACTCAAAATCTAAAGGCAACATCCCCACTCCCCTAGACCATTTGCGCCCCCACCCCCATCCTTGGCCGCACCCCTCTCCCCTCCCCCTCCACCTACCAGCTGCGGCCATCTCACCCCCCTCCCTCTTGGATCTCTCCTCTCCCCCCTGCTCAACCCCTCTCATCACCCTAGAAGCATCCCACCCCACCCACCATCCACACCTCTCCACCTCCGTTGCTAACCCCCACCTACCCCAACCAAGTTCTTCCCCCCTCTCTTCCCCTTTGATCAGTCTGCAGGTGGCAGAGAAAGGGCTATCTTGCAGAAGCTGTCACGGAGTCATACGGCGACCTATGAAGACGTACCATACATTGCTGGAAAGGCCGACCAGTCGGCTTCGCAGGCGAGGCGGTCTCATCCCATTCTGAGTTCGGGGCTGTCCGGGAGAGCCATTCTCCCCTGACTGCGCTGGACTCCCTCTGCAGAGTACCTGAACCCGGTTAGAAGCTGCACCACGACAAACAGAAAAGGATTCAGACTACGAGCTCTTCTACAAAGTTCTCCTTCCTCAAGTCCTCTATCAGGATCAAGAAGTAGAACTGCGTTCGCGGTCCGGAGGCCAGATTTCTCATTTTTCTCCCTTGGCAGGTTGGGTCTGCCTCCCACAGTCTGCAGCGACCTGCCCCCACTCTTCTAAGCCTCCCCGTCCTCACCGACATCAGACGGCTTCTTCGTCAATTTTTATGCCAAGAGGGCTCGACCACGGTTACAGAAACTCCAGCGGCTCATGATTCAGAGCTCGGGAGCGACCGGGGTAGCTTCTGCAAGTCATTGTTCATATCAGGTAGTTCCTGCGGCCAGAATCTGCCACCCTGTTCGAAGCTCGACCCGGACCAGCAGCTGCAGCAGAAGAAATCGTGAAAATTCTGGGTCATTCGCGTACCAGATACGAAGATCCCCACGCTGGTATTGCCTCCGGAAAAATTCTGGAACGTGATCTACAGCCCCAGGACCGTCTGGCAGTCAGCCATCACAGCCTACACGTGGAAACAACCTTGGCTTCCCTCTTCCGTTCCCCGACGATTCTCCCGTCCCCACCTGGCTGGCTTACCGCCCCTCCCTGCGTGGAGGTAGTGTTTGATTGTATTTGATCATCCCTTCCCCGAGGTCACCCTCCTGCGCGAGGTGTAGTGGTTGTATTAAGTTGAACAGGTTGAAGCTTCATCGGTGCAGTGTGCGGGGACCCACACTTCCCCGCTCGCCCTCGTCTCCGACCGGGGTTGGTTTCCTCAAACCAGCCAGGTGAGCCTCTACCCTTGCTCATTTACTCCTGTTCATTTCATATCTGCGAAACTTATCTGCTGGTCGGTGAGAGAGTGCCCGATCCCGGAGCCACCAACCCTTGTGTGGTCACCGTGGATGATAGTGAGCGAGTGACCTAGTGCCCCCAAGGCACCCAGCCGCCCTTGTTTGTGGGCTTCATATCCTCGGGAGGGACAACAACTGCGTTCGGGGTCCGGAGGCTAGAGTTCTTGTTTTTCTCCCTCGGCAGGTCGGGTCTGCCTCCCACAGTCTGCAGCGACCTGCTCCCACTCTTCTGAGCCTCCCCGTCCTCACCGACATCAGATGGCTTCCCCGTCAATTTTGCTGCGAAGAGGGCTCGACCACGGTTCCAGAAACTCCAGCAGCTCGTGATTCAGAGCTCGGGAGCGACCAGGGTAGCTTCTACAAGTCGTTGTTCGTATCAGGTAGCTCCTGCGGCTAGAATCTGCCACCTTGTTCGAAGCTCGACCCAGACCAGCAGCTGCAGCAGAAGAAATCGTGAAAATTCTGGGTCATCCGCGTACCAGATATGAAGATCCCCACGCTGGTCTCGCCTCCGGAAAAATTCTGTAACGCGATCTACAGCCCCGGGACCGTCTGGCAGTCAGCCATCATAGCCTGCACGTGGAAACAGCCTTGGCTTCCCTCTTCCGTTCTCCGACAATTCTCCCGTCCCCGCCTAGCCGGCTTACCGCCCCTCCCTGCGTGGAGGTAGTGTTTGATTGTATTTGATCATCCCTTCCCCGAGGTCACCCTCCTGCGCGAGGTGTAGTGGTTGTATTAAGTTGAATAGGTTGAAGCTTCATCGGCGCAGTGTGAGGGGACCCACACTTCCCCGCTCGCCCTCGTCTCCGACCGGGGTTGGTTTCCTCAAACCAGCCAGGTGGGCCTCTACCCTTGCTCATTTACTCCTGTTCATTTCATATCTGCGAAACTTATCTGCTGGTCGGTGAGAGAGTGCCCGATCCCGGAGCCACCAACCCTTGTGTGGTCACCGTGGATGATAGTGAGCGAGTGACCTAGTGCCCCCAAGGCACCCGGCCGCCCTTGTTTGTGGGCTTCATATCCTCAGAAGGGACAACCTTAGCGGTGCTGGTCCTCTAGCCAGCCAGGAGCTTTCTCCACAATCTCGACTCGGCATCACCGAGTCACCCCGGGAAACGTGTGCACGCGGTGTGACGGTGACTCTCAAGTTGCTCCCAATCTTGTGGTTGTGATTGCGAATTAAGTCCTAGGGATCAAATTTCTATTGCTGCATATTGTGTCACATCAAATGGTATCAGAGCAAGTTTTAGACTTGTCTCTACAAGCCTAGGTCCTAGGGCAATTGCATTACCATCCCGTGTCGGTCACCTTGTCATTGTGCATGTCCACCCGTAGGGGTACCATCTACCGGACCGATCCTTCAGGGCAGTCGGTGATAGGGGCTGTAACTGTGCTGAACCCACGGATGAATCTTCGGTAAAAGGTCGCCAAACCATGGAAACTCCTAACCTCATGGAGGGTGCGGGGTTCCGGCCAGTCAAGGATAGCTCGGACCTTCTCGGGGTCCATGGACACTCCCTTAGTGGAAACCATATACCCAAGGAAAGTAATGGACTCAGTCAGGAAGTGGCATTTTCCTAGATTGGCATAGAGACTCTCTTTCCTAAGGACGGTGCAGACTTGCCTAAGGTGGTTGAAGTGGGCTTCCCTGGTCTTGCTGTAGATAAGGATATCATCGAAATAGACCACTAGGAAGTCTCCTATGTAAGGTCTAAGGACCTCCGTCATGAGACGCATGAAGGTACTCGGGGCATTTGAAAGCCCGAAAGGCATCACTAGCCATTCATAGAGCCCATCTTTGGTTTTAAAGACAGTTTTCCATTCATCCCCTGGCCTTATCCTAACCTGATGGTAGCCACTTTTGAGATCTATTTTGGAAAAAATGGTGGCTCCGACTAGCATGTCAAGCATATCGTCAAGTCTAGGTATGGGAAACCTATATTTGACTGTGATCTTGTTGATGGCACTGCTGTCGACACACATTTGCCATGTCCCATCTTTCTTTGGTGTGAGGAGGGCTGGGACAGCACAAGGACTTTTGCTAAGACGGAGGAAGCCTTTTCTAATGAGTTCCTCCACTTGTCTCCTCAATTCAGCATGCTCAGTGGGGTTGAGGCGATAGTGGGGAAGGTTTGGGAGGGTGGCCACTGGGACAAGGTCAACAGCATGTTGGACATCCCTCATGGGTGGCAGTTGATTGGGGAGCTCTTCGGGGAACACATCCTTGAATTCTTCTAGGAGAGGGTGGATTTCCACGGGATGAGGGTTGGAGGGGGTGGGTTCCCCGAGGCATATGACTACAGCGTATACGGGTGTTCCGAGAGCTACCTCTTCCTCGAGTTCTTGTCTAGTGATGAGGTGTAGGCCCTTGGTGGGGCTCTCATGGGTGGACGGTTGACTTGTTGGTTGGGTTGGGGGTGATGAGACCCCTGGGCTCTGGGGTGGTGTAGGGAGAATTCCCTTGGAGGGTGGTTCCTTTCGGGGTGGGGAAGGGTTGAGGTGAATGGTCTTCCCCTCGTGTTCAAAGGTGCATGTGTTCGTTTTCCCATTGATGGTAGCATTAACATCATATATCCAAGGTCTCCCAAGTAGGATGCTTCCTACAGCCATAGGGATGATGTCACACCATATTTGTCCTTGGTAGGATGAAAAGGTGATGGGGATAAGACAACATGTGTTGACGGGTAGGGAATGGTTGTTTATCCATGATACACGATATGGTTTGGGGTGGGGTGTTGGGGTAAGCCCTAGGAGCTTGACGGTGTCTGGGGACACGGCGTTGACACAACTTCCGTTGTCTAGGATGACCTTCCTAACATGGTCCCCGATTTTGATGAAGGTGTGAAAAATGGAAGTCCTCCGCCAGTCGTCCTCTTGAGGTTGGGTAAGGGTGCACCTTAGCACCCCTAGGTGGGTGGAGTGGGGGTCATCTTCTACACCTTCCTCAAAGAATTGCTCCTCGTATTCCTCTTCCCACCCTAAAGCAGCCTCATACTCCTCAACAGTATCCTCATGGGTATAACAAGGCTCGACAACCCCTTGGAAGGGCATTGGGAGGCTATGTGGCCATAACCATGGCACTGAAAACATTTAATCGTACTACTCCCTGGGGTCTTCCCTTTGGAGGCTTCCTCCCTTCGGGGAGGAGGGTTGGGTGGAGTGGCCTTTGTGGGGGTAGGATTGGTTGGCTGGGGTAGGGCCGAGTGGGGGTTCCCCCACTGGGAGGAGGTGTTCTCAACAGAGGAGGCAGGTTAGGACGGGGTCCCGGGCCCTTGGGGGGGCAAACCTTGGGTTTTTAGAAAACCTTTCTACATCACGAGCTATTTGATAGGCAACCTCAAGGCTATGAGCTTCCCTCCAGAATTTTTCCGGAGGCGAGACCAGCGTGGGGATCTTCGTATCTTCTCATCCCATTCCGAGTTCGGGGCTGTCCGGGAGAGCCATTCTCCCCTGACTGCGCTGGACTCCCTCTGCAGAGTACCTGAACCCGGTTAGAAGCTGCACCACGACAAACGGCGAAGGATTCAGACTACGAGCTCTTCTACAAAGTTCTCCTTCCTCAAGTCCTCTAATACGAACAACGACTTGCAGAAGCTACTCCGGTCGCTCCCGAGCTCTGAATCATGAGCCGCCGGAGTTTCTGGAACCGTGGTCGAGCCCTCTTCGCAGCAAAATTAACGAGGAAGCCGTCTGATGTCGGTGAGGATGGGGAGGCTCAGAAGAGTGGGGGAGGTCGCTGTAGACTGTGGGAGGCAGACCCGACCTACTGAGGGAGAAAAATGAGAACTCTGGCCTCCGGACCCCGAACGCAGTTCTACTTCTTGATCCTGATAGAGGACTTGAGGAACGAGAACTTTGTAGAAGAGCTTGTAGTCTGAATCCTTTGCCGTTTGTCGTGGTGCAGCTTCTAACCGGGTTCAGGTACTCTGCAGAGGGAGTCCAGTGCAGTCAGGGGAGAATGGCTCTCCCGGACAGCCCCGAACTCGGAATGGGATGAGACTGCCTCGCCTGCGAAGCCGACTAGTCGACCTTTCCAGAAATGTATGGTACATCTTCAGAGGTCGCCGTATGACTCCGTGACAGCTTCTGAAAGACAGCCCTTTCTCTGCCACCTACAGACTGATCAAAGGGGAAGAGAGGGGGGAAGAACTTGGTTGGGGTAGGTGGGGGTTAGCAACGGAGGTGGAGAGGTGTGGATGGTGGGTGGGGTGGGATGCTTCTAGGGTGATGAGAGGGGTTGAGTAGGGGGGAGAGGATAGATCCAAGAGGGAGGGGGGTGAGATGGCCGCAGCTGGTAGGTGGAGGGGGAGGGGAGAGGGGTGCGGCCAAGGATGGGGGTGGGGGCGCAAATGGTCTAGGGGAGTGGGGATGTTTTGGGGGTGGCCGTATGACTCCGTAAAACTTGCTCTGATACCATTTGATGTGACACAATATGCAGCAATAGAAATTTTATCCCTAGGACTTAATTCGCAATCACAACCACAAGATTGGGAGCAACTTGAGAGTCACCGTCACACCGCGTGCACACGTTTCCCAAGGTGACTCGGTGATGCCGAGTTGAGATTGTGGAGAAAGCTCCTGGCTGGCTAGAGGACCAGCACCGCTAAGGTTGTCCCTCCCGAGGATATGAAGCCCACAAACAAGGGCGGCCGGGTGCCTTGGGGGCACTAGGTCACTTGCTCACTATCATCCACGGTGACCACACAAGGGTTGGTGGCTCCGGGATCGGGCACTCTCTCACCGACCAGCAGATAAGTTTCGCAGATATGAAATGAACAGAAGTAAATGAGCAAGGTTAGAGGCTCACCTGGATGGTTTGAGGAAACCAACCCCAGTCGGAGACGAGGGCGAGCGGGGAAGTGTGGGTCCCCGCATAAACGTGTGCACGCGGTGTGACGGTGACTCCCAAGTTGCTCCCAATCTTGTGGTTGTGATTGCGAATTAAGTCCTAGGGATCAAATTTCTATTGCTGCATATTGTGTCACATCACCCTCCCCGACATATTTTCAGCTCTAATGTACACTGGTGACATCCAATTGCCTCCGGAACGTCAGAATTGGAATTCGGCAGCCGATCAGTCCAGGTATTGTATATACCATCGACAGCCCGGGCACACCATAGAAAGATGCTTTCAGTTTAGAGATTTGTTGTATGATCTGCATGAGGGCCAGAGGATTGATTGGGCCCAAATGCATAAGATAATTGAAAATATAAAGGAGAGATGAAGACAAGCAAGGCCGCAGCAGGCGGCGCCCCAGCAACAACAATTCCAACAACAACCCCTCCAACAACAACAACCCTTACAGCAGCAGCAAGACCTCGGGATTCACCAGAATCCCATGCCAGTACATCCACCCGCTCCTCAGCAGCAACCACAACAATAGCCGCCAGCACCGGCTCAGGTAAACGTAGTCCACCGCCCAGCCCCTAATGCTGGGTGGTCCTTTGATGATGAGACCCCCGCCCATCTCTTGGCCTTTCACCATACTAGCCCCGCGCCTTCTGTTCCCTCCATCCTCCGACCCACCACCTTCACTACCGCTCCACCCACTATCCCTTCCCGACCACCCATCATGCCCACCACATTCCCCACCATGCCGCCAGTCATTCCGCCATCACCCTCTGTACCCTCCATCATCACCCCTCCACTTAACACTTCACCCATTACCCCTCCACCAGGGCCCGTCAGGCCAACCTCTGTCATCCTTACTCCCTTTTCTACCCCCTCCCCATACCCCACTGGGCCAAGAAGGGGTCCATCTACAGTTGTGCCGGCATGACATTGCGCCCTTCGGAGCGGGCGTCCTTTCCACATAGTTTATCCTTCCTCTAGGGTGTCTGCACCTAATCCCTAGGTTCCTTTCCCTACAGCCGAAACAGAAGAAATAGACCCCGTGCCAGGCATGAAGTATGATCTACTGTAGCACTTGGACCAGATGCCGGCCAAGATATCTGTTTTGGAGTTGATCAAGAGATCCACGCTGCACCAGGACGCCCTCAGGGCTTTTCTTCAGAAGGTTATGGTTAGCGAGGATGTGGCGGTAGACAGCTTGCCATCGGTGTTGGTGACCATTATGAGGGGGCCTTCCATTTCATTTTCGGAGTCAAAATTGGCACCCCCAGAGGCACGGCATATGCCACTCTGCATCACCATTTCTTTAAACAAGGTGGCCGTTGAGTCTGCCCTAGTGGACACGGGAGCATCGATAAATGTGTGTCCGCTGAGTACACTGTGTGCCTGTAACATTTCAGAGGACATGCTTAAGCCAACACCGACCACAATTGCAGCCTACGACAACTCCGGACGAGCATGCCACGGGGTCGTGACGGTGCAGGCCGAGCTAGGGCCTTTCGTGATGGATGTGGAGTTCTACGTATTGGACATAGTCCCGATGTTCAAAGCAATTTTGAGTCATCCATGGATTGATAGTTTAAATGCTATGCCTTCGACCGCCCATCAATGCCTGAAGTTCCCATTCCAAGGCCGGGTGGTTAAGGTAAAAAGTATCTCCACTGTCCAGTCAGTTGATGCAATTACGGACAAGATCCTCCCCACTCTGTGGTTGAGTAACAAGCCAGTTCTTTCTGTGATGGACTTAAACTATACTTGGGCATATGCGTCACGCAAGCCCGCCACGACACCAGTTAATGCAAAAATTAAGTCTAAGATTAGAGATTCAAAAGGATGGCATATGATTCTGAAGTTGGGTTATCAGCCGGGCTTGGGTCTCGGCGCACAATTACAGGGGCGAACTAAGCCCTTCCCTAAAGGCAGGAAGATGGGCCGCCGAGGCCTTGGCTACCGTGATGCAGCATTATCTATTCTGGGAGACTCCGGGCCGCTGACGTGGGACTACCGTCAACATTTTGTAAAAGGCCCGTTGTAGCCCGACACCTTGAAGAAGCCGCCACCCTGCCCTGAGAAGAAGATTGATGCCGCCTGTGATGTTGCTGACCCACCGCCGCCGCTGAAGGGGCTGGTGGGTGATATGAAAGATTTTTGTGTCTGCTTTGAAAAGATGTTCAGTGAAGAAGAAGATCGACCGGAGAAGAAGGAGATACAGTTGGTGAAGCATTCTCCAACGCAGCTAGTCCGCCGGAGGCCACGGGAAGTGGGGAGCTCTATCCCCACCTTTTCTTTGTCCCCGTCCCGTCTTGCCTGTTTGTTCCAGAAATTGGGGTTTATTCCCCTCGCTCCGCCAATCATGGTCGACCCATATGTCACGGGAAGGCCACTTGAAATTTTATTTGTTCCATGTGCCTGTGGGAGCTGCCCACATATTGATCTTTCAACTCTGTTTACTCCTCCTCCCCCCAATGCCCAACTCCACGAGATGCGGTTTCGATCTTCTGATCCATTCTTTGACTGCATCTTCCCCGATCTATTCCCCATGCAACTCCCTCCTCCCATGTCTGCTTCTTCCTGTTGCGTGATCTCCTCCGACTTCCAAAAAAATGCCAATTTTAAAACGGAGGTTTCAATGGAAGATTATGCTATTTTCAGTCCATCCTCTCCCCAGGGGCACAAGACCCCTGCTTCTTTCCCAGTAGATTTCTTATCTCCGAGGTTAGATGTACAATGTGCAGAATCTCCTAGGTTAGTCGAGTCAGTTGGGATAGAGTTTAGTTCTAGTCTAGTTATCCCATCCACATCTGCGGCGCGCCCTGTGATGCGTCATCCTAAATCCGTCCCAGATAGGTTTCTGTAAGATTTGGCCGAGAGATGCCATGCCCTTCTTAAATGCCCTGAATTTGTAGAGATCGCAATTGTTTTGGAAGATGATGAAGAATTGGAAGGGGTGTGGAGCAATGACGGATTGGGAGTATATGAAATTGTAGATGAGAAGGACCCAGCCGATGATGAGGAAAGTGATGTGGATGACACTGCCGATTTGTACGCGCAAGGTTTGAAGAAGTTTGACGAATCATCCTCGGCAGTGGATGAACCCACTAAAGAAATTAACCTTGGAACAGAAGAAGATCCCAGGCCCATACTCATTTCTGCTAACCCCCCTCCTCAAGTTGAAGAGGAGCTAATCAAGGTGTTGAGGGAGTACATCGATTCTTTTGCCTGGTCCTATGAGGACATGCCAGGTCTTGACCCCATGTTGGTTGAACATCGACTGATTCTTAAACCAGGGGCAACACCTGTTAAGCAAAAAGTAAGAAGATTCCACCCGCAGATGGCCTTAAGAATCAAGGAAGAAGTCGACAAATTGCACAAGGCAGGTTTATTAGAGTTATTTTATATCCACAATGGGTGACAAATATAGTCCCAGTAATGAAAAAGGATGGGAAAATTCAGATTTGTATTGATTTCAGGGACTTGAATAAGGCATGTCCGAATGACGATTTCCCGCTTCCTCACATTGACGTATTAGTTGAGAACACGGCTGGGTACGAAGCCCTCTCGTTCATGGATGGTTATTCTGGATATAACCAAATCTGTCTTGCTCCTGAGGATCAAGAGAAGACCTCGTTCACTACGCCCAGGGGCACATACTGCTATGTTGTTATGCCATTTGGATTGAAGAATGCAGGTGCCACTTATCAGCGGGCGATGATGGCTATCTTCCACGACATGATGCATGTGTACTTAGAGGCTTACGTGGATGATATCTTGGTAAAATCAAGGTCTCAAGAAGAACACCCCGCCATTCTAGCCAAGGTGTTGCAAAGGGATAGGGAGTATAAATTGAAAATGAATACAAAGAAATGTGTATTTGGATTGGCATCAGGGAAATTGCTCAGGTTTATAGTTAGTAAATGGGGGATTCAGATCGATCCAAATAAAGCAAAGGCCGTTATGGAGATGCCGCCGCCTAAGAACATCACTGAACTCAGAGGTTTGATTGGGCACTTGCAATTCATTAGAAGATTCATATCTCAACACTCGCAATGATGCCGCCCATTTTATGAATTATTAAAGGCGGGAGCCAAATTCGAATGGAATGAACAATGCCAAAAGGCCTACGAGGATCTTAAGGTCTATCTTTCTAATCCCCTGGTTCTGCAACCACCCGTCCTTGGGAAACCCCAGATCATATACATTTCTATTATTGAGGACTCCCTAGGAGCTATCCTGGCTCAGGTGGATGATGAAGGAAGGGAAAGGGCAGCATACTACCTTTCGAGGTTGTTTAATCCCGCTGAATCTAAGTATACTGCCATGGAGAAGACCTGTGCAGCGCTAGTGTGGGTAGCTCAGAAACACAAACACTATTTTCTTGCCCATGAGGTCAAGCTGATCTCTAGAATGGACCCTATTCATTACCTGTTAAAAAAACCTGTCCTTTCCAGCCGATTAACTCACTTGCAGAGCTTTCTTTCCCAATTCGATATCACCTTCATCATCTAGAAAGTGATCAAGGGATATGCCATTGCTGAGCATCTGGCTCATTCTCCTATCCCTCGCACTGATTCGATCCAGGACGAATTCCATGATGAACACTTGGTGTTGTGCCCATGTGGTTTTGGTTTTGATGATGGTTTTAATGATGGTTTTGATGATTGGTTTTTGATGTGAGTTAATCACTGTGAGTCATCCTGCTGTGTGAGTCATTATGCTGTTATTCAGTCTATCAAATGTTCAGTCATCTTGCTGCTCAGTTTAGTTTAACATTTTTGATGTTCAGTCGTGTTAACTGATGCATAATGCATTCTTTGCTACACTCTGCTTAGTTAGTATGAACAGTAGTGGGTCGACCCACTCTTGCTGATGCGTCGACTCATCAGAACACTGATTGTCTGGTTTGTCTAACTTCAAGTCTACACATCATCAGTTGAACGTAAAGTGTATACGTTGCAGCGTCAACTCATTGGGCTGCAGTGTCAACTCAGCAAGTATGCACATCGCCTTCAGGCCTTCAAGTCTACTCTCTATACTCATTCAAGTCTGTACACTGGTTTTCATGCATGTTAAACTCCAAGTCTATACAGCCTGCCTCTTCTACTCAGTGTACATACTTATTCATTTGCTGTTTCAAAGTCCATACATTAATGGCTGTTGAACTGTGAAGCCTATACATTGTCTGATCATTCATCTTCATATCTATACAACGCTAAGTCAATACATTGAACTGTTCTCCAAAGTCTGCACAATGGTCTTCACACCTAAAGTATGTACATCCACAGTTAAACTTGAAGTCTGCACATTGGTCTTCGAATTCAAAGTCTGTACATTGGGTTTTCACATGAAGTATGTACACCCGTTCACTGTTGAAGTCCATACACTGGTCGGTGGAATTTGAAGTATGTACACTGACTCGTTTCATTTCCTCAGAGTCTATACATCCACAGTGAAATCCAAAGTCTGCACATTGATCTTCGAATCCAAAGTCTATACAATGGTCTTCACACTTGAAGTCTATACATTCGATGTGCATAGTTGATGTCTATACATTTGCCTCCATAATTCTAAGTCTATACATTCGCTGCAGAGATCTCTGTCAAGTCTATACATTGGTCCGTCTCTTGCAGTGTCTCATATGGTCAAAGTCAACTCATCACTTGAAGGATTCTGCATCAAGTCTATACATCGACTGTCTTGCTTTAGCTTAAGTCTGTACAGAGTCAGCATCTCGTTGACCGTCTCTTGTTGTGTCCTCATGTTATTTCTGTGTTTGTGTCTTCGTGTTGTTTTTACGTCTTCGTGTTATTTTTGTGTTTGAGTCTTCATGTTGTTTCTGTGTTTGTGTCTTCGTGTTGTTTTTTTTTATGTCTTCGTGTTACTTCTTTCTATCTTCGTCCAAGTTTCCTCTGATCGCGTGTTTTACTACCGTTTTACTCCGTGTTATTTCCTTCTCACCTCGTGTTGTTCTTATCTGACTTCGTGTCATTCCCTTTGTAGTGTTAGCTTTGTTACTGTGGTACCTCGTGTCGTTCTCTCTTCACCTCATACTATTTTCATCTGACTTCGTGTCGTTCCTTTTGTAGTGTTAGCTTTGTTACTGTGGTATCTCGTGTCGTTCTCTCTTTATCTCGTGCTGTAGTCATCTTATGTACCTCGTGTCATTCTCAGTATAGTGCACCTTTTGTTGTTCCTACACACCTCGTGCAGCTTTAGCTTGAGTGTCAACCGACTTATTTCAGGTATATATATATAGAGAGAGAACCCTGAGTATTAATGGTTTTAATCTCTTTGCAGGAGAAGAAGAAAAACAAAAAAGAAGAAGGTGGTCCGAGGAAGAATATTCCCCAGTGACTGGGTGGCACGTGATCCGAGACTGGAAGGGCAGACAAGATTGTGACACGTGTGCTGAAGCTGGCTGAGAGACTGACACGTGGCCACAAGTTCTGAGCGGGAAATGTGGAAGCCACACACGCCCAGTGCTACCCTCCTGCTGGCTGCTGCTTATAAAAGGAAGCCTTCATCCAACAGATGAACTCTGATCGAAGAAGAAGCCTGGAGAGCAGAAAGCCCTTCGATCCGGAAAAAGAAAAGAGGAAGAAGAGAAGAGAAGAGTCAGAGAGAGCCTGCGAAAGAAGAAGAAAAGAAAGAGAAGAAGAGCAGAAGGAGAAGAAGAGAAAGAGAGAGTTAGAGAGCTCGTGAGGGTAAAGAGAAAAGGAAAGTGAGAGAGAAGAGAAGAGGAAGAGAAGCTTACCTGACGATCTGTCTACTGGACCGTGGATCAAATCCTGGCCAGTCAGCTCCATGCGAGCCACATCTATGTTATCTTTCTTTACAGCTTTCTGATCGCTGTGTATTTTTCCTTTCTTATTTTTCCTTTTTCATTTGGTTTGCTTTGTACTTCCGATCCTCTGGATTGAGGTCGGGTCCCTCCTGGTCTGGAGGAAGAGAGGTCTGCGACCTCTAGTTTGCAAGTGGCTGGAAGTCACTTGTGTGTTCCCTCTGGTTTGGAGGAAGGGAGATATGATCTCCGGTTCTGGGCTTGTGGGTTGCAAGTCCAGGTGTCCCTCCTGATCTGGAGGAAGAGAGGTCTTCGACCTCTGGTTTGCTGGTGACTGGGAGTCACTGGTGTGTTCCCTCCGGTTTGGAGGGAGAGAGACTGTGCGTCTCTAGTTTCCAAGTGGCTGGGAGTCACTTGGGGTGTCCCTCCGGTTGGGGGGAAGAGGGGAGGTTGTTCCCCTGGTCAAGCTGTGTGGCAGCACCTGTTGCAGACTGAGTCTGCGGTTTCTAGCGTGAGCTAGTGGAAGCCACACTCGGGTTGAGTGTGGGGTGGATGTAGGTCTGCTGGACCGAACCACCTAAAAACCCCTTGTGCACTGTGGTTTGACTTGTCTATTTGTGCTTCTGCTAGGTGATTGCATAGGGGCGCTCCATGTGTTTGGCTTCTGGTTGAGCATAAGAGTTTATTAGTTTTCAGATTGACTTAATCTGTCTTGTTAGCATTCCAGTGATCTCACTGTGTGTTTGGTTAGTTCCACAACTGCCATTTAGCCTTCAAGTTTGTTTAGTTTGCGAACTAGCATTTTTAGTGAGTGAAATTTTAACTGGGAGAAAGGTTTTTTAAAAGTCATATTCATTCACCCCCCCCTCTGAATACTGCATCGAACCTAACACTTGGTATCAGAGCCGGTGTCTGCATACAAGGTCCAGCGACCTGCAGATTCGATCTTGTAGTCTTAGGTGCTAATTTATTTTTAGTGCATCAATATTCCTATTGCATTAATTTGTTGTGTTCTCATGACTCATCCACCGATTTTCAGTGGTATGCATTTTAATGCATGGTTCACTAGTCTGAAGAATTATGTCAAATCTGTGAATCCAAACCTGTGGAAAGTAATTTCACATGGTCCTCATGAACTGCCAAAGAAAAAGTCCAAATGGACTGACAGTCACAAGTCTATGCATGAAGAGAATCAGATAGCTATAAATCTAATGAAGGCAGCTACTGATAGAGCCTTTCACTCATGCTTCGTTGATTGCAGTTCTGCTAAAGACATTTTGGATACACTGAAGCGAACTCAGGAGATAGATGTGGACAGCTGCATGATGGCCAACAGAAGAAATCAAAGTGGCAGCGATCAAGGCAGCAATCAAACTGAAGAAGATGATGATGATGAGGTAAATCTCTTCGAGAATTTTTCTCTAGAAGATTGGGAGAATGCATATGCTGAATTATTTGAATCTCATGAACAATTAAGAAAATAATACAAAAAATTGAAGAAGAATAGTAGGTCAGACAGTTTCAATTCTCCATGTGAAAGCTGTGTTGAACTAAAACATGTTCATGATACTTGTATGTCTGATATTCAAATGCTAAAGAAACAAATTTCATTGCTGAAAATTGAGAATCAAGATCATGTAAAAGAAAACTCTGAACTTGAGAAGAAGCTTAGCCAAACTTGTCATGAGTCTGTTCAGAGTAAGGATTTGCTAAAAGAAGTTGAATGTGTTAAATCTGATCTAAACAAGCTGAAAAAGGAGAACACATTGCTGATTGAAAAATTGAATGCCATAAAATCTGTAAACTTACAATTACAGAAAGATCTTGAAAAACAGCAAAAAGATATGAAGGAAATTGAAAATGGAAGGAAGTATGAAGTCAATTCAGAAGATCAGCTTCTAATAAATGAATTGGTTCAGAATGACAAACTTAAGGAAGAAAATGAGAAATTGAAAATGCTGAACTCCACTATGTCTGAGAGACTTCTAGCTTTGGAAAGAGGAAAAAGTATTTGTGTTGAAGATTCTGATAAACTGAGCAATCTGGAACAGGAAGTTGAAAAATACAAAACTGCTAACAATGTGTTAACTGAATGTGTGAATTGCAGTGAGCAAGAGATTGCCAGTTATGAGTTACAAATCACCTCTTTAGAAAAAGAAATCCAAGACTTAAAGAACTCTCTGTCAAAGTTTGTAAGTGGACAAGAAAATCTGGACAGGTTGTTAGGAGTTAAGGTCAATACTCAAAGGGAAGAGTTAGGCTACAACAATGTCAATAAAAAGGCTTTCAAAAATAAGCTAATGACATCTTTTATCAAAGCATCAGATGTAGCAACCACCTCAGAAAATAAACAACCAAATGTTCAGAAGAATCAGAAACAAACTAAAAAGTTGAAAAAGGTTGATGGATCCAAGCTGAAAACTGTTTTCATTAAAACTTCTGAACAGGAAAAGCCTTCTACTTCATCTCCAATTCAGTACAAGGCTAAGAAAACAGGAAAACAGGATAAAAATCAGAAAAGGACTGTAAATCAAAAAATAAATGAAAAGGGTTCATCAGTGTTTGCTGATCACAGTCCTCACACACACTCCATGCATCTAAAAAGAAAATGTCATGCCACTACTGTCATAGATTTGGACATTTAATGCATGAGTGTGAATTAAACGAACTGGATGATTTGAATGCTGAAATGATGAATGCTAGGAAATATCATGATAGAAAACCTACTGTTCATTCAAAGAAAAGTGAATGCTCTCATTGTGGTAGATTAGGCCACATCTTTGCTCAATGTTGGTTTGCTAATGGAAAGAAAAAACCACTCTCACATCATGCTAAATCTTATGCTAACCAACATGCTTTTAATATAAACAAAACTGCTTCTCTGAACCAACATGTCAAATGTTTTAATTCTAACAAGCTTGGGCACAAGGCCACTGAATGTTGGGCAAGCTCTTTTAGAAGGAAGTTCCCTTTCTGCTCCTATTGTGGGAAGCATGGCCATGCAGTTAAGGACTGTTGACATATTCAGGGTAGAAATGTGAATCTCAAACATGCTAAATTCCTTGTAAGACAATTTGTAAAACTTTCATGTTATAACTGTGGGAAGCCAGGTCACAGAGCTGGAGATTGTTGGCATGTTCAAAATAACTCTGCTAAACTTCATGTTGCGAAATTTACATGCCATCTTTGTGGGAAGCCAGGTCACAGGGCTGTAACCTGTTGGCTAGCAGGATATCAAAACCAAACTGGTTTTGGTAAACAGAATTTTTATTCTGTTAACAGAAAATCTCATGTATATGCACATAGAACTCATGCTAACAAGAATGTGCATAAATCAGATCTGAAAACTGCTGCTCCTTGCTATCAAGTTAAAAATGTGCTGAGAAAACCTGCTAGAAGTGATAATGTCATGTCAGGACCCAAGACTTCTTGGGTACCTGTTTGTGCAAAATAAACTTTGTTTTGCAGGTGTGCCTTTGGACTGGAATAAAAGGGGTAATGATCCAAGGCACTCAAGAATGAAAACCCCTTCTGAACTGTTCAGGTAAATTCTCTGCATTTCCCATTTTGAAACTCATTGCATATCTGGTTTGATGTATTCTTGCATATCATGTTCTTAGTTTCATCTAGTGCATGCATATTAAATCTGTTCTTGCATATTCATTCATCATCTGCCAGTTGCATTATGTTCTAATCATGCACTCTGAAATTTCTGAAAATCTGAACTGAATGTGAATATTGTTTGAAATTTGTGTGTTGCAATAGCTCACTGAATATTTTGAATTGCATATAGGACTGCATGTTGAATTATCATGCATGACCTCATCAGTGTCTCATGACAAACATTGTATGTTTTCAGGGGGAGTTAATTGCATGTCCTTGCATAGCATTCAGTGTTGAGTCTTTGCATGCATGTAGTTAATTGCATTACATTTTACTACATTGAAAATACCAAAAAGGGTAATTGAATGCATAGTGTCAGGGGGAGTCAATGCATTGCATGCAGGTGGTCAAGTGCATACATCTCTGTCAGAATTCACTGCATGTTATCCTTGGAAATCCTGAAACTTGCCAGACCTCCTGATATCTTGTTTGTTGTGCATAACCTTTTCCTCATTGTTTTTAAGTGACAAATCTTGATCTTTTCGGAAAACACCGAGCTTCAAAAATCTCTCCTATCAATTGGTATCATTTGGCTTCAGAATTCCATCAGTCTTTCATGAAGATTTCAATGGGACTATCTCGATCATAAATCTGAAAATTCTTGAACTAGAAATCTTCTATTATACGATTTTATGAATGACTGAAATAACTCATGTGGTTTAAGTTTAATGTATTCAATGAGTTTGGATTTAAAATCTCTTAAAAATATCTGAAGCATGTTTAATAAACCTTAACCATCTGTTTCATGCTGTGTCTTGTAAAAAACTTCTGAAATCTGCACTTTTGAATACATGACTTTATTTGGTTAAGTACATGAGATTAATATTATTTTGAAGCAAATGAATGTTTCTGAATTATCTAAAGGGTAGAGTAATTGTCAGAGCAATGACCTTGGTCACTGAGAAACATATGTCCAAGAGACTGTGTCATGAGGTGCCTTAGTTAACTCTGCATAAAATTCATTGAAAATCAGGCAGAGCAATGTCATGCACACTGAGAAATACAACTCACTCATCAAGAAATGATTTGCAGTGTGTCATGATGTGTAAATGCTATCTCTGTTCATATATAGCATGACAGTTAGTCACACTAAGTGCTTAGTGATATTGGCCTCTAATCAAGGTATATCCTCTAGTTACAAGGTGTGCACTGAATTAGAGTGCTCATAAAATTTGTAGCATGAAAAATTGTTGAACAAATCTCAATATCTGAATATTGATGCTAAAATCAAATTGCTACAACTCTAGACAAAATCATATGACTTCAAAATTACTTGATTTCAATACTGATGCATGTAATTCCGAAAGAAGTCAATAAAGTTGATTATGTAAGAGAAAGGAAGATTTATCAAGATAAATATGAGGGTTTGGTTCATTTTTATTAAACCATGGTGTTAGATATCAATACAGAATTTTATTGAAAAACTCTGCATACATCATATTTAAACCATGCTGATCAATAAAATTCATTCATAAGCCCTTATAATGGAAGACTTAGAAATATTCTGATTTGGATTTATGAGAATGACAATTCCTTGAAAACCTGACTGAAATTCTTGTAGTTGAAGCTTCTTTATAAATCTGCTAATTGAACCTCTTCTGCTAATTGACCTGAACTTCTCCTTGTTTGCCCATGTGGTCTCCTTCTCATTCATTTCATAAGGTTCCATTTATTGAGGGGGAGCCTCCTTGTCATATGCATCATGCTACATAGAAGGAGAAGAATTGTGCCCTTGCCTTCATATTTCTGGTATCTGCATCTACATTCATACCCCTTCCCATGGTTTATTTTGAATATACCAAAGGGGGAGATTGTTTGCCTAAGAGGGAGAATATCATTCAACCAGTGCATGCAGGTTCCTTTTGATCATCTCTAACTCATGCTTTTGCTGACACTCTTAAAGGGGGAGAATCATGTTCTTGCAAGGGGGAGAAATTGACTGAATTTTTATACATGCTTTAATTTCTCAAACTATTTTTTTTTGATGAAGTCAAAGGGGGAGAATAGTTTGAGTCATCAGACTGACTCACTGTGTAGTGTTGCCATCATCAAAAAGGGGGAGATTGTTGTGCCCATGTGGTTTTGGTTTTGATGATGGTTTTAATGATGGTTTTGATGATTGGTTTTTGATGTGAGTTAATCACTGTGAGTCATCCTTCTGTGTGAGTCATTATGTTGTTATTCAGTCTATCAAATGTTCAGTCATATTGCTGCTCAGTTTAGTTTAACATTTTTGATGTTCAGTCGTGTTAACTGATGCATAATGCATTCTTTGCTACACTCTGCTTAGTTAGTATGAACAGTAGTGGGTCGACCCACTCTTGCTGATGCGTCGACTCATCAGAACACTGATTGTCTGGTTTGTCTAACTTCAAGTCTACACATCATCAGTTGAACGTTAAGTGTATACGTTGCAGCGTCAACTCATTGGGCTGCAGTGTCAACTCAGCAAGTATGCACATCGCCTTCAGGCCTTCAAGTCTATACTCTCTATACTCATTCAAGTCTGTACACTGGTTTTCATGCATGTTAAACTCCAAGTCTATACAGCCTGCCTCTTCTACTCAGTGTACATACTTATTCATTTGCTGTTTCAAAGTCCATACAATAATGGCTGTTGAACTGTGAAGCCTATACATTGTCTGATCATTCATCTTCATGTCTATACAACGCTAAGTCAATACATTGAACTGTTCTCCAAAGTCTGCACAATGGTCTTCACACCTGAAGTATGTACATCCACAGTTAAACTTGAAGTCTGCACATTGGTCTTCGAATTCAAAGTCTGTACATTGGGTTTTCACATGAAGTATGTACACCCGTTCACTGTTGAAGTCCATACACTGGTCGGTGGAATTTGAAGTATGTACACTGACTCGTTTCATTTCCTCAGAGTCTGTACATCCACAGTGAAATCCAAAGTCTGCACATTGATCTTCGAATCCAAAGTCTATACAATGGTCTTCACACTTGAAGTCTATACATTCGATGTGCATAGTTGATGTCTATACATTTGCCTCCATAATTCTAAGTCTATACATTCGTTGTAGAGATCTCTGTCAAGTCTATACATTGGCCCGTCTCTTGCAGTGTCTCATCTGGTCAAAGTCAAATCATCACTTGAAGGATTCTGCATCAAGTCTATACATCGACTGTCTTGCTTTAGCTTAAGTTTGTACAGAGTCAGCGTCTCGTTGACCGTCTCTTGTTGTGTCCTCATGTTATTTCTGTGTTTGTGTCTTCGTGTTGTTTTTACATCTTCGTGTTATTTTTGTGTTTGAGTCTTCATGTTGTTTCTGTGTTTGTGTCTTCGTGTTGTTTTTTTTATATCTTCGTGTTGCTTCTTTCTATCTTTGTCCAGGTTTCCTCTGATCGTGTGTTTTACTACCGTTTTACTCCGTGTTATTTCTTTCTCACCTCGTGTTGTTCTCATCTGACTTCGTGTCATTCCCTTTGTAGTGTTAGCTTTGTTACTGTGGTACCTCGTGTCGTTCTCCCTTCACATCGTGCTGTTTTCATCTGACTTCGTGTCGTTCCCTTTGTAGTGTTAGCTTTGTTACTGTGGTACCTCATGTCGTTCTCTCTTTATCTCGTGCTGTAGTCATCTTATGTACCTCGTGTCGTTCTCAGTATAGTGCACCTTTTGTTGTTCCTACACACCTCGTGCAGCTTTAGCTTGAGTGTCAACCGACTTATTTCAGGTATATATATATATATAGAACCCTGAGTATTAATGGTTTTAATCTCTTTGCAGGAGAAGAAGAAAAACAAAAAAGAAGAAGGTGGTCCGAGGAAGAATATTCCCCAGTGACTAGGCGGCACGTGATCCGAGGTTGGAAGGGCAGATAGGATTGTGAGACGTGTGCTGAAGCTGGCTGAGAGACTGACACGTGGCCACAAGTTCTGAGCGGGAAATGTGGAAGCCACACGTGCCTAGTGCTGCCCTCCTGCTGGCTGTTGCTTATAAAAGGAAGCCTTCATCCAACAGATGAAGTCTGATCGAAGAAGAAGCCTGGAGAGCAGAAAGCCCTTCGATCCGGAAAAAGAAAAGAGGAAGAAGAGAAGAGAAGAGTCAGAGAGAGCCTGCGAAAGAAGAAGAAAAGAAAGAGAAGAAGAGCAGAAGGAGAAGAAGAGAAAGAGAGAGTTAGAGAGCTCGTGAGGGTAAAGAGAAAAGGAAAGTGAGAGAGAAGAGAAGAGGAAGAGAAGCTTACCTGACGATCTGTCTACTGGACCGTGGATCAAATCCTGGCCAGTCAGCTCCATGCTAGCCACATCTGTGTTATCTTTCTTTACAGCTTTCTGATCGCTGTGTATTTTTCCTTTCTTATTTTTCCTTTTTCATTTGGTTTGCTTTGTACTTCTGATCCTCTGGATTGAGGTCGGGTCCCTCCTGGTCTGGAGGAAGAGAGGTCTGCGACCTCTAGTTTGCAAGTGGCTGGAAGTCACTTGTGTGTTCCCTCTGGTTTGGAGGAAGGGAGATATGATCTCCGGTTCTGGGCTTGTGGGTTGCAAGTCCAGGTGTCCCTCCTGATCTGGAGGAAGAGAGGTCTTCGACCTCTGGTTTGCTGGTGACTGGGAGTCACTGGTGTGTTCCCTCCGGTTTGGAGGGAGAGAGACTGTGCGTCTCTAGTTTCCAAGTGGCTGGGAGTCACTTGGGGTGTCCCTCCGGTTGGGGGGAAGAGGGGAGGTTGTTCCCCTGGTCAAGCTGTGTGGCAGCACCTGTTGCAGACTGAGTCTGCGGTTTCTAGCGTGAGCTAGTGGAAGCCACACTCGGGTTGAGTGTGGGGTGGATGTAGGTCTGCTGGACCGAACCACCTAAAAACCTGATGTGACACAAACCCCTTGGGGGTGGCAGCCACTTGACCAATGCACCTTGGACCTAGATTTGCAAGCAATCGAACCGATCGGCGAACCCACTCAAGCGGACTCACCCGTGTAGCGCACACTCGTGCCCGTAGGCAACTCGACGATGGTGGAGAGGGTCCGGGATGGGACCTCGCTGTTCCAGGGTTTGGCTCGCTTGAGATTGAACCCCTAAAGTCCTGGGATGCCCCAATTCTGTGGGCGGCCAGCACGCCAAGGGCGTGGGATGTAGTGGCTCTCTCACAACTCGCTCCGCGGTGGCACTCAAATTGGTGATATTTTGAGATCGGGCACTTACTCACCGACCGACGGCACTAAGAAGCAATACTAGTTAAGCAAGAAGTGCTGACCAAGAGGAGTGCAACCAGAAGCTCACCTGATCGGCGTGAAGATGCCGATCCCGGCCGGAGATGAGGGCGAGCAGGGAAGTGTGGGTTCCCCGCACACTGCACCGATGAAGCTTGATCCCTGTTTAAATTATACAACCACTACGCCTCACACAGGAGGGTGGACTTGGGGTGGGGATTTCTGTAGTACAATGCAAACACTACCTCCACGCAGGGAGGGGCGTTAAGCCAGCCAGGCGGGGAGGGGAGATTCGCTCGAATCGCGCCGACGGATCACCCGACCGAATCTGCCCGTGTCTTGAGCAGCAGGATAGGGGATCGGTGTAGCAGCCTCTGTGCACTCCTATGGACTCAGAACTTGACGAGACTGGCACTGGAACGATGCTGACAGACCCAGGTACGCCTGTGAATTTTTGTGGGTGGTTCCCGCGTCGCCTCTGGTTAGAGTGGACCCCGGAACAGGTGCTCAGAGTTCAGGTTCAGGCTGGCCCAGATTGTTGCAGCTGCTTGTAGAAGGTACCACGATCACTCCCGAAGTCTGAATGAGGCGAGACCAAGTCAAGGACGTCCGTGGATGAGTATTCTTCTAGTAGAAATCAAGAACAGCACCAGAGGATGTCGGGGTGGTGAGGAGGAGTCTGTTGAGTGAGGTAGTGTTGGGGTAGGACCCAAATGGACTGTCTGCGTACCCGTGGGAGAAAAATTGGAAAGAACACTTCCTGATGCCGAACGGGATACCGCTTGTTGGTGGTGGTGGATGACTCGTGGATGCAGCTCTCAGCCAAGTGGCACCTCCAGAAGTTGAAGGATGTGGCCGTGGGAGCTTCTGCACTGCAGCTCAGGTCCAGGTTCTGGTCCTTGTTGCGCAGTTCGACGAGAACAGGCACCACGAACTGTAGCAAAGTCGGAATGAGATGATTCCACCTCTCTTGCGAAGAAGACTCGCAGAACTTTCCGGCGATGTATGGTGTACCTCCATAGGATGTCGGACGACTCTGAAGAAGCCTCTTCAAGTTGAGCTCCAACTGCTGCCTGCGAATTGAGATGGATAGGGTGGTGAAAGGTGATGGGAGACGTAGTAGATGGGGTGGGAAATGGGGTGGATGGGTGTGGGGATGGCACCTGACTATGTGGGGGTCTGTTAGGGGATGATACAAGGTGTGGGAGGGGCAGAAAGGGGGCTGGGAGGTGGTCTAGCAAGTGGAGGAAGGGGGAGCTGCGAATTTGGGTTGGGAATGAGAGAGGGAGGAGAGATCTCTCCTTTGGTTTGAATGTGTGGTTAATGGAGGGTTTAATTCTGGTCTAGGGAATGGGAAGGGGTGTCTTGGGGATGTGAATGGGTGCTTGGGAGATGGGATTCTCCCTTGGGAAAATGAAAGGTTGTATGGGGAAGGGGAAAGGTTGCTTGGGAGGAGGGAGAGGTGCCTAGGAGAAGGGGATTCCACCTAGGGGTTGGAGGGGGATTAAATGAGAGGTATGGGGAAGGGGGAGGGGTCTTAATTAGAGGTGAATAGGGAGGAGAGAGAGTGAATTTCAAAATTTGGAGAGAGGAGGAGAGAGAATGGGGTTCGCCCCCTTTAGAGAGAGAGAGAGAGAAATAGAGCTAGAGAGAGAGGGAGAGAGATGCACAAATGCTTTGGCAAACTTTTATCAATACTTCATTAGCTTACAAATGAGGGATTGGGGTCCTATTTATAGGAATCCCACAATTACACATAAGTCCCTGACTCTTGGACTACTAACACTAAACCAAGGGGAAGGGGGCGCCCCTGGGCCTAGCCCATATAATTGGGCCCAATAACACACATAATGACTTAAGACTTAGGTAAATAGCTACCTCACCTAGGTATTGGACTCAAATAAAAGGAAAAGTACATGATAAGAAAATGAAAATTACATCATATGACTCGAAATAAAGTGGTGAACAAGATGTAGCATGGGTGGCGAGCATCGGGATCCTTGATCAAATGAAATTGCTAGTGATGTCCTCATCATACCCCCGGGGCACGAAAAACTCGACTCCGTCGAGTATGGGCCCACCAGGGAAGTGGTCCTCTCAAGCAGCTCAGAGTGAGCCTCAACCTCCAAACTCAACCCTGCCGTCCGCAACCAGAGACGGTCCTTCATCCTCTCGAGGCGGCTCAGGCGCACCCTCTTGCTGGCGATGGAACCCTGCTTGCCTAGTTTTGCCTCCGTGTGCACATGTCGGACTCTCATGCTGATTTTTGGTGGCTCTCCGAGGGTGTCCCTCTCAAAGGAAGATAAAGGCTCGAGGCACTCACTAGGATGCACCGCGGTGCCCATATAGGGTGCCGGATCCGCCACGTGGAAAACGGGGTGAATCCCAAAACCTATTAGTAAGTCCAACCCGATGGCCGGGTTGCCAAAGTCACTCGAAACTTGGGAAGGTCCAAGTCCTCGTGCCCTCGAATTGGAGGTGACCCTAGGGTAGAGCCACTCCAATGCCATCATCACCAGTTTGCCTACTTGGAATTCCAAGTGGCGCTTGCGAGCTCTTGTCCGCTCTTTGTGAACCTCACCGCTCGTCAAGAATTGCTTGCGTGTATGCTCATGCCATGTATCATAATGCGGTGAGTGGGTGTGAAAGAGGATAGCATGCAAAGGTGGACCGGGGCAACTGTAAATTGACCTATCATTCTGTGATGCCATGTGGACCCTGATGAAGTTGGGTGGACCGGGGCAGCCACAAGTGGCCCTATCATGCATGGGCTGCATAACAATGGTTGGAGGGCCATGGTATCTATAGGGAAACCTATCACTCAAAGTGGTGATGAATGCCGGGGGACCCGGACACCCGTAGAGGCTCCTGACATGTATATGATCAATGATGAATGATGGAGGACCAGCACATCCAAATATGAGCTAGTCCTGCATTGGGCGTAAAGTGTGTGTGACATGTATGAGATGACTGGGCTTACTAGCCCTACCAAATGATGCAAAATGTAGTGGCACATGCATTCCCATCAAAATGGCTCCTTCTATGTGTATGGCTTGGTGTGAGAGTTTCCACTCATAGGGGTCAAAGGGGTCTAGGAAAATGGAGTGGGCTTGGTCCAATAAGGTTGGATGGGGTAGGGACAGGTTGGTGGTGAGTAAGGTGGGTGGGTATAGGAAGGGATCGAAGGGGTCATGGTAAGGGTCACCTAAGGAGAGGAACCCTAGGTCCTTTTGATCCTCACAACCCCTTGATGGTGGATTCTCCTCCTCTAGTAAAGTGATCGGGCCAAAGTTTTTGGTGGGATGGTCGGCCATGAATGGAGGACTAGATGTTCTACCCGAGACAAGCAACTCTAGTTTGTGAATAGCATCGGGCTCATCGGGTGTAGGGAGGAGTAACAGAAGGTCACTAGTGTAGCAACCCACAGTGTAAATGGAGGAGATGGATCTGACACATAGGTGTAGGAGGTCAAGGCTCCTAGGTCGGTCGGTTATTGTAGACATCATGCCAGTTAGCTCCATTTGCCAAACTATACCCTTAAGAAGATCCCCTAATGTTTCCACTTGATAGGATGATTGGATTGTGGTGTGATAGGTGGATAAGGGTACTATGGGAAGGTTTTGTTCCATAGAAGGGCAAACATGGGCCATGAGATCTCTAAATGGGTTCTCCTTTAGCCAACGTAATAGGGGTTCTCCTAAGATGAGCTCGGCCCCTACTAGGGAGGGTGGTGTAAGGTGAAGACCACTATGTGAAGTGTCTTCTTCTTCCTGGACATGGGTGATCTCCATGGCAGGGGTTGGGTCCGGAGTATTCACCATTATGGGGTCGGGTATGGTTTTTTCTACCAAGGAGGTGAGCGGGTCCACTAAGGGCGAGATGAAAATGGTTGGTGTATGGTGTACCCAGGGTGGTGAGTGAGGCCGGACTTGGGTTGGGGTTGGGAGTGGAAGTAGCGGGGGCCTAGGTTTGGGTAGGATAGGAGTTGGAAGTGGAAGGTGGGTTGGGTGAGTAACTTTGGGTTGGGGAGTGGTGGCTGTCACGGGCCTAGGTGGAGGGGTGGACATGGGGTCCACGGGGGTTTGAATGGTGAGGGTGGAGTGAGCCATGATGCTTCTTCCACCTGGGATGGGAACTTCTCGGCCTAACCCATGACATTGTGATTCATATTCTTCTTCCCAATCTAGTGGAGCCTCATAGTCTTCGGTCACCTCCTTAAGTTCCTTTTGGAAAGGGGTGGAAGGAGGATTTTTGGAAGTTTGTGGGGTGTGGGTTTGATGGAGAATTTTGGGTTGGGTGGTGGAGAAAGGAGGAGTGGGAGTGCTCCTCGGGTTATGGTTCTCAAGGTAGGAGTGGGAAGGTTGGGGAGTGAAGATCTTCCTAATCTCAATCCTTATCTCTTCCAACAAATCTAGGGGTCCTTTATGTGGTGGGGTTTGGGTCCTAATGGAGGTCTTGGGTTGACTGGGAGGGAAAGGGGGAGTGGGAGTGCTCCTCGGGTTATGGTCCTTACAGTGGGAATGGGAGGGTCGGGGAGCGTAGATCTTCCTAAGTTCCTCCTTCATATCATCCCACGAAGAAATGGGCTCTTGCCTCCTAACCCTTCTTAATCCCTCTATGTGTTCCCACTTACTCTTAGCTTGACCTTGAAATCATCCCTTGGCCTTGCGGACTCTTGCGGGTCCATATACCCAAGTCCTTTCAAAATATCTTTCTATGGTAGTCTCCCACCTAAGATAATCACTAGAATGTGATCCGTCAAAGGTAATGTCCTCATCTAGAATGAAATCCATGGGTGGTGAGTAGGCTAAGTAGGTGGCCAAGATGATCGGGGGAATCAATGCAAGGGTCGGATTGATGATGACTCCAATGCAAGCATGCCCTAGGACTTGACTTGATAGAGACAAGTCAATGACTTGCTCTGATACCAACTGATGTGACACAAACCCCTTGGGGGTGGCAGCCACTTGACCAATGCACCTTGGACCTAGATTTGCAAGCAATCGAATCGATCGGCGAACCCACTCAAGCGGACTCACCCGTGTAGCTCACACTCGTGCCCGTAGGCAACTCGACGATGGTGGAGAGGGTCCGGGATGGGACCTCGCTGTTCCAGGGTTTGGCTCACTTGAGATTGAACCGCTAAAGGCCTGGGATGCCCCAATTCTGTGGGCGGCCAGCACGCCAAGGGCGTGGGATGTAGTGGCTCTCTCACAACTCGCTCCGCGGTGGCACTCAAATTGATGATATTTTGAGATCGGGCACTCACTCACCGACCGACGGCACTAAGAAGCAATACTAGTTAAGCAAGAAGTGCTGACCAAGAGGAGTGCAACCAGGAGCTCACCTGATCGGTGTGAAGACGCCGATCCCGGCCGGAGACGAGGGCGAGCGGGGAAGTGTGGGTTCCCCGCACACTACGCCGATGAAGCTTGATCCCTGTTTAAATTATACAACAACTACGCCTCACACAGGAGGGTGGACTTGGGGTGGGGATTTCAGTAGTACAATGCAAACACTACCTCCACGCAGGGAGGGGCGTTAAGCCAGCCAGGCGGGGAGGGGAGATTCGCTCGAATCGCGCCGACGGATCACCCGATCGAATCTGCCCGTGTCTTGAGCAGCAGGATAGAGGATCGGTGTAGCAGCCTCTGTGCACTCCTCCAGACTCAGAACTTGACGAGACTAGCACTGGAACGACGCTGACAGACCCAGGTACACCTGTGAATTTTTGTGGGCGGTCCCCGCGTCGCTTCTGGTTAGAGTGGACCCTGGAACAGGTGCTCAGAGTTCAGGTTCAGGCTGGCCCAGATTGTTGCAGCCGCTTGTAGAAGGTACCACGATCACTCCCGAAGTTTGAATGAGGCGAGACCAAGTCAAGGACGTCCGTGGATGAGTATTCTTCAAGTAGAAACCAAGAACAGCACCAGAGGATGTCGGGGTGGTGAGGAGGAGTCTGTTGAGTGAGGTAGTGTTGGGGTAGGACCCAAATGGACTGTCTGCGTACCCGCGGGAGAAAAATTGGAAAGAACACTTCCTGATGCCGAACGAGATACCGCTTGTTGGTGGTGGTGGATGACTCGTGGATGCAGCTCTCAGCCAAGTGGAGCCTCCAGAAGTTGAAGGATGTGGCTGTGGGAGCTTCTGCACTGCAGCTCTGGTCCAGGTTCTAGTCCTTGTTGCGCAGTTCGACGAGAACATTCACCATGAACTGTAGCGAAGTCAGAATGAGATGATTCCACCTCGCTTGCGAAGAAGACTCGCAGACCTTTCCGGTGATGTATGGTGTACCTCCAGAGGACGTCGGACGACTCCGGAGCAGCCTCTGCAAGTTGAGCTCCAACTGCTGCCTGCGAATTGAGATGGATAGGGTGGTGAAAGGTGATGGGAGACGTAGTAGATGGGGTGGGAAATGGGGTGGATGGGTGTGGGGATGGTACCTGACTATGTGGGGGTCTGTTAGGGGGTGATACAAGGTGTGGGAGGGGCAGAAAGGGGGCTGGGAGGTGGTCTAGCAAGTGGAGGAAGGGGGAGCTGCGAATTTGGGTTGGGAATGAGAGAGGGAGGAGAGATCTCTCCTTTGGTTTGAATGTGTGGTTAATGGAGGGTTTAATTCTGGTCTAGGGAATGGGAAGGGGTGTCTTGGGGATGTGAATGGGTGCTTGGGAGATGGGATTCTCCCTTGGAAAAATGAAAGGTTGTATGGGGAAGGGGAAAGGTTGCTTGGGAGGAGGGAGAGGTGCCTAGGAGAAGGGGATTCCACCTAGGGGTTGGAGGGGGATTAAATGAGAGGTATGGAGAAGGGGGAGGGGTCTTAATTAGAGGTGAATAGGGAGGAGAGAGAGTGAATTTTGAAATTTGGAGAGAGGAGGAGAGAGAATGGGGTTCGCCCCCTTTAGAGAGAGAGAGAGAAATAGAGCTAGAGAGAGAGGGAGAGAGATGCACAAATACTTTGGCAAACTTTTATCAATACTTCATTAGCTTACAAATGAGGGATTGGGGTCCTATTTATAGGAATCCCACAATTACACATAAGTCCCTGACTCTTGGACTACTAACACTAAACCAAGGGGAAGGGGGCGCCCCTGGGCCTAGCCCATATAATTGGGCCCAATAACACACATAATGACTTAAGACTTAGGTAAATAGCTACCTCACCTAGGTATTGGACTCAAATAAAAGGAAAAGTACATGATAAGAAAATGAAAATTACATCATATGACTCGAAATAAAGTGGTGAACAAGATGTATCATGGGTGGCGAGCATCGGGATCCTTGATCAAATGAAATTGCTGGTGATGTCCTCATCAAAACCTCTTGTGCACTGTGGTTTGACTTGTCTATTTGTGCTTCCGCTAGGTGATTGCATAGGGGCGCTCCAAGTGTTTGGCTTCTGGTTGAGCAGAAGAGTTTATTAGTTTTCAGATTGACTTAATCTGTCTTGTTAGCACTCCAGTGATCTCACTGTGTGTTTGGTTAGTTCCACAACTGCCATTTAGCCTTCAAGTTTGTTTAGTTTGCGAACTAGCATTTTTAGTGAGCGAAATTTTAACTGGGCGAAAGGTTTTTTAAAAGTCATATTCATTCACCCCCCCCTCTGAATACTGCATCGAACCTAACACTTGGCAGTAATCACTCATCTTCCTTTCTGGTCTCTTCATTTTGATGGTGCTCTCAATTCCCAGGGCTGTGGAATCGGCGCCGTTCTCCTCACTCCGGAAGGGATAACCATCCCTATTGCTTACCAACTCTCATTCCCTGCCATGAATAATATAGCCGAGTATAAGGCTCTCCTTACCGGTCTAAAGCACGCCTACCTCATGGGCGCGCGATTCCTAAACATCATAGGAGACTCTCAATTGGTGCTGCGTCAAGTCCTGTCAACTTACCGCACCTGTGACCCCAAGCTCAAGCCCTATCAAGATCTGGTCACGCTCTTGGCTAGGCAATTCCGGAAGCTGATCTATATTCATAGTCCTCGTTCTCAGAACATCCTGGCTGATGCACTCGCATCACTCGCTTCTTCTCTTTCATTCCCCCTCAGTCGTGCCACTGAGACCATTATGGTCCAGCGGTTGGATGCTCCTTCCCTTCAGGATCCCTGGTTCGACAACCTTAGGAAATCTGCAGAAAGGAAGACAGAGAGGGAAGAGGAGAAAGAAGTTTCGTTAACTGAGCTCGAGGAGATCATTGAAGAAGAAGAATTGCCGTGGTATTATGAGATTGAGCAGTATTACAGGGATGGTTCCTTTCCCGAGATGGCGAACGTCGAGCAGTGCAAGGCCATTAGAATAGCCGCCTCCAGATACACGATTATCGCTGGAGAGTTGTATAGGCGAGCTCTCAATGGAGTTCTAATGAGGTGTTTGGATGACGATGAGGCTTGGAAGGTAGTAGAAGCCGCTCACTCCAGCGAGTGTGGAGGGCACGTAAATGGGCAGGTGTTGGCGAAGAAGATTCTTAGGCAGGGCTATTACTGGCCAACCCTAGAAGAAGATTGTTCCACCTATGTCTGTAGGTGTCTTCAGTGCCAGCTTCATGTCGACAAGATCCATGCTCCTGCTTCTTCTCTCCATCCTCTTTCTGCTCCTTGGCCATTCTCCATGTGAGCCTTTAATATCGTTGGACCTCTCGGTGACCAGAATTCCGCAGTCAAATAGAAGTTCTTCATTCTGAAGGCTACAGAATACTTCACCAAGTGGGCGGAAGCTGAAGCTTATGTAGAGATCAAAGTCACCACAGTATGCCGCTTCATCCTGAAGAATATCATCTCGCGGTTTGGAGTGCCAAGTGATATTGTCACCGATAATGGACCTCAATTTATTTCTCAGGAACTTCGGGACCTCTGTAAGATGTTTAATATTTCATTGCATCATTCATCACCATACTAGCCCCAAGGTAATGGCCAGGCTGAGGCCACGAACAAAACTCTTCTAAAAATTATCAAGAAAACATGCGAGTCACACAAATTTGCGGATTGGGCTGACAAACTGATAGAAGCTCTATGGGCTTATCGCACCTCCGTCCGTACTCCCACGGGGCAAACTCCTTTTGCTCTCACCTATGGGATGGAGGCGGTACTCCCGTACGAGATCCTGATCCCTTCCCTAAGAGTGCAGCTAGACAAGGAACTTAATCTCGACGAGCGTCGAGAGGCATTGCTAGTCTAACTGGAACTCTTAGACGAGAAGTGGCTTAACGCGGCCAATCACGTCTCGGTTTATCAAAAACGGGTCTCGCGGTATTTCCAATAGAAGGTTATTGAAAAAAAATTCCAAGTGGGTAGCATGGTTTTGAAACGTAAATTTATCAGATCAGCAGGTCCCAGGTCTAAGCTGCAACCTAACTGGGAAGGGCCATTTATAGTTAAGGAAGTCTATCCGGGTAACGCGTATCGTTTAGTGAACGCGGAGGGTGAAGAATTGCCGAATCCGTAGAATGGGCTATATTTAAAGCGCTTTTATCCATAGAGTCAAGCCAGCGATAGCCCGACGGCGGGGTATGCCTTCACCTGATCACGAAAGGAGAGCCCCAGTCCAACATCTCACACACTACACGATCGCCTGTGGTTCGGTTTTCTTCTTTTTGCGCAACACTATTTCTCCCTTGGCCATGCTTAGGGGAGGGTAACGATCCTTGTTTTTCTTCTCTCTCGGCTGAAAATTGGGGCAAGTGGTGAATAAGGGGGTGAGAACTGATCTAGACCCCCCAATAAAAGAGGTCTCAAATAGGGACAGTCCGTTACGACCTTATTCCGCAGGATAAAAGAGAAACAAAAAAGAAAGAAAAGAAATAGAGAAAAGGGGCAAAAATCAAAAATCAAAGCTAAAAGCTCGCAAGCTTGAAGCTCTCAAAAGTTTGAAAGTCCCCAAAATAATGAAACTAGGCATGGCAAGAGTGGCAGTACAGTTTTCCCGCGGGACGTTATGAGCCCGGTCGTATGCGTGCCTAGAGAGGATGTAGGTTCGATGACGGACACAAAGCCCCGGCGCAACAGACCAAAATTCTTTGAAAAAGGGGTGTCGTGAGAAGAACTCAAGCTTTAAAAATCTCTATACCTATCACCAGCTTTTCTGCTAAATCTTGTTTTATTTTCCAAGGAATGGATCCCACCTCGGGTATGGTCTCGGTAGAGGCACCGTTAAGCGAAATTGGCCTCGGCCACGGTGGTCCCTTTTAGCACATGTTGGACCTGGGAGACCCGTAGTGAGATGGGAGATTCCCCGTTGTTAGGTTTAAGTTGGTTTCAAAACCAAAAAAACCAAAAAAAATCAAATATTTCAAAACTAAAAAAAATCAAATATTTCAAAATGTAAAAAAATCAAACATTTCAAACTCCAAAAAATCAAATATTTCAAAACCCAAGAAATCAAATATTTCAAAATCTAAAAAAATTAAATATTTTAAAACTAAAAAAAAATCAAACATTCCAAAATCCTTAAATATTTTCAAAAATACAAAAAAGGGTTTTTGATTTGCATTCATAGCATCCATTGCATTCATTATCATTTTGTTTGCCTATCTAATAAGGCTTACCCCCTTGACCAAAAATCAAGAACTGGTCATTCCCTAACTTGCTACAGGCAAGGGGTTAAGCCTAAAACAGATTTAATATGTCTTTTCTTTTTGTGTTTGTGCGTATGCAGGGACAGGTTGAAGCTCAAGGCTCAGCACTTCATCCTTCGCACGGCTATTTGACAATCGTTCTATTAATTTCAACGGTCTTGGCCGGACCATCTAACCATTCACACGGTTTTAAATCAACTCCGCTCAACCCCCTCCTATCAAACCCGCTGTAAATCTGATGCACGGCTCTAAGAGAGCTGTCCTAATCTCTGAGCGATCTATGTGCGATCGCGTAAATGCTGAAGTCATAACCCTCACTCAATCATACAGGAAAAGCCCAAAATCAACTCAAATCCAATCATCAGCTTTATTCATTTATCAAACTCGCTGAGCATACGTCTTTACATCAACATCATCATGAAAAGAAAGAAGGAAAAATCACTCAGTCCTCCGTTGGGCATCCCTGCGGGGACGTATCTCTCTCAGCTCTCTAACATAGGCCTGGCGTGTCGCCGGAATCTCTGCAACCTCTGCTGGTAGGGTAAGCACCCTACTCACCTCCCACATGATCAGGGCACTCCTGACCGTCTGCTCATCCTCCTCCGTGCCGATCCTCCTCGCCTATAGTGCGGGAAGGTGGGGTAGTGCTGGTAGAACAGTCCGGGGTAGTCCAACCTATAGGTAGCACCGGTGCGGGCTGTACATCGCCAGTGCGGTGTCGCTCACGAGCCTCAGATTCAAGCCTGGCCTCCTGGGTACTCTGACAATGGTGTCACAGAGGAAGTCCGGGCGCATCACGAACCAATCCAGGGGCAGCCTGTTGATGTGCAATCGCCACTCGTCCATGGTCTTCTTCTCTGCTGTCCTGCACTCTACCTGTGGAGAGAACCCGAATGCGCCGCCTATGAAGAAGAGAGGGTGGCTCCCAAAGATCCTGCTAGCTGAAGTGACATCCTCCTTGTAAATAAATTTCATCTTGACACCCATCCAACACTCTAAGAGTATCATAGAACCAAAGAGAGGACCACCTAGAGCTGCTGAGGTGAGGCCCTCGTATAGGTAGGTAAGGATGGCCTGGGAGATGGAAAGACCCTGCCATAAGCCGCTAATGGTACTAAGAAGGGGAGTCTCTAGCACATGGTCAACTGAAGGAAAGAGGATAGCCCCGCACAAGCAAATGGACGCGACCTTGGCTATGGCCTCATCCCACCAACACCGGTTCCTACAATGCTCAATTACCCACTGGCTAAGAGGAAGAAGGTGGATCTGACGTGGGCCTATGAAAGTGTGGACGTCCCTGCTATCCGGTATGAACCCTCCCAAGATGAGCCTAGGGTCAATAGGGGCAATGGTGTGACACACTCAGTCTTCCTCTCCTACCTGGGACCTAGGGAAAGAGAAGTAGGTCTCTACCTCCTCTAGTAGGATAGTGGCCTCAAATGATGGAAATATGAATGTATGGGTCTGAGGGTGCCAGATTTCTACTAAAGCCGAGATGCTGTGCCAGTCAAGAGAAAGCTTTGGGTAGTTCTGACCTAGTACTAGGAGAGGTTGTAGGTGCCAAGATCTCAGAATGGATGTCACTCCTAGGGGCAATGCATGGACCATGGGAGCTATCCACTTCAAAGTGGAATAGCGCCTAGGGCCAGGGAGAAGCTGAGATGGAGAAAAAAAGAAGAAAACCCATAAGTAAATGAAAGATTTGAACTGAAGGAATATATGATAACTTACCTCCCTCAGAGGGCTCGAGCTGAGATATCGTGGGATGGAGGTCAGCCATTGGAGCGCTTCTCGCTCCTTTCTAGCTTGTCTAGGGCCCTCAGAAGATGCTCCCTCCATGGAACTCCCCTCTAAGGCCCTCTTCATGATGGTTTGGTGAAGAATAGCAAGGGTTTTAAGGCTTAGAAGAGGGAGGATGGGTGAATCACGAATTTAGACTCTCCTCCTACTTATAGGGCTTGGTTAGAGGCCTACACCCCTTAGCAGTGAGTTTGGATAAGTTTAGGCAGGGATAAGATAGCTTTGGATTGAGTTAGAGTGGCTTGCCGTCGGTTTAGGACTCTCCAGGAGAGTCCCATTCAAATTCGCAGGACGTCCATTTGGACGGTCTTACGATAGACTGCCTATCTCATTGAGCGGTCCTATGGGGACCGTTTATCACTTTCCAGAGAGTTCGAGTGCTGGAGTTTGAGCGGGTTGAATGAGACCATTTTTATGATTATGCGGGCTATTATCAATTGTTCTGCTAGTTGCACGGTGTCCAGAAGATCGTTTAATTCTCCTTTTGACGGTCTACTCAGGACCGTGTGTCTCTTTGGGCGGCCCACTGAAGACCGGTTCACTGATCTGAAGCCTTGATTCCACAAGTTGTGCACCTGTGCCACTATTAGTCGTGTCCGTCCCTCATCTCACTCAGTTGGCATCACTCATCTCACTCATTTGGCGTCCCTCATCTCACTCATTTGGCGTCACTCATCTCACTCAGTTGGCGTCCCTCTTCTCACTCATTTGGCATCTTTCTCTCACTCAGTCTGTCGTGTCTCTCTCCTCACTCACTCACTCGTGTCATCTCTCTCTCTCACTCTGTCGTGTCTCTCTCCTCATTCACTCACTCGTGTCGTCTCTCTCTCTCTCGCGCGTGTCCGTCTCACTCGTGTTGTAGTTGTAGTCAGTAAGTCAGTGTCTGATGCGCTCGACAGTCGTCGTTTAAAAATGCCGTGCCACACAAATTTCAAAATTTATAACCGCACTCACTCACTCGAATGATGTTGAAAATACGAGTACAGTGGTGAATACGGGTCGATCCCACGGGGAAAGAATAGTTGATTTTAGCTCAAGTTGGAAATACCCTTATGTTTGGAAATTCAAATTTTGTGTTTTGAGTGCGATTATCACTAAGTGGAATTGAAATTGTAACTTTAAATGACAATAGATAAGTAAAGGAAATTTAGCCAATTGATTGAAGAATGCCGTCGTTTCCACGCCGAGCCTTTGATGAAGATCGCTCCGCCTAGGAAGCCGACGCCGTGAGAGGATTCGAAGATAACTTACCGCTTTGGGTATGTGTGATTGAAGAACTTATGAAGAAATGTAAATAGAAACAAACATAACTTGAAAATACATCAGAATTTTGTTGAAAACATGGGGTTGGAAGAAAAAGAAGAACGTGAAATCTAGATGGAATTAGAAGAAATGGAAAACATGAAAGTTGTAGAGAATGAAAATATGAAGAATTTTGATGAAGAATGTAGACACATAAAATAAGAGGAAGATAGTGAAAAATGAGAAAAACGAAAGAACTATCAATTCGGATGAACAGTAACTGACAGAAAAAACAGCACCTTGAAAACTTAATTCTAGAGCTCAAACGAAGAAGAATTTGACAAAGTGTAAGAAGAACAAAAGTTAGATCTACCAGAGAGTAACAACTTTCATGAAAAACTCAGAGTTATTTGAGGACTAGAAAGACTTCAAAATGAAGAAATGGCAGAAGGTATCACCACGGATGAACATTAATTATGTAAAATAGCACTTAAGAAAAATGGGTATTAACTCTATGAATGAAGAAGAATTTGAAGAAATGCTAAACAGAGAAGTTGAAGAACACTTGAAAACGAATAACTTTTGTGAAGACAAGAATTTGAAATGGAAATCACAACAACAAGTAATTGGACCCAGAATAGACTGAATGCTCAAACCAAACTTTCATTAAAACAGATTCAACTTACAACTTTTGCGTCAAATGAACTTACAAATAACACCTTGTGAAACCAAACTAAGGCCAACATGAAATAACTTCAAGAACATAAGGAACTCTCAGCAATCTACTCCTAACATCTCTTCCTTGGCTTCCTAACTCTTAACTTTCATTACAAATGAAGCCCTTATATAGGGTAACAAACTCATTCCAATTGAAACTCTTCTTGCCCATGTGGAACAACTCAAGTGCAACTAATTTTGACCCAAATGTGGGCTGGCATGTGCTTCACACGTTTTTCAATTTTTCTGGAATTTTTTCGGATTTTTATGGGCCTTTTTCTCTTCTTCTTTCTCTCTTTCTCTCTCATTTTCTCTCTCTGGCGGCGCAACGCGCCGACCGCGGCCGCCCGTTCTTCTTTCCCGCCACGTGGACCACCGCGTGGACCGGCCCGCCGTCTGCTGCCGCGTGTGAGCACGTGGGCGCGTGCGCCCACCGTCCACGCCGACCTCGCCTCCGCGTCTGTTGACGCGTGTATCCGACCCGAGCCCGCTACGAGCCCCGCGTCCGTGCCGACGCCACGAACCCCCCCGTCCGCCCCTTCGCCGACCTCGTCGCCCGTGCGCGGGCGGCGAAGGCGGGAAGGGGGCGGGGCGGGTTTGTTTAAACTTTTTTGTTTGTTTTAATATATATATATATATATAATATATAAATATATATATATCTAGTATATATCAGTAGAAAAGTCCAAAAAATTATCAAATAATTTTATTTTTTTTTCTATTTTTTTTCTATTTTCTTTTTGCATAACTTCTTGGGCTTTTGGCCCAATTTCACATGTAATTTTATTTTCTTTTTATTTCTTTTTCTTGGAGCTTTCCTCGTATTGCGTGCCTGCATAAATACACAAAAATTGTTATTAAAATTAGTTAATTTCAGACAATTAAACATTTGATTGAAAATCAATAATAAGTGTGAGAAGTGTATATTTCTTATAATTTACGCTCATAAAAGTGTGTATAATGATGATTTAAGATGTAAAAATACACACTTATCACACCCCCCAACTTACTCATTGCTAGTCCCTTAGCAATGCAATTAATGAAAAATTCAGGACCAACAAGAGATTAAAGTATCCAGGCCTCATTTCCATATCATCTTTCATAGAGTTAACCAAGGATCAGGAATCTGGAATAATTACCACAGACTAGCCGTATATCGAAAATTCAGGTACATGATCAAGAATTCGAATCAAAATTCAGTAGCACTTGTGCATGTGTAATGCTAAATTCACAGTAGAGATAATTGCGTCCTCCAGTTGCTATTCTGAACAAATACCTTTCAATTCTGCACTTCTTAATCAGAACGTTCAGCATACTAGCTTTTTGTCTGCCTTATTGCTATGTCCCTTTTGGGATCACTATATATATATTTTTTCTTTTCTTTTTCTTTTTCCCCTTTTCTTTTCTATACACACATGATGCTGCACTACCCGTCACTGTTTTACGCGAACCTCAACACGTCTCAAGTGAAGTAGGCCCGGTTCCACAGATCCAAGGTCCCTTTTCCTTTTGACGCGAACCTCAACACGTCTTAGGTGAAGTAGGTCCGGTTACTCAGAATCGGAGCATTTTTCATGGTGCTTTATTTTTTTCTCATATTTTTCTATGGCAGAAAGCTTCTAACATATTTCTTCTTCAGAAAATGCAGAATATCAGACAGTCTGTCTAAAATAACAGAAGGCTTGTCCTTCTTGTTTTATTAGCGTGCAACGTGATTTTATTTTTCTTTGAAAGTGCATCTGAACTTTTAAAGAGATTCTTTAAATCAATTTTCCATGGCTAGAGTAAATAAATTATCCATCATCCGAAGAAATGCAACTCGGGGAAAACTGTTGTTTCACATGACAATTCAAGAAAGTAAAAAAAATTTTGTTGAAAGTTTTAGAAATTTTTGACCTTTTGAATATCTCCCCCCCCAACTTAAATGACATTGTCCTCAATGGCATAAACAGTAGAAAGATCAGAGGACATGTAAAGAGATAATATAGTTGGGATGGAAGGATACAACCTGATGGCGGGGTAAAATGACGAGGGCGTCGGTGCAGCTTGGCCTGACAACTGAAAAATAAACATACTAAAACAAGAAATCACATCAGAAGCCAGGAATTAACACAAGGAGTGGGACCCAATGTTCATGCATTTCAAAAGGAATCGACCAATGATGGCAACGTGAGTTACGAAGCCGGATTTCCCGCAGAAATGTCCCCTCAATGTGTGTGTTATGCGAAAGGTGGCCACAACGGGACAATAAACATAACGAATCTTTGGACCAATAAGAGAGAGAAAGTCAATAAAGCACGTCTCCAACTTGACCACTCCACATAGTAAAGTGGGTGCGAGATTAACGGGAGGATGACATGTCGCAAAGGCTATGGCTAGATGTGATGGTGAGAGATGTAGATCCCTTGCTTTCCAATCCTATAAATACCCCCCCTTCCCACTCGACTGGAGAACATCGAAGTTGTGAGAGTAGAGTCGAGTGAAAAGGTTGCAAAGGGGAGTAGGGAGTGTTGCTTAAGGTTCAGAATGGATGGTGAATCGAGCTTCAGAGCTGAAGGGGAGTCGTCTCGCTCCTCGAAGAGGAGTAGATCGGGCAGTAGTGCCAGGAGATTCTCTGAAGTTGAAGGACTTGTGAGTGAAAGGACTCTTCCACAACTTGTAAGTGATTTCTTTCATTCCTTTCTTCTTCTCTGTTCTTTCTTTGGAAAGCTTCCCATTTCTCACTTCTGGTGTATGTGCAGAGTGTGATGAAGTCACACACCTCGTGGGAGCTGGTCGTGGCTGCATATTGAGGGCTCCCGGACTTCCAGAAAGCGAGGTTGGACGTGATGGGATTCGGGCCCTTTCTCAGAATTGAGCCACTCAAGATCGACCTTGCTTTGATCCAAGCTCTTCGTGAAAGATGGGACCCGGTAAGTAGGGCATTCCTGATGCCGTGGGGGCATATGGTACCCAGCTTGGAAGATGTGGTCCGAATCACGGGCCTCAAAGTGGATGGGGAAGCAGTGACTGGTGTCACCTACGCGGATTACCGTGAAGGTGCCCATAACTTGTTGGGGATGGACTTAGATAGTCGGAAGAACAGGTCAGTAGCCAGGGCATCGATCATGGAAGCTTTAGGGCTTACTGACATGCGTCCGCGTGATGATGAGTCCATAGATGAATTTATGGAAAGGGCAGAAAGAGGTGCCCGTGCTATGTATTGTATGGATACCAGTAATTGGGAGCGGACCAATATGGATCTGAGGAGGTTCCTCCTCTTTCTATTAGGCAAGTTGTTGCTGGGGTCCAAGGGAGACAGTATCCACTGTCATTTCTTAGAACTGCTTGTAGACTTGGAAAGAGTAGGACAATACGCCTGGGGAGCTGCTGTGCTGGCACATCTGTTTACAAGTCTGTCGCAAAGGACAGACAAAGAGATGACACTAAATGGGTTTACGCCTTTAATCCAGGTAATGAAAATTTATTGTTCTTTTTATTTTCTACTTTTTGTTTGTGTTTTCATCAATGACACATGATGGTGTAGCTGTGGAGCTACTATTACCTTCCAATGGGGAGGGCTCGACACTGTCGACCACTGACGGTCCCTCTAGCGAGACGGTGGCAACCCATCATGAGCACTGCACCTTTACCCTACCAATTGATGGTGTTCAGGCGAGAGTTGCAAGAGTTCCCTGCAACGATGGTAGGATAATTATTTTCTCAATTTTTTTTATTTTTTTCATTTGTTTCATTTTTTTTTAACTGAGAAGATACGTGCAACCCATTAAAGGTGAACTGGAGGCCTTTCATGAACATGGTCGATGTTGACCAGCCTTGGGTAGTTGGAAGCCGCGCCCGATTTGGACGGGACCTCTGGCTCCATTGCTTAAATGAAATCGAGCCCCTCAGGCTGCGATTAGCTATGCAGACCCTAGGGCTGGCTCAAGAATGGGTGGATATGACCATGTCACCTAGTGTCGGAAGGCAGACGCGTGGACCAGCCACCTGTGTTGATTGGAGAGTGCGCTTCCCCAAACAATATGAAGATTGGCAACGGGGAGGCACACTCGTGGAATCTCAAGCACAAGATAGCGATGATTACCTACGCCTCTACAGAGCAATGTATGCAGAAAGGCTCCAGCCTGGAGGGCTTGTAGAGGTAAGGAAACCATGTTTGTATCTTCTACATTTTGTTGTTTTTAATTTTTTTTTCTTTGTTTGTGAACTCAAAAGCCATAACTGTAGGATGTCCGTGATACTATAATAACGAACTTACGAGCTCGTCTGGCGGACACAGAGCAAGAGCTGAGTGATACCAGAGCGGCTCTAGGTTCATCAGTAAGTATTTCAGTACATATTCCGGGTAGGCTTTGAGATTCGGGGCGCTAACCACTTAATGTTACCACATGTGCAGCGTGCTCAGCTTGATGCAGTTTCTTCGGCGATGGGAGCAGATGGTGTTTCTTCCAGTCTATGGATTCCCACATCCGAGCTGGATCAACTCCACGAGCAACTTGCTCATGCCACACAACGGGCTGCAGAGGCAGAGGGGATGCTTTCTGTACAGGTGAGGATTTCATCATTTAACATCCCTTATTCAAGTATTGCTATTTGCCTGAGATGTAATGTGTGGCAGGAGAAAGAAACACAAGAGGCACTTGCAAATGCCACTCAGAAGGAAGCTAGAATAACTGAGCTGGAAGAAGAACTACAGCGTCGTCCAGATGAGGATTCTTCAAGGGACACTGTGGAGTTGAGAATCACCCTTCAATTAGAAAGAGAAGATAGAGAGAGAGAACGGGCTGAGAGAGAACAGGACAGAGACAGAGAGAAAGCCAAGAGATCGGCCGAGAAAGAGGAAAAGAGGGCCCTGGAGGCCCAACTTTTTGAATTGAGGACTAGTCTCGGCCTAGCCGAGCAATGGCTGAAGGATGGCGAAGAACGCTATCGAAGAGCATGAGAGCGTGGCTTTCGTGTCAGTAGCTTCTTTGCTGCCCCCTCAGATCGGCGTCCATAGTGCGATAGTAATACCGCTGCTCTCGGCTTGGGAATACCCTCTAGAGAATCTTGCCCCAGAGAGCGGCAAGACAAGTAATGTGAAGAAAGAAGGTGGATTCCGATGTAATCTCTTTGTTTGCTTTTGTGTGTAATAAAATACTTTTTGCTTGGCTCTCCGTTGTCCTTATCTCTCGAATCCCTAAACACATCTAATTTCCCACAACAATTTATTACCACACAAAAATCACTTAGGTTGCCTCCTAAGAAGTGCTAACTTTTATGTCGTCAGCCAGACACCATGTAGCTCATTAGCTCATTAACCAACGCGTGGCATTCAGAATGAGCCACCACGTGATCTTGTCTTCCTTCAAATTCCAGCCCTTAATCCATTGGAAGACAAGAGTAGACATGTATGGACCGGGGCTAGAAAGAGGCAGGACTCGCACATGATTGTTTGTAACATTAACCCTGTGTGCGATCCAGTTTTCAGCTTTAGATATCAAAAAATGATCAATGGCCAACAATTTATCAAGATCAAAGTAGAACCCTTGCACCATATCAATCTCTTGGTGCCCTTCACCTGTATCGTCCTTCCTGACTAACTCTTTAGGAATGACTTCCTCCATGGTAACTTGTTCAGGCCTTGGAAGCTTAGGAATGAAATTATCATCCTTCGCCATTTTCCTCTCAGTAATCGCCTCATGAATTCTAAGGGCATTGATCAATTGGTCTTCCTGAGAGGAAGTCAAATCAAAGGTGAATGTGGTTGGCACATCCCCCTCAGGTCCTAGAATGTCGAATTGGAGAGGCTCAACTGGCAGAGGAATCAAAGTAGAAGAAAGTATGAGCCCAGTATCTAACTCATCCACAGATTTAGACTTCATTGAATAGGCTTCAGGGGTCAGATTAAATATGAACTTTTCTAACGAAACCCCTTCATCACACTCATCTCTTAACTGAGGATCATTAACCACATTGCCTACTAATGGGGTGGATAGAGGAAATGCAAATGTTTCCAGTCCGGCCCTTTCATCATAGGCCAGATCAAATGTGAATTCCTCTAAGACGGGCCCATCATCACCCTCATCACTAAACCCAAAATTATCAATCAAATTGTCCATAAATGGGGTTAGTAGATGAAATGTGAACTTTTCTAATAAGGCCCCATCATCATGTTCTTTGAGAGAAGGAGGATATTAAGAGTTTTGTTCCATTAAATCAACAATATTATTACTTACAACGTAATCCTCCTCTTGATTCTTTTCCTTAATTGAGTTGTTTGGGCCATTAATATTCTCAATCTCAAAACATTCAGAAAATGGGGTAATATGATCATCAGTATCCTCGGAGCTACCCCCTTTTTCCTTTCCTTCCTTCATCATGGTATCACGTGTGCGCTCCTCCTCACTGTCAATCGTGATATCCTGAGTCAAAATGACAGGCAGAAGACTGTCATCATCATCATCGTTCACATATTGAGGGGGTGGGTGTAATGTTGAAGGAGAAGGTTGATAAGTAGATTGAGAGTCCATGACTTGAGGTTCAAAATAGTGGCCCGGTGGGTCACCCCTAGTATCAATGCTGATTCCGAAATCTGGGTGAGATGAGTTGGGCGGAGGTGGAGCACACATGGGCCGCTCGTGGGCTGCTTGGGGTGAAAATTCAGACATATGGGCTTGAAATGGTGGATCCATCCAAGGTAAATTTATGTGATTACTCCAGCCAAGATTATCATCATCTATAACATGCTTGAGCTGAGAGAATCCTAGGGAATTTTGGACCTGTGCTTGGATGACTGGAGAGAGTCGGGCTATAGTAGGGCATTCACTCACATGGTGAGTGAGACTGGCACAGAATTCACACACTTCCGTGAAAGTGTGGGTTGGGTTGTCCGCCTATTTGTCATGTCCTACGAGTTGTTGATGAGATGAGATGGAGGCACGATTTATCGAATTTTCACTCAAAATCTCAAATAGATCATATGCCTCATCTTCACTTTTGCTCAGAAATGCCCCTCCACAATATATATCCACCATTTGCCTATCATAATTGGATAGCCCCTCATATAATGCAAATATAATTTGCCATTTGGGCAACCCATGGTGCGGGCATTGACTTATTAAATCCTTCAATCTCTCCCATGATTCATGAATTTGCTCTCCCGGACGTTGAGTAAATCCTGTAATCGCCCTTCTCATCATGTTGGTTCGGCCTGTGGGGTAAATTTTTTTCAAAAATTCTAACTGCATATCTTCCCAAGTCCTGATAATCTTTCGAAAACTCCTTAACCAACATTTTGCTTTATCTTTTAACGAGAATGGAAATAAAATTAGTTTAAGGGCATCATCATTAAAATTCTGAATTTTGATCAGTGAGCAAACTTCTAGAAAATCATCTAGATGCCTATAAGGATTTTCATTGAGATTCCCATAAAAAGATGGGAGCATCTGGATGAGACTAGGGCGAATCTCATATTGATCAACGTGAATATCGGGGAGTTGAATACAGGTGGAGGGCTGGTAAGAAGAAGGATAAAATGCTCCTTCATAGGCGTGGGTTTCCCTCCAAGATGAATGGCCATAAAATGAATTTTTTTTTTACATTTTTTTAAGTATTTCAAATTATATATATATATTTTTTTCAATTTTTCAAAACTGTTTTTATGCAAACACAAACAAGTTAACACAAATTATCCTAATGACCTAGATGCGACTCAGACCTACAAATGTGGTTTCACAAAGTGATTAAAATGAACTTAAATTTACCCTCAGTATGTCCACCGGCCAGGTAAGGGGTGGGGAAGTGGGAGGTTCCCCCTACTTTCGTAGGGACCTTATTATACAAAACCACAATCCCGTTTAAGGCGTTTGCCATCCGACCGTCTTGCCTTAGACACCAATTTTCATAAGAGGATAAACCTAAATATCACAGGAATCATAGTGTGATCCTAGGGCCAACGTCTACTGGCTTTTATTAAGGCCTAGGTAATGCAGAGATGCAAGGAAATTGTGGTTTTCGGGCTAAGGGAGGGTGATGAAATCCCCACCTTATCTTGTTAGGGGTGTTGCCCTTAAAGTATTTTGAAATGAAAATGCACACCACAATTTCAAACAAGGGGTTCTTTATGCAAAAATGAATGCCAGACTGGGATCAGTAGAACGTACCTTGCCCCTCGCGATCTTCAAAATGTAATGCAGAAATTAAACAAAGATAAATTCTAAGCTAAATTATGCATGACCTAGAGCATGAAAGTGTAGTTTCTACTCTTGCAATGAGGTCTTTTATTTGGTACAAATGAAGATTTTTTTTGTTTTTGTTTTTAGTTAATGAACCTAACTAACCAGCATGAAAAATGTTTTCTTTTGTTTTGATTGTTTTTTTATAGAGTTTTCAAGAAATTTTTAGATTTTTGTAAATTTTTTTTTTCAGAAAGTGGAAAGATAGAACATGTTTCTTGATTTCAGCCCTTTAGCAATGCTGCCGGGCTTTCAACAACGTTTCATATCCTTGGAATTTCAGATTCGATCTTCCTCTTTCTTTGTTTTTCAAATTTTTTCGTTTTCCTGCACAAGTAAAGAAAGCAAAAATTAATATACAAATATACAAAGTAAACACAAGAGCATCCAACTATGAAAAGTATCTCCATCCCCGGCAACGGCGTCAAAAATTTGATGCGCTCGACAGTCGTCGTTTAAAAATGTCGTGCCACACAAATTTCAAAATTTATAACCGCACTCACTCACTCGAATGATGTTGAAAATACGAGTACAGTGGTGAATACGGGTCGATCCCACGGGGAAAGAATAGTTGATTTTAGCTCAAGTTGGAAATACCCTTATGTTTGGAAAAGCAAATTTTGTGTTTTGAGTGCGATTATCACTAAGTGGAATTGAAATTGTAACTTTAAATGACAAGAGATAAGTAAAGGAAATTTAGCCAATTGATTAAAGAATGCCGTCGTTTCCACGCCGAGCCTTTGATGAAGATCGCTCCGCCTAGGAAGCCGACGCCGTGAGAGGATTCGAAGATAACTTACCGCTTTGGGTATGTGTGATTGAAGAACTTATGAAGAAATGTAAATAGAAACAAACATAACTTGAAAATACATCAGAATTTTGTTGAAAACATGGGGTTGGAAGAAAAAGAAGAACGTGAAATCTAGATGGAATTAGAAGAAATGAAAAACATGAAAGTTGTAGAGAATGAAAATATGAAGAATTTTTATGAAGAATGTAGACACATAAAATAAGAGGAAGATAGTGAAAAATGAGAAAAACGAAAGAACTATCAATTCAGATGAACAGTAACTGACAGAAAAAATAGCACCTTGAAAACTTAATTCTAGAGCTCAAACAAAGAAGAATTTGATAAAGTGTAAGAAGAACAAAAGTTAGATCTACCAGAGAGTAACAACTTTCATGAAAAACTCAGAGTTATTTGAGGACTAGAAAGACTTCAAAATGAAGAAATGGCAGAAGGTATCACCACGGATGAACAATAATTATGTAAAACAGCACTTAAGAAAAATGGGTATTAACTCTATGAATGAAGAAGAATTTGAAGAAATGCTAAATAGAGAAGTTGAAGAACACTTGAAAACGAATAACTTTTGTGAAGACAAGAATTTGAAATGGAAATCACAACAACAAGTAATTGGACCCAGAATAGACTGAATGCTCAAACCAACCTTTCATTAAAACAGATTCAACTTACAACTTTTGCGTCAAATGAACTTACAAATAACACCTTATGAAACCAAACTAAGGCCAACATGAAATAACTTCAAGAACATAAGGAACTCTCAGCAATCTACTCCTAACATCTCTTCCTTGGCTTCCTAACTCTTAACTTTCATTACAAATGAAGCCCTTATATAGGGTAACAAACTCATTCCAATTGAAACTCTTCTTGCCCATGTGGAACAACTCAAGTGCAACTAATTTTGACCCAAAATGTGGGCTGGCATGTGCTTCACACGTTTTTCAATTTTTCTGGAATTTTTTTGGATTTTTATGGGCCTTTTTCTCTTCTTCTTTCTCTCTTTCTCTCTCATTTTCTCTCTCTGGCGGCGCAACGCGCCGACCGCGGCCGCCCGTTCTTCTTTCCCGCCGCGTGGACCGGCCCGCCGTCTGCTGCTGCGTGTGAGCACGTGGGCGCGTGCGCCCACCGTCCACGCCGACCTCACCTCCGCGTCTGTTGACGCGTGTATCCGACCCGAGCCCGCTACGAGCCCCGCGTCCGTGCCGACGCCACGAACCCCCCCGTCCGCCCCTTCGCCGACCTCGTCGCCCGTGCGCGGGCGGCGAAGGCGGGAAGGGGGCGGGGCGGGTTTGTTTAAACTTTTTTTTTGTTTTAATATATATATAATATATAAATATATATATATCTAGTATATATCAGTAGAAAAGTCCAAAAAATTATCAAATAATTTTATTTTTTTTCTATTTTCTTTTTGAATAACTTCTTGGGCTTTTGGCCCAATTTCACATGTAATTTTATTTTATTTTTATTTCTTTTTCTTGGAGCTTTCCTCGTATTGCGTGCCTACATAAATACACAAAAATTGTTATTAAAATTAGTTAATTTCAGACAATTAAACATTTGATTCAAAATCAATAATAAGTGTGAGAAGTGTATATTTCTTATAATTTACGCTCATAAAAGTGTGTATAATGATGATTTAAGATGTAAAAATACACACTTATCAGTGTCAGTCTTTTGCATTCATTCATACATTCATACATCCACAAAATCAAAATAAAGAAAGGCATATCACTATCATATCATATCATGTACAAAAGTCGGGCCCCGAGTACAAAAGTCAGGCCTGTCCCTCTCCCTGTCCCCCGTCACTGTCTCCACCGCCCTCGTGCCTCTTTGGTGGAGGCATCGCTGAAGTCGCCTCGTCACGCTGACGTCGCCGGTGCTACTCGTCCTCCTCGTTCCTCCGGTGATCGGAGGAACCCATGACGTAACTCCTCATAGAGCCGTGGGTGCCGTGGCTGCCGCTCGGAGTCCCGCTGCATGATCGTCGGCTCATCTCCTTATAGGCCCGCAGCTCTCCACTCAGCTCGGACGCCTCGATCAGAGCCCAATCCTGCTCCGCTCGGACCCGCACCAGCTCCTCCGCTCCAGCTCGGAGTCACTCTAGCTCAGCCCGTAGGAGTGCCGTCTCCAGCGTGTCCGCTGGTCGCCTCTGTGCTGCCTCTTCCCGCACATGGGCCACCTCCACCCTAGCCGCTGCCTGGCTCTGCTCTAGCTCTGCCCTAAGACGGGTCAGCTCGGTCGTCTGCATACACATATCATTGTCAGTCAATTGCATTTCATACATTTCATAAGCATAGATAACAAGGAAAAGTGTAGTAATTTGCGCACCCTCTCGGTGAGCGCCACCTCGGCCGCCTTGGCCCGCGCTACCATCCGAGTGAAGTCGGCCTCCCGCTCGGCCCGATCTGAAGGAGTCTGGGTGGTGGAAGAAGAAGGAGCATCGGTCCCCTGTCGCTGGGCCCCCTCGACGTGCTACATCCAAAACTTCAGGTCATTCACATGCATAGTCATAACCATAAGCATTTGCATAATTTAGAGAGTTTAGGGTTTAGAAAACTCACCAGTAAGGCCAGGGCCTGTTGAGCCTCGTCCCGCTCCCTGATCGTGGAGTGCAGGAGCCCCTGCAGCTCCGCAAGTCATCCCTCAGGGTCAATCTGCATTTAGAGGTTCAAGTGTCAGTGCATAATCATAAGCATAATAAATAGAGTTTGAGTTTAGAAGTCATACCGGTCGGTGGGCACCCCGGAACACCTGGTCCCGGTAGTGTCTAGCGTACGCGGTGTAGTACGCTGAGTTGCTGTCTGCTCTGGTGGTCACCACCCGCCCAAGAGCCGTCCAGTCTGCGACCTGCGTAGCGTTCCTCGTCGTCTAGTCAAACTCTGGCGCCAGGCCTCGAGTAGTCCTCGTCACGCGCTCCCCTGCCTTCTCCAGCGCCGGGAACTCCACCACTGGCTGCGGGACCCCGATGGTCCTCATCACTAGTCTGTAGTACAGTGGCTCCACCACATTCATGCAATGAAGCCACACGTCTCGTCCCGAGAAGGTGAGGGCCCCTGCCACCCAGGGCTGACCCTCCTGTCCCTCCTCTGTGTATGGTGTCCACCGTACCTGCAAGAAATAGGAGTCGCATCAACATCATCATCTAGGATTGCATTTAATTAAAGAGTCTAAGTTTAGGAGCATACCGAGGCAAACGGTAGAGCATCCAGGTCGTCCTGCAACTCTCGGACCTTTTTCCTGAGAGCTATGGTCTCTCGAGGTGCTGTCCACCTCCGGGCAATAGGCAGGAGCCCAGGACGGGTCTCCTCACCTCTGCCTAGCCCACGTAAGCGCACGTAGGCCCAAACTTGCGTCACAGCATTGTGTCAGCATTTAGGAAACATATAGAAGTTGCATGACTAAGTCTGGAGTAGGAGTCATACCTGGAGTAAGGGGGAGAAGCCCCCGAGCATGGTCCGACGGGCCGTCGAACTCAGCGTGTCGAAAAGGAAGGCGAGGACCGCCGCTCCCCATGCATAGTCGCCGACCTGGTCAAGCTCCTCGAGGAAGAGAAGGAAGCGGCAGCTCATCACATCTGCCCGAGTGGAGAAGAGGAGTCCCCCGAACAACAGCATCAGGAACCTCCACAACACTCTGTCGGCCTCTGTTCCTAGCTCTGCCGCTACTCTCAGTCTCGCCAGCTCCGTCAGCCGCTGTAGATGCTGCTCCGGCTGCTCTCCAACTGCAATACCCGCCCATCGTAGTCCCAACCTATCCTGAAGACTAGCTCGGGGAAGGAGGGTCGACTGCCTCTCGGGGCGCCGCAGCTCTAGGCCCAGCAGCCTCCGAGCCATCGCCTGGTAGTCGGGAAAAGTGGTCCCGCTAACCGGCAGCCCGTGCAGTCGAAGGCCAGTAACTCTGGCAACGTCCTCTAGCGTGGGGACCATATGACCCCACGGGAAGAGGAACATACGACTCATTGGATCCCAGTTGTCGTGCAGGGCGTAGAGCAGAGCTATGTCGAACCGACACACCTCAATGCTCAGGAATGGGGCGAACCCCCCCATGGCAGCGAACCGCTCTCGCTGAAAGTCCGACAATGCTAAAAACACTGCGCGGACCTACAGCCACGAGGTGGGGGTCCTGCGCTTTCCCAGCATTCATCCATTCATTTTGATGCATTTAGTAATTAATTTAGGCATTTTATTTCATAAATAAATGAAAATAATCAAGTTCCATTTTCTGTCAAAAGGACGGTCTCCCAGGGACCACTCTTCCTCAGAAACGGTCACATATGGGCCGTTCCAATCCTCAGGTTCTTTGTTTTGAACGGACCAGTACCGACCGTTCTTACCTTGAACGGTTGATCATTCACCGTTCTTTCCTTGGTTTTATGGGGACACCCCTGGGCTGCATGACGTTGTGGACGGTCCTATGTGGGCCGCTTGAGTTCTATGATCTTCAGGGTTTGAACGGCCCCCCTGAGCCCCGTTTTATGTTGAACGGTGGATTTCCCACCGTTCATATTCGTATTTGGTTCGGGTGCTTTCAGAGTTTGAACAGCTCCTCCTGGGCCGTGTGGACTGTGGGTGGCTCTATGTGAGCTGTATGTTATGGTTTGTGCGGTTCTTTGAAAACCGCCCTATCGTCGTCTTCCCCGACGACGGTGAGGGTCCTCCTCACCGGTGATGGCCCCCTATGGGCCCCCAAACCGGTTCCTAAGTGTTCTAACCCTCCCATTTTCGCTAGGAGACTAAAAGAAAAATGCTTAAAAGGGGGGGGGGGGCTAGGATTAGGGGGGCCTACCTCGGGGTCCCGGGCCACCTTCCCCTTCGCCGCCAATTCGCCGGTGCATTCCTCTGGCGCTGGATCTCCCTCTCCGGCGTCTGCGGCTTCCTCCTCCGGTTCGGGCTCGGCCACCATGGCTTTCTCCTCCACGACGGCGGGCGGTGCGGCTGCGGCGGGTTCTCCTACGACGGGGTCCGTGGACGGCAACAGCGAGCGGGGTTCTCCGGCCATCGGGGAATTGGTGGGTGAGAGAGATTGAGGGAAGGGAGATAGAGGTTGGGAGAGAGCTTGAGAGATTGAGAGATGGGGAGAGGGGGGGGCCCGATGTGCCCTTCGTTCCCTTCCTCCACCGGTTACGGTGGGGAGGAGGGAGACAAAGGGGTTTTTTTGTTTCAAAACCCCAGGAGTTATACGGTCTCATGATTGACCATCCTTCATTTGAGCGGTTGCCTTATAACCGTTCTTCTTCAACGGTACTTTGCCATTAAGCGGCTATAATGTGGCCGTGCTTATAATTGAACGGCCTACATGAGGGCCGTGTAGTTTCATAATCACATTTAAACTCGCAATGGTTGCACGGCCCCAACTTGGCCGTTTTAATGGCTGAGCGGTCTATGATTTGGCCGTTCATGTGTTGAATGATGAAATTGCTTTGTAAGCCTTACTTTGCTGCATTATGTGATTAAGTGGATGATTTCTTTTGGCTTGAATGTTTATTCCGTGATGAAATATTGCAACATCCTGTTCATGAGTTCTTTGCAACATCGCCTTCCCTTGCCATTTCGCCTGCACAGGTAAGTCAGGTATGGCCTTCTATCCCTATCTCCCTTACTGCATTACTATATGGTGCTATGCTATATTATCTCAAGAACCAGTGCGTTGCTCACGTGTTCTAGGATCTGATGTTCTCCTTCAACAAAAATGATGATGATCTAGGTTCACGCGTTTAATCTCCGGATAGGCCGTTAGGTTGGGATGTCCTGGGGAGGATGGTTCTATCCTGCACGCTGTGGTTGCGGATAGTGTCTTGATTCTGATTCTCCCAGCCTAGCAATATTATTCTCGAGTATTTTATATTTTAATCTTTCTTCGCATTTGTTTTAACGATTTCTTTTATTTTAGCCCAGCATGCATCATACATCTTTTTGAGCATTCATGACCCATAGTTTGCCTGGATAATGTCCCACCAGTGATGGTTAGCTATGTGTTCGGTGTTTGGGTAAGAGGAACAATTCCACTATGAATTAGAAGGTTCTCTTAGGTCGATTCGCTTGGTTTGGTTGATTAAGAGGTCCCCATCTGGAGTTTTAATCCGTTTCTTCACTTTTTTCGCTGCTTATTCTTGTCTCCTCACTGGTTCGCGGGATTGTGTCCCCCATGAGGTTGATCGTGTGTTTCCTTTTACTTAGTTTAGTTCCTCCAGACCGGTGTCACTTTTGGTATAATCATTTCTTGTGTTTGGTTCAGAGTTTTCCGGAAGATTCCTATCTCTTGTTGGTAAAAACGGGGGTCGTTTTACCTTAACGCCCGCTTTTCGGTCCACTCCGCTTCATCTCCATGTTCCATTTCACTTTCGCTTCACCTTCGCTCGCTCCCCTGTAAAGAGGACGTTAAGGAGGGGCATCTGTTGACACCCATTTTTTATCGATAAGTTGGGTCATTTCTCTTACTCCCATTTATTGATGCCTCGAGTTGTCCATCACTCGTTGGGCTATTTTCTGGCATGTTCTGGGCCAATTTTATGGGCAGCCTTCCTCCCTGGCTAGGTCTGAGTTGATTCAGGGCTTAATAGGCCTTAGTTTTAGTTGATTGAGCTTTTCTATGAATTTCAAGTGCCCATACACATGTGCGGTCAACCTAGAGCCGTTCAACCATTTGTGCAGTTGATAGTGGGCCGTCCAGACATTTAGTGGGTATATTGGTTAATTCTCTGAATTATCACCGACAAGCATATATACGGCCTGGGATTAGCCGCATAAGTCTATTGTGTGGTGTATACTGAGCCGTCTATCTCTCAAGAGTCCTAACATCGGTTAGCCACTCAGATAATTACCTATTTATCTTATTAATTAGGATTTATCACCAACAGGCTTGGGCGGTTTCCCAAGAGCTGTTCAACCATGAGTGAGTCCAGCGGCGAATTTATCGGTCAGTTCAGTGGATAAATTAGTTATCTCATGATTTATTTGAATTTCCACCGACAGGGATGGACGGTCCATTCCTGGCTGCGCATCGTTTGTGCGGTCTATCGTGAGACCGTTTATCCTCTCGGACCAGAAAGTGGGTACGTCTTTTCCTTATCATTTGTGGTTTTTCTCCCAATCTTTCTCTGATGATTTCTCCGTGAATCCTTAACCATTTTGAGCGCCATTTCTTCGGGTTGAAAGATAATTGAATTATCTTCATCTTTTATTTGATAATCTCGACCTGAAAATGGCTAGAAACCCTAATTTTGAGGTAGGACTTTAGGTGCTCTATAAATAGACCCTAAGGCCCAGCTTTGAAAGGGGGAGATTTTTGGTCGACGGCGAAGCCTTGCCAAACCTTTGAGCGACCTAGCACCAAGGAGGGAGGCCGTCTACGTCCATACATGCCTCCGGTTCAGGGAGTAGTCTTTGTTTTGAGTCTCTTACACTTGATAGTCCCGTCTCCTCTAGTTGCATGCCTGTTTCTTCATATCCGTTCTCCACGTTTTTCTTCATTTGCACTACCATGCACACATCTTCCTATGTTTTCTGACGCCCCCAAGGGTTTAAAAATCCCCTGGTATTCCCCATTTCATTTAGTCATGTTCCTTTTCATCTGTTTGAGTATTTACTACACTTTCTAGTTCTAACTTGGGTTTTCCTTTGTGGTCTACACGTGGTTTTGCAGGTCAGCATCATACTAACGCGAGGCCCATCCTTTCTGGCCGGCCGGAAAGGGTGGAAGTTGGACTCTTACAACTTCTTGTGTGGTGGTCTTGCGCGGTTCACATCTATCCGATCAAGGAGACGTGCGGTGCCATCTGGACCGTTCTTATTCATCCTGCGATTGTGTTTGAGCCGTCCATCTGCCAGTAGTTCTTCATCCCGCATCCTCTGCAGCGCCCTTAAACGGTCTGTCGTGCGGCCGTTCGCCATTGTAGACGGTCCCTCCCGAACCGTACATCCTCTCAACGCTGCTCTTAAGACGAGTACCTCCTTCCTTTTCTAAGATACGGCGTGTTCATCACGTTCGACATCTTGGTGGCGATCACAGATTCATACTCCTCCCTCCCCTCCTACATTTCTTTATTTCTCATAGTTGATTTGGTAAAATGGGTATGGGAGGGCATTAAGACGGAGGAGGAACAATATATCTACAGTCATGTCAAGTAATATCAAGCACCAGAGAGATTGTGGAATGTCATAATCAAGATAGTCAAGTACTCCGGTGCAATGTCACACCGTGATCATTAAACTCCCATGGGCACAAGTACTTTCGGGTGCTCCTCCCAGGACCAGATCGGGTCCTATATGCGCAGGCATTGGGTCATGTAATTTGACATCCACTATAGTTTTATAGCCAATAGAATTCTGAAGGAGTAGATAATTATAGGATGATAAGGTAGATTCACGAAATTTTGGAAGTCAAGGGCAGATCTCATGTAAAAACGACTTATCTAGAAATCCGAGACATACGTAAAACTGGGTAAATGGCGTCCTTCAGGGGCACCGCAGATTTTAATTGGCGTCCACATTTATGGGCACTTATTCTAGAAATAGATAATAAGCACGAAGAATTGGCATCCGTCAATCCGGGCGCAATTCCAAATGGGCGTCTACCTTACTGGGCGCAAATTCTAGAAAGTAACTATTTATCAAAATATGCCAGAAATAGCACTCTTTGAGGTAAGATTGTCATGTTTCTTCAGAGGGACATGACAATAAAACGGTGTATAGGGTTTTTAGGGTACAACCTGCTCGACTGCCTTGAGGGAATCCAAGGCTAGCGTAGACTTACGGAGGTCTCTATGATGTAATCGCTAGTTTGAAGGAACAGAATGTCCCACGAAGAGCTCAAACATCACGGAGAGTTAAGGGGCAATCAATATAAATCAAAATCGGGACCTCATCTATGGAAGTGAGATGAGAGTGCCAAGCGAACCCACGGTTTAGGGTTCAAAACACAGGAAAAATAGGGAAATAGCGTCCATTTTGGCAGGCGCTAATTAAATTAGCGTTTGTCATCATAGGCGCACATTCGTTAATATATTTTCATTTTATCACAATCAGCGTCCTCCCACGAAGGCGCTTATTGCCAATTTGCACGATTCGATTTATAGTTTCCAAAAAATTAAATTCAGAGGCATGGATATTATAAGAATAAAATCTGAACAACGTCAATATGAACAGTCGTAGATATTAATTAATGTCAATTTTTAACAGGCGCAATTTAATTTCAGTTTAAAAGATATTATATACTATGTTCATTATATTAATCAGATATTCCAGGTTTTTGGCGTCCTGTCTGAAGGGCGCAAATAAGAATTAGCGACTGTCAGAACAGTCGTTGTTTCTTTTACATGCATAGTGATTAAAACATCTAATTTTTTGTATTCAATAAACCATTCACATAAAACCTCAGGTTTTAGCGTCATATTTATCAGACGCAGAAAAGAATGGACGACCTTACCGAAGGTCGCATATTTTCAAAAAAAAGAATGACACATATATATCATGCAATGTTGAGAAACAAATCGCGTCTGTAGGGTCAGGCGCTATATCAAATAGCGGCCGTTATTGTGGACGCTAATTCTTTTAAAACTAAAACTGAGAATGGTGATTCCAGAGATGATTTCTACGTTAATATGCATGCATCAACTAGTTTTAATCTTCTTTAATCAGGGTTGGGTCTTTAGCATTGAAAAAACCTACCTTTAAGTAGATTCGGACGATGAACAATGGCTTTGGAGGGGTAAAACGGTGCTCTATTTCTCTGCAACTTGAAACAGAGGATGGAGGGGAAGAAAAAGGGTGCGTTTCTTCTTGTGCCGGTGATCAGTAGGATGAAGAAGTGGAAGAAGAAGAGGCCACGCTTCTTCACGTCCCGAGCAGCAACTACTGGCATTGCTGGGAGAAGAAGGAAGCAGTAGGAAGAAGATGGAGGGGAGTTCCCCCACGTTCGGCCACGGTAGGAGGAAGATGGACGCAGAGGATGGAGACAACGCAGGTGCAGCAACGGCAGGATGCAGACGCAGCAAATGGGGTTTTGCTTGTTCGACGGCCAAGGTTTTATATGGAGGAGGGATCCCATCGGAGGTGATAAACAAATGGAAGCAAGGTCTTTAAACCTTTCCGTGCGTTTCTCTTTTCCCTTCCCGGTTAGTAGCCGCTAGCCATATATTGGTATAAAATGCTAAAAGCTAACCTATGCAACGTCCAAACATCACTTGGGCTGGGTGGTTCGATGGGCATTGGTGGGCTGTGTGAGTGGGCACATTGGTTTAATGGCTACAGGGGTTTAAGAGGGCCGATATATATATATGGTTGGCCTTGTGAGAAGGCTCACGTGGATTTGGGTTTTACGGGTGGCATAAAAAAAAAGTTTTGGGTTAGCTTGAGGTTGGGTTCACGTGTATGGTTTTAAGGCCCAAATCATGCAGTTGGGTTTTGGTTTAGATTTATACACATATATATATATGGGTTGTGTGTCACGCGGGCTTTATATCTATATTTAATTAGCAATTTGGTATTAACAAAAGATACTTTATGCTTTAAGGCCCATTAAGTGTATACATATATAATTAGTTATTTCTATTTGGCCTTTTTACACAAGTTTAGTTTTATTTAGAATACATTCATTCTTCATTATTTATCCGGGGTGCTACACTGTCCCTTCTTGTATGCCGTCCGCCCACTCGCCGTCCATTCTTCTACGCCGAAACAGCATGGACCTCCAAGCAGCCGCCAAAGTCTTCGTCCTTAGAGTCGCCCTCCATGTTTCGCTTGAGGACGATCATCAAAAAGAAGGACGAACACTTCGCAAAAAGGGAGGAAGAGACAAACACTGCGAGGGAAGCCTTAAGCGGCACAGAGAGGAGGAGACGCCCTTCGGGACCTTTTATAGGCCGAAAGGGGAGAGTTTTACCTTAATTGATTCTCCCCTCGAAAAGACACAAGAGGCAGACGTCCTTCCCTAGGAGCAGTTACGCCACCTCCCACACAGAACCATCCCGTGGGAATACGCGAAACGACAAGTCATTCAAAGCATGGAAAGCTGAAAAGGCGCCAGTTCAGCACCAACAACTTGGCCGAACAACAAGCAAGACTGATTTTTCAGCTGCAAATCGTACAAGATCTCTGATTTACTGGCAACCGTAGATACAATAATCATACTCGGTCAAAGGCGGTAAGAAGTAGTCAATTGCATTTTAAACACTATTGCCATTATATAGAAAGAAAAATATTACACAGCCAAGTCCAGGAAGAAATTGTAAAAAAGAGAAAGGGAGCCAACAAGGCAAGTACGGTCCTTCCTAATTTATGGGAATATGGGAACTTGGAGAAGCCCGTGGTCCCTCTTGAAGCTCGGCAGGCGGAGGGCCCTCGACACTTGGAGATTTGCCCCCGGTTCCCTCGACGATGGTCGGCCCGGGCACTGACCCCAATTGTATGAGAACTACCTCGACCGCGTGCCCTCCCGAGGCAGTCGGAGTTGGTGATCTCTCCTCCACTGAAGCAGAAGTATCTTCGCTTCCCCCTTCGTCACTCGAGGACGAGGAAAGAGAATTCAAGCCTTCCTCATTTGAGTCGTAACGTTGCCCGGGAACAAAGACGAGCTCATCAAGTACCTGCTGCCGGGCCTCAGTGACCGCCCGCTGGAAGCCTTGGGCGAAACCCTTCCGCAGCCCCCGCCGGTAGCCCGGTTCATAACATGCGAAGGTGGCCTACTTTAAGGCTTCATGGTACTCCTCCGAGCTTTGATAGCACTCGACCACCTCTGCCATGGCTCCTGCGGCCTTCTTCTCAAGCTCGGCCACCTTTATTTCAGCCTCCTTCTTGGCCTGCTCGGCCTCCTGGAGCCGGCCCCTGAGCTACTCTTGCTCGGCCGCCCATTGTCCCGAGCGTGCCGCATGAGCTTGACCCTCCTCTTCCAGGAGCTTGCTTTTAAGGTCGGCTGTATACCGAGCTTGGGATAATTGCTCGGTCAGTGACCGGGCTTCCTCCTGGCTCGCCCGATCCCGAGCTCGAAGTGAGGTCACCTCCCGCCGAAGAACTTCAAGCTCGGAGGTCAACCGCCCGATCCTCCGGTCAGACTCAACGCAGACCCGGTTGTGAGCAGTCTCCTCACTCTCAAGCCACGTGAAGAAATCAGTTATCTCAGCCCCTCGCTGGGCCATGAACAAACCTCCTTCCACGACTCTTTCGAAGAGCATAGGGGGGGAGCAACGTCGAAATTCCTCTGGAACCGACGAAGGCGCCAGAGCTCGGCACCTATTGTACAAGGATGCCCGAACGGTGAACCACCCCTGCTGATGGAGAAGAGCCCTCTCTAGAAGACTCGGGGCCGGGGCATTCTCTCCAGACATCCCCCCGCTTGGGATAGCGACGCTCGGCTCGGTATAGACCCTCACCCCACCACGCGCCCCATCAACCTCGACCGGGACTTCAGAGCCATCCTCCTACCCTTGCACTCCTGCAGGCTCGGCGGAGATCCTCTCGCCAACCGTGGATGCCTCTGGCTCGGTCAATGGGAGGCTTGGGTGGTGGATATCCTCGGCTGCGGACTCCTTTGTTGGATGAAAATTTTTTTCCTTCTTCAACTGCTTCTTCTCGGTGGTCTAAGCTTTCATCGAGGACAGTAACAACCGCTCCCTATGGTCTTTGCACTTAGACCCTTGTCGCTCAAGGACATCCTCCTGGGCAATTTGCTTTCCCCTATCCCAGGCAGAAGAAGGATCCTCAGAAGCTCGAGGCATGCTCGAAGCAGTCACCTCCTCCAGCTCGACGACCTCCTGCTCCGATGGTCGCCCATCGTCCTCACCACGCCTCGTTTCTGCCCATCAGGAAGCAAGTCATCAGCAAGGGCTCGGCCGACTGGGATGAGAGAATGCAAAAATTGAGTTTTCAAAACCCTTACCGCTGGGAGGCAGGGCAAGGCGAGGAAACTCTTCAATGTTGGCTGGAATCATCAGCTCGACGGTCGATCGACGATTCTCCTGAAGAACCCTAATCGCCTCCTCCAGCTCTGAGGAGATCACCAGCTGCTTCGGAGGGAATATCAGTTGGAAGTTCGATTTGTCAGGGAAGCCCCAACTGGTAGCTCCCTTGCCGGACCCTACCCAAAAAAATTGAGTCTTCCACCCTTTATGTGACGAATCCTGAGGAGAGAGGGTCACGCAGCTCCTCCCCCTCCTCGCCTGAAGATAGAAGAAACCCTTCCCAACATGGGTTTGCTCCTTCAGCTCGAAAAAGACGTAAAAAAGATCTAAAGAAGTGACGAGGCCACACGAGCGATAGAGGAAGATAAAGGAGAAGATGAAATTATATGAATTAGAAACCAACTAGACAGGAGCTAGTTGGTAGAATTACAGCAACTGCGTAACGAAGTGGTGAAGAGGAAGATGAAAGCCACACTTCCAAACCAAAAGAAAGATGCAGAAAAGGCCCGAACGAGTATCCAGGCTGGACTTGTGGGACTTGGCCGAAGAGAAGTAATACTGTCGTGGCAGCCTGTAGCGGCTTTCAATCTCTTTCACCTCGACCTCGCCCAGCTCGCTGTGCAGATGATGGCTGGACTTCGGCACTGAACTCCCCACGCCTTGATCAAACTCACGGACCTCAACCTCGGGGTCATGCTCCGCCATGGAGGAATGAGAAGTGCAAGAAGAATAGGAGGGAATAGCAGAGTCAAAAGGCTCAGGGGGAAGAGGAAGCTGACGGATCGCCGCCGTCGTGATCTCTGCCAACTCTGCAAAAGCTTCTGCGATTCTCTGCTCCCTCAGATCGCTTTCACGGCGCATAGGCTCTCTCAGAATGCGAATATGATGAAGGGAAAAGCCCTAAACGGAGGAGACGTGGAACGCAAGCGTACATGATATTTATACACCCCAGTGATCTTGGCAGGAAGCGGCGCGACATTCCGAACTCCAAGAAGGGCCTCCCTGCACCAACTCGAGGGAGTCATCATCATATGCACGCCACCAGGACAGCCACATTAAATGGCCCCTACCGACAAAAGATATCCCCCGATCGAGCCACCAACGCTACCCTATAGTGCTATACTCTCTGAGCATGAAGTTTGGCTTGGAAGTAGAGGGGGGCAAGTGTGGAGAGGGGTAAAATTAGCAGCCCAAAGACATATGGCCCGGAGCAGCCCAAACAGGTCCATTCTCGACCCAAGCAGACCGGACTCCCAAAAGTGATAGTCATTTTTTACTGGCACACTTTATTTGAAGCCCAAAATTGGCTTGGCCCATTACTTCCTAGGCGCTCGAGAGGATCCCAATCGGGAGCCGAGTGTAACCACCCGATGACGCCCCCGGTGCCAGGGAAAAGCCCTAAATGGGCGCCTCACACTCGGCCTGGCTGCCGAATGTGATGTAAAACCGACCTTAGACCTATTTTGCAAGTATTCAAGTTTGAGCAGTGGACTCACACTAGCGAGCTCACCCGTATGGCACACACTAGGGCCCGAAGGCAACTAGGCGATGTTGGAGAGGGTCCGAGGTGGGACCATGAGGCTCGAGGGTTGGCAAGCTTGGGGAGAACCCAAAATGGGCCTAGGATGACCAAATCATGGGCGGCCAACACACCAAGGGTGTGGGTTAAGTGGATTCACTCTCAACTTGCCCGCGGTGGTCACTCAAATTGGTGGCAATGTAAAATCAGAAACTCTCTTACCGCCGGCGGAGTAACTATAGCAATACTAAGCTAAGCAAGTCCAAGACAGCAATGAGGGATGTTCAGGAGCTCACCTAGCCGGCGTGAAGACGCCGACTCCGGCCGGAGACGGGGGCGAGCGGGGAGGCGAGGGTATGCACCCGCACGCCGCGTCGGTGTCGATTCAACCTGAAAGTGTAAAGAGTACAACACTACGCCTCTCGCAGGAGGGATGATCTTGGGGTGGGGATTAAGTTAATTACATCCAAAACTACCTCCACGCAGGGAGGGGCCTTCAGCCGGCCAAGCAGGTTGGGGATTACGCAATGAAACTTGACCTCCCGAGCTCCATCGGTTCTGCCCTGCTTCAGGTTCACTGGACAGACAGTCGGAGATGGTGCTGCCACGGGTTCCACGGAACTCGGATCTTGACGAGACCAGCGCCAAAAGTTTCCCAACTGATAGAGGATGAAGCTTGAATGTTTGGGGATGCTTTGATACTCGGGGCTGACGGCGCCGGTGACTGGAACAGGACAGCAGCGTCTGGTCTCTGGCGGGTACCAAACTGATGCAGCAGGTTGCAGAAGTCACTGTGGGCTCTCCCGGACTCCGATTGGAATGAAACTGGCGGTGATACGATCGTGGTCGGGGTACCTTCGAGCTGGAGTTGATGGGGATGCGATCCGATGTCGGTGGAGAGAGGGGTAACCGGAGGAGTGAGGACTGGTCTAACCTGGGACCACAGGGGGCAGTCTGCCGTCTCCGACGAAGAAAATTGGAGCAGACGGTTCCGTTGGCCGATTGAGTCCCTTATTCTTGGAGGTGGCAGCTAGCTTGAATTAGTTTCTTCCCTCCAAAAATGGCACTCAGAGCCTTCACGAGCTGGCCGTGGTAGAGTCTGGGACCGGACTGATTGATTCTGCCTCTGTCTGGTGCAGATCAATGTGGCTGGTTACAGAGGGTGCCACGATCTCTAACGAGCTCTGATTGAGGCGAGACCTGAACCGTTGGAACCGCAGCCAAGTCTTATTTCTGTCGGCACCAACGGAGACGTCGGCAGATGTCGGAGAAGACCGGGACGATCAGATGAGTAGAGGTGTGTCGGTTCTGGCTCCTGTAAACTGACCTGACACACTTGGAGTAGAAAATTTGTAACTTGAGATTCTGATGTCCAAATGCAGCTTTGCTTCTTTAGGATGAAAGAGGACTTGAGAGGAAAGAACTTTTATGAATAACACTTATCTGAATCCCAAAAGGTTCATCGTGGTCGGGCTTCCAATCTCGCTCTGGTTCTCTGCCTGGGGTCTTCTGCGCAGTCGTGGCAGATTAGCTCCTGCGGACAGCTCCGACCTCGGACGCCGGCGAGACCACCACCGTTGGAAAGCTATCTCGATGACGATTCCATCATTGTAGGCCTTGTCACCTGAATCTTTGAGAGACGGTCGTGGCTGCCTCTGCAAGTTGCTGCAACTCTGCTGTCTGAAACAGAGGCTGAATGAGAAGAAGATGGGGGGGTGGGGAAGGGGATGGCCAAGAGAGTAAGAGGTGGAGGGTGAACTTGGCTGGTATGGGGAAGGGGGGCTGCGACTTTGGGTGATTTGGGAGGTGGGGAGATGAAAGGGCACTGCCCTAGGGAGAGGGAAATTCGAATTTGGGCTTAGGGAAGAGCCCCTTCAACCTTGGGGAGAGGAAGGGGTGCTTAGGAAGTGGTGTTGGGTAGTTGGGGGTTGGGAGGTGGGGTGTGGATTGGAGGATGCCACCTTGGGTTGGGGGGGAGTTAAATGGGTGTATGGGGAAGGGGAGAGGTCTTAATGAGGGGTGAATGGGGAGGAGAGGGAAAATTCCGAAAATTGGGTGGAGGGAGAGAGAGAGAGAGATAAAGAGAGAGAGAGAGAGATAATGGGTGAGAGAGGGAAGAGAGATTTGGTAGAGAGGAGTAAGACTAGAGAATTTTTTCTATTCAAATGATTCTTCAAAAGTTGTTACATATGAGGAGTGGGGTGGCCTATTTATAGGCACATGACTTTTTCACAAAGGACCTTAACAAAAGACACAATGACTAATAACCGAAGGGAAGGGGGGGCATCCATGGGCCTAGCCCAATGAGATGGGCCCAATAACCTATCAAACCAACATAATGACTCAATACTTAGGAAAATGACTCAACAACCTAGGTACATGACTCAAATAAAGGGAAAATTACATGATATTGACTCAAAGAAAATGTGAAGATTACATGACTAGACTCAAAAATACATGACTAACATAATGGCACTTGCCGACGAACAATCCAAGTCCGGAGAAAATGTGGAGGGGCAAGGGATGCCCTCATCATACCCCCGGGGTGGGGAAAACTCGACCCCGTCGAGTATGGGTCCACCAGGGAAGTAGTACATCGAACTGCGGCTCTGGGTGATCCTCGATCTCCATACTCAACCCGCGACCATAGTCGGGGAACGGCGCTTCAGCTCGACAAAGTGACTCGGTCATACCCTCATGCTGGCGATGGGATCTTGCTTGCCTAGTATTGCCACTGTGTGCTCACGTCGGGCTCTCAGGCTATTTGTGGTGGCACTCCGAGGGTGTCTCTCACAAGGGTAGGTGTAAGCTGGAGGCACTCACTAGGATCCACCGCGGTGCCCTTATAAGGTGCTAGATCCGCCACATAAGAAATGTGGAGAATCCCAAAACCCTTTTTGAAAGTTCAACCCATAAGCCGGGTTGCCAAAGCCACTCGGAACTTGGCAAGGTCCAAGTCCTCGTGCCCTCAATTTGGAGGTGACCCTGGGGTAGAGCCACTCCAAAGTCATCATCGTCAAGTTACCAACTTGGAATTCCAAGTGGCGCTCATGAGTTTTTGCTCGCTTGTTGTGAATATCACCGCTTGTTGCTTGATATGTGCTTGGATGCATATGCCATGCTTGATGATGCGATGTGAGTGGGCAATGTTTGGTATGCAAAGGTGGTCCGGGGCAGCCACATGTAGATCGATCATGCTTTGATGCTATGAAGATTGTGACAGACTCACGGGGGCCGGGACATCCATAGATGAACCTTTTATGCATGGGTATGACAAATGTCGGGGGACCCGGACATCCATGTATGCTCCTCTCATACTTAAGACTCATGATGAATGAGGGTGGGCCAATACATCCAAATACGGTCCACTTATGCTTCCTACTTGACATGTGGGTGATGTAAATGAATGTACCCGACTTATGAATCATGCCAAGTGGTGTTGTATGCCAAGACTTATGCACTCTTGTGACAAAGATGTCTCCTATGTGTGGGCCTTTGGACTTCCATTGGAATGGGTCGAAGGGGTCTAGAAAGGTGGATATCATGAGATGGGGCACTTCCTCGATCCCTAGGTGTATACCACCCAAAGTCATGGTTCCCATGGTGTAACCCGGGTCTGGGATGGGGTGGATTGGATCAAACATGGTGGGTTGGGGTAGGGAAAGGTAGGTGGTAGTTAAGGTGGTTGGGTTACTCGGGTTCCTTGACTCCCATTGGAATGGATCATAGGGATCATAAAGTGGGTTACCAAGGGGCTCCATGTCCTCAAGGTCCTCAAAAGGTGATGAGTCATCTTCTTCTAGTGGAATGGTTGGGCCGGTGTATGGGGTGGGTTGGTTGGTCAAGGTTTTAGGAATCACAATGGTAGGGGAGTGGACCAGGATGGACTCTTCCACTATGGGGAGAAGGAAAAGGATGTCACTAGTGTAGCAACCAATAGTGCAAACCGAGGAGATAGACCCAATGCATGGGTGGATGAGGTTAAGGCTCTTGGGTTGGTCAGCTCCTAGGGCCAATAAAGAAGTCAAGTATGATTGCCACTTTAGACCTTTGAAGAGATCATCCCAATCTTCTACCTCATAGTAGGATTGGATTGTGGTGTGATAGGAGTGGAGGGGAACAATTTGGGATGGATATCCCAAAGGTGAGAGAGGTGGGGGTGAGCTAGGAAGGGTGGGTCCTTGCTTGAGCCATCGGAGTATATGCTCATTCATGGTGAAGGTGGGTGACTCTTGAGGATCCGGGCTATTTGAAGTGGTAAAGGGTTGAGGCTTTTCCTTACCATTGGTGTGATCTTGGGCTTCCTTATGGGTGGGAATGGGTTCCGGACTAGCATCTACTCCCATGTGGAGGGTTGTGGAGGTTTCAATTCCTAGTGTTAATGGGTTGGGTAGGTCTAATGCGGGAGAATTGGTGATAGCTGGAGCATGGTGCACTTGGGGTGGTGGGCAAGGGTGGACTTGGATCGGAAGGGGAAGTAGAGGAGGCCTAGGTTGGGGAAAGATTGGTGTAGGAAGCGGGAGGTGAGTTGGGTGAGGGGTTTTGAGTTTGGGGATGGTGGCCATTATGGGCCTTGGTGGAGGGGTGGACACGGTGTCCACATGGTTTTTAATGGTGAGGGTTGGATGAGTGGTGGTCACCATGGAGGGAATTGGGTCGGTTAGGGGTCTCTTGCCCTTGGGATCATTTGGGGTGGAAGTGGGGGCTAAAGAGGCTTGACTAGTGTAGGTTAGTGAAGGGGGTTTTGGTTGGGGTGTGGGGGCCCTCATGGGATTAGGTGGGGAGGTGGAGGCCTTGGAGACTTGGGTTCTAGTGGTAAGGGTTTGGACGGGTGGGTTTGGAGGAGTGAGAGTGCTCCTCGAGTTTTGGTAACCCGGGTAGGAAGGGGACATATATTTTGCTCTAAGTTGCTCCTTCATGTCCTTCCAAGTGGTGATGGGAGTTTCCCTTCTAAGTATCTTTAGCCCGACAATTTGCATCCAATAAGTTTCCGCCCGTTTGGTAAGTTGCATTTTGGCAACCAATGCCTTTTCATCCTCGGATATATGATACCAAGTGAAGTATTGGTCCATTGTAGCTTCCCAATCTAAATATTCTCTAGGAGAGGTTCCATCAAAGGTGGGAAGTGGGAAAGGGACCATTCTATCGTCTGTCTTTGGGGCGGGCCTATTTTCTCCAAGTTGGTTGAGTCGGTCCGTTATGTTATCAAGCCGCTCATTGGCATAGGTCAAGGCTTTCATGAAGTAGTTGACATGGCCAGGGAAGTTATGGGTGTTAGTGGTAGGCATCTCTTGGTGGCTTGGACTTATGGAGTGGGCCGATTGGTAAGGTTGATATGAGGTGGCCATACTAGGGAACAAGAGTGATACACTTGAAGACTCTAAATGCATAGACATGCCCTAGGACCAACTTGATAGAGACAAGTTGTGAACTTGCTCTGATACCACTTGATGTAAAACCGACCTTAGACCTATTTTGCAAGCATTCAAGTTTGAGCAGCGGACTCACACTAGCGAGCTCACCCGTATGGCACACACTAGGGCCCGAAGGCAACTAGGCGATGTTGGAGAGGGTCCGAGGTGGGACCATGAGGCTCCAAGGGTTGGTAAGCTTGGGGAGAACCCAAAATGGGCCTAGGATGACCAAATCATGGGCGGCCAACACACCAAGGGTGTGGGTTAAGTGGATTCACTCTCAACTCGCCCGCGGTGGTCACTCAATTTGGTGGCAATGTAAAATCGGACACTCTCTTACCGCCGACGGAGTAACTATAGCAATACTAAGCTAAGCAAGTCCAAGACAGCAATGAGGGATGTTCAGGAGCTCACCTAGCCGGCGTGAAGACGCCGACTCCGGCCGGAGACGGGGGCGAGCGGGGAGGCGAGGGTATGCACCCGCACGCCGCGTCGGTGTCGCTTCAACCTGAAAGTGTAAAGAGTACAACACTACGCCTGTCACAGGAGGGATGATCTTGGGGTGGGGATTAAGTTAATTACATCCAAAACTACCTCCATGCAGGGAGGGGCCTTCAGCCGGCCAAGCGGGTTGGGGATTACGCAATGAAACTTGACCTCCCGAGCTCCACCGGTTCTGCCCCGCTTCAGGTTCACTGGACAGACAATCGGAGACGGTGCTGCCACGGGTTCCACGGAACTCGGATCTTGACGAGACCAGCGCCAAAAGTTTCCCAACTGACATAGGATGAAGCTTGAATTTTTGGGGAAGCTTTGATACTCGGGGCTGACCGCACCGGCGACTGGAACAGGACAGCAGCGTCTGGTCTCTGGCGGGTACCGAACTGATGCAGCAGGTTGCAGAAGTCACTGTGGGCTCTCCCGGACTCCGATTGGAATAAAACTGATGGTGATACGATCGTGGTCGGGGTAGCTTCGAGCCGGAGTTGACGGGGATGCGATCCGATGTCGGTGGAGAGAGGGGTAACCGGAGGAGTGAGGACTGGTCTAACCTGGGACCACAGGGGGCAGTCTGCCATCTCCGACGAAGAAAATTGGAGCAGAAGGTTCCATTGGCCAATTGAGTCCCTTCTTCTTGGAGGTGGCAGCTAGCTTGAATTAGTTTCTTCCCTCCAAAAATGGCACTCAGAGCCTTCACGAGCTGGCCGTGGTAGAGTCTGGGACCGGACTGATTGATTCTGCCTCTGTCTGGTGCAGATCAATGTGGCTGGTTACAGAGGGTGCCACAATCTCTAACGAGCTCTGATTGAGGCGAGACCTAAACCGTTGGAACCGTAGCCAAGTCTTCTTTCTGTCGGCACCAACGGCGACGTCGGCAGATGTCGGAGAAGACCGGGACGATCAGATGAGTAGAGGGGTGTTGGTTCTGGCTCCTGTAAATTGACCTGACACACTTGGAGTAGAAAATTTGTAACTTGAGATTCTGATGTCCAAATGCAGCTCTGCTTCTTTAGGATGAAAGAGGACTTGAGAGGGAAGAACGTTTCTGAGGAACACTTGATCTGAATCCCAAAAGGTTCGTCGTGGTCGGGCTTCCAATCTCGCTCTGGTTCTCTGCCTGGGATCTTCTGCGCAGTCGTGGGAGATCAGCTCCTGCGGACAGCTCCGATCTCAGACGCCGGCGAGACCACCACCGTTGGAAAGCTATCTCGATGATGATTCCAGCAATGTAGGCCTTGCCACCTGAATCTTTGAGAGACGGTCGTGGCTGCCTCTGTAAGTTGCTGCAACTTTGCTGTCTGAAACAGAGGCTGAATGAGAAGAAGATGAGGGGGTGGGGAAGGGGATGGCCAAGAGAGTAAGAGGTGGAGGGTGAACTTGGCTGGTATGGGGAAGGGGGGCTGCGACTTTGGGTGGTTTGGGAGGTGGGGAGATGGAAGGGCACTACCCTAGGGAGAGGGAAATTCGAATTTGGGCTTAGAGAAGAGCCCCTTCAACCTTGGGGAGAGGAAGGGGTGCTTAGGAAGTGGTGTTGGGTAGTTGGGGGTTGGGAGGTGGGGTGTGTATTGGAGGATGCCACCTTGGGTTGGGGGGAGTTAAATGGGTGTATGGGGAAGGGGAGAGGTCTTAATGAGGGGTGAATGGGGAGGAGAGAGAAAATTCTAAAAATTGGGTGGAGGGAGAGAGAGAGAGAGATAAAGAGAGAGAGAGAGATAATGGGTGAGAGAGGGAAGAGAGATTTGGTAGAGAGGAGTAAGACTAGAGAATTTTTTCTATTCAAATGATTCTTCAAAAGTTGTTACATATGAGGAGTGGGGTGGCCTATTTATAGGCACATGACTTTTTCACAAAGGACCCTAACAAAAGACACAATGACTAATAATCGAAGGGAAGGGGGGGCATCCATGGGCCTAGCCCAATGAGATGGGCCCAATAACCTATCAAACCAACATAATGACTCAATACTTAGGAAAATGACTCAACAACCTAGGTACATGACTCAAATAAAGGGAAAATTACATGATATTGACTCAAAGAAAATGTGAAGATTACATGACTAGACTCAAAAATACATGACTAACATAATGGCGCTTGCCGACGAACAATCCAAGTCTGGAGAAAATGTGGAGGGGCAAGGGATGCCCTCATCAGAACGCCTATCCCGACGAAGGTTACGCCATTACCCGGAGTAGGGAACTCGAAGGGATAAGGGAGAGCAAGAGTCCTCAGGCTTTAAAAAGCCCACGACAAGGACGTAACCCCCCTTAGTCCCCCAAACTTCCTGGACTCCTATATGGGGCGAGTGACTAAATAAATCCCAAGAAAACTCTCCAATAAGGTAAGGTGATCCTGAGTACTCAACACCACACTCACTGGTGGAGAGCTATCTCGTGCCCCTCATTTTTTCTCCTACATCCCTTCCACCTACGCTCTATGAGCTTGCTGACTTAAACATCAGAGGGCTTCCCCCGGGGTCTCAACCCTGGGCTCCTCTGATCCGTTTCCTGCTTTGTAGATCCCTAATCTTGGTGACGACGACAAAGGCTCATCCAGGATCCTGCGGCTCAGGATCCAGTGCTAGATCACCCCTCTTCAAGTAGCAACAAGACAAAAAATAAATGAAGAGGGGCGATCTCGCGCTACTCCTGAGCGGGGAGGAAGATAACCACGTATCCTTGAAGTATGAACTGCAAGAAGGGAAACAAGTCAGAGGTGCCCAGGGATGAATCCCCGGGGAAGACCCTCTGATGCTTAAGTCAGCAACTATAGTAGAGCACTGGTGCGAAGGGAGGAGTTATGAGGAAGATGGGAGCGCGAGATCCCTCTCCACCAAATGGTGAAATGGTTCCTGCTCAGGGTTCTTGGCTTACCTTCTCACAGGAGGGTTCTTCCATTTTAAATAATGGCTCGTTGAGTGAATGATCCCAGTAAGCTGAGGAGTTTTGGGGGGGGAGGGGGGGTTATGTCCTCCTTGCGGGCTCTTTATAGCACGCGGACTCCTGATCTCTCCTATCCCCTTGAGCTCCCAACTTTTAAGGGAAACGTAACGGCTGTACAGATAAGCTTCCATTAGTTGGCCCGAGCATGAGGCACTGGCTCAGGAGATGTCTTCCCGAGCGATGAGTGCGTGGTCTGGGCAGAGAATACGGGGCTCCGATGGAGCTCTCCCGATCGAACTGATGCTCAGTCTTCCCAACCTGAAAGCCACCTAGGAAGTGCTTGTTTCGAGTGAGTTATTAGGCTTATCTTTAGTGGGCCCGGAGGCTACCACTTCAAGGAGCTGGGCCTCGTTGGGTTGGGTCGGACCTCATTTGGCCTCTCCATATGGGCGGTTAGATTTCCCCTCTCCACTTGTCCCCCTCCTACTCTCGAGCCAAAATTAGGCTCGGTTGAGTAGCATTTGGGCTGGACTTTTCGTGGCTCTAGTTGGGTGGAGATCTCTCTCTTGCAGGGGCCACATGATGCGGCTTGTCTTGAGAATATGCCCGTCATGATGAGTAAAAGAAGTCCCCTCCTCGGGAGATCGGAACGCCGCGCCACCTCCGGCTAGGGGTTATAAGCATGGCACGTTATTTGCATCCCTTTATCTCCGAGGTTTAGGGTTTTGCCATCCTTTTCTTTTATATAGGGGGGCTCATGCGCCGTGAGAGCAGTTCGGAGGAGCGAAGAATCGTAGCGGCTTTCGCAGAGCTAGAAGAGATTACCGTGGCGGCGATCCGTCAACTTCCTTCTCCCCTGGAGTCCTCTGATCCAGAGCTTTCCCCTTCTTCTTCAAGTTCCTCCATCTATTCAATGGCGGACCAAAATCTTGAGGCCGAGGGGCGGTAGAAAGAACAGACCCCAAGGGTTTTCTTGGTACAGTCGAAGCCTCTCCTCAGCGAGTTGGGAAGGGCTGAGGTGAGGCGACTGGAGAACCAGTATGGACTGCCTTGGCGATTTAAGTTCCTTGCGCATGAGCCTTATGAGTCTAGTCAGCCACTCGTTCTGGCCTCTTTTGTTCCTTCCTCTTGGCCTGGAAGTGTGGCTTTTGCCTGCCCCTCCATTCCTTCTTCGCCGAGTTGCTTCGGTTCTACTGGCTGGCTCCTGTCTAGCTAGTCTCCAATTCTTATACCCTCATCTTCTCCTTCATTTTTCTTTGTGGCCAGTGTGGGGTGAGCACCTCGCTGGACCTCTTCCATTATTTTTTCGAGCTGAAGGAGAATCTTCATGCGGGGAAGGGCTTCTTCTTCGTCCAGGTGAAACGGAACAGGAGTTGCGTGTCCCTTTCCGTGAAGGACTCCTCTCACAAGGGGTGGAAGACCCAATATTTCTGGGTGGGTGCGTCGGCGGTCGGTGTAGTCTGGAATTTCCCGACGGCGCCCAACTTTCACCCGAACATTCCTCCGTAGCAAACAGAGGTCCCCCAGGAGGTGGAGAGGGATGTTGCTATCCTTCTGCAGAATCGCCGGCCGACTACTGAGTTGGTGACCTCATCCAACATCGAGGAGTATCTTTCTCGAGCACTGTTGTCGACAGGTGAGGATCTCAGGGACTTGTTCTCTTTCTTATAGAGTAAGTGCCTTCCTTCTTTCAATTTGCTCTTCTTCGTTCAGACCAGAGGCGAGCGGTTGATGATGAGGCACCGCCGGTCGAGTTGGAGATCATCGAAAGGGATGATACGGCGGCTCTGAGTGATCTCCAAGCTTCGGAGGGTTCTTCCCGTGCCCGAGACAAGGGCAAGCGGGTCGCCTGGGATGACGCTTCCGAACGCTGGGGGGTCAAGCATAAGGATCCCATGGTGAAGCTGCTGGGGGCTTCATTGCTGGCTCTATCTGCCGGGAAGAAGCGGGCGAGGAAGGTGGAGGTCGCCCGCCCGGCCAAAGAGGCTTCCCTGTCGGCTCTCCCTTCTACAGAGCAGGAAGGGGCCGACAATGAAGGGGTCACAGCTGATGTTGGGGCGTCGAGCGAAGCAGAGGGGGCACCAGACGGAGGAGGCCGGTCCGAGCCGGTCGAGGCTGGAGGGTCGGGAGTCTTCGAGCTCGTCCGATTGATCGCCAACTCCAGCAGCCTCGGGAGATCACGCGACCGAGACAGTTCCCACGCAGGTGGGGTCAGTGCCTAGGTCAGCCGTCGCCGAGAATACTGGGGGCAGATCGTCTGCTGCTGAGGGGGCCTTGTCAACCGAGCCTGGAGATGGGCCCGAGGCCCGATGTACAAGCTTTTCCTATCTTTCCCTTTTGTAGCTGTGTAAGACCTTTTTATTTTTTGGAAAGTATAGTAGCAGCAATATTAAGTGCTAAATTGATTATTTCTTACCACTTTTGGTGTGATTCGACTACCGTATCCATAGTCGCCAATTTTCTCTGCAGATATCGCGCGTGCCGATTTGTCAGATAACTGACATGGCACTGGCACCTTTCCACTTTTCCATTCCGTCGTAAATGACTCGCCGCTTCGCGCATCCCGCTGGGGGGGAATGTTGGGAAATGAGGTAACCGTCTCAGGGAAGGCTCCTTTTAGCATGTTTTTAAGGGGAGAGTCATTTAAGGCGATCAGCCCCCCTTCGGCCTATAAAAGGTCCGAGGGGCATCTCCTCCTTCTTCCATCGCTTAAGGCCATCCCTAACGGTTTCTCCTTCTTCCCTTTCCGTGAAGCGTTGTGCTGTCGATCTCAGCGGAGCATGGAGAGCGCTTCAGAAGATGATGATGCAGACTGCAGTAGGAGGGGAGCTCCTGCTATTCCAGTTTGGAAGAGGGTTCGACAACCGGGGGTCAGTTTGGGAGAGGGTTCGACATGCGGGACCATGTCGCCTTCCGGTCCCTGTCCCACTGATGCCATCCTAATCGGGAGGGGGAGCTTTTCAAGGTCCCTTCTTGCCTCAGCCTCCCCCTCCCTCCTCTTTCACTCTTTGGAGGATGCCTGCACCACTAGAGGGTGCTTGCTCTCTGTTCGGCTTCCGTCCTCCTTACAAAGAGTCGGCAGAGGAGGCCTTCTCTTGTTTTTCCTTTTTCTTCTCTCCTCTTTTTTTTTGTTGTCCTTCCAATCCCTTTCGCACCTTTCCTCCGAGCTTCTCGAGCCAATGGGGCCGACTATCCCTTATCCGAGCTAGTTTTCGCACGAGACAGAGTCAGTGGCTGGACATAGAAGTGCCTACCAGGTTGGCCGAGCGTTTCGCTCGCGTCATAGTACCTGTGGATGTAATTTTTTGTTATACATGCATATTGTATTGGCTGCGGCCTACTTGATGTACACCAGAGTTTAAAGAAAAGTGAAGAATGTTTTTTCCACTTCGTTTACATGTGTGTGCTTGCCAGTTGATCAAAAGTAGAATTTACGAAGTGTAGTCGCATTCCATGTCCAAGGGATGGGTGTTCCTTCCATGGTGGACAATCGATACGCCCCTTTCCTGAGCATCTCGACCACTCGGTAGGGGTCTTCCCAGGTGGCCTCGGCCTCGATCCATTTGGTGAAGTAGTCGATGGCGACGATGACGAACTTCTTCTGAGCTTGAGCCATGGGAAACGGCCCGAGAATATCTATTCCCCACCGAGCGAAGGGGTATGGCTCGACAAGGGTGATGAGCTCCGTGGCAGGTTGGTGGATCAGATGGTCAAAGCGCTAACATCGGTCGCACTTTTGCACATAGGTCGTGCAGTCGCGCTGGAGAGTGGGCCACCAGTAACCCTGTCGAAGCAAGATCCTAGCGAGCGATATTCCTCCTTGGTGCGCGCCGTAGATGCCTTCGTGTACTTCCTGAACCGCTCAGCTGGCTTCGTCGGCGTTGATGCACTTGAGGAGAGGACCGGAGAAAGATCTGGGGTACAAGTCATCATCCAGCATGACGAAACGCCGAGCTTGGTACTTAAGTTTCTGAGCCTCCCGAGGGTCGGGGGGCTCTTGAGAATCCCAAACCCAGGATATATAGGGGGTCCTCCAGTCGCTCGGGGGTGCCGGGTCAACGGTCATAAGCTCAGATTCGATGCTCGGTCGCTCGAGCTCTTCGAGGAAGACCGATCGTGTACCTTCGGGGTCGAGGGAGGAGGCCAGGCGAGAGAGGACATCCGCTTGGGAGTTTTCCTCTCGGGCTATCCGGACTACCTCAAAGCTCTCGAAGAGTTGGGCCATCCTCTTGACCACCTGGAGGTACTTGATCATTTGTCCTTCCCGAGCTTCGTAATCACCGTTAACCTGGCTAGCGACCAGTTGGGAGTGGGTGTGGATCCTGACTCGCTCAGGTCCCAGTCGTCGAGCCATCCTGGCCCTTGAGATAAGGGCTTCATACTTGGAGGCGTTGTTGGACGCCTGAAAGTTGAATTTCAAGGCGTATCGTAGCTCCGCTCCTTCGGGGGACTTGAGAAGGATACCGGCACCGCTTCCAACTGAGTTGGAGGACCCGTCAATGAACAGGTCCCAGGTGGGACCGTGCGCAGGTGGAAGTGCTTCCTCAATCGGGACGGTGCTTTCGACAATGAAGTCCGCGAGGGCCTGTCCCTTGATGGCCGAGTGGGGGCGATAGGAGATGTCGTAGGCCTTGAGCATGATGGCCCATTTGACGAGGCGTCCCGAGGCTTCAGGGTGAAAGAGAATCTTCTTTAGGGGCTCATCGGTCAATACGACGATAGAGTGCCCTTGAAAGTAGGGTCGGAGGCATTTGGCTGAGGTAACCAATGCTAGCACGAGTTTCTCGGTTGCGGGGTACCTTCTTTCAGCCTCATTAAGCACCTTGCTGGTATTGTAAACTGGTCTCTCCATCCCTGCATCATTCATGACTAGGACCGAGCTCACTGTGGAAGGGGTCGCCGAGAGATAAAGGTGTAGAGCTTTGCCCAGGGTTGGCTTGGACAGCATCGGGGGTGAGGCCAAGAATTCTTTGAGTTCGGTGAATGCCTTCTGACATTCCTCATCCCAGGTGAACGTAGCAGATGCCATTTTGGGTCCCCTCAACAATTTGAAGAAGGGTAGGCATCGTTCGGCCGCCCGGGACAGGAAGCGGTTGAGCGTAGCAATGCGCCCCGTAAGGCGTTGAACGTCCTTGATGCAGGTGGGCGGCCGCATGTCCAGGATGGCCTGAACCTTGTCGGGGTTGGCCTTGATCCCACGCTGAGTTACTAGGAAGCCAAGGAACTTCCCGAATCTGACTCCGAAGGCGCATTTAGCAGGGTTGAGCTTCATGTTGCACCTTTGGAGGGTGTCGAAGGTCTCGGCTAAGTCGGCAAGATGGTCTTCGGCCTTCGGCGTTTTGACGAGCATCTCATCAATGTAGGCCTCGACGTTCCGATCGAGCTGTCCCTCGAAGATGTGGTTGATCAGTCTCTGATATGTTGCTCTAGGGAATTTGGGCCCTAAGGGAGGTCTTGGGTTGGCTGAGAGAGAAAGGAGGAGTGGGAGTGCTCCTCGGACTATGGTTCTCCGAGTAGGAGGGGGAAGGTCGGGGAGCGTAGATCTTCCTAAGCTCTATCTTCATCTCTTCCCATGAACTTATGGGTTATTGCCTCCTAACCCTCTTTAAGCCCACTATGTGTTCCCACTTACTCTTGGCTTGACCCCAAAGTTGTCCCTTGGCCTTGCGGACTCTCGCGTGTCCATAGACCATAGTCCTCTCAAAGTCTTTTTCCATGGTAGCCTCCCACTTTAGGTAGGCACTAGGGCGTGATCCATCAAAGAGGAGATCCTCAAATGTGATTATGTCAAAGAGGGGGTCGATCGGACCTTTGTGGAGGGCCGAGTGGGATGGATATGACCGAAGAGAGGTAGCCATGCTAGTGGGCACGGTTGATGCACCAGGTGACTCAAAATGTAAATGCGCCCTAGGACCAACTTGATAGAGATAAGTTGTGAACTTTCTATGATACCAATTTGATGTGACACGACCCCTTGGACCTAGATTCGCAAGCAACCGGGCCAAACAGCGGACTCACTCAAGCGGGTTCACCCGCGTAGCGCGCACCCAGGTCCATAGGTGGACCGGCAATGGGGATGAGGGTCCGAGGTTGGACCTTGAGATTCTAGGGGGTTGGCTAGCTTGGGATGGACCCCTAAGGGCTAGGGATGCCCAATTCAGCGGGCGGCCAGCACGCCAAGGGCGTGGGTTGTAGGGTGTGCTTTCTCACAACTCGCTCCACGGTGGACACTCAATTTGATCGATTTTGGATCGGGCGCTCACTCGTCATCCGACGGAGCATAAAAGACAATACTAAATAAGCAAAAGTAAACCAGCAGAGGAAGTGACCAGGAGCTCACCTGATCGGCGTGAAGACGCCGATCCCGATCGGAGATGAGGCGAGCGGGGAAGCGTGGGTATACTCCGCACGCTGCGCCGATGTAGCTTCGAGGGGACCTGCTGTTACAAAACTACTCCTCACGCAGGAGGGTGATCGTGGGGTAGGGAATTAAGTGGTTACAGTCAAACACTACCTCTCGTAGGGAGGGGCTGTAAGCTGGCCAGGCGGGGTGGGGAAAGAACTAAGCTAGAAGCCCAAATGATGAGCTACGTCGGTTCTGCCAACTTTCTGGGACAGTTGGACAGGTAGTCGATGGCGGTGCCACCACGGGCTCCCCCGAACTCTGTTGATAATGAAACTAGCACCAAAACCTCTTGGGTTGGCCCAGGAGGACGTCTGAATTTTTGGGGATTTTCCTGACGACGATGATGGCCGGGGCGGGGTCGGGATCAGGAATGCTCTACTCTGATTCTGACAGTTCCTGAGTCACTACTGCTGGAAGGAGAGGGTGCCACGAACACTCCCAGACTCTGAATAACACGGGACTAGAACCTCTGCAATCTTGGATGAGTCCTCTTTGATCTGGGACTAACGGGACCATCGTCTGAGGTCAGAGCTGACCGCGAAGACCGGAACAGTGGAGGGGTGTCGGAAGTGGCTTATGGGAACTGACCTGGCGCACCTTGGGGAGAAAATCTGGAACTCTTGACTCCGGGGTCCAAAAATGGTTATGCTTCTTGGAGATGGAAGGAAACTTGAAGGAGAAGCCCTCATGCAAGTGGTGCCTCAAGAACCCTAGGGTTCTGGTCGTGGAAGCCTCTGCAAGTCGTTGCTGGTCATCTGCCTGGGAGGAAATGTGCAGTCTGGGGAGATTGGCTCCTCTGGGCAGCCCCGAAGTCGGTTGATGGCGAGACCACCTCCGTTGTAAAGCTGACAGGATGATGATACTAACGGTATAAAGTTTGCCACCAGAAACATCACCGAGACGATGATGCAAGCTCTGCAAACAGGTGCCTGGTATGCTGCCTGCGAGCTGACAAGATAGGGTGGAGATAGGTGATGGGGAATGGGGTAAATGGGAGGGGAAATGAGGTGGATGTGTGTGGGGGCGATCCCTAGCTATGAGGGGGTCTGGTAGGGGACGATCCAAGGTGTGGGAGGGGCAGAATGGGGGCTAGAAGGTGGTCTAGCAGGTGGAGGAAGGGGGAGCTGCGAGTTTGGGGCTGGGAGGGAGAGGGAGATCTCTCTCCCTAGTTTGAACTCCCAATAATGGTTATTCAATGGAGGGTCCTTGGGGATGTGAATGGGTGTCTTGGAGGATGAAAGGGTGTGTTGGGAGTAGGATTCTCCCTAGGGAGAGGAGAGGTTGCTTGGAGAGTGGGAAAGTCTCCCTAGGGGGTGGTGTGATTAATGGTGGAGTAATGGTGGGGTGGGGAAGTTGAGGGGTCACTTGGTGATGTGGAGGGTGAGGTGGCAAGTGAGGGGTGATGTGGCAAAAAGGGATTGGGCTGAGGTGGAGGAGAGGAGAGAGGGGAGGGGGTGGTCTAGAGAGAAGGAGAGAGCTAGAGAGAGAAAGGGGGGATAGGGGAGGGGAGCTTCTCACTCCTCTCTAATGACTTCCCACCAAAGAAATTCAATTTTTCTCGACTCAAAATAGTAGATTTTCATTAGCTTCAAATGGGAGAAATGAGGTCCTATTTATATGCAACCCACATTTTACAATAAGTCTCTGACTTTAGGACTAATGACAAATAACCAAGGGGGGAAGGGGGCGCCCCTGGGCCAAGTCCACTGAAATGGGCCCATTAACCAACCAATCAACCAAATGACACTCAGACTTAGGTAAATGACTACCTAACCTAGGTACTGGACTCAAATGAAAGGAAAATTACATAATTATGACTCAAAGAAAATATGAAAATTACATGACTCAACTCATAAAAATGTAACAGACACATTGGAACCATGCTGGCGAGCTGTGGAGAAATGTGAAGGGCGAGAGATGCCCCCATCAGTTGGCCAATGTAACACCGATGTCACCAATTAACTCCACACAATCTATTGCATCTCAAAATAAGTTCTCATATTTATTCATCTATTCCTAATCATAATAGAGATTTTTGCAAATAAATCCCTATAAATTTAACAAATTATTGATTAGTCCCCGAGTTACAACTATTTGTCTATAAGTCCCTGCAGTCTTTTCTGTTAGACAAATAAGTTGCTGGCTTTCCTTCCATCCGACAAAACTCAACAAGACCTTGCATGTTGACCCTAGGTTGGTAAAAGACTAAACTACCCCCCAATTAGTCGCCCGTGACTCGATGATCTTTCCCCCTTTCCCCCCATTTGTGAACTGTTCACCCATTCGAAAAACAGGGGCTAGGGTTCCTACAGAGGAGGCTGCTTCAAGATGAGAGTTTTGGTGTTCAAATCAGCCTACGTCGGTGGATCCAGAGCGAGAGTGGAGGTGGTAGTGGTGCGCATGTAACGACCCAAGATCCGAGTACCAAAAAGGAATCGATACAACCCGAATCCTATCCCACCAGTCACGACCCGAGAGACTTAGAAGGGTTATTTGGACGGTGTAGAGATATATAAGAATCTAAAATAACTATAGAACTAAAGAGCATGATATAACAATGCAGGAAATAAGCAATTACATAATTAAACTATTATACAGTCGAGAATATCCTACTCCATAATAAGTACAGTTAACTAAAAGAAAAGTACAAGAACACGGGGTATACTCCGTCTCTGGCAAACTAGTAGCTAGACTAGACTACCGGCACCACGAGGAGACTCCGAAGTACTACGTGTAAGCCTCACCTCACCTGAAAAATAAAGGGGGTGAGCCTCATCTCATTGGGTCAGTAGGGATCCCGCATATCCCTACCTCACAACGAGAAACACAATAAGGCAATAAACAATTAACAAGAACAAGAAATATATAACAGAACAAGGCAGTAAATAAAAATTAAGGAAATCTACACGAGTACAACAACGCTAGCCTCATAAGCCACGTATGCACAGAAGTAATCTACGTCTCGGTCATGTAGAACTGAATACACTGAGCCGCCAAAACAATAAACCGTGGCGGAAGGAACCCTAAGTCCCTACCTCACAGGTGACATGAGTACTACCCACTAGAAGTAAGGCCGGATGCATCCACTGACATCTTAGTCTGCGCTCCAGGTGTCTCTATAATGCCTCCAGATTTCAGATCCTATTTTCTGGGTTTCAGATCTATTTTTATGTGTAAATTAAAAATTATTTTGGATTTAGTTCAGACCCGCTGGAATTTTGAGTTTTTTTTGGGATTTTTTATAATTTTTTAACCAGAAAAGATAAGAGGAAGGGCATGTTGACGATTTCAGTTTTTTCTAGATTTTGGGAAAACCCCAAAAGTTTTTTTCTTCCCGTTAAACGTGAGCCTGCTCCTCTCTCTCATTCTTCCTCTTCCGCTTTCGATCGCGAGGTCCCTCTCCTCTCCTCTCTGGCTACAGATGACAAGCGCAAAGGGAGTCCGATCGACGACGATGGTGGACTAGGTTGAGCGTGGGCATGAGGCGGAGGTGGTTCGTGCTCGCGGGATCATGATTCCTTGTGGTTGGTTTGAGATCTGACGCGATCTGGCGAGGATCGAGCCTCATTCAAGGTTTGTAGCGACGTTGAGGTAGGGGGATGGATCTCGAACTCTCTTCTCGCGTTTCACTTCGGATCGGTAGTGATTTGGGGCGAGAGAGAGGGGTTTGTGTATTTTTGGGAAATGTTCATGTTCGGGGCCGTGTGTGTAAATCGATCCGCCCCTGTGGCAATTTTCGGTTTGAATCGTGTTTTTGTATGCCATTGTGGTTGGGGATGATCTCCCCACATTTTTCGAGAGTTTTCGAGCCCAATGTGGGCGAGTTAGGAGTGGAAAGGAGTCTCCGGAGGTGGTTCTGGAGGGGACCTTGCACAGGGAGGCGGCCAGCGGGGCTGCTGCCTCTGCCCAGTATGGGCCGCCAAGGCACTGGCTGCCTAGGGGAGCTAGGTGGCCAGTGGGGTGGTTGCCTAGGGGATTGCCCACTGGGCAGCCAGACCCTTTGTAATGCCTCGGATTTTTCAGATCAGAATCTATGGGTTTCGGAGCGCTTTTGTAGGTCCCGGATCGTGGTTTATGATTAAATCCGATTTTTAGCTGTCGAACCTTCGGACCCCTGCGTAGGGTGAACCGATGTGTTTTCGGGATCTGAGACATTACAGGCGCCTTGTGCATTTTTCGAGGATCGTGGGACTGATTTTTCCGCATTTTTATATTTTTTGGTTTTTTTAAAATCCCAAATTATTTTATATTTAAACAACCCTAACCCCCCTCTCTCATTCTCTCCCTCCCTCTCATGTTTCCCTCTTTCTCTCCCCCTCTTCTCCGGGCGGCCGACAGAGGCGGGTGAGGCAGAGATGGCGTGTGGGCGGAGAGCGGCCGAGATGGAGTGTGGGATGAGGCACGATGCGGCGAGTAGCTCGTTCGCAAGTTCGGGGCACTGACGGGTTTTTGTGAGGTGATTTTGCGTGGAATCGGCGTCCTCGGCACGGGAAATCTTCAGTGGAGGTAGGGGGATGGATCCCTGGCCCTTGTACTTCATTTCCACACGTTTTGTAGGTCAAGGTGAAATCGAGAGTGGTTTATTTCACGTCGGGGGTTAAAAAGCATGATTTTAGGGCGTGTGATGGTTTTCGCCGGATCGAGTGATGTTTCGCCATTTTCTTTCTTGCATTGTGTGGTTTGGGACTCAGGGAATGGTCCCCATTGTTTTCCCCCTCGATCGGGATCGAGTGGGCGTGGAACCGGGCCTCTGAGGTTGGGGTCGGACATGGTTCCTTCCATTTTCGGTTGACCGATCGGTTGAGGCCGGTTGATCAAATGACTTGCCACGAGGGGCTGAACCCAGGCTAGTTCGATCGACCGACCGGCTTGGTCCGGTCGACTGACCAACGCAGGGGTTCTGTTGGCCGCGGGTAGGTCGACCCACCCTGTGGGTCAGGTCGACCTACCCCTATTGGTCGACCGACCCATGCAAGTTGGTCAACCGAATTGCAGTCTTTTGGCCCGTTTTGGCCCCCGATCGACCTGGTTGTGGCCCTTTGGTTGACCCTTGGCCCCGTGGGTGTCCCAGACACCCCGTGGGTACCGAGACCATGTTTTTGGATATCCAGAGGTAACATATTACCTCGATTAGCATGCCCATGTGGTTTTGAGAGTCCGGGTGACCGTGTGGTCCGGGCTTTCATGTTTTGCTAGATCGAGTCACCGTGTATCGGTATGAATGCGGAGGGCTATTCCCGCACGACGTTAGCTTCTTCGGGTAGTGGTTTCCATGTAGGCCATGCGTATGGCCTATGAACTGTAAGTTTTGTGACCCAGCCTAGGACTGGAGGTTTCTTAGGTTTCTCTTGGAAAGGGAATGAACTCGGCGGTTGGTGAGCCGCCTTGAGGAGTATTCGACAGTGGTTTCTGACCCTAGGAGTAGGGCAGATTGACGGCATAATGCCATATTGAAAGATGGTCTTGACCCGAGTCCCGTGACTCAAGGATCGTTGGATTTGTAGGTCTAGCTGCCTTTCTAGAGTCTGGTGGCCCTGAGCCACCCGGTACTTCATGTTACTCGCAATGGGTGCGTGCGTGACCTTCGGTGTTTTCCTCTCTACGGAGAGTGTTGACGTTCAGTGACCCCCCACTAGTCGTAGCTTGCCTGGGCACGCCTGTGCTTACCTAGTAGGGAGTAGGTGGAGAGCTACACCAGGGAGTGACGATTTTTAGGCTGGTTTGCCGGAGGGTCTCCCACTGTGTCGGCTCGAGTCCGGGCAGGGAGAAAAACTAGCTAGAGGGCCTGACATAGCGCAGCCAGTCAGTGTGTGCACATATGGTCGGGGACTTCGGACGCGTGCTGACGAGCACGACCATAACTAGACCCTTGTCCTGTGGTTACTTGTACGGTGTCTCAGTTTCTGCCTGGGGCGAGTAGGGAGACACCTGGGGCGCGGACTAAGATGTCAGTGGACGCATCCGGCCTTAACACTAAAATTTTTCTCTTAATTTTTCATTTGCAGCTTTAAGCTTCGATCGGCTACCCCCGCACCGACTAAGAAGAAGAAAGAGAAAAGAAGAAAGGAAAAGAAGAAGATAGGAACATGAAAGAAACAAAAGAAGAAAAAGTGGAAAAGGGGGGAAAAGCTTTTAACCGGCAGCCCCAAAAGCTTTAACCGGCAGCTCCCCAAAGTTCTTTAACATTGAAGGCCATAAACGACAGCCCCCTTGCTGGGCATTGAATGCACTATCCGGCAGCTACAACCCTTAAACGAAAGCACGGTGGCAGCCCAAGGCATTCAACGGCAGCCCCTTTGGGAGGTTAAATGGCAGCACGGTGGGCACTTAACCGGCAGCCAAAGGCATTCACGACAGCTCTGACAGAGCTTGAACGACAGCAACTCCTGTGCACCTTAATTGGCAGGGTCCAGTGCTTTGCACACGTTTAACCGACAGGGATGGAAGGCCTTTAACTAGCACACTTCGTGCGTTTGAATGACATGAGTCCCTGTGCATTTAAACAACAGAAGAATACTTTACCGGTAGCGCATAATCGGTAGCGCGTGTGTACAAACGGTAGCTCCAGGCCTTAATCGGCAGAATGCCGTTCTGCTCGGTAGTGGGAGAATATTATTGGTAGGCCCTCATGGCAGACTTCTACCTTATCCAGAAGAACGTGTGTAGCCCGTACAATGGCACACGGCTGAGCGATATCTAATCATTGGAGATTCCTTGTTCACGGCGTGATGAGAACCCTCGAGCTTGTCCCTATAAAAGGGGAAGAGGTCCTAAAGAGATACCCCTAGCTGGTCCCGACTTCGACGGCCAAATTTCAAGAAGTCACCCTACTATATAGAGAGAGATTTGTAATCGCTCCATAGTGTGAAGGAGAAAACAGTGAGGAAAAGAGAAGAGATGTGAAGCCCTTTTTCTTCTTCTAATGCATTTTTGTTTCTTGATCTCTTTGTTTCTTTCCCAGACGAACTGGTCATGGGCTTATGTACCTCTTTTGTGTGAGCAATGAATGAAAGCAGTGATCTCTTTTGTTGATTGAAATGTGTGTAGTTCCCTTCCGTGATTTTATTCCAGCTCTGCTATTGCTGTTTATCTTTCTTTCTTTATCGAGGAAGGTCATTACCCGAAGAGTGGTTCGGATCCAGAATCCATCCAGTCATAATGGATTGGATTTCTGGCTCTAGCCCTCACAATCTACCGGATGAGGATCCCCATTTGGACCTCATTCTGCTCACCCACTTGCACGATTAATTTTGACGTGGCACTTCAGCCAATGCGCATAAGCTACTGTGGATTGCACCCCCTCTCCCTTTAGAGCTTGCTCAGAATAGTGAGTAGTATGTGGAAGGGTGCGTGGGGACCTCTCCCTTGCCATACACTTATGCAGTAGTTTGCCTCACTTTGTTGATTAGGATCTGCTATACAGCTAATCCCACAGATTCTTCACGTTCGTGGTTTTGCTTCCCTATCAGGCAGGCTATGTGCATTTATGGTCAGCTCCATATTTCTAAGTGATCTGTGCTTCGATTTCAGTCTACCTGTTTTCTCAAGCATGTGATGGAACCACTGGGATGTTTCCACTTTCGTGCGCATCCAAATAATTCAGGGACCATCTCGATTTTTTCGTGGGCGAGATCCCATTTTTCTCCCCAAACGCTCCGAGTCTAGGGGAGGTGCTGTCGGATTTTTGCCAGAAAACTTGAACTAATTGCAAGATCAACAAGATAAAAAAGATAAACTGAATCAAAATCATCATGATGGACGGGCAGTGAAGTATGATGCTGATAACATAACAGAAAATGATACGATGATGAAAATGATTTATACGATTATAAAGGGCTATTAAAGGCGAAGATGGCATGCATATGCACATGTGTGATCATTTTAAACCCTTTTAAACTAGGCTGGGAGCTTGCCGCTGTGAGAGTCGACCCCATGGGTCGACTCCCTTGTGGGCTGCCCCTGTTTGGGTCCGCCCGAACAAGAATCTGCATAGGAGTCGACCCAGGGAGTCGACTCCCTTGAGGCCGGACTACTATCCAAGGCAACTTCTCCTTTGATAGTAATATAAAAAAACAAGCATCCCATATGCATGATAGATCTATATCATATTTCCGTTGAAATTTCATGAACATGGGCATATCTGCCCTCCTACTTGTCGACACGCCAAATTTGACATCATTTTGAGCATATCTCCTATCACATTGTGATACCCTGATTTGACTCTCGAATCGACTTATTTGAGTGGTTTCCCCTATTTTCTTGAAAATTCAGGTTTCCTAAGCTCTTCCCTATTTTTTCCTATTTTTCTTGATTTTTCCTGGGCTTTTCTCCAATATTCTAGAGCTCTTCTGAATTAGCGACATCCCCTTGGTCGCCAATTCCTTTCTGAAATAATAAGCGCCTCTTCGAGTTGTCGCCATTTCTTTTGAATCGATGCGTCAACATAGGTGTCGACCTTTTCAAAATCGCGTCTAGGACACCGGGCGCGTTCTTATTTTTCTCCTATTTTTAGCCTGATAATAAATCATGAACACATCCGTCTGGAAGGGTGCGTTTTCTTTAACGCATCGTGATCCTGGGACGCATCTTCTATTATCCACGTTAATTATATAATTAACGCCTTGCCAAAGAGCGCTATTTTTATTAAACGCGTTTGAGAAGTCAGACGTGTCCTTGAAACTGCGGCCGGCCCTTCGTCGCCTATTCCTTTCCTTCGCCGCCTTGAAGAATTAACGCCCTTCTACACAACCGCTTATTCTTTAATGGGCGACCATCTTATTGACGTTAATCCCCTTTTTATCTTTAGTAATTACCAAAATTTCATGAAATTCATGAACGCATCTGATCATCCGGACGTGTCATCCTTTTCCAATTTTTGGTAATTTCCTAATTTCCAAATTAATTCAAGAAAGGGCATCCGTTCGAGTTGAAGCCTATTCTTGAACGCATCCAGGACCCAAGACGCATTAATCCTTGCCTTATTTTGAGCATTTTACTCCGTCTAAAATTCATATTAATTCCTAATTGGAGACCAGCTCATGGGTGCCAATTCTTTTCTAATTTTGGAAAGTCTTAATCCATCTTTAAATGCCTCATGATTGGCAGCACTTCTATATGGTGCTATTTTAATTGGCGACTACTGAGTGGTCGCTCATTCTTCCAGAGTTCCGAACTCCGCAGAATCTCCTTGTTTCTCCATTTTGAGCTCCCTTTCCACTTGGGAAAGGGGTCCTAAGGCTTCCTAAGGTTGAAGGGACACTTGGTCAACGTATATCTCCTTCCATATCCAATTAAAACTTGATTTTCTAATTTCCTTGAATTAAACTCCGAATTTCAGCTCTATAAATAGGACCCCTCTCTCCCTTGTGTTGAAGGCATCAATAATAATCTAAGGGGAGGTGCTACTGGTTTGAAGGCTCAAGGAGGAAGTCTTCCCCATGCCAAAGCTGCATCCTTTGGAGGCTTCTTCCCTATTGAAGATCTAAAGCCATGAAGAAAAACAAATAAGCCCATCTCTTCCCCTTATTATCTTCTTTTGTGCATTTAGTTCATGTTCATGCATCATATCTTCTTTCTCTTTTGCTTATTTTCATTATCTCAACCACGTTGAGATCTCCATTGTGCAACACTTGCACCCTCCTCCTATTTTCTTCATTCCATCATACTTTTATCCACCCTTTGCATAGGGGTTTAAAAGCCAAACACCAATAAGGTATGTTCTATTCCATGATTTTCATGTTTATGTTCATATTTGAGATTTGATACTACACACTTGATTTCTAATTCACATCTCCATTGTTGGTTTGTTTGTTTTGCAAGGGTAATCAATAAGAAGAACTCTCTTTATCGCCGACTAATAGGAAGAGAAGGTGACACTCAGATCTCCCCGCTTTTAAGGTATTTATCGCGATCCCTCCTTGGTTATTATTGTTATATTCATTGAGGCCCATAGTCTCTGGCGATCACACTCCACATTGGCATCCACGCATGCTCCCTTTTCCTCTCTTCCACATTCTATTTATAATCCTTATATTTATTCTTTTATTTTAATCTAAGTAGATTTTCCATAATCAACAAATTAGCAATCACGGTGGAACTTCCTTTATTTTTCTTTTGATTACCCTTGCCCACTCGGCACCCACGTGTGCCGCCTCCTTTTGTGCTCCATGTAGCACTCTTTATTTTCATTTTTTTTAGCATTCGTGCACCACGTGAACCCCCCCTCCCACTTGGATTGTTAATTGGGCTAGATTTGGAAATTCCTCTTTTTTATCTATTCACCTAAAAAAAAAAGCATGCCATGCTTTATTTCATACCTTGATTGATTGCCATGAGTCATCTTGTGATTTGGTGAGTGTTCATTCCCTTTTCCTATTGATTTTTAACATTTTTCTAATTTTTCTGGCCGATCCAATGTTTCTGTGAGCAAAAGATTCGGCGCCAAGCACAGTGGGCGCTATTTCCTGAATTAGCGCCCACTATAACATGCGTTGTTCCCTAAAAAAAATAGACACGTCTGATTGGTTAGACACATTCATTATTTTGTAAAAAAAAGAAAAAGAAAAAGGAGAAGAGTGGCCAGACAATGGACGCCAATTCTTGATTTGGCGCCCACTATGACAGCCGCCCATTCCCTGTGTTTTCACAGAATTCCTTTATTTTGTGATTTATTTGTATTATCTTCATATATTTCTGTTCATACACTCATATCTCTATTCTTTTGCATTAGTATTGCATCTAGGGCATTTGGCTTGGGAGACCTCCTCTCCTCACACTTTCTAGGAGATCTTACACCGTCTTGGTGAAGGAAGGACCCTCCATTAAGCACTCCGTCTCTTTGGACCAGAAATTATTAAACCAAGCCTCCATAAGTCCCCGCACCCGTGGATTCCCATACGGACGTCGGGAAGGTTATACCTTGAAATTCCCCGGGATTAGTTGGCCTAATACGCGGTGAGATAATCAACCTAGTTGGCATTGAAGCAAACCACATTTAAATCAGGTGCCTACCTTGTGTGAATCATGTCAAACTTTTCTAAAATCATTTAACTCACCAAGGTTCAACAAAAACAAAATAAAGTGTAAACATCCAACTTGTTTGATAATCTTTGCAACATTGCTTTGATTGAATATTGCTTGTTTGCATGATGTTTCACCTTGATAATAAAACCAACATGTTAAATCAATCATATGTTCATGAGGATGATAAACCTATCACATCATATGATCCTCGATTTTATAATTCTCACCACAATTTTTCCAAGAGACCACGTCCTCATTCTCATGATTTTGCCTGACCCATGGACAATTCTCACTCTTATGGTCCCGTTCATCCATCGCGAGCTGCTATTCCCCCGGAACCGTCTCCTCCCCACGATGAGAAGGTTTCCCAAGTCTTGCATGCATTAGATCATCTCACCCCTCAACAAATCCAAGCCCTTAAGGCTATTGTTGAGGGTGCATCTTCTTCTCATTCCTCTTCCATTCCCCAAAGGGTGGCCCATCACCCGCCTTCATCTATTTATCCTCCTACTCGGGTGCTCCATCACCCGCCTCCTTCTTTTCACCTACCTTCTACACATACTCCTCCTCGGGTGATTCACCATTCGTCACCTTCTGTTCAACCTCCTCCTCCACGGCCCCAAGGCCCACATATCTCAGGTAACCCGGCCCGTCTGAGTCCTTCTAGGGGCCGGCCCATTAACCCTCCTCCACGGCCTTCATCACATGCCACTCCTAAAAGGCCGCCATGCCAACCCTCTACTTCACATGTCGCACCCCTCTAACAAGTTCTCTTTGATAAAATTGCTTCAATTAAGGAACAATTGAAGAGGGTCATGAGCCCGCGGCCCGCTCCTCCTTCCCCTTCTCCAGTCAATCCTCTTCACGCTTTCATGAACAACATCACCAAGATGGAGAAAGATTGGAAGGTAAGGAGAGATGAAAATGGCATCGATAACGTATGTGAGCAAGAAAATTTCACAAGCTTTGATGTTCAAGTGGACACCGTCCGCCTTCCACTCATCCATACCACTCATTCATGTGGACCTCCGCCTCCACATTCATAAAGCCCTCCGCAACATTATACCCCTTACACTATTCCATCACCCATCATCACGCCTCCACCACGACGTCCGCTTGATTTTGTTGATTGTGAAGAATTGGAGACGGCACACGAAGATGAGGGTGTTCAAGAAGCACCCGCTCTGAGTTTCCTTCGCTTTCCTCTCCCTCCATTGCCGCCCGATGAATCCCCTGCTCAGGATGAAGCCACCATCCTAAACCCCGTCTATGAGCCCAATTGGTGTTACGACGATGGGTCGATCCTCCAATCACCCATGCCGACGCATCATGAGACTCCAACTACCCCTAACACTTCTCGCCCCAAAATCCGATGCTTCTTGCGCACCAAGCCTCCCTCTTCTACACCTCCAATTACCACATCATCAGCTTCCACTCCACCGGCCTTCGCCGAGTCCACCATTAAACCTTCTCCTTGTTCGTCACCTCGGCCATCCACTATCCTTATAACCCCAAAGCCAATTACCCCAAACCCAACTTTGCCCATCCCTCCACCTAAATCTTTACCCGAACCCGTGGCTAGTCCTGAGCAGGATTCACCTATTTTTACACTTGAGCCAACCCCGTCTGCTTCCGAGCAAGGGGAGAGGTTTGACGTTTTCGACCTTCCACTTTTACCCACCCTTCCTCCAACGCCCTCCATCATACCCCCATCATCATTGGAGCTTACCACCTCCATCTCACCTTCCTCTTCCACTCAGAGTGGGTGTGTTTTTACAAGTATATGTGCCAAAGACGATGATCAAGAGCTGGGCAAGAAGGATTTGGCCACAACTATATTGTTCAAAGTTCAAGATTTTATTTGCCGTATGCCGGTCGGTGTTCTTGTGTCAGGTATCTTTGAAACATCTCCACCAATGCTCACCATGAAAAATTCTCATAAGTTGATGCCATGTTGGCCTAAGGCCATTATCAAAATCACTTTGCTCATCGGTCGACATTCTTTCGTTGCTCTTATTACCCCTTGTTCCATCATTGTACAAATTCCTAAGAAGGGGTTCTCCTCTTACATTTCCATAACACATTCCACTGCAAATGAGAGCTCATGTGCATTGATTCCATTCATCGAGCCGTTCGACCGGGCATGATGTTTGCCATGGAGGGGCAGGCTTTCTCAAGGGCCTCCCGCCAATTCATCCACAACCTATTTAATTTCATGCACCCTCTCATTTAACTTCTCTTTATGGGCCACCCATGAAGTGAGAAGGAGGATTCTCTCTTTGCATCCCTTGCATCACACGCATCCCTTGTATTCCATACATCCATCATATTCAGTGAGAAGGAGCGAAATGGGTTTTCACCCAGCTACACCCGGGCAGGCGGGACCCTCGTCCGAGGCCTTACGAGGTGGCACTAAGCCACTTGAAGCCTTGTCGCAGTCAACTATGCCCCGAATAGCACATGACCATGCAGGGAGTACCCTCCTCAGCGGCCACAACACGTGGCTTCCACGTGCCCTTCAGCTTCCCAGGCTTGTCAGGGGACAACATTGACACCCCTGACAATACCGCTAATAAACCTGCTTCTATAGCCAGTTGCCTCGCACCCGAGTCTGACAAATTCGGCATGTTGAATGGTATGAGAGGATCTAGAGGGGGGGTGAATAGATCCTACACTCAATCTTTGACCACTTTGATAGAACTATCAAAAATAGTATGACAATGAGACCAAATCAAGCGCAGCACTAGACTAGAATGTGAAATGTTAACAGCGAGATGATATTTCATGCACTTAACAAATCAGAGCACCTACGAAGAGGAGGTAGAAGAGATAGATATCACGCATCAAACCACAACACAGGGTTTTAAGGTGGTATGGCTGCTACCAAACACACCTATGTCCACCCCTCACCAACTTGGCGAGGCTTCCACTCTTTGGCCAAAAGAGACATAAACACACGCTGGGAACAAGTCCCACACACACACACGAGGATGAAGTCCTCACAAGGACAGAGTCCTCACGCTACAGAATCACAGCACCACACGGAGACAACGTTCCACACACATGAGGAGCAAGCTCCTCACGTTGCAACATGCAGCACACGAGACATGCCCCAAAGGAAAAACTAGAAAATGAAAAAGATGAAGACACACACGTCGCTACACGGAGCTTACACAGGGATGACCCCCTACACACAAGAAAAGTTCTGAGATCAAGAACGAAAAAACAAAAGGGACACAAGTAAAGCTCCAGCAGAATGAGAAACTCAATAGGACTGCGATGTAGAGCAAGGCTTCAAGGAGCCACACGGCTGGCTGGTATTTGTCTCCATGTTTTCTCCTCCTCTCTTCTCTCAAGTCTTCTTTTGAAAGCTCAGAAGGGCGCTCTTCCTTTCTCTTTTCTCTCTGGTTCCCACGTCCAAGTTTTCTCCAGGCACCACCAATAGTAGCTTTTTCTCATGCAAGGGTACGTCCATTTTATAGATGCATGCAGCAAAAGATTTTCTCCAAGGTCCTCCCTCTTGATTGGCTGGAGTAAAATAAGTGTTCTTTGAACAAAAAATCATGCAGCATCTTCTTCCTCATTGGCTGGCTGGAGAAGGGACATCCTTCTGTCCTGAAGGTCTTTGTAGACCCAATTCTGATTGGCTGACCCCAGGGGAAAGGACATCAGAGAAAAAGGCATTTCCCAAATGGTGTATTGATAGATCTCTCTCCCAAAAGGTGTCCAAACTATCTCATGATGATAGAAGATAGTTCTGAGTCCTAGAGACCCCTTTCAGACCTTGAAACTTGAAGTTTGGACGTTTCCACCGTTGATGATCGAAGACGCCATGATTTGACGAAGGATATTTTATTCTGGGGTACTCCTTGTGTGTCGACGCACTCATCACCCTGCGTCGACGCAGCCTTTGGTCTTGAGAGCTGCTAGGTGCCAGGGTGAGGCTGGAGTCGACGTCGTGACGATCTGGAGTCGATGCAGCCAGTGACTTACTTGAACTGTATATAGGCTCGCACGTTGTGCGTCGACACGGCACGTGGAGTGCGTCGACGCATCCTTCGAAGTGTGCTCACTATTTTTGACTTGTAGTAAGACATCATCAAAACATAATATTCACAACATTCTCCCCCTTTTTGATGATGACAACTATGAGTCATTGTGCTCACTATTTTTGACAGCAAATTTTGGCATTCAACAAACTATCATTCATATTTCATCATAACTATCATGAAGCATATCAAGAATTTGAAAAACATGAAGGACTTAGCATGATATGCAATGAAAACATGCAGACTGGGGGACTCATACAGATGATGACTCAAACAACTTCTCCCCCTTTGACATCAGCAAATCATGAAAGGTGCTTTCAGAATGAGTAGCAGAGAGGAGATGTGGAGAAAAGTTTAAAAGAAAGATTCAAGTCTAAGACAAGTTTGATTAGAGAACAGTATGAGCCCCAAATTCAGATATCTCCCAACACAAGAGCATTGCATGGTAATAGACTATGAATTGATGGATTAAAATCAATAACTCTTAGAAGTAGGAAAGTCCAAGTGGCTATCAGGAGTATGTCCATTCAAGATTACTAAAGCTGATGCACTTAGTATCAACTACCATTAGTACTCCTTGTTCAGTCTGTCTCATAAAATCCAGTGACCTTTTAGGATCAATTACCATTAGTATTGAAGCCAAACAAGTTGGAACAGTAAGATTTTATCTAATCATGGACCTTTGGTTTTCACAATGACTGTACTGACAGTCAAGTTCAACTAACACCTTTTTACGTGAGGAATCACATTGGTTAGATGCAACTGCCCTAGTTACTCAGTGCAGTTAACTATCATGTCTCATTTAGACAAGAGTTAACTTGTCACGTCATGCCTGACCCTCGATCACTTCATTGAAGGGGTACAGTTTCTCAGCGAATAAGAACTATTGCTATGTGAAGCTCCTTCTGCTCAACCCCCCCTTTTTTAAATAAGTCTACCAGATTAGAGTTAGTCAAGACATTACCTTTTGACGCGAACCACCTCACATCTCAGGTGAAGTGCATCTAGTTACTCAGTAAGCCCCAACCATTGCTCTGCGATGGGTGCTTTGGATAAGTCTCAAATAATATGGTTGTTTGATTAGAATACACAATGAAGTTTATCAACCAAAAATGTTACAGAATGTGCATAAGCAGACCATGGGACATTAGAACTTATTACACTTAATGCATCAACATGAGTAAACCTGAGAAGTCCCTCCTTCAAGTTTCTTACTTTCAAACTTCAGGAAGTTGTTGACCTTAACTTCTCAATTCATTTAACATCCATGATACAAATTGCATGAGATTTCTTTGAGAGGGGTCAATCAATGAAACTCAATCTTAGAAAAGAATCTCCCCTTGAAATTATGCACACGGGAGTGGAAAGTTGAACAAGGGATAGTGCACACTCCCCCTCAGCAATTGCAAGAATCAGAATGATAAGGGATGCTTGTGAATGTTTTTAGAGGAAACAACCATGAAATGAGATGGGAAGAAGGAGGATCAAGCATTTCAGATTGACTAGAGAAAATGAGAAAACAAGTCTTTCAGAGATGCAGTGCACAGAAAATGGAAAGTTGTGAAATACTTGAATGTTCACAGAGGGGTCGACCTGAGCTTGACAGAATGTTCACAGAGGGGTCGACTTGAACTATGGCATCGACGCAGACTGATCAGTGCGTCGACTCACTTGAGCCAGACAGATGAAAAAGTTCAAATGTTGCAGACTTAACAATGAACCTGTCTCAAGAAAATTCTACCAACTCCCCCTCAACCTATGGACACTAAAATGCAGTATGTGAGGACCCTTGGTACCTGGCGGAGTATCTTCTCACACATAGTGAGTGCTCCCAGACAGATTGAGCCTGTCCTTTCACACGTCACCATTTTATATACTATTGGGTCATGTAGAGAGAAGAAATAATCTACAACTTATGAACAATGCAACCAACCAGACATGTAAAATAGGACTCCCCCTGACATCAGTAACCAGTGACCTCTTGAACTTATTTGACCAGAATAATGCAAGCATAATGAAGTGGGGGGGTCTACACAGACCGAATTCTCTTCTTAAGGTTGAAAATCTTTCATTGCTCAGAGGTTTTGTAAAAATATCTGCAATTTACTTTTCAGTTTCAATGAATTGCAATTCAAAATTCTTTTTGCTAACCTCATCTCTAAGGAAGTGATGTCTTATCTCAATTTGTTTTGTTCTTGAATGCTGGATGGGGTTCTTTGTTAAATTGATGGCACTTGTGTTATCACACAATATGGGTGTGCATCCAAAGTCTATACCATAATCTTGAAGTTGGTGCTCCATCCACAGCACTTGGGTCCCACAGCTTCCTGCAGTTACATATCTTGCTTCTGCAGTAGATAGGGCCACAGAGTGCTGCTTCTTAGAAGCCCAAGAGACTAGACACCGACCCAAATATTGGCAATATCCACTAGTACTTTTTCTATCAAGTTTACACCCCGCATAATCAGCATCAGTATAGGAAATTAATTCAAAGTAGCATGATGCTAGATACCACAGCTCTAGATTATGTGTACTAGCAACATATCTTAAGATTCTTCTTATAGCAATTAGATGGGATTCCTTAGGATTGGATTGAAATCGAGCACACATGCATACACTAAACTATATGTCAGGCCTAGAAGCTATGTGTCACGCCCCGTACTCTATACCATTGAGGTATTGTCCGCTTTGGCCTACCGGCCTCACGGTTTTATCCCTTTCTAATAGTGATCGGCTCCAGAAAGGGGGACTTCCCGGGAGGTCACCCATCCCAGTACTACTCCCCATTAAGCACGCTTAACTTCGAAGTTCTTTACAAGAACTAAGCCGATACTTCAAAAGGCGCCTCGGTGATATAGAGTACAACTTAGCTATATTTGAGGGTGTTACAATCTACCCCTCTTATATAGACAACGTCCTCGTCGCTGGGCACATATAGCACGCAATCACGCAATCAAACCCCCAGACGGGTAGGACTCTAGAGGTGGCCCCTATAGGCTCAAGAGGTGGCTCCCACTATGTAGCACTTTGTCCCATTGCCGGTTTAAGAGATGGCTCCCATAGCGTAGCACTTTGCCCTGTATGGCACTTAGTTCCCACACTTCCGGCTGGGGTATGGCTCTGATACCATTCTGTCACGTCCCGTACTCTATACTGTCGAGGTATTGTCCATTTTGGCCGGTAAGCACGCTTAACTTCGAAGTTCTTTACAAGAACTGAGCCGATACTTCAAAAGGCGTCTCAGTGATATAGAGTACAACTTAGCTATATTTGAGGGTGTTACACTGTGAGATACAAAAGAGACCCGATCATACCTCGGTATGTTTAAGGATCTACAGATTTACCATTCTCATCTGCATCTAGAGAGGCACTTGTTCCCATGGGCGTGGATATGTGTTTGACATCCTTCATTCCAAATCTTTTCAGAATATCCAATGTATATTTGGACTGATTTATGAAGAATCATTCCTTCATCTGTGTGACCTACAGTACAAGAAAGAATTCGAGTTCACCCATGAGACTCATTTCAAATTCTTTTGTCATGAGTTCAACAAATTTCCTACACATGTTAGAATCAGTGGAACCAAATACTATATCATCAACATATACTTGCACTATAATGATGTGGCCATTCAAAACTTTTGTAAATAGAGTTTGGTCAACTTTAACTCTGCTATAGCCTCTGCTGGTCAGATGTGCACTTAATCTGTCATACCAGGCTCGAGGGGCCTGCTTTAGTCCATACAGTGCTTTGTTCAATTTATACACATGGTTTGGCAAATCACCATACTCAAAGCCTAGAGGCTGCTCTACAAAGACTTCTTCTTTTATTAAGTCATTCGGAAAAGTACTTTTAACATCCATTTGATGTAGCTTTATGCCTAGAGAACATGCGAATGCTAACAAAATTCTGATGGCTTCTAGTCTAGGTACAGGGGCATATGATTCTTCAAAATCAATTCGAATTTTCTGATTATACCCCTTAGCTACCAGCCTAGATTTATTTCTGGTTATGACTCCATCTTCATTCAACTTGTTTTTGAAGACCCATCTAGTTCTAATGATAGGCGAGTCTGTGGGTCTGGAAACCTGATTCCATGCTTGATTTCTTTCAAATTGATTAAGTTCCTCATGCATGGCATTAACCCAATATTCATCCCGCAAGGCTTCTTCAATGTTTTTGGGTTCCACTTGAGACACTAACGTAATGAGATCTTCATCATGAACATATTTATGAAATGATCTAGTCCTAGGGGGATCATAAAGGTTTCCTATGATGTCTTGGACATGATGTTCTTTCAAGGTTCGAATATTGGTAGAAGACTCACCGGGCAGAATTGAATGTGTTGGAATTTTGGTCGACCGACCTGTTTCTTGTGCTGTGGGTTGTGATTGGCTGCCCTCTCCCGGTTCTTCTTTAGACTCCAGAGAGCTTCCATCATCATCCTCCTTTTCCCTGTCAACAACACCTTTATCTGAATCATTAGACATTTCAGCAAACACCACATGTGGAGTTTCCTCCACAGTTTGATTCTTTACATTAAAAATCCTATATGCCCTTGATGTTTCGGAGTACCCTAAAAATATTTCAATATCACTCTTGGCTTCAAATTTGTCCAAATCAGATTTGTCATTGTTATGCACATAGCATTTTGATCCAAATGCTTTGAAGTATGCCAAGTTGGGTTTCTTACCTTTCAACATTTCATAAGGGGTTTTCTTACTCTTTGGCCTTACCATGGCCTGTTAATTATGTAGCAAGCCGTGTTTACTGCTTCAGCCCAGAATTTTCTTGGGAGCTTACTCTCAACTAGCATTGTTTGTGCGATCTCCACAATCATTCGATTTCTTCTCTCCACAATGCCATTTGCTCCAGGGTCCTGGGAGAGGAAAATCTATGTGTTACACCTTCCTAGTTGTAGAATTCAGAGAAATAGGAATTTTTGAATTCTCCTCCATGATCAGATAAGATGGTGGATATTTAGAATTTACCTTCTTGTTTTACTTTTCTGAAGAGTTTCTAAAATTCAAGAAAGGCATCATTTTTGTTAGTCAAGAAAAAGATCCAAGTGAAGTGAGAGAAATCATCAACTAACACATAGCCAAATCTTCTTCCATTGATGCTCGTTGTTCTAGTTGGACCGAATAGGTCCTTATGAAGAAATTCAAATGGCATGGGTGACAAAGGCTCACTTATAGATTTAAAAGCTTTCTGAGTTTGTTTACCTAGGGAGCATGCTTCACAAACTTGGGTAACCTTTTCATATGATAGTTTAGGTAGACCCCTAACCATTCCATGCTTGGACAATTTGTGCAGCATATTATAACTAACATGCCCCAGCCTTCTATGCCACAGCCACGCATCATTAGGTTGGTTGGTAGACAAACAAAGATTTTCAGCAAGAGAGCTATCAAGATCTACCATATATACATTGTTCAGTCTATGACCTACAAATTTCGCTGAATCCGAATTTTGCTCAAATATTTCACATTCATTGGCATCGAACATTACCTTGTGGCTTTTGTCACATAGATGGCTTATGCTGAGCAAGTTATGCTCAAGGCCTTCTACAAGCATCACATTTTTAATGAGATTGGATGAATTCTTACCAATGGTTCCTGTACCAATGATCTTCCCTTTATCTTTGCCTCCAAACCTCACTTGCCCTCCTTCTTTCTTGATCAGATGGATGAATTTCTTCTTGTCTCCGGTCATATGCCTTGAGCAGCCGCTGTTCAAGTACCATCGACTATGATGGGCTGCTAGGCATTCCTACATAGAGCACATTAAGCAGAAGCTTTTGGAACCCAATCAAACTTGGGTCCACAATCACAGTTAAAGGCATGCAATAAGTTCTTTGGAATCCACACTTGCTTAAATGGCCTCATTCTCTGGCCAGACCGGCATTGGTTGCTAGTGTGTCCAAGTTTGTTACAGTTGTAACAAACAAGTTTCATGAATTTCATAAAGTATGAATTAGATTATGGTTTAGTTCTTGGGTTTCCAAATGTGTTAGATTGAGTATGGTGAGTACCCAAGTTTGGCTGTCTGTACGCCTTTCTTTTATCACTAGACCAGTTTTTCTTTTCAGAGTGAGGGAATGAACTGCATCGATGCATATCACTGGTGCGTCGACCTGAGTGGCCCTGTTGAGCACTGATGTGTCGACCTGTTTGGCCATGGCGTCGACCTTGAGGCCTAACCAGCTCTGACTGAATGGTGTTGGGTGGACCTATTTGGCAGGTGCGTCGACCTGAGTGTTCAGCTGGTTTCTTATGATGAGCTTGAATGTTTCCTTTCTGATTTTTGATGTTTCGACCTTGGCTTTGAAAAATTTGAGTTTTGAGTGTTCTGGGCTCAGAGACACTCTGCCTTGTTGGCTCTTCCATAATTAGCTTACCCTTTCCTTTTTCAGGGCAGAATGAAATGGTTTTCAATTGAAAAGGCATTTTTTTAGAAGGATTAAATCCTAATCCTTCTTTCTTGAAGTTAACTCGAGTGCCTAATAAAGCATCTAGGTTGGATTTACCATGGGTCATTCTTTCTAGGGCAGATTGCCTGTCCTTCAATTCATTTTCGGCCTTTTCAAGATTCTTATGTAAAACATCATTGACAACTTTTATTGCTTCATATTTTTCAAGATTAAGTTGGTTCTCTTTCTCATATTCTTCACTTGAACTTTTTAGTTCTGAGCGGTTGGATTCAAAATCTTTAATTTGTTTCTTCAATTTTTCATTTTCAGCTTTCAGCATTTCCAGCTCTTTGTTAACATGATTATCATGAGCTAAACTATTAATTTTCCTTTTCGACTGCTTGTTTTATTTTTTATACATCTCATACTTTTCAAGCAAATCAGCATACTGATAGCCACAAACCCCGTCGTTAAAAAGCCGTGCCATAATTTAAAAATAACCGAACTCACTCACTTAAAAATATTGAAATTTAAGTAAAGTGGTGAATACGGGTCGATCCCACGAGGAAGAAATATTTTCAAAATAGCATGGATGAGAACTCTTATATTTGAAAAATCTGAAGTTTTGAGTGAGATTTAAACTAAAGAAAAGGAAAATTGCATGGAAATAAACTAACTAAAGAATATGAGAGGGTTAAGAATAGAAATTAGAAAGAGAGGAAGAAAACTAAAAAGAACACAATTGCACAAAATCTGAACTTTATTAGTATGAAAGGTGACAAGTACAATGTATGTGAAAATTAAAATTACAACTTGACTGAAAATAAAAGTGTGAAAGAAGAAATTGGAGCCAAGAGGATGAAGAGTGCCGCCGTCTCCTTACCGTGCTGAGCCTGGGAAGTTCACCCAGCCGTGGAAGTAGACGCCGCCGAGAGGATCAAAGGAAGAAGATCTGCCAAAGGGATGTGTGAAGAAATATGGAAGAGGGAGATAGAAGAATAGAAGAAGAATAGAAAATTTCAAAAATAATAAAAGGACATGTGTGTGCGTAAGTGTGATTTGTGAACAGAGAGAGGGAAAGAGGAAGAGAGATAGAGAGGTGAAGAGAAGGGGGCTATAGTGGGTGAAGAATTGAAAACACAGTGAAAATAAAGAGAAAATAGAGGGAGATTAGCAAGGGAATAACTTAAAAACTAAAGAGATTTAGAAGAAGTAGAAGAAGAGAAAGTTGAAGAGAACAAAAATAGGAAGAAAATTAATGAAGAACACAGAGACAAAAGATGAGAGGAAGAGGGTGAAAAATATGGAAGAACAGAAGGTGGTGCGCTGATGAACAGTGAAAAATGCAAACAATAGAACCTTTGAAAACTAATTATAACTTTAAAACGAGGAAGATTTGAAGGAAGAGGTAGAAGAAGAAGTTGAAGAAAACCTAAACACGAACAACTTTTGTGAAGACAGCAAGAGGGAAAGAGGATCAGAAGGGGGAGAAAAATGAGAAAGAACATAGTTTATAAAATTTGGATGAACAGTAAAAGGAAGAACAATGCTTTGAAAGAGGTTGAATAACTTAAAAACGGGGAAGAATCAAAAGAAGATGAAGAAGAAGAAACTATAGAAGACTTAAAAATGCACAACTTTAAAGAAGAAAGCAGATCATAAGAGCATGAAAATAAGGCTGTAAGAAGGGCTAAAAAGGCTAATTGGCGAACTCCTTCGCTCGGTGCCTCTCAGGTGCCTTTTATAATATGCAGAAGAGGCTTCACGATCATGGCTTTGAGATCAACCCCAAATCCGGTTTTCCAACATAGATTAGTTGCCCAAATTAGGTCTCTTTCTCAGGATGGAGTCCTCCCTTCTCAAATAAGGAGAGCTAAGCTCAAATAATAGAAGATAACAACGATCGGGCGAAGATCTTTCCGTTTCAAACTCTGATGAAAATGGCGACTGGGACATCGGGCACAAATTAAAATAGCGGCTGCTCACGTGGTCGCCCATTCTTTATTTCATCTTTTGGTATTTTTCTTTTTTTTTCATAAATCTAGGAAATGGCGACTTTCTGGAGAGTCACTAATTCTTTTTCCATTTTTTCTCATTTTTCTCTGATTTTCCGTATAAATGAATAGACGCCCTCTTGAACAGTCGCAGATTCTTTTCGTTAAGAAATAGCGCCTTCGTGAGTAGTCACACATTCTTTTCTATTTTCCAGTTTTTTCCTTTATTCTATTTTCATAAATGAATGTGCGTCCCTGTATGCAGTCGCGAATTCCTTATTTCTATTTTTTTATTTTTTCAACAAAATAAATTGGCGCCCATTCGGTCAGTCGCTATTTCTTATTTTCAAAAATATTTTCCAAATTGGCTTCTGACCCACCGGTCGCTATTTCCTGAAAAGTTCAGAAAATTCAAAATATCAACATATTTCATCCCAAAATGAATTACAATTAATTGTGCAAATTCTTGAATATTTCTCGCATGGTCATTTTGGCTTAAAAACATGGTAAAATGCATGCAGACTCAAATAATGCTGAGCATGAAATTTGTTCATATTAATGCACAACTTTATTCATTTAATGCTCAATGATGATGAATGTGATGAAAATTATGATATAAAATATAGCACTTATCACATACGCATCTTCCCATTCTTTAATTTAAAAGTTTCCAAAAGGGGTGCTTACCTGATCTTCATCTGCCATCAAACAGAAATCATCCTCATCTTCCAGTGCGGAGGAGCTTCCATCTTCCTCCTCATCGTCGCTCCAAGTGCAGACCATTGCCTTGGGTTTCTTTCCCTTGGCCTTGGATGTCTGCTTGAGTAACTCAGGACATTCTCCTCCCATATGTCGTGCTTTCTTACATTAATAGCATATGACATTGTCAAATTTCCTAATTTGAGCTGATTTCAGATTAGGAGTTCTACTTACCCGTGGTGTCCTCTTCTTCTTCTGAAATTTACCTCTTTTTCTCAGGAACTTCTTGAATTGCCTAGTGAGCATGGCATGGTCAGTTAGGCTTGCCTCTGGGATGTCATCTTCATCGTCTTCTTTAGACTCGTCTATGCTCTCAGAAACCTTGAGAGCAACAGTCTTCTTGTGTTTGGTGTCTTCCTCACTTCTCTCCAAGTTGAGCTCATATGTCATGAGCGAACCTATTTGTAACGACCTAGGAGATCCGGATACCGATAACCCGATATCATCGATTTATCGATACCAAGAGCTCGGGGAAGCCACCCAAAAGGCTGATGAGGCCTCGTAAGGGTTAGTAAGTGTTTGTCGAGGGGATGTATAGCGAATAGAAATTACACGCGCAATACTAATTAACGCATTCGTTTGAACTTTAAACGGAAGCAATTACATATATCAGAGTGACAAATTTATACAAGTAGTCCAGATTCATATTTCATAAGTCCCACACTGTACAATGATCCAAACATAAATAACTACATGGGACATAACCCGGCCAAAAGAGGAAAAACGACAGACTGACCACTGATCGACCACTGACAGACCACTGCTGGCTCTAAGGGTTTTTGCCAGAAGCATGAGAGAATCCTACAGCCGGTTGCTCCGCCTCACCTATAAACGGAAGGGGTGAGTCTCACAGCAGAGACTCAGTAGGGTTCACAGAAATCCCTAACTCACAACTAACTAAAGGAAAGCAGTAAAGTATGCATTGGCATAAATAAATGACGATCTAATAAGGCTGTAAAACTAACTAAACAGTTTATGAACAGCTAACTAGCATGCCAATTAGAATTTAAACGCAAGTACTCGAAATCTACCAATAGATAATAACTCAATAATTTCCAAGTTACTAAAGAGAGAAGGAGAGGAGATCCACCAGAAGAAGAAACCAGATGCGTCCACTGACGGCTTACACTGCGTCTCAAGCATCTACGCAAGCCTGATCATAGCAAGCGAGACGCGTAACATTACCAAAACAAGTAACTAATCAGAGCAACACTCGTCAGTGTCAGTCCAAGTCTCGGATCACGTGTGCACACACCGGCTCGTGCCTACAGCCAAGCCTCTAGCTAATATTTCCCTCCGTAGGACGCTACGGTTAGACTGGGGGCCACGGAACTAGCTTAAAAACCATGAAACTGGGATACCCTGCCACCTCTCCCGAGTGGGATCAACACTAAAAGTCATCGGGCTACGACTGGTAGTTCCATCACTAGGAAATAGAATAAAGCTCTATTAGGATCTAAAAATATGCCATAATTTATGATAACAATTAAACTTGGCAAATATGCAAGATTCAAGACATAATTAACTAAATATGCTAAGATGGTCATTATTCAGTAACTCAATGCATAAATAATTGAATATGCTAAAATGGCAATCATTCCATAATTAAATGCATAATTTAAATGAACACGCATCATTATAGAACAAGCGGTCGAACTAGGGCCGCTATGGTTTTAGGCGGTCGAACGATGAACCGCCGCGTGCTACACAACGGACTAACCGTAAAATTTCTTCCACCATTCAAATTTAATTTATTTACGCGGTTTAATCGTCAGCCGCTCGGTTCAATAAAAGGTTTATGGCGGACCGTTAGAAAATCTAAAATAAATTAAACATAGTCCTTACCGGAGAACCAGATCCACCGGAATCACAATCGGATCCCTTCCCGGTCGACTCAAATCGACGAGAATTATTATTATTAACATGTTCCCTGCCAATCCATCATCTCAATATAACAATTTATAATCTATGAACTCAACGACGATGGGCATTCTTTTATTAATCTATGAACTCAGTGACGATGGCCATGCTTTTGTTAATCAATGAACTCAGCGACGATGGGCATGCTTTCATTAATCTATGAACTCAAATACGATGGGCATGCTTTTATTAATCTATGAACTCAGCGACGATGGGCATGCTTTCATTAATCTATGAACTCAGTGACGATGGACATGCTTTTATTAATCTATGAACTCAGCGACGATGGGCATGCTTTGAAAATATAAAGACGATGGACATGCTTTTGGAACAATTTAACGGGCTAGGGCGATGATCCCCCTACCTCATACGCAATGGAAATGCCCGATCCAGCCGCATGCAAGCCGAGGGATGTCGCGGTTTGTCCTTTCCCGGCCGCCTCTCCACAGGATTAAGCCGAGGATGCCGATTTCACCGTGAGGAGGGAAGATGCCCCCCCCGATGTCATCGTGGAACCGCATCTCCCCGCCGGGGTTTGGCTCCGACGAGGGCGCCGCCGTGTTCTACCCCTTGCCGGTTTGTCGATGGAGCTTCGACTCCTCCACCAAGGCCGTCGGGTCGTCGACGTGCCGAGAAGAGAGAAAGATGGAGAGAGGGTCACCGGTCTCGTCTGCCTCTGCGGACCGTGAAAGGAAAAAAAGGGGGCGAGAGAGGGGGAGGACGGTCGCGGTCCTCCCCTTGCCCGGTCGCCGACGAGGCTGCCGGCCGTCCTCCCCTTTCTTGGGCCGCCTAGCACCGCCGAGAAGAGGAAGGCGAGAGAGGGGGATCGCGGCCGTCCACGGTGGAAGGGGAAGAAGCCGCCGCCGCTCGTGGTCTCCGCCGCCGTCCTCCGCCGTGCGCCGGGAAGACGAGGAACGGCGAGAGGGGGGGGGAGGCCGATCACGGGTTCCCCCCCCCCCTTAAGGGATTGGGAAAGTGGGAGAGAGAGGGGAGATCGATGGGTAAAAAAATGATTAAAAATATATATATATATTTTGATTTTTAACCCCCATTTGCATTCTAAACCCCTTAAAAAGCATATTTATGCATATGCCCACTAATTTCTTAAAACTCTTTAATCTAATTAGATTAAATACTAGAAAAAGCCCATAATTTTCACAAAATTAGCCAAAATTCATGGATTAAAATACATTTTAATATTGGTAGAGCTCCGCCTCCGCGCACCGTGAATGGAAAAAAAGGGGGCGAGAGAGGGGGAGGCCGGTCGCGGTCCTCCCCTTGCTCGGTCATCGGCGAGGCCGCCGGCCATCCTCCCCTTTCTTGGGCCGCCTTGCATCGCCGAGAATAGGAAGGCGAGAGAGGGGGCTCGCGGCCGTCAGCGGTGGAAGGGGGAGAAGCCGCCGCCGCTCGTGGTCGCCCCTGGTGGTCGCCGTCGAGGTGGTCATCGCCGCCATCCTCCGCCGTGCGCCGAGAAGACGAGGAACGGCGAGATGGGGGGGAGGCCGATCGCGGGTTTCCCCCATGCGGTTTGCCTGTCTCACGGGTGAAAAAGAGGGGGGGGGGAGAGGGAGTGGTAAAGTGGGAGAGAGAGGGGAGATCGATGGGTTAAAAAAATGATTAAAAAAATATTTTTTTTAATTTTTAAACCCCATTTGCATTCTAAACCCCTTAAGAAGCATATTTATGCATATGCCCACTAATTTCTTAAAACTCTTTAATCTAATTAGATTAAATACTAGAAAAAGCCCATAATTTCAAAAAATTAGCCAAAATTAATGGATTAAAATACATTTTAATATCGGTAGAGCTCCGTTAAAGAACATGTCTCACAGTCCCTCCCTCCTAATAAAAATTTCATCCTCAAAATTTAAAAGGAAGAATAAGGAGAGAACTGAGAGAATTATACCTTATTCGAACAAGATGGGAAATTGCTGACGCATTTTATCCTCACGTTCCCATGTAGCTTCATTGCCAGAGTGACGTTGTCAGACAACCTTAACCAGAGGAATTACTTTATTTCTCAATCGTTGCTCACAATGATCTTCAATTCTGATTGGATACTCTGGTGTGGATAGATCTACAGTCACTTCTGGCCAAACTGAGTCATCGAGGACGTGAGACGCATCAAAGACATATTTCCTCAGCTGGGACTCATGAAATACATCGTGGATTGCTTGCATCGCTGCTGGCAATTGAAGACGATAAGCCACTTGGCCCACACGTTCTAGAATAGGAAACATACCAATATAACAGGGACTGAGCTTTCCACGTTTTCCAAACCTCATAATGCCTTTCATTGGAGATATTTTGACAAACACCATATCTCCAGGCTCAAACTGCAATGGTCGCCTGCGCTTATCTACATAACTTTTCTGTCGACTCTGAGCTATCAACATTTTCTGCCTGATCAAGCGAACCACATCAGCACATTGCTGAACCATATCATGTCCTGTCAATAGTCTATCACCAGCTTCAAACAAGTTTAAAGGTGTATGACAAGGATGCCCATACAAAGCCTCATACGGTGCCATGCCAATGCTGGAGCGATAACTGTTATTGTAAGCAAATTCCACAAGTGGCAAATGCTAACTCCACGAACCCTGCCAATCTAGGCAACACGATCTCAGCATATCTTCTAAAGTCTGAATAGTCCGTTTTGACTGACCATCTGACTGTGGATGATACGCTGAACTAAAAGCTAACTCTGTGCCCAACGCCTTTTGAAAATTGCGCCAGAAGCCAGAAGTAAACCGTGGGTCACGATCTGACACAATTGATATTGGAATTCCGTGCAATGGCACAATCTTTTGAACATAAAGGTCGGCCAATTTCTGAACACTCCAGGTAACTTTAATTGGCAATAATCTTGCTGTTTTTGTTAACCGATCAACTAACAGCCATATTCCATCGAAGCCTTGTGAAGTCCGGGGAAAACCCACAATGAAATATGTCGTGACATGATCCCATTTCCACATCGGAATTTCCAAAGGTTGAAGCATTCCTCCAGGTTTGTGATGCTTGGCTTTAACCTGCTGGCATGTCAAACATTTAGACACAAATGTAGCTACATCATTTTTCATTCCTGGCCACCAGAACTGTGTTTTCAGATTTTGATACATCTTGGTAGTGCCAGGGTGAATAGCATAACGGGATCCATGGGCTTCACGCAAGATGGTAATTCTCAACTCATCAACAGCTGGAACATATAGTTGGCCTCGGAAGCTGACCACTAAGTCATCATCAAACTCCACGTCGTGCATCATTATAACGTGGGACAAATCAGAATCTGCCTACTGAGCTTCCTTGATTTGCTAATAAATAACTGGAGTCATCACAAGACTAGCACACACAACTACCATCGGATCAGAAGGAATATCCATGCTAAATGTCTCGCTAGGAAACTGTTCCCACAATTTCCATTCATGAACAAGCAAATGACTAATTTGCACTTTCCTGCTCAGAGCATCAGCCACAACATTCATTTTTTCTGGCTGGTAGTAGAGAGTGAAATCATAGTCTTTCATATATTCCATCCATCTGTGCTGCCGGAGATTCAAGTCTTTTTGAGAAAACACATACTGCAAGCTTTGATGATCGGCAAAGATCTCAAATTTCTCGCCATACAAGTAGTGTCTCCAAATTTTTAGTGCAAAGATCACCGCTGCAAGCTCTAGATCGTGAGTCGGATAATTCTCTTCATGCAGTTTTAATTGTCGGGATGCATAAGCTATGACTTTACCATGTTGCATAAGCACTGCACCCAGACCTACTCGAGAAGCATCCGTGCAAACCATGAATCCACCCGAGCCAGAAGGTAATACCAGCACTGGAGAAGAAGTGAGAAGCCTTTTCAATTCATTAAAGCTCTACTCACATTGATCTGACCAGACAAAAGGTACATCTTTACGTGTCAGTCTAGTCATCGGTGCGGCAATCCATGCAAAGTCTTGAATGAATCTTCGATAATAACCACCAAGACCCAGAAAACTTCTGATCTCTGTCACAGTCCTCAGTCTCTGCCATTGAAGAACATCTTTGATTTCAGCTGGATCAACTGCGACTCCGTCACCAGAAATCACATGGCCGAGAAAATGAACTTCCCGCAGCCAAAACTCACATTTACTAAATTTTGCATAGAGTTCGTGATCTCGCAGATTCTGCAATATAATCCTGAGATGCTGAACATGTTCCTCTACAGAAGCTGAATAAACAAGAATATCATCGATAAAGATCGTAACAAACTGGTCCAGATATGGACGGAACACACGCTGCATCAGGTCCATAAAAGCTGCTGGAGCATTGGTTAGCCCGAACGGCATAACCAAAAACTCATGGTGACCATAACGCGTGCTAAAAGTAGTCTTTTCCACGTCAGATTCTCGATTCCGCAATTGAAAATAGCCAGATCGAAGATCAATCTGCGAAAAGATAGTAGCAGACTGCAATTGATCAAACAAATCATCAATCCTTGGTAGAGGATACTTATTCTTGACAGTCACCTGATTCAATTGCCTATAATCAATACATAGCCTCAGGCTTCCATCTTTCTTTTTCACAAATAGGACTGGAGCACTCCATGGAGAAAAGCTGGGACGAATATAGCCTTTTTCCAATAATTCTAACAATTGTGCCCTCAATTCCTTCAATTCAGCTGGAGCCATACTCCTTTGCCAAAGGTGCCGTACCTGGAATCAATTCAATCACCATTTCTATTTCTCGATGTGGTGGTAAGCCTGGTAACTCATCAGGAAATACATCAGGAAATTCACAGACCATAGGAATAGCATTAATATCCTGCTGTAGTGCCTCAACAGCAACCACAGAAGCTAAGAATCCCTGACAACCTGCATTAAGCAATCTACAGGCTCGAATAGCAGAAATAATCAAGCGAGAAGAACGAGATCGAATACCTTGGAAGTAAAATGCTGGTTTCCCATGTGGCTGAAAATAGACTTTCTTTGATCTGCAATCAACCACGGCTCCATATTTTTCTAACCAATCCATGCCCAGAATAATATCATAATCGACCAACTGCAACGCATATAATCTAGCCGGCAACTGATGATTACCAATCATAATAGGCGACTCTTCCAGACAAAGAGGAGTGAATATAAAATCCCCAGAAGGTAATTCCACAAACAACTCACAAGTAATTTAAGAAGTCGGCTCCTCAATACAAGCAATAAAGTCTTCCGAAATAAACGAATGAGAAGCGCCTGAATCAAATAAGACACGAGCTGCATGACCATAAATCATAACCCTACCTTCAATAAGATGAGAGGCCACAGCTTCAGCCCGGGTAATATGAGAAACCTTTCCCTTCTGCTTCCAACCCGCTGCAGTAGGCTGCTGGGAAGAAGACACTGAAGCTTGAGGATAATACTGCTGAGGTTGAGGTGGTGGAGGAGGTCTGAACTGAGACGGCTACGGTTGAGAAAACTGCACTGACTTCGGCCTCTGCGGACAGTCTCGAACCACATGTCCTGGTTGATCACATCAGAAACAAACCACCGGCAGCGAACACGGCTTGCCTGGGTGGCTCCCACCACATATTGTACATACTCTTGGCTGACTAACTGCTGAGCCTTGACGCTGCTGGAAAGAAGGTGCCGATTGCTGCTGCACGGTACCCGAAGATGCCTGACTGCCATACCGCTTCTTAAACTTCTTGAATTTCTTGAACATAGGCTTAGAAACAGGAATGCCACTGACAGCAGGAACAGCAGATGGGACTCCTGTAGCAGGTGGCTGACTGAACTGTTGACGCTGGACACCTAGCTGGATTGACGCCATTTGAGTATGCCCTCAGGATCTTGCCAAGTCAAGCTCTAAAGCCGCAGCTGCCTGATATGCTGCGTCCATTTCTGTCACCCTAGTCGTAATCAACGGCTGCCTCAACTCTGGTTTTAATCCACGCAAAAATTGCCCGGTCTTTAAGCTTTCATCAGCAAGAATTTGGGGGCACATACCGACCCAATTCCACGAACTTGCTCTGATATTCCAGCACAGTCATATTGCCTTGAGCTAGTTCCATAAACTGGTGCATTTTATCCATCCTAAGATAAGCTGTACTGAAGGTGCGCTCAAAGGCTGTGACAAACTCCATCCATGTAATTTGACGAAGAGGACGGGATCTAAAAGCGACCTCCCACTCCGTGGTCCACCACGTGAGTGTTGCTCCTTGGAGTTGAAAAGTAGTCAGCATGACTTTTTCATCCTCTATGCACTCCATGGAACGGAATACACGTTCAGTTGCATCTATCAACGCTTTGGCTGCGTCTGGATCTGCCAGTCCTTCATAAGTCGGTGGGTGGAATAACAAAAATTCTTTCAAAGCTCTGCCACGGCCACCAGGAGGCAATTCAGCTTGAGGAGCAGGGTCAGCTTGAATTGGAGCTGGCACATTAGTCGGAGCCGGAGGAGAAGTTCCACTACCTTCCCTCAAGATGCGTGCCCTTCTCCGAGGTGGCATTTTAATCTAGAAGAAGACACGCAATAATAGAAAATGCATCAGTAAGCACGAAAAACATCCTAAGCCAGCAGTAGACTCACATGGACTTGTTCTGGACTAATGCAATTTCAATTCCTTATACAATTCCTCAACACCGCTCTGATACCAACTGTGACGACCCAGAAGATCCAGATACCGATAACCCGATATCATCGATTTACCGATACCAAGACCTCGGGGAAGTCACCCAAGAGGCTGATGAGGCCCCGTAAGGGTTAGTGAGTGTTTGTCGAGGGGATGCATAACGAATAGAAATTACACACGCAATATTAATTAACACATTCATTTGAACTTTAAACGGAAGCAATTACATATATCAGAGTGACAAATTTATACAAGTAGTCCAGATTCATATTTCACAAGTCCCACACTATACAATGGTCCAAACATAAATAACTACACGGGACATAGCCCGGCCAAAAGAAGAAAAAGGACAGACTGACCACTGACCGACCACTGACAGACCACTGTTGGCTCTAAGGTTTTTCGCCAAAAGCACGAGAGAATCCTACAGCCGGTTGCTCCGCCTCACCATTAAACGGAAGAGGTGAGTCTCACAGCAGAGACTTAGTAGGGTTCACAGAAATCCCTAACTCGCAACTAACTAAAGGAAAGCAGTAAAGTATGCATTGGCGTAAATAAATGACGATCTAATAAGACTGTAAAACTAACTAAACAGTTTATGAACAGCTAACTAGCATGCCAATTAGAATTTAAACGTAAATACTCAAAATCTACCAATAGACAATAACTCAATCATTTCCAAGTGACTAAAGAGAGAAGGAGAGGAGATCCACCTGAAGAAGAAACCAGATGCGTCCACTGACAGCTTACACTGCGTCTCAAGCATCTACGCAAGCCTGATCATAGCAAGCGAGACGCGTAACAGTACCAAAACAAGTAACTAGTCAGAGCAACACTCGTCAGTGTCAGTCCAAGTCTTTGACCACGTGTGCACACACTGGCTCGTGCCTAGAGTCAGACCTCTAGCTAATATTCCCCTCCATAGGACTCTACGATTAGACTGGGGCCCACGGAACTAGCTGAAAAACCGTGAAACTGGGATACCCCGCCACCTCTACCTGGTGGGATCAACACTAAAAGTCGTCGGGCTACGACTGGTGGTTCCATCACTAGGAAAGAGAATAAAGCTCTATTGGGATCTAAAAACATGCCATAATTTGTGATAACAATTAAACATGGCAAATATGCAAGATTCAAGACATAATTAACTGAATATGCTAAGATGGTCATTATTCAGTAACTCAATGCATAAATAATTGAATATGCTAAAATGGCAATCATTCCATAATTAAATGCATAATTTAAATGAACACGCATCATTATAGAACAAGCGGTCGAACTAGGGCCGCTATGGTTTTAGGCGGTCGAACGACGAACCGCCACGTGCTACACAACGGACTAACCGTAAAATTTCTTCCACCATTCAAATTTAATTTATTTACGCGGTTTAATCGTCAGCCGCTCGGTTCAATAAAAGGTTTATGGCGGACCATTAGAAAATCTAAAATAAATTAAACATAGTCCTTACCGGAGAGCCGAATCCACCGGAATCACAATCGGATCCCTTCCCGGTCGACTCAAATCGACGGGAATTATTATTTTTAACCTGTTCCCTGCCAATCCATCATCTCAATATAACAATTTGTAATATATGAACTCAACGATGATGGGCATGCTTTTATTAATCTATGAACTCAGCGACGATGGGCATGCTTTTGTTAATCTATGAACACAGCGACGATGGGCATGCTTTCATTAATCTATGAACTTAGCGACGATGGGCATACTTTTATTAATCTATGAACTCAGCGACGATGGACATGCTTTCATTAATCTATGAACTCAGCGATGATGGGCATGCTTTTATTAATCTATGAACTCAGGGATGATGGGCATGCTTTAGGAACAATTTAACGGGCTAGGGCGACGATCCCCCTACCTCATACGCAATGGAAATAGTCGATCCGGCCGCATGCAAGCCGAGGGACGTCACGATTCGTCCTTTCCCGGCCGCCTCTCCACAAAGATTAAGCCGAGGATGCCGATTTCACCATGAGGAGGGAAGATGGGGCCGCCTGATGTCATCGTGGAACCGCGTCTCCGTGCCGGGGTTTGGCTCCGACGTGGGCGTCGCCATGTTCTACCCCTTGCCGGTTTCTCGACGGAGCTCCGACTCCTCCACCAAGGCCATCGGGTCGCCGGCGTGCCGAGAAGAGAGGAAGAGGGAGAGAGGGTCGCCGGTCTCGTCCGCCTCCGTGCACCGTGAAAGGAAAAAAAGGGGGGCGAGAGAGGGGGAGGCCGGTCGTGGTCCTCCCCTCGCCCGATCGCCGACGAGGCCGCCGGCCGTCCTCCCCTTTCTTGGGCCGCCTAGCACCACCGAGAAGAGGAAGGCGAGAGAGTGGGCTTGCGGCCGTCCACGGTGGAAGGGGGAGAAGCCGCTGCCGCTCGTGGTGGCCGTCCTCTGCCGTGCGCCGGGAAGATGAGGAACAACGAGAGGAGGTGGGGAGGCCGATCGCGGGTTCCCCCCCTTGCGGTTTTCCTGTCTCATGGGTGAAAAAGAGTGGGGGGAGAGGGATTGGGAAAGTGGGAGAGAGAGGGGAGATCGATGGGTAAAAAAAATGATTAAAAAATATATATATTTTTTAATTTTTAACCCCCATTTGCATTCTAAACCCTTTAAGAAGCATATTTATGCATATGCCCACTAATTTCTTAAAACTCTTTAATCTAATTAGATTAAATACTAGAAAAAGACCATAAATTTCACAAAATTAGCCGAAATTCATGGATTAAAATACATTTTAATATCGGTAGAGCTCCGTTAAAGAACGGGTCTCACACTATCAGTCCATCAATTGTCATAACAGACAAGTCCTTAGAGTCCTCAATCATAGTGGCCTCAGTGTGCCACGCTGGAGTGAGAGATATAAGGATCTTCCTAACTAGTTCTCTGTCAGTGTATTCTTCTCCCAGAAGTTTTAAGCAATTTGTTAATTGGGTGAATCTTGCATACATTTCAAAAATAGATTTGTCTGGTTTCATTTTGAACATTTCATAATCAGAAATCAGCATGTTGGCCTTGGTGGCCCTTACCTCAGATGTCCCCTCATAGATTAGCTCAAGCCTATCCCACATTTCTTTTGCAGATTTACAAATGGATACTCTTGAGTATTCTGTGGGGTGGATGGTGCACTGCATTATATTCATTGCGCTCCAATTGACAGTGGATTTCTTAACTTGGTCAGGGGTCTAGGTATTGTCCACCTCTGGTAGAGCAAAAGGACCTCTATTGACAACACGGCAGATCAAATGATCCTGGGCACGAAGAAACACTTGCATTCTATTTTTCCAGTACAAGTAGTTTGTTCCATCGAAGAATGGAGGTCGATTGATGGCATGGCCCTCAGCTATGTAGCTGGGAGGGACATTCCCGTCGGATCTCCTCTGGTCATTGGACCACATCTCTAGGGAACCTGCTTTGATACCAACTATTGAATGGTATAGAGGATCTAGAGGGGGGGTGAATAGATCTTACACTCAATCTTTGACCACTTTGAGAGAACTATTAAAACTAGTATGACAATGAGACCAAATCAAGCGCAACACTAGACTAGAATGTGAAATGTTAACATCGAGATGATATTGCATGCACTTAACAAATCAGAGCACTTGCGAAGAGGAGGTAGAAGAGATAGATATCACGCAGCAAACCACAACACAGGGTTATAAGGTGGTTCGGCTACTACCAAGCACACCTACGTCCATCCCTCACCAACTTGGCGAGGCTTCCACTCTTTGGCCAAAAGAGACACACACACACGCTGGGAACAAGTCCCACACACACACACACACGAGGATGAAGTCCTCACGAGGACAGAGTCCTCACGCTGCAGAATCACAGCACCACACGGTGACAATGCTCCACACACACGAGGAGCAAGCTCCTCACGCTGCAACATGCAGCACACGGGGACATGCCCCAAAGGAAAAACCAGAAAATGAAAAAGATGAAGACACACACGCTACTACATGCAGCTTACTCAGGGATGACTCCCTACACATAAGAAAAGTTGTGAGATCGAGAATGAAAAAACAAAAGGGACACAAGTAAAGCACCAACAGAATGAGAAACTGAATAGGGCTGCGATGCAGAGCAAGGCTTCAAGGAGACACACGGCTGGCTGATTTTTGTCTCCACGTTTTCTCCTCCTCTCTTCCTCTCAAGTCTTCTTCTGGAAGCTCAGAAGGGCACTCTTCCTTTCCCTTTTCTCTCTGGTTCCCACGTCCAAGTTTTCTCCAGGCACCACTAGGAGCAACTTTTTCTCATGCAAGGGTGCGTCCATTTTATAGATGCAGGCAGCAAAAGATTTCCCTCCAAGGTCCTCCCTCTTGATTGGCTGGAGTAAAATAAGTGTTCTTTGAACACAAAATCCTGCAACTTCTTCTTCCTCATTGGCTGGCTAGAGAAGGGATGTCCTTCTATCCTAAAGGTCTTCCTAGACCCAAATCTGATTGGCTGACCCCATGGGAAAGGACATCAGAGAAAAAGGCATTTCCCAAATGGTGTAGTGACAGATCTCTCTCCCAAAAGGTGTCCAAATTGTCTCATGATGATAGAGAACACTTCTAAGTCCTAGAGACCCCTTTTCAGACCTTGAAACTTGAAGTTTGGACGTTTCCTCCGTTGATGATCAAAGACGCCATGATTTGAAGAAGGATATTTTATTCTGGGGTACTCATTGTGCGTCGACGCAGTCATCACACTGCGTCGACGCAGCCTTTGGTCTTGAGAGCTGCTAGGCGCCAGGGTGAGGCTGGAGTTGACAGCGTGACGATCTGGAGTCGACACAGCCAGTGACTCGCTTGAACTGTATATAGGCTCGCACGTTGTGCGTCAACGCGGCACGTGGAGTGCGTCGACGCATCCTTCGAAGTGTGCATCTACAACGCTCTCTAGGAGAGCCTCGCGTCGACGTCCTGAGTTGACGGGGTCAATGTAGCAGGGCGTGGCAACACATCCGTAGAGAGGTGTCACGTCCCGAGATATATGTACATCGGAAGTAATATCGAGGACATGAACAGCTGGCAAGATAAGCCTCTCGCAATCAAGATAACCAGAGCGCTAAACATTCACACATAAGAGGAATGCGCAATAATTGACCAAAATCCAACTTTATTAAATAATAATCAAAAAGTTTACATAATGTTGACTCTTGACTCATTTAACATCAATATTCTCTAGACTCAAGAAAATAGAAAATTACATCATAAGACTCGACTAGACTCATGACATTCTAGGTCTTTACTTGATCATCAATCATCGCTCTCAGACCCATCACTAGCATAGTCTAATTCCGACTCACTTGAATTTCCTGAAAAGATTAGAAAAAGGTAGGGAATGAGTACACTTGCCCAATAGGTATCTTCGTATCAACATGAAAACAAGATTTAAGTAATTAACATTTTAGCTCTAAGTGAATAAAAGAAATATGATTAAAACATGTGGTATAAACCAATGTAACAATAAGTATGGAGATAAGTGTAGAGATAACAATTCATGAGAATATAATCAAGCAAGAATATCAAGTGGCCTTTCATGTAATAAGAATGTAACGAGAATGTACTTTTCAAAACCATAAAGGCTATGCACTAGAAAGTCATGTAACAAGAATGTACTAGCGAGCATGTGTAATTTTATCGTGAGCCTCGTGGATTTCATCCGTTAATACAAAAAGTACTCCCGACATAATGTGAGGCCAATGTTCATCATACCCTATGGTTTACAGTATGTTTCCAGCCATCCGCCGAGAGGGCTAGCGTCGAGCCCTTGGACACCGTCCGTGCTTGCCCTTGCATCTTCAAGTTATAAATCAAACTACTTCCACGAGATAATAAAGTCTCGGCCAATGATGTACAATTCAATAATAGTTTCATGATAATGTAACCAAGGTAAGAACGTACCAAAACGGAATCATCAAATCAAGGACTATTTAATGACAAGGTCATGTTACGAGAGGAATCCGGTAGCATAACGATACATTTATTAATTTCTATAATGTATTAATGGTTTATTGTACAAGATGTTAAGGTTCAAATAGTCCAAGGACCATCTAGGAATAGAGTAGAACCAACCCTCGGGTCAAAGCACGGGTTAGGGCAGAAATTCATTAATGCGACGCTCATGAGTGTCACAATAACGGATTAACGCGACATACCATCTGTGCGCGTTCATCGAAGGAGTCGACGCAGGAAGAAAATCAGGTGGACATAGTGAGTAGTCTGTGGCTAAACAATAACGTGACCAAAGTAACCACCGCGATAATTCATTAACGCGCATGGGACATAGGGCGCGATCAGGACAATTCACAGAAAATGAGAAAAACACGAAGTGCCCTCTAACTTTTTGGTTTTTAGGGTACAACTAACTCGGCTGCCTTGAGAGAATCCAAGGCTAGCGGAGGCTCATGGAGGCCTTAAAACAAGATCACCTAGTCTTACAGAATGAATATCCGACGGAGAGGATCACAAGTCCAAGAGATGTGCCTATCATGTGCAAAGTGTAACTAATAGCCACGTACCAGAATACGCGCTATATGTGACTTATGAAATAGAAATAAGATGAGAAAGGAGCACATGAATCTCATGTAATCCATTGAAAATTCATTTATGTACAAATTATATGATGGTTTGGCATGAAATTAGTATATAATGAAATTAACTTTGAAAAGCATGCTAACACTAAATATGCAGTTCTGACATGATCAGGAAGTGAAACTACTAAAATAAAACATGTATAATAGCATATATATATATATATATATATATCATGGGAAATAACAAGGTTTGGTATGTGTCACGGAGCATTAACGTGACGGACACAACTTGCACGTTCTTACGTTAACATGGTGTAAGTAACGGGCGTGTTATAGTATGAACGTGATGTATCGGGCATGCACGTTAATAGACGCGACCTCTGTTACGACCGCAATAATCCCTCTGTGAGACAAAGATAATATCGGCCTTGCAGGGCTATTTTCTATGGCCAATAAACATGAACCCAACTTAAATCTAGTAAAGGAAGCATGCTATAATGAAAATAAGGCAAGGAGATGCATAGATTTGCGTGATTTAAGTCCAAGTCATCATCTTTTTATTAAAGGCAAGATTCATGCATGCTATGATAACCCTATATGCGTAGCGATAGTAAAACATGAAATTCTCCGAGTATGATGCATGAACTCAAAAGAAATCAAAGGGATTTTGTTCCTAACACGTTACTTTAGCCATCCATGAGATAACCTACCTCTGGGTAACGCTCTAAACTTCGAATTTCTCTCTGAAAGTTGGTGTTGGCTCCTACGTGATCTGCGTGGAACTGGCAATTTCCTATCCTTCTATCTCCTTAACAGCTTGACCTAAATTCCAGGAAATTGGAGGGTAGGTAGAAGACACAAAGGGGAACAACTTCTTCTGAAGACTCGACGCAAGATTACCTCGATTAAGGCTTCTAACCTTGTGATCTTCCTTGGAAGGACACACTATTTTCTATGCCTTTAGCAGAGAAACAACAACTTCTGGAGCTTCTAGATCTCCAACGGCTTGATCTCCTAGTACGAGATTTGGAGAGGAGTTAGTCAATACTAAAGGGAATAAAAAGTTTTCTTAAGGACTGACATGAAATAACACCTCCGTACTGTCGAACGAGGCGAGCCAAAACGAGGGTTCGCACAGTTCGAACTTGAGTCCTATTTATAGAGAAAAAGGTCTGGGGTTGAGGGATTTGATTGATCGGGGTGTCCCAATTGAAGAAGATTCGATCCCTAAGAGTCCTAGGTAAATTCCCTTTCGAGATAACATTGATCCATGGCCGAATCATGGATAAAAATCCAAGCTTTCCATGTTTTATTATACCTCGGTTCCGTAAGCGTGTCGCGGTCTTCAATAGTGCCGCGATTCTTCTTGAAAGCGGCGTATCGTAAGGGCACGTTCAAGCCTTTACATCGAATTTGAATTTTATTCAAACTCCCCTTTTTAATTATCACCTACTTGCCCTATTTATCCAATTTAAATCTGAAATAAACCTTAAGTACATTTCTTTAGGTGGGCTTGGGCCTAAAAGGCTTTGCGTTGGGTCCTTTGGGCCTATTTAGGTGAGCTTAACCCTTGGTTAATATAAGGTCTTTAAATTAAGTTAATCGACCCATAATTCATTTAATAGTCCATTAAATTATTTTTAAATGCTTAATAATTTTATTTAATTACTAATAATTCTATAAAAAATCAGGGTTGCTATACCCTCCCCCACTTAAGAGACTTTGGTCCTCAAATTCAATGCATGGGTTTTATGGAGAGTGATTACACTTAGAGTTTAATAGTTCAGGAAATCTTTTGTGTATAGCTTCTTCTGTCTCCCATGTGGCTTCTTGCTCCAGGCATTTATTCCATTGGACCTTTATCATGGGAATAGTCTTGTTGTGAAGCTGACGTACCTCTCAATCAAGGATTTTGAGTGGTCTTTGCTCGTATGTCAGATCCTTTTGTATCACCATATCATCATGACTTACAACATGAAATGGGTCATAGACATACCTCTTAAGCATGGATACATGAAATACATCATGGACGCCAGATAGTTGTGGAGGCAATGCTAGCCGATAAGTAACCTCGCCAACCCTTTCAAGAATTCCAAAAGGGCTGATGAATCTCGGAGTAAGCTTGCCTTTGATGCCGAATCTTTAGATACCACGACCTGGGGAAACCTTGAGAAATACATGATCTCCCACTTAGAATTCTAGGTCTCTTAGCCTGATATCAGCATACGTCTTTTGTCTATCCTGAGCCATCTGGACTCTTTCTCTAATCAGCTTTACCTTCTCGGTTATCTCTCGAATAAGATCAGGGCCTAGAAGTTGTCTTTCTCCAACCTCATTCCAGCATATAGGTGAACGGCAACTCCTATCATACAGCCTCAAACAGTGCCATTTGAATGCTAGATTGATAGCTATTATTGTAGGTAAACTCCACCAGAGACAAGTGGTCATGCCAACTTCCACCAAAATCAATTGCACATGCCTTGAGCATATCTTCCACCACCTGATTGGTTCTTTCAGTTTGACTATCGATTTGTGGATGGAATGCAGTGTTGAAATTCAACCGGGTCCCCAGTGAATGTCGTAGACCCTTCCAGAATTGAGATGTGAATCGAGGATCTCGATATGAAATTATGGTAACAGGGACACCGTGCAATTTCTCAATTTCCTTTATGTATAAGGCAGCCAAAACATCTACTGACCATCGGCTTTTAAGAGGTAGAAAGTGAGCCGATTTGGTTAAGCGGTCGATGATCACCCATATACCATCATGTCCACCTCTTGACTTTGGTAGACCCATGATGAAATCCATTCCTATACCCTCCCATTTCTAATCGGGAATTTCCAAGGGATGTAACTTTCCAGCGGGCCTTTGATGTTCCGCCTTAACTTGCTGACAAGTGAGGCAACATGATACGTAGTCCGCCACTTCTTTCTTCATATTGGGCCACCAAAAGTTCCTTTTTAGATCTTGGTACATTTTGGTAGCACCTGGGTGAATGTCATACCTTGATTTATGAGCTTCTTCCATGATCAGTTTCTTAGTATCGACATGATCTGGTATACAGATCTGACTTCGGAATAGCAATCTTCCGTTAGTTGCGATAGAGAAATCTAGCCGTTGATCAATATTAGCCTTGATCTCCATCAGTGTGGGGTCATTCTCTTGCAACTTTACCAGGTCTTCTACTAGTGTAGGTTGTGACCGGATATTGGCAATAAAACATTCTTCTTTCTTCGTATCAATGTCTAGATTTAGCTGAGCAAACTTAACAGTGAGATTAGTCATACCTTTCATGAGACTTGATAACATTCCCATTGGTTTCCTGCTGAGCGCTTCAGCTACAGCATTCACCTTACCTGCATGGTATTGGATGGCAAAATCGAAATCCTTGAGATACTCCAGCCATCTTCTTTGTCTCATATTTAATTCGTTTTGAAAGAAAAGATATTTCAGACTTTTATGGTCTGAAAATACCGTGAATTTTTTCACATAAAGATAATGACGCCAAATCTTTAAGGCGAATATAACGGCATCAAGCTCCAGATCATAAATCGGATAATTTTTCTCGTGCCGCTTTAGTTGCCTTGAAGTATAGCAAATGACCTTTCCATGTTGCATAAGGACACACCCGAGACCAATTCCTGATGCATCTGTCTATACTTCAAATCCACCACCTTCGACAGGCAGTGCCAGAATGGGTGCAGTGGTGAGATGTTCCTTGAGAGTCAAGAAACTCTCCTCGCACTCCTTTGTCCATACAAAAGGATTTTCTTTTCTAGTAAGCCTTGTTAGAGGGACGGTGATCTTGGAGAAATCCTTGATAAATCGTCGGTAGTAACTATCCAGACCAAGGAAACATCTAATCTCAGATATAGTTATTGGTCGGCTCCAGTTCTTGACAGCTTCTACCTTAGAAGGATCACGGCGATACATTCTTTAGAAATAATATGACCAAGGAATGAAACCTGCTTTAGCCAGAACTCACATTTATTTAGCTTCTCATATAGTTGATGTTCTCTTAAGATTTGCAAAGCAATTCTTAGGTGTTCTTCATGAAGTCCCGCGATCAATGACACCCAAGAGGGGGGTGAATTGGGTGTATACAAACTTTTAAGAAACTTTTTCCCAATTCAAACAAGTGTGAATAATAGCCGTAATGAATTCCAGATCTATATGAAAACTTTGAGATCTAATAGAATCTATCGCACTCAATCGATCTTAGGTACGATGGAGGAGGTGAGAATCCGGAGATTCTACTCACGCAAGATGTTATCTTCCTAACAAGTTTTGCCTTGCTGAACCGAACCCACCTTTTAATATACCCAAAATCTAATATGAAAACGATAAATTACACTAGATCTAACTCAAACAATGCAATCAAAATAATCTACGCGTGCGCTGCACAGAATGGGGATAGAAGAAAAGGAACAAACCACACAATGGACAATGATTTTTAGGTGGTTCGGATGCAACAACGGCAACCTACGTCCACCCCTCACGATCTATGAGGATTCCCACACTATCTTGTAAAGGATTACAAGATCAAAACACACACACACACACACACACACACACACACACACACACACACACACACACACACACACACACACACACACACACACACACACGTGAGGAGTTCGAAACTCCCACGAAGGTGTACAAGCACCGAATCACGAAGAGATGTGAAAACAAGAAGAACCACACACACACACACATGGATCTGCGTAGATCCACACACACACAAGTGTTTAAAAGTACAAGATAACACACTTGAAGCTTGATGAAAAATAAGGGAGAAACACAAAATGAAAAACTCAGATTTAAGCTCCCCCTTAATGGATGAAGATGATCTTGGATGAAGCTTCCTCCTCTGCTAAATCTTCACTTGAATGGCCTTCAGATGATCGTCAAAAGCTTAGAAATGGATGAAGAAGTTCTTCCCCGAAGCACTGTTCACGGAGCTACAGTGGCAGCACTCTTTCTCCCCTTGATAGCCTCTTTTGATCTCTCTTTTGTGATTAGAGTTTTTGACCCTAATATGATGTATTTATAGATCTTGGATGGTCAAGGGACAAGCCAGGGACCAGATCCACAAATCATGGCAAGTCTGGTGACTTTGGGATTAACAAACCCAAAGAAAGGAGCTTCCCACATTGAAGAACACAAGTCAACAATTGTTGCCTCGAAGCTGGCGGTCGACCGGTAGAAGGGGGCGGTCGATCGAAAATTTACAGAGTTTGAACTTTTCAGCACTGGGAAATCGGTCGACCGGCCCCTGACTGGCGGTCGACCGCTGGCTAGAAAATCTACATTTTTAAGAGAGTTAGCCAATAAAACATGATATGTGAACAATTTATTTTATGACCACGTCCTGTTCCAATCAAAATGAGTTGGTTGAGCTTATCCTGGGCAATTCATTGAACCAAGGTGAATTTAGGCATTTGCTGGCTTAAGGAAGGCTTGAGAGTGGTTTAAGTCAATTATTACTTAGGTTGTAATTTCGGGGTTTTGTTATCATCAAAATAACCTGGAGAGACTCAACAATCTCCCCCTTTTTGATGATGACAAAACTCTAGATTACAAGAGCATTGGCATGCCTTAAGCAAATAGGAGCCTAGTAAGGTCGGTAAACCACAGGGTGAATAAAATGGCCATTCAACACATTATTTGCCAAATAGATAGGAAATGAAACACAAGAGCCAACTATTTGAGATCAAACACCAATTGCATTCATTTCATCATTCTATTACAGGGTACAATGATGCAAGGCTCTAGACACTGGACACATGCGACAAGGCAAATGCAGAACTCACACAATGCCTCACCAATGATCATGCATACAAACATACGAACATACCGACATAAAATATATAAGACCTGCAGTACTACTTCTCCCCCTTTGGCATCATCAAAGATGGGATAGGATAATCGAACAGAGACCCAAAAGACAAAACACCAAAGGACACAGACTGGAGGTAGGAAACCAAAGCTGGCGGTCACAATCAAATGTGCCAATGTGGAAGGTGGCGTCACAAGTCACATAGACAAGCATGTGTGCATGAGTGATAACATAATGTGCCAATCAAATGAATAGCATGACTATGTGACTATGTGAACATGGTAACATGATCATACATCAAGGAGAAGGCGATAAAAGATAGAGAAAGATACCGTGATCGCCACCAAGGAATGACAACGCCAAAAGAATATGAAAGGGGAAACTAAGTGCGTTGTGTACCTTGGAAAAAAGGAGATGATCGCGCTAAATATAAGTAATGCGGGGACAATGTGGATTAACTCTCATCGCCTTCCATCCGGCTAGAAGGTAAGGGCCTCACTTTCCATGCTTTCCCGTGAAACAAAGACAACACAAGAGGTAAAACCCATTAGAAAATGCTAAGTGTAGAAATCTGTCCAAGTGCATAAAGTAGCATGAAAGATTGAGGGCAAACTTACCTGGGAGGCTTTTTAACCCCTATGGAAGGGTGGAAGAGATATGTGTGTATATTGTGATGAGATTAGAGTGAAGAGATTGATTTAATATGCCATGATGAACATAGATAAACAAGGTGCAAAAGTGCAAGTCACAAGAAAAAATGTGCAAATAGTGTAAATTGGGTGCAAAGACTGATGTAAATAGTATGGCAAACGATGTCCAAATAAGGAGAAGATTGGGCTGACAGAAGACTTGAGTGTTGTGAAGAAGTAGGAACAAGAATCACTCTAAAAGGAGGTCAGGACATAAAGTTATGATGCTGGAGATTTGGGGAAAAATGCAGACTGTGCAGAAAATCAGAACAGTGCACAAAATGGACTCAAAGAATGATGAATAACTCACAGAATAAGACACCAAAAAAGGAAAGGGAGGATGCTATGGAAAGGTGGGAATATTGTGGTGAAACTAGGGCAGAAAGAAGGGTTTAAAATGGGGAAGAGACCAGTGAAAAATGGGGTGGAAAACACAAGAAAACAATGGGGTGCAGAACATGACAGAAAAGAGACTAAGTGTGAAAATAGAATGAAAGTGCAAAACTCATGGACAAAAATATGTATGAAGATGACAACATAATGAGCCCAAAATCAAGGACAATAAAGATTATACTTCCCTTAAGACTCTGGAGTTGAAAGGATGGATCAGAAGTGCACCATGGCCACGCTCCGGCGACGCAAACATGCCCCCGTCGTAAGAAATCTGGGTTTCAAAAAAGTGCAGAACAGAGTGGTGAAACCTGAAAAGTTGGGGCTTGGAAGAGGGGCAAAAGATGGGAGAAGTAAAGCATACATATAATCAAAATGAAGCTAATACTCCCCTCTTCAAGATGGAGTTGAAGGAAGATGAAAAGTATGAAGCATGACTCCGCCCCGGCTTGATGAACAGGCCCCCGTCGTGGGCTTGTAGCAGAAAACCAGCAAATTGTGATGATTTGCCAAAAGGAGGGGTAAAGTTGGGAGGGCAAATGTTGATGAAATTGAGCAAATAAGGAATCAAAACGAAGCTAATACTTTCCTTTTCAGGCTAGGGTCAAAGGAAGATAATGACAGGGCGGCATGGCATCACCGTCACCTTGGAAACACGCCCCCATCGCGAGGTTTGCACATGGCACTTTATATAGAAAACTGCCTAAATCCCCAAGTTTCCTCCACGAGTTTAAGAGATAGAGTCCACCAAATCTCGAGATCTATGGATCAATCTCGAGATAATAGTCAAGATAAGATTTAAGAGAAAATGGGACTCTATTTGGATGAAGGATCTGGAAGATATGGCTTCTAGAAGGAGGCCCCGTCGCCCAAAAAATAGAGTTTTAGTTATAGCAGGAGACCTAAATTCCCAACTTCCGAGCAAGATTTCTAGCAAGACAGCCAATGAAAGTTCGAGCTACTTGGACCGAATTCAAGATGATACCATGGAGAAGCCATAGGAAGAAACGGGGACCGATTTGGATAAGTATTCCAAAAGATATGGCCATCTAAAGAGGGGCCCGACGGACTGAAACGGTGCAGAGTCTAGCTCACGCTGGACTCTCGGCGGTGCCTAGCAGTCGCCCGACTGACCGCTTGGTACGCCAAGCGGTCGGCCGAACGACCGCTAGGCAGCAAAGGGTGGCTTTTGCATTTTGGTCCCCCGGATGCCCGTTTGACCTCCGAATCAACCCGAAACGGGCCCGAAAGTTGGGAAATGGACGATAATACTTTCCAAGGCTAAATGGGCTTGAAAATGGCCAAGACATGGGCTTGAGATGGGATCAAAGATGACTCTAAAACAATGGTTAATTTCAGGCATCATGGAGATAAATAAGAGAAATAACGCGACTTATGGGCCAAAAATGGGTGTCAACAAATGCACCTCCTTGATGTCTTGCTTTGCAAGGGAACGAGCGAAAGGGACACGGAGGCGGAATGGAAAGGAGATGGAGCAAAAGCGGAAGCGACGTGAAATGGAGATGAAGCAAAGATGAAGCGGAGAGAACTGATAAGCAGACATCAAGGCAAAAAGACATCCGTCACGACCAACAAGCGATAGGAATTCTCCCGAAAACGCTGAACTAACCACTTAGAATGGATGACATGGATGAGACATGTCTGGAGAACTAAACTAACAGAAAGTAAACACGACTAACCTCATTGGGGACACAATCCACGGACAATGAGAGGGTTGGAAGGAAACACAGCATAAGAGCTGGAAAAGGAAAGATAAGACTGAAGTAAAATCCAGACAGGAATCACGCTGGCCAACCAGACCGAGCGGGTAGATCAGAGAGAATGTTCAAATTCAGAGTGGAATGAGGAATCTCTTATCCAAGGGAATTAAGCACAATCAACCATTGTTGAGGGGAAACTTTGAGAGGATCACGAGACGTGAGTGCTCAAAAATGACATGACGCATGTTGGGCTAAAATAAAGAAATCATCAAAACAAATGTAAAGAAAGATAAAATAGAAAGTACTCAAGGATATTATTGCTAGACTGAGTAAGACGGGATCAAGAGTCGTCCGCAACCACGGCGTGCGAGACAGAGTCTATCGTCCCTCACTTGACTCAACTGAGCGGCCTATTCAACGATTAACCGTATGCTCCTAGATCATCATCGTTTTTGTTAAATGGGAACATCAGATCCTAGAACACACAAACAACTAGCCGGTCTTTGAGAAGCTATAATAATGTAGATACCATATAGTAATGCAACAGTGAGCAGGGATAGAGAGCCATACCTGACTTACCTGTGCAGGTGAAACGGCATTTTTTGGATTTTTCTGAATTTTCCAATAAGACAGACATGGCAAAGTAAGTAAGCATAAACATAACGAAGACAACATAACCATCAACTGAACGATAGAATCACAACATAACATAACGATCAAATGAATGGAAAACAATGCAACATAATATGACAAAGACAAACAAGCACACATATGCAATGGCATGAACAAACCACATGTATGCACGATGAACATGGTGGGACAAGATAACAACGCGGTGGGACAATACACGGTTGGGACAATAATATGAGGGATGACCACAGGGTTGGGACAACACACGGGACATAGAGGGATGACTAACAACATATGCAAGACAACTAACAACATGCGGTGAGAGACAAAATAACATGCGTGGGACGACACGGAGGGACATAAACACGTGACAAGGACATGGCGGGACGAAAGACACAAACAAATACGCTCTTCAATCAAAGTCTAAGATTAGAATGAAGCAGAACCGCCAGGTTCACAATCGTTAGGCAATGCCTTCTCATAATGATATGATGAGATAAAGCGAAAGCTGAGAAGGACACGAGTTTTAGAACAGATCGAGAGATATAGATTGAAGAAGAGAACAGATCAGAAGTCGTGAATCGGAGACATATAGAACAAAATATGGAGTAAGGAAAGCTTGAGTACCTACAACCTGCACACTTAGCAAATAGATTACATATCTGTTCTCAGACAAATAGATGGAGAGGAACAAAAAGACAAATATTTCTGATTTTTTAATTTTTCTGATTTTTTGGATTTTAAATAATATTTGAATTTTCTTTTGGTTTTTGAAATTTTTTGATTTTTTTAGACTTTTGATAATATCTGATTTTTTTGGATTTTGACAATATTTCATTTTTTTAGAATATTTTTTGAAATAGCAATCCGCAGCACCCAAAGACGGGCTCGAACTACTGGCCAGGGATCATCGTTCCTATCCCTATCATTAAAGGCTTCCCTTAAGCAGGGCGTGCATGTGAGGGTGGCTTACCACAACCAACCGCCTCTAAAGAACGGTGCCCATGCTAAGGCCATACCCGGGATTCATCCCAGCCTAAGAGGGAGGAGAAGAAGAAAAATTAGAGACAAACTTTATGCAGGATGAGAAACATCAGGACTTTAATTCCTTCTAGGGCACTACCCCTGAAAGATTAAGTCTGTTGCGCCGGGACTTTGTGTCTTTTATTTTGAGACCCATATTTCTAGGCACGCGTGCGACCGGGCTCATGACGTCCCATGGGGAACTGTACTGTCACTCTTACCATGCCTTTGATTTCATAATTTTGCATTGATCAGATCATTGATTTATTTTTTGACAGCCCTTGTTGGCTAGATTTAGCATGAACGCTCATTTTTGAGGGTCAAGACTGCCCGTATTTGAAACCTCTCCCGTATTAGGGAGCGTCTAGGTTGGTCATTTCATCCATCCATCTCTTGCCCCTGCACTTGGCCAAGCAGAGAAAAGAAAACACCTTTGTGCATACCCATGGTATGGCCAAAGTAGCAACGGTGTGTCTCAGAGGAAAATCAGCTATGGCTCGCCGTGTAGTGTGTGAAAAATCCACACTCAAAAGGTCACCCTCAACGATCAAGGAAAGGAACTAGACCCCCAGCGTGGAGCTATCACCAGCCTAAGGATGCTACAGAAGCGAACTCATTTTGACTAAGCTTAACTAAGCAAATTTCTAAAAGCCACTTAACCATGTTGAGGAATAGCATTATTATAACCGTGTGCAGGAGTAAAAGAGATAATAGAGATGATAACATTTTCTTGCACAAAATAATGATACCTTGCATATCCACAGCGTGGTAACAACATCCTGACACGATCTTTGAAAAGCACGAGCTTTATATTCCTTGCTTGATAGGACGAAAGGGAGAGGATAGCAAAGGATGAAAGATTCCCCTACACGGAGGAGCGACAGACATCAAACTGGACGAATAAGGATAAAATGGAAGAGGGACGAGGGCTAGAACTCCCTCGTTAAGGTGCAGAGGCCCTGATAACAAAGAAATAGATACATAATAGACAGATTAGCTGAGATCAAGGTAGGCTAAAACCTTGAAAATAGTAAGAAAAAGGGTGACGACCCTGAAAGGGTGAAGAGGAGTGAGTAGAATGATGATGGGGAGATTGCTGCGAAAGTGAGGAGGAGGAGGAGAGATCATCCGACATGGTTGGAGAAGAGGAATCAAAGCCATCCGACAGGGTCGGAGAAGAATTAGAAGCAACACCCGGGAGTCCCGGGGAAGAGGAATCGGGTGACGTCCCGAAATCGGGATGAAGGGATGACATAGGACGAGGCCTAGAATTGTGAGAGGAGGGAAAGTCCGGAGGTTGCGAATGGTGATTTGCGGACCTGGAAAGAGAGGAGAAGATGATGGTAGCAGAATTTGAAGTGGGAAGATACACCACCCAAGGGTGGGAGCTGAGCAAGAGAAATGATGAATGGGAGGAAGAAGAAGAAGGTGAAGTGAACCCCCGAGTGCACAACTGACGGCCCTTGAACTAGCGTCACCGCCTATTCTTAGCAGAAATCTCTTAAGCATGGGCCTGCCTGACGCGAACCCGGACATTTAGGCTTCTTGATTTGCAGTGTCTCCTCAAATAACGGGCCCATCTGGCAGATGACCTGACCCGATTATGAACATGCAGCTTTGCTGGGGCAGTTGCCCCTAGACATCCGATGCTAACAGTAGTAGATGAACATTCTTGGATAAATAACCCTTCAGAGTGATGAATATCACAAACCCATGGGGTTTTGTCTCTCGACACTAGAAGCATGAGATTCGGCAACTCCACTCGGAACTCAGCCTTGAAACATAACTCCTTTGATAGAAGAGATGGGTGAAGCTGAGGGAGAGTAATACACAGCATTGACATGGCCGGCTTGCTAATAAACCGAAGGAGATTGTATAGAATGTGCAGAATGTCCTTGGAGAATGCTAAAGATACGGCCAATTGCCCCTTGAACATAGAATCCATAATCTGCTTGGCGGCCGTATGAGTTAGCACAACACGGGTAGAGAACCCTTCTTGGCCTGTCATCTGAATGGCAATAGAGCGAGGAGAAATAATAGCATCAACAGTGAACTCTCCAGCGAGCAAAGAGATTGCCACCGGCCTTGCTCGGGAAGAAGCTGGCATCAACTCAAGGGAACTCTTCTTAGCAACTGTCATCTTTGAAAGTAGAGGTGCATCATCCCCAAAATAGCCAGGGACCAAGATGCGGATCGGCATCCGACAGATATAATCCCGAATCTTGAAATGCATGGCCGACACTAAATCATCCTGAATTGGCGTATTGTCTCCTTCGGGATTAGACCCAAGGGGCACCATGGGTAACGCACACCCGCTCCGTGGGGTGGAAATAAGTGGAGGAATGGGGATAGGAATAGCTTCGGAAGATGCGGAGGTTTCAACGGGTATGGTGTGTTTAGGTGGAGGCAAAGGTAAGGGTGGAGGTATGGCCGAGGGTAAAGGTAAAGGCAAAGACGTGGCTTGCTCAGGCTGGAGCAAAGGTGATGGCGGAGATGGAGGCGAGGGTGGAGATGGAGGTGGTGATGGAAGCACAGGTGGTGGAGACGGAGATGATGGTGATGGCCATGGAGATGGTGAGGATGGTGATGAAGGCGATGTGGGTAGTGGACATAGAGGTGGAGAGGGTGAAGAGGGAAGTTGTGGTGTGCACCGTCGACGTGTCGACACAACACGTCGAGCGGTGTTAGGGATAGAAGTAGTGGAAGTGGCGGAGAGAGAAGAAGGGGAGGCACTAGCCTGAGCAGAGGCTTGGGTTTGTGGCGACGATGGAGCCGGGGTAGGAGATGGCGATGGTGATGGGGTAGGTGGAGACATAGGCGTGGGAGCAGGAGTAGGTGTGGGTAACGGGCTAGGTGACGAAGCGGGCACAACGCTAGACGAAGAATCATAGGGGTGCCCCTGGTCTCAAAGTAACGGAAACGGCTGCCCGGGCGGCACTTCTTGCTGCTGCTGTTGGCTGCGAAGATGTAAAATGACTTTGTGAATAGCAGCCCAATCAATCCTTTTCTTAGCTTCTAGATCATAAACATAATCCCGAAACTCGGAGCAATCCTCGACCAAATGCCCCTACTGGCGATGATAATCACAGAACTAGAGCATATCCCGGACCGCGGGTCAGCAAGGCACAACTGGAGAGAGCGGCAACGCGTGAGTGGCCATCAAAGCCCGAAAGATATCGGTGAAACACTCCGGCAATGGAGAGTGAGGAGCGCGCTTCGGGCAAGGTGGATGCCGAGGGATATGGGAAGGTAATGAAAATGGTTGTGGGGGTTGCGCATGCAATGGTGCATGGAAACTAGTTGAGGGATTTGGTGAAGGCATATGTGGAGCGGGATGAGGGGGTATATTGACGTCATCTACTCACTCGGGATGTGGTATTCCCTTGACCGGGGCTGGCGGCGGATGTGAGTATGCGAGGATGGGAGGCTACTCATGGAGGGCTGATTTGCGGGAGTCTACGGATATGGAGAAGCGGGAGGTTGACTTGTGGAGGGATATGTGGCGGATGGCTAACTCATGGAGGTGGATGTGGCGTAAGGCTGACTCATAGAGGGCCGACTCATGGGAGCACTGAGTTGGCTTGTGGAGGGTGAGGTGTAAGTGGAGGTGGATGTTGGAGACTCGAGGTCAAGGGAACCTTGGATTTGTTGGCGAATGAAGCGGGTTCGGCTATAAAGTTGTTGCCAGGAGGTGATGTCGTTAAGGGCCAAGATGAAGCGGTATTCTAGCGTGGCATTTGAAATTAACATCTTGATTTGCTCCAGCTCCGGAATGTGCCCCGGAACTTGCGCGGCAAGGCGACGTCAGTGATCGGCAAAGATAGAGAACTCTTCATCGGGCTTCATCTTCTCATGGGCCAGATCCACCATAGAATATCTGGACCCAACCTGGTCCTGATACTGCTTGATAAACTTATCTTGGACGGTTCAAAATTTTACAACTTGCTCTTGCAGAAGAGAGAAGAACCAATCCCGAGCTGGGCCTTCCAAATACAGACCAAATAGATAAGCCATCAAGCGTTGGTCATGTTGAAATTGGGCCGACTCATAAATGAACTCCTTTACGTGCACATACGGGTCACCGACTCCACCATAGCGGCGATATGCGGGAATTTGTGATGGAGACGGAAGTCAAAGATTTTGGAAAACGAATGGCACACTTAAGGAAGATTTGGGATCGATTTGACGTTGAAGTTTATCAAGCTGGTGTTGGGTTTGAGCAATCATCTCCTGGGTAGGGAGAGATCAAGAGTAATGCGGGCCAGCCTAAGCAAGAGAATGTGAATTCAGACCAGGATTATGATAATGGGCCGGATAAGAGGATCCAGACTGAGAAGTATAAGAAAGGCCCATTCCGAGAGTAGAAGGATACATGGACCTAGAAGGATCATGAATATGAGGACCACTCGGGCTAGCATCAACATGGGTAGGAGATGGAGGCCCATTAAGAAGAGTAGGTCCACTAAGAGAATAAGACGGCCCGTTAAAGGTAGGGGGTCCATTAAGAGTAGAAGAGGGCCCATTGGAGGAAGATGGCAGCCCATTGAAGGATGAGGGCCCATTAAGAATAGGACCATGAGGGGAACGGGGGCCATTAAGAGAATGGGACCCATTGAAGGGAGGTGGCCCATTAAAGGAATGAGGCCCATTAGATGAATGAGTATTAGGAATCGGGCTAGCCGCATGGGAAGAAGAAGTGGGCCCATGAAGATAGGAAGGCCCATTATGAGAAGAAGGCCCATTAAGATGATTTGCAATAAGACGTTGGGCCTGGGCCGGGTCCATTTGGCGAACAAGGCTTGATAAGTGGGCCATGAGATTAACCTGTTCCTCAGACGGGTCAGAGGGATCACGGGAAGATGGGACCGCGTGGGAAGAGGATTCCACGCGGGAATAGGAGGAAGATTGAGGAAAAGAATGATACAAGGCATTGGAATGATGCTCCATGAGGGCAAATGGAGACTTAATACAAGGATATCAAGTAGAATACAAGTGGAGAAGCAATGGGTTAATGGGCTTGAGGACAAGATGGGACTGACCCACTAATGCAAAGACCAAGGGAAGACGGACCAAGGGACAATGGACTAGACAATGGACACACAAAATGGGCTAACCTAAGTGGGCCTAACAATGACGAAACATGTGGATGACAAAAGAATGCAACACAAACACCACCAATGGGTCTGGACAAACCCAAACAACACATACAATGCAATGTGAGAGTTTTCACCTAAGCCAAACAAGTTGATATGATGGGAAATATTTTAGGAGTTTTAATGGACCTTTTAATGATTGAAGTTAAGAATAATTCCCTCAAGATAGGAATCCTATGGGAATAAGGTCCAAACTTTGGTTTGACTATGGTTTACTCCCTCACACGTATGCAAATGCAAGCCTAAGGGGTGGAAAAGGTACAACCGGCCAGGCGTCCGTGAGGGAATCCACAGCTCGCGGGGACTTATGGAGGTCCTGGATAAGATCACCTAGTCGAGCCCAAGGAATATGGGAGTGAGAGGATCACTTACCAATGTAGGAAATATAACTAAGATATGCAATGTATGACCCTATGTGCACCGGAGTGCATGCGATTTCTAGCCTAAATCCAACAAATCAAGATATGATGAACATATGCAAACATAACAATATGGATGCAAACAAAGTGAACAATATGAACATGAAATGCTATCTAAACATGGATATACACACCAAAATCACAGCAAATCATAAGTAAAGTGATGGGCACTAGAGGTCCAACTGTGATCGCCGAAAAAGAGCTGATGAGGTGGAAATGTGGAACGTGGGTCACAAGTCACATAGACAAGCATGTGTGCATGAGTGATAACATAATGTGCCAATCAAATGAATAGCATGAATATGTGACTATGTGAACATGGTAACATGATCATACATCAAGGAGAAGGCGATAAAAGATAGAGAAAGATACCGTAATCGCCACCAAGGAATGACAACGCCAAAAGAATATGAAAGGGAAAACTAAGTGCGTTGTGTAGCTTGGAAAAAAGGAGATGATCGCGCTAAATATAAGTAATGTGGGGACAATGTGGATTACCTCTCCTCACCTTCCAGCCGGCTTGAAGGTAAGGGCCTCACTTTCCATGCTTTCCCGCGAAACAAAGACAACACAAGAGGCAAAATCCATTAGAAAATGTTAAGTGTAGAAATCTGTCCAAGTGCATAAAGTAGCATGAAAGATTGAGGGCAAACTTACCGGGGGAGGGTTTTTAACCCCTATGAAAGGGTGGAAGAGATACGTGTGTATATTGTGATGAGATTAGAGTGAAGAGATTGATTTAATATGCCATGATGAACATAGATAAACAAGGTGCGAAAGTGCAAGTCACAAGAAAAACTGTGCAAACAGTATACATTGGGTGCAAAGACTGATGCAAATAGTAGGGCAAACAATGTCCAAATAAGTAGAACATTGGGATGACAGAAGACTTGAGTGTTGTGAAGAAGTAAGAATAAGAATCACTCTAAAAGGAGGTCGGGACAGAAAGTTATGATGCCAGAGATTTGGGGAAAAACACAGACTGTGCAGAAAATCAGAACAGTGCATAAAATGGACTCAAAGAATGATGAATAACTCACAGAATAAGACACCAAAAAAGGAAAGAGAGGATGCTATGGAAATGTGTGAATATTGTGGTGAAACTAGGGCAGAAAGAAGGGTTTAAAATGGGGAAGAGACCGGTGAAAAACATGGTGGAAAACACAAGAAAACAATGGGGTGCAGAACATGACAGAAAAGAGACTTTAAGTGTGAAAACAGAATGCAAGTGCAAAACTCATGGACAAAAATATGTATGAAGATGACAACATAATGAGCCCAAAATCAAGGAAAATAAAGATTATACTTCCCTTAAGAGCCTGGAGTTGAAAGGACGGATCAGAAGTGCACCATGGCCTCGCTCCGGTGACGCAAACATGCCCCCGTCGCAGGAAATCTGGGTTTCAGAAAAGTGCAGAACAGAGTGGTGAAACCTGTAAAGTTGGGGCTTGGAAGAGGGGGTAAAGATAGGATAAGTAAAGCACACATATAATCAAAACGAAGCTAATACTCCCCTCTTCAAGATGGAGTTGAAAGAAGATGAAAAGGATGAAGCATGACTCCGCCCCGGCTTGATGAACAGGCCCCCGTCGCGGACTTGTAGCAGAAAACCAGCAAATTGTGATGATTTGCCAAAAGGAGGGGCAAAGTTGAGAGGGAAAACGTTGATGAAATTGAGCAAATAAGGAATCAAAATGAAGCTAATACTTCCCTCTTCAAGCTAGGGTCGAAGGAAGATGAAGACAGTGCGGCATGGCTTCGCCGTCGCCTTGGAAATGCGCCCCCGTCGCGAGGTTCGCATAGGGCACTTTATATAGAAAATTGCATAAATCCCCAACTTTCCTCCATGAGTTTAAAAGATAGAGTCCACCAAATCTCAAGATCTATGGATCAATCTCGAGATAATAGTCAAGATAAGATGTAGGAGAAAACGAGACTCTATTTAGATGAAGGATCTGGAAGATATGGCTTCTAGAAGGAGACCCCGTCACCCCAAAACTAGAGTTTTAGTTGTAACAGGAGACCTAAATCCCTAACTTCCGAGCAAGATTCCGAGCAAGATAGCCAATGAAAGTTCGAGCTATTTGGACCGAATTCAAGATAATACCAAGGAGAAGCCATAGGAAGAAACGGGAACCGATTTGGATAAGTATTCCAAAAGATATGGCCATCTAAAGAGGGGCTCGGTGGACTGAAACGGTGCAGAGTCCAGCTCACGCTGGACTCTTGACGGTGCCTAGCGGTCGCCCGACTGACCACTTGGCATGCCAAGCAGTCGGCCGAACGACCGCTAGGCAGCAAAGGGTGGCTTTTGCATTTTGGTCCCCCGGATGCCCGTTTGACCTCCGAATCAACCCGAAACGGGCCCGAAAGTTAGGAAATGGACGATAATACCTTCCAAGGCTAAATGGGCTTGAAAAATGGCCAAGACATGGGTTTGAGATGGGCTCAAAGATGACTCTAAAACAATGGTTAATTTTGGGCATCATGGAGATAAATAAGAGAAATAACGTGACTTATGGGCCAAAAATGGGTGTCAACAAGCCTCAGTGGCCATTTACAGGTGGCTGGGCATCTGGTGGAGGAAGAGGCACATAGCCAAGGCGCTGCTGAATATCTCCAAGTAGGTGGTCGTGATGTTGAAGGCGGTGCTGGATATGGGTTAGTTGTTTATCCCAATCATAGTCATGGCGTTGCATGTTCAAGAGAACTCGATTCATAGCGTGAAAAGCCTCACGTGAATCTTCATGGCTCTGGGTGAGGGTGGTCATGTTGGTGGAGAGAGTGTGCATCTGAGTGGCTAAGGAATCCAAACCTGTGGAGAAGAAGTTTGGATGCTGTGGTAAAGATTCTAGCATGGTGCCCATGGTTGCAATATTTTCCCCGAAGGGAGAAAGTTGTTCCCCAAAGGCATCCACCCGAGTTTCCAGCCCAGTGAACCGCCTGTCAAAGGTCTCATAGTCTACCCAAGAGTGCTGTGCGGCCCCCTGAGTAGAAGACTCTCCATGATAGAACTGTGGTGGAGGAGGCACCTCAGGATCCATGTGATAAGGTGAAGGTGGAGGAGGCTACTCCTCAGCCTGAACTGGAGGGGGGACATCCCCTTGATCCTGCTGCTGCTCTTGTTCCTGCTCTTCCTCACTATCAACTGCTTCTCCATAAACCAGCACATCCCTACGTAACTCACCATCGGGACCGTAGTAATATCCAAAATCTGTAAAGATCTTATGCTTATTATATATATCATCTTATCGAACATAAATGAACTACTCATCTACCAAATTGATCCCAGCATGGATGAATATGCCGGTCAACTGTGATGCATAGGGCAGGGATCGCCACAAATTGGTTCGGCAAGTTCCAATGAGAGTCGTCATGAGGCGACCCATGTTGACTTGAATCCCATTCATAACATTGTAAAATAGGAACAAGTGAACTTCTGTCACTTCATTTCTGCTGCCACTCTTTGGATAAATGAGGGATGTAAACATATGGTGCAATATACGCTGCAATGGTGGAAAATGATTTGCATCCAATACAATTAAGTTGTTGACACCATGCACGTAATCACAACTGGTCATAGCAAGAAAGATTTCCTCAACAGCACCATGACCAAAAACCATGTCGGCTCCTCTAGCCGCAACTCCAAAACCCCGCTCAAACAGATCGGGAGTAATATGCATCTCAACTCCTTGAACAAATGTAAATAATTCTTTATTCCTTTCGATCAAATTCCCATAAAACTGCTGCACTAGATTGGGGTAATATTGGGTATATCTAGTGACAAAATCAATCCAACCTGGTTGAATCTCAAAGACAACACATAAATCGGGCAAAAGCTTGGTCACCTCATTGAAGTCGACCAGTCGAGGGTCGATAATAGGACGAGGAGGCAACCGAGGTGCACGACGAGGTGCAAATGCTCGCTGTGGTGGAGGAGCCGGGGCCTCTCATCTCTGGCCACTAGCTTCCCCTTGGGCAGAACGCTGAGAGCTCCGTCTAGGCGGCATCCCGAACTAGAAAACCTGGTGGAAATCCTTGAAAGGATGACTCTCGTCTTGGGGAATGAGGTTGAACCAAATGGCACTCCAAGGGCTTGCAAAAGCCTTCTCGGCAACCTGGAACCTAAGAAGTAGCTCCACGAATGCACGAACGGCCAAATGGAGTTCGTCCTGAAACCGTGACGAACACGCTGGATCTTGTGTGGGTGGAGAAATGATGAGGTTTAAGGGCTTGGGAGGTGGAGTTTGGGTGTTCTAGGGTTGGGGGAAAGTGTTGGAGAGTGAATGAGAGTGTTAGAATGAGAGAAAGGGGTTTTAGGACCCATTAAAGAAGGGTTCGGATGTGGTCTAACCGGGCTAATGTGCTGCCACCGGTCGACCGATGCGGGAGCGGCGGTTGACCGCTAGCCCTAAAAATCCCATTTTTGTATTTTTTTTGTTTCTTTATTTTTCTTTTTTTTTATTTGAATGGGGACCATCATCCGACCTTTTTATTAGAACCAACATCATGAAGTGGATAGAAGGAGAAGAGATAGAGATTTGAGGGAAGTTCTCTAACTCTCCCTCAGAAGGTGCCCTAGGTCCGGCATCACTGGGTCCACATTTATTTAGCCAAGGAATATCTGGCCTTAGAAATATTTTTCAAGAAGGGCTATATGTATAGATATAATCATGCATGCAGGAGTGTATATGAACACACAAGGTATTAAGAGTAAATATATACAATATGCATGTTAATCTACCCTTGATGCATATGAGTTTCTACAAGTGCAAATCTTATCCTAAGTGTAGACCTATGTATGTATGCTCTCACCCTTGCACATCCCAAGTTCTCTTCTTATCTTGCTAAATTGATCCTGGTTTAGGGGTTTTGTGAAAATATCAGCTAGTTGATTGTGTGTGTCAATGAAATTCAATTCAAAGACCCCTTTTCGTAGATGATCTCTCAGAAAATGATGTCGAATATCAATGTGTTTTGTCCTAGAATGTTGAACATTATTTTTTGACAAGCTGATTGCACTGGTATTATCACACAAGATTGGCACACATTTCATTTCAACATCCAAATCAAGCAATTGATTTTTGATCCAAAGTACTTGGGCTCCACAACTTCTGGCGGCTACATATTCAGCCTCGGCCGTTGAGAGAGCTACTGAATGTTGTTTCTTGGAGGCCCATGAGACTAGGCACCCACCAAGAAACTGGCAGTACCCACTAGTACTTTTGCGATCTATAATACATCCGGCATAATCCGTATCGGTGTAAGCAATCAAATCAAATAAACTACCGATGGGAAACCACAAGCCAAAATCTATTGTGCCAATTAAGTATCTAAAGATGCGTTTAACAGCCATTAGATGAGATTCTTTAGGGCATGACTGAAAACAAGCACATAGACATACACTGAATTGAATATCAGGGCGACATGCTGTGAGATACAGTAGTGATCCGATCATACCTCGAAACAGTGTAGGATCTACTATTTTACCATTTTCATCTTTGTCTAACTTCATGGTTGTGGCCATCGGAGTTGACAAGAGTTTTGCTTCAGCCATCTCAAATTTCTTTAATAGCTCTAGTGTGTACTTAGCTTGATTGATGAAAATACCCTCGGGTGTTTGCTTCACCTGCAATCCAAGAAAGAAATTCAATTTGCCCATTAAGCTCATCTCAAATTCTCCTTGCATGATTTCTGCAAATTCTTCACATAAGATATTGTTAGTAGCTCCAAAAATAATGTCATCCACATATACTTGAACTACTAATATGTCTTTACCTGATTTCCTTGTGAATTGTGTTTGGTCAACCTTACCTCTTTTGAAACTATTTTCCATAAGGAATGAAGTGAGCCTTTCATATCATGCCCTTGGTGCTTCCTTTAACCCGTACAAGGCCTTCTACAACTTGTACACATGCTTTGGATGCTTTGAATCTTCAAAACATGGAGGTTGCTCTACAAAAATATTCTCCTTGAGGTAATAGTTAAGAAATGCAGATTTAACATGTATTTAAAATACTTTGAAGTTCAAAGAGCAAGCATAGGACAGTAAGAACCGGACTGCTTCTAGTCTAGCAACCGGTGGAAAAGACTCATCAAAATCAATACCCATCTCCTGGCTATACCCTTTGGCCACAAGCCGGGCCTTGTTCCTAACAACCAATCCCGTATCATTTAACTTATTTCTGAAAACCTAACGGGTTCCAATTGTTGGATGATTCTTAGGATGCAGCATGAGAGTCCACACTTTGTTACTTTCGAACTGGTGTAACTCTTCATGCATAGCTTGAATCCAGGATTTATTTTGAAGAGCTTCATGAATATCCTTAGGCTCTTCTTGTGAAATTAAGGCAATCAAATGATCTTCTTCTACTTGCCTTAGTGATGATCTAGTTCTTACCCCATCTTGAGGATTACCGATTATGTTTTCAGCTGGATGATCCTTTAAGACCGTAGAAGTGCTGGGCAAGTCGGGGTATTGCACTCGTGGCTCTTGAAGTGTTTCAATTGAAGGATCTTCATCCTCTTCACTCTTGCTAGGTATCCCTTCTGTTGGTTCATCCTTGGCCTTAGTGTCAATTGAACATTTAGGATCTTCATCTGCATCCAAGATTGAATAGATTGATTGGTTAGTCTTAACTCCGATTCATCAAAAATCACATGAGGACTTTCTTCAACAACCAAAGTTTGTTTATTAAATAATCGATAAGCTCTAGAGTTAAGTGCATAACTTAGGAAAATTCCTTTGTCACTTTTCTCATCAAACTTACCTAGGTTAGACTTATCATTGTTCAAGATGAAACATGGGCATCCAAAGGGTTTAAGATGAGAAAAATTTGGTTTCTTACCCTTGTAGAGCTCATAAGGAGTTTTCTTCAAAATGGACCTTACCATCGCCCTGATGATGATGTAACACGCTGTACTTACCACCTCAGCCCAAAAGTATTTTGGTAGAGAATTTTTACTTAACATGGTCCACGCCATGTCTATCAATGTTCTATTTTTTCTCTCCACTACTCCATTTTGTTGGGACGTTCTTGGTGATGAGAAGTTATGCATGTACCCCTGCTCTTCACAAAAATTACTGAAGTCATGATTTTTAAATTCGCCACCATGATCACTTGAATGGTAGTGATAAGGTAGCCTTTATCATTTTAGATTTTCCTGTAAAACACTTGAAATTCCATCAATGCATCATTTTTATTGGATAGAAATAACACCCATGTAAATCTGGAGTAATCGCCAACAATCACAAAGCCATAGAATTTTTCTCTTAGGCTGGATGTCCTAATTGGGCCAAACAAATCAAGATGCAGCAATTCCAAAGGCCGGGAGGTGTAGATCGTGTCACACCGACATCAAGAATTAAAAAGAAACTAAATAAAGGAGCAAGAGGTTGCTAATGGAGTGTGATCGCCAGAGGGATTATCTCAGAAGAAAAGGAGTATGATCGCGAATACCTGGTAAGAAAAAGTGATGCGGGATGGATTATGGTTCTTCTCCTCCTCCTTCTACCGACCGGTCGATGAAGGGGGTTTCTCTTTCTTGATTACCCTTAAACAAAAACACAAACAACCAAAGTAGAAGAGGATTAGCCAAGAGTGTAGTATCAACCCACAAGTAGTATGAGATAATGATGAAATATGAACATGAAAACACACCTTTTAGTCTTTTTAAAAGAAACCCCTAAGAGAATTAGGGAGAGGAGATATGATGCAAAGACTAGGACAGACGTATAAAAGAAACACTATATGATGAATGAAGGTGGCGCGATGAATATCAATTAAGCAAGCTAACAAGTCCCTGCTGTTCCTGGCAACAGTAAAGGGAGGACACGGAACGGAGGACTTCTGACTGCTGCAACAGGAAGAGACCCCGGAGGAAGAGGTTGAAGGACTTCGTAAGAAGCAACGTCTTCTCTGTGTGTAAAATCTCTGTGTAAATCTCTGTCTCTCGCGCGGGCAGAGCCGAGGCTCTATTTATAGGGTATATACCGTAGATTTAATAGGATTAGAACCTGCAACATTCATTTACGGCAAGGTCTCTACTTCCCTAATCCAACAAAGTGATTAAAACATAGCAGGAAACTCTCCAGGAAAGGTTTGTTCAAGCAGGACACAAAAGGGTAAAAGATGACTCTCAGAAGGGCGTCAATTGAAATTGACGACCTGCCTCAAGGCGTTAATTAAAATGACGACTGAGACAAAGGCGTCAATTCATGGATTTAATTTTAGCAACAAAGTACTTTCCTAAATCAAAATCATGAAATGACGCCTGTACCAACGGGCGTTAGTTGATAAACGACCCTCTGGGGGACGTCGATTCTTGATTTTCCAATTTGGTTAGGATACGTAAAATTCCAGAAACTAACGCCTCTTCCGGCGGTCGTCCTTTCATTAAGAGACGCCCGCAGCTAAGCCGTTATTTAAAAGACGCCCCACGTTAAGACGTTAATTCCAAAAAAAAAAGCTAAGAAAATCACAGAAAACACATAAAACTAGAAAATTTTCATATTACGTCAATATTGAAGTTCACTTTGGGGCGTCACATGGTGACATGAGATTTACTCAACATAGCATCAATTTAGGCGTGTCTACAGCTGCCCCACCTTGGTGTCCGCTTTGCAAGGGAGTGAGACAGAATGAAGCGAAAGTGCAACAAGCAGAATGAAGTGGAACGAACTGATAAGTAGATGCCAAGGTGTGATGTGACACACCTTCGACACTAAGTGTTGGAAATCTTTCCAAGACTCTGAATGAAACAACTCCGGATGATTTCAAGAAAGCATTGATCAGCTGGACCGAAAGGATTAAACTAAAGGAACTAAAAATGTGCGTGAGGGCATGAGACACCATTGGAGAGCGATTACCAGCCAATGTGGACGTGCTACAACCAAGGTGGATTTGCAAGGACAAATAAAATGAATTGAGATGAAGACCCAGTAAATGAACACTTTCCAAGGAACCAGCCTGAGCGGCTTCAAAGAGAATAAAGTACTTGATTTGTAATGGAATATCTCATGCCAACTCAATTAAGAGCGAGAGACCTTCATTATTGGCGTAATACGAAGATTTTCATTGTTAAGCTCCAAGTCCTACATGATTCATGTTGGGCTAAAAGAAAAAGGTAAATCAAACTAAAAATAAAAAATAATCAAGGATAATATTATTAAGCCATCTAGATTTGGTCAAGAATCTAGATCTCTAAGCTGACACTAAGCTGAAGCCCGTTTGTCCACGCATTAACTCAGAAAGTGGAACCATCGTCCCAGACCTTTAATGACTCAACGGCCTATCCGTGTGATCAAGATTCACCTGGAATTATCACTATTTTTGATGAAGGGGAACTCAAATTCCAGGTTTATCAGAACCACAAGGTCCTTGATGTGCTATAATAACGTAGATACCATATAGTAACAATGCTTACAGGAGAGAATACAAAAGACGGAGTGATGTTACCCCAAAGAATCAACGACGCATTTCCAGACCTGCACTCTTCTGCACTTAAAAATTCATCAGTTCACATGAAAGAATGATCAACTCATGAAAAAATCCTCAACTTAAAATATCACATGATCATAAGTGCATAATATAAATGATTCCAATTTAAACATATAACACTTAAGTTCATAAAAATGCTGTAAGGCAATTCGACATGTAAGCCCCGACCGTAGGAAGCAGCATCAAAAGGATAAAAGACGACAAACATAAAGGCGTTAATTGTATTAAAGATCCGATTATGCCTTGGAAAACAAATGACGCCCTCCAGGGAGGCGTGAAATAAAAGACGACCTAAAGCAAGTCGCTAATTCAATAAATGACGCCCTGAAACATGTCGTTAATTCACTGAAATTCGATCTGTCTCTGAAACAGAAAGCTTGAGACACAATCCTTTTCGAATTCAAATAGCAGAGCCTTGAACGTCCTTCGATCTCTATAAAAGGAGGAGTTTTCCTTTCCTGCTAATCAACGAAATCATCCGAACTCCTTTCTGTTTTGCTTTCTTCCTTTCGTTCATACACAGGTGCTGCAAGCTACTGCTGTCTTCGTGAAGCTTGGTACCGCAACACTCTCTCGAAATATGCAGAGAGCTATTAAGAAACCGAAGACTTCAACTCCCAGGTTCTCCGAAATTAACGGCCATATCAGCAACCGAATTGCCATGAACCAGGTATTTACTCGGGTTATCTGCTTCTTGCTCTTCATTGTTCCTTCAACTGCTCATCCTTCTTCTCCTCTGTGCCTTCTCTTTTCTTTTTACAGGACTATCTAAACATTCCCGGTGCAAGGAGACTCACTAAGAATAAGTGGCTCCCCCTCTTACTTTCTAAGTTCAATTCAGACATGAGAGTTTTCTTATCTAGATGGCATCTCCTAGGTTTAGTCACCCATGCCAAACACTATGACCAAATTCACCTAGATTGGGCAGCTATAGGAGCTCTTGTGGAGATATGGCACCCTTCTACCCACACCTTCCTTTTCTCTACTTTTGAAGCCACAATCTTATTAGAAGAGTTAGAAATGATCTTAGGCTTAAAGAAGATAAAACAAGGGGGTGAGGAGAAAATGGCCATCATGCCAAGACAAATCACCTCTCATGAATTACTATCAAGCTTAATTCCCAGCCCCAATCTAGTGATTCAAATTAAAGCCACCAAAGGGATTAACCTCTTAAAGCTTGCCTCATGGGTATACAAAAGGTCCGACCAAGCTAAAGAGGATGATGAAGTAGAACGGGTGGCAAATGCCTTCGTTGTATGCTTAGCGGGAGCGATCTTGTTCCCCTCCATGGAAGATTTTCTAGAAGAGTCCCAATTGAGTGCTATAGCTAGTCTTTGGGAAGGAGAGAGAGCGGGACCAGTGATATTAGCCTACCTATATAGTGGGCTTACTTCGGCAGCAATGGGGAGACTGATTTATGGATGCATGATCGTTCTTTCTAGTTGGGTAGATCTCCATTTCAAATTTGACCCATGCGAGGAGGCCCAACAACCATCAAGGATATTCTCTAAAAGCCCTCTTTCCTATATGACCGGCTCATTGGGGTTGAGAAATAGAGTGGTGAACCGGATTCCTCAAATCAAGAAAAGAGTGGAATGGAGGGAGCACCTCAAGGTGATGCCTAAGAATCTTTTCACATGCACCCCGGGATTACTCAAGGTTCAACAACTCCGCGCACGATTCTCTCCCGGGACGGATCTTCGGCTAATAGGTGCCACGGAATTTGCACTATACAACTCTCATAGGTGCCTTCCCCAACTCGAGCTCCCACGGCGATTATTCAAGGACTTATCTCATCTTCCTCCTATCAAGACAAGGGACATCGGCAGCAATGAAGATGGAGAAGAAACCACAACAATTCGAGCTTTATGGACAATCAGCAAAGCATATCAACCTGTGGAAGACTTAGAAGAAGACAATGATCAGTGGAAAGCATATGTAATAGCTTTAAGAAGTCTAAGGCCCAAAATGGCTCATTAGATGTACAATAATCTTTTCTTCAATAAAACAAAGATAAACCTCCATTGGAGCCAATTATAATGTTTCTGATTAATTCTTCCAACAAATTGCGTTTCTGTTCTGAATAACGACTTAGAGAATGGCGTTAATTCCAAAAGTAACGCCTTCAAACACGTCGTCAATCATTAATCATTTTCCGAAATCCAAAATATCAATTCCCATGATTGACGCCTTCAGCAAGTGGCGCTAATTGATTCACGCCTCAGGACAAGGCGTTAATTTTATTCAAATTCCAAAGATTAATCGTTTAAAATATATAAATAACACCTTAAGATAAGCCACTTCTTATGTAAATAACGCCTGCAAGGAAGTCGTCAATTAAAAACTGTAATGATTACTTCAATCACATCTATCAATTCCATTAAATGCGCCTGACGATGGTTACTGATTCCCACGCAAAGGAAAATGACGCCCCCACACATGTCGTCAAATCTTGAACTAACGCCCAGAGGTATATCCGTCAATTCAAAAAGCCGCACCTTTCCTTAGGTCGTCAATTAATATCGACCGTTTGATTTTTTCTCTCCCTCCTTTCTTCCTCTTCTTTCGTCCATTTTCCCTCTTTCTTCCTTCTGCAACCCTAACCGAGCCCCCATCTCCAACTCTCTCACTTCTCCCTCTTTCTATCCCTCTCACTTTCTACTTGCACCCATGGCACACAAACGCCAACACGTCATGGCCCCCGACATGGTGGACTTGGACGAGGAAGAACACGCCGTGGAGGAGCTTCCTCCCGCGGCGGCCGAGGAAGCTCCGGCGGCGGAGCACGGCGAGGAGGAAGAAGCGGTTAATGAAGAGGCACAAGACGAAGAAGATGATGATAACGATGAAGGCGAGGATGAGGATGATGATGAAGGCGAGGATGAGGATGATGATGAAGGCGAAGGAGAAGAAGAGGAAGGAGGAGATGAAGAAGGAGAAGAATAAGAAGAAGGAGAAGACGAACCACCGGCCACGGCGGCAGTGCTCCCTCGTCCCGACCAGCCACGGCGGCCACGGTAACCCCGGCCCAAACTCCAGGGAGGACTAGTGGTGCCCGAACGACGAAAGGTAAACCTCAAACCCCCATTTCTATCTTTTTTTTTTCTTTTCAATTTTATTTCCATTTTTCATGATCGCCCATAGCTCTCGGGTGACACAGAGAAAAGACGCCCCCGGGGGTGTCACTAATTAAAACAATGCCCTCCACGGGGGCGTCAATTTCAATTAATTTATTTCTGAAAATGTTAATTCATGAATCACGCCCTGCAGCATGTCGTCATTTAGAAATTATCATGCTTAGCATCATGCTGTTATTGATGCGGGACGCTAGGAGAACTGTGACTCTATGTGAAGACGCGACCAAGTGGACACTAGACCAGCAATTTAGCAATTGTTTGAACGGCGTAGACGCGACACCTAGAGTTTCCTAGAAGGAAATTATACCAAATAATAAGAAACTAAGCTCATATGCGTCCCAAGAGAGGGAAGCGCGTCGATCCGCACGGTTGAGAAACCGGCGAGTCTAGGGTGGGTAGCTCCACACTCGTGACTCGGATGAGCCACGGGACGGTCACACTCTCTCGCCGTAGTAGTGAACTATAATTTATAAACAGGCTAGGAACCTAACGTACACATAAGCAGTGGCCTCAAGAGTATATACTAAAGAGCAAGCTAACGAAGAAGGAGAGCGGACGCGTACCTCCACGCTCGGGGCGTGGGGAAGAAACCCGGCCAAGTCACACGATCCCCGGTAAAATGCGGAACGAGTACAACCAAGCACAGCCCACTCCTCGTAGGGAGGTAAAAGGCTACACAACGGGGCCCGGGGTCGTGTAACGTGGGGTGACGGGTGCCGGGTCGGTGAACTTCGTCGTACGCGAGCTGCCGCGAGTTGGTACGAACTGGGACCAGCAGCAAAAGTGGCACGTCACGGAGGCTGAGGAAGGCGCCAATGTCCCTGGTAGCACGCTGTGGGGGATGGCGAGCCTCCTGGAAGACGAGGGAAGCCAACGACGCCGGCTGGAACCTCTGGAGTGGTCGCGAGCGGGGGGCAGGCTGCTAGTCGGCCTGCACGCGCGTAGGAGAGCAGCTGGACAAAGACCCTGGCACATGACCTTCTGCTCATCCGTTGGTCACGAAACTCAGCGTAGGTGTTGGTGGGGGTGTCCCAGGGACACCGGTGAAGTGGCGACTGCAACGGAGTACCGAAGGCGATGTTGCAAATTTTGCAACAGACCCTACGCGTTCTGGTCTGTCCTCTGGTAGCAGGACCACTAGTCGAAGATTGGGCTTGAACTGGGTCCTCCGGATGGCAAATTGGGCAGAGTTTTCTCTGGTGGATAGGTGATGGTCGTGGGATGACTGGGTAATAGTGGTGGGGTGGCGCGTAGTGGAGGTTTTGGGCGTGGATAGTGAAAACAGATGGGGTTCAGTTCTGCAGTCCAGTGCAGTCAGAACTGAGAGCTATGAAGGTGGATGGGATAAGTAGGGAATAGGGGCTCAGACACTTGCAATAAAATTCTAGGGGATGGTTTTGGACGTGGTGAAACAATGATGAAAATCTCAAGTCATTTGAAGACGTATAGAGGAACGTTCCTTTGGAAGGGCTTTGGCACTGTCGCGGCAGGACTGCACAGGAGCAGTCTGCACGACCAAAATGGGTCTAAAGGGAAGTTTTCTCCCCAATGGAGATTTGAAGTGGGATTTTCAGGAGAGGTAGGGGACATGTAGGGAAATAGAAGTGAAGAAGGGGTCGACATGATCATAGGTCGGGAAGAGGGCGTCCCAACGTGATCTTATGGGTTCTGGTTTACTACAGGTCTGCACAGAGACAGCCTGCGCAAGGAAAAGGGCTATGAAGACAACTTTCGCCCCTGGACGAGTTTGGGTCCGAGATTTTGAGGGCGTCTTGAGGACAGGGAGAGGAACAAAATTTCAGAAGAGGTATATGGGGTTTGAGGTCAGGAGGAAGGGGTTCCAACCTGTTCTATGCGGCCCTAATTCTGCAAGCAGACGGCCAGATCTGAGCACAGGTCTGCAAGATGAATCCTCCACGTTTCGCTGCAACTCGGGGAAGCTTGATCTCCTGGCTTGGAATGAAGATGATGTAGGTCGCCTCCTGCTGTTGGGGAAGCCAAGAACTCCTGCAAGAGACCTAGGGCGTCGCACCCTAGAGGGGAAGAAGAAGAAGGGAGAGGAGAAATAGAGGGTGTCACACCCTAGAGGGGAGAAAGAAGAAGGAAATGCTCTTGGCCAAAACTCAATTTTCATTCATTCATTCATCAATCCCTCAAGAGGAAGAGTACATGATAATATATAGAGTTTGGACTCCACCTTCCCTCCTTAGAGTTTGAATTTGAATCCCTTTGAAATTTAAATTCTATGGGCTCCATCATTGCTCCTTGGAGTTTGGATTTGGAACCCATGTAAAAGTTAAATTCTATGGGCTCCACATGGCTCCTTGGAGTTTGGATTTGGAACCCATTTGAAATTTAAATTCTATGGGCTCCATTCTCTCTCCTTGGAGTTTGAATTCGAACCCATTTGAAATTTGAAATCCCAAAATGATGCAAACCCAAATACATGCCAAAGACACACCTAAGACGTACACAATACAAAATATGACCAAGTACGTACAAATACGACCAAGTACGTACAAAATATAAATACGACCCAAATACATACAAAATACAAATACGTATAAAAATACGTACTAAAGTGTCAATGTTCCGGGGCGGACTCCAGACTGTCCCCCAGCCACAATGAGGTCGGTGTCGACCGAGTCGTGCTGCGTGTCCGGTACCGACGGCTCTCTGAGTCGAGCCGTATTCTTGCTCGGGTGTCCTCACCAGTTATTTTCCATGCTTCTTTTTTTCAAATTATTTTCAATATATATGCCCCTGTTTATTTATTTCGCATGTTGTTTTATTTTAAAAACCCTGGGAAAAATAGCGCCCCGCACAAGGGCGTCAATTCAATAAACAACGACCGATGGAGTGGTCGTTAATTAAAAAAAAACCAATATTTCTTTTCGGGCCAAAATTGCTCATTTGAACAACGCCCCCTATAGGGGCGTTACTTAAACAAATGACGACCCGGGGATGGGCGTTAGTTCAAAATTTTCTCAGAATTTAGGAAATTAGCTTCAAAACAACGCCTCCCACAGGGGCGTCTTTTAAATAAACAACGACCAAGGCTGGGTCGTCAATTTAATGAATGCACAGTATCACCAGAAACCCATTTGGAAATAACGCCTCCGTCAGGGGCGTCAATTATGAAAACCACGACCCAAGGTAGGTCGTCAACAGCAAATATCACAGTAAATGAACTTAAATGAATTTCCACATGAAAACTTAAGCAAAAAGTTCTTTTATATGCATGCAGGGGTTGATGAGAACGCGGATTTCTTGGGTCTCGGTCCGGGCAGCGTATTACGGCCTCCCCGAGTTCCAGAGGACTAGAGTAGATGCCATGGGGTTTGGGGCCTTCCTTAGCATTGAGCCAGTGAGACCCGACCTACCCTTGATCCAGGTTTTGAGAGAGAGATGGGATAGGACTAGTCGGGCATTTCTGATGCCGTGGGGGCATATGGTTCCCAGCGTAGAGGATGTGGCTAGGATTACCGGGTTGAGGGTAGATGGCGAGGCGGTGAGCGGGATCACCCTACCCGAGTATAGCGAGCTTACACAGAGACTGCTAGGGCTAGAGACCGTCTATGAGACACCTAGCGAGTTTAGGACCATCTTCCGCACCGACCTTACCATAGTTATGGGGTTAGGTGATTCTAGGCAGAGGTCTAGGGAGTCCCTACAGCAATTTTCACAGAGGTTGATGGACGGGGCGAGGGCTGCCTACTGTCAGGACCCAGCTGACAGGGAGAGGGTAGACCGAGATCTGAGGAGGTTATTATTCTTGATGCTCGGGAGGCTGCTGCTTGGCACGAAGGGCGATGTCATCAACTGTCGATTCTTGGGCATACTCGAGGACTTAGAGGGAGTTGGCCGATACGCCTGAGGAGCAGCGTTGCTGGCGCACTTGATAGCCGACTTGTCTATGGGGACAGGTCGAGAGAAGACGGTCAGTGGCTTTTCACCCTTCCTTCAGGTACGCATTTTCTTTTTTTTTTCCTTCTTTTTTTTTTCATTTTTTTTTATGCATATGAATGCTTTGCTGATGCAATGCATGGATGCAGGTGTGGAGCCACCTATACATGCCGATGGGGTGCGCTGACCCACGGTTTGGAGATGAGGGATCCTTCCCTCTGGCACGGCGCTGGCTACCGGTGGTGACTGGAGCCCCACTCGCCGACGAGTTGTGAGTGTTACGGAAGGAGTTCCGCGACTTCCCTACTTCACTGGTACGCATGATGCAATTTTTATTTATTTTTATGTGAAATATGTTGATATGATGATGATATGATGATATGCATGCTTATGAATGTAGGTGAGGTGGAGACCTTATGAGGGGATGATCGATGAGGGCCAGCCCTGGGTCGTAGCGGGCCGACCTCGCTTTGGATATGAGCTTTGGGTTCATTGCCTGAGCGAGATTGAGCCGCTACGGCTTAGGCTGGTGATGAGGACCCTCGACCTACACCAGGAGTGGATCGAGGTAGGAGAGCCGCGTGGGATAGGCAAGAAGATGCGCGGTCGCACGAAGGCGATCGACTGGAGAGTGCGGTTCTCCGACCAGTACGCAGACTGGCAGCGCGGCGGGACTCGAGTCACTTCCCAGGTAGCGGACAGCTCCGAGTACCTCCGACGCTACTGGGAGGTTTACGCCGGCCGACCCCAGATGAGGGTCTTAGGGGTATGTATAAATGCACTTATTTCTAAATTAAATGCAAATGCTTATGTATATCTATTATGCGACTAATATGTGGTGAATGCAGGATGCATGGGACATAGCAGCGATGGACATGCAGACCCACCTCCATAGCTTGGAGGCCCAGTTGGCTACCACACGGGCAGACCTTGAGACCCTGGTGAGTGTTTAAATTTTATATGTAAATGAATTACTGAATTATTGATGATTAGCCACTGACAATCTCAATGAATGCAGCATGCCCAGTAGGGAGTAGCAGTGAGATCGACGGGGGAGGCCTCCAGCTCGAGAGGACCTAGTGTAGAGAGGACTGCACTAGCGGAGCAGCTAGCTGGAGCGGTGGCACGGGCGGAGGTGGCAGAGCGCGACCTTGCCACACGGGTATGCACTTAAACTCAAACTCAATTTTGCGTTAAATTATTTATATGATATGCTCATGAAAAATTGTGTTTACAGACTGAGGAGCTCTGGGCCGCTCTTACCCGCGTTGAGGAGGGTCAGCAGGCGATGGCCACTCGGGTGAGTTATTTATTTATTTTCAGTTGTATATTGCCTATTTTCATGAATTATTGAATTGTGGAACTGATGATTTGTTTTGCAGTCCTCAGAGTTACAGGCGGCACTTACCCGGGCTGCCTTGGCTGGGGTAGAGTTAGCGATCCGAGAGCAGCGGGTCGTGGAGCTGGAGCGGGCCTTGAGGCGGCGAGAGGAGCTGCCTCGGGACATGGCGGAGCTGCGAGTCCCCCTCGAGATGGAGCGGAGAGAGCGTGCTCGGGAGCGCGAGGAGCACCAGGCAGACCGTGCCCGTGACCGTGAGCAGCACTAGGCGGATCGTGCCTGGGACCGTGAGCAGGGGGCAGCACGCGAGCGGGAGCTTGCGGACTTGAGGGCCCAGCTAGCCATTACTCAGGAGCGGCTACGAGCGACAAAGGAGCGCCTCTAGCGAGGCCGAGAGCGAGCATTGGCTGCGGGGTACGCCTTCACCAGCTCTACTTTTGTGGCGGGTTCCTCTCTCCGGCAGAGGAGCGAGGCAGAGGAGCCGGCTCGAGCTCCAGCTACTTCCCGGGGGTCCATGCCCCCTCCACCAACGCCTCATCGGGAGGACGAGAGTGAGGCAGAGAGTAGGAGAGAGGAGGGTGGAGGCGAGAGCTGAGAGACTTACTTGTACTCCTCCACCCTCACACCTGTACTCAGACATTTATGATGTATATATATGAGATTGAAATTTTTGTTACCTGAGCACTTGTGTAGTTGTGTACTTGCGTCTTCTTTTCCTCCTCGCCTTTTACTTTTGCCCTGCGCTTGTAGTTCACACTTGAACAAATAGGTTAATCCCTCTGTTCGACTTGGCCCCTTGCTCAATAAGCAAGCGATGTCTTTACTTTGACCTTGATAACGGGTCAAGGGGCCAAGCCTTTAATCAATGAAGGCAAATGATAGATATAAAATGTGCCATACAAGCAAGCAAATGCTAACTGAAAATAAAAGATGCCCCATACAAGAATGCAACCAAGCATATGAGAAACAAAGGGCTTGAAATTCCACAATTTTTATCATTTTTTGTTATTATTTATATATATATTTTGAATTTTTGTTTTAAAAGTGACGCCCACGATAGGGTTGTTAATTCTGAAAAGGACGCCTATTCCAAGAGGCATGATTTTTAATTTGAAAATTTTTTGTTTTGGAGGCAAGTATAGTACAGGGCTTTGAAACCTTAACCATCATAATCTAAAATTCATTAGACTTTCTCAAGAGATTTAACAAAAGAGTCAACGTGACTTGTACTTAGGCTTTTACTCATATTCTCTCACAGCCCATCCTTCTTAGTCGGTCTTCACCATTCTTCGAGTTCATAACCCACCATGGAGGGAGAAGAGAAGAATGATTAGGGATGCTCACGAAAGGTTTTCAAGAATGGGGCACGCTCCTCCCCTGCCCTAATGCCTGTTGGGATTCGGTCTTTGGCTTAGGAAATTTTGTTGCTCTTTTTACCCTTATTCATGCACGCTTACGACCAGGGTTTTCCCTGCGGGGACTTTGCCCTCTTGACATGCTTCCTTTTATCATAACTTCCTTTTCTTTTCTTTTTTCTGAAGCAGATAAAGACCTAATTGTACTTGGGATTTAAGCATTTTCTTCCCTTTTGGGCCCTGACTTCCACCTACTAGGGCAGTGGGCAGGCTTGGTTAGTAACCCCTAACTTGTATTCCTTCTCGCGAGCCGAAGGGAATAGAATAGGTAAGGCTTTTACACTCTTGTTTGGGTCGGACTTCCTCGAAGTCCGAGCTGCTTGAGCTCAAGAATAAAGCGTGTAGTGTGTGCGTGAATTGACCCAAGAGTTAAATCGTCGAGACTGAAGAATGAATTAAGGATTTTGATTATTTCGGGCTCGTGGCCCATGCACCATACCAGCCTTCAAAAATTCTCTTTTTTTTTTCTTTTTTTTTGTTTTTTTAGGGGTAGTATTTCTTTAGATAGAGACCATTCCAAGGATGAGTTAGCTCTTCACCTTCAGCATTAACCAGTTTATAAGCATTGCCAGGATAAACATCTTTTATAACAAAGGGTCCTTCTCAGTTTGGTTGGAGTTTTGAACGAGGTCCACCAGGTTTTACAAAGATTCTTTTAATTACCATCTCACCGATTTTGAACTTTCTCTCAATCACTTTCTTTTGGTAAAAACGTGAAAGCCTATTTTGATAGACACAGGCATGCTCAGCGGCAGCCAAACACTTCTCGTCTAGGAGTTCCAACTGAGCACGGAGAGATTCGCGACGCTCATCAATGGGGAGCTCCCTGTCCAATTGAACTCGTAGAGAAGGAATAAGAATCTCATAAGGGACTATCGCCTCCATTCCATAAGTGAGGGCAAAAGGGGTTTGCCCAGTAGGGATACGAATGGAAGTGCGATAGGCTTAAAGAGCTTCAACCAGCTTTTCTGGCCAATCCGCAAATTTATTAGCCTCACACATTTTCTTAAAAAAAAATTAATCAAGATTTTATTAGTTGCCTCTACTTGGCCATTTCCCTGCGGATAATAAGGAGATGAATGATGCAATGCAATGTTATACCTGTTGCAGAGATCTTTAAGCTCTTGAGAGATGAACTGGGGTCCATTGTCGGTGACGATGGTACTTGGGATGCCAAACCTTGCGATGATGTTCTTTATTATAAACTTGCAAACGGTTGATGCTTTAATCTCCACGTACACTTCCGCTTCCGCCCACTTGGTGAAGTACTCTGTTGCCGTGAGGATGGACTTTTGCTTTGTGAGGAGGTTAGAATCACCAAGAGGTCCGATGATATCGAAAGCCCACATGGAAAAAGGCCATGGGGAAGACATAGGATGGAGTGAAGAAGCAGGAGAATGGATTTTATCGGTGTGTAGTTGGCACTTAACACACATTCGGACATAGATAGAACAATCCTCTTCTAAAGTGGGCCAATAGAAGCCTAGCCTAAGGATCTTCTTAGCTAGCATCTGGCTGTTCACATGACCACCACACACTCCTGAATGTGCCTCTTCCACGACCTTCTAAGATTCATCATCATCGAGGCATCTTAATAAAACACCGGTGAGCCCTCTTCTATAGAGCACACCTCCAACCAAAACGTAACGTTGAGCCACTCTTCTAATTGCTTTCTTCTCTTCCGCAGTGGCTTCCTCAGGATAGGACTGATCATTGCAATATCTGGCAATCTCGTAATACCATGGTTTCTCCTCATCAACCAATTCTTCTTCCCAATCTAATAACATGACCTCTTTGTTTTTAAGAGCTTCACTCTGCCTGACCTTCTCAAGCACCTTGTCCCTAATGTCGAGGAATGCACGATCCTTAATAGCTGGAGTGTCACGCTGATGAATAAGGGGAACATGGAAATCTCGTTCAGGAGAGAAGACTAAAGCAGAAGCCAATGAAGCAAGGGCGTCAGCTAAGATGTTTTGGCTACGGGGGACATGGACAAAGATCAACTTGGTAAAGAGTTTGGCATAAGCTGAAGCAAGTTCCTGGTATGGCTTGAGCTTAGGATTGATAGTGCGTCACTTGACAAGCACCTGGCGTAGAATGAGCTGACTATCACCAACGATTCGTAATTGGGTAACACCATATTCATGAGCGGTTTGCAGGCCGGTCAAAAGAGCTTCATACTCAGCTATATTGTTTGTGATAGGGAAAGTAAGCTGAGCGGCGAATGGGATGGTGACCCCTTCTGGTGTTAATAGAACCATGCCGGTCCCTCTTCCCTGGGAATTTATAGCTCCATCAAAATGTAATGTCTACATAGGATCGTGGGGTTGATTAATGGACATTAGTTCCTTATCTGGAAACTCTGAATTGACTGGATCAAATCGGGGTAGAGGGTGGTGAGCAAGATGTTCGGCAATGGCGTAGCCTTTGATAGCTTTCTATTGAATGTAAGTGATGTCAAACTGTGAAAGGAAACTCTGCCAGCGTGCTAATCGGTCGGTAAGGATAGATTTTTCAAGAAGGAATTTAATCGGATTCATGCGAGCAATGAGGTGAACCTCGTGAGCTAAGAAATAATGCTTTAACTTCTGAACTACCCAGACTAAAGCGGTGCAAGTCTTCTCCATGGCTGAGTACTTCTGCTCACAGGGGTTAAGAAGTTTAGACAAATAGTATGCTGCCCTCTCCTTCCCTTTTTCATCTACTTGTGCAAGGACATCACCTACAGAGTCATCCAGGATAGAGACATAGAGAATGAGCGGTTTGCCTGGAACTGGCGGCCTCAGGACAGGAGGATTGGCCAGGTAATCCTTCAGTCCGTCAAAAGCTGCCTGACACTTGTCATCCCAACTAAACTTGACTCCCGGCTTAGTAAGCTCGTAAAACGGCCTGCATCTTTGTGAATGCTGGGAGACAAAGCGGTGAATAAATTGTAACCTCCCGATTAATCCTCAAACTTCCTTCAAATTCTTGGGAGGAGGCATATCTCTGATGGCCTTCGCCTTATTAGGATCGACTTCAATTCCCCTTTTGCTGACAATAAATCCGAATAATTTCCCTGACGAAACGCCAAATACACACTTCTTGGGGTTCATCTTCAACTGATACTCTCGTGATCTTTGCAAGCCTTTAGCTAGAACCCCAGGATGCTCAATCCTTGTTCTTGATTTTACTACTAGGTCGTCCACATACACCTCAATATAAATGTGGATCATATCATGAAAAATTGCCATCATAGCCCTTTGATAGGTGGCTCCAGCGTTCTTAAGTCCAAAAGGCATGACCACATAGCAGTATGTACCCCACGGTGTAGTGAACGATGTTTTCTCTTGGTCTTCCTCAGCCAGGCGAATTTGATTGTAGCCTGAAAAACCATCCATGAAGGAGAGAGTCTCATATCCTGCCGTATTATCAACCAAAACATCAATATGAGGGAAGGGGAAGTCATCTTTAGGACATGCACGGTTGAGGTCTCGAAAGTCTATACAAATCCTAACCTTTCCATCCTTCTTCATGACTAGGACGATGTTAGCCACCCAATTGGGATAGAGGACAACTCTAACAAATTTAGCCTTATGAAGCTTGTCGACCTCTTCTTTCATCTTTAAAGCCATATTAGGGTGGAAACGTCTCAACCGTTGTTTGACTGGGACAGACCCTGGCTTAAGTGTAAGCCGATGTTCAACAAGCATAGGGTCTAGTCCAGGCATATCTTCATAACTCCATGCGAACGTGTCCTTATATTCTTGAAGTATCAAAATAAGCGCCTCCTCTTCGGATGGCGGCAAGTTTTTACTAATGAGGACAATCCTAGGGTCTTCTTCAGTACCCATATTTATTTCTTTGGTAGGCTCTTCTACTGAGACTGATGGTTCATCAAATCTCCTCATGCCACTGGCAAAAGCATCAGTCTCATCCTCATATTCTTCGTAACTTTCATCCCCCTCTTCAATAGGGTCTTCATCATTCATAATCTCATAAACACCAAAACCCTCATAAGAAGCACAAGTATCCTCATATTCTTCTTCCGGCAGGACAATCAGATTCTCCACAAATTCGGGGATGGCTAAACAAGCATGACATCTAATGGCTAACTCTTTGAGAAATCTACGGGGAATCTGCTTACCCTTGGATTTCTTATGTGAAGCTACCCCATGAGTCTTATCATCAGAGGAATAAGAACAACTAGCTTGATCACTAGAACCTGACAAAGAAGAGAAAGGAGGAGAAAAAGCAGGTACAGAAGAGGATACATATGAAGACCCCTCACCAGAGGGGTAGAAAAGATCTATCAATGAATCCTGGAAGAGCGGCCCCTGGGTCGGGACACACTCAGAAAGGAGATAGGAGGTCTCCTTAATGGAGATGGAGGATTGAAAAGTTGGATTTTTGGCATTTTTTTTCATTTTCATTTTCATTTTTATTTTCATTTTCATTTTCAAGGAGGAAGCAATGCGAGGGGGAAACATGAGGTGGAGTGAAGATTGACAAATTGGCAAAAGATTGAATGAGTGATGACCCGCGCGGGGGTGTGATGGAGAGTCTGGAAAATTGCTCGAGGAGCAAGGGAGGAATTGGAGGAGAAGCTTGAAGTGTATTTGGGGGAAAGTTTATTAAGACCGCGGGTGATCTAGGAATATCTGAGAAAAACAATTGATCAATCAAACGGACAACATCCATCGGGTGAATGGACTTGGTAAGGAAGAGGCCGGCCCACAGCCTATCTATATTGAAGCCTTCCTCGAACGGCACATCGGGCTCTCCGGTATCTGTATAATCACTTAACAACTGCCTCTTGTCTGTGATCACTGCTGGCTTCTCAATTAGTTCATGAATCAACGGCGGCCATTCCAGATCAGTTGGCATAAACAGTCAGCTTAGAGCAATGGTAATGTCATTCATATCAAACCATCTATACCAGTCACACTCTGGATCATCCATTTTCCTTCTTTTGTCCAGCCGCAAGGATTCCAAGGCTTTGTAAGTGGCCAGTGGGGCTATGTGGCGAGCAAACTACCTTGCATGGACATCTTTATAGTCTAGCATAGAAGTAACTATTGTAGTCTGCTCATTGTTTTGATCGCCACCTTTGACAAAGTGTGTTTGCAGTGTCCAGGTAAGCGGTTGGCGATCTGTCTTCAAAGTGGATGTCATAATTACCCATGGTTCATTTTCATTCTTACTCGGCCCTTTATAGCCTAGGCCGCCCCGTATCATTAATTTTTATGGCATAATGGGCTTAGTTCTGCCTTGGAAATTGACACCTGGGCCTTTGCCGACCTGGTACCCCATTTTCATCAGAATATTCCAGCCAGGGGTATTCATTATGCTCTTCTTCTTCTTCCCCTTGGAAGTCAGGGGTGTCATGGCAACTATTGTAACTGTCTTGGATGGCATCGTCCATGGGTTAGTGATATCTAACACTGATAGCAACGGTTTATTAGAAGGCCAAATAGAAGGAACTGACGTTGCTAAGTGTATGTCTTCATCTGGCAGAATCGGCATGCTAGTGACTTTGATAATGCGGCCCTTATGTGGAAACTTGAGGCATTGATGATTTGTAGAGGGCACTGCATCTAGCTGTTGAATATAGGGGCGGCCCAGGATGCCATTAAATGTTGGATCCATATCCAAGATGTGAAAATCTGCTGTGATTGTAGCTGGGCCCAAACTGACTTTTAATGTTATCATGCCCAAATGAGGCTTCTTGGTGTTGTCGTAAGCTGTGACTGTTATAGTGGACGGCCGAATCTGACTTCCCAGAATGCCGCACATCTTTAAAGTGCTGGGCGGCAATACGTTGATGGATGCCCCAGTGTCCACCAAACATTATTTTACTGCCACCTTGTTAATGTCCACTGTGATACACAGAGCATATTTTCTAGCCGATTGAGGTGCTAGTTCATGTTCATAAAAAGTAATTGCCGGCTAACCGCTAGCGGGCGTTAGGACTGTAGTTATATGCTCGGCAGGAATGTCTTCATTAACCATAACCTTCTGCAGATATTCTTTTAAGGCCAATTGATGGGTTGTTGACCTTTTAATCAGCTCTAAAATAGAAAGTCTTGCTGGAGTCCTGTCCAGATGCTTTAGTAAATCATATTGAGTGCCCGGGACAGACTCTTGCTCCTGTTCTTGCTCATTGGGCCCTTGTGCGGGCTCTTGCTCCCTCTGAGGAAAAATGCGGTGGAATATCCATCCACTGCGGAGTACCATAGTTTGGTTTGGTGATGCCTCTGTCGGGCTAAGTGTGGATGGAGGGTTAATGGAAGAAGAAGGGGTGTTAGTGTTGGCAGGTGTTGGAGGGGTGTTCAAAGAAGAAGCCCCCGTAGGGGATGTCGGAGAAGGGTTCAAAAAAGGAGCCCCCGTAGGAGGCGTAAGAGAAGTAAGGGGTGCCTGAGTGTGGGAGGAAATAGTTGGTTGAATAAGGAGAGATCTGGGTACAAATGGGGGGTGGACTGACGGTGAAGGGATCCTTTCCGGTGGAGGGGTAATGGCGGTGGATGTAACGGGTGTCAATGATGGGCGGATGAGGAGTGGCCTAGATGGCAAGGGTGAAGGGTTGGCGAGGGGTGGTGGAGCTTGCTGCGTCATAGGCTGCGATGGCGAAGAACGGATAAGGAGAGGCCGGGTTGGCAAGGATGGGGAATTAATTGGAGCAGATGGATTAACGGGGGCGTAGAAGGGAACGGGCCAAGTGAGGAGTAGAAGAAGGACGTGTGCGTAAGAGGCGCGGAGGTTGATTTGAATTGTGATTAAATGCCCCGATAGAGGCATTTTCTTCGTGCCATCCCTGCCCTCTCTCCACCTCGTGGAGGGTTGTGACAGGGTTTACATGCTAGTTTGGGGGGTGCTCCAGTAGTGGATTGTGGACAATCCCCATATCTTGCTGCTGTGCTGGAGCTTGCTGTTGTGCTTGTGGAGCTGGTTGCTGCGACTGCTGAGCCTGCTGTTGCCGAGGAGGCCTTCTTGCTTTTAGAGTGGCGATAAACTGCCTCATCTCGTCCCAATTAATACCGCCTTGGTCATTTAAATCATAGATATAGTCCTTGAAATGAAAGCAGTGGTCAATGTTGTGACCAGGCGAGCGGTGGAAAACACAGTAGCGGGATGTGTCAACGTTAGCGGGCCACGCCATCCTTTCTTTCGGCAATGTGAGTAGGTTGGCGGCCATGAGGGCATTAAATATGTCTGGGAGACTTTTCGTCAATGGTGGATACTGGGCCCTTTTGGGGCCTTGTGGTCTCCTTTGTTGTTGTTGTGGTGGGCCATAGTTGGCGGGCGGTGGTACTTGGTGGTATTGTTGTGGAGTTGGCGGGTCCGGGTGAGGCGTTTGGTTTTGTGGAGGAGCAAAGGAATGTTGAGGAGCTAATTTGTGTTGTGGGGGTGAGTTGAAGAAGGGGTTTTGTTGTGGAGGTGGCGGAGGTCGTGGGTTAGATTGGCAGAAAGGTGTGGGGTTGCCAACCACGCCACCCTGCTCATTAGTGACAGTACCCTCAGTTGTGGCGCCGCAATTGTTGACATTTGTATTCTTCTTGACCAACCGTGGTCTCTGTTCAAACATGCCCATGATGGGCGAATCTTTCATCTGAGTTTGAATGTATCGAGCTCTCTCATAGAGCTCTTCCATGGTAGTCAGCCTGTTCATGGCCAATATGTGTCGGAACTGAGGGGTTGCATTTGAAATAATCATCTTGACATGTTCCGGCTCTGACAGTGTATCTTTCAACTTTTTGGCCATCAATCGCCATCTATCAGCAAATATAATGAAGTCCTCCTCGAGCTTCATTTTCTCGGCGACCAAATCAGTGACTGATAGGGAGGGTCCGACCCGGTCCCTATATTTCTGCAAGAATTTCTTTTGAACCACATCAAAGTCACTAGCGTCTGCCGGCTCTAAGGAGTAGAACCACTCGAGGGCTGGCCCCTCTAGAGACCGTCTGAACAGATAAGCCAATGAGGCTTTGTTACCCTGCCAAAAGGAAGTTTCATACATAAAATCCTTCAAGTGAATAAATGGATTGCCAGTTCTGTTGTATCGCCGAAAATTTGGCATCTCAGAAGGTGGTAGATGGAAAACTGGCAATGTAGGGAGAGAAATCTCCGGGGCATTCTTCGCTGCGGTAACCTTCTTAAGTTGTTCTTCCATGCTAGCCAACTTTTGCAGTAGAAGAGTATTGGTGTCCGACTCGACTGGGGCCGAATTTAGAGGGAAGGAATTTGGCATAGGCGTCCTTAGAATTTGAGGAGGTGGAGGGAATTGGGGCCTAGCCGCAGAATAGCTTGCCTGTTGGGCCGGCATGGCCACAACGGGCGTTGGTGGATGTGAAGGGATTTTGTGTAAGAGCACCGGGTCATTAGCAACATGATGGCCACTCGCGGCCAGAGGGGGGTTGGAAGATGAAGAGGGAACAGCTTTCCCTTTCAAAGCGGCCTGGACTGCCTGCCGCTGGGAATCATCCAGTTGTGATAAAGCTTGAATTAAATCATTGACATTGAATGATGGGGAGGTGTTCCCCGATGTGTTTTGATTGGAGGGTGGAGCTTGAGAAGAGGGCTCGACCTCCTGAGTTGTGGTGTCAACCACATGGATTTGAGAATAATATGCATGAGAGGGAGGATAATTTCCCTCATGGTAAGTGGAATCTTGGAGGGGGACCTCATAAGATTGATTGAAAGCATTCTCATCCATATCATCATAAGAGTACCCGTAGCTTGTCATGTTGATGATTTTACTTGAACGAAGTTGCATGTTTAAGAAGAAAGAAAGCTTTTCTTGAAGGAAATATAACCATAACAATCACCCAATCCAATCAAGCTTATGCAAACAAGTTGTAATGAACGCAAGCTTTTAGATTTGTGTTTGAGGTTAGGGTGAATTGAATTGAAGAGCAATTCACTCCCTTTGCAATGTGAATCCTAGTTGTAAATTTTGAGTGTAATCTCCGGGTCAACTAGATTCTTTCTCTCTCTTCACCAACGATGGGTTATCTAAACTTCGGGTACTTCAAGGTACAACCAGCCCGACGTCCGTGAGGGAATCCACGGGTGTGGGGACTGACGGAGGTCTTAGAAAAGGAATTTCTAGTCCAAAGAGATGGAATGCTCAATGGAGGGTCGTCCCAATTCCAAGAGAGGTGCGTGGGATCCTAGTGTAGAGAGAGGAGGTCTCTCAACCAAATGCCACAAAGATGCAAAATAATATAATCAGATCCAACAAGTATAATCAAATGTTGAATATAGGAATCAATCCAGCAGAAATAGCCACAGCAAACAGGTTTCTGTTAACACACAGGTAATTAGCGACTTGGCAGAAGTCGCTACAATCAGAAAACACGAGAGAGGGGCTGTCGCGAATCACTTATAAGTTGCTCAGAAGTCACAACCTCAAGATAAAAGATGCCTTGGAATTAGGCACTGAATGAACAAATGACACCCGCAATGCAGGGTGTGAAATCACAGGCAGAGATGAAATAAAACACAAGATATGCTAAAATGACGCCTTTGATGAAGGCGTTAAATGAGGAAAAGACGCCTTGGGGGGAGGCGTCAATAAAGAAAATGACAGAAAAAAAGCAAACAGCGCCTCTGAGAGGGGTCGCTGGATAATAAGAAGACGACAGGAGATAAGTCGCTAAATTAGATGATCAAACAGAGACAAAAAAAGCAGTCAGTAACCAAATTTCTTTCTTTTAAAAGATGAGGTGGATGATCACAAACTGGCTAATCCGATGGGGAGTGTGCACGTGGTGCACAATGGAGGGTGCCGCGTGGGGCACAATGGAGGGGTACCGAGGGTACCAAAGGGAGGGGCACACGTGGGTGCCAAGGGAAAGGGCACACGTGGGTGCCAATAGGAGGGGGTTAATCAAAAGAAAAATAGTGGAAGTCCCACCGTGATCGCCAATTTGTAGATCGTGTCACACCGACATCAAGAATTAAAAAGAAACTAAATAAAGGAGCAAGATGTTGTTAATGGAGTGTGATCGCCAGAAGGATTACCTCAGAAGAAAAGGAGTATGATCGCGAATACCTGGTAAGAAAAAGTGATGCGGGATGGATTATGGTTCTTCTCCTCCTCCTTCTACCGGCTGGCCGATGAAGGGGGTTTCTCTTTCTTGATTACCCTTAAACAAAAACAAAAACAACCAAAGTAGAAGAGGATTAGCCAAGAGTGTAGTATCAACCCACAAGTAGTATGAGATAATGATGAAATATGAACATGAAAACACACCTTTTAGTCTTTTTAAAAGAAACCCCAAAGAGAATTAGGGAGAGGAGATATGATGCAAAGACTAAGACAGACGTATAAAAGAAACACTATATGATGAATGAAGGTGGCGCGATGAATATCAATTAAGCAAGCTAACAAGTCCCTGCTGTTTCTAGCAACAGTAAAGGGAGGACACGGAACGGAGGACTTCTGACTGCTGCAACAGGAAGAGACCCCGGAGGAAGAGGTCGAAGGACTTCGTAAGAAGCAAAGTCTTCTCTGTGTGTAAAATCTCCGTGTAAATCTCTGTCTCTCGCGCGGGCAAAGTCGAGGCTCTATTTATAGGGTATAAACCGTAGATTTAATAGGATTAGAACCTGCAACATTCATTTACGGCAAGGTCTCTACTTCCCTAATCCAACAAAGTGATTAAAACATAGCAGGAAACTCTCCAGGAAAGGTTCGTTTGAGCAGGACACAAAAGGGTAAAAGACGACTCTCAGAAGGGCGTCAATTGAAATTGACGACCTGCCTCAAGGCGTTAATTAAAATGACGACGGAGACAAAGGCGTCAATTCATGGATATAATTTTAGCAACAAAGTCCTTTCCTCAATCAAAATCATGAAATGGCGCCTGTACCAACGGGTGTTAGTTGATAAATGACCCTCTGGGGGACGTCAATTCTTGATTTTCCAATTTGGTTAGGATACGTAAAATTCCAGAAACTGACGCCTCTTCCGGCGGCCGTCCTTTCATTAAGAGACGCCCGCAGTTAAGCCGTTATTTAAAAGACGCCCCACGTCAAGACTTTAATTCCAAAAAAAAAAGCTACGAAAATCACAGAAAACACATAAAACTAGAAAATTTTCATATTACGGACACGATTCTTATTTTTGAAAGATATGCGTGTTTGCTTACCTTTTATGCAAGCCTCACAGATTTTATCACTTTTAAATTTTAATTTTGGCAATCCAGTCACTAAATAATGTCTAGACAACTTGGAGATTACTCCAAAACTAGCATGACCTGATCTTCGGTGCCATAGCCATGCATTTTCATGACAGTTTACTACTAAGCACACATCATCACAAGAGACATCATCAATATCAACAGTATAGACATTGTTATTTCTTTTTCCAATGAATTTGATCTCATTTGTGTTCTTGTTCATGACAATACAATGAGTTTCATCAAAAATAATTTTAAAACCCTCATCACACAATTGACTCTCAATTTTAAAACCCTTATCACACAATTGACTTATGCTTAACAGATTGTGATTTAAACCTTTCACCAAACGCACATCTTTAATAAGAATTTCAGAATTCTTACCTATGTTACCGATCCTAATGATTTTACCTTTGTCTTTTTCTCCAAAAGTAACTGTCCCTCCATCTTTATCTTGCAGTGTAGAGAACACCTTCTTGTCCCCTGTCATATGTCTTGAACAACCGCTGTCCTGGTACCATTTGCTCCCCCTGGCTTCAAGGCATATCTGTAAAAGACAACATTCTCAAGCAATTGTTTTTGGTACCCAAACGAATTTGGGTCCATAGGAGTTAGTCTCTGCACATATCTCTTCTTGGTCCAAATCATATGGTTTCTTGGTGAATTTTGTTTGAACCAGTAATTAGCAACAACATGACTAAATCTACCAACATGAAAGCAATTGACATTTGAAAATCTTCTCTGGAATTGACGTGGTTTAGGTTGAGCATGGCTTGGTGTGAGAACATGAAGCAAGGTTGTTATCTTTTTCATGAACATAGGATGTAGTGATCTTATGTTCAAATGATTTTTTGTTTTGGGGAATGTATCCCAATCCTTCCTTTTGGAAGTTAACCTTGACTCCCAACAAATTGTCTAAGTTTTATTTCTCTTTAACAAACCTAGAGAGAGTGAACTGCAATTCAGTCACCTCTTTACTCAAGCTCACATTTTTACTTTCAATTTCTAAAATGGAGGATGTCAGAATTCCTTTTTCATTCTTGAGCTTTTCACAGACTTTTTCATTTTTAGACATTTTACATGATAACTCCTTTTGGGCCTTTTCAAGATCTGAAATCGTTTGAAGCAAGGTTTCTTTTTCTTCTGTTAACTCAAACCATTCTTGTTCCAGTTTCTCGAATTTAAAAAAAATATCCTCATGTGATAAATCATCAATTTTATTTTTGAGAGTTTTATTTTCAGGTCTGATTTTTCTGTATTTTGTATACAACTTTTCATATTCTGACTCCCATTGTTCATTGGAAATAAAATCAGGATCATAATTTACCTCTATTGCATCATCTTCGTGTGCCATGAGGCACAAGCTCTCCACTAGCTCTTGGATCTCCTCGTCGGATGGTTCATCCTCTTCATCGGTCCATGTGACGACCATAGCTTGAGGCTTCTTGAACTTGTCCTTCTTGAATTTCCTCTTCAGATCTGGGCACTCTCCTCTCATGTGCCCGAGCTTCTTGCATTCATAACAAATGACAGTATTGGGCTTGCTCGGCTCGCCCTTGGTTTGAATGGGCTTCCTTTGCCCCTTTCTGAAGTTGCCTTGGAATTCCTCTTCTTTATCAAAAATCTCTTTACTTGGCGAGTTATCATGTCCAAGTCTTCTTCTTCATTGCTTCCCTCGCTGGATTCTTCTTCTTGAAAGTCATCATCAGATTGGTGAGCTTTCAATCCAATCACTTTCTTCTTCTTCGTATCTTCCTCGGTTGTTCTCTTCATATTTATATCATAGGTCATGAGTGACCCTATGAGCTCGTCCAAAGAAAGTGTGGACAATTTTTTTGAATTCTCAATTACTGTGGCTTTTCTGTGCCACGCCGACGGAAGTGATCTCAAAACTTTACTCATGAGATCGGAGTTTGTGTACTCCTTCCCGAGGCTTTTGAGACCATTTGTGATCTCTGTTAATCTCGCGAACATTTCTGAGATGGTTTCTTCAGATTTCATTTTGAATAGCTCATAGTCTCTTACAGGTAGATTGGCCTTGGTCTCTTTGACCTCTGAGGTTCCCTCATATATGAGCTGCAACTTGTCCCACATCTCCTTCGCTGAACTGCACATGGATACACGAGAAAACTCATTAGGATGTATAGCACATTGCATGATATTCATAGTATTAAAATTTACAGTGCATTTCTTAATTTTCTCAGGTGTCCATTTTTCTTCGTCATCTGAGAGTTTATACGGACCCTTGTCCACAACCCTCAAGACTTCGTACTCCTGAGCCCTTAGGAAAACATGCATTATGTTTTTCCAGTAGTAGTAATTTGAACAGTCAAAGAAGTCAGGATGATTAATGGAGTGTCCCTCAGGCATCAAACCTTTGTTTGCCATTGATCTGGATCTGACTCTAGATCGTTGATATGAAGGAAATTGAGCCTTGGCTCTGATACCAATTAAAGTCCCGCAATCAATGACACCTAAGAGGGGGATGAATTGGGTGTATACAAACTTTTAAGAAACTTTTGCCCAATTCAAACAAGTGTGAATAATAGCTGTAATGAATTCCAGATCTATATGAAAACTTTGAGATCTAATAGAATCTATCGTACTCAACCGATCTTAGGTACGATGGCGGAGGTGAGAATCTAGAGATTCTACTCACGCAAGATGTTATATTCCTGACAAGGTTTGCCTTACCAATCAGAACCCTCCTTTTAATTTACCCAAAATCTAATATGAAAATGATAAATTACGCTAGATCTAACTCAAACAATGCAACCAAAATAATCTACGCGTGTGCTGCAAAGAATGGGGATAGAAGAAAAGTAACAAACCACACAATGGACAATGATTCTTAGGTGGTTCGGATGCAACAATGACAACCTATGTCCACCCCTCACGATCTGTGAGGATTCCCACACTATCTTGTAAAGGATTACCAGATCAAAACACACACACACGTGAAGATTTCGGAACTCCCACGAAGGTGTACAAGCACCAAATCATGAAGAGATGTGACAACAAGAAGAACCACACACACACACACACGGATCTACGTAGATCCACACACACACAAGTGTTTAAAAGTGCAAGCTCACACACTTGAAGTTTGATGAAAAACAAGGAAGACACATAAAATAAAAAACTTAGATTTAAGCTCCCCCTTAATGGATGAAGATGATCTTGGATGAAGCTTCCTCCTCAGCTAAATCTTCACTTGAATGGCCTGTAGATGATCTTCAAAAACTTGGAAATGGATGAAGAAGTTCTTCCCCGAAGCACTGTTCACGGAGCTACAGTGGCAGCACTCTTTCTCCCCTTGATAGCCTCTTTTGATCTCTCTTTTGTAATTAGGGGTTTTCACCCCAATATGATGTATTTATAGATCTTGGATGGTCAAGGGACAAGCCAAGGACCAGATCCGCAAATCATGGCAAGTGTGATGATTTTGGGATTAAACAAACCCAAAGAAAGGAGCTTCCCACGTTGAAGAACAAAAGTCAACAATTGCTGCCTCGAAGCTGACGGTCGACTGGCAGAAGGGTGCGGTCGACCAGAAATTTACAGAGTTTGAACTTTTCAGCACTGGGAAAATCAGTCGATCGGCCGCTGACTGGCGGTCGACCGTTGGCTGGAAAATCTGCATTTTTAAGAGAGTTAGCCAATAAAACATGATCTGTGAACAGTTTATTTTATGACCACATCATGTTCCAATCAAAATGAGTTGGTTGAGCTTATCCTGGGCAATTCATTGAACCAAGGTGAATTTAGGCATTTGCTGGCTTAAGGAAGGCTTGAGAGTGGTTTAAGTCAATTATTACTTAGGTTGTAATTCCGGGGTTTTGTTATCATCAAAATCACCTGGAGAGACTCAACACTTCATGTTCTTCCTTTGTCTTGGAATAAATAAGGATGTCATCAATGAATACGACCACTAATTGGTCAAGATACGGCATGAAAACATTGTTCATGAGTTACATAAATGCTGCATGGGCGTTGGTTAACCCGAACGGCATAACCACGAACTCATAATGTCCGTATCTTCTACGGAAAGCTGTTTTGTGAATATCTTCCTCTTTAATCCTCAATTGGTGATAGCCAGATCTGAGGTCAATCTTGGAGAAATACTCCGCACTAGAGATCTGGTCGAACAGCTAATCAATACGCGGCAGTGGGTACTTATTTTTGATGGTGAGTTGATTTAACTACCGGTAATCGATGCACAGGCTGAGGGATCCATCCTTCTTCTTGACAAATAGGACCGGCGCACCCCAAGGGGATGTGCTTGGTCGAATGAAGCCTTTCTCCAGCAACTCCTGCAGTTGCTTCTTCAATTCTTTGAGCTCTGTGGGGGACATTCGGTAGGGAGCTTTTGACACAAGTGCTGCTCCATGTGTGAGTTAAATAGAGAAATTGACTTCCCTTTTGGGTGGTAGACTGGGTAGATCAGAAGGGATGACATCAAGAAATTCTTTTACGATAGAGATTTCTTCTATAAGGATTTCCTTGGACTCGGTAATACTACGAAAGCAAGAAAAGCTTCACAACCTTGCGAGATGGGTTTGCATGCGTGAATAGAAGAAATAAGGGGAAGATGCTTCCTATACTTAATGCCAAGGAAAGAAAACTTTGGGGAATCTAGTTTCTGAAAAGAAATCCTCCTATTGTGACAATTTATGTCGGCATAATGATCACAAAGCCAATCTACTCCTAATATGGCATCGTAGCCTTCCATGTCAAGGCATATGAGGTTTACAGGGAGATTGTGACCTTACACCATGTCCGGGCATCCTTGTTAAGTTGGAATGTAGCTAGAAGGACCTTTTCATGGTCCATGCATTGCATGACGGGATCGTCGGTTCGCGATTCAAGATTCGTGGTTGAACCTGACGGGATCGGCAAGCGGCTTCAACAAAATTATCAAATAGATATTTATGTTGTCTCATGTAAATTGGGCCACATGTATGGGCCTAATGGGTCATGTTTTATGTTTATAGTTATTATGTCCACAAAAATCATGTAAGGGTCCTTTTTTATTTTATGTCTCTTAGTATTCCCAAGAGAGTTATGATGAGTAGAAAGTAGGTGTTAGGTGTTAATGAGTTGTCTTTTGGTTTTCTTTGTAGAGTCTATAAAAAGGGTCATGTAGTCTTTCTTTAAAGACAATGAAGTTGAATCAAATTTTTGGAAACCATATCCCAAGTGAGGTGCGAAGCCTTGCGTGCTCTTCTCCGAGAAGGAGATGGGGTGAGAAGCCCCCCCCTCTAGGTGAGATGCCCGGCTATCCACTATCCACCTCTCTCTATTACCCCATTTTTCTGCTCGCATACCAGCATCCCCCCTTCTCGCTATTGTCTTTCCCACCCACCCCTCTTGGCCTCCCCCAGGCGGTGCTCCCTTCCCCCTCCTGCGTCTCTCCCCTATCTCTCCTCCCTTCACCCTCTCCTTTCCACAATCCTCTCTCTCTCTTGCTTCGCACCACCGGGAGCCTCACGTTCACCCCTCCATCTCTCTGTTCTCACCTCCCCCCCTTTCCTTTGCTTCTCCTCACAAGCCCACAGTCACGTAAAACTAGCCCTCCCAAGTCTCGCTCTCCTCATTCCCTCACTCTCTTTCCCCCTACTCATCTCCCCCTCCCTTTCTGTTCTCTACACACCTAGTATGCTGGACATCCATCGATCCCCACCTTCTCTCTCATTCTCTATGCTCTGTCTCTCTAACTTCTCTCTCTAAGCCTACCCATCCCCCGTCCGCCGCTACTATCCCAGCCCCCCTCTTCTCACTCCCCCACTCCTCTCTTCCTCTGCTCATCTGAGAACCCAACCCCCATCGCCATGTACATGACCTCACCGTCGTCCTAAGCCCACTGCCACCGCCATGCTCTACACCACCTGCAAACCCATCGACGGCCTGCCCTCTCTCTACCCCATCCTTGCACCGCCTGCCCCTGCTCACCCATGCACATAAACAGCCACACGTACCCGCTATATGCAACCCGCACCCGCCATCACCGGCTCCAGCAACAACGAGCTCTACTGCGGCAACATCATTACCTCCAAGCCGTCACCCACCACCGACGATCAAGCCGCAACAGTCCTGCCGCTTCAGCACTCCCTCGCCGAGCACACCGCCTAGATCCCGAGCATGCATGGGCGAGTGCCCGCCTTACCTCCGAGCAAGGTTACCTTTCCGAGCGTGTCGGCGTCCACGATCACCATCCCCTCCGAACACAACGAACATGATAGTGGTGTGGAGCGTGACCCTCGCGTCCGCCCTCACCAGAGCACGCGGTGAACACCCGGACCAGACGGCGATCATGGTACCCCTCCAAGCCGCTCAAGCATAGTGCCATCCGGCCGACATCGCCTCCGAGCACGATCCCCTTCTGAGCTTGGCGGTACCCAGAACGCGACGAGCATCCGTGCCACTTGGCAAGCATGGCATCTCACCGTGCAGCCCACGCCTAATACCCACCCCAGCATCACCGTCGGCCCTGTCGAGCACGCCAACGGTCGGAGCACGCGGGCAGCTCGACTGCACCGACCTCTAAGGCTCCGAGCACGACGATCACTCTCGCCATGGAGGCCGAGCATGGTGCTCGCTCACTCTTTCTACCCCTATCATTCCCTCTCTATTCTCTCTCTCTTCCCCTCCTCTATCTTTCTCTCTCCCATTCCCCCCACATAAGGTGCATGGCCGCGGGTACCTTCTCTCTCATCACCTTCTCTCTCATCATCCCTCTCATCCTTTCATTCTCTCTATTCTCTCTCTCTCTCACTGATGTGTTCTCTTGAAAAGAAAAAAAATGAAGGAAAGAATGGGGTGAAGGCAGCGAAGGTTTGAAAAAAAAAGACAAAATATGATGAAGAAAATATTTCTAGAAATGAAAAGAGAAGGAGAGAAGGTTAAAAAAAAAGGGTGATGAATTTTTTTTTTTTTTAAAAGAGAAGTTCATAGAAAAAAAGAGAGAGAGAGAAGAAAATCTCGGGCTTGGAGACCTTCATTTCACATCATTGCATGACGTTGAAAATACGGTCCATCTCATCGATCCAGTTTTCCGCCTCATCCGGGTTGGATGATCCCGAGAACCTCAGAGGGTTCATACTCCGAAAGTTCCTGTGTAAATCACCAATGCCAGCTCGAGCGCCATTTTGGGCCACATTTTGAAGGGCTTGGGTTAGGCCTGCAACAGTTTGTTGCATTGCTTCCCAATTCGCATGGTTAGTTGCCATGGTGAAGGATTAAGGTCCTTGTGAAAATAAATAAATAATTAATTTCCCTAGGATTTATGGAGATAACCTAGAGATTAATTTCTAGAAATCTAGCTCATCCTGGGCTCTACCCAGTCTCGCATGGGTTTTAAAATTTCTTTCCTAGTTTATAGGTGTGGGCCTTTTACCTTGGACTTAGCCTATGACATGATATTTTCTTAAGACTTACTTATGCCTAGGCTCTGATACCACTTTAACTGTCACGCCCCGAGATATATGTACAGTGGAAGTAATATCGGGGACATGAATAGCCGGCAAGATAAGCCTCTCACAATCAAGATAACTAGAGCCCTAAACATTCACACATAAGAGGAATGCACAATAATTGACCAAAATCCAACTTTATTAAATAGTAATAAAAAAGTTTACATAATGTTGACTCTCGACTTATTTAACATCCATATTATCTAAACTCAAGAAAAAATAAAATTACATCATAAGACTAGACCCATGACATTCTAGGTCTTAACTTGATCATCAATCATCACTCTCAGACCCATCACTAGCATAGTCTGAATCCGACTCACTTGAATTTCTTGAAAAGATTGGGAAAAGGTAGTGAATGAGCACACTTGCCCAGTAGATATCTTTGTATCAACATGAAGGTAGGATTTAAGTAATTAACATTTAATCTCTAGATGAATAAAAGAAATATGATTAAAACATGCGGTATAAACCAATGTAACAATAAGTATGGAGATAAGTGTAGAGATGACAATTCATGAGAATATAATCAAGTAATAATATCAAGTGGCCTTTCATGTAACAAGAATGTAACTAGAATGTACTTTTCATAACCATAAAGGCTATGCACTAGAAACTCATGTAACAAGAATGTACTAGCGAGCATGTGTAATTTTATCGTGAGCCTCATGGATTTCACCCGTTTATAAAAAAAGTACTCCCGGCACAATGCGATGCCAATGTTCATCATACCCCATGATTTAAAGTATGTTTCCGGCCATCCACCGAGGGGGCTAGCGTCGAGCCCTTGGACCCCATCCGTGCCCGCCCTTGTATCTTCAAGTTATAAATCAAACTACTTCCACGAGATAATAAAGTCTCGGCCAATGATGTACAATTCAACAATAGTTTCATGATAATGTAACCAAGGTAAGAACGTACCAAAATGAAATCATGAAATCATGGATGATTTAATGACAAGGTCATGCTACGGGAGGAATCCGACAGCATAACGGTACATTTATTAATTTCCATAATGTATTAATGGTTTATTATACAAGATGTTAAGGTTTAGATAGTTCAAGGACCATCTAGGAACAGAGTAGAACCAACCCTCGGGTCAAAGCACGTGTTAGGGCAGAAATTCATTAACGCTACGCTCTTGAGTGTCACAATAACGGATTAACGCGACATACCATCTGTGCGCGTTCATCGAAGGAGTCGACGCAGGAAGAAAATCAGGTCGATGCAGTGAGTAGTCTGTGGCTGAACAATAACGCGACCAAAGTAACCACCGCGATAATTCAATAATGCGCATGGGACGAAGGGCGCGATCAGGATAGTTCACAGAAAACAAGAAAAGCATGAAGTGCTCTCTAACTTTTGAGTTTTTAAGGTACAACCAGCTCGGCTGCCTTAAGAGAATCCAAGGCTAACGAAGACTTATAGAGGCCTTAAAACAAGATCACCTAGTTCAGCAGAAGGAATATCCAATGGAGAGTATCACAAGTCCAAGAGATGTGCCTATCATGTGCAAAGTGTAACTAATAGCCACGTACTGGAATACGCGCTATATGTGACTTATGAAATAGAAATAAGATGAGAAAGGAGTGCATGAATCTCATGTAATCCATTGAAAATTCATTTATATACAAATTATATGATGGTTTGGCATGAAATTAGTATATAATGAAATTAAAGTTTAAAAAGCATGCTAATACTAAATATGCAGTTCTGACATGACCAGGAAGTGAAACTACTAAAATAAAACATGTATAATAGCATATATATATCATGACAAATAACAAGGTTTAGTATGTGTCACGGAGCATTAATGTAACGGACACAACCCGCACGTTCTTACATTAACGCGGTGTAAGTAACGGGCGTGTTATAGTATGCACGTGACGTATCGAGCATGCTCATTAATAGACGTGACCTCTGTTACGACCGCAATAGTCCCTCTGTGAGATAAAGACAATATCGATCTTGCAGGGCTATTTTCTATGGCCAATAAACATGAACCCAACATGAATCTAGTAAAGGAAGCATGCTATAATGGAAATAAGGCAAGGAGATGCATAGATTTGCGTGATTTAAGTCCAAGTCATCATCTTTTTATTAAAGGCAGGATTCATGCATGCTATGATAACCCTATATACGCAGTGATAGTAAAACATGAAATTCTACGAGTATGGTGCATGAACTCAAATTAAATCAAAGGGCTTTTGTTCCTAACACGTTACTTTAGACATCCATGAGATAACCTACCTCTGGGTAACACTCTAAACTTTGAATTTCTCTCTGAAAGTTGGTGTTGGCTCCTGCGTGTCTTGTGTGGAACCGGTGATTTTATGGCCTTCTATCTCCTTAACAGCTTGACCTAAATTCATGAAAATTGGACGGTAGGTAAAAGACACAAAGGGGAACAACTTATTCTAAAGACTCGACGCAAGATTACCTCGATTAGGGGTTCTAACCTTCTGATCTTCCTTGGACGGACACACTATTTTCTGTGCGTTTTACAGAGAAACAGCAACTTTTGGGGCTTCTAACTCTCCAACGGCTTGATCTCCTAGTACGAGATTTGGAGAGGAGTTAGTCAATACTAAAGGGAATAAAAAGTTCTTAAGGACTGACATGAAATAACACCTCCTTACCGTCGAACCAGGCGAGCGAAAATGAGGGTTTGCGCAGGTCGAACTTGAGTCATATTTATAGATAAAAAGGTCTAGGGTTGAGGGACTTGATCAATTGGGGAGTCCCAATTGAAGAAGATTTGATCCCTAAGATTCCTAGGTAAGTTCCCTTTCGAGATAACATTGATCCATGGCCGAATCATGGATAAAAATCCAAGTTTTCCATGTTTTACTATACCTCGGTCCCGTAAGCGTGTCGCGGTCTTCAACAGTGCCGTGATTCTTCTTGAGCACGGCGTATCGTAAGGGCGCGTTCAAGCCTTTACTTCGAATTTAAATTTTATTCAAACTCCTCTTTCTAATTATCACCTACTTGCCCTATTTATCCAATTTAAATATGAAATAAACCCTAATTACGTTTCTTTAGGTGGGCTTGGGCCTAAAAGGCTTTGGGTTGGGTCCTTTGGGCCTATTTAGGTGAGCTTAACCCTTGGTTGATATATGGTCTTTAAATTAAGTTAATCGACCCATAATTCATTTAATATCAGATTAAATCATTTTTAAATGCTTAATAATTTTATTTAATTACTAATAATTCCAGAAAAAATCAGGGTTGCTACAAGAGGAGTCGACTCTGAGTGTGAACTCTCTCATTCCCCATGCTAGAACAGCGTCTGGAGTCGACGGAGTGAGGACATGAGGTCGACGCAGCCTTGACAAGCTTTGGGCTTTTTCTTCTTTTGCGAGCTACGGAGTCGACACAGCTTCATGGTAGCGTTGACACCGCCTTGAGGATTTGCTAAGTTCTTCACACCTAGTCAATTAAGGGGATGTTTCATGATTATCTAGAATAATTAGCCAATGACTTGTTGTAAGACATCATCAAAACATAATATTCACAACATTCTCCCCCTTTTTGATGATGGCAACTACGAGTCATTGTGCTCACTATTTTTGACAGCAAATTTTGGCATTCAGCAAACTATCATACAGATTTCATCATAACTATCATGAAGCATATCAAGAATTTGAAAAACATGAAGGACTCAGCATGATATGCAATGAAAACATGCAGACTGGGGGACTCATACAGATGATGACTCAAACAACTTCTCCTCCTTTGACATCAGCAAATCATGAAAGGTGCTTTCCGAATGAGCAGTGGAGAAGAGATGTGGAGAAAATTTCAAAAGAAAGATTCAAGTCTAAGACAAGTTTGATTAGAGAACAGGATAAGCCCCAAATTCAGATATCTCCAGGCACAAGAGCATTGCACGGTAATAGAGTATGAATTGATGAATTAAAATCAATAACTCTTAGAAGTAGGAGAGTCCAAGTGGCTATCAGGAGTATGTCCATTCAAGATTACTAAAGATGATGCACTTAGTATCAACTACCATTAGTATTCCCTATTCAGTATGTCTCATAAAATCCAGTGACCTTTTAGGATCAACTACCATTAGTATTGAAGTTAAACAAACTGGAACAGTGAGATTTTATCTAATCATGCACCTCTGGTTTTCACAATGACTATACTGACAGTAAAGTTCAACTAACACCTTTTTACGTGAGGAATCATATTGGTTAGATGTAACTGCCCCAGTTACTAAGTGCAGTTAACTATCGTGTCTCATTTAGACCAGAGTTAGCTTGTCACGTCATGCCTGACCCTCGATCACTTCATTGGTGTAGGGGTACAGTTTCTCAGCGAACAAGAACCATTGCTATGTGAAGCTCCTTCTGCTCAACTCCCCTTTTTTTGAAATAAGTCTACCAGATCAGAGTTAGTCAAGACATTACCTTTTGAAGCGAACCACCACACGTGGAGAAATTTTGAGAAACACATGGTCTCCCACTTGAAATTCTAGGTCTCGCCTTCTATTATCAGTATATGTCTTTTGTCTATCTTGAGCCATTTGGAGTCTTTCTCGAATAAGTTTTACCTTCTCGGTAGTATCCCTGATGAGTTCAGGGCCTAGAAGTTATTTTCCCCCAACTTCATTCCAGCAGATAGGTGAGCGGCAACTTCTTACATATAAGGCCTCGAATGGTGCCATTTGAATATTAGCTTGGTAGCTATTGTTGTAGGCAAATTCAACTAGAGGCAAGTGATCGTGCCAACTCTCACCAAAATCAATAGCACAAGTCCTGAGCATATCCTCTATCACCTGGTTCGTTCTCTCAGTTTGGCCATCTGTTTGTGGATGGAAAGCAGTGCTAAAGTTGAGACGGGTCCCCAAGGAATGTTGTAGACCCTTCCAAAATTATGATTTAAAGCGAGGGTCTCGATCAGAAATAATAGTGATAGGGACACCATGAAGCTCAACTATTTCCTTCATATACAAATCTGCTGGAATATCCACAGACCATCGACTTTTGATAGGTAAAAAATGTGCAGATTTTATCAATCGATCTATGATCACCCAAATACCATCATGTCCACCACTTGACTTTGACAAACCCATGATGAAATCCATCCCTATACTCTCTCACTTCCACTCTGGAATTTCTAAGGGATGTAGCTTTCCAACGGGCTTTAAATGTTCCGCCTTAACTTGCTAAGAAGTGAGGCAGTGAGATACAAAGTCCGCTACTTCTCTCTTCATGTTGGGCCACCAAAAATTTCTATTTAAATTTTGGTACATTTTGGCAGCACCAGGGTGAATGGCATATCTTGATTTCTGAACTTCTTCCATAATCAACTTCTTAGTGTCGGCATGATCCTGCACACAAATCCGACCTTTGAATAATTACCTTCCATCGGTCGAGACAGAAAAATCTGACCGTTGATCAATATTGGTTTTAATCTCCACTAGTACATGGTCATTCTCTTGCAATTTAACTAGATCTTTAATGAATATGGGTCGCGACCAGATATTGGCAATCATACACCCTTCTTCTTTTGTATCAATATCTAGGTTCAAATGTGCAAAAGCTTTTATAAGATTGGTCATACCTTCCCTGAGGCCTTATAAGGTCGCCAGTGGTTTCCTGCTGAGCGCATCAGCTACAACATTTGCCTTGCCATGGTGGTATTGTATAGTACAGTTAAAGTATTTGAGGTATTCTTGCCATCTTCTCCGCCTCATGTTTAACTCCTTTTAGGTAAAAAGATGCTTTAGACTTTTATGGTCCAAAAATATAGTGAACTCCCCATAGAGATAATGTCGCCATATCTTCAAAGCGAAGATGACATCCGCCAGTTCTAGATCATGAACTGGTTAGTTCACCTCATGACGCTTAAATTATCTCGAAGCATAACAAATCACCTTATCATGCTGCATAAGGACACAACCAAGGCCAATGCATGATGCATCCGTATAAACTTCAAAGCCACCACCTTCCACGGGTAGTGCTAATACATGGGCAGTAGTGAGATGTTCCTTGAGAGACAAGAAACTCTCTTCACAATCCCTCGACCATACAAAAGGATTTTTCTTCCTTGTAAGCCTGGTCAGTGGAACCGTGATCTTTGAGAAATCCTTGATGAATCGTCAGTAATAGCCAACCAGACCAAGAAAACTCCTGATTTCGGATGCGGTCGTTGGTCGGCTCCAATTCTTGACAGCTTCAACCTTAGAAGGATCCACAGCGATACCTTCTTTTGATATGATGTGGCCAAGGAATGAGACCTCCTTTAGCAAGAATTCACACTTGTTGAGCTTCGCGTAGAGCTGGTGTTCCCTTAATGTTTGCAAAGCTTTTCTTAAGTGCTCTTCATGTTCCTCCTTGGTCTTGGAGTATATGAGAATATCATCAATGCAGATGACCACAAATCGGTTGAGATAAGGCCTGATGACATTATTCATGAGTTGCATGAAAGCTGCAGGGGCATTCGTTAATCCGAATGGCATTATCACGAACTCATAGTGCCCATATCTGCTACGGAAAACAGTCTTGGAAATATCTTCATCTTTAATTCTTAGTTGATGGTAACCAGACTTGAAGTCTATCTTCGAGAAATATTCAGCACCAAAAATTTGGTCGAACATCTCATCAATACGTGGCAGTGGATATTTATTCTTGATGGTGAGTTGGTTTAATTGTCGATAGTCGATACATAGCCGAAGAGATCCGTCCTTCTTCCTAACAAATAAAACCGGCGCACCCAAAGGGGATGTGCTTGGTCGAATAAAATATTTCTCCAACAACTCCTGGAGTTACTTTTTTAACTCCTTAAGTTCTTTGGGGGACATCATGTAGGGAGCCTTTGAAACAGGTGCTACTCCGGGGATAAGTTCAATGGAGAAGTTTACTTCCCTTTCGGGCGGTAAACCGGGTAATTTGGATGGAAAAATATCAGAGAACTCTTTTACAATGGAGATTTCTTCTAGGGTGATTTCTCTGGACTAGGTAATGATTACGGAAGTAGGGAAAGCTTCACAACCTTGCGAGATAAGTTTACAGGTGTGAAGAGAAGAAATGAGGATAGGGTGCCTCCTATATTTGATGCCAAGGAAAGAGAATCTTGGAAGATCCGGTGATGGGGGCATCACTTGCCCCTCCACATTTTTGAGGCTCGGATTGTTCGTTGGCATGCGTCATTATGTTTGTCATATTTTTATGAGTCTAGTCATGTAATTTTTATATTTTATTTGAGTCATAAACAGTGTAATTTTCCCTTTATTTGAGTCAGGTACCTAGGTTAGTGAGTCATTTACCTAAGTTCTCTGTCATATCGTTGATTAGGTTTGCTATTGGGCCCAATTCAATGGGTTAGGCCCAGGGGCGCCCCTCCCTGGTCTGTCTGATCATTGTGTCAATTGTCCAAGGTCAGTATGGTCATATGAAAAGTCTGGAGTCTATAAATAGCCCCCTCCCCTCTCTCATTTGTAACTTTTGATGATCAATATAATAGATAATTCCTTTATGGAGTTTTCTTCTCTCTCTCTTGATATTTCTCTCTCCATCTCTCTCTTATCCCTCTCTCTCTAAGTGGGGTGCCCCCATTCTCTCTCCTCCCCTCCCAAAATTTAAATTTCCTCCTCCTCTCTCCTCCATTCACTCTTCATTAATATCCCCCCATCCCCATACACTCATTCAATTCCCCCTAACCCCAAGGTGGAATCCACCAATCCTTGCTCCACCATCCAACCCCCAACTACCCATTTCCTTTCCCCAAGCACCTCTCCACCTCCCCAAGGCTGAAGGAGATTCACCCTAGGCCAAAATTTAAATCTCTCTCCCATTTGGCTGTGCCCCCTCTCCTTCCCTCTCTCCCTCCCAACCCAAATTCGCAGATCCTCTCTCACCCACTGCAAACACCACCTCCAAGACCCTATCTCCCCCTCTCACAAGCCTGGTTCGCCCCTCCCTTGGTCCCCTATCAGCCAGGGGTCTCCCTTCACCCAATCCCTCCCTTGTTCCCCCATTCATCCCCCCATTCTCCCTCCCTATCTCACATGCTACCAGTCTGTAGTAGCAGCATATTTCAACAGCAACTTGCAGCATCGCCACCAGTCACTCCACGAGGATCTAGGTGGCCAACCATATACCGGTGGAATCGTTGTTGAAGTAGCTTCGCAGGCGAGGTGGTCCCGCATCCATCCGACATCCTTACTGCCCAGAGAATCCATTCTCCCCCGACTGTGCAAAGCTACTCCGATAGGGAACCAGAGCCTGAGTGGAAGCTCGACCTCGGCCGCTCCTGTGCGAGTTTGGGCGTGATTCTTTGGCTGAAATCTTCCCCTTCAAGTCCTTTGTCATCTCTAAGAAGCAGAGCCATTTTTGGACCTTGGAGTCAGAAGTTCTTGATTTTCCTTCCAAGGTGCACAAGGTCAGTTTCCCTGAGCCTGAACTGACCCCCCCCATTGTTCCAGCCTTCGCGACCAGCTCCGACATCTGCCGACTGCCCCGTCGGTCCCCGATAGAAGAAGACTTGACCACGATCATAACGGCTTCGGTCTCGCGTTCAACAGAGCACGGGACTGTTCGTGGCGCCCCCGTCTTCCAGCAGCATCACTCTGGGAGCGACCAGAGCCAGAGCGGTGTAGCCCTGTTCCAGACCCTGCCCCAGCCAGCGACATCGTCAGGAAATTCCATAAAAATTCAGGCATCCTCCTGGGTCAACTCAGAAAGTTTTGGCACTGGTCTCGACCTCTTTTAAGCTCAACAGAGCCTGTGGCGATGCCGTCATCGACTATCTATCAAGCTGTTCCTAAAGCTGGCAGAACCAGGGAGCTCGGCAATTTAGTTTCTAACTTAGCTTCCCCACCCCGCCTAGCCAGCTTACAGTCCCTCCCTACGTGGAGGTAGTGTTTAAGTGTAATCCTTTAGTCCCCCACCCCTAGTCCACGCCCCCTTGCAAGAGGCGTAGTGATTGTAAATTATTAATTCAGGTTAAAGCTTCATCGGCGCGGCGTGCGAGTAAGCCCACGCTTCCTCACTCGCCCATCATCTTCGGCCAGGATCGGTGTCTTCACGCCGATCAGGTGAGCTTCTGGTCACTACTCTTTGCTGGAATTCCTTGCTTAATTAGTATTGCTTCTTATCTCTGTCGGCGTTGAGGGAGTGCCCGTTCCAACTTTCCATACATCGAGTGACCACCGCGGAGCAAGGCGAGAGCAACCCCTTACATCCCACGCCCTTGGCGTGCTGGCCGCCCGGGGAATTAGGCATCCCAGGCCCTTAGGGTTCCATCCTAAGCTAGCCTTACCGCGTAACGTGAAGGTCCTACCTCGGACCCTCTCCACTATCGCTGGTTGGCCTACGGGCAATTGTGTGCGCTACGTGAGTGAGCTCGCCCGAGTGAGTCCGCCGTCAAAGTTGCTTGCTTGCAATTGTAGGTCCAAGGGTATCGGTCTAGTGGCTATCACCCCCAAGGTGGTGTCACATCAAGTGATATCAGAGTGAGTTCACAACCTGTCTCTCCATAAGTTGGTCCTAGGGCGCATATGCATTTCGAGTCACCCGATACCTCTCCCTTGTCCACCAGAATGGCCACTTCACGCCCATCATATCCATCCCCATCACCATTACCAAGAGGCCCAAATCCTCATGAAAGCTCCGTTGCCAATAAAGTGGGCGGCATCAACTCTGTCATAGAAGCCCTACCTAATGTCTTTGATTGGTTGGAAGACATCAAGTTCTGACTCGACTGACTTGAGGGAAATGGGCCTGCACCAAGAATGAATGAGAGTGACCCCTAGGAAAATCTAGATAACCACTTTTTGGAACTCTTGAAAGCCAAAACCCTCGCATTTTAAGGATCCTATAGCCCAAGCCTTTATCTAGATTGGGAGGTTTCTATGGACCAATACTTTAAATGGTATCCCTTGAACGAAGGGAGGAGAGTGAGGCTAGCCAAAGCACACCTCTCCAAACAAGCTAAAAATCATTGGTTAATTGTGGAGGGTTTAAGGAGGATCCACAGGGAAGCCCCGATTGGCACTTGGGAAGAGATGAAGGCCGAGCTTAGGAAAACCTACACTATCCGACCCTCTCCTTCCTACTCGGAGAACCACAGCCAGAGGAGCACTCCCACTCCTCCAACCCCACCCGTCCAAACCCTTCCCACTAAAACCCAAGTGGTCCCGGCCTCCGCCTCTCCATCTACCCCCATAAGGGTCCCCACACTCCAACCTAAACCCCCTCAACCAACCTACACTACTCAAAACCCTTTGGCCCCCGCCTCCGTCCCTCCATCTCCCCCCATAAAGGACACACCTCCCAAGACCAACCAACCCAATCCTCCTCACCTAACCCATCTCCCACTCCTGACCCCAACTCTACCATGTCCTAGGCCTCCACTACTTCCCCTCCCTATCCTAACCCAAGTTTCCCATTACCCAGCACCCCAGGTACACCATGCACCACCCATCATCACCCCACCCCCAAAAGACCTTCCCATTCCCTTGAGAAAGGAGACCACACCCATCCACACGGAAACAGATGCTAACCCAGAATCCCTGCCCACCCTCGAGGAAACCCAAGTACACAAAAATGGTGAGGAAGAGCCTCAAATCTCCCTTTCATATAGCTCAGACCATCAAGAGCCACTTGCCTTCACTCATGGCACCATAACCATAGATGGGCCCCTACTCAAATGGCTCAAGGTAAACCCCATCCTCCATAGCTTGCACTCATACCTTCTACCCATGGAGCGACACCTCCCTATAGTGCCCCTCTCCTATCACACCACCATTCAATCATCTTACCAAGTGGAGACATTAGGGGATCTTCTTAAGGGCCTAGCATGGCAAATGGAGTTGACTGGCATGTCGACCACAATGGCCGACCGGCCTAGAAGCCTTGACCTCCTACACCTATGTGTCGGGTCTATCACCTCGATTTACACTGTTGGTTGCTACACTAGCGACCTCCTACTATTCCTCCCCACACTCGATAAGCCCGACCTTATCCTCGAATTAGAGTTCCTTATATCGGGTAGAAAGCCAAGCCATCCCCTCATGGCCGACCCACCCACCAAAGACTTCGGCCCAATGAATTCATTAGAGGAGGATGATCCATCACCATATTGTGAGGACCTTGAGGTTGACGAGATGAACTTAGAGCTCTTTTCCCCCGGGTACACTTATGTTGATCCTTTTGACCCCTCCCAATGGGAGCCAGGGAACTCATGTAGCCTACCCGCATCACTTACCACCCACTCCTTCCTACCCTCACCCACCATGTTAGACCAATCCCACCTCTTCCAAATCCCGAGCGACACAAGGGAAGCCATGACCATGGAAGATCTACACCTAGGGAACAAGGAAATGCCTCTCTCCATGATGTCCAACTTCGTAGACCCCTTCGACCCTTTTGAGTGGAAGCTCAAAGGCCATCCCAAAACCCCGCACATGGAAGTCATCTCTGGGATAGGAATGCATATGTCTTGGCATCTCACACCACTTGACATGATTAGTAAGTCAGGTCCTTTCATTCATGACACCCACATGTCAGGTCGGAAGCCTGATTGGTCCATATTCGGGTGTAATGGCCCTCCCCCATTCCTCATTGGTCTTACGCATGTTAGGAGCATTCACGGATGTCCGGGTTCCCCGGCATTTGCCACCCCCATGCACGATAGATCCACCTATGGATGCCCCAGTCCCCCTGAGTCCATGAAAGTCTTCATCGCATCAAAGCATGATAGGTCTATGTATGGTTGCCCCGGTCCACCTTTGCACACTATCCTCTTTCACACCCACTCACCGCATCATGATGCATGGGATGAGCATACACGCAAGCAATTCGCAATGAGCGGTGAGGCTCACAAGGAGCGGACAAAAGCTCGCGAGTGCCACTTGGGATTCCAAGTAGGCAACCTAGCAATGGTGAGATTGGAGTGGCTCTACCCTAGGGACACCTCCAAATAGAGGGCACGAGGACTTGGACCTTCCCAAGTTCTGAGTGGCTTTGGCAACACGGCTTATGGGTTGGACATACCGATGGGTTCTGGGATATACCCCACTTCCCACGTGGCAGACCCGGCACCCTATATGGGCACAGGTGGATCCTAGTGAGTGCCTTGAGCCTCTACCTACCTTTGAGAGTGACACCTTTGGAGAGCCTCCACCAATCAGCTTGAGAGCCCGACGTGAGCACACAGAGGCAATACTAGGCAAGTAGGGTACCATCGTCGGCAAGAGGGTGTGCCCGAGCTACCTTGAGAGGCTGAAGAGCCGTCCCTCGACTAGGGACGCGGAGTTGAGTTTGGATATCGTGGCTCGCCAGGAGCTGCATTTGGTGTACTACTTCTCCGGTGGACCCATACTCGATGGGGTCGAGTTTTCCCCACCCAGGGGGTATGATGGGGGCATCTCTTGCCCCTCCACATTTTCGAGGCTCGGATTATTCGTCGGCATGCGTCATTGTGTTTGTCATATTTTTCTGAGTCTAGTCATGTAATTTTTATATTTTATTTGGGTCATAAACTGTGTAATTTTCCCTTTATTTGAGTATGGTACCTAGGTTAGTGAGTCATTTACCTAAGTTCTCTGTCATATGGTTGATTAGGTTTGCTATTTGGCCTAATTCAATGGGCTAGGCCCAGGGGCCCCCTCCCTGGTCTGTCTGATCATTGTGTCAATTGTCCAAGGTCAGTATGGTCATATGAAAAGTCTGGAGTCTATAAATAGCCCCCTCCCCTCTCTCATTTGTAACTTTTGATGATCAATATAATAGATAATTCCTTTGTGGAGTTTTCTTCTCTCTCTCTTGATATTTCTCTCTCTCTCTCTCTCTCTCTCTCTCTCTCTCTTATCTCTCTCTCTCTAAGGGGGGTGCCCCCATTATCTCTCCTCCCCTCCCAAAATTTAAATTTCCTCCTCCTCTCTCCTCCATTCACTCTTCATTAATATCCCCCCTTCCCCATACACTCATTCAATTCCCCTAACCCCAAGGTGGAATCCACCAATCCTTGCTCCACCATCCAACCCCCAACTACCTATTTTCCTTCCCCAAGCACCTCTCCACCTCCCCAAGGCTGAAGGAAATTCACCCTAGGCCAAATTTCAAATCTCCATCCCATTTGGCTATGCCCCCTCTCCTTCCCTCTCTCCCTCCCAACCCAAATTCGTAGCTTCTCTCTCACCCACTGCAAACACCACCTCCCAGACCCTATCTCCCCCTCTCACAAGCCTGGTTCGCCCCTCCCTTGGTCCCCTATCAGCCAGGGGTCTCCCTTCACCCAATCCCTTTCTTGTTCCCCCATTCATCCCCCCATTCTCCCTCCCTATCTCACCTGCTACCAGTCTGCAGCAGCAGTAGATTTCAACAGCAACTTACAACATCGCCACCGGTCACTCCACGAGGATCTAGGTGGCCAACCATATACCGGTGGAATCGTCGTCGAAGCAGCTTCGCAGGCGAGGTGGTTCCGCATCCATCCAACATCCCTGCTGCCCAGAGAATCCATTCTCCCTCGACTGTGCAAAGCTACTCCGACAGGGAACCTGAGCCTGGGTGGAAGCTCGACCTCGGCCGCTCCTATGCGAGTTTGGGCCTGATTCTTTGGCTGAAATCTTCCCCTTCAAGTCCTCTGTCATCTCCAACAAGCAGAGCCATTTTTGGACCTTGGAGACAAAAGTTTTTGATTTTCCTTCCAATGTGCGCAAGGTCAGTTTCTCTGAGCCTGAACTGACACCCCCCCATTGTTCCGACATTCGCGACCAGCTCCAACATCTGCCGATGGCCCCATTGGTCCCGAATCAAAGAAGACTTGACCATGATCGCAACAGCGCCCCCGTCTTACAGCAGCATCACTCTGGGAGCGACCAGAGCCAGAGCGGTGCAGCCCTGTTCCAGACCCTGCCCCAGCCAGCGACATCGTCAGGAAATTTCATGAAAATTTAGTCATCCTCCTGGGTCAACTCAGAATGTTTTGGCACTGGTCGCGACCTCTTCTGAGCTCGGTAGAGCCCGTGGCTGCCCCGTCATCGACTGTCTATCAAGCTGTTTCTGAAGCTGGGAGAACCGGGGAGCTCGGCAATTCAGTTTCTAACTTAGCTTCCCTACCCCGCCTGGCCGGCTTACAGCCCCTCCCTGCATGGAGGTTGTGTTTGAGTGTAATCCTACAGTCCCCCACCCCTAGTCCACCGCCCCTTTGCAAGGGGCGTAGTGAATGTAAATTATTAATTCAGGTTGAAGCTTTATCGGCGCGGCGTGCGGGTAAGCCCATGCTTCCTCGCTCGCCCATCGTATCCGATCAGGATCGACGTCTTCACGCCGATCAGGTGAGCTTCTGGTCACTACTCTTTGCTGTCATTCCTTGCTTAATTAGTATTGCTTCTTAGGTCTGTCGGCGGTGAGAGAGTGCTCGTTCCAACTTTCCATACAGCGAGTGACCACCGCAGAGCGAGGCGAGAGCAACCCCTTACATCCCACGCCCTTGGCGTGCTGGCCGCCTGTAGAATTGGGCATCCCATGCCCTTAGGGGAACATCCTAAGCTAGCCTTACCCCGGAACGTCAAGGTCCCACCTTGGACCCTCTCCACTATCGCCGGTTGTCCTACGGGCAATTGTGTGCGCTACGCGAGTGAGCTCGCCCGAGTGAGTCTGTCGTCAAAGTTGCTTGCTTGCGATTGTAGGTCCAAGGGCATCAGTCTAGTGGCTATCACCATCAAGGTGGTGTCACTTCATTCGATTTATGAAAATAAATTCTCCTATTGCCACAATTAATGTCGGCATAATGGTCACACAATCAATCTACACCTAGGATGGCATCGTAGCCTTCCATGTCAGGGCATACGAGGTTTGCGGGGAGATTATGGCCTTCTATGGTTACCACAATATTTGGGTAGTGGGTCGTAAGTTTCGTTCTGGGACCTAAAGGTGTTGTAATAGCTAGGTCCGAAGGTAGAGGAACATGTGAAATTAGTAAAGTTTTAGCAAAAGCGGTAGAAATAAAGGAATGAGAAGCATCAGTATCAAATAACACAAAAATAGGATGGGAATAAATCCTTGGGTGCTTCCTCCTCCAGCACAGCATTTAGACGAGCCTATCGCCTACATCTGCCATTGGAGGGTTGATCTTTCATAAGGGGACAATCGGGCATACGATGGTCCCGGCTGCCACATCGTAGACAAGCGCCAAGACGCTTCCAGCATTCCTCGGCCGAATGAATGAATGTTTCGTAAAAGGTGCAAGCCACCATGACTTGCTTCTCTTCTTCCTTCACCTTCTTATTTTTCCCATTCATGTTGCCATTACGGGACCGTTTCTTGTTATCGAGGGATTTGTAAGTCCCTGTGATGCTGAATTTCTCTTCCCTCCTTCCTCGTTTATCATGTTTCCAGCTAGATTCTACTCCCTTACCCTTGACTTTCTCTACCTTCTCAAGGGTCCTTTCACATAAGTGGGCTCGATGGACCATCTCCGTATTTGTGCAGATATTTTGAGGCCCAAGTTGTTGAACAAAGATGGGCCTTAAACCGTCCATAAAGCGATTGGCCTTCAAGAGCTCCATGATGATAAGATGCGGAGCATATGGAGCTAGCCTTGAGAATTGAAGCTCGTACTCGGCCACGGACATCATGCCTTGCTGAAGAGAGGCAAATTCAGCCGTCTTCCTCTCCCGGACGTGCTACAAAATATACTTTTAGTAGAAGAGCTCAAGGAACTGCTCCCAGGTAAGTTGAGCATTATGGAGATGAGCAGAGGTGGCGTTCCACCATGTACGGACGTCCTGATTGAGTTGGAAAGTGGCAAGAAGGACCTTCTCCTGGTCCGCACATTGCACAATATTAAAGATACGGTCCATCTCGTCTATCCAGTTTTCTGCTTCATCTAGGTTGGATGAGCCTGAGAATCGTGGAGGGTTCATGCTCCGAAAATTTTGATGAAGATCTCCAGCGCCAGCTCGTACGCTTGCCCAAGCCACCGTTTGAAGGGCCTGGGTGAGACCCGCAACAGTTTGTTGCATAGCTTCCTAGTTCACATGATTAGTGGCCATTATGAGGTTCCTGAGAAAATAAGTAATTAATTATTTCCATGGAATTTTATGAAGGTTAACCTACAGATAATTTCCTAATAAACTATCTCATCCGAGGCTCTACCCAATTCTCACATGGGTTCGGAAGATTTCTTCTTAGTTCATAGGTGTGGGTCCTTAAACCTTGGACTTAGCCTATGACTTGACTTTTTCCTAGGACTTATTTAAGCATAGGCTCTGATACCAACTTAATTGTCACACCTCGAGATATACAACAGAATTAAGTCGGGAACGTGAATAGTCGGCAATACGCCTCAAGCGAGTAATATATCATAGCGCCAAACATTAACACACAAAGAGTGAACACAAAATAATATACTCAAATCTCAACTTTATTGAATAATAACTTGAGTTTATAAAGGACACTTCACTTTGACTCTCTTTGACTACTAGACTCAATAAAAAGAAAATTATATAACATGATCGACTTCACCGCCTATTATAATGAAGGAACTTAGCTATAACAAGACTCATGACTAGACTAAGGCTTCTCTCGTCCATCAATCACTCTCGCCCTCGGATCCATCATTCGAATAATCTAAATTCGACCTGCTAAAATTTCCTAAAAAAAGATTGGAAAGTAGGGAATGAGCGCACTCACCCAATAGGTATCTTCGCATCAACATGAAGGCAATATTTAAGTAATCATAGCATTCTCTCTCCTCTTGTTCCCATTCCCTCCCGTTCTCGCTCGAGCGCGTCCATTTCCCACATGTGTTCGGGTTGGCCGCCTGCCATGGCCAGCGTGGGGGGGCCCAGGCGCCTCCCCCCTCCTCTCATCACCCCCTTCCCCCTCCGTTGGCCGCCACTGTGCCCTCCCCTCCGCCTGCTGCTGCTGGTTCACCTGCGTTCGCTCTCCCCTGCCCTCCCATTGCTCGACACGTCTATGCGGACGTTGTCTTCCCTCTTACGCTAGCTGCTGTGGATGGTGCTGCGGCTCTGCCCTCCTTCCCTAGGTCACCTATCGACTGTGCTGCCTCCTCCGCCGGTCTGTTCGCTGCTGCAGGCACTCCTCCGGCCGTCCCTCTTTCTGCTCCCTCTGCCTCCACCGATCTCCTTCCTCCACCCACCCCTGCTGTAGGTGGTCCAGGTTCGGGCTCCCGCTCTGAGCGTACTCCTTCGACCCCTACTGTTGCCGGCGTGCGTGCAGGTCCTCCGGTTGCGGCGCCTCCTTCCTTTGCTCAGGTGGTGTTGCGGTCCTTTTCCCCTGCGACTTCTCCTTTGCTTGCCCATGCTCCTGCTTCGATAGACGCTAGAGAGCTGGCAACTTTCTTCTCCCTGGAGGAGATCAAGTTATCTTGCAGACCGTTGGAGTTTGCCAATGTTGCCAGGACTCTGCTGGGTCCGCCCTTCCCGGAGATCCGTTCGCACCTGGCCCAGCGTTTCCAGTTGTCTCAGGACTTCTTGATCAGCGCCTTGGACGGCTGTCACCTGTTGCTTAGGTTTCAAAACAGGGAGTATTTCTTGCAGGTGCTGCTAAAGGAGTCTCTCTATGTTAAGGGGCTTTTGTTCATGTTCTTCAAGTGGACCTTGCAGTTCTCACTGGTGGAGGACTCCCCGCTTGTCCATGTGTGGGTGGAGTTGCCAGGCCTTCCACTCAACTTGTTCCACGAAGCTCTTGTCCACTCCATTCCTGGTAGCCTTGGCCCCGTCCTTCAGGTGGACCGTAACACACTCTGTATGTTCCGCACTCACGCCGCCTGTGTTTGTGCCTAACTGGACATCTCCAAGAAGCTTCCCCACCGCGTCTAGATTGGCGTTGGTGTTGATGGGTTTTGGCAACCTCTGATATATCCAGATACCCCCTTGTTTCATTCTAGTTGCAAATGCCTGGGCCATCTGGCCTCCAAATGCAAGAAGGTGTTGGATGGGGGTCCGCCTAGTGGCTTTTCTACTATTCCTACTGTGCATGCAGTTTAGGCGGGGGGCCAAGCGTGTTTGGCATCCTGCTCCTGCTGCTGGGGTGGAGCTTGGCCTCCAGCATTCGGTGGGCAGCACTTCGCTGCTACCGCTCCCTGCGGCTGGCGCTACGTCGCAGTAGCTTGCCGCACCGCTGCTACCGCTCCCTACGGCTGGTACTACGTCCACGTAGCCCACAACCAGTGGCACCCCATGTCTGGTCCCCCCGCCTCTCCCTGTCCAGCAATCCCCTCTTGCTGCCATTCCTGTTGCTCCCCTACCTCTTCCATGGTCTCTTAGCCCTCTGCGGCTACCTTGGTGCCTAGTGGTGCTGCCTCTACTTTGGGCCCTGCTATGGAGCCAGCTGCCGTTGGTGGTTCCCTGCCTCCAGCTGTGTCCCCTAGCCCTCCCAAGCCTGCTACGTTGGGGCCAGTTCGTGTTGTCCCTCCTTCACCTCCTGCCATTGTTGCTGCGGTGGGTAGTGACCATGCTGGCTGTCCGCCTGGTCTTTCATTGGGTGCAGACCCCCTGGGTCAGGCGCGTCCAGCCCCCTCTTATTCCTTTGTGGTGCCCAACCCTTGCAAGTTGTTCCCCAGCAGGACTGTTACGACGGAAGTCGACTCCTCCACGGTGGGAGTCGACTCCTACCGTTCTTCCTAGATGCTTGGGCTCGGCCAGCCAGGGCCTGTTGCCCCTATTATTGTGAGACCGCCTCCCACTTTGTCTGTGGACCATGGTTCCTCTGCTGATGGCACTAAAGGATTTGGGGCCGGGTTCCCTTCCTCCTCCCACTCCTCTTCGGTGGTAGTCGACACCTGCAACCCGGGTGTGGTTCTTGATCCCTGCCAGCCTGTGGCTGGTGCCTCTCTACCTGGTACTCAATCAACTATAGGGGTTCACTGTCTGCCCCCTGCTTTGGCCGAGGGGCAGGCTCCCTTTCCTTCTATGGCTTTTCACCCTCCTGTTGCTGGTGTCAAGGGGGCCGCACCCCCCTCCTCTGGACTGCCTCCCCCTTTGCTTAATTTTGTAGCTCCCTCTTTGTCTCCTCATGGCACCCCCTTCGTCCGATCGTGCCCCCATGCTGATGATGTTGTTGTTTCTCCAGCGGTTTCTGATGCCCCTACCCATGGAGATCCTGGTCAGCCACATCCTCCTACCATTGTGCCTGTTGCTCCTCGTCTCTCCTTCGCTCAAGCTGTGCGTCAGGCTGTTAAATCCAAGCTGTGCGTCAGGCTGTTAAATCCTCAGATCATGGTTCGAGCACCTTTGTCCCTTGTGCTCCATAGGTTGCAGATATTACGGATGGATCTCTTCCCTCCTCTCCGATCGACGTCCCTTTCCCCTTCCAAGTCTTATCTATTACTAGGTTGGAATCGGTATCTCGTGTGAAGGATCTTCTTGCTGCTCACGTCAACTTTGTGGGGAAGGGCCCTCCGGCCCCGGTGGCGGCCTCTGGTGTCACTACCCGCAGTGGTCTGCGCTGGAGCTCTTCGGCAAACCTCACCGATCTGCATCAACGTTGACTTCTCCTCTACTACTTGGTAATGTTGGGTTTTTATGGCTATTTGTCATCTCCTTTTGTTGGGCTTCTTGGGCTGAGCTTCCCACTTGAGTTTATGGCCCCTCTCGTCTTTATAAGTTTGGGTGCCTTTCTCTCGCCCTAGCCACCTATTGTACTCCTTCTTTTTGCACTATTTCTATGAATATATCCCTGTCTGGCGGTTGGGGGTGGAGCGCACCTTCCCTTCTTTGAAGGGGTGCTCACTCTCCCTCGTCTTGCCTTGCAGGTATTAGTCGGATTAAAAAAAAAGAAATTTAAGTAATTAACATTGTAGCTCTAGAAGGTAAGATAATGAAAGTGTGATAAAACATGTGAATAAAACCATAGTAACAACATGATATAGACTATAGAGATATGAGGATTCAAGTGAATAAGAGAGTGCGATCAAGCAAGAATATAATGTGGCCTTTCAATAATGAGAATGTACGAGAAAGTCATGTAACTAGAATCTACTTTAACAAGCATGTAAATATCATGAGATTGCATTGTGAGAATTCGTGGATTTCACCAATTTAAAAAAAAGTACTCCCGGCGCAATGCGACGTCAGTGTTCATACCCCATGATTTTTAGTCTGTTTCTGGCCATCTATCGAGGGGGCTAGCGTGGAGCCCTTGGACACTGTCCGTGCCCGCTCTTGCATCTTCAAGTTATAAATCAAGCTACTTCCACGAGAAATAAAGTAAGCCAATAATAACAATTCCAACAATAGTTCATGACAATGATACCAAGGTATGAATGTACAAAAAATGAAATCATGAGATCAAGGATGAATTAATTGGACATTATGCCACGGAGGAATTCCAGCAGCATAACGGTACATTCATAGATTTCCATAGTTTATTAATGGCTTATTGAACAAGGTGTTGGGTTCTAGACAATTAGAAGACCATCTAGGAACAAACTATAATCAACCCTTGGGTTAAACCACGGGTTGGAAAATAAGATGACAGAACGCGATCACCAGAGGACCATTTTCTGGAAGTAGCGGTCATGCCAAGACCGTAATCAAGTGGAGTCGACACAGAAATAAGGAATAGGTCGGCGTAGTGAAACTGCAGGTAGAGCGCGGTCACACTAGGACCGCTATCATGAAGTAGCGGTCGCCTGAAGGCCGCGATCAGTCTAGAGTGCAGAATAACGCATAAAACTCAAGTGCTTTCTTGATGTGAAACAAATATGCAGCAAGCAAAAATGAACCCTTGGACTTAATTCGCAATCACAACCACAAGATTGGGAGCAACTTGAGAGTCGCCGTCACACCGCACGCACACATTTCCCGGGGTGACTCGGTGATGCCGAGTCAAGATTGTGGAGAAAGCCCCTGGCTGGCTAGAGGACCAGCACCGCTAAGGTTGTCCCTCCCGAGGATATGAAGCCCACAAACAAGGGCGGCCAGGTGCCTTGGGGGCACTAGGTCACTCGCTCACTATTATCCACGGTGACCACACAAGTGTTGGTGGCTCCGGGGTCAGGCACTCTCTCACCGACCAGCAGATAAGTTTTGCAGATATGAAATGAACAGGAGTAATGAGCAAGGGTAGAGACTCACCTGGTTGGTTTGAGGAAACCAACCCCGGTCGGAGACGAGGGCGAGCGGGGAAGTGTGGGTTCCCTGCACACTGCGCCGGTGTAGCTTGAACCCTATTTCAAAATTACATTCACTACTCCTCACACAGGAGGGTTGGTCTAGGGGTGGGGAAGTAAGTTTTACAAGCAAACACTACCTCCACGCAGGGAGGGGCGGTAAGCCTGCCAGGCGGGGAAGGGAGAATCGCCGGAGAACGGAAGAGGGAAGCCGGGGCTGTTTCCACTTGCAGGCTGTGATGACTGACTGCCGGTCGGTCCCGGGGCTGTAGTTCACGTTCCCGAATTCTTCCAGAGGCAAGACCAGCGTGGGAATCTTCGTATCTGGCACGCGAATGACCCAGAATTTTCTCGATTTCTTCTGCTGCATCTGCTAGTCAGGGTCGAGCTTCGAACAGAGTGACTGAAACTGGGCGCAGCAGCTTACTGTTTCTGACAGCAACTTGCAGAGGTTGCCCCGACTACTCCTGGACTCCGAATCATAAACCGTCGGAGTTTCTGGAACCGTGGACAAACCCTCTGCGTGGCAAAACTGACGGGGCGGCCATCTGACGCCGGAGAGGATGGGGAGACTCAGAAGAGTGAAGACAGGTCACTGCAGACTGTGGGAGGCAGACCCGACCAGTCGAGGGAGAAAAATAGGAACTTTGGCCTCCGGACGCCGAATGTAGTTCTGCTTCTTGATCCTGATAGAGGACTGGGGGAGGAAGAAGTTTGTTGAAGGGCTCGTGGTCTGAATCTTCTGCTGTTTGGCGTGGTGCAGCGTCGAACCGGGTTCTGGTACTCTGCAGGGGAAGCCCGGCGCAGTCGGAGGAGAACGGCTCTCCTGGACAGCCCCAAACTCGGAACGGGATGAGATCGCCTCGCCTGCAAAGCTAACTGGACGACCTTTCCAGATTGGTATGGTACGCCTTCAGACGACGCCGTATGAATCCGTGGGTGCTTCTGCAAGTCGCCCCTTTCTCTGCCACCTGCAGACTTGGGCCAAATGAAAGGGATGGAGGTGGAACTAGGTTAGTGGCGGTGGAGGCTAGCAATGGTGGGAAGGGGATGGTGATGGTGGATGGGGGGGGGATGTTTAGGAATGGTGAGAGGGGTGGAGCAGGGAATGAGGAGGTCTGAGGTGGTGGAGGGGTGAGGGGGGGCCGAAGCTAGGAGAGAGGAGATGGAGTGGTCGGCCAAGGCCAGGAGGGGGGTGAGATGGGAGGGGGGTGCGCAACTTGTGGGGGGTTATGGGGTTTAGCTCCCTAGGGATATGAATGGGGGGTGTGGGGGAGTGGAATAGTTGCTTGGGGGAGAGGGAAGGGTGCCTTGGAAGTTGAGAGGATGTATGGGGAATGGGAAGGGTTGCTTGGGGTTGTGGAAGTATTGATGGGAGTTATGGGCCTTGGGGAGGTGAAAGGGTGGAAGGGTGATGTGGCTGATGATGTGGCAAGGGGGGGGGAAGGAGAAGGGGCAGGTTCGCCCAAGGGAGAGAGAGAGAAGGGGGAAGAGAGAGAGAGGGGTTCGCCCCCTTAAGTGAGAGAGAGAAGTAGAGGGAGAGTGAAAGAGCTAGAGAGAGAGAACAAGGCTGGTGGATAATAATACTCAATGCTTCATTAACCTTCAAAAGAGGGATTGGGGTCCTATTTATAGGAAACCCACTTTTACATATAAGACCCTGACTTTTAACATACTAACAGATAACCAAGGAAGGGGGGTGCGCCCATGGGCCTAGCCCAAAGAAATAGGCCCAATAGCAAGCACCGTAGCCTAATGAGACTCGAACTTAGGGAAATGACTGGATAACCTAGGTACAAGACTCAAATAAAAGGCAAATTACATGATTATGACTCAAGTAAAAAGGAGAAAGTAATAAGATGACCCAATGGTAAGCACTAAGGTCCAATCCAGAAGAAGGGCTGCTCCCTAGCTGCTTCCGGGAGGGAGAGAGGTGCCAAGCCAGAGGGAATCGTGAGTGATGCCCTCATCAATTCTCCCGGGCTGCGAAGAGCTCGACCCTGTCGAGTAAAGGCCCTCCCTGCTGCGGTACTGCTCTAGAAGATCGGGGTCCAGCTGCTGGAGATCCTCCCGGCTCACCCAGGCATCGTCCGAGGGTGGTCGTCCCTTCCACCTGACCAGGTATCGCTCATACGCCTTGCTCCTTGTGTTGGTGACCTGTTCATCTAATATCCGCTCCACTTTATCATGCTGGTTTCTCAAGTTGGGTGGAGCTCTCTGAAGTGTGGGGGCGCTCTCAAGGGGTGGAATAGGCTGGATCTCCTCACTGGGTGTCACCGTGGGGCCCTTGTAGGGTACCAGGTCAGCCACATTGAATGTGGGACTTACTCCGTATTCTTCAGGGAGGTCCAACACATAAGCATTGGTGCCAAGTCGTCTCAGCACCTGGAAGGGGCCGGCTCCACGAGACCTCAACTTAGAGGTATTCCCAGGGAATAGCCTCTCAGTTCTCACCATCACAAAATCACCAACTTGGAATTCTTGGTGGCGGCGGTGGGAATCAGCTGACTTCTTGTAAATCTCATTGCTCTTGTGGATGTTTTTGCGAATATCTTCATGCAACTCTCTAAGGTGTTGTGCAAAAGACTCAGCAGTGATGGATACCCTAGCATGAGGGGGTAGGGGAATGAGATCTGTTGGCTTCCTGGGTTTGTAACCATGCACAGCTTCGAAAGGACTCATGCCTATGGACCTATTGGTGGAATTATTGTATGCAAACTCGGCTTGAGGTAGAATGAGATCCCAATTTCCAGGGCGGTCCTCAACAAGGCACCGCAGGAGATTTCCTAGGCTCCGATTAACGACTTCGGTCTGGCCATCGGTTTGAGGGTGATAGGCCGTGGAAAATTTAAGCAGGGTCCCCATTAGATGCCAGAGGGTCTTCCAAAAGTAGCTGGTGAATTTGACGTCCCTATCTGAAATGATGGTCTTGGGCAAGCCATGGAGGCGGACCACCTCATCAAAGAACAGACGGGCCACATGGGAGGCGTCAGAGGTTTTAGAACAGGGGATGAAGTGGGCCATTTTTGAGAATCTGTCCACTACAACAAAGATGGAGTCATGTTTCCTCTGGGTCCGAGGTAGCCCTAACACGAAATCCATGCTCAGGTCCTGCCATGGCCGATCCGGGACGGGTAGAGGGGTGTATAGGCCCGTGTTCTGTCTGACTTGCTTAGCAGTCGCACATGTGCGACATTGCCCCACAATTTTGGCCACATCCCTTTTGAGACTGGGCCAATAGAACTGTCCTTCAACCAAGGCAATGGTTTTGTGAACCCCAAAGTGCCCAGCCAGGCCTCCTGCATGTAATTCCCAGACTAATAAATCCCGCAGTGAAGTTCTAGGGATGCAAAGTCTATGTCCTTTGAAGATGAATCCGTCCTCTAGGATAAAACCCTGGTGTTCTTGGGGTGAAAGGGTGATTAGATCGGCATGGACATGTCCAAAGTCGGGACAGTTTGGGTATTCTTCCTTAACCCGATCGAACCCTATTACTTCTACCCGAATGGTAGCTAGCAGGGAGATCCTCCTACTGAGTGCATCAGCAGCACGGTTTTCACTTCCGGCCTTATGTTTGATCACAAATGTGTAGGCCTGGATGTACTCGACCCATCGGGCATGCCGGGCATTCAGTTTCTGCTGGGAGTTGAGGTATTTTAGGGCCTCATGGTCGGAGAATATGACAAATTCCTTGGGCAAGAGGTAGTGCCTCCAATGGCGGAGGGATTGCACCACCGCATAGAATTCCTTATCATAGGTAGAGTATTTCAACCTGGCGTCACACAGCTTCTCACTAAAGTAGGCTACTGGGTGTCCTTCTTGGCTGAGGATTCCGCCGATTCCTACCCCGGAAGCATCACAAGTTACCTCAAAGACTTTGGAGAAGTCAGGGAGGCATAATACTGGGGCTTGGGTCATCCTCTCTTTGAGCTCCTGGAAGGCCCTAGAAGCCGACTTGGTCCACACAAAGGTCCCCTTTTTAAGGCAGTCGGTGATAGGGGCTGTGACTGTGCTGAACCCACGGATGAATCTTCGGTAAAAGGTGGCCAAACCATGGAAACTCCTAACCTCATGGAGGGTGCGGGGTTCTGGCCAGTCAAGGATAGCTCGGACCTTCTCGGGGTCCATGGACACTCCCTTAGTGGAAACCATATACCCAAGGAAAGTAATGGACTCAGTCAGGAAGTGGCATTTTCCTGGGTTGGCATAGAGACTCTCTTTCCTAAGGACAGTGCAGACTTGCCTAAGGTGGTTGAAGTGGGCTTCCTTGGTCTTGCTGTAGATAAGGATATCGTCGAAATAGACCACTAGGAAGACTCCTATGTAAGGTCTAAGGACCTCTGTCATGAGACGCATGAAGGTACTCGGGGCATTTGAAAGCCCGAAAGGCATCACTAGCCACTCATAGAGCCCATCTTTGGTTTTAAAGGCTGTTTTCCATTCATCCCCTGGCCTTATCCTAACCTGATGGTAGCCACTTTTGAGATCTATTTTGGAAAAAATGGTGGCCCCGGCTAGCATGTCAAGCATATCGTCAAGTCTAGGTATGGGAAACCTATATTTGACTATGATCTTGTTGATGGCCCTGCTGTAGACACACATTCGCCATGTCCCGTCTTTCTTTGGTGTGAGGAGGGCTGGGACAGCACAAGGACTTTTGCTAAGACGGAGGAAGCCTTTTCTAATGAGTTCCTCCACTTGCCTCCTCAATTCAGCATGCTCAGTGGGGTTGAGGCGATAGTGGGGAAGGTTTGGGAGGGTGGCCCCTGGGACAAGGTCAATAGCATGTTGGACATCCCTCATGGGTGGCAGTTGATCGGGGAGCTCTTCGGGGAACACATCCTTGAATTCTTCTAAGAGAGGGTGGATTTCCACGGGATGAGGGTTGGAGGGGGTGGGTTCCCTGAGGCATATGACTACAGCGTATACAGGTGTTCCGAGAGCTACCTCTTCCTCGAGTTCTTGTCTAGTGATAAAGGGTAGGCCCTTGGTGGGGTTCTCATGGGTGGACGGTTGACTTGTTGGTTGGGTTGGGGGTGATGAGACCCCTGGGCTTTGAGGTGGTGTAGGGAGAATTTCCTTGGAGGGTGGTTCCTTTCGGGGTGGGGAAGGGTTGAGGCGAATGGTCTTCCCCTCGTGTTCAAAGGTGCATGTGTTCGTTTTCCCATAGATGGTAGCATTAACATCATATATCCAAGGTCTCCCTAGTAGGATGCTTCCTACAGCCATAGGTATGATGTCACACCACATTTGTCCTTGGTAGGATGAAAAGGTGATGGGGATAAGACAACATGTGTTGACGGGTAGGGAATGGTTGTTTATCCATGATACCCGATATGGTTTGGGGTGGGGTGTTGGGGTAAGCCCTAGGAGCTTGACGGTGTCCGGGGACACGGCGTTGACACAACTTCCGTTGTCTAGGATGACCTTCCTAACATGGTTCCCGATTTTGATGAAGGTGTGAAAAATGGAAGTCCTCCGCCAGTCGTCCTCTTGAGGTTGGGTAAGGGTGCACCTTATCACCCCTAGGTGGGTGGAGTGGGGGTCATCTTCTACACCTTCCTCAAAGAATTGCTCCTCGTATTCCTCTTCCCACCCTAAAGCAGCCTCGTGTTCCTCAATAGTATTCTCATGGGTTTCCTGGGATGTGGTAGGTCCGCCCTCAATAACAAGGCTCGACAACCCCTTGGAAGGGCATTGGGAGGCTATGTGGCCATAACCATGGCACTGAAAACATTTAATCGTACTACTCCCTGGGGTCTTCCCTTTGGAGGCTTCCTCCCTTCGGGGAGGAGGGTTGGGTGGAGTGGCCTTTGTGGGGGTAGGATTGGTTGGCTGGGGGTAGGGCCGAGTGGGGGTTCCCCCACTGGGAGGAGGTGTTCTCAACAGAGGAGGCAGGTTGGGACGGGGTCCCGGGCCCTTGGGGGGGAAAACCTTGGGTTCCTAGAAAACCTTTCTACATCACGGGCTATTTGATAGGCAACTTCAAGGCTATGAGCTTCCCTCATGAAAAGCTCCCGTTTGATGTGGGGTAGGAGGCCATTCCTAAATCGGGACAGGGTGACGACCGGCTCCTCAACGACACCACACCTTAAGAGATAGGAGTCAAACTTTTCAATGTACTCCTCCACGGTCTTTCCTTCCTAAGTAAGGCTTTGCCACTCATCAAGGAGGAGTTGGCTATAGGAATTGGGAAGGTATTTGCTTCTGAGTTGGGTTTTTATGTCAAGCCAAGTGTCAATGGGTTCCTCCCGCCTTATCCTCCTTTGACTCTCTACCTTTAACCAATATGTCTTGGCTAGTTTGAGAAGGTGCATCTTGGCCAACCTAACCTTTCTCTCCTCGGACATTGGATACCAATCAAAGTATTGGTCCATGCCATGTTCCCATTCTTCATAGGCACTTGGGTTATGGGACCCATCAAAATTCGGAGCATCTACCTTGATCATTCTTAAGAGGAAGTCATCCGGATCCTCTCGTGGTCGCCTCTCTTGGTACCGAGGTTGTGGGGCTCTCTCTTGCTCACGATACCACTCATTCTCTAGGTCTTCCCTCTGATGTTCAACCCGCGGAGGAAGAGCCCTTTGGACATGATTCCTAGGTGGGGCCCTAGCTTCTTCTAATCTCTCTAATCGGGTGGAAAAACCATTCATTTGCTCCGTGAGGGCTTGAATGGCAGCCTCAAGTCGATCCGTAGGAGCTTCGGGAGCTTCCCTAGGGATGTTTTGGTTGCCTTGGAAATTGAAATCCATGGGTGGATCGGAAGTAGAAGGATCGGTTCGATATATGGTACCCCTACGGGTGGACATGCACAAAGACAAGGTGACCGACACGGGATGGTAATGCAATTGCCCTAGGACCTAGGCTTGTAGAGACAAGTCTAAAACTTGCTCTGATACCATTTGATGTGAAACAAATATGCAGCAAGCAAAAATGAACCCTTGGACTTAATTCGCAATCACAACCACAAGATTGGGAGCAACTTGAGAGTCGCCGTCACACCGCACGCACACGTTTCCCGGGGTGACACAGTGATGCCGAGTCGAGATTGTGAAGAAAGCCCCTGGCTGGCTAGAGGACCAGCACCGCTAAGGTTGTCCCTCCCGAGGATATGAAGCCCACAAACAAGGGCGGCCGGGTGCCTTGGGGGCACTAGGTCACTCGCTCACTATTATCCACGGTGACCACACAAGGGTTGGTGGCTCCGGGGTCGGGCACTCTCTCACCGACCAGCATATAAGTTTTGCAGATATGAAATGAACAGGAGTAATGAGCAAGGGTAGAGACTCACCTGGTTGGTTTGAGGAAACCAACCCCGGTCGGAGACGAGGGCGAGCGGGGAAGTGTGGGTTCCCCGCACACTGCGCCGGTGTAGCTTGAACCCTATTTCAAAATTACATTCACTACTCCTCACACAGGAGGGTTGGACTAGGGGTGGGGAAGTAAGTTTTATAAGCAAACACTACCTCCACGCAGGGAGGGGCGGTAAGCCTGCCAGGCGGGGAAGGGAGAATCGCCGGAGAACGGAAGAGGGAAGCCGGGGCTGTTTCCACTTGCAGGCTGTGATGACTGACTGTCGGTCGGTCCCGGGGCTGTAGTTCACGTTCCCAAATTCTTCCAGAGGCAAGACTAGCGTGGGAATCTTCGTATCTGGCACGCGAATGACCCAGAATTTTCTCGATTTCTTCTGCTGCATCTGCTAGTCAGGGTCGAGCTTCGAACAGAGTGACTGAAACTAGGCGCAGCAGCTTACTGTTTCTGACAGCAACTTGCAGAGGTTTCCCCGACTGCTCTTGGACTCCGAATCATAAATCGTCAAAGTTTCTGGAACCTTGGACAAACCCTCTGCGCGGCAAAACTGACGGGGCGGCCATCTGATGCCGGAGAGGACGGGGAGACTCAGAAGAGTGAAGACAGGTCACTGCAGACTGTGGGAGGCAGACCCGACCAGTCGAGGGAGAAAAAATAGGAACTTTGGCCTCCGGACGCCGAATGTAGTTCTGCTTCTTGATCCTGATAGAGAACTGGGGGAGGAAGAAGTTTGTTGAAGGGCTCGTGGTCTGAATCTTCTGCTGTTTGGAGTGGTGCAGCGTCGAACCGGGTTCTGGTACTCTGCAGGGGAAGCCCGGCGCAGTCGGAGGAGAACGGCTCTCCTGGACAGAACGGGATGAGATCGCCTCGCCTGCAAAGCTAACTGGACGACCTTTCCAGATTGGTATGGTACGCCTTCAGACGACGCCGTATGAATCCGTGGGTGCTTCTGCAAGTCGCCCCTTTCTCTGCCACCTGCAGACTTGGGCCAAATGAAAGGGATGGAGGTGGAACTAGGTTAGTGGCGGTGGAGGCTAGCAATGGTGGGAAGGGGATGGTGATGGTGGATGGGGGGGGGATGTTTAGGAATGGTGAGAGGGGTGGAGCAGGGAATGAGGAGGTCTGAGGTGGTGGAGGGGTGAGGGGGGGCCGCAGCTAGGAGAGGGGAGATGGAGTGGTCGGCCAAGGCCAGGAGGGGGGTGAGATGGGAGGGGGGTGCGCAACTTGTGGGGGGTTATGGGGTTTAGCTCCCTAGGGATATGAATGGGGGGTGTGGGGGAGTGGAATAGTTGCTTGTGTTGGGTTAGATGGACGTAGTCTATCTCCACTAAGTGTGGATCTAGAGGGGGGTGAATAGATCAACTTGCCTAATTTAAAACTATTGTAAGTTCTAGAGCGGAATTTAGACAAGCATCAACAAATCTAAATGAAAAGAGCTAAGCAAAAGGTAGAAAGCTAGACATGATCATAAGCGATGCAATCAAATAAGCTAAGCAAGAAATCCCATCGCACACAGATCACACAAAAATACAAACACACTGCACATACAATTTTTAGGTGGTTCGGTCAACGACCTACGTCCACCCCACACTCAATCGAGTATGGCTTCCTGCTGCACAGCACAGCTTGCGTCCGCTGGGCTTTACAGCTTGGCCAAACAACCCGCTGATACACAGCTTCGCTGGGCACTACAGCTTGCCGACCAGAGGATCTGATCCTCTGCAACCGCTGGGGAAATACAGCTTAACCCGTCCAATGGAGACCACCACTGCAAGGCCGCTGACACACAGCTTGAAGAAATAACATTCGGAAATGAAAGACAGAATCAAAATGAAAAACAAAAACCCAAAAGTAATGTAGCTCTTAAAGAGCAAAGCTCAGCTCTGGTTTTCAACCACAAGACTAAGATACAAACACTCTCACTCTCACTCTCGATCAGCTCTCTCTCACATCACTCTCTCTCTTTTCTCCTTCTTCTCTATTTCTTCTTCTTCTTCTCTGTATCTTTTTCTTCTCTCTTTTCTCTCTATGGATTGAAGGCTCACTGCTGCTAAGTGTATATACTTTTTCTTCTTCTCCGTCGATCAGCTTTCTTCTGTGGAAGAAGGCTTGTATATATAGCAGTGACAGCAGCACGCGTGTGCTCTCCACGTTTCCCGCCCAGCAATTTGGACCACGTGGCAGCATGCAATGGAGTGTCAGTACACGTGTCCTCATCTGGATACCTAGTCCTTTTCGGATCACGAGCCAGGTACCTGGGGTCACGTGCCCCTCATTAGCTTCTTCAGTTCGATGTATAGAGTTCTCCGTTCACGTGCTCAAAGACATCAATCTGACTTGCTGCGTCGACGCTTTCACTTAATGGCGTTAACGCAGTGAGGCATTCCAGTAGCCATTTGCCTCGTTTCTTTAGCTGCTGCGTCGACGCTGCTTGCATGTGGCGTTGACGCAGTGGAATGGCCTATGAAGATGAATGCTTCTTCAACTGCTGTGTCGACACTGCTTTCATGTGGCGTTGACGTAATAGAAGACATCGTGAAAGCTTCGTCTACTGATGCGTGGACGCTTTAAGCTCCAGGCGTCGACCATTTCACCAGATCAAGGGCAATTCAGATGTACAGACTCTGAGGTTCAAAGCCAGCGGTGCGTTGACGCTGTAACATTGATGCGTTGACGCTGCACACACATAATCAACTTAATTGAGATGCAGTGTGTGGACTTATGACAGTAAGAATTGCAGACAGCAGTGTATTAAAAGCAAAGAACACATAGTCAATCTGATGGAGCAATTTCATCAAATCAAACTCAGTTGCCAATCAATCAAAATAATGGTGTTGCCAAAGAATAGAGCAAGTGTCAACATCATCAACATAGAGGGGTCACAACAGCTTGGGGGAGAGGGAAGGGTGCCTTGGAAGTTGAGAGGATGTATGGGGAATGGGAAGGGTTGCTTAGGGTTGTGGAAGTATTGATGGGTGTTATGGGCCTTGGGGAGGTGAAAGGGTGGAAGGGTGATGTGGCTGATGATGTGGCAAGGGGGGGGGAAGGAGAAGGGGCAGGTTCGCCCAAGGGAGAGAGAGAGAAGGGGGAAGAGAGAGAGAGGGGTTCGCCCCCTTAAGTGAGAGAGAGAAGTAGAGGGAGAGTGAAAGAGCTAGAGAGAGAGAACAAGGCTGGTGGATAATAATACTCAATGCTTCATTAACCTTCAAAAGAGGGATTGGGGTCCTATTTATAGGAAACCCACTTTTACATATAAGACCCTGAATTTTAACATACTAACATATAACCAAGGAAGGGGGGTGCGCCCATGGGCCTAGCCCAAAGAAATAGGCCCAATAGCAAGCACCGTAGCCTAATGAGACTCGAACTTAGGGAAATGACTGGATAACCTAGGTACAAGACTCAAATAAAAGGCAAATTACATGATTATGACTAAAGTAAAAAGGAGAAAGTAATAAGATGACCCAATGGTAAGCACTAAGGTCCAATCCAGAAGAAGGGCTGCTCCCTAGCTGCTTCCGGGAGGGAGAGAGGTGCCAAGCAAGAGGGAATCGTGAGTGATGCCCTCATCATTTCTAGTCCATTAAATTTTTAGGGTACAACCAGCTCGGCATTCTAGTGGGAATCCTAGGCTCGCGGAGACTTACGGAGGCCTTGAAACATGATCACCTAGTCCGGCAGAAGGAATATCCGACGGAGAGGCTCTCAAGTCCAAGAGGTGTTCCTATCAAGTGTGTGCGTATCTAATAGCAACATACCAGAATACACGTAATATGTGAACTTATAAAACAGAAATAAGGTAAGAAGGGAACGTGTCAAAACATAGATCAAAGTGTAATCAAGTCATGGAAATCTCCTTTAACTACAAAACTATAAGGTTTGGCATGGAAATATCATACATGAAAATAAGCTTTTAAACATGCCAAGGTTCAGTATGAATCACACCATGCTTAGGACATATAACTAACAAGCTAGGATATGCAAGATAGCATATATAAATTGGAAATAAATAGGGTTTAACCTGGTTACAGAAACTAGGTAGCGGTTGGTCGGGGACCGCTACTAGAAGGTAGCGATCTCTGAAGAACCGCCTTCTATCTATAATAGATAGAAGCTAATATCTGTGTGCAGAGCCTATTCTAGGGCACTAAATGCATGGAAACTATAGAAAACATGAAGATAACACATGAGAGCATGATTAGGGAGAGTTTATGAGATAAAAGGGGCATGAAATAAATCAAACTCTCATCTTTTAATTAAGGGGTGCAGGGATAGAATGCTGTAAAAACCTAACTTGCGCAGTCATGGAAAAACGTAAAATACTTCATGTATAGTGCATGAAATCACGAGAAAATATAGGGCTTTTGTTCTTAGCTTGATGTTTAAGCCAATGTTTGCGACCGCGGGGAGTCACTTGTCGTTTTGTCCTTGCGGCGGGGGTGTACACTTGCCTTTTACGGAAGGTCGAGATAGGTTGACTGGGCACGCGGGGATTTTGGAGGTACAGAGAAGAAGGCAGAGAGAACGATAGGAACGCACTGGAAGGGATGGCGTATGGTTCATCATTTTGGGAGACTGGGTCAGGGATGGCTGGGTGGAATGCGGGCGTGCCAGTCGATTTCTCAACAATCACCCATGGAACCGAGGATTGACCGGGGAAGCATCGCAAGGACGTGGCACGTGGCTCGAGGGATCGGGCGACACATGGATAGAAGGGATTCCACAGGTGCGATTGCGTAGGTGATTATGGGGATTCGTGTACTGGACGTCTTTCCCCACTGATCGCAAGCAACCTGTGTTTATTTTACATCGGATTGAATCCGAATACCTTTGTTTCTACTATCGAAGAGAGAGTCAGGGACCCTGGGAGCCGCGACGTCGGGAGGGCTTAGTCCGTGCAACAGCGATAGGGCAACAACAACATGACAGGGATAACTGGGGGCAGAGAGACTAGTTCCGGCGAGGAGGGGGATCTGCTCCTTGACTGGATTACATGACTCATATGCCATGAAAGGCATTTATATGGGGGCGTGAGAGCCCGATTACAATTGCTTGCAAGCCACGAGACAATTCCGACATTCATGACGGTCCCTGGGTCATTGCATTATTGTGTGGGTAGTTCGGTATGTGTACATAGTGTCCGTCAGAGGACTTATGACTCAGCAGGATGGCGCCCGGGGGGCGTCACAATGTATTCCCGACATGGGAGAGTGTCGAGGTCTGGGCAGTGGGGGTGCCATAGAAACCATTGTGTGTGGGAAGTTGAGTGGCCTGGTGCCGCGGGCACTGATGTGACTGGAGTAGCTGGCAGTCGGGTGCCGGGGGCACCGTTGTGACTGGAGTTGTTGGCAGTTGGGTGCCGGGGGCACCGTTGTGACTGAAGTAGATGGGTAGTCGGGTGCCGACGGTACCATTGTGACTGGGGTAGCTGGCAGTCGGGTGCGGAGGGCACCGTTATGACTGGAGTAGCTGGCAGTCGGGTGCCGGGGGCACCGTTGTGACTGGAGTTATTGGCAGTCGAGTGCCGGGGGCACCGTTGTGACTGGAGTTGTTGGCAGTCGGGTGCCGGGGGCACCGCTATGACTGAAGTTGATGGGTAGCCGGGTGCCGGCGGCACCGTTATGACTGGGGTACCTGGCAGTCGGGTGCCGGGGGCACCGCTGTGACTAAAGTAGCTAGGTAGTCGGGTGCCGAGGGCACCGTTGTGATTGGGGTAGCTGGCAGTCGGGTGCCGGGGGCACCGTTGCAACTGAAGGAGGCGGGCGCCATGAAGAGGCTGAGGCCCGAGTATAGGTACGTGTGCTCAACTGGTTTCAAGCTGTGTGAGAGCCACATGGGCTTTACAAATGGGCCAAGGTGGCCAAAGTACAACTGGCGCAAGCCACATGACAATTCTGACGTGCAGGTCGGTCCTCGGGTCAATGCTGGATAAGGCGGATATCTGCGTGTTTTACAGAGGGTCCCTCTCGTGGCACGGGCCATGTTTCCTTCGCCAAACGAGGGGCTATGACTGTATAGCAGGAGAAAGCATCGGGCTGGTGTTTGGGCGAGGGTCGATCACAACTCGAGTCGAGCGATCGGACGTGGCCTCGTGACTGCGGGGAAGTGTGACGTCATAGTGCATGCGTAGTGGCGATCGTCGGGCACGCGAGGGGAAGTCCCGACAAGAGGGGGCGTTCACCCTTGTCATAACGTCACACACGCGGCGGAGGTAGACTTGTGTGTCATAGCAGAACACCGTGTAAGGGAAGTACACGCGACATACCCTCGGCATCTATAGCCGACGACCAAGTCACCCACACATAATTCTCCTTGCTCGTTGCCTGGAGCCGCTTGAAGCTTGGAGATCACCGGAAGCCTTGATGCATGTATCCTCTCCCTTCCATTGAGCCCCTAGGGGATTTTATAGGGGAAGTTGAAGGGTCACAGGGGGTTTATGTGGACCAGCTAAGGGGGGTGAGCTGGTCCGCGTAAACCCAAGTGAATAGTGCTTGGGGTTACACGGGCTGAGAGAGAAGGGGAAAGGGTTTATGCGGACCAGCCCAGGGGGCTGAGCTGGTCTGCGTAAACCCCCCTTGGATAGGGTTTATGCGGACCGGCCCATGGGGTTGGGCTGGTCCGCGTAAACACCCCCTCAGGGGGTTTAGGCGCACCAGCCCAGGGGGCTGGGCTGGTCCGCCTAAACCCCCTCCCCCAGGGGGTTTAGGCGCACCAGCTTGGGGCACCTAGACCCCCTGGTTTAGGCACACCAGCCTGGGGGCCCAGGCTGGTCCACCTAAACCCCACCCCAGGGGGGGTTTAGGCGGGTCGGTTCTGGTTTTTTCTCTTCTGAAAAAAACTTAAATTTTTTTAATTGAATGGGGGTTTACGCGGACCAGCCAGGGGGGTGAGCTGGTCCGCGTAAACCCCCCCCCCATGGGGGGTTTAGGCGGGTTTGATCGGGGGGTTTTGGCCGAGTTTGACTGAGGGTTTACTGCGGGTTTGAACGCGGGTTTGAATGGGGTTTGACTGAGGGTTAGACTGGGATTTGACTGAGGGTTTGACCTATTATAAAATAGAGATTTTCTTCCGGGGGCTTCGCGTGCGAGAGCATACGATGGTGGTGCATGACGCGATGGGTTGCTGGGAGTCCCTAGTTGGGCTCAGACTTGCTGTAGAGTGCTTAGAGCATACACGCCCACCAGGTTCTCGGGGAAATTCCCGACCCGCGTGCGTGGGCCGTATACAGGTGCTGTGAGCTCCTGAAGCTTGTGGTTGGTCCTAGGTGGGTCTTCCTTTGACTTTAGAGGGCTAGAGGGAGGCGACTTAGGGGTAGACCCCGGCCTCGTTGCTGGGTGCCACATGGCATGGATTATAGTCGGGGCGCCCCCGGGTCGGCTCGGGTATCTGTGTTGAACGCGGGTAAACCCACAAACTAAGTGATCATGGGTGGGCCCGATCGATTGCTGATGTTGCCACAGGTCGCGGCTAGCTGGTTAGGACCCTTGGTTGGGCCCGGTGACTAGGGTGTCGATATGATGATGCCGTTTGTCTGGTGATCGGGGTGACCCTCGCTCCTTGGCGAAGAATCGTATGATGCGGTAGGCTGTTCTAAGCCCCGAGTTAACCCGGTTGTCGAAGGGTCGGCGGTGTGATACCATTTGCAGGGTGTTCGGGGGTGATCCCAGAAACCTCATAGAGTGCCGTAAGGTACGGCAGGTTGCCCCGAATCCTAAAACCGACCTGATTGTCGAGAAACTGGCTAGCATAGTGCCATTTGCTCGGGGCCGATGCCCGGTTGTTATGTTGCGCCGCTTGACCCGGCGACACGTCTCGATTTTTGAGCACAACTCGATTGGTAGAGCAACTTTGGCGATGTGCCGGTTTGCTCCATGTAGAGAGTATTTTCCTATGCTTAATTCTCAATTAATTTGAGAAAATAAGCCGGTGCCAACAGCCAACATGAGATAACCTACCTCTGGGTTGATCCCTAGACTTCGACTTTGTTGCTGGAAGAAGGTTCTCGTTCCTGCGTGTCCTACGTGGAACAAGCAACTTCCAGACGCTCTATCTCCCTGACTGCCTGATCTTATTTCGTGAGATTTGGAGGGAGGTTAGAATACACAAAGGGGAACAATTAACTCTAAAAGTTGAACTTGAAAATACCTCGAACAAGGTCCCTAAACTTTGGATCTTCGCCGTAAGAACACGCCTGTTCTTGCGCATTCTGCTTAGAAACAACTACTTCTGATCCCTCTAGCTCTCTGGATGCTTGATCTCCTAACATGAAATTTGGTAGAGGGTTAGAAGATACTAAAGGGAACAGAAAACCCTAAAGGACGAACCTGAGAAGATGATGCCTTACCTTCGAACTACGTGAGCAAAAACTAGGGTTCGTGTAGGTCGAATCTGGGCTCTATTTATAGAGTTTGGCCTAGGGTTGAAGGATTAGATTAGAATAGGAGTCCTATACAGTATTAATTCGATCCCCTGAGAGTCCTAGACATATTCTCACGCCAGATCACTTCGATCCATGGCGATAGGATGGGTAAAAATCCAAGTTTTCCATGCTTCTCTAACACCCGTTCATGGAACAAGGTAGCAGTCTCCCCTAGACCGCCTTCATCAGGACGCGGTCGTACGACTGACCGCGTCTTGCTTGGGCATAGGAAATTTGAATTTTATTCAAACTCCAATCCTATTTATCCCCTATTTATCCAATAAAATAGGGAATTATCCAAATTACGTTCTTAAACTTGGGCTGGGCCTAAAAGCCTTAGAATTGAGTTTATGGGCCTATTTAAAGTGGGCTTATTTATTAGGTTAATAATTGGCCTTCAAATTAATTCACATACCCCATAATTCATAAAATAGCCCATTAAGTCTTTTTAAATGCTTAATAATTTAATTGCATCCTAAAAAATCCTAGAAACTTCCAGGGGTGTTACACTTTCGAAGCATGAATCCTCCTCGCTTCTCGGGATCGTCAAATCCGAACGAAGTGGAGAACTGGATAGACAAAATGGACATGATATTTAATGTGATCCAATGCACGGACCAACAGAAGGTCCTACTTGCCACTTTTCAATTAAACAAGGATGCCCGTACATAGTGGAAGGCCACCTCGACACAATTGCATAATGCACAACTTACCTGGGAGGAGTTCCTTGAGCTCTTCCGTGAAAAGTATTTCTCGGAGCATGTGTGGGAGAGGAAGGCATCCGAATTTGCCGCTCTAAGGCAAAGGATGATGTCCATGGCTGAGTATGAGCTACAATTCTCAAGACTAACACCATATGCTCCACATCTTATCGGTGTGGTGCTATTGAAGGCAAATAGATTCATGGATGGATTAAGGCCGGTGTTTGTCCAACAACTAGGCCCACAAAACATCCGAACTTATTCAGAGATGGTGCATAGGGCTCATCTATGCGAAAGGACCCTTGAAAAAGTAAAAAAATTCTGGGGGAAAGATGAAGAATCTAGCTGCAAACATGAGAAGAGAGGAAAGTAGGAAGAAAGGTTCAGCATTACGGGATCCTACAAATCCCGTGATAACAAGAAGAGACCACGTAATGGTAGTGGCAACGGCAGGAACAAGAAGGTGAAAGAAGAGGAGAAGCAAGTCATGACGGCTTGCACTTTTTACGATAAGTTCGGTCATTCGGCCGAAGAATGCTAGAAGCGCCTTGGCACTTGTCTTTGCTGTGGCAGCCGGGAGCACCGCATGCCCGATTGCCCGCTCATGAAAGACCAACCTTCCAAGAATGATGGTGGGCACAGGCGACAGGCTCGTCTCAATGCCGTAATGGAGGAAGAACCTACAAAGGAAGGAGAGATGATTGAAGGTACCATCCATATTTATTCGCATCCTGCCTTTATTTTATTTGATACTGGAGCTTCACATTCCTTTATATCCACTGCTTTTGCTAAAACTTTGACAGTTTCACCTGTTCCTTTACCTTCGAATCTAGCTATTACCACACCTTTAGGTTCTAGAACTGAACTCAAAACCCACTATCCGAATAGTGAGGTAACTATGATGCCATCTTAGGTGTAGATTAGCTATGTGAACACTATGCCGACATGAACTATCGTAATAGGTGAATTTCCTTTCACAAATCGGACCTCCCAAGGTTTTCTTTCCTTAGCATCAAATATAGGATGAAGTCCCACCGTCAATGACACCCAAGAGGGGGGTGAATTGACTGATTACAAATTTTAAGAAAATTTTATCCGATTTAAAACAAGTATGACGAACAAGCAACTCTCAACTTTAGATCTGATGCAGCGAAGAATAAATCTGACAAGATTAACCACCACAATAGATCTTTGGTACTAGGCGGAGTTACGGAATCTGAAGATTCTCTCTCGCAAGGTGCTATCTTCCTGACAAGACTAAACTTGTCGATCCGAACCCACCTTTTGATATACCAGAAATCTAATGTAAAGTTAATGACATGTGCTAGATGTAATGCAAGGGATATGAATGATTTAACTACGTAAGCATGCACAGAATTGAGATAGGAGAGAGGGATCAAACCACACAGGAGACAACGATTTTTAGGTGGTTCGGATGCAACGACGGCAACCTACATCCACCCCTCATGATCTGTGAGGATTCACACACTATATTGTAAAGGATTACAAGATCTACACACACACACACACTCGTAGAGAGTTCAGAACTCCCACGAAGGTGCACAAGCACCGAATCACACAATAATGTGAAGAAGAAGACACACACACACGGATCTACGTAGATCCACACACACACAAGTGTTTAGATATTACAAGAACACACACTTGAAGCTCAATTAGAAATGAAATGAGAAACATAAAATAAAGACTTCAGATTTAAGCTCCCCCTTAGTGAATGAAGAGGATTTTGGATGAAGCTTGCTCCACAGCTTGATCTTCACTTGAATGGCTTGCTGATGATCTTGAAAATCTTGCTCTTGGATGAAGAACTCTTGGACGCAGCACTGTTCACGGAGCTACAGTAGCACTTCTCTTTCTCCCCTTGATAGCCTCCTTGAGCTTCCTTGAGTGATTTTGGTTTTTGGCCCTAAAGAGATGCTTTTATACATCTTGAATGGTCAAGAGACAAGCCAGGAACCAGCTCCACAAATCATGGCATGTTTGGTGGCTTTGGGATTAAAAAATCCAATGAGGAGGGCTTCCCACGTTGAAGAAAACAAAGTCAACAATAGCTACCTCGAAGGGGGCGATCGACCAGAGGTAGGCGGTCGGTCGATCGGACTGTAAAAGACGGTTGATATTTCATCCCTGAAAATTCCGATCGACCGACCCAAACCCTTAGGTCGACCGGACTGTAACAAAATTGTTCATTTTTGATTGCTGGAAAAATTGGTCGACCGGCCCTTGTCCATTGGTCGACCGGACTGTTGGAAACCTGTAAAAATGAGTTGTCAGCCCAGTAAATCATATCCATATCATGAAGGCTTGGATTGAACATATGTTGTTATTGATTTCAAGTCCATTTGAGCTTCTTTTTACGCGTTTGGAAAGTTATGAACAATTAAGCATAATTCATGATGGAATTAGACCTTGATTGCGTACGAAGCTCGTATTTAATCACTAATACATGGCACATGATAGAACACATGTCCGAGGTTTTGTTATCATCAAAATCACCTGGATATAATCAACAATCTCCCCCTTTTTGATGATGACAAAAATCCATATATTTAATTATATTGCGTGCCTTTAAGTAATTTTGGAAGTTTGAAATCAGTTGAAATCAATGTTTGAAAACAATTTCAATCCATTTATTCTCATCACATCAAGCCAGCTAACACAAACCATTCAACACTTTATTTTCCAAAAAGAAAGGAAATGAGAAATAAGAGCCAATCATGTAATGCCAAACACCAAGTGCATTCTTTTCATCATTTCATAACATTGGTTCAGTACAGGGAACATTGATGCTCGAGAGAATGCAAAACATCTACAAGACACTCATGACACAACCCAAATGCAAAAAATCTACAAGACACTCATGACACACAAATGAAATGCAAATGCTACAAAATGGCAAACACTTATGCAAGCATACATCATGCATAACATATATATATATACATGACTAGCTACTTCTCCCCCTTTGGCATCATCAAAAGAGAGAATGGGATACAAGAGAAGTGGACAAAACAACACTAAGGGATCCAAGGGCCGCTACGGAGCAGGGTGATCCGGAGTCTCCGCGTCATCGTCAGCATCAGAGCCATCAGCAGCAGTAGGTGGATGTCACGCCCCGAGCGCGGAAGGAACTCGGGGAGAGACGTGACGAGTTTATATCAATCACGTCAATCAGAGCAAGTAGAATTTCGACATCAACATAGAGTGCGCAACGAGACAAGAATCTAAAACATAACCAAAGACTGATACCACTAATATAACCAATCCATTTAAACCAAGTCACTTACTTCAAGACTTAACATCACAGATCAGGCCCGCAAGCCTTAAATATTACAACCCTTGCAATAACATAAGTTCTAATGACAAGACTCAAGGAATAAACTAAGGACGACATGACATGATAGAGTTCAATAGCATGACGCTTGCAGGTTCTACGCTCGTCACTCTCGCTTCTGCCCATCCGAGTCCGAGTCAGGGTCCGTATTACCTGAAAAGGTTGGGGAAAAGAACTTGATGAGCGAACGCTCAGTAGGAATTATATCTCAAGAACTAGCAATTGGTTTAAGTAATTACCTCTTCCAATAAAAATGCAAGTTTAGCATGTAAAGTATAAAAAAAATAGAATGCTATGGAATTGAACATGATAACAAGAGGAAATAACATGTACTGTTGATCCAAGATAGGGAATTTCAAGTATTCAAGATTTCCAAGTTTTTGAACGAGTACCAAGTATATCAATAAAGTCTTTCATGTCATGAGATAATGGCTATTAGCAAGCAAGTACTTTGCCCATTCCGGGCCACGCAAGTCATGTCAAGTCAATCAAGTCAAGCACGCGAGAGAGAGGCATAGTGATATAGTAGAGTGTCATAGATTCAAGCAAGTACTTCGGTGCAATGCCACATCATGATCAATATAACTCCCATGGGCACAAGTACTTTCGGGTGCTCCTCCCAGGACCAGATCGGGCCCTAAATGCGCGGACATTGTTACATGTAATATCTAGACAACCACTTTAGTGATAGCCATGGATTTCCAAGAACAAACTCATGTAGGATATCAAGGTAGATTCGTGGATAGGTTCCACGGAATTCAAGGAAGAACATTAGATGGACAATGATAAAACCAACGAGAATCATGATGTGTCGATAACCTGGGTAGAGACGGTACCTTAGCTAGGTAGCCGAGATAACTTGAGTGGATGACTAGACTTGTCACCAATCAAGGGACATGAATCAAGCTGATTGACCCCATCTATAAGGGACTCAATCCAAGATATCGCCTAGGGGAATATCATCATTCCATTGGGAAAGATTATTCTCTCATGGACCAAGATGGCGACATGAGAGGGCCGGTTTACCACAAGTCGTGGCAATCAAAAAGGTACAAGGTGTTTAAGGTACAACCAGCTCAGCCGGCCTTGAGGGAATCCAAGACTACGAGGAGACTTACGGAGGTCTTAATGACTAACTCGCCAGTCCAAAGGAACGGAATGTTCAATGGAGGGCTTGTATGTCACTGAGAGTTAGTGGGTAATGCGACAAATCATCGTGAGACATGGGACTATACTCACGGAATGGAATATAGTGCCGATATACATATATACATACATATATATATATATATATATATATAAACCCTCGGTTCACAGAAAGCCGTGGAAAATAAATATGCAGGAAATTCGTGACTTACGCCAAGTCACTATTTAATAAATTCACGACCTTCTCTGGGCCGTTTCTTTACTAATTGACGACTGCTGGAACAGTCGTCCCATCTGTAATTTCTATTATTGCTGCAATTTACCCAATTCTGTATTTCAAGAAAATGCGCCTTAGGCAGGGGCGTTATTTCACAAAGAAGCGACTTGCACTGTGTCGTTAATTACCATTTTCCAGAATTTAATAACTTTTAGAAATTTCAGAAAAGTAACGACTTATCCTAAGCCATTAATTTAAAATAGCGCCCTTGGGTGGGGCGTCACTTTCATAAAAGATGACCTACTGGCTATCGTTAATTCATTCCTTTCCAGGATAAACATGAGTATTTATCAATTTCTTAAAATTAACGACTCTTGGGTCGGGCGTCAGAACATGAATTAGCGCCCTAGAGAGGGTCGCCTCTTTCCAAAATTTCCAGAAAACTTCTAAATCGCAGTAAAACTATATGCATGAATTACAGATGATATTATCATAAATTTTTATGCTAGTTTGGGCTATAATCCTTGAGAAAACCTACCTCTTGTTGAAGATTAAACGGCGAAAACGATACTCTGTTTAAAACAGAGTATGTCGTCTGCTTGCAGGATGAAGATGGAGGAAGATGATGGAGGCTCCCACGTCCACCAACAAGATGAAGACGAGGAAGAATGAGAGGGCACTCTCCTTCTTGCTCAGCAGGATGAAGAACGGGGAAGAAGCTTCACACTTCACGCGTCCGACCGACAGGGAGAGGGAGGAAGAAGCTTTCTGTAACCACAGAAGGATGATGATAGGATGCAGAGTGTTGCAGGATGTAGCAGGACCTCCTTCGAAGCAGCATTTACTTAGAAAAATCAGCCCGTTCGAGGGGGTGTGGTATTTATAAGACTCTCAACGATCTGGAGGGTTCTATTGTTGGATTATGGAAGGGTTTTACGATCAATATTGGTAAGTTTTTAAACCTACTATGCATGTTCCTCACCCTTCCAGGATAGCAGCCGCATGCTCCCATTTGCATAGGTGTTGACGCCTAAAATAAAATTAATAATAATAGCAGCAATGAAATAATAATAATAACCCTAAAATACCTTTATAAAATGTCTTATTTCTGTTATCTTGTTTTCAGGAATAAAAGAAGAAAAGAAGAGACAGCCGGCTCTAATAGAGAACCACTGAAACGAGACACAAGACCTCGGAAGATACTCGGGACCATCCCCGAACGAGCAAGAAAGAAGCTCAGCCAACAAGATATGTCAGCCGATGAGTCAGCCCTCACAACTGAAGAAATGAACATAAGAAGCCCAAAAGCCCTAAATGGGCCAATACCTGTGGCACCGAGAAGCTGCTGAAGAGGCCCACTGCCACCAAAAGGCGCACCGATAGTGGCCACGCCGAAAGCCCAACAAGGCCCATATGGGGAAGGGGCGCCGGGAAGCCTACTGCTTCCGCCTGAGGCGCGCCGGGAGCTCATCGAAAGCAGGCCGAGATGATCATGCCGATAGGGGGAGAGGGCTGTGCTATAAAAGCCCCTTCCTCTCGAGATAAAGAGGAGGATCGAAAAGAAAGAAAAAAAAAGGATAGCCAGATAAAGAGACCAACAGAGAGAGAGAGCCTCCTCCACGGAGAAAAGAGAGAAGAGATCAATCAGAAGAGAAGGAGAAGAAGAAGAAGCTCCAGGTGGGCAGGCAGCTGGGGAGGGAGAGGAGTCAATGCTTCGCCCTCCCCCATGTTTTCTTTTCTTCTTCATGTAATTATACGAGTTTTATCTCGATGCATCGGATGTAACAGGGATGTCCCGGCCTCTGTTTTATCTCCTTTCCCTCACTCCCTCCTTGTAACTGGTCTGAGTCTTGGAATGATATTATGAAATGAAACACTCCAATGGCCCGTTTGGGCGTTGGGTGATTAAAGTATCTACCGGCTATCTCTCCGTCTGCTGCCATGTCTTTCCTTTATATGTTTTCATCTTTATCTCAACCGAAGCTCTGCCCTCTGTCTTTCTATGCATATATCTTTTATTTAAATGTCCAGACGATTCGGGTTTCAGAGTCGTTTCTATGAGTCTGTTCTTCGAAGAGGAATGAAGATAGGGCCCCTACCCTCATCTAATGGGTTATTGGGTTCTGTTTCCTTCTTCCCTCCTGTCTCGATGGCAGATCCCCGATATACATTCGAGTTTTCCTTCGAGGCTCCCCCCTTTATGCCGTTCAGGAACCAGATACATCGATTTCTCGGTTCCCTAAACTGCTGGTTATGAGATATATGCTTAATCTGCAGATGAATGCAACACCACGAGGTTATGATACATGATGACCTCGACCCCTGGGCCCTCCATTCTAACCCGTGAATGATTAGGGCCTAGAATTCCAGTGCCGAGAATTGTGTCGTTCCTCCATCGCTGGTTTGTCTCCACACATCTGTCCAAAGGATGTTCAGAGACCATCACATACGCCCCGAGGAGATACAGTAATGGGGAGGACCTCCCCTACATTCCTATGTCCCGAATTGGATTCACATGCAACCCCGTGGGTTCGGTGGACCTTGTCTTTACAAGGGTTTCGTCGGTCTCCGAGAAGGGAAATAGTGACCGATGCTAGAGACATGTACAGTCTCTTTGAGCCTTAGTGCTCCCTCATCTTCCGGCTTTCATCCCGGCACTCCGTGGATGTCAGCCTATATCATTCCCTGGAAAATGCCAAGTCCAGGGGAGGTGCTACCAAAATTCTCCCGGGGTGATGAAAGACAATATTGAACTGTCCCCGGGACTCTGCACATCAATGGTGAAAGAGATCCTCTATGCTGGATTGGTCTTCCTCAGTTCCTCTCAACCTCTGGCCTTCTTTTGAAGCACAAACCAAAATCAGTTGAGGCCCGATGAATAGATGCATTTTGATCACCCAGGGCCCATCTACTTTGACCTGGATCTCCAGGAAATCCTCTGACCCGCCAGCAAACTCCAGAACAGAGTATCGTCAAACCTTGCCGGCGCCATAGCTCCCGGCGCGGCCCGCGCCGGGAACCCCTGGCCGAGAGGCCCACCTCCTTGGCCTCCTGCCGAGAGCCTTGCTATTAGCGTGCCGGGAACCCCTAGCCATTTGGCCCTTGCGCCGAAAACCCCCCCTTGGCCTCCCTTTGCGCCGAGAACCATCTCTTGGGCGCGCCGAGAACCCCATCTCTCGGGCGCGCCGAGAACCCCATCTCCTGGGCGCGCCGGGAACCCCCCTTCCTGCGCCGGGAACCTATGCACGGTTGAACTGCACCGATAACCTAGTCAAATTGTATTACTGAGTCTTCAATCCAAATTTTGTTCCGGGGGCTCCGCCCCCGGAAACCCCCGCAAGGGGCGCTGCCCCCTTGACCCCCGCGACCTGACCGGGCAGGTCGATCCCCGTGACCTGACCGCGCAGGTCGATCCGCGTGCGAGGGCGCAACATTGAGCGTTCACTTACATTCCGTCGTCCCGCATCGGATTTATGAGTAACCCCTTTAGCTCGGGAGGGCTATGCCACTGCATGAGTTCCGCCGACTTCCCTAAGGGAAAATCAAACATTGCCCCATGGCATATATATATAGGTAGGGAGGTTTGGCCTCTCTCTTTCTCTCGGCTTTCATCCCGGCACTCTGTGGGTGATAGCCTATTTCCCCCTGGGCATAATCCAGATAAAGGGGAAATGCTGTCGAAATACTGATCGATGCTTTAAACCTCCATCATGGCCACGGCTCAGTCTTTGAACCGCTGACTTAACGATATCGTCTCTGAGCCGCTGACTTAACGATACCGTCTACTTTTACAGCTGATGTTGTTATCTTGCCCGCCTTCCTGGCTCTGGTATGAAGTTCCATTTTTGCGCACATTAATATATTTTTGCCTCTCGAGGCCTCCTATTTTGACGTTTAATCAAGGGTTGTCCTTCTTTAGAAGGGCGTAATTAACGTCATAGCCTTTATGGTATGACGGGCTTCAGGCCCCGACTCGGACTTCACAATCGGCTGACCAAGTCAGATCGAGCGCACAATAAAATTATCACCCCGGTGACTGGCATGCCTAATAAATCAAAAATCCCAAATAAAATATAAATAAATAATATAATGAAATAAAATAAAATCTGCGTCCACAATAGGGAGAACCCTAATAAAGGCCATGCAGCGAACGAGCATGCCTTAATTTAATTCCCAGGGAAAAAGACGTCTGAGACTGGGGCGTTTTTCATCAAGTAGCGCCTTAACAGGGGGCGTGTTTTCATTAAATAACGCCTTCACAAAGGGCGTCTTTTACGTTTCTATATTTTGGGCGCTCTATTCCCAATTTCCTTGGTAAGAATTGACGACCGTTTTGATGGGCGTCAAAAAAAGAATTAACGCCCATGATAAGGGCGTTATTACTTTAATTAGCGCCTTAAGGAAGGGCGTTATTTTATTTTGGCCCATTAGTTATACATACTTTAGGTGTAAATCCCATTTATCGGTTTAAGCTATTTCTACCAATCGAATCTTTTTGTTTTAATTTAGATTCTATTTTATTCTCTTTAAAATTTCCAGGGGTGCTACGCCCTCCCCCACTTAAAAGAATTTGGTCCCCAAATTTAATTGCGTGAAATGGAGACATGGAGGGTATAGAGTACTTACGATTTAGAACAATTCTGGATATCTCCTTCGCATAGATTCCTCAGTTTCCCATGTAGCTTCTTGTTCCAAGCATTTGTTCCACTGCACCTTTACCATGGGAATGGTCTTGTTTCTTAAGACTCGGACCTCTCGTTCAAGAATCTTTATTGGCTTCTGTTCGTATGTGAGGTCCCTCTGAATTACTAAATTACTATGATCAATGACGTGGAAAGGGTCGTGCACATATTTCTTCAGCATGGAAATGTGGAACACGTTGTAAACTTCCGACAATTGAAGAGGCAAAGCAAGACGATAGGCTACTTCACCAACTCTTTCCAATATTTCGAATGGTCCAATGAATCTTGGTGTAAACTTGCCTTTAACTCCAAACCTTCTTATTCCTCGACCGGGTGAGACCTTGAGGTAAACATGGTCTCCAACTTGGAACTCTAGTTCCCTTCTTCTATTATCTGCATAAGATTTCTGCCTGGATTGTGCTACTTTGAGTCTCTCACGGATAAGTTCAACCTTCTCGGTGGTGTTTCTTACCATATATGGCCCTAGTAGTTGCTTCTCGCCAACCTCATCCCAGCATATAGGAGATCGGCAACTCCTGCCGTACAAGGCTTCAAATGGAGCCATCTGTATACTGGCTTGATAACTATTGTTGTATGCAAACTCGGCTAGGGGCAAATGATCATGCCAACCTCCGCCAAAGTCAATAATACAAGCTCGTAACATGTCTTCAACTATTTGGTTTGTTCTCTCGGTCTGACCGTCAGTCTGGGGATGAAAAGCAGTACTGTAGTTGAGCTTTGTCCCCAAAGAGTGTTGTAGACCCTTCCAGAAATGAGAAGTGAAGCGAGGGTCTCAGTCAGACACGATTGACGTTGGGACTCCATGCAATCTCACGATCTCCTTAATATACAATGCGGCCAAAACATCAACCGACCATCGATTTTTAATTGGCAAGAAATGCGCTGACTTGGTCAGTCGGTCGATGATTACCCAAATACCATCATGTCCACCTCTAGACTTAGGCAATCCCATGATGAAATCCATACCAATTCCTTCCCATTTCCATTTAGGAATATCCAGGGGGTGTAACTTTTCGGCGGGTCTTTGATGTTCCGCTTTCACTTGTTGGCACGTGAGACAGCGAGATACAAAGTCCGCTACCTCCCTCTTCATGTTCGGCCACCAAAAGGTCCTTTTTAAGTCTTTGTACATCTTAGTTGCTCCAGGATGAATGGTATACCTAGAGCGGTGAGCATCATCTAGAATCTTCCTTTTCAACTCAAGACAGTCCGGGACACATGTCCTTTCCTGAAACATTAGTCTTCCATCAACTGCCTGCTTGAATTCGGCCCTTTGATCTAGTTTCTCCCTGATTTCAATCATTCCAAGATCTTCATCTTGTAACTTTTTGATTTCGGATAGCAAGTCCGGATGCACACTCATGTGAGAGAGAGTAATACACCCGTCTTTCTGGTCCGTGCTTATATTTAATCTGGAGAATTCCTCCAATAATTTCCATTCCCGTATCATACAGCTGGCCATAAGGGCTCTCGGCTTCCGACTCAAGGCATCGGCTACCGAATTCCCTTTTCCAGGGTGATACTGAATAGTGAAATCAAAATCTTTTAAATATTCCAGCCATCGACGTTGCCTCATATTAAGTTCCTTTTGAGAGAATAGGTATTTGAGGCTTTTATGATCGGAGAATACTGTGAATTGTTCTCCGTAGAGATAGTGTCTCCAGATCTTTAGGGCAAATACCACCGCGGCCAACTCCAAGTCATGCACCGGGTAGTTTTCCTCATGTTTCTTTAACTACCTAGAAGAGTATGCAATAACTCTTCCCTGTTGCATTAATACACAACCGAGGCCAATGCCAGAAGCATCGGTATATACCTCGTACTTCTCCCCTTCAATAGGAAGGGCCAAGACCGGAGCAGTGGTCAAACGGTCCTTCAATGTTTGGAAGCTTTGTTCACATTCCTCATTCCACTCATACGGCACTTCCTTGCGGGTCAGCCTGGTGAGTGGTACTGCAATCTTCGAGAAGTTTTTAATAAAACGCCGGTAATAACCAGCAAGACCAAGGAAACTCCTGATTTCTGTTGTATTTGTCGGTTGTTCCCAGTTCTTTACTGCCTCTACCTTTGCGGGGTCTACTGAGATTCCATCCTTTGAAATTACGTGTCCTAAGAAGGACACTTCTTCCAGCCAAAACTCACATTTGCTAAATTTTGCATATAATTGATTGTCCCTCAATATTTGTAGTGCTATCCTCAAGTGCACTTCATGCTCCTCTTTAGACTTTGAATATATCAGGATATCATCGATAAAAACCACAATAAATTTGTCCAGATGCGGTCTAAAGATGCTATTCATAAGCTGCATAAAAGCTGCAGGGGCATTTGTTAGTCCAAAAGGCATAACAGTAAATTCATAATGCCCGTACCTGCTTCGAAATGCACTTTTGTGAATATCCTCGTCCTTGATCCTCAATTGGTGATAACCCGATCGAAGATCAATTTTTAAGAAATACTTTGCTCCCGAAATCTGATCGAAGAGTTCATCAATCCTTGGCAGTGGGTATTTATTTTTGATAGTGAGGTGGTTCAGCTGCCGATAATCGATGCACAACCTCAATGATCCATCCTTCTTCTTGACGAACAGCACTGGTGCTCCCCATGGGAAAGTACTTGGTCTGATAAATCCTTTCTTCAATAGCTCCATAAGCTGCTCCTTCAACTCCTTCAATTCTGCGGGGGACATCCTATAGGGTGCTTTGGAAACAGGTCCGGCACCCGGAACAAGGTCTATAATGAATGAGACCTCTCTCTCTGGTGGTAGACCAGGTAAGTCCTTAGGGAAAACATCGGGAAACTCCTGAACCACTTGAATGTCTTCCAGTCTAGCTACCTTAGCCTCTGTGGCAGTTACAAATGCTAAGAATGCCTCGCATCCTTTGTTGATAAGTTTATGGGCTCGAAGAGCAGAGATGACTGGTGATCTCTTCCGGGGAGTAATGTAAGTTAACTCCGGGAAATCCACAAAAGTTACTTTTCCATTTCGACAGTCTACAGTTGCCCGATGGGTGGATAGCCAATCGGCTCCTAAAATTACATCATACTCCTTCAAGTCTAAGCATATTAAATCTGCAGGTAAGTTGTGGCCCTTAACTATAACCTTGCAGTTCGGGTAATGGAAGGTGACATCAGACTCATTCCCTAACGGGGTAGAAATCACTAAGTTTATCCATTCAGGTTCCTTAGAGAATGAAGCAGCAAATTTCTTTGAAACAAAAGAATGTGTGGCGCCAGTATCAAACAGTACTTGAGCAGACTTAGAGCAGATAGACAAAATACCTTCCACCAACCCACCCTCGGTTGGTTCCGTCTCTTGGAGAGCTTGTAAACGTCCTTGCTTCTTTGCCGAACGCTTTTCTTCCTTTGTCTCCGGCTCACTCTGCTCATTCATCATTGGACAGTCGGGAATACGGTGTTCTTTACTCCCACAACGAAGGCACGCTCCGAGCCTTCTCCAGCATTCCACAGCCTGGTGACCCGGCTTGTCGCAATATTTACAATTCTCCTTTGGCGGTGTCGTGATGGAGAAAGGTTTGTTATTGGCCTTCTTGAATTTCTTTTCCTTGGAGGGTTCACCTCCATTATTGGTCCGCTTCTTGAAAGACGGTTTAAAAGTGTTGGGGCTTGTAACATTCTCCCTTTTATCCTTACCACGGATTTTGTCAGACAGTTCCGTGGCGTCTTCTAGCAACTGGGTACGACGCACCATCTCTGAGTACACTTGAATATCCAAGGGAGCGAGCTGGGTGATATACTGGGGTCGTAACCCATTCAAGAACCTTCTTGCCTTCATCTTTTCAGTGCAAACTAAATGTGGTGCATATCTAGATAACCGGGAGAACTGGGCTTCATAGTCAGCTACCGACAGGGATCGTTGCTTCAAGGCAGCAAATTCCGCGGCCTTTTTCTCCTGAACACGGTCTGAGAAGTATTTGCTATTGAAGTGCTCGACAAATTCGGCCCACGTGACATGATTTTCAAGCAAGGTGGCCTCGACGGACTCCCACCAAGCACGGGCGTCCCGTTCCAGTTGGAACGTAGCCAGAAGCACCTTTTCACCATCCGCGCATTGCATGACGCGGAAAATCCGCTCGGTCTCTTTTATCCAGTTCTCTGCATCCTCGGGATTTGATGAACCTGAGAATCTCGGAGGGTTGAGATTCCTAAAACTCAGATGGAGGTCACCGGCTCCATGGTGTGCCCCACCTTGGGCCACTTGTTGTAACGCCTGGGTCAAGCCTTGAACAGTTCGTTGCATCTCACGCCATTGTACGCGTTCAGCAGCCATAGTCCTACAAGGAGTTAATCTTCATTAGTTTCATGTTGGAATTTGTAGTTGGAAGCCCTACAAGGACTTATACCCACGGCACTACCCGTCCTCACCGTTTTAAGGATAGACCTATCCTTGGACTTGGGTTTCCTAGGAATTGAAATCCTAGGCTCTGATACCACAAAAACTGTCACGCCCCGAGCGCGGAAGGAACCCGGGGAGAGACGTGACGAGTTTATATCAATCATGTCAATCAGAGCAAGTAGAATTTCTACATCACAACAGAGTGCGCAATAAGACGAGAATTTTAAAACTTAACCATATACTGATACCATCGATAACAACTTAACCATTAAACAAAGTCACATAACTCCAAGACGATACAATTCTAATCAGGCCCACAAGCCTTAAATGTAACAACTCTTGACATAACAAAATATCTAACGACAAGCCTCCAAGGAATAAACTAAAGACGACTCGACATGATAAGGTGTAGCAGCATGGCGCTTGCAGATTCTACGCTCGTCACTCTTGCTCCTGCCCATCCGAGTCCGAGTCAGGATCCGTATTACCTGAAAAGGTTGGGGAAAAGAACTTGATGAGCGAACGCTCAGTAGGAATTATATCTCAAGAACTAGCAATTGGTTTAAGTAATTACCTCTTCCAATAAAAATGCAAGTTTAGCATGTAAAGTATAAAAAAATAGAATGCTATGGAATTGAACATGATAACAAGAGGAAATAACATGTACTGTTGATCCAAGATAGGGAATTTCAAGTATTCAAGATTTCCAAGTTTTTGAACGAGTACCAAGTATATCAATAAAGTCTTTCATGTCATGAGATAATGGCTATTAGCAAGCAAGTACTTTGCCCATTCCGGGCCACGCAAGTCATGTCAAGTCAATCAAGTCAAGCACGCGAGAGAGAGGGATAGAGATATAGTGGAGTGTCGTAGATTCAAGCAAGTACTTCGGTGCAATGCCACACCGTGATCAATATAACTCCCATGGGCACAAGTACTTTCGGGTGCTCCTCCCAGGACCAGATCGGGCCCTAAATGCGCGGACATTGTTACATGTAATATCTAGACAACCACTTTAGTGATAGCCATGGATTTCCAAGAACAAACTCATGTAGGATATCAAGGTAGATTCGTGGATAGGTTCCACGGAATTCAAGGAAGAACATTAGATGGACAATGATAAAACCAACGAGAATCATGACGTGTCGATAACCTGGGTAGAGACGGTACCTTAGCTAGGTAGCCGAGATAACTTGAGTGGATGACTAGACCTGTCACCAATCAAGGGACATGAATCAAGCTGATTGACCCCATCTATAAGGGACTCAATCCAAGATATCGCCTAGTGGAATATCATCATTCCATTGGCAAAGATTATTCTCTCATGGACCAAGATGGCGACATGAGAGGGCCGGTTTACCACAAGTCGTGGCAATCAAAAAGGTACAAGGTGTTTAAGGTACAACCAGCTCAGTCGGCCTTGAGGGAATCCAAGGCTACGAGGAGACTTACGGAGGTCCCAATGACTAACTCGCCAGTCCAAAGGAACGGAATGTCCAATGGAGGGCTTGTATGTCACCGAGAGTTAGTGGGTAATGCGACAAATCATCGTGAAACATGGGACTATACTCACGGAATGGAATATAGTGCCGATATACATATATACATATATAAAACCCTCGGTTCACAAAAAGCCGTGGAAAATAAATATGCAGGAAATTCGCGACTTACGCCAAGTCACTATTTAATAAATTCACGACCTTCTCTGGGCCGTTTCTTTACTAATTGACGACTGCTGGAACAGTCGTCCCATCTGTAATTTCTATTATTGCTACAATTTACCCAATTCTGTATTTCAAGAAAACGCGCCTTAGGCAGGGGCGTTATTTCACAAAGAAGCGACTTGCACTGTGTCGTTAATTACCATTTTCCAGAATTTAATAACTTTTAGAAATTTCAGGAAAATAACGACTTATCCTAAGCCATTAATTTAAAATAGCGCCCTTGGGTGGGGCGTCACTTTCATAAAAGATGACCTACTGGCTGTCGTTAATTCATTCCTTTCCAGGATAAACATGAGTATTTATCAATTTCTTAAAATTAACGACTCTTGGGTCGGGCGTCAGAACATGAATTAGCGCCCTAGAGAGGGTCGCCTCTTTCCAAAATTTCCAGAAAACTTCTAAATCGTAGTAAAACTATATGCATGAATTACAGATGATATTATCATAAATTTTTATGCTAGTTTGGGCTACAATCCTTGAGAAAACCTACCTCTTGTTGAAGATTAAATGGCGAAAATGATACTCTGTTTAAAACAGAGTATGTCATCTGCTTGCAGGATGAAGATGGAGGAAGATGATGGAGGCTCCCACGTCCGCCAACAAGATGAAGAAGAGGAAGAATGAGAGGACGCTCTCCTTCTTGCTCAGCAGGATGAAGAACGGGGAAGAAGCTTCACACTTCACGCGTCCGACCGGCAGGGAGAAGGAGGAAGAAGCTTTCTGTAACCACAGCAGGATGAAGATAGGATGCAGAGTGTTGCAGGATGTAGCAGGACCTCCTTCGAAGCAGCAGTTACTTAGAAAAATCAGCCCGTTCGAGGGGGTGTGGTATTTATAAGACTCTCAACGATCTGGAGGGTTCTATTGTTGGATTATGGAAGGGTTTTACGATCAAGATTGGTAAGTTTTTAAACCTACTATGCATGGTCCTCACCCTTCCAGGATAGCAGCTGCATGCTCCCATTTGCATAGGGAGAACCCTAATACAGGCCATGCAGCGAACGAGCATGCCTTAATTTAATTCCCAGGGAAAAAGATGTCTGAGACTGGGGCGTTTATCATCAAGTAGCGCCTTAACAGGGGGCGTGTTTTCATTAAATAACGCCTTCACAAAGGGCGTCTTTTACATTTCTATATTTTGGGCGCTCTATTCCCAATTTCCTTGGTAAGAATTGACGATCGTTTTGATGGGCGTCAAAAAAAGAATTAACGCCCATGATAAGGGCATTATTACTTTAATTAGCGCCTTAAGGAAGGGCGTTATTTTATTTTGGCCCATTAGTTATACATACTTTAGGTGTAAAGCCCATTTATCGGTTTAAGCTATTTCTACCAATCGAATCATTTTGTTTTAATTTAGAATCTATTTTATTCTCTTTAAAATTTCCAGGGGTGCTACAGTGGAGGTGGAGGAATACGGGTCTCAATGTCCCTCAGAAGATGCTCAATGTGAAGAAGGGTACGAGAGGTAGTCCAATAAGAACGTGTAGTATCCTCGTAATCTATAGCAAGAGAGGCTACGTGGGCAGCAAGGGTGTCCAAGGTGTGGGAGAAGGTGTTCATACGACCATCCATTGTGTCCATCACTACCAGAAAAAGCGGGATTTCAGACGGTCCGTATCCGTCTGAAATCCATCTGAAAATCCGTCACAAACCACGTTTGTGATGGATTTGCGACATATTTAAGACTGAAACCGACCGTCTGAAATTTTTAGTCACAAATTTGTGACAGTTTATGTTTCCGTCGGAAATTCCGTCTGAAAATAAGACAGAATTTAATCAGTCACAAATTCCGTCTGACTTTCATGAGACATTTCCATCTAAAATTTGAAATTTTTAGTCTGAAATTTACGACGGACATATTTTCCGTTTGAAAGTCCGTCTGAAATTTCAGACGGCTATTACGACGGAATATAGTTACTGTCTTAAAATGAAGCCCAACTCTTAGTCTGAAATCATGTTACCGTATGAAAACTCGTCCGAAATCCGTCGCTATTTCAAACGGATATTACGACGGATAAAATAACCGTCTGAAATTCAACTCATCTCCTGTCCGAAATGTGGTTTGAAATCCGTCTATATTCCAAACGGATTTTACGACGGATAATAGACGGACAATATTCGTCGCACATCCCGTCTGAAAATCCGTCTGAAATCTACGTTTTTTTTATAAATCTTAAATTATTTTACAAAACCTGTTTAATCATAAATAAACATCAAGAAATTCTACATGTTGAAAAAAAAATATTGGGAACCTGCTAATCAAATAAACACCACCGAAAAATAAAATTCTGATCAAATAAATACCACAAAAAAAAAGACATTAACCCTGCTGATCCGTCTGAATATCAAGAAATATCCGGTACATCGTCCATATCCTCATCGTCCGTATCCTCACCGCCCTGCTCATCTCCTCTGTCGCCGCCCGCAGAAGGATCCTCCTATATTAAAAAAATAATAACATTCATTTATAGATAAAAAAATTAGTGCGAAGAAATTAGCATAAATTGAAAGCAAACATATCAAATTGATAACTGCATATTTTATAAATCAACCACTAGGAAGTTTGAGCGCCGAGCTCAAACCGGGCATCCGATTTGGATTCCGTCAGTTCTGACAAGTCACTTTCATCTCCCCGGTCGTGTTGGAATGATCGGCACGGGCATCCGGCCGGTATTTCAAGTTTTAGACCCCCGGCCCCGACCTGGCAGTTCATTTGAACCAAGTGTATTTTAGAAATGAACTTTGAGCGCCGAGCTCAAACCGGGCATCCGATTTGGATTCCGTCAGTTCTGCCAAGTCACTTTCATCTCCCCGGTCGTGTTGGAACGATCGGCACGGGCATCCGGCCGGTATTTCAAGTTTTAGACCCCCGGCCCCGACCTGGCAGTTCATTTGAACCAAGTGTATTTTAGAAATGAAGTTTGAGCGCCGAGCTCAAACCGGGCATCCGATTTGGATTCCGTCAGTTCTGACAAGTCACTTTCATCTCCCCGGTCGTGTTGGAATGATCGGCATGGGCATCCGGCTGGTATTTCAAGTTTTAGACCCCCGGCCCCGACCTGGCAGTTCATTTGAACCAAGTGTATTTTAGAAATGAACTTTGAGCGCCGAGCTCAAACCGGGCATCCGATTTGGATTCCGTCAGTTCTGACAAGTCACTTTCATCTCCCCGGTCGTGTTGGAATGATCGGCACGGCCATCCGGCCGGTATTTCAAGTTTTAGACCCCCGGCCCCGACCTGGCAGTTCATTTGAACTAAGTGTATTTTAGAAATGAAGTTTGAGCGCCGAGCTCAAACCGGGCATCCGATTTGGATTCCGTCAGTTCTGACAAGTCACTTTCATCTCCCCGGTCGTGTTGGAATGATCGGCATGGCATCCGGCCGGTATTTCAAGTTTTAGACCCCCGGCCCCGACCTGGCAGTTCATTTGAACCAAGTGTATTTTAGAAATGAAGTTTGAGCGCCGAGCTCAAACCGGGCATCCGATTTGGATTCCGTCAGTTCTGACAAGTCACTTTCATCTCCCCGGTCGTGTTGGAATGATCGGCACGGCCATCCGGCCGGTATTTCAAGTTTTAGACCCCCGGCCCCGACCTGGCAGTTCATTTGAACCAAGTGTATTTTAGAAATGAAGTTTGAGCGCCGAGCTCAAACCGGGCATCCGATTTGGATTCCGTCAGTTCTGACAAGTCACTTTCATCTCCCCGGTCGTGTTGGAATGATCGGCACGGCCATCCGGTCGGTATTTCAAGTTTTAGACCCCCGGCCCCGACCTGGCAGTTCATTTGAACCAAGTGTATTTTAGAAATGAACTTTGAGCGCCGAGCTCAAACCGGGCATCCGATTTGGATTCCGTCAGTTCTGACAAGTCACTTTCATCTCCCCGGTCGTGTTGGAATGATCGGCACGGCCATCCGGCCGGTATTTCAAGTTTTAGACCCCCGGCCCCGACCTGGCAGTTCATTTGAACCAAGTGTATTTTAGAAATGAAGTTTGTGCGCCGAGCTCAAACCGGGCATCCGATTTGGATTCCGTCAGTTCTGACAAGTCACTTTCATCTCCCCGGTCGTGTTGGAATGATCGGCACGGCCATCCGGCTGGTATTTCAAGTTTTAGACCCCCGGCCCCGACCTGGCAGTTCATTTGAACCAAGTGTATTTTAGAAATGAAGTTTGAGCGCCGAGCTCAAACCGGGCATCCGATTTGGATTCCGTCAGTTCTGACAAGTCACTTTCATCTCCCCGGTCGTGTTGGAATGATCGGCACGGCCATCCGGCCGGTATTTCAAGTTTTAGACCCCCGGCCCCGACCTGGCAGTTCATTTGAACCAAGTGTATTTTAGAAATGAACTTTGAGCGCCGAGCTCAAACCGGGCATCCGATTTGGATTCCGTCAGTTCTGACAAGTCACTTTCATCTCCCCGGTCGTGTTGGAATGATCGGCACGGCCATCCGGCGGGTATTTCAAGTTTTAGACCCCCGGCCCCGACCTGGCAGTTCATTTGAACCAAGTGTATTTTAGAAATGAACTTTGAGCGCCGAGCTCAAACCGGGCATCCGATTTGGATTCCGTCAGTTCTGACAAGTCACTTTCATCTCCCCGGTCGTGTTGGAATGATCGGCATGGGCATCCGGCCGGTATTTCAAGTTTTAGACCCCCGGCCCCGACCTGGCAGTTCATTTGAACCAAGTGTATTTTAGAAATGAAGTTTGAGCGCCGAGCTCAAACCGGGCATCCGATTTGGATTCCGTCAGTTCTGACAAGTCACTTTCATCTCCCCGGTCGTGTTGGAATGATCGGCACGGGCATCCGGCCGGTATTTCAAGTTTTAGACCCCCGGCCCCGACCTGGCAGTTCATTTGAACCAAGTGTATTTTAGAAATGAAGTTTGAGCGCCGAGCTCAAACCGGGCATCCGATTTGGATTCCGTCAGTTCTGACAAGTCACTTTCATCTCCCCGGTCGTGTTGGAATGATCGGCATGGCATCCGGCCGGTATTTCAAGTTTTAGACCCCCGGCCCCGACCTGGCAGTTCATTTGAACCAAGTGTATTTTAGAAATGAAGTTTGAGCGCCGAGCTCAAACCGGGCATCCGATTTGGATTCCGTCAGTTCTGACAAGTCACTTTCATCTCCCCGGTCGTGTTGGAATGATCGGCACGGCCATCCGGCCGGTATTTCAAGTTTTAGACCCCCGGCCCCGACCTGGCAGTTCATTTGAACCAAGTGTATTTTAGAAATGAACTTTGAGCGCCGAGCTCAAACCGGGCATCCGATTTGGATTCCGTCAGTTCTGACAAGTCACTTTCATCTCCCCGGTCGTGTTGGAACGATCGGCACGGCCATCCGGCCGGTATTTCAAGTTTTAGACCCCCGGCCCCGACCTGGCAGTTCATTTGAACCAAGTGTATTTTAGAAATGAAGTTTGAGCGCCGAGCTCAAACCGGGCATCCGATTTGGATTCCGTCAGTTCTGACAAGTCACTTTCATCTCCCCGGTCGTGTTGGAATGATCGGCACGGCCATCCGGCCGGTATTTCAAGTTTTAGACCCCCGGCCCCGACCTGGCAGTTCATTTGAACCAAGTGTATTTTAGAAATGAAGTTTGAGCGCCGAGCTCAAACCGGGCATCCGATTTGGATTCCGTCAGTTCTGACAAGTCACTTTCATCTCCCCGGTCGTGTTGGAATGATCGGCACGGCATCCGGCCGGTATTTCAAGTTTTAGACCCCCGGCCCCGACCTGGCAGTTCATTTGAACCAAGTGTATTTTAGAAATGAAGTTTGAGCGCCGAGCTCAAACCGGGCATCCGATTTGGATTCCGTCAGTTCTGACAAGTCACTTTCATCTCCCCGGTCGTGTTGGAACGATCGGCACGGGCATCCGGCCGGTATTTCAAGTTTTAGACCCCCGGCCCCGACCTGGCAGTTCATTTGAACCAAGTGTATTTTAGAAATGAAGTTTGAGCGCCGAGCTCAAACCGGGCATCCGATTTGGATTCCGTCAGTTCTGACAAGTCACTTTCATCTCCCCGGTCGTGTTGGAATGATCGGCACGGCCATCCGGCCGGTATTTCAAGTTTTAGACCCCCGGCCCCGACCTGGCAGTTCATTTGAACCAAGTGTATTTTAGAAATGAAGTTTGAGCGCCGAGCTCAAACCGGGCATCCGATTTGGATTCCGTCAGTTCTGACAAGTCACTTTCATCTCCCCGGTCGTGTTGGAACGATCGGCATGGCCATCCGGCCGGTATTTCAAGTTTTAGACCCCCGGCCCCGACCTGGCAGTTCATTTGAACCAAGTGTATTTTAGAAATGAAGTTTGAGCGCCGAGCTCAAACCGAGCATCCGATTTGGATTCCGTCAGTTCTGACAAGTCACTTTCATCTCCCCGGTCGTGTTGGAATGATCGGCACGGCCATCCGGCTGGTATTTCAAGTTTTAGACCCCCGGCCCCGACCTGGCAGTTCATTTGAACCAAGTGTATTTTAGAAATGAACTTTGAGCGCCGAGCTCAAACCGGGCATCCGATTTGGATTCCGTCAGTTCTGACAAGTCACTTTCATCTCCCCGGTCGTGTTGGAATGATCGGCACGGGCATCCGGCCGGTATTTCAAGTTTTAGACCCCCGGCCCCGACCTGGCAGTTCATTTGAACCAAGTGTATTTTAGAAATGAACTTTGAGCGCCGAGCTCAAACCGGGCATCCGATTTGGATTCCGTCAGTTCTGCCAAGTCACTTTCATCTCCCCGGTCGTGTTGGAACGATCGACACGGCCATCCGGCCGGTATTTCAAGTTTTAGACCCCCGGCCCCCGGATTTTCTCAATTCTTCTAAAGTAAATGAGTTTTAAAATTAATAATGAACATAATTGAGTAATTCCATCAAAATAAAAACATAGTAAACACTCACCTGTGCGGGCTGTGCTGTGGTGGTGGTGGATTGCTGAGGGACCATTCCGCTCTGGGAGAGGAGGCCACTGATTGCCTGCAAGAATACTGACACTTGGCTAGAGATCTCTTGCTGGAAATGCTGCTGCTGCCGCTGCATATCAGAAATCTGCGATCGGACCATGTCCATCATGTCGCTGGCAGAAGCGCTGGGGGCAACGGAAGGTATAGTGAAGGCACTGCCACTGGAAGAAGTATAGCTAGAACTCGCACACGCTGATGTCACCGCGCTTGCGTCTAGGCTCTCCCCAAAACCATATAGTCGGCCTTTCTTCGGTACGCCAGCTGCTGCCACCCACTCCACCGGATCGAACTCCGGCTGCTGCGTGTCTCCCTCCCCGTACTTCTCTGTCACTGCTTTGCTATATGTTTCCTACAAATTGAATAAAATAACTAGTCAATTTCATATGAATTACATGCCGATTTAAATGAACGGTACAAGTTACATATGTAGATAAACTTACCGCTGCTGACTTAGCTGTGTCACTCACAAAATCATTAGTCCCCTTCTTTTTGTGTGTTCTGTCGAACACCTCGAGGAACGACGGAGGTCGATTAAGCTCCACAGCCTGTTATACAATTCATAGTAAAAAAAAGTCAAATATTGGGATAAATTGTAAGAAGATAAATTGGTATATTACTTACCAATTTTTGTTTATGAGCCGCATAAGAGATGGACCCACTCGTATGCAAATTTGAACCTGGTTTTGACGCCCTGTTTGCTTTGGCTTTTTCGGACTTTTCTATCCACTTGGGGTCGGCAAAATGGTCACAAGATATCTCCCAATCCTCCTGCCTCATCCATAGAGGGCGATGCGCCTTCCACAATTGTCGGTCTTCACTCCCCCCACTCAATTTTTTAGCGTGTGCTCGGGCCTCATGTATTTTCCTCTTGTAACTTGAGAGCATAGTAGACTCCCAGGCACGACGACATCTCGCCGCGTCATGTCCACATGTGAATTGAAAAGACCGCTGTAAATCAATTGCTTTTCACACTTAGTATAAAGTTGTAAATTGACTTTGGGAAATACTTGAATTAAATGACGTAATTACTTACTAAGAACATGTTGTACAATGAATCGCGGACGGACATCGAAAATCTCTGAAAGTGGAAGCTGCCCCGGGCACATGTGCCAACATGAGTTCGGTGGAATGATGGACAGCGCTGTGGGGTTCAAATTTCATACTGCAATTGCAAATGTCAAAATATTCATATTAGACAGTTGAGGGCTAATTAATGTAATATAACCTTATAGATTTACCCGGATACCCAACACGGGCGACGTCTATCATGGGTCGTGCCTCCCTCGTGACAACTGCCGGCATCGTCAAGGGGCTGACTGGTGGGGGTGGGCCCTGTACAAGTGGGAGGTGGTGGGAGGGCACTGAGACCTGCAAGAATTTATTGTCATGTGGAGTGATACATATACTGCGAACATATAATTAAAATATACATACCTGCAGCGGGAGGTGGTGGGGGTGGCGTATGCACAACAGGTGGGAGGCCACTGAGACCTGCAAGAATTTATTGTCATGTGGAGTGATACATATACTGCGAACATATAATTAAAATATACATACCTGCAGCGGGAGGTGGTGGGGGTGGCGTATGCACAACAGGTGGGAGGCCACTGAGACCTGCAAGAATTTATTGTCATGTGGAGTGATACATATACTGCGAACATATAATTAAAATATACATACCTGCAGCGGGAGGTGGTGGGGGTGGCGTATGCACAACAGGTGGGAGGCCACTGAGACCTGCAAGAATTTATTGTCATGTGGAGTGATACATATACTGCGAACATATAATTAAAATATACATACCTGCAGCGGGAGGTGGTGGGGGTGGCGTATGCACAACAGGTGGGAGGCCACTGAGACCTGCAAGAAGTAATTTTCATAAGTAGAACAAATATTGAAGAATTTAAATTAAAATATACATACATGATCCTCGAGGTGGGAGGGCACTGAGACCTGCAAGAATTTATTGTCATGTGGAGTGATACATATACTGCGAACATATAATTAAAATATACATACCTACAGCGGGAGGTGGTGGGGGTGGCGTATGCACAACAGGTGGGAGGCCACTGAGACCTGCAAGAATTTATTGTCATGTGGAGTGATACATATAATGCGAACATATAATTAAAATATACATACCTTCAGCGGGAGGTGGTGGGGGTGGCGTATGCACAACAGGTGGGAGGCCACTGAGACCTGCAAGAATTTATTGTCATGTGGAGTGATACATATACTGCGAACATATAATTAAAATATACATACCTGCAGCGGGAGGTGGTGGGGGTGGCGTATGCACAACAGGTGGGAGGCCACTGAGACCTACAAGAATTTATTGTCATAAGTAGAACAAATTGAAGAATTTAAATTAAAATATACATACATGATCCTCGAGTCTTTTTGCCACTGAGACCTGCAAGAATTTATTGTCATGTGGAGTGATACAAATATTGCGAACATATAATTAAAATATACATACCTGCAGCGGGAGGTGGTGGGAGTGGCGTATGCACAACAGGTGGGAGGCCACTGAGACCTGCAAGAACTTATTTTCATAAGTAGAACAAATGTTCAAGAATTTAAATTTAAATATACATACCTGTAGCGGGAGGTGGTGGCGTATGTACAAGTGGTGGTGAGCCGACACTTGCACCTATAAATAAATTCTTTTAAGTTTGTAAAAAATTAAAATATTTATATAGCTAACTTATTGATCAAATATACCTGTGTCTGAAGAAGATGGTAGCGAGGAGGGAGTAGCGCCCCTCTCACTGCTAGATCTCCTCCCACCCCTAGTACGACCTCCTCGCACCATTTCCTTATTAATAACAAAACAATTAATACATATTAATCCATAATTATATAAGGCTAGACAAATGTTATTTAAAATTATGCTTAAAAGTAAGAATCTTCTTACTAAATTATCAAAACATGCCTCCCTCATGTTGATATATCTAGCTCAACTTCATCATCTTCGTCATCCATAGTAGTCTCATGAGATTCAAAATCTTCGTCTTCATCTGATTCTTCCTCCCCTCTAACATCAACATTTAGCTCCGTCGGATCGACTTCTTCCACTCCATCTCGCGTACGTAATGACAGTGGCTCATCAGATTCGTCCAGATTAAACCTAGAGGAACCGACAACGCCAACTTCGTCTGATTGATAATATTCAGCACGAGCAACCTCTGAGACATCTCCACTCATAGTTAACTCATAAGTGGGAAAGAGTTTTGAATTAACCCTGCAAACTGCCCACCAATCTCTATTCTTGGATGATGGATAGCTTGAATAGTACACTTGCTGGGCTTGTGCGGCTAAAATGAACGGTTCATAGGTCTTAAGTTTAGACCTATGCTTGACATTGACAATCCCATAATTTGTGTCATGTAGAACAGAATTAGGATCAAACCATTGACACTTAAATATGTATACATGATTGTCTTGTCCCAAATACTGAAGTTCTAAGACTTCTTCAAGAATACCATAGTAGTCCAATTCCATTTCATTGTATAAACTTCCCTTCACACATACGCCGCTGTTCATCGTAGACTTATTTCGCCCATAATCCCTTGTATGAAATTTGTATCCATTCACAATATATCCCGGATAGGCACGTGTCTGGTTCGAGGGGCCATAACTTATCTGTTGTATTCTTTGATTAGTAATGAGACCTTGTTCAACCTATATTCAAATTAGAGTAGTTAAAATAATAACAATTACCTCAACATACGTAAATACAAACATATATATTCAGAGTTCACACTAACTCGGTTTCTTAGCCATTTGGAAAAAAACTTCTCGCGTTCTTTTTCAATCTCCACATCCTGGATATTTGGACATTTTTCAGCTAATTCTGAATCAAATTGTCTGCAATATAAATGTAGCACCCCATAAAAAAAATGATTAAATTTTTTTGATAAAGCCAATGTATAGACTTTGTGAAGTCAATGTTGTATAGACTTTGAGGAAGCCAATGTATAGACTTTGAGGATGTATAGACTTTGAGGAAGCCAATGTATAGACTTTGTGAAGTCAATGTTGTATAGACTTTGAGGAAGCCAATGTATAGACTTTGAGGAAGTCAATGTATAGACTTTGAGGAAGCCAATGTATAGACTTTGAGGAAGTATAGACTTTGAGGAAGCCAATGTATAGACTTTGAGGAAGCCAATGTTGTATAGACTTTGAGGAAGCTAATGTATAGACTTTGAGGAAGTGAATGTATAGATTTTGTGAAGTCAATGTTGTATAGACTTTGAGGAAGCCAATGTATAGACTTTGAGGAAGTGAATGTATAGACTTTGAGGGCGATAATGTATAGACTTTGAGGATGTATAGACTTTGAGAAAGCCAATGTATAGACTTTGTGAAGTCAATGTTGTATAGACTTTGAGGAAGCCAATGTATAGACTTTGAGGAAGTGAATGTATAGACTTTGAGGAAGCCAATGTATAGACATTGAGGATGTATAGACTTTGAGGAAGCCAATGTATAGACTTTGTGAAGTCAATGTTGTATAGACTTTGAGAAAGCCAATGTATAGACTTTGAGGAAGTGAATGTATAGACTTTGAGGAAGCCAATGTATAGACATTGAGGAAGTGAATGTATAGACTTTGAGGAAGCCAATGTATAGACTTTGAGGATGTATAGACTTTGAGGAAGCCAATGTATAGACTTTGAGGAAGCCAATGTATAGACTTTGTGAAGTCAATGTTGTATAGACTTTGAGGATGTATAGACTTATGGAGTTGCTGGAAATGTGAATTAAGATCTTACTCAACATAAGGTTCAATCTCGAGGCAATTCAAAAGAATATATATCTCAGCGGCGTGCAACTCTCTATCTTCGAGCGTGCGAGTCAAGCAACGTCCGAACGCACGTCCAGGATGTTTAAATATGGAGAGCCGATCGGACGATTCATCCACTCCCCCATCATCATTACGTGGAGGTCGAGTACGACGAGTTTGAATCTCTGGCTCAAAGTACATAGAACAGAAGTTCGAAATTTCTTCAAGAATGTATGCCTCAGCAATCGAACCCTCCACCTGTGCCTTGTTGCGAACTTTCATTTTTAATTCATGCATGCACCTACAACAACAAGTCAGATGGCAACAATATGTAGCGGCTATGGACGACTTATAAGTTAACAAAAATTGTCACATACCTCTCAAATGGATACATCCATCGAAATTGTACTGGACCTCCGACGATAGCCTCATATGGCAAATGAACGACCAGGTGCTCCATCGAATCAAAGAATGCCGGAGGAAATATCTTCTCTAGCTTGCAAATGGTTGTGACAACTTCTTGTTCGATAGTTTGTACATCCCGAAGTCTGAGTTCAGATGCACATAAAATCTTGAAAAATTGACTCATCTCAGCTAGTGCTCCCCATATCTGCTTTGGCAACAAATCACGAAATGCAATGGGCAGTAGCCTCTCCATGAACACATGACAGTCGTGACTTTTCATACCATATATTTTCCCCTCATTAACATTCACACAACGGGCTATGTTGGATGCATATCCATCTGGGAATCTCAGCTGTTTCAACCACTGGCATACTTCCTTGATCTGTGTATCATGAAGCACATAAGTTGCTTTAGGCTGCACAGTTTTGCCATTGACACTTTGTAGTTCCAGTTCTGGACGTCTACAAAGCATCTTTAAATCCATACGTGCTTTGGCGTTGTCCTTTGTTTTCCCTTTAACATTCATGATCGTATTGAACACATTATCAAAAAAATTCTTCTCGGTATGCATGACATCCAGATTGTGTCGTACAAGAAGAGTTGACCAATAAGGTAATTCCCAAAAAATGCTTTTCTTGACCCAGTTGTGATCCTTTCCAAAATTAGGGAGTTGCCGTGTGCTACCAGACAATTGAACTACATCTGGTAAATTGTGCACCCGTGACGCCATATGTAGACCCGACACCCGTTGCAAGTCAGCTTCATCCATTTCAACAGTATTTTTTTTAAACGAGTCTTTTTGCCTTCGAAAAGGATGGTCACTTGGTAGCAACCGCCGATGGCAATCAAACCAGCAGCTTTTCCCCCCATGTTTCAATACAAATGATTTGGTATCTTCCATACAGTAAGGACATGCTAGCCTCCCATGTGTGCTCCAACCAGATAGCATTCCATATGCAGGGAAGTCACTTATTGTCCACATCAGTGCAGCCTTCATAATAAAATTTTTCTTCCTATATGCATCATAAGTAACAACTCCATCAGTCCATAAAAATTTGAGCTCATCAATCAACGGCCTGAGATATATGTCCAAATTTTTTCCGGGACTTTTTGGACCAGGAATTACTAGGGACAAAAACAGATTTTCTCGCTTCATGCACATGTGCGGCGGAAGGTTGTACGGTGTCATGAACACTGGCCAACAAGAATAAGCTGCCACTGAACCACCGAATGGATTAAAGCCATCTGTGCATAAACCCAATCGAACATTACGTGACTCCCTTGAAAAGGCAAGATGAGTACGACTAAAGTGAGTCCAAGCTTCACCATCGCAGGATGACTGATTATATCATCGGCACGACGTACTCTTTCGGTGTGCCATGTCATATGTCGAGCCGTCTTTGAGGACATATACAGTCGCTGCAGCCTAGGCACAAGAGGGAAGTATCGCAACGCCTTGTAAGGTACATCTTTTGCCTTTGAATTGACCCCCCCCTTAGGTTTGAATCTGTCATGGCCACAAATGGAACATGATATCTTATCTGCATCATCTTTGTAATATAACATACAATGATTTGGACATGCATCTATTTTCACATATCCAAGTCCTAAGTCATTGACCATCTTTTTTGCACGGTAAAAAGTTTCTGGCAACTTCTCGTCTCGAGGCAACATACTCTTGATCAAGAGGAGGAGACGGTCAAAACAAGTCTCACTGATGTGAAATTCAGATTTCAAGTTCAACAACTGTGACACTGCAGACAATCGAGTGTGATTTTCACAACCATCCCACAGCGGCTCATCAGCATCCCTAAGTAGTTCATAAAATCTTCCGGCTGTCTTATTCGGCGCTTCATCGTGAATATTAAAACTAGGACCACAGCATCTACAACCATATCCACGTACCCACTTGTGCCTGCAATATTGTCGGGCTCATACCTCAAGAATTGCTCACCATGACACGTCCAATTCGTATAACCATCCACGAACCCTTTCGTGTACAAATGATGTTGCACATCCCATGTTGAACACCACCTCAAGTTTCTACAACTTGAACAAGGGCATCGAATGTGACCGTCGCGATCTATTGCTGCATTTGGATTCCCCAATGCAAATTGAATGAAACTCTCAACCCCAAGCTTAAAGTCATCTGACACCACCCGGTCAACTATTCTACGATACATCCATGAACGATCTGTCGACATTTTGCCTGCACCCAATAAATGACAATACACATCCTAACTTTCAAATCATTACTCATAATATTACACCCGACCCTTTCCTCACATCGTTCATCATAGACCATTTGCAGTTGGAAGAGGAATATTGATTAGATTATCACTTTTTAACCCATCCATGAAGGTTTGATCGCACAATCACTTACTATATGTGCTGCACGATTTGCTAAAAATTTCGGCATCATCTCCCCACACTTCTCCGATATACCAAATATATTTATTGATTTTGAAATTTTCTTAAACACTTACAAGTAAGTGGTTAAGAAAACACTCAAAATCAATAATGGTATATCAGAGAAGAGTGAGGAGACGCAACCGAAATTCTCAACAAACCATACAAACATATATAGTAAATGACTGCCTAAGTGCGATCAAACATTCACAGACTGTCCAAACGGGACAATTCAAGACTTTGAGGTAGATATATACATTCTCATAAACAAATGAGAACATACACATCAATCCCAAAGTCTTGAACGGGAAGGCACATTGACACGGTTTTAACGCGCTCTCCTGAGGTGCGTGTAATGTTAGGTCGCACCCACGCACCTCAACTCACAGGGAATACCCATGCATTTATATAACATAAAATTAAATAACAACGCAATTATCATTATGCACATATCAAATTAAATAACACCCAAATTACAAAAATTTTCAAATGAAGAACATCGAAGCTAAACAATCTACATTTTTGAGTCAAATTAACATCAAATTTCTATTAAAATCAGATTTAAAATTATATTTACATGCAATTAAAATCCACAAAGTTTTAAATCACAAAACGAATTTTTTGGGTATTTACCTATTGCTATAGAGAATTCTGATTTCTTTGCATTTATCCACATCTTTGTATATATGTACTACTTAAGATATGTGGTCATTCCATTTCTCTATATCTTCTTATCATCATAAGACAAGGTTCAAATGGGATCACTTTCAACCTCAGTGGAGCATCTACGGCCTCAAGAATGGTAGGACGGCCTTTTTGCATGAGAATTGCTCCCATGCCAGTTCCACTAGCATCACACTCGACTACAAAAGTTTCTGAAAAATCAGGCAAGGCAAGAACTGGGGCAGTTGACATAGCCTCTTTAAGCTGTAAGAAGGCTTGATGAGAAGATGGGCTCCAACTATAACTATCCTTCTTAAGAAGACTGGTCAGAGGTGCAGCAATAAGACCATAGTTTTTAATAAATTTTCTGTAGTATCCTGTAAGCCCTAAGAATCCTCTCAAAGCCCTCACAGACCGGGGTACAGGCCAAGTAGAAATGGCTTGTAGTTTAGACATGTCCATAGCAACCCCTTTTTCTGAAATAATGTGGCCAAGATACTCAATTTCTCTGACCCCAAACACACATTTAGACATTTTAGCATACAATTGGTTGTCTGCTAGGATCTGCAGAACCTGTCGCAAGTGCACTAAATGGAGGTCCCAGTCAACATTGTAAACTAAGATATCATCAAAGAAAACCAAGACAGACTTCCTCATACAGCCTTTGAATATGTCATTCATCAAGTTCTGAAAGGTAGAGGGTGCATTTTTGTAAGCCCAAATGGTAGGACTAAAAACTCATAGTGTCCCTCATGTGTTCTAAAGGTAGTTTTGTAAACATCATCAGGATGCATTCTAATTTGATGATAACCCGATCTCAAATCCAGCTTGGAAAAGTACTTGGACCCATGTAATTCATCCAACAAATCGTCTACTAAGGGTATGGGATATTTGTCTTTAACAGTGTTTTGATTCAGAGCTCGGTAGTCTACACACATTCTCCATGAGCCATCCCTTTTCTGAACTAATAACACTGGAGCAGAAAAAGGGCATGTGCTTGATTGCACATGAGAGAGGGAGAGTAGGTCCTTGACTTGATGCTCAATAACTGTCTTCTGTAGAGGTGAATGTCTATAAGAAGGTTGACAAACTGGCTTTGTTTCATCTAGTAGTTGAATCCGATGGTCATAAGGTCTGGATGGGGGTAAGCCATGAGGTTCAGAAAAAACTGCTGAATACTGTTCTAGAATGCTGGAAATGTCTTGAGAATAAGAAGTCCCAGTAAACCCACAAGAAGTAGATGAAATATCCGAAGCTTCCAAGGAAAACAAGTGTAAAGAATAGATGCTTCGGGATTTAGGAAGGTCAGCAGATATTGTTTTAGCAGAAACAATACTTGTGGAAGGGTTAGGAAGCCCTTGTAATATGAAATCCTGACCATTCAAGGAAAACTTCATGGACATTTGAGAAACGTTTAGGGTTATATCTCCAAGTAACTAGAGCCAAGTATTCCCCAAGACCACATCAACACTGCCAAGAGGAAGAATTAAAAAGTCTAAAGTAAATTACATGCCAGGCATCTTAAGGTTAACTCCAGGACACCAACCCTGTGAAGAGATTTGGAGACCTGCAGCTATTTTGACAGGGTGGGAATCAAAGTTTGTCACAGATAATCCCAACTTCTTTACAACATGGGGGTCCAAAAAATTATGGGTGCTCCCATTGTCAATCAAAACCAGGACAGACATGGTACCCATTTTCCCTAATACTTTCAATGTGCCCGGTGATGCTAAGTGAGTAACATATTGAGCTGACAGAGAGGGTTGTATGTCAGGAGAGAATTCAATGAAGGGTTCCGGATCCACACTGTCTGAAGGAGCAAAATCACTATCATCCGGAATAAGATGCAGTAAAAAAAGTTTATGAGGTTGGCATGTGTGGCCTGGAAGCCATTTATCATCACAATTATAACATAGGCCTTTAGCCTTTCGTTCCTGCAACTGTTGTGTAGATAACTTTTTAACTGGTGGGTTTACTCCTTTAGGGGAGAATGCTGGCTGAGAGTTTGGAGTAAAAGGTTTCAGTGTCTGAGGTGCTGAAAAGATAAAGTGTGGTGAAGCTCGGCGTCTGGCAGTAAACATTTGTTCTTGAATTCTTGCCAACTCCATAGCATGTGATAAGGAATGGGGCATGAAGGAGCGAACTTCACAGGCAAGATCCTCTCGTAAACCACTCAGAAAAACACCCAGCAAATGCTTCTCAGAAAGTCCAGTTATTCTATTGCACATGGTCTCAAATTGCCATTGATACGCAGCTACTGTACCCACTTGTCTGAGTTTACTCAGTTGCCCATGAGAATCCACAGAAGAAACTGCACCAAACCGTGACTCTAACCCAGCTAAAAACTCATGCCAAGAAACAGATTCTTTAGAGCTAGAGAAATGCCAAAACCACTGTAAGGCCTCTCCATCCAAATAATAAGATGCTATAGTAACTCGTTGCGTATCCGGAACATTATTACAGTAAAAATAGCGATTAGCTTTGAATCGCCATTCAACTGGGTCAGAACTCACATCAAATTTAGGGAACTCGTGCAACTTATGGCGAAAAGAACCAGGAATATCAGCCACAGCAGACAGAGAATTTTGGGATTCAAATTTCTCGAAGTTGGACTCCAAAGATTGCATCTGATTAGACATGACTCCAGCTAATCCATAAACCACTAACTAACAACTAATCCATCAGCCACTAACTAATAAAATGCAACAAGGATATCTAATTTAACTAACCCCGCTCAGAACTGAGTTATAGCTTCCGAGCTGGTTCAACGGTCTGCGACTCGGCCTGTCGAGCCACTCGAGACATGACACCCCCCTCCCACAAAGCTCCCCCTCCTCCCCCCCTCCCACCCGCCCTCCTACTCCCACTGAGCTCCCCCCCCCCCCCACTGGAACCCTCTCGGATGCCCCTCCCCCCTCCCACCGAGCTCCCCGTCCCACAGAGCTCCCCCCCCTCCCACCCCCCTCCCACAGAGCTCCCCCCCCACTGGAACCCTCTCGGATGCCCCTCTCCCCTCCCACCGAGCTCCCCCCCCCACTGGAACCCTCTCGATGCCCTCCCCCCTCCCACCGAGCTCCCCGTCCCACCAAGCTCCACCCCCCTCCCACAGAGCTCCCCCCTCTCCTCTGTATGCTGAACAGTCGAGCAAGATCCTGCTTCAACTCATCATTGCCCGAAGACCGAGTGATATCTATTGATCTACCAATCAAAAAGCTGATATCATTAGTGGAGTCACTAGAATTAAATGCCACATCTGGAACCCCAAAAATTGAGAAACAATTGATGTTGAGAATTCTGCTTGAGTTTCCTTGGAGCCACTGAATTGGAAATAATGTTGTTTGAAGTGAGATTAGTCTGATAGTCTTTGCCAGAGCTTATGTTTTTTGCTAGTAAAGGATCACTAGGCATTGGTATCCCAAGAGGGTTATCAATGTCAACTCCAAAAAGGACATTGTTTCTCGGATCAGAAGTTGGAACTTCACTTTCCTGCATACCATCTGAACTAAAAATTAATGATTGTTGATTGAATGAAGGTTCTTTGATGGTGTTCTTGTAAACTCTGGCTATTTATTGCGTTTAGAATGCCACATGCCCGGGAAAGGAAAAATGCAGCTATCATCAAGTTCCGTCCGGGGCAAGACTAGGAACATGTGTAGCATTTCATACAAGCGATTTATTTTTTTTAAAAAAAATAACCTGTGTATCGTTAAACTAAACCCATGGTTGTTCAGTCCAAATCAGTCTCCGTGGGTCCGACGAGTCTCCCTAGTCTAATTCAGTCCAAATTAATCAGGAAGAAGCTACCCAGGGAGACCCCAAGTGATGTGAAATTGTTCATAGTGGCCAATTTGGGCAGGGAGTGAGACGGTCACTTAGGCCACGGGTCCAAATTATCTATGACTCCGTTAGGTGGAGTTTGGTTGGATTTGTGGGGATGAGTTTTAAAATTCTACTCATTAAAATATCTGACATCTCTATCATTTTAATCAAATGTAGTATTAAGATCTTGACTTATGCGCCCTGATAGATTTTTGGAGGAGAATAAGACATGTTCAAACTGAGTCTATTTTCGGAATCTGCGATATCTCACTCCAACGAGTTTTTAGATATATTCTACAAATTAAAATACATCCACCTAATGTTCAAACTAGAGTTTACAAGAACAGCATCATAATGCGAGGGGGAGAGGGGCCACGGACAGGGGAAGAGAGGGCAGTGGAGGGGGTGGGGGAGGGCGGCCAGAGGGAGTGAGGGAGCGCGAGAGGGGAGAGGGAGTGAGGGAGCCGGACAGGGGAGAGGGAGAGGGATTGAGAGAGGGGAACATGATCGGGAGAGAGAGAGGGAGAGGGAGGCCACTTACCGGCCGGCGGCGACGGCGACCGTGGGAAGAGGATGATGGCGGCGACGGCGACCACGACCGTGAGAGGGAGGGAGGTTGGTGAATGGCGGCGACGACGAGGACGGCGGGGTCTCCGGTGACGGCGAGGATGGCGGGGCCTCCGGCGACGGCGAGGACGGCCGCTCCGGCGGCGAAGACGGCTCCTGCGGCGACGACCGCAAGCAGAGGGCAGAGGAAGGAGAGAGTGAGAGGGAGAGTGGGGGGGTGGAAATGGGGCCGGGTGGAAGAGGTGGGAGGGAGGGGCCGGAAAGGCGGAATTTTTCGACGGAAATACGAACGGAACTTATTTCCGTCTGTAATTTCAGACGGATTATTTCCGTCTGAATATCCGTCCCAAATTTGCGACGTATATAAAGACGGAATATATTACGTCTATAATTATAGACGGACCTTCAGAGGGAGTCTAGTATGTCCTTAATAACAACGGAATTTGTGACGGAAACTAATCCGTCACAAATACAGACGGATTTTAAGACAGAAAAATATCCGTCTGAAAGATCCGTCTGAAATCCTACTTTTTTTGGTAGTGCATGAAGGTATCAAGTTGCCCAAGGGATGAGTCAATGCGAGTTTCCATGCCAGAGAGACGCCTATCAAGAGCCTCATAGTCCCCCCAAGTGGGCTGTCCAACACCCTGAGCTGAGGACTCCCCACGATAGAACTATGGTGGGGGAGGCACCTCTGGATCCATGTGAGGAGGTGAGGGTGGAGGTGGCTGGTCCTCTGCCTGAACTAGTGCAGGTGCGTCCCCTTGATCTTGCTGTTGCTCCTGCTCTTCTTCACTTGCTAATTAGTCCCCATAACTTGGTACATCACGATGGAGCTCACCATCCAGACCCCAATAATATCCCATATCTATGAAAATCTGTGGGCATTGTAGATATCATCTTGTCTAACTTGAATGAACATTTCAGCACCTAAATGTATCCCAACATAGGTGAATACTCCAGTCAACTGTGACACATAAGGAAGAGATCTCCGCAATTGGGTACGACACAGTCCTATCAAATCTGTCATGAGCCGACCCATGTTGACTAGATTTTCATTCATAACATGATAAAATAGAAATCTGTGAACCTCGATCACTTCATTTCTACTTCCACTTTTAGGGTATATGAGTGAGGTAAACATATGGTGGAGAACTCGCCGTAGTGGTGGAAAATAATTTGCATTTAATTGAATTAAGTCACTTACACCACGCACATAATCACAGCTCGTCATGGCAATGAAAGTGGCCTCAACTTCACCATGGCCAAAGATCATATTGGCAGCCCTGGCGGAAACTCCTAAAGCACGCTCAAACAACTCTGGAGTTATGTGAATCTCAATACCCTGAACCACTGTATACAACTCTTCATTTCTATCAACCAAATTTTCATAAAACTGTTGCACTAGATATGGATAGTATCTGGGATATCTAGTGACAAAATCGGTCCAACCTGGTTGAATCTTAAAAACTGCACAAATGTCGGTCATGATTTCATTCACCTCATTAAAATCGAAAAGACGAGGGTCGATAATGGACCTTGGAGGCAACCGAGGTCCGCGAGGAGGTGTTGGATCCTGCCGTGGTTGAGGGACTAGAGCCTCACGTCTCCGAGCGCTAGATTCCCCTTAGGTAGAACGCCGAAAACTCCTTCTAGGCGGCATCTTAGACTAGGAAACCCGCTGTGGATGGATCGATCTCAACCCTAGGAGGAAGATGGTCCAAAGGACACTCGGAAGGCTAGATGTGACCTTCTCCACACTCTGGAAACAGAGGAAGAGCTGCACGATCGCACGAACGGTCGTGGAGATGTCGTCCCGAAACCATGACGAATCCGCCTGATCGTGTGCGGATGAGAGAACGAGGAGGTTTTGGGGGTTGTGGAGTGGGGGTTTAGTGTTCTAGGGTTAGGAAAATAGGTGGGAGAGAGAAGGGAGTGGATGGAATGAGAGAATAAGGTGAAAGAACCCTTTAAAAATAGGGTTCGATCGGGAGTCGGTCGGCCCAGTTCGCAGCAAACGGTTGACCGGACCGGGGGCGGCGGTCGACCGAAGTGGTCGATTTACCCTTTCAAGGCCCAAAAACTGATTTTTGATCTCCACCATGCCTCCCTTGTAATGATTTTGAGCTCCATTGTCTTGCTGGCCTCTCTTCCCCTTCCTTTTTTTTGTTTCTCCTTTTTTTGTTTTTCCTTTTTTTTGTTTCTTTGGGAAGAAATGGAATAAGATGACTTCTGACATGAATCAACTGAAGAGTTTATTTTTTTTAAAGTCTCCCCCTCAGTGACTGCCTAGAATACCCATGTTACTAGTCCACATATATTCATGAAGGAGTATTTGGTCGTAGAAAATTTTTCAAGAAGGGGTATGTATATATATATATATATATATATAGTCACAAATACATGATGATATCATGCACAAGACATAAACAAATGCACACAATGTATGCATGCATTTCACACAATCTACCCTTCATACTTCTATATTTTTTTATGCAGATGCATCACTCATCTTAGTGCAGACCTAAACATGTATGCCCTCACCCTTGCACATGCCAAGTTCTCTCCTGATTTTATTGAATAGTTCCTGGTTTAGAGATTTTGTGAAGATGTCTGCCAGTTGATTGTGTGTATCAATAAATTTTAACTCAAATCCCCTTGCTTACATGATCTCTTAGAAAATGATGGCAAATGTCAATATGTTTGGTCTTGGAGTGTTGAACAGGATTTTAAGATAAATTAATAGCACTTGTATTGTCACAGAAAATTGGAACACATTTCATTTCAACATCCAAATCAAGTAATTGATTTTTGATCCAAAGTACTTAATTGGGCTCCACAACTTCCGGTGGCTACATATTCAGCCTCGGCCGTTGAGAGAGCTACTGAATGTTGTTTCTTGGAGGCCCATGAGACTAGACATCCACCAATAAATTGACAGTGCCCACTAGTACTTTTACGATCTACAATGCATCCGGCATAATCCGCATCGGTGTATGCAATCAAATCAAATGAACTACCGATAGGAAACCGCAAGCCAAAATCTATTGTGCCTATTAAGTATCAAAAAATGCGTTTAACAGCCATTAGATGAGATTCTATTGCACATGATTGGAAGCGAGCTCATAGACATACACTGAATTGAATGTCAGGGTGGCATGCTGTGAGATACAGTAGTGATCCGATCATACCTCAAAACAGTGTGGAATCTACTGTTTTACCATTTTCATCTTTATCTAACTTCGTGGTTGTGGCCATCGAAGTTGACAAGGGTTTTGCTTCAGCCATCCCAAGTTTCTTTAACAGATCCAGTGTGTACTTAGCTTGATTGGTGAAAATGCCTTCGGGCGTTTGCTTCACCTGCAATCCAAGAAAGAAGTTCAGGTCACCAATTAAGCTCATCTCAAATTCTCCCTGCATAATTTCTATAAATTGATCACATAAGGCATTATTAGTAGCTCCAAAAATAATGTCATCCACATATACTTGAACTACTAATATGTCTTTACCTGATTTCCTCGTGAAGAGTGTTTGGTCAACTTTACCTCTTTTGAAACCATTTTACATGAGAAATGAAGTAAGCCTTTCATACCATGCCCTTGGTGCTTGCTTCAGCCCGTACAAAGTGTTCTGGAGCTTGTACACATGTTGTGGATGTTTGTGGTCTTTAAAACCCGTAGGTTATTCTACAAAGACATCATCTTTGATATACCCATTTAGAAACGCAGATTTAACATCAATTTGAAATAATTTGAAGTTAGATGAGCAAGCATAGGATAAAAGAATTTGGGCTACTTCTAATCTAGCAACTAGGGCAAAAGACTCGTCAAAATCAATACCCATTTCCTGGCTGTACCCTTTGGCTACAAGTCGGGCCTTGTTTCTGACAACCAGTCCCGTATCATTCAATTTGTTTCTAAAAACCCAGCGGGTTCCTATTAGGGGTTAATTCTTAGGACGCGGCACAAGAATCCACACCTCGTTTCTTTCGAACTGGTGCAGCTCTTCATGCATAGCCTGAATCCATGATTCATTTTGCAGAGCTTCCAGTACATCCTTAGGCTCTTCTTGTGAGATTAAGGCCATTAAATCCTCTTCTTCTACTTGCCTTAGTGATGATCTAGTTCTTACCCCATCTTGAGGATTATCGATTATGTTTTCAGCTGGGTGATCCTTTAAGAACGTAGAAGAGCTGGGCAAGTCGGGGTGTTGCACTTGTTGCTCTTGAAGTGTTTCAATTGAAGGATTTGCATCCTCTTCACTCTTGCTGGGTATCCCTTTAGTTGGTTCATCCTTGGCCTTAGCGTCAATTGAACATTTGGGATCTTCATCTGCATCCAAGATTGGAATACATTGATTGGTTATTCTTAACTCAGATTCATCAAAAATCACATGAGGACTTTCTTCAACAACTAAAGTCCTTTTATTGAACAATCGATAAGCTCTAGAGTTAAGTGCATAACCTAGGAAAATTCCTTTGTCACTTTTCTCATCAAACTTACCTAGGTTAGACTTATCATTATTTAGGATGAAACATGGGCATCCAAAGGGTTTAAGATGAGAAATATTTGGTTTCTTACCCTTATAGAGCTCATAAGGAGTTTTCTTCAAAATGGGCCTTACCATCGCCCTACTTACCGCCTCAGCCCAAAAATATTTTTGGTAGAGAATTTTCACTTAACATGGTCCGTGTCATGTCTATCAGGGTTCTATTTTTCCTCTCCACCACTTCATTTTGTTGAGGCGTCCTTGGTGATGAGAAGTTGTGCGTATATTCCTGCTCCTCACAGAAACTACTGAATTCATGATTCTCAAACTCACCACCGTGATCACTTTGGATAGTGGTGATAAGGTAGCCTCTATCATTTTGGATTTTCCTGCAAAACAATTGAAACTCCGTCAAGGCGTCACTTTTATTGGCTAAAATTAACACCCATGTAAATCTAGAGTGATCATCAATAATAACAAATCCAAAAGATTTACCTCCTAGGCTAGATGTCCTAGTAGGGCCAAAGAGATCAAGATGAAACAATTTGAGAAGCCGGGAGGTAGAAACAATGTTCTTATTTTTGAAGGATATGCGTGTTTGCTTACCTTTTGTGCAAGCCTCACAGATTTTATCACTTTCAAATTTTAATTTTGGCAAACCATTCACCAAGTCATGTTTAGACAACTTGGAGATTACTCTAAAACTGGCATGGCCTAGTCTTCGGTGCCATAGCCATGCATTATCATGATTGTTTGCTACCAAACACACATCATCGCCAGAAACATCATCAAGATCAATAGTATACACATTGTTATTCCTCTTGCCGATGAATCTGATTTCATTGCAGGTTTTATTCATGACAAGGCACTGAGTTTCATCAAAGACAATTTTAAAACCCTTGTCACACAATTAGCTTATGCTCAGCATGTTGTGATTTAAGCCTTTTACTAAAAGAACATTTTCAATCAAGGTTTTAGAATTCTTACCTATGTTGCCAATTCTAATTATTTTACCTTTGTCCTTTCCACCAAAGGCAACTGAGCCTCCATCCTTATTTTACAGCATAGAGAGCACCTTCTTATCCCCTGTCATATGCCTTGAACGGCCACTGTCCAAGTACCATTTACTTCTCTGGCTTCAAGGCATATCTGAAAGAAATAAAATTCAATCCAATTATTTTTGGTACCCAAACTAGTTTGGGTCCGTAGGGGTTAGTCCAGTTCTGTGCATATCTTTTCTTGATCCAAATCGCATGATTTCTTGGTGAGTTTTGTTTGAACCAGAAATTAGCAATAACATGTCCAAATCTACCACAATGAAAGCAATTGACATTTGAGAAACTTCTTTGGAATTGAGGTGGTTTTGGTTGAACATGTTTTGGCTTGGAGTGAGAACATGAAGCATAGTTGTTATCTTTTTCATGAACATAGGATGTAGTGATCTTATGGTCAAAGGATTTTTTATTTTGGGTACTGTATCCCAATCCTTCCTTTTGGAAGTTTACCTTGACTCCCAACAAATTGTCTAAGTTTTGTTTGCCTTTGACAAACCTAGACAGAGTGGACTAAAGTTCAGCCACTTATTCAACCAACCTCACATTTTTCTTTTCAAGTTCTGAATTTGTGAGTTTCTGAACCTCTTCTTCATTTTTCAATTTTTCAAAACCTTTCTCAATTTCAGATAATTTGCACATCAATTCTTCTTGATTTTTCTCACTGGCTAAGATTATTTGCAGCAAACTTTCTTTTTCTTCAGTTAACTCTAACCATTCCTGTTCCAGTTTCTCAAACTTCACATAAATATCCTCATGTCTTAAATCATCAATCTTCTTTTTGAGAGTTTTATTTTCAGATCTGATTTTTCTATATTTTGTAAACAATTTTTTATATTCTAATTCCCATTGTTCATTTGAAATAAAATTAGGGTCAGAATTTACCTCAGTTGAATCATCTTCATGTGCCATAAGGCACAAGCTCTCCACTAGCTCTTACAGCTCCTCGTCGGACGGTTAGTCCTCTTCGTCGCTCCATGTGGCGACCATTGCTCGGGGTTTCTTGAGCTTGTCCTTCTTGAATTTCCTCTTTAGATCTGGACACTCTTCTCTCATGTGCCTGAGCTTCTTGCATTCATAACAAATGACATTATTGGATTTACTCGGCTCACCGTTGGTTTGAACGGGCTTCCTTTGCCCCTTTCTAAAATTACCTTGGAAATTTCTCTTCTTTCTCAAAAATCTCTTTACTTGGCGAGTTATCATGGCCAAGTCTTCTTCTTTATTGCTTCCCTCGCTGGATTCTTCTTCTTGAAAGTCATCATCGGATTGGTGAGCTTTCAATCTCACCACTTTCTTCTTCTTCGTTTCTTCCTCGACTGTTCTCCTCATATTTATCTCATAGGTCATAAGTGACCCTATGAGCTCATCCAGAGAGAGTGTGGATAAATTTTTTGAGTCTTCAATAACAGTGGCCTTAGTGTGCCATGCTGGTGGAAGTGATCTCAAAACATTCCTCACAAGATCAGAGTTTGTGTACTCCTTCCCGAGGCTTTTGAGACCATTTGTGATCTCTGTTAATCTCGCGAACATTTCTGAGATGGTTTCTTCAGATTTCATTTTGAATAGCTCATAGTCTCTTACAGGTAGATTGGCCTTGGTCTCTTTGACCTCTGAGGTTCCCTCATATATGAGCCGCAACTTGTCCCACATCTCCTTCGCTGAACTGCACATGGATACACGAGAAAACTCATTAGGATGTATAGCACATTGCATGATATTCATAGCATTAAAATTTACAGTGCATTTCTTAATTTCCTCGGGTGTCCATTTTCTTCATCATCCGAGAGTTTATACGGACCCTTGTCCACAACCCTCCAGATCTCATACTCTTGGACTCTCAGAAAGACGTGCATTCTATTTTTCCAATAGGAGTAATTCGAGCCATCGAAGTATGGAGGATGGTGAATGGAATGACCCTCAGGCATCATCCCCTTATTGGCCATTGATCTGGATCTGACTCTAGATCGTTAGATCTGAAAGAAATAGAGCCTTAGCTCTGATACCAATTGAAGTCCCACGATCAATGACACCCAAGAGGGGGGTGAATTGGGTGATTACAAATTTCAAGAAAATTTTAGCCGATTTAAAACAAGTATGACGATCAAGCTACTCTCAACTTTAGATCTGATGCAGCGATGTATAAATCTGACAAGATTAGCCACCACAATAGATCTTTGGTACTAGGCGGAGTTACGGAATCCGAAGATTCTCTCTCGCAAGGTGTTATCTTCCTGACAAGACTAAACTTGTCGATCTGAACCCACCTTTTGATATACCAGAAATCTAATGTAAAGTTAATGACCTGTGCTAGATGTAATGCAAGGGATACAAATGATTTAACTACGCAAGCATGCACAGAATTGAGATAGGAGAGAAGGATCAAACCACACAAGGGACAACGATTTTTTGGTGGTTCGGATGCAACGACGGCAACCTACGTCCACCCCTCATGATCTATGAGGATTCACACACTATCTTGTAAAAGATTACAAGATCTACACACACACACACACACACACACACACACACACACACACACACACACACACACACACACTCGTAGAGAGTTCAGAACTCCCACGAAGGTGCACAAGCATCGAATCACACAGAAATGTGAAGAAGAAGACACACACACACACGGATCTGCGTAGATCCACACACACACAAGTGTTTAGATATTACAAGAACACACACTTGAAGCTCAATTAGAAATGAAATGAGAAACATAAAATAAAGACTTCAGATTTAAGCTCCCCCTTAGTGAATGAAGAGGATTTTGGATGAAACTTGCTCCACAGCTTGATCTTCACTTGAATGGCTTGCAGATGATCTTGAAAATCTTGCGCTTGGATGAAGAACTCTTGGACGCAGCACTGTTCACGGAGCTACAGTAGCACTTCTCTTTCTCCCCTTGATAGCCTCCTTGAGCTTCCTTGAGTGATTTTGGTTTTTGGCCCCAAAGAGATATTTTTATACATCTTGAATGGTCAAGAGACAAGCTAGGAACCAGATCCACAAATCATGGCATGTCTGGTGGCTTTGGGATTAAAAAATCCAATGAGGAGGGCTTCCCACGTTGAAGAAAACAAAGTCAACAATAGCTGCCTCGAAGGGGGTGGTCGATCGGAGGTAGGCAGTCGGTCGATCGGACTGTAAAAGATGGTTGATATTTCATCCCTGGAAATTTCGATCGACTGACCCATACCCTTAGGTCGACCGGACTATAACAAAACTATTCATTTTTGATTGCTGGAAAAACTGGTCGACCGGCCCTTGTCCGTTGGTCGACCGGACTGTTGGAAACCTGTAAAAATGAGTTGTCAGCCTAGTAAATCATATCCATATCATGAAGGCTTGGATTGAATATATGTTATTATTGATTTCAAGTCCATTTGAGCTTCTTTTTACGCGTTTGGAAAGTTATGAACAATTAAGCACAATTCATGATGGAATTAGACCTTGATTGCGTACGAAGCTCGCATTTAATCACTAATACATGGCACGTGATAGAACACATGTCCGGGGTTTTGTTATCATCAACATTACCTAGATATACTCAACATAGGAAGCATCATATTCTTATTTCTTCTCTTTACGCCTGCAAACTCATCTCGCACGGTTGTGAAACTTTCCTTGCTGCCGTAGTTATCACCGAGTCCAAGGAACTCATTCTAGAAAAGATCCCTATTGTAAGAGACTTTCCTGACGTTTTTCCTTCCGAACTACCCGGTTTACCGCCCGCAAGGGAAGTAAACTTTTCCATTGAACTTATCTCTAGAGCAGCACCTGTTTCAAAAGATCCTTACAGGATGTTCCCCACGGAACTTAAAGAGTTGAAGAAGCAACTTCAGGAACTATTGGAGAAAGGTTTTATTCGACCAAGCACATCCCCTTGGGGTGCGCCAGTTCTATTCGTGAGGAAGAAGGATGGATCTCTCAGGCTATGCATTGACTACCGGCAGCAGAATCAACTCACGATTAAGAACAAATAGCCACTGCTGCGTATTGATGAGCTGTTCAAACAGATCTTTGGTGCTGAATATTTCTCAAAAATAGACCTCAGGTCTAGCTACCATTAGCTGAGAATTAAGGATGAAGATATTTCCAAGACTGCTTTTCAAAGAAGTTATGGGCACTATGAATTTGTGGTTATGTCATTCAGATTAACCAACGCCCCTGCAGCTTTCATGCAATTGATGAACAATGTCTCCAGGCCGTATCTAGACCGATTTGTGGTCGTCTTTATAGATGATATTCTTATCTATTCCAAGACTCAAGAAGAGCATGAAGAACACTTAAAAAATAACTTTGCAAACATTAAGAGAATACCAACTCTATGCGAAGCTCAACAAATGTGAGTTCTGGAAAAAGGAGGTCTCCTTCCTTGGCCATATTATTTCCAAGGAAGGTATCGCAGTGGATCTTTCTAAGGTCGAAGCCGTCAAGAACTGGAGCAGACCTACAACCATGATGGAAGTTAGAAGCTTTCTCGGTCTAGCATGTTATTATAGGGGATTTATAATGAATTTATCTAAGATCACCGTTCCTCTAACCAGACTTACAAGAAAGGAACATCCTTTTATATGGTCGAATGATTGTGAAGAGAGTTTCTTAACTCTTAAAGAACATCTCACTACTGCACCTGTGTTAGCACTACCCGTGGAAGGTGGTGGCTTCGAAGTCTACACCGATGCATCAGGCGTTGGCCTTGGTTGTGTTTTAATGTAGCATGGTAGAGTCATCTCTTATGCTTCGAGGCAATTGAAACGGCACGAGGAGAATTACCCGGTGCATGACCTGGAACTAGCTGCTGTTATCTTCGCTTTGAAGATATGGCAACATTACCTTTATGACGAGAAATTCATTGTATTCTCAGACCATAGAAGTCTGAAGTATCTCTTCTCCCAAAAGGAGTTGAATATGAGGCAAAGAAGGTGGCAGGAATATCTCAAGGACTTTGATTTTTCAATTCAATACCACCCGGGGAAGGCAAATGCTGTGACAGATGCACTCAGTAGAAAACTAATGGCAATTCTATCTAGCCTACGGAAAGGTATGACCGACCTTGTAGAAGACTTTGCTAAATTGAATATAGATATCGACTCGGAGAATGAAAGGTGTATTGTTGTAAACATCCTGTCACAACCAACATTAATAGGAGATCTAGCAAAATTGAAAGATGATGATCCTACATTGGTGGAGATCAAAGCTAATATTGATCAACGGCCAGATTTCTCTGTTACGACTGATGGAAGATTACTATTCCGAGGTCGGATCTGTGTGCCTAACCATACTGAAACAAAGAAGTTAATTATGGAAGAAGCCCACAGGTCAAGATATGCACTTCACCCTGGTGCTACCAATATGTATCAAGACTTAAAAAGAAACTTTTGGTGGCCCAACATGAAAAGAGAAGTGGCGGACTTTGTATCTCGCTGCCTCACTTGTCAACAAGTCAAGGCAGAACACCAAAAGCCCGCAAGAAAGTTACATCCCTTAGAAATTTTTGAGTGAAAGTGGAGAGTATAGGGATGGATTTCATCATGGGTTTGCCTAAAACAAGAGGCGGACATGATGGTATATGAGTGATAATTGACCGTCTGACAAAATCTGCTCACTTTCTGCCTATTAAAAGTCGATGGTCTGTGGATATTATAGTAGCCTTATACATGAAGGAGATTGTTAAATTAAATGGAGTCCTTGTCACAATTATATCTGATCGAGACCCTTGTTTCACATCACAATTCTGGAAGGGTCTGCAACATTCCTTGGGGACCCGGTTAAATTTCAGCACTACTTTTCATCCACAAACCGATGGCCAGACTGAAAGAACTAATCAGGTAGTTGAAGATATGCTTATAGATTGTGCTATTGACTTTGGTTGAAACTGGCACGACCACTTGCCTCTAGTTGAGTTTGCCTATAACAATAGCTATCAAGCTAGTATACAAATGGCACCGTTCGAGGCATTGTATGGAAGGAGTTGCCATTCACCAATTTGCTGGAACGAAGTCAGAGAGAAACAACTTCTAGGCCCTGAACTTATCAGGGATACCACCGAGAAAGTAAAACTTATCAGAGAGAGACTCCAGATGGCACCGTCAAGATAAAAGACTTATGTTGATATTAGAAGAAGAGACCTGGAATTCCAAGTAGGAGACCCTGTGTTTCTCAAGGTTTCCCCAGGTCGTGGGATTCGAAGATTTGGCATCAAAGGCAAGCTAACTTTGAGATTTATTTGCCCTTTTTAAATCTTTGAAAGGGTTGGCGAGGTCACGTATCGGATAGCTTTGCCCCCTCAATTATCTGGAGTTCATGATGTGTTCCATGTCTCGATGTTAAAAAGGTACGTATATGACCCATTCCATATTGTAAGTCATGACTATCTGGTAATACAGAAGGACTTGACGTACGAGCAAAAGTCACGTAAAATACTTGATCGAGAGGTATGTCAGCTTCGAAATAAAACCATTCCCATGGTAAAAGTCCAGTGGAGTAAATGCCTGGAACAAGAAGCTACATGGGAGACGGAAGAAGCTATGTGCAAGAGATTTCTGTAGCTGTTTGACTGTAAGTAAAGATGCACTCTCCATTAATCCCAAGTAATGAATTTGGGGACCAAATTCTTTTTAAGTGGAGGAGGGTGTAGCAACCATGGTAATTATCTAGTATTTTTTTAGATTTTTAAGAAATCAAAAAGATTTATTAAGCATTAATAAGGCTTAAAGGCTTAATAGGCTAATTAAGTGATTAATAGGTTAAGGCCTTTGGTAAAGAGGCCCAATTAATAACCAAGTGATTAAGACCACTTAAAATGGGCCCTAAAACCAAAAACTTAAGTCTTTTGGCCCAAGCCCAACCCTAGAAACGTGATAGGGTATATTTCCATAATTATAGATAAATAGGGAAATTAGGGGACAAATAGGACTGGAATTTGAGTTAAAGTCAAATTTCAACGACCCAGCCAGGTCGTAGTCAGTCGCGTGACCATGATTCAGTAGATGGCGGTCCTGACCCGACCGCATTCAAGCTCTATAAACGGAAAGAGTTGAACCACAGAAAGTTTGTATTTTTATCCTCCCAAATCGCCAGGTATTGATGTGATCTGGCATGGAGACTTATCTAGGACTCTTAGGGATCGATTCTAACCCCAATAAGGACTCTTAATTCGATCTAATCCATCAACCCTAGGTCATCCTCTATAAATAGGCCCAGATTCGTCCTACGCAAACCCTAATTTTGGATCACGTAGTTCGAAGGTATGGTCTAGCACCCCATAACTTTCTATACATTTTCTAGAACTAAATAAGAATTATTGAGCATTTAATAATACTTATGGGTTAATTAATTCAATTGAAGAACCTTATAATAAACCAAAGGGTATAGCCCACTTGAATTAGGCCCATAAACCCAATTCTATTACCTTTTGACCCAAGCCCATTACTAGAAACGTAAATTGGGTAATTTACGGATCTAAATACGATATATATACCAATTAGGGGATAAATAGGAGATAATAAGAAAATCTGAATTTTTCAGATTAAACACCAAATGGCGGTCTATCGCGAGACCACCCCTCCTGAAAGCGGTCTGCCATGACCGCTACTTCCTTCTGATTTCGAGAGTTGAAGAAGCGTTGAAGGCTTGGATCTTTGACATCCTAATCCCTATAGATCGAAGTGTGTAGATATGTAAACATATCTAGGACTCTTAGGGATTGATCTTAACCGCTAATAGGACTCCTAATTCGATCAAATCCTCAGCCCTAACTCAAACCTATAAATAGAGCCCAGTTTCGACCTGCGCGAACCCTTATTTTGGCTCGCGTATTTTGAAGGTAATGAGACATCATCTCAGGTTGGTTCTTTTGAAGTTTTTACTCTCTTTAGTTATATCTAACTCCCCTCCAAATCTCGTGTTAGGAGTTCACACCGTTGGAAAGTTAGAAGCCCCCAAAGTTGCTATTTCGCTACAGAACGCGTAGGAAATAGTAGCTCCGTCAGAGGAACAACGTAAGATTAGAAGCCCAAATCAAGGTAATCTCATGTCCATCCTTTATAATAAGTTATTCTCCTTTGTATTATCTACCTACCCTTCAAATTTCATAAACTTAGGTCAAGAGGGTGAAGAGTTAGAAAGCCGCGAAGTCGCTGGTTTGACGCAGGACGCACCAGAGCCTGCATCAACTTCCAGTCATAAATTTGAAGTCTAGGGATCAAATCAAAGGTAGGTTATCTCATGAAAAGGCTTAAACATCAAGTTAGGAGTAAAAGCCCCCTGTTTTCATATGATTTCAAGCTTTATACACGGAGTATTTCATGTTTTACTATCACTGCGCATCTAGGTTATTCCTGCATGCATGATTTCTACCCTTAATGGAAAAGATGATAATTTTGTTTTAATGCATGTAATCTGTGCATCCTCATGATGTAAATTTGATCTATCATGCCTTACCTAACTGATTATCATGTTTTCTATGCATGTATTGCTCTAAGATCGGCCTTATATTTCAGATTTAGTTTCTGTTTATAGCAGACAATAAACGGTCTCTGTTAGACCGCCATCATTATATAGCGGCCATTCGATAGAACGCCAACACCTGTATGCGGTCCTCATCTGACCGCTATTTGCTTTCTGTTCTCTTCTTCCTGTTAACTCTAAATAGATTACAGATTGACCCTGTTAACTATATGATAAACCTAGGTCAATAGGTTCTATTCCTAGTTATAACCTTATATTCATAATTTTGGTTATATTATGCTTCAATCATGATAGGTTTCATGTCCTTTATATGTTTTAATCATATTTTTAACTTATGCTAATTTCATGGCAAAGCTATATAATCTTGTATTAAAGCTAAAGTTCATGTGCTTATGAGACTTGTTTCATTGATGATATTTGATCGCTGTTTTATCACGATTTCACTCTCATCTCCACGTCTTTCTTAAGTACATGACACGTATTCATGTACGATGTCATTAGTTACACTTTGCACTTATAGGCACACTCTCTTGGACATGTGATCCTCTCCACCGAATTTTCCTTCTGTCGGACTAGGTGATCTTGTTTCAAGGCCTCCGTAAGTCTCCGTGAGCCTGTGATTCTCACTAGGACGCCAAGCTGGTTGTACCATAAAATCCCAATGGATTAGAAAGCACCTATCTTATTGGCGTTTTCTGTACCCTGGCTAAGTTGCGGCCATATGGAGACCGCCACTGTCAAGTAGCGGCCCTCCCGAGACCATCTTTTGCCAGACTGTTCTACTGCGTCGACTCTTTTCTTGTTCTGGCGCTGACTCTGTAAGGAACAGTTTGCACTAGACCGCCACTTCCTGCTAACAGTCTTTGCATGACCACAATATTCAAGAAACAGCCTAGTCATGACCGTTTTCTGTCTCTGTGTGCTTAACCCGAGGTTTGACCCACGGGTTGATTTTCCTATGTTCCTAGATGGTCTATTGATTATCTAGAACATAAACCCTTGTTCAATAAGTTATTGATGAATTATGGAAACTATTAAATGTGACGTTATACTGTCGGATTTTCTGCCCGTGGCATTACCTTGTTCTTAATTCATCCTTGAACTCTCATGTTCATAATTGGTGCATTCTTACCTTGGTATTGTTATCATGAAACTATTGATTGAAATTTACATTATTGGCCTACTTTATTGATATACTTGTGGAAGTAACTTGATTTATAACTTGAAGATGCGGATCGAGCACTGATTGTGTCCAAGGGATAGACATTTTAGCGCCCTCGACTGATTGACGGAAACATGCTATAAACCATGGTATATGATGAACACTGGCGTCGCATTACGCCGGGAGTACTTTTTTTATAGAGGAGTGAAAACCACGAGACTCTACATGAAATTATATATTCTTGTTACATGACTTTTTAGTGCATAGCCTGCATGGTTATGAAAAGTACATTATCGTTACATGCAAGTACATTCTTCATCCATGAAAGGCCACTTTATATTCTTGCTCGATCATAATCTCATTTTACATGAACCTTCATATCTTGTTACTTTGGTTGCATGCATATGATTTATCACATTTTCTTTTATCTTACATTCTTGAGCAAAAATGCTAATTACTTAAATATTACCTTCATGTTGATACGAAGATACCTACTGTGCAAGTGTGCTCATTCCCTACTTTTTCCAATCTTTTCAGAAAATTCTAGCGGAGATTCGGACTACTCAAGTGACAAGTCCGAGAGTGATTAAAGATCGAGAGAAGACATAGTCATGAGTCATTAGTAATAAAGTTCTTCACTGTAATAGGCGATGAAGTTGATCATGTCATATAATTTTCTCTTTTTATTGAGTCTAGAAATTTAAAGAGTCAAGAGTCATCACTTTGTAAACTTATCATTATTATTTAATAAAAGCAAAGGTTTTTGTCCAATTACTGTGCATTCATTTTTATGTATGGATGTGTTAGCACTCTGATTATATTGCTCGCTTGCGACGTACTAACCGGCAGTTCACGTTCTCGAATATCTTCCATTGTACTTATATCTCGGGGCGTGACAGTTAAAGTGGTATAAGAGCCTAGGCATGAGTAAGTCCTAGGGAAATGTCATGTCATAGGCTAAGTCCAATGATTAAGGACCCATACATATAGGAAGAAAATTTTGAAACCTTGTGAAGATTGGGTAGAGCCCGGGATGAATAGCTGACTAGAAATTATCTCTAGGTTAACCTCCTTCAATTCCATAGGAGTTAATTACTTGTTTATGTCCTTCAAGCACTTCACTCTTACAATGGCCGTTGAACGTGCCGCTAATCGTGCTAATTGGGAAGTGATGCAACAAACAGTTGTGGATCTTACCCAGGCCCTACAAACTGTGGCCCAAGCTGGCACAAGGGCTGGCGCGAGTAATTTGCACAGGAATTTCTGGAGTATGATCCCTCCAAGATTCTCTGGATCCTCTAACCCCGATGAGGTAGAGAATTGGATCGATGAGATGAACAGGATCGATATTCTACGTCATGCAATGCTCCGACCAAGAAACGGTATGTCTCGTCACCTTCAAATTAAGCAAAGATGCACGTACGTGGTGGAAGGCCACCTCGGCATAGCCACAAAATGCTCAACCTACATGGGAGGAATTCCTTACACTCTTCCGTGCAAAATACTTCTCTGAGCACGTCAAGGAGAGAAAGGCTGCGGAATTTGTCTCTCTTCACCAAGGCATGATGTCCGTAGTAGAATACGAGCTTCAATTCTCCCGTCCGGCTCCTTATGCTCCTCATTTGGTTAGTATCGATCTATTAAAGGCTAACCGGTTCATGGACGGTCTAAGGCCGAGTTTTATTTCTCAACTTGGAGCTCAAAATAGCCGTACATATACAGAGATGGTCCAGCGAGCCTATCTACGTGAGAGGACCTTGGAGAAGGTCGAAAAATTCAAAGGCAAGAGCGAGGAGTCAAGCCGCAGGTTCGATAAGCGAGGACGAAGGGAAGAGAAGTTTAGCATCACGGGCCCCTACAAATCCCGCGACAACAAGAAGAATTCCCGTAATGGCAGCGAGAATGGCAAGAACAAGAGAAATAAAGAAGAGGAAAAGCAAGTCATGATGGCTTGCTCGTTTTGCGAGAAATTCGACCACTCGACTGAGGCATCATATACCTTGGTGCTTGTTTACGATCTGAAAGTCGGGAGAACCGTATGCCCGATTGCCCTCTCATGAAGGAACAATCTTCTAACGATGGACGCAAGCGGCAGACTCGTCTTAATGCCGTTCTGGATGATGAAGAAGCACCCAAGGATGATGGGTTGATGGAAGGTACCATTCAAATTTATTCTCATCCTGCATTTATGTTATTTGATACTGGTGCTTCTCAATCCTTTATATCTATTACTTTTACAAAAAAATTACCAATCTCACATGTCCCTCTACCTTCGGACCTAACTATCACAACACCTTTAGGACCCAGAACTAAACTTACCACCCACTACCTGGATAGTGAGGTAACTATTGAAGGTCATAATCTTCCAGCAAATCTCGTATGCCTTGACATGGAAGGCTACGATGCTATCCTAGGTGTAGATTGACTAGTAGACCATGATGCCTATATAAATTGCCGCAATAGTAGAATTTCTTTTCGAAAACTAGGTCTCCCGCGATTTTCTTTTCTTGGCATTAAGTACATGAAACATCCTGCCCTCATTTCTTCTCTTCACGCCTGCAAACTCATCTCGCAAGGTTGTGAAGCTTTCCTTGCTTTCGTGATCGTTACCGAGTCCAAGGAAATCATCCTCGAGGATATCCCCATTGTAAATGAGTTCCCTGATATTTTTCCATCTGACTTACCCAATTTATCACCCGAAAGGGAAGTAAACTTCTCTATTGAACTCATCCCTGGAGCAGCACCTGTTTCAATAGCTCCCTACAGAATGTCCCCCACGGAACTCAAAGAATTGAAGAAACAACTTCAAGAGTTACTAGACAAGGGTTTCATTCGACCCAGCACATCCCCTTTGTAGCAACCCTGATAAATTAAAGGACTAGAAAGTCCAAATAAATTAAAACCAATAATTAAACAAAGCCCAGATCCTGTACACAACCCTGACGTCCTTAAGACCATACCCTTGTATTATAATGAATTTAAGAATAACATGTCATTTTTTTAAATAGACATTTAATGCACATTATAATTTTATTTGAATAAATAATCAATAAACCCTGAAGAAACCATCAATTTATATTTTATTAATAATTTAGAAATTTTAATATTTCATATTTGTTAAAATATATCTTATTTAAAGGATTAAGGATATATAAATAAGATTTTTAGATAATTAAATGAAGTTGAATTGGACATACATACAATTTTGGTCTTTCAAATGGTTTATGGCAAGGGTGAATAGCGCCCATCGTATGGGCGCATCATTTACATAAAACGACGGTGGCAAAGGCGCTATTTTACAAACTGTGAATAGTGTGATGAATAGTGTGACTTTTTATTTTAAAGGAATTTTATAAAACTAATTACATGAAAAAATAGAGACAAATAGGAAACATTACCCATAAAATTTCATGTCAATACCCCATCAAGAAAAAAAGATAAAAATCTAGAAAGATTGTTACACTTTAAATTAACATTAATTTATAACACAAGGTAACCGTGTGATAGTTTGGGGAAAGAATTAGCTTGGGAAAGATTGGAAATCTTAATACTATTAGGATTCTTGGTTGAAGTGTTAATCTACTCAAAATCTAACTCTCCAAACCCTATAAATACCCTGCCAAAACCCCCCAACGCATTGTTCTGTTGATCTTTTCCTTCATCTGCCAAGCTGTTGCTTCTCTTTCCCTTTGTGTGAAGCTACAGATCGAGCTCCGTTATACAAGGGCTGCTATTACTATTGCTTCGGTTACTTCTTCTCCAACAGAAAGAGGAGCCTGCTCCTCTTCCTGCCCGTCGAACGTGGAAGGGAAAGGTTGGGTTTTTCCCAATCTTCTTCCCTGCTTCTTCCTTGGGAGAAGGACTAACTCTTGTTGTTGCACCCTCTTGTTCCTCTACTGTTGAAGCTACAGACTACTGACATCAAGCTCTTCTGTTTAAACAGAGTATCATTTCTTCAGTTTCTTTACGGTTCTGTCACCAAAATCAACATCCAAAGGTAGGTGTTCTCAAGTGTTTTGCCTAACTCAATTAATATAGGAGCCTTGCATGCATACTAATGTCCTTTTGGTTCTATTTTCATACCTGACGGATTAAAATTCTGATTCTCAGTGAAATAGCGACCCACACAGGGGAGCTATTTTGATTTCATGACTGTGTAACAGTCGCTGTTCGAATGGTTAATTATTAAACCCACATGTTCAAAATTTAATGACTTTAAATCTTGACATCTAGTTTAATACATGACTACACTACTGGATTCCTGATATTTTTCTCTACCCATCCATGTATTTGTCTCTGAAAAATTGTTTTATTTGGAAAAATGACACTATTCATGCAATTTTTACACTAGGTTAAATAGCGACCCTTACCATGTCGTCTCTTTGAATAAGACGCCCAAATCCTTGGCGCTATTTTTTGAAACATGGCATGATCCAGGGCGCCAATTTATGAAACACGACTATGCCCTGGGCGTCTTTAAAAATATCTCATCACCGTTTGAGATATAGCGCCCCTGATCAGGGCGCTACATACTAAAAGGTGGCTGAGTCATAGACTCTATTTAAAAGAACTAAACTTCAGGTTAAATGGTTAAAGAATTCCAGGATTTGTTTACACTGAAACAGGAAATAGAATTTAAAAGTAACGACTGGGTCACAGGCGCGATTCAATAAATAGTGGCTGTACCCCAGTCTCTATTTAAGAAATAGCGACCAGTACCCAGGCGCCATTTGCTGAGATATATGTTTCCGTCGATTTCAGGTATACCCTAGCAATGGGTTACATATATGGCACTATACTCCAGCCGTGAGTATAGTCTCACGTTTCTCAGTGATTTATAGATTATCCTATATTTCTCGGTGACTTACGAGCACTTCGTTGGACATTCCGTTCCTTCGGATTGGTGAGTGAGTCATAGAGACCTCTGTAAGTCTCCTTGATGCCTTGGATTCCCTCAAGGCTGATTGAGCTAGTTGTACCATAAAAACCCATGACACTTTTTAAATGCCATGTCACTCTAAAGAAACATGGTATACCGGCCCTCATGATATATCATCAGGATGTCATGAGAATATTCTTGAAATAATGGGATGGGCAATCCATACCATTTATATCCTTTAAGAATTGTGTGACGTACTTGGGGACGCTAATTCTATCTACCTTATCATGTATAAGGACGAGTGACCATTTCTATATGAGCGCTTATTCTTAATGGCATGGCACCCTTCAAGGGAGCCATCTCCACCTAGTTTTATCCCAATCGCGGGTATACCGTTATTATCGTCCTTACATATCTTGTTCGACCTTGAAATCCTACTCTTTATGGTCTACCTTAAAGTTCCTACAAGCTTGAATCCTTTGGAATTCTATATTGGCTATAATTATAGTGGATGTCGAAATACATGATCAATGTCTGCGCATATAAGGGCCCGATCTGATCCTGGGAGGAGCACCCGAAAGTACTAGTGCCCATGCGAGTTGTAATGATCACGGTGTGGCATTGCACCGAAGTGCTTGATATTCTAGTTGACATTCCATAATCACTTGCTTGACTTGACATGACACGACTTGCGTGACCCTGAAAGGGTATTTATTTTATACTTGCTTGAAACATGATAGCCAATTCTCAACATGACATAACAAATATACTTGCTTGAATTTCTTGATATGAGTTCTTGAAAGACATGCTAGTTCACTCAACTATCTTTTGATATACACTCTCTATCTTGACATACACTCTTTATTGTCGTTTTATGCGAGCATGCATAGCTATATTGCATTCAGGTAACTTATAATCTACTTAAAGCAAGTTAGCCCTTGAGATATAATTCCTACTGAGCGTTCGCTCATTCAGTGTTTTCTCCTATTTTTCAGGTAAGTCCGATGACGAGACTCAATCGGATGGGGAAGGTCAAGAGTGAAGAGACTAGAGCTACATCCATCTATCCAAGCGTCGTCTAGACTTGTCTTTCCATTTCCTTGAGTCATTCCTTGTACTTTTCTTTTTATTGAGTCTTAGTATTCCGTTCAAGATGAATTGTAATAGTAATACTTTGAGGTTATAATTGAATTAAAGGATTGGGTTAAATTTACTTTTGTGCACTCTGTCTTGGTGTCGAATACACTAACGCTCTGATTGACATGATCGATATAAACTCGTCACGCACTCGGGTTCCTTTCGCGCTCGGGATGTGACAGTTTTTGTGGTATTAGAGCCTAGGATATTCAATTCCTAGGAAACCCAAGTCCAAGGATAGGTTTGAAAACCTTTACCCGGTGAGATTGGGTAGAACCAAGGGTTGAGTTAACTTTGGAACTAAAACCTTTGGACGTAATCACATATTAATATAGTTGTTGTATTTGTAGGACCATGGCCGCAGAACGTGCTCAATGGCGCGACATGCAATGGACCGCCCAAGGTCTTACTCAAGCACTCAAACAGGTAGCACAAGTAGGTGCACACCGTGGAGCGGGAAACCTCCACCAAAGTTTCAGAAACATGAACCCTCCTAAGTTCATGGGATCCACTGATCCGGATGACGCCGAGCACTAGATCCGAGAGACTGAACGTATCTTTAGAGTTATGCAATGCACAGACAGAGAGAAGGTCTTATTAGCAACATTTCAACTGGAAAGGGACGCTCGATGTTGGTGGGAGTCAGTAGAAGCCACTTTACAGCAAGACCAAGTTACTTGGGAGGAATTTGTTGAATATTTCAACAATAAGTATTTCTCAGACCGAGTTCAAGAGAAGAAAACCGCCGAATTTGCCGCACTTAAGCAACGATCTTTATCGGTGGCTGAGTACGAGGCACAATTCTTAAGGTTATCCCGATACGCTAAGTATTTAGTCAGTACCGAGAAAATAAAGCTAGAAGGTTTCTAAATGGGCTCAGGCCCCAGTTTATCACACAACTGGCCCCGATGGACATACAAGTATATTCAGAGATGGTACGACGAGCCCAGCTACTGGAGGATGCCACAGAACTATCTGATAGGATCCGTGGGAGAGATAAGAAGGAACATGTCACTAGCTCCGGCAATTTCAAACCCAACTTCAACAAGAAAAGGCCAAGTAATGGAGGAGACTCTTCCCAGGAAAAGAAAGTTAAAAAGAATAACAAGCCATTCTCCATCACCACCACACCTTTTAAAGTAGTGTGCAAACATTGTGACAAGGCCGGACATAAGGCCGAAGAATGTTGGACAAAACTTGGAGCTTGTCTCCGTTGTGGGAGCCGTGATCATCGGATTCCAGATTGTCCGTTGCTTATTGAACAAGCCGGTGACGTAAAGCACCCGACAACAAAGAGTGCCCGTCTCCAAGCTATTAAGGAGGCAGATCAAGACGAAGGCGGACTAGTGGAATGTACATTAAAGTTTGTTCCAAGTCTGAATATGTGTTATTTTATACTGGTGCATCGCATTCGTTTATTTCCAAGAAGTTTGCTGATCCATTACCTATGGAACCGGAATGGATAAAATTAGTTTTGTCTACTCCTCTCGGAAGCGAAGCCGATATTACTCATCATTACCAAAACTATGAAGTCTTGTTCGAGGGTAAAAACTTTCCTATCAACCTAATATGCCTAGATTTGAAGGAATATGATATCATATTAGGAGCCGATTGGTTATCCAAATACCAGGCAACCGTTGATTGCCGAAACAGCATAGTTACTTTCAAAGAATTCCCAGAACTGGTCTATACTAGCCCTAAGAGTCGGAGCAAGTCACCTCTTATTTCAGCTCTCCGAGCTAGTAAGCTAATAAGGAAAGTATGTGTATCTTTCCTTGCTTTTATCACCATTAAGGAGACTAAGGAGACTAAGGTAGAAGACATCCCTGTTGTGCAAGAATTTCGGACGTGTTTCTGGAAGATTTGCCTGGAGTACCTACACAAAGAGAAGTGGCCTTCACCATCGATTTGATCCCTGGTGCTGGCCCAGTTTCTAAGGCACCTTATAGGATGTCCCCTGCCGAACTCAAGGAGCTGAAGGAGCAACTAATGGAGCTTCTGAAGAAAGGATTTATTAGACCAAGAACTTCCCCGTGGGGAGCACTTGTGCTGTTTGTAAAGAAGAAGGATGGATCCATGAGGTTATGCATCGACTATTGACAGTTGAATCATCTCACTATCAAGAACAAGTATCCACTGTCGAGAATCAATGAATTATTTGATCAAATATCTGGATCCAAGTATTTCTCAAAGATTGATCTCAGGTCGAGATATCACCAACTAAGGATCAAAGATGAGGACATTCATAAGACCGCGTTCAGGAGTAGGTATGGGCACTATGAATTTGTTGTTATGCCTTTTGGACTAACGAATGCCCCTGCAGCCTTTATACAGTTGATGAATAGTATATTCAGGCCTCATCTAGATCAATTCATAGTGGTTTTCATTGATGATATATTGATTTATTCAAAGACCAAGGAAGAGCATGAGGAGCATTTGAGGATTGCATTACAAATATTGAGGACGAATCAGCTATATGCGAAGCTCAGTAAATGCGAGTTGTAGCTAGAAGAAGTATCCTTCCTAAGACATGTGATTTCAAAGGACGGTTTATCCGTAGATCCATCAAAGGCTGAAGCTGTAAGGAATTGGGAAAGACCAACCAACGCTAGCGAGATCCGCAGTTTCTTAGGTCTTGTCGGCTATTATAGGCGATTCATCAAGGATTTCTCCAAAATCGCCGTACCACTCACTAGGCTAACTCGTAAGGAGATCCGTTATGAATGGAGTGAGGAATGTGAAAGAAGCTTCCAAGCTCTCAAGGATCACCTAACTACTGCCCCGGTCTTAGCTTTACCAGTTGAAAGAGAAAAGTTTGAGGTATACACCGATGCATCTAGCATTGGCCTCAGATGTGTGTTAGTGCAACAAGGAAGAGTTATAGCTTACTCTTCTCGCGAATTGAAGAAGCACGAGGAGAACTACCCAGTCCATGACTTAGAATTGGCTGCGGTAGTGTTTGCGCTGAAGATATGGAGACATTATCTATACGGAGTGCAGTTTACTGTATACTCTGACCATAAAAGTCTCAAGTATCTCTTCTCTCAGAAGGAATTGAATATGAGGCAAAGACGTTGGCTAGAATATCTCAAGAACTTCGACTTCACAATACAATATCATCCTGGAAAGGGTAATCCTGTAGTAGATGCCCTCAGTCGAAAGCCAAGAGCACTATTAGCCAATTGTATGATTCAAGAGTCGAAGTTGCTAGAATAATTCTCTAAGCTTGATATAAGTATGGACAAGGAGAGCAGGTGTGTTACACTATCCCACATGAGTATACAGCCATATCTACTCTCAGAAATACAAGGACTTCAAGACAACGACCCATTATTAGTGGAAATCAAGGGCAAAATTGAAGAGCAATTAGATTTCAAGATGGCATCGGATGGAAGATTGTTGTTCGGAAAAGAACTTGTATATCGGATTGTCCAGAGCTGAAGAAGAAAATTTTAGATGAAGCTCACAGATCAAGGTTGTAGTGCCTAGAATTTATATAAATAATTTTTAAATTTTAAATAATTTTCTAGAATTTTTAAAGGCCTAAATATATTAAGGAATGGATTATTAGATTAATAAGTCATTACAAGGCCCAATTAGGTTAAATAATTAACCAAGCCTATTTACACAAAATCTAAAAGGTTTAAGGACCAAGCCCATTAAGTTTGGCCCATATTCTAGAAGGTTATTTAGCATATTCACGTATTTTAAGGATAAATACTAATTATATAGATAATTATATAGGATAAACGAATAAAAGAGTTTTATTAAATTGAAACTCTATACACGTTGAATGTAACGGTCCATCGTGCGACCATCACATGCTTGTAACGCACCAGGATAGACGCGTTACACCCTGTTAGTTCTGTGAAAGAAAGAACGAGTAAAAAGATTAAAACTTTGTGATCTTATCCACTAGAGATCGACTTGGGAAGGGTTATACCAGTACTAAGGACTCTTGGGGATTAGATTATGGTAAATTAAGGACTCTAGAATTGATCTAATCATCAAACCCTAGCCAAAACCCTATAAATAGGACCTTAATTCTGAACTAAGCAACCCTTACTTTTGGCCCGTGAAGAATCAAGGTAAGGAGTCATAATTTCGGGTAAGTTCTTTAGAAGATTTTGTCTAGTATATTATAGACTAATAGTTCTCTAAATTTCATGCTAGGAGATCAAGCAACCAAGAAGATAGAAGCTTCCAAAGTTGCTGATTTAACCTTAGCAACCTAGGAATCTGAACGCAAGACCCCTGAAGATCCAGAGATTAGTACCTCTAAACGAGGTAATTAGAATTCGATCCTTTAGAACTTTTTTAGTTTCATCTTCTTACCCTCAAAATTTCACGTCCTTAGGTCAAGAGGCTGAGGAAATAGAGCAGATTGAAGTTGCTAATTTATCACAAGAAGTACAAGGGTCTAAGGGAAACATCTAGCATCAATTTCAAAGTTTAAAGGTTTTAGAAGAGGTAGGTTATCTCATGAACGCCAAAAACAATATGTTAGGGATAAAAGTCCTTTGATTTTGCTTGAATTACATGCACTTTAGCTCATGAATTTCATGTTTTAGTGGAGACATGCATATATCTATATTCTTAGCCCTAACTAAATTGAAAAGAAACTTCCTTGTGAAATTCACAGAGAACCCATGCATGATATTCATTTAGCCTTCATTCTATCATGTGGGAAGTTATATGTATGATTTTCAGACATGATGCGAGTTGAAACTTAGGTCATTGTTATTTATTGCTGTCAGCAGAGGCTCTAACGGATCAGGGTAAGAGCATCACTTGATATAACGGCCTTACGACCGACCGTCACACACTCTGTTATGTTTTCATTTCACTGTTGTCTCTAACGCACCAGGACATGAGCGTTACATTACTGTAACGGCCTCTCGATAGACCGTCACAAGCACTGTGACGCTCTCCTGGTAGACCGTTAGACTTTGTGTTCTGTCAGCCCATGACAGAATAGTAACCAGTTAAGTTAACTTATAAATAAGCCTAGTTAGCTGAGTTCTGACCTGTTATTATGATTTTAAGTTTACTTACTAATTCATATTGGAATCTGCATGATCTTGACATCTTGAACTATTTTAAGTTATGTTAATTTCATTGGTCAAAACTCTATAGTTTTGTATTCTAAATCATGATTTTCCAAATATTGTAATGATGGAGTTTCCTCATGGTTTCATAATGTTACACATTCTTCCTCTATCTATAGAGTCATTTTCATTAAGTACATGGCACATACTCCGGTATGTTGTCCATTAGTTCACTTTGCACTATAGGAACATTCTTGGACATGAGGACCTCTCTATTGGATATTCCTTCCAATGGACTAGGAAATCTTGTTTCAAGGCCTCCGTAATTCTTCGCGAACCTGGGATTCCCACTAGGACGCCGAGTTGGTTGTACCATCAAAGCCCATTGATTAGATTACACTATCGATATTTTTGGTTATCAGTAATGTAACGGCTCTATATTGGACCGTCAGGCACAAGTAACAGCCCAATATACGACCGTCACATTCCACTGAGTCTGATTTCTAAATTATGGATTCAGACTAATATAACGGCCCAATACTAGAGCGTCACATCATGTAACGGCCCAGTATACGACCATCACACTGCTTGAGTATTTTAACCCAAGGTGGACCAAGGGTTGATATTCCAAGGGTTCTAGATGGACTATTAATGATCTAGAATTTATCACATTGATCAAGAAACCTAATATAATGAATGGAAGATAAAGAACGTATCGTTATGCTGCCGATTTATTTCCATAAGCATAACCTTGCTTAAGTCATTCTTGATTTCTCATAATTCTTATTGAAGCATTCATTCATTGAATTATTGTTATCATGAGCTTATTGGACTTATTACATTCTTGGCCATATTTTATTGTTAACATGCGTGGAAGTAACTTGATTTATACTTGAAGATGCGATCGAGCACTGATTGTGTTCAAGGGCTCTATGCTAGTCCCCTCGGCTGATTGTCGGAAACATACTATTTTATAAACCATGGGGTATGATGCTACTGGTGTTGCATTGCGCTGGGAGTATTTTCTTTATAAATAAGTGAAAATCCACGGCACGACATGACATTCTTGTACATGACTTTCTTGCTTGATATTCCATAGAAATTCATGAAGTACTTGCTCATAAGTAAAAGATACTATAGTGATGATTATGTGGCCTGCTAGTACATTCTCGATACATTCTTATTCATGAAAATATCATATTCTTGTTACATTCTTACTAGTTTGTACTTTTTCTCATTCTAACTTACATGATCTTCTGGTTACTTTGGTTTAATCGCATGATTGATCGCATTCGTATGATTTTTACCTTATTCTTTAGAGCTAAATCGTCAATTACTTTAATAGTGCCTTCATGTTGATGCGAAGATACCTACTGGGTAAGTGTGCTCATTACCTATTTCCAATCTTTTCAGAGATGGAAGTGATTCGAATTCGGATTCGGGTTATACAAGTAGCGGGTCCGAGAGCGAATGAAAGTATTGTCAAGATAAGAGTGTAGACTTAGGAAGTCTAAATTGTTTAGATTGAGTCTATGTAATTTTCCTATTTCTTGAGTCTAGTGCATAATGGAAATTGAATTAATGAAAAAAAGTGGGAGTTTGATTATATATATTGTGCAATTGCAGCTTTATGTGTGATTGTCTTGCGCTCTGATTGTTCTTGCTCGCAAGAGGCTTACCATGCCGGCTGTTCGTGCTCCCCGAGTTAGTCTTCTGCTGTAATAAAGGCTCGAGGCGTGACAAAGGTACACCATTTATCCAGGATCTACCAAAATGTATCAAGATTTGAAAAGGACCTTCTGGTGGCCCAATATGAAAAGAGAAGTAGTGGACTTCATGTCTCGCTGTCTCACGTGCCAACAGGTCAAGGCAGAATACCAAAAGCCTACCGGTAAGCTACATCCTCTAGATATTCCCAAGTGGAAGTGGGAGGATATCGGTATGGACTTCTTTATGGGTCTGTCTAAATCTAAAGGAGGACATGATAGAATATGGGTCATCATAGACCGTTTGACCAAGTCGGCACACTTCTTGCCTATCAAGTGCCGCTAGTCAGTTGATGTTCTTGCTGCTTTGTACATCAAGGAGATTGTCAGGTTACATGGAGTACCTGTCTCAATCGTGTCTGACCGAGACCCACGCTTTACATCTCACTTTTGGAAGGGTCTACAACATTCGTTGGGGACGAGATTTAACTTTAGTACAGCTTTTCATCCTCAAATGGATGGTCAGACTAAAATAACGAATCAGGTGGTAGAAGATATGCTCAAAGCTTGCATCATTGATTTTGGTGGAAGTTGGCATGATCACTTGCCTTTGGTCGAGTTTGCATATAACAATAGTTACCAGGCAAGTATACAAATGGCACCTTTCGAAGCCTTATACGGAAGGAGTTGCCGATCACCCTTATGCTGGGATGAAGTTGGCGAGAAATAACTATTAGGCCCAGACATGGTAAGGGATACCACTGAGAAGATTCAGCTCATTAGAGAAAGACTTCAAGTGGCTCAGTCTAGACAGAAGGCTTATGCTGATACAAGAAGAAGAGATCTCGAATTTAAAGTCGGAGATCGTGTATTTCTTAAGATATCACCCGGACGTGGAATACAGAGATTTGGTGTTAAGGGTAAGCTTACACCAAGGTTTATCAGACCTTTTGAGGTACTAGAAAGAGTTGGCGAGGTGGCTTACCGCGTCGCTTTACCTCCTCAATTGTCCGAAGTTCATAATGTATTCCACATATCCATGTTAAAGAAGTATGTGCACGATCCGTCACATATCATCGATCATGGAGACCTGGCGATTCAAAAGGATCTCACATATGAGCAAAAGCCCACGAAGATCCTCGATCGTGAAGTACAAACATTAAGAAACAAAACCATTCCCATGGTACAAGTGCAATGGAGTAAATGCTCAGAACACGAAGTCACATGGGAGACCGAGGAGTCTATGAGTAAGCGATTTCTGGACTTATTCTAAGTGGTATGTACTCTACACTCTCCACATTTATATGCGATTGAATTTGGGGACCAAATTCTTTTAAGTGGGGGAGGGTGTAGCAACCCTCGTAAACTAAAGGACTACAAAGTCCAAATAAATTAAAACCAAAAATTAAACAAAGCCCAGATCCTGTACACAACCCTGACGTCCTAAAGACCCTACCCTTGTATTATAATGAACCTAAGAATAACATGTTATTTTTTTAAATAGACATTTAATGCACATTGTAATTTTATTTGAATTAATAATCAATAAACCCTGAAGAAAACATCAATTTATATTTTATTAATAATTTAGAAATTTTAATATTTCATATTTGTTACAATATATCTTATTTAAAGGATTAAGGATACATAGATAAGATTTTTAGATAATTAAATGAAGGTGAATTGGACATACATACAATTTTGGTCTTTCGAATGGTTTATGGCAAGGGTGAATAGCGCCCATCGTATGGGCGCATCATTTACATAAAACGACGATGGCAAAGGCGCTATTTTACAAACTGTGAAAAGTGTGATGAATAGTGCCACTTTTTATTTTAAAGGAATTTTATATAACTAATTACATGAAAAAATAGAGAAAATGGAAAAACATTACCCACAAAATTTCATGTTGATACCCCATCAAGAAAAAAAAGATAAAAATCTAGAAAGATTGTTACGCTCTAAATTAATGTTAATTTATAACACAAGGTAACTGTGTGATAGTTTGGGGAAAGAATTAGCTTGGGAAAGATTGGAAATCCTAATACTATTAGGATTCTTGCTTGAAGTGTTAATCCTACTCAAAATCTAACTCTCCAAACCCTATAAATACCCTGCCAAAACCCCCTAACGCATTGTTCTGCTGATCTTTTCCTTCATCTGCCAAGCTGTTGCTTCTCTTTCCCTTCGTGTGAAGCTACAGATCGAGCTCTGTTATACAAGGGCTGCTATTACTATTGCTTCGGTTACTTCTTCTCCACTAGAAAGAGGAGCATGTTCCTCTTCCTGCCCGCCGAACGTGGAAGGGAAAGGTTGGGTTTTTCCCAATCTTCTTCCCTGCTTCTTCCTTGGGAGAAGGACTAACTCTTGCTGTTGCACCCTCTTGTTCCTCTACTGTTGAAGCTACAGACTACTGCCATCAAGCTCTTCTGTTTAAACAGAGTATCGTTTCTTCAGTTTCTTTACGGTTCTGTCAACCAAATCAACATCCAATGGTAGGTGTTCTCAAGTGTTTATCCTAACTCAATTAATATAGGAACCTTGCATGCATACTAATGTCCTTTTGGTTCTGTTTTCATACCTGACGGATTAAAATTCTGATTCTCAGTGAAATAGCGACCCACACAGGGGCGCTATTTTGATTTCATGACTGTGTAACAGTCGTTGTTTGAATGGTTAATTATTAAACCCACATGTTCAAAATTTAATGACTTTAAATCTTGACATCTTGTTTAATGCATGACTACACTACTGGATTCCTGATATTTTTGTCTACCCATCCATGTATTTGTCTCTGGAAAATTGTTTTATTTGGAAAAATGACACTGTTCATGCAATTTTTACACTGGCTTAAATAGCGACCCATACCCTGTCGCCTCTTTGAATAAGACGCCCAAATCCTGGGTGCCATTTGTTGAAACATGGCATGATCCAGGGCGCCTATTTATGAAATACGGCTATGCCCTGGGCGTCTTTCAAAATACCTCTGTCACCGTTTGAGATATAGTGCCCCTAATTAGGGCGCTACATACTAAAAGGTGGCTGAGTCATGGATGCTATTTAAAAGAACTAAACTTCAGGTTAAATTGTTAAAGAATTCCAGGATTTGTTTACACTGAAACTGGAAATGGAATTTAAAAGTAACGGCTGGGTCACAGGCCCGATTCAATAAATAGTGGCTGTACCCCAGTCGCTATTTAAGAAATAGCGACCAGTACCCAGGCGCCATTTGCTGAGATATATGTTTCCATCGATTTCAGGTATACCCTAGCAATGGGTTACATATATGGCACTATACTCCAGCCGTGAGTATAGTCCCACGTTTATCGGTGATTTATCGATTACCCTATATTTCTCAGTAGCTTACGAACCCTTCGTTGGACATTCTGTTCCTTCGGACTGGTGAGTTAGTCATAGAGACCTCCGTAAGTCTCATCGATGCCTTGGATTCTCTCAAGGTCGATTGAGCTGGTTGTACCATAAAAACCCATAACACTTTTTAAATGCCATGTCACTATAAAGAAACATGGTATATCGGTCCTCATGATATACCGTCAGAATGTCATGAGAATATTCTTGAAATAATGGAATGGGCAATCCATACCATTTATATCCTTTAAGAGTTGTGTCTCGTACTTAAGGACGCTAATTCTATCTACCTTTTCATGTATAAGGACAAGCGACTATTTCTATATGAGCGCTTATTCTTAATGGCATGGCACCCTTCAAGGGAGCCATCTCCACCTAGTTTTATCGCAATCGCGGGTATACAGTTATTATCGTCCTTACATATCCTGTTCAACCTTGAAATCCTACTCTCTATGGTCTACCTTAAAGTTCCTACAAGCTTGAATACTTTGGAATTCTATATTGGCTATAACTATAGTGGATGTCGAAATACATGATCAATGCCTGCGCATATAAGGGCCCGATCTGATCCTGGGAGGAGCACCCGAAAGTACTAGTGCCCATGCGAGTTGTAATGATCACGGCGTGGCATTGCACCGAAGTGCTTGATATTCTAGTTGACATTCCACAATCAGGTGCTTGACTTGACATGACACGACTTGCGTGACCCGGAAAGGGTATTTATTTTATACTTGCTTGAAACATGATAGCCAATTCTCGACATGACATAACAAATATACTTGCTTGAATTTCTTGATATGAGTTCTTGAAAGACATGCTAGTTCACTCAACTATCTTTTGATATACACTCTCTATCTTGACATACACTCTTTATTGTCGTTTTATGCGAGCATGCATAGCTATATTGCATTCATGTAACTTATAATCTACTGAAAGCAAGTTAGCCCTTGAGATATAATTCCTACTGAGCGTTCGCTCATTCAGTGTTTTCCCCTATTTTTCAGGTAAGTCCGATGACGAGACTCAATCGGATGGGGAAGGTCAAGAGTGAAGAGACTAGAGCTACATCCATCTATCCAAGCATCGTCTAGACTTGTCTTTCCATTTCCTTGAGTCATTCCTTGTACTTTTATTTTTATTGAGTCTTCGTATTCCTTTCAAGATGAATTGTAATAGTAATACTATGAGGTTATAGTTGAATTAAAGGATTGGGTTAAATTTACTTTTGCGCACTCTGTCTTGGTGTTGAATACACTAACGCTCTGATTGACATGATTGATATAAACTCGTCACGCACTCCGGGTTCCTTCCGCGCTCGGGGAGTGACACCCTTGGGGGTGCGCTAGTCCTATTCGTTAGAAAGAAGGATGGATCTCTCAGGCTATGTATCAATTACTGGCGACTAAATCAACTCACAATCAAGAACAAATATCCGTTGCCGTGTATCGATGAGCTATTTGATCAAATTTCTAGAGCGGAATATTTCTTCAAGATAGACCTCAGGTCGGGTTACCATTAGCTAAGTGACGGGATCGTCAAGGAACGCTGACAACTATCACATTATATTAACTATTTCTAAGTGCTTATGTTATTGGGTCCCATGAGTGGGCCTAATGGGTCATGTTTTCTTTTTATATAGGAAATATATATAAATATCCCTTTTATGTAATGATTCCCCACCCCCACCGTAGGAACCCTTGACCCATGGGATTCCTAAGTGTCATTTCCCTTCCCCATGTCCCATGGGTTCTCAAGGTGTCTCTTCCCCTTCCCAACCCTTTCCCTATTTAAACACCATGTAACTCACGTTGGAGAAGAATATAATGAGAATAAATGATGTGTTAACTATGGTTATGTTTTCTCTAATGTTTGGAACCCACGGGTGTGATGATCACAACCCACGTCCAACCCCGCCATGGAGGAAGACCCGCAGCTCTGGGAGCACCGTTCCTGGCATGGGAATAGGCGAGAAGCCCCATCTTAAGCCTCAGTCGACCTCTCTCGACGTCCACCGCCACTGCTGTCCATCATCGCCACCATCGCCATCTCTGACATCAACCGCCGCCACGACCACCGCCAAGGCAGAGGAGGAGTACGGCCCTGAGATGGGGGTGGGTGAGAAGCCCCAACCATGCTTCCTTAGTTCGCTCCACCACCTTCGCCACCGCTCACCACCATTCTCATCTCCCTCCAACCAGCTCCGTTCTTCCCCTTCTATACCCTTATTAGCAATATAAATATCCTATACAACTCCTTCCATGTAGTTCACCCTCTGCCCTCCTTCACAGCTGTTCCTGAAGTCCCCAGCCCACTCCCTCCATCGTCATGCACCCCAATCATCACCACCATCACTGCCCCCACTCCCCCCCCCTTGCTACAGCCAGAAGCTATCCAGACTCAAGAAACCTGCCCATACACCTTCACCACGTCCCTTCCATAGTAACTCCAATCCCCACCACCTCGGCCACCACAGCCCAAGCACTCAGAAAAATAGAGCACCGTTTTCTCCATCTGTCCTATCATTGTTGGCCACAAAAGACCAAAAAAAATGGCCCTTCTACCGAAGAGTTATCCGCTAACTTTCTATTTGTTTCAATATCATTATGGAGCAGCATGACCCTCTAGATTATCCCGTAGACTCATGTGCCGCAAGTCTGTTTCTATGTTCCTTTTTTATCAGTCTTGACATCAGTCAACTTCTTTCCCCTCAGTAATGCCCATTCTGAAGCATGCCCCACCCATGTTGAAGAAATGAAATCAACAAAGGAATACCGGCATGAAGTTAATTGTCATTCATTTAGAAATGGTACTTCACTTGCACAGCAGCCGCAAGATGTCCCACAAATAGCAATAGTTAGTTTGAGTTCTGATACCATTCCTGATGACTCTCATCTTAGATTTCTCAGTGCACTGAAAAATGAGAGATCCAAGAGTGTGCCAACCAATTGTTTGTTGAGTAGTGGATAGCAGATCTAGAGGGGTGGGTGAATAGATCTGCCCCTCTTTTCGCAATGCAACCCTCTTTAAAGCTAGATGATGATAATAGCAGCGGAATATAACTAGCTTAACGAAGGACACAAATGATTTGCTTAGCAAGATGATTATGTAATATAGATATTGAACCTAAGCATGCATCTAACACAAAGCAATCGCACAAGCAAACCACAACACACGAGATTTTAAGGTGGTTCGGACTGAATCTCCAGTCCTACGTCCACCCCTCACCAAATCCGGTGAGGCTCCACTAGTGCCACGCACTGAACAGCAAATAAGAAAGACCTCCGATTGCCTTCCTACTAACCACAGGTAGGGACGTCAACACCGCAGATCGGACAACTTCCGATTGCCTTCCTACTAACCAATGGTAGGGACGATCTTCAGTTTCAAATGATTAAATGAAATGGAAAGAGAACAAATATGAAAACACTCAAACAAGATATAGAATATGCTCGAAGAGAAAACATCTTGTCTGAGATTGCTGGAGCTTGAATTTGTTTCTTCAATGGTATCTTCTTCCTTGTGAAATGATCTTCCTTGGATCACCTTGAGTTGATGAAGAAGATAAAGGATGTATATTTGATCTCCCTTGAAAACCTTGTGAAATCAGCTTCCTTGGATCACCTTGATAGCCGTGCTTGCTTCTGCACTTCTCTTGGAGGTTGATGGCTTCAAAAATAAGCTTGAATCACCTTGGATGGATGAAGAACTCCAGCCCGAAGCACTATTCACGGAGGTGCTACAGTACCCGTGAATCACCTCCTCTAGCCTCCCTTGATCTCTCTTGTTCCAATTGAAGCCCTTAGGGTTTCTAACCCCTCATGTGTTGGTTTTGTAGACTTTGAATGGTCCTTGGACATCCCCCAGACCAGATCGACAATCCATGGGGGATTGGGTGACTTTGGGGTTAAACAAATGGGTAGAAAGACCTCTCCTCAAGCTTGAAACAAAAGTCAACAAAAGGTGGCCTCGGGGCTGGCGGTCGACTGGAAGGCATGGGGCGGTCGACCGAAATTTTACAGTCGGTTGATTTTTCATCTCTGGCAAAATCGGTCGACCGGACACCTAGGGGCGGTCGACCGAAACCTGTAAAAACTGGAGTTTCTCGTTTCTGGAAGAACTGGTCGACCGGAACTTGTAAATTCTGAAGTTCTTCATCTCTGGAAAATATGGTCGACCGGCCAAGGTGTGTTGGTCGACCAAAAAGACCTATACCTGCAAAAATGAAGTGTTAGCCTAAAGAAACATGTCCATAAGTCAATATACTCATGTCCTTATCAATTCCATACATTTTTGGGTTTGGTTTATGCATTAGATCATTTGAGCATTTCTAAATTTGGTTCCGGGGCTCCACCCCCAGAAACCCCCGTAAGGGGCGCTGCCCCCTTGACCCCCGCGACCTGACCGCGCAGGTCGATCCGCGTGCGAGGGCCCAATCATTGAGCTTTCACATTTTCCATCTCCACTCCATTCCTTGTCCATTCATTGGCTTACCTGTCCTGAATAAAGCATCACGTATGTCAGTCATATGAGAGTGGAAAACAACAATGATTTATAGTGTTTAGCCATTATCAAAACCATGAATATCAAATAACTCAAATGACCACAGGGGCACAACATTCTCCCCCTTTTTGATGATGGCAACACTGTGAGTCATTATGTGGCAATAATGTCTAAGATGACAAATTTTATAACATATGCAGCTCAAGATATGCAACTCAAGATCCATAATAATTAAAGCAAGTGAATGCGGATATGTATGCATGGATGATCAAAGCATGTGAATGCTATGCAATCCCCCATCACAGATGAAGGCTCTCTCCCCCTTTGACTCTCCCCCTTTCATAATTCGCTTCTCCCCCTTTGACAATATGACAAAGGCGCACAGAGTGGACGGACTCACAAAGTGGTACTAACAAACAAGCTCAAGGTAGTCGCTCACAAAGGACTCACACATGCAGATTCTCCCCCTTTGACAACAACAAAAAGGAGGGAGAAGGCAGAGAAGGCTACAAAAGTCTGAGAGACCAGAGCTGAATGGAAGTGATGAGCAAGCCATTATATGCAAACCTGAAACATGCCGTGAGCAATATATATGGTTCAAAGCTAATGAAATCCGAGATCAACAATGGAGTGCGAAAAGTAGCTACATCCAATTTTTAATAGAAATGAACCAAAAGTGCATATCATGGCGGTGTGTAACCGTCCCTTATCTTATACATCCATATTCAATAACTACAAAGAGAATAACACAAAAACTAGTATTGAGGCTAAACAAGCATGAGTAAAGCATGGAATTTTATGAGTGCAGCAAATTGGATTTTCAATATCTTTTGAATTTGAAGGCACATGACTCATATTTTACGAGTAATCAAGTCTAGTACATCCCTCCTAGCCGTAAGAATACACGTTGTTTAGACGCCAGTATCCCTAGGTATTTGGCAAAACTGACGATTATGCTTCAGAATGAACAAAGATAGTAAAGTCACGTCATGACATATCCAATCTCATTTCTGTGATGAGACGATATATTTCTCAGCAATTATGCCAGTGCTCTGCCTAGAGTCCAAATATAATTAAGACAGAGATAACAGGGGCACATCATGACATATCATTCGTCACTTGATTTGATGACGTGACATATTTCTTCGTGCAAAAATATCATTGCTCTGTCAAATTGATTTCCAAGAATTCCAACTCATCAAGATGTTTAGAAACAATACTAAGCTCTAGAGTATCACCAAAATTATCATGACGTTTGGATTTTCAGATTTCAGGATAGTCATGCAAAGCACAATATGCAATCTCTAGTTAAGGTCCATTAAAACCACAGAACATAGATGATTTCAGAATAAATATTTTTGAACTTCAAGGAAATCATTAAGTCTGAACCATTTTCATTGGATGGACAATAATCAGGGCATATAATAGAAAGCTCTTACGCCGTAGTTTTGTCGGTCTCATGATCTCAAATCAGACTGTAAGCCATTGAAGTTCAGATTGCAAGAGATTAAGAAAAGCAACAAGACTCCCCCTAAGGATATGCAATGAATGCACTCAAGGAGTTATGTTTGCAATCAAGTGGAATGACGAATGTCAAGGAGAGGTTGACTAGAACCATGTAGGGGTTGACCTGATCAAACATGAATTTGACAGACATGAAATGCATGACCCAACACATGGTTGTACACTTATTAAATGCAACAGAATGAAGATGAAACATATGCATGAATGCTTCAAAAAGACAACTCCCCCTTACTATATGGCCTATATGTGATAGTGGCACATGATACTTGGCGGAGGTGAAACCTCACGCATATTGAGTGCTTCTAGACAAGCATAACCTTCCTTTCTATACATCAACATTTAATATACCATGGCCATGCAAGTATGATGCTACACAAACCATGCAAGGCATCGTGAACATGAATTCAACTTTATTTTGTATTATGACTACATGCAATGCTACACCATATGCAAAATGACACAATTACATATAAACAATGCATGGACACCAATCTGCAAAAACACACAACTAAATTGAACAAGATTATCATTTCAATTTTTATTTGCCTGAGGTCGGCAAAGACCAAGCTCCCTCCTGAGTGTAGAAAACCTGTCATTACACAAGGGCTTGGTGAAAATATCAGCAATTTGATTTAGAGTATCAACAAAATGTAGTTCAAATTTTTTCTTAACGATCTCATCTCTAATGAAGTGATGCCTAATCTCAATATGCTTAGTCCTGGAGTGATGGATTAGATTTTTTGCAAGGTTGATAGCACTAGTGTTATCACACAGAATTGGGACACAACCAAGATCCACTAAGTAGTCTTGGAGTTGGTGTTTAATCCATAACACTTGGGTGCCACAGCTCCCCGCAGCAACATATTCTGCCTCTGCGGTTGAGAGGGCAACCGAGTGTTGTTTCTTGGAGGCCCAAGAAACTAAACACTCACCCAGAAACTGGCAGTAGCCACTAGTACTTTTACGATCTAGCTTGCATACTGCATAGTCCGCATCAGAATAAGATATAAGAGATAAATCACATGATGACGGATACCACAATCCTAAATCTTGAGTGCCGGCAAGATATCTAAGGATACGTTTGACGACAGTCAAGTGGGATTCTCTAGAACTAACTTAAAATCTAGCACAAAGGCATACACTAAACTAGATATCTGGTCGGGATGTAGTCAAGTAAAGCAAAGAGCCGATCATACCTCTATAGATCTTTGCATCCACTAATTTACCATTTTCATCCAAATCCAGTGATGTTGTGGTGCTCATAGGAGTTACAATTATTTTACTATTTGTCATGTCAAATCTTTTCAGCAGCTCCTTGATGTATTTGGCTTGACTTATGAAGCACCCATCTTGTCCTTGGTTGACCTGCAAACCAAGAAAGAATTAGAGTTCTCCCATTAGGCTCATCTCAAATTCGCTAGTCATGAGGTTAGCAAATTCCTCACACATATCAGATTTAGTAGAACCAAACATAATATCATCAACATAAATTTGAAAAATCAAGATGTTCTTACCTTACTTCTTGGTGAAAAGTGTTTGGTCTACCTTACCTCGTGTGTACTCTTTTTCAATGACGAATGAGCTTAGTCTCTCATACCAAGCTCTTGGTGCTTGCTTAAGTCCATAAAGCGTCCTGTCTAGCTTGTATACAAAATCTGCATGGTTAGTGTTCTCAAAGCCAGGGGGCTGCTCAACATAGACTTCTTCTTTGATCAAGCCATTCAAGAAAGTACTTTTCACATCCATTTGGTATAGCTTTATTCTAAGGGAGCATGCAAAGGTAAGTAAAGTTCTAATGGCTTCGAGTCTAGCAACTGAGGCATAAGATTCATCAAAGTCTACCCCAAACTCTTGATTATATCCTTGAGCCACCAATCTAACATTGTTTCTTATTATCTTGCCATCCTCACTTAGTTTGTTCCTAAAAACCCATTTAGTGCCTATGACAGATTGTGATGAAGGTCTAGGAACAAGATGCCAAAGTTTATTTCTTTCAAACTGGTTTAACTCATCTTGCATTGAATTTATCCAGTTTTCATCCTTTAATGCCTCATCAACATTCTTGGGTTCAAACTGGGAGACAAGAGCAAGTTGATCTAATTCTTCCACAATTCTAAAATGTGACCTTGTTCTAGGTGGGTCATTCAAGCTACCAATGACATTTTCTAAAGGATGATCTTTAAGAATTCTAATATTTGTAGAATCATTACCTTCTCTTGGAGCTTGATCCCTTGCATTGTTTGATTCAGCTCGGTCACCATCTTCTTTTGTTTCTTCTTGTGGAGAATCACTCTTATCCTTCATGCTTAGGAATTCCCCATCTTCATCGTTTTACCTGCAAGAGTTATCATTGTTAGAATCATCATGATATTCATCAAAGGAAACATGTGGTGATTCTTCCACAGTTTGACTCTTAATGTTATAAATTCTATAAGCCCTAGATCTACTAGAATATCCAAGAAATATACCTTCATCGCTCTTGGGCTCGAATTTATCTAAGTCTCTTTTGTCATTGTTGTGGATGAAGCATTTTGACCCAAACACTTTCATATGTGAGAGAGAGGGTTTTTTACCTTTCAGTAACTCATAAGGAGTCTTTTTGGTGTGTGGCCTTACCATAGAGCGGTTGATAATATAACATGCCGAGTTTACCGCCTCAGCCCAAAATTTCCTTGGGAGTTGCCGTTCGGCAAGCATTCTTCTTGCCATCTCTATAAGTGTTCGGTTCCTCCTTTCAACTACACCGTTTTGCTCTGGAGTTCTTGGTGAAGAAAATCGATGTGAAATGCCTTCAGCCCTGCAAAGATTATAGAAGCCAGTATTTTCAAATTCACCACCATGATCAGATTGAATCTTGGAAATTTTAACTCATCGTCCTGCTTTATCTTCATGTAGAGTGCCTGAAACTTATCAAAAACATCCTTTTTATGTGTGAGAAAGAAAACCCATGTGAACCTAGAAAAGTCATCCACTAAGACGTATCCATATTTTTTACCACTTAAGCTAGCAGTTCTAGTTGAACCAAACAAGTCCATATGAATTAGCTCGAGTGGTTTGGATGATGTATTTTCAGATCTTCCCTTGAAGGATTTTCTTGTTTGTTTGCCTAGGGCACATGCATCACACAATTTGTTTTCTTGTTTAAAAGATAGTTCAGGCAGACCTTTCACCATTGAATGCTTCAAGAGTTTATGTAAGACATTGTAGCTAGCATGTCCTAGTCTACGATTGCATATCCATACAAGCTCAGATTTTGGTGCAGCAAGACAAAGGTTTAAATGAGCAGGATCATCTAAGTCAATAATGTAAACATTGTTGACTCTCATACAAGAAAATTTTACCTTGTCAGATTTTGGTTCAAGAATTCTGTATTCATGAGAGTCAAACAACACTTTGTGACCCTTATCACACAATTGACTTATACTAAGCAGGTTGTATTTAAAAACTTCAACTAGCAGCACGTTACAAATGGAGTTGGAGAGATTCTTACCTACATTACATGTTCCAATGATTTTTCCCTTGTTGTTCCCTCCAAATGTGACGTATCCTCCTTCCTTTTCCTCCAAGAGATAAAATTTTGATTTATCTCCAGTCATGTGTCTTGAACTGCCACTATCAAGGTACCACCTGTTATGCATGGTTGCAAGACATTCCTGCACAAGTAATTAAGCAATGGTGTTTGGAACCCAACCAAATTTGGGTCCCATCAAACTTTTCAAATTTTCAAAACATGAAACCATTTCTTTTAGAATCCAAACCTTCTTAACATTCATGTTTTATTTGGTAGGGATTTGATTTTTCTTTTCAATCTTGACATTCATTTTCTATTTGGAGGCTCTTGGTTGGAGTTTGTGGAAGTTTGATGAAGTTTGCTTCTTAAGCCATTGAGGCGGTTGGTTGGTTTTGGGTTGAAAGTGATTGTTTTGCCACCTATGAGATTGATGCATACAGAAATCACAATTACCCCAAAAATATGGTGGTGTCAACCTATGGCAGTGTCGACCTGTGTGAAATTATTTGGCGGTATGAATGTTTGATGGCCAATGTGGTGTCGACCTGCGTTGTGGGGAAGGTTGACTTTTCTTAGGCTTTTGAGCAATCTTTTTTGGGATTTCAGTGGCTTCTTCTTCAACCTTTTCTTTTCCTTTCTTCTTTTGTTTTTGCTGGTTTTGTGTGGGAGTTGTGTTTGAGGTGGAAGCTTCGGAAGATGAAATAAATGTGACAGTTTTAAACCCAATTGGCCTTTTATTTGTAGGTTCAAAACCTAACCCTTCCTTGTTAGAGTTCATTCTAGTATCTAGCAATACATCTAGGTTTTTTTTTCATCCACAAATTTTTCTAAAGATTGTTGTTTGTCCTTTAACTCTTTTTGTAGGTTTTTAATGTTTTGCAACAGTTGAGTGTTGACATGTTTGACAGCTTCATACTTCTCATTGCTTAATTTGCTATCCTTTTCATAGGTTTGCATTTTGAGTTTAATGCTGTCAATTTCATTCCTTAAGTCCTCATTTTCAGTTTCCAAGTTAGCCATTTCTTTTCTTCCCTCTTCCAAATCCTCAATCATTTTCTTAAGATCTTCAATTTCAGTTTCAAGTAGATCATTCTTATCATTCAGATCATGATCATGCACAAACAAGTTAATTTTTTTTAAATGATTTATTCTCCTTTTTGTGCATGTCATATTTTTCCATGAGTTGTATATAATCTTCAAATGGAGAATTTACCTCAGTTTCTTCGTCACCTTTGGCCATGAGGCAGAGATCTTCTTTTTCTTTGTCTGAGGAGCTAGTTCCGTCATCACTTTCCTCTTCATCACTCCATATGGACACCTTGGCCTTGTTCTTCTTGTTGCCCTTCCATTTGTCGGCTTTTTTGAATATGTCAGGACAATCATTCTTGAAATGTCCTGGTTTATTACAAGAATAGTAAATGATTTTATCAGATTTCTTAGAGTTTTCAGAATTAGATTTGAAACCATTTCTTACCTTTGACCTTCCTCTCATGAAGCTTTTACCTTCCTTTCTCATGAATTTTCTGAACTTACGTGTGAGCATGGCTACGTCATCCTCATCTCGCTCACTTGCCGAATCCTCACCTTCATCAAAAGAGCCTTGACCGCTGGGTCCTGTTTTAAGAGCTAGGGGCTTTTTCTTAGGCACCTCAGCCTCTTTGTTCTTAAGCTTGATCTCATAGGTCATTAATGACCCAATGAGTTCATCTACCTTGGTAGTTGCGAGATCTCTCGATTCTTCAACCACGGTAGCCTTTGTGTGCCATGCGGGAGTCAATGATCTGAGAATCTTTCTCACAATTTCTTGTTCTGAGTATTTCTTTCCCAAATCAGTTAGACTATTAGTAAGCACAGTTAACCGAGCATACATATTTTGAATTGACTCATCAGGCTTCATGCGGAACATTTCATATTCAGAAACTAAAATGTTGGCTTTTTTTCTCGTACCTGAGAGGTTCCTTCGTAGATTACCTCTAACTTATCCCACATTAGTTTTACAGATGCGCAGGTAGCCACTCTTGAGAATTCAATTGGATCGAGTGAGCATTGCATGATGTGTTTGGCACTCCAGTTGACAGTGGATTGTCTTATTTGTTCTTTGGTCCACAAATCCTCATTATCCGTAAGCTCATACGGACCTTTGCTGATCACTTGCCAAAGTTCGTAGTCTTGGGCGCGAATGAACACCTGCATGCGATGTTTCCAATAAGGATAAGTAGTTCCAGTAAAGTAAGGAGGTCTATTAACAGAATGTCCTTCTGGTAAAAAACCTTTGGATGCTAATCCATCATTTCCCTCAAGGTCGTTGGACCCCATAATGAGATATTAGGCTCTGATACCACTTGTTGAGTAGTGGATAGCGGATCTAGAGGGGAGGGGTGAATAAATCTGCCCCTCTTTTCGCAATGCAACCCTCTTTAAAGCTAGATGATGATAATAGCAACGGAATATAACTAGCTTAACGAAGGACACAAATGATTTTCTTAGCAAGATGATTACGTAATATAGATATTGAACCTAAGCATGCATCTAACACAAAGTAATCGCACAAGCGAACCATAACACACAAGATTTTAAGGTGGTTCGGACAAAATTCCCAGTCCTACGTCCACCCCTCACCAAATCCGGTGAGGCTCCACTAGTGCCACGCACTGAACTGTAAATCAGAAAGACCTCCGATTGCCTTCCTACTAACCACAGGTAGGGACGTCAACACCGCAGATTGGACAACTTCTGATTGCCTTCCTACTAACCACCGGTAGGGACGATCTTCAGTTTCAAATGATTGAAAGAAATGGAAAGAGAACAAATATGAAAACACTCAAACAAGATATAGAATATGCTCAAAGAGAAAACATCTTGTCTGAGATTGCTGGAGCTTGAATCTGATTCTTCAATAGTATCTTCTTCCTTGTGAAATGATCTTCCATGGATCACCTTGAGTTGATGAAGAAGATAAAGGATGCAGATTTGATCTCCCTTGAAAACCTTGTGAAATCAGCTTCCTTGGATCACCTTGATAGCCTTGCTTGCTTCTGCACTTCTCTTGGAGGTTGATGGCTTCAAAAACAAGCTTGAATCACCTAGGATGCATGAAGAACTACAGCCCGAAGCACTGTTCACGGAGGTGCTATAGTACCCACGAATCACCTCCTCTAGCCTCCCTTGATCTCTCTTGTCCCAATTGAAGCCCTTAGGGTTTCTAACCCCTCATGTGTTGGTTTTATAGACTTTGAATGGTCCTTGGACATCCCCCAGACCAGATCCACAATCTATGGGGGATTGGGTGACTTTGGGGTTAAACAAATGGGTAGAAAGACCTCTCCTCGAGCTTGAAACAAAAGTCAACAAAAGGAGGCCTTGGGGCTGGCGGTCGACCGGAAGGCATGGGGCGGTCGACCGAAATTTTACAGTCGGTTGATTTTTCATCTCTGGCAAAACCGATCGACCAGACACCTAGGGGTTGTCGACCGAAACCTGTAAAAACTGGAGTTTCTCGTTTCTGGAAGAACTGGTCGACCGGCCACTACCCACTGGTCGATCGGAACCTGTAAATTCTGAAGCTCTTCGTCTCTGGAAAATATGGTCGACCGGCCAAGGTGTGTTGGTCGACCGGAAAGACCTATACCTGTAAAAATGAAGTGTTAGCCCAAAGAAACATGTCCATAAGTCAAGATACTCATGTCCTTATCAATTCCATGCATTTTTGGGTTTGGTTTATGCATTAGATCATTTGAGCATTTCTAAATTTGGTTCTGGGGGCTCCGCCCCCGGAAACCTCCGTTCGCTCATTCAGTGTTTTCCCCTATTTTTTAAGTAAGTCCGATGACGAGACTCAATTGGATGGGGAAGGTCAAGAGTGAAGAGACTAGAGCTACATCCATCTATCCAAGCGTCGTCTAGACTTGTCTTTCCATTTCCTTGAGTCATTCCTTGTACTTTTATTTTTATTGAGTCTTAGTATTCCTTTCAAGATGAATTGTAATAGTAATACTTTGAGGTTATAATTGAATTAAAGGATTGGGTTAAATTTACTTTTGCGCACTCTGTCTGGGTGTTGAATACACTAACGCTCTGATTGACATGATCGATATAAACTCGTCACGCACTCCGGGTTCCTTCCGCGCTCGGGGCGTGACACCCTTGGGGTGTGCCAGTCCTATTCGTTAGAAAGAAGGATGGATCTCTCAGGCTATGTATCAATTACCGGCGACTAAATCAACTCACAATCAAGAACAAATATCCATTGCCGTGTATCGACGAGCTATTTGATCAAATTTCTGGAGCAGAATATTTTCTCAAGATAGACCTCAGGTCGGGTTACCATTAGCTAAGTGACGGGATCGTCAAGGAACGCTGACAACTATCATATTATATTAACTATTTCTAAGTGTTTATGTTATTGGGTCCCATGAGTGGGCCTAATGGGTCATGTTTTCTTTTTATATAGGAAATATATATAAGTATCTTTTTTATGTAATGATTCCCCACCCCCACCGTAGGAACCCATGACCCATTGGATTCCTAAGTGTCATTTCCCTTCCCCATGTCCCATGGGTTCTCAAGGTGTCTCTTCCCCTTCCCAACCCTTTCCCTATTTAAACACCATGTACTCACGTTGGAGATGAATATAATGAGAATAAATGATGTGTTAACTAAGGTTATGTTTTCTCTAATGTTTGGAACCCACGGGTGTGATGATCACAACCCACGTCCAACCCCGCCATGGAGGAAGACCCGCAGCTCCGGGTGCACCGTTCCTGGGATGGGAACGGGCGAGAAGCCCCATCTGAAGCCTCAGTCGACCTCCCTCGACGTCCACCACCGCTGCCGTCCTTCACCGCCACCATCGCCGTCTCTGACATCAACCGCCGCCACGACCACCGCCAAGGCAGAGGAGGAGTACGGCCCTGAGATGGGGGTGGGTGAGAAGCCCCAAGCAAGCTTTTCCTCCTCCTTAGTTCGCTCCACCACCTCCGCCACCGCTCACCACCATTCTCATCTCCCTCCAACCAGCTCCGTTCTTCCCCTTCTATACCCTTATTAGCAATATAAATATCCTATACAACTCCTTCCACGTAGTTCACCCTCTGCCCTCCTTCACAGCTATTCCTGAAGTCCCCAGCCCACTCCCTCCATCGTCATGCACCCGAATCATCACCACCATCGCTGCCCCCACTCCCCCCCCCTTGCTACAGCCAGAAGCTATCCAGACTCATGAAACCTGCCCATACACCTTCACCACGTCCCTTCCCTCTCCTCTTCTATAGTAACTCCAATCCTCACCACCTCGGCCACCACAGCCCAAGCACTCAGAAAAATAGAGCACCGTTTTCTCCATCTGTCATGTCACTGTCGGCCACAAAAGACCAAAAAAAATGGCCCTTTTACAGAAGAGTTATCCGCTAACTTTCTATTTGTTTCAATATCATTATGGAGCAGCATGACCCTCTAGATTATCTTGTAGACTCATGTGCCGCAACTCTGTTTCTATGTTCCTTTTTTATCAGTCTTGACATCAGTCAACTTCTTTCCCCTTAGCAATGCCCATTCTGAAGCATGCCCCACCCATGTTGAAGAAATGAAATCAACAAAGGAATACATGCATGAAGTTACTTGTCATTCATTTAGAAATGGTACTTCACTTGCACAGCAGCCGCAAGATGTCCCACAAATAGCAGTAGTTAGTTTGAGTTCTGATACCATTCCTGATGACGCTCATCTTATATTTCTCAGTGCACTGAAAAATGAGAGATCCAAGAGTGTGCCCACCAATTGTTTGTTGAGTAGTGGATAGCAGATCTAGAGGGGTGGGGTGAATAGATCTGTCCCTCTTTTCGTAATGCAACCCTCTTTAAAGCTAGATGATGATAATAGCAGCGGAATATAACTAGCTTAACGAAGGACACAAATGATTTACTTAGCAAGATGATTATGTAATATAGATATTGAACCTAAGCATGCATCTAACACAAAACAATCGCACAAGCAAACCACAACACATGAGATTTTAAGGTGGTTCGGACTGAATCCCCAGTCCTACGTCCACCCCTCACCAAATCCGGTGAGGCTCCACTAGTGCCACGCACTGAACCGTAAATCAGAAAGACCTCCGATTGCCTTCCTACTAACCACAGGTAGGGACGTCAACACCGCAGATCGGACAACTTCCGATTGCCTTCCTACTAACCACTGGTAGGGACGATCTTTAGTTTCAAATGATTGAATGAAATGGAAAGAGAACAAATATGAAAACACTCAAACAAGATATAGAATATGCTCGAAGAGAAAAGAACTTGTCTGAGATTGCTGGAGCTTGAATCTGATTCTTCAATGGTTTCTTCTTCCTTGTGAAATGATCTTCCTTGGATCACCTTGAGTTGATGAAGAAGATAAATGATGCAGATTTGATCTCCCTTGAAAACCTTGTGAAATCAGCTTCCTTGGATCACCTTGATAGCCGTACTTGCTTCTGCACTTCTCTTGGAGGTTGATGGCTTAAAAAATAAGCTTGAATCACCTTGGATGGATGAAGAACTCCAGCCCGAAGCACTGTTCATGGAGGTGCTACAGTACCCGCGAAGCACCTCCTCTAGCTTCCCTTGATCTCTCTTGTTCCAATTGAAGCCCTTAGGGTTTCTAACCCCTCATGTGTTGGTTTTATAGACTTTGAATGGTCCTTGGACATCCCCCAGACCAGATCCACAATCCTTGGGGGATTGGGTGACTTTGGGGTTAAACAAATGGGTAGAAAGACGTCTCCTCAAGCTTGAAACAAAAGTCAACAAAAGGGGGCCTCGAGGCTGGTGGTCGACCGGAAGGCATAGGGCAGTCCACCAGAATTTTACAGTCGGTTGATTTTTCATCTCTGGCAAAATCGGTCGACCGGACACCTAGGGGCGGTCGACCGAAACCTGTAAAAACTGGAGTTTCTCGTTTCTGGAAGAACTGGTCGACCGGCCACTACCCACTGGTCGATCAGAACTTGTAAATTCTGAAGTTCTTCGTCTCTGGAAAATCTGGTCGACCGGCCAAGGTGTGTTGGTCGACCGGAAAGACCTATACTTAAAAAATGAAGTGTAAGCCCAAAGAAACATGTCCATAAGTCAAGATACTCATGTCCTTATCAATTCCATGCATTTTTGGGTTTGGTTTATGCATTAGATCATTTGAGCATTTCTAAATTTGGTTCTGGGGGCTCTGCCCCCGGAAACCTCCGTTCGCTCATTCAGTGTTTTCCCCTATTTTTCAGGTAAGTCCGATGACAAGACTCAATCGGATGGGGAAGGTCAAGAGTGAAGAGACTAGAGCTACATCCATCTATCCAAGCGTCGTCTAGACTTGTCTTTCCGTTTCCTTGAGTCATTCATTGTACTTTTATTTTTATTGAGTCTTAGTATTCCTTTCAAGATGAATTGTAATAGTAATACTTTGAGGTTATAATTGAATTAAAGGATTGGGTTAAATTTACTTTTGCGCACTCTGTCTTGGTGTTGAATACACTAACGCTCTGATTGACATGATCGATATAAACTCGTCACGCACTCCGGGTTCCTTCCGCGCTCGGGGCGTGACACCCTTGGGGTGCGCCAGTCCTATTCGTTAGAAAGAAGGATGGATCTCTCATGCTATGTATCAATTACCGGCGACTAACTCAACTCACAATCAAGAACAAATATCCGTTGCCGTGTATCGACGAGCTATTTGATCAAATTTCTAGAGCAGAATATTTCTTCAAGATAGACCTCAGGTCGGGTTACCATTAGCTAAGTGACGGGATCGTCAAGGAACGCTGACAACTATCATATTATATTAACTATTTCTAAGTGTTTATGTTATTGGGTCACATGAGTGGGCCTAATGGGTCATGTTTTCTTTTTATATAGGAAATATATATAAATATCCCTTTTATGTAATGATTCCCCACCCCCACCGTAGGAACCCATGACCCATGGGATTCCTAAGTGTCATTTCCCTTCCCAATGTCCCATGGGTTCTCAAGGTGTCTCTTCCCCTTCCCAACCCTTTCCCTATTTAAACACCATGTAACTCACGTTGGAGAAGAATATAATGAGAATAAATGATGTGTTAACTATGGTTATGTTTTCTCTCATGTTTGGAACCCACGGGTGTGATGATCACAACCCACGTCCAACCCCGCCATGGAGGAAGACCGGCAGCTCCGGGTGCACCGTTCCTGGGATGGGAACGGGCGAGAAGCCCCATCTGAAGACTCAGTCGACCTCCCTCGACGTCCACCGCCACTGCCGTCCTTCACCGCCACCATCGCCGTCTCTGACATCAACCGCCGCCACGACCACCGCCAAGGCAGAGGAGGAGTACGGCCCTGAGATGGGGGTGGGTGAGAAGCCCCAACCAAGCTTTTCCTCCTCTTTAGTTCGCTCCACCACCTCTGCCACCGCTCACCACCATTCTCATCTCCCTCCAACCAGCTCTGTTCTTCCCCTTCTATACCCTTATTAGCAATATAAATATCCTATACAACTCCTTCCACGTAGTTCACCTTCTGCCCTCCTTCACAGCTGTTCCTGAAGTCCCCAGCCCACTCCCTCCATCGTCATGCACCCGAACCATCACCACCATCGCTGCCCCCACTCCCCCCCCCCTTGCTACAGCCAGAAGCTATCCAGACTCATGAAACCTGCCCATACACCTTCACCACGTCCCTTCCCTCTCCTCTTCCATAGTAACTCCAATCCCCACCACCTCGGCCACCACAGCCCAAGCACTCAGAAAAATAGAGCACCGTTTTCTCCATCTGTGCCTGTCACTGTTGGCCACGAAAGACCAAAAAAAATGGCCCTTTTACAAAAGAGTTATCCGCTAACTTTCTATTTGTTTCAATATCATTATGGAGCAGCATGACCCTATAGATTATCCCGTTGACTCATGTGCCGCAACTCTGTTTCTATGTCCTTTTTTATCAGTCTTGACATCAGTCAACTTCTTTCCCCTCAGCAATGCCCATTCTAAAGCATGCCCCACCCATGTTGAAGAAATGAAATCAACAAAGGAATACCTGCACGAAGTTAATTGTCATTCATTTAGAAATGGTACTTCACTTGCACAGCAGCCGCAAGATGTCCCACAAATACCAGTAGTTAGTTTGAGTTCTGATACCATTCCTGATGACTCTCATCTTAGATTTCTCAGTGCACTGAAAAATGAGAGATCCAAGAGTGTGCCCACCAATTGTTTGTTGAGTAGTGGATAGCGGATCTAGAGGGGTGGGGTGAATAGATCTGCCCCTCTTTTCGCAATGCAACCCTCTTTAAAGCTAGATGATGATAATAGCAGCGGAATATAACTAGCTTAACGAAGGACACAAATGATTTGCTTAGCAAGATGATTATGTAATATAGATATTGAACCTAAGCATGCATCTAACACAAAGCAATCGCACAAGCAAACCACAACACATGAGATTTTAAGGTGGTTCGGACTGAATCCCCAGTCCTACGTCCACCCCTCACCAAATCCGGTGAGGCTCCACTAGTGCCACGCACTGAACCGCAAATCAGAAAGACCTCTGATTGCCTTCCTACTACCCACAGGTAGGGACGTCAACATCGCGGATCGGACAACTTCCGATTGCCTTCCTACTAACCACTGGTAGGGACGATCTTCAGTTTCAAATGATTGAATGAAATGGAAAGAGAACAAATATGAAAACACTCAAACAAGATATAGAATATGCTCGAAGAGAAAACATCTTGTCTGAGATTGCTGGAGCTTGAATCTGATTCTTCAATGGTATCTTCTTCCTTGTGAAATGATCTTCCTTGGATCACATTGAGTTGATGAAGAAGATAAAGGATGCAGATTTGATCTCCCTTGAAAACCTTATGAAATCAGCTTCCTTGGATCACCTTGATAGCCGTGCCTGCTTCTGCACTTCTCTTGGAGGTTGATGGCTTAAAAAATAAGCTTGACTCACTGTGGATGGATGAAGAACTCTAGCACGAAGCACTGTTCACGGAGGTGCTACAGTACCCGCGAATCACCTCCTCTAGGCTCCCTTGATCTCTCTTGTTCCAATTGAAGCCCTTAGGGTTTCTAACCCCTCATGTGTTGGTTTTGTAGACTTTGAATGGTCCTTGGACATCCCCCAGACCAGATCCACAATCCATGGGGGATTGGGTGACTTTGGGGTTAAACAAATGGGTAGAAAGACCTCTCCTCAAGCTTGAAAGAAAAGTCAACAAAAGGGGGCCTCGGGGCTGGCGGTCGACCGGAAGGCATGGGGCGGTCGACCAGAATTTTACAGTCGGTTGATTTTTCATCTCTGGCAAAATCGGTCGATCGGACACCTAGGGGCGGTCGACCGAAACCTGTAAAAACTGGAGTTTCTTGTTTCTGGAAGAACTGGTCGACCGGCCACTACCCATTGGTCGACCGGAACTTGTAAATTCTGAAGTTCTTCGTCTCTGGAAAATCTGGTCGACCAGCCAAGGTGTGTTGGTCGACCGGAAAGACCTATACCTGCAAAAATGAAGTGTTAGCCCAAAGAAACATGTCCATAAGTCAAGATAATCATGTCCTTATCAATTCCATGCATTTTGGGGTTTGGTTTATGCATTAGATCATTTGAGCATTTCGAAATTTGGTTCCGAGGGCTCCGACCCTAGAAACCCCCGTAAGGGGCGCTGCCCCCCTTGACCCCCGCGACCTGACCGCGTAGGTCGATCCGCGTGCGAGGGCGCAATCATTGAGCTTTCACATTTTCCATCTCCACTCCATTCCTTGTCCATTCATTGGCTTACCTGTCATGAACAAAGCATCACGTATGTCAGTCATATGAGAGTGGAAAATAATAATGTCTTATAGTGTTTAGCCATTATTAGAACCATGAATATCAAATAACTCAAATGACCACAGGGGCACAACATTCTTCCCTTGTGGAGCCTTCAGGTCTTTCCACCTCTCAGGTTGGTCCCATCTAGAGTCTCCAGTGGCACTCAGGAAATGTCCTCAAAGAGCAAGAAAAAAGCAAGGCAAACGTGAATGCAGGAACCCAAGCAATCACGAAGCAGTGGGGTTGCCTGCCACTAAATCTCAGTTGATAAAGCTCTATTCTAAGACCCGAACCTCACGAGGTTATGCTGTAATGAGAAGGGAATTGGTTTGGCGAGCATGTTCCTATTTGCCAACCTTTATGTCTTTTGTGTAATGAACGTGCCTTAGTGTCAGTCAATAGCTTCCGTTATGTGTACTTGTACTTGACAATTGTCGGGAAAAAAAAGGAGTCCCTCTTAAAAAAATAGAAAAAAAGAAAGAAGGTTATAAAAAAATGAGAGGGAAAATATTTTGTGAAAAGATTAAAAAACAATATTTCTAGAAAAAAAAAGGAAAATCACAAGTTTGGAGATTTCTATTTCACGTCAAATGGTATCAGAGCTTAGGGAATCGAGTAGTTCCATCAGATCGCGATCCTGAGCTACGAGGTTCGAGGTCGAACCTCCTCCAAGCGGAGGGGTTTGACGGGATCATCAAGCAACGCAGACAACTATCATATTATATTAACTATTTCTAAGTGTTTATGTTATTGGGTCACATGAGTGGGCCTAATGGGTCATGTTTTTTTTATATAGGAAATAGATATAAATATCCCCTTTATGTAATGATTCCCCACCCCCACCGTAGGAACCCATGACCCATGGGATTCCAAAGTGTCCTTTCCCTTCCCCATCTCCCATGGGTTCTCAAGGTGTCTCTTCCCCTTCCCAACCCTTTCCCTATTTAAACACCATGTAACTCACGTTGGAGAAGAATATAATGAGAATAAATTATGTGTTAGTTGTGGCTATGTTTTCTCTAATGTTTGGAACTCACGGGTGTGATGCCCACAACCCACGTCCAACCCTGCCATGGAGGAAGACCGGTAGCTCCGGGTGCACCGTTCCTGGGATGGGAACGGGCAAGAAGCCCCATCCGAAGCGTCAGTCGACCTCCCTCGACGCCCACCGCCGCTGCCGTCCTTCACCGCCGCCGTCTCCGACATTAACCGCCGCCACGACCACCGCCAAGGTAGAGGAGGAGTACGGCCTTGAGATGGGGGTGGGTGAGAAGCCCCAACCAAGATTTTCCTCCTCCTTAGTTTGCTCCACCACCTCCTCCACCACTCACCACCATTCTCATCTCCTTCCAACCAGCTCCGTTCTTCCCCTTCTATACTCTTATTAGCAATATAAACATCCTATACAAATCCTCCCACGTAGTTCACCCTCTGCCCTCCTTCACAGCTATTCCTGAAGTCCCCAACCCACTCCCTCCATCGTCATGCACCCCAATCATCACCACCATCGCTGCCCCCACTCCCCCCCCTTGCTACAGCCAGAAGCTATCCAGACTCATGAAACCTGCCCATACACCTTCAGCCACGTCCCTTCCCTCTCCTCGGCCACCACAGCCCAAGCACTCAGAAAAATAGAGCACCGTTTTCTCCATCTGTCCCGTCACTGTTGGCCACAAAAGACCAAAAAAAAATAGCCCTTCTACAGAAGAGTTATCGGCTGACATTCTATTTGTTTCAATATCATTATGGAGCAGCATGACCCTCTAGATTATCCCGTAGACTCATGTGCTGCAACTCTATTTCTATGTTTCATTTTTATCAGTCTTGACATCAGTCAACTTCTTTCCCCTCAGAAATGCCCATTCAGAAGCATGCCCCACCCATGTTGAAGAAATGAAATCAACAAAGGAATACCTGCATGAAGTTAATTGTCATTCATTTAGAAATGGTACTTCACTTGCACAGTTGCCGCAAGATGTCCCACAAATAGCAGTAGTTAGTTTGAGTTCTGATACCATTCCTGATGACTCTCATCTTAGATTTCTCAGTGCACTGAAAAATGAGAGATCCAAAAGTGTGCCCACGAATTGTTCCCTTGTGGAGCCTTCAGGTCTTTCCACCTCTCAGGTTGGTCCCATCTGGGGTCTCAAGTGGGACTCAGAAAATGTCCTCAAAGAGCAAGAAAAAAGTAAGGCAAACGTGAATGTAGGGAACCCAAGCAATCACGAAGCGATGGGGTTGCCTTCCACCAAATCTCCAGTTGATAAAGCTCTATTATAAGACCCGAACCTCACGAGGTTATGCTGCAATGAGAAGGGAATTGGTTTGGCGAGCATGTTCCTGTTTGCCAACCTTTATGTCTTTTGTGTAATGAACATGCCTTAGTGTTAGTCAATAGCTTCCCTTATGTGTACTTGTACTTGACAGCTGTCGGGAAGAAAAAAGAGAGTCCCTCTTAAAAAAATAGAAAAAAGGAAAGAAGGTTATAAAAAATGAGAGGGAGAATATTTTGTAAAAGATTAGAAAAACAATATTTCTAGAAAAAAAATGAAAATCACAAGTTTGGAGATTTCTGTTTCACGTCACTAAGGATCAAGGATGAAGATATTTACAAGACTACTTTCCGGAGCAGATATGGACACTACGACTTCATGGTGATGCCGTTCGGGTTAACTAACGCCCCTGCAACATTTATGCAACTTATGAATAATGTCTTCAGGCCGTATCTCGACCGATTTGTGGTCATTTTTATTGATGACATTCTCATTTACTCCAAGACCAAGGAGGAACATGAAGATCATTTAAGAATAGCTTTGCAAACCTTAAGAGAGCACCAACTCTATGCAATGCTCAGCAAGTGCGAGTTCTCGCTAAAGGAGGTATCTTTCCTTGCCATATTATTTTAAAAGAAGGTATCACTGTGGATCCTTCTAAAGTAGAAGCTGTCAAGAACTGGAGCCGACCGATGACTATGTCCGAAGTCAAGAGTTTTATCGGCTTGGCAAGCTATTATAGGCAATTCATCAAAGATTTTTCTAAAATCGTTGTTCCTTTGACTAGGCTTACAAGAAAGGAGAATCCCTTTGTATGGTAAAAGGATTGTGAAGAAAGTTTCTTAACTCTTAAAGATCATTTTGCTACTGCCCCTGTACTGACACTACTTGTCGAAGGTGGTGCCTTTGAAGTCTATACGGATGCATCTGGCATTGGACTTGGATGCATTCTTATGCAAAATGGCAAGGTGATTTACTATGTTTCAATGCAATTGAAGCATCAGAAAGAGAACTATCCCGTGCATGATCTAGAGCTAGCTGCTGTTATTTTCACCTTGAAAATATGGCGACATTATCTTTGTGGGAAAAAGTTCACTATCTTTTCAGACGACAAAAGTCTGAAATATCTTTTTACTCAGAAGGAGTTAAACATGAGGCAACGAAGATGGTTGGAGTATCTCAAGGACTTCGACTTCTCTATCTAATATCACCTAGGCAAAGTAGATGTTGTAGCAGATGCTCTCAACAGAAGACCGATGGCAACTCTAGCAAGTCTCAAGAAAAGGTATGACCTATCTTATCGAGGATTTTGGAGGTTGATACAGATGAAGAAAGGGTATTATTGTCAATATTCGGTCGCAACCTACATTAATTGAAGACTTAGTCAAATTGCAAGAGAATGACCCAGTATTAGTGGAGATTAAAACTGATATTGATCAACGGCCGGAATTTTCCATTTCGATCGATGGAAGGCTATTGTTCAAAGATCGAATCTGTGTGCCAGATCATGCCGACACTAAGAAATTGATCATGGAAGAACTCACAAATCCAAATACTCAATTCACCATGGTGCTACCAAGATGTACCAAGATTTAAAAAGAAATTTTTGGTGGCCCAAAATGAAGAGAGAGATAGCGGATTTGGTATCACGCTGCCTCACTTGTAAGCAAGTTAAGCGGAACATAAAAAACTTGCTGGAAAGCTACATCCCTTAGAAATTCTCGAATGGAAGTGAGAAAGTATAGGGATGGATTTCATCATGGGTTTACCTAAGGCAAGAGGTGGACATGATGGTATATGGGTGATCATAGACCGATTGACTAAATCTGCACACTTTCTACCAATCAAACGTCGATGGTCTGTGGATATTCTAGCAGCATTATACATGAAGGAGATTGTCAAGCTACATGGTGTCCCTGTCACTATTATTTCGGTTCGAGACCCTCGATTCACGTCACAATTCTAGAAGAGTCAACAACGTTCATTAGGGACCCGACTCAACTTTAGCACTACATTCCTTCCACAAACTGATGGTCAGACTGAAAGGACCAATCAGTGATAAAAGATATGCTCAGGGCATGTGTTATCGATTTTGATAGGAGTTGGCACGACAATTTCTCTCTAGTGGAATTCGCCTACAACAATAGTTACCAGGCTAGTATACAAATGGCACCATTCGAGGCATTATATGGAAGATGTTACCACTCACCTATATGCAGGAATGAAGTTGGAGAAAGATAACTTCTCAGTCCTGAAATCATTCGAGATACTACCGAGAAAATAAAGCTCATTCGAGAAAGACTCCATATGGCTTAGGATAGATAGAAATCATATGCTGATAATCGAAGGTGTAACTTGGAGTTTCAAGTAGGAGACCACATGTTCCTTAAAGTTTCTCCAAGTCGAGGTATTCGAAGGTTCGGCATCAAAGGCAACCTCACTCCGAGATATATCGGCCCTTTTGAAATCCTTGAAAGGGTTGGCGAAGTCGTATATCTGATTGCCTTACCTCCTCAACTAGCTGGAGTCCACGATGTATTCCATGTCTCGATGCTCAAAAGGTATGTCTATGATCCATTCCATGTTATAAGTCATGACGACTTGGAGATTCAAAAGGATCTGACGTACGAGCAAAAGTCAATCAAAATCATTGATCAGAAAGTACGTCAACTTCGGAATAAAACTATTCCCATGGTAAAGATCTGGCGGAATAAAGATTTAGACCAAGATGCAACATGAGAGACAGAGGAAGCTATGCCCAAGAGATTCTCGGAATTATTCGATTGTAAGTATACTCTCCCTAAAAACCCATGCAATGAATTTGGGGACCAAATTCTTTTTAAGTGGGGGGGGTGTAGCACCCTAGAACTTTCTAGAATTTTTTGGAATTAAATAAGACTTATTGAGCATTTAAAATGCTTATGGGTTAATTAAATCAATTGAAGAACCCTATAATAAACCAAAGGGTATAGCCCACTTGAATTAGGCCCATAAACCCTATGGCCTTTTGACCCAAGCCCATTACTAGAAACGTAAATTGGGTAATTTACAGATCTAAATAGAATATATATACAAATTAGGGGATAAATATGAGATAATAAGAAAATCTAAATTTTTTTGATTAAACACCAAATGACGGTCTATCGTGAGACTGCCACCTCCTGAAAGTGGTCCCGCCATGACTGCTACTTCCTTCCGATTTTGAGAGTTGAAGAAGCATGGAAAGCTTGGATCTTTGGCGTCCTAGTCCCCATAGATCGAAGTGTGTAGACATGTAAACATGTCTAGGACTCTTGGGGATCGATCTTAACCCCTAATAGGACTCCCAATTCGATCAAATCCTCAGCCCTAACTCAAACCCTATAAATAAAGCCCAGTTTCGACATGCGTGAACCCTTGTTTTGGCTCACGTATTTCAAAGGTAAGGATACATCATCTCAGGTTAGTTCTTTAGAAGTTTTTACTCTCTTTAGTTATATCTAACTCCCCTCGAAATCTCGTGTTAGGAGTTCACACCGTTGGAAAGTTAGAAGGCCCCAAAGTTGCTATTTTGCTGTAGAACGTGCAGAAATAGTGGCTCCGTCCGAGGAAGAACGTAAGATTAGAAGCCCAAATCAAGGTAATCTCATGTCCATCATTTATAAGAAGTTATTCTCCTTTATATTATCTACCTACCCTCTAACTTTCAAGAATTTAGGTCAAGAGGGTGAAGAGTTAGAAAGTCACGAAGTCTGACGCAGGACGCGTTAGAGCTTGCATCGACTTTTAGTCAAAAATTTGAAGTCTAGGGATCGAATCGAAGGTAGGTTGTACCACCCATAATTTTCCTAGAAATTATTCAAAAAATTTCTAGAATAAACATAATTATTAAGCATTTAAAAAGGATTAATGGACTATTAAAAAGAATTAAGGATTAACTAAATCTATTTAAAGGCCCTATATTAACCCAAAGGGTTAAGCCCAACTCAAATAGGCCCAAAGACCCAATTCTAAGACCTTTAAACCCAAGCCCATTACTAGAAACATAATTAGGATAATTTACAGAATTAAATTGTATAAATAGGTTGATAAAAAGGATAAAAGAGAGATATTAAAAAAATCAAAAATTTTCAGAATCTAAACGCGGTCTATCGCGAGACCGCCTTCTCACAATAGCGGTCTCGAGATGACCGCTACTATGTTCCGTGATCGCAAGTTGTGGAAGCGTGAAAAAATGAGATTTTTCCCATTCTAATCCCTATGGTTCGATGCTATATGGCATGAAAACCTATCTAGGACTCTTGGGGATCGACCTTAACCCCAAATAGGACTCCCAACTCGATCAATTCCTCAAACCCTAACTCAAACCCTATAAATAGGTCTCAGGTTCGACCTGCGCGAACGCTTATTTTGGAGCCCGTAGTTCGACTGTAAGGAGACATTATTTCAGGTTGGTTATTTAGAACGTTATGTTCCTTTTAGTATTAACTAACATCCCTCCGAATTTCATGGTAGGAGATCAAGTATCCAGGAAGTCAGAAGCCCCAGAAGTTACTGTTTCGGTGCAGTCTACGCAGGAAACCGTGCGTCCGTCTAGAGAAGAGGAGGATATTAGAAACCCTAAACGAGGTATTTTCAAGTCAAGTCTTTAGAACTTTTTGTTCCCTTTCGTGTCTTCTACCTACCCTCCAAATTTCATGGATTTAGGGCAAGTGGTTGAGGAGAACGTGGGATAGGAAGTTGTTGGTTTAGTACAAGACGTGCAAAAACTAGGGCATCCTTCCAGTCCAAAATTCAAAGATTAAAGCCTGTTACCAAGGTAGGTTATCTCATGAAAAGGTTAAATTAACGTGTTAGGAACAAAAGCCCTCTAGTTTCATATCGTTTCATGCTTTCTACTATTCGTATTTCATGTTTTAATACTACTATGCATCTAAGTCATTTCTACATGCATGATTCTTACCCTTAATGATAAAGATGATAATCTTGATTCAATTTATGAAATCTCTGCATCTCCATGCATTACTTTTCTTCTATCATGACTTACCTTCATGTTTACGAAAGTTTTTATGTATTGCTTGCCCTAGAATAGGCCTTAACGGCACTTTTTGACCATTCTGGCTGGCAGGCTTAAAACGGTCTCCTCAAGATCGCCAAATGTCTTTTAGCGGTCCTCGATAGACCGCGTCTGGATAGAAACGGTCCTATAGATACCGCTACTATGTTTCAATTTCTTGCACTTTGTTAACTCCAAACACATTGCAGATTGACCCTATTATACATATGTTAAACTTAAGTTAGTAGGTCTCATTCCTAGTTATGACTGTACAATTAGGAACTTTATTATATTGTACATCAAACATGCTAAGTTTCATGTCTTTCATGCTCTAAATACCTATTTTAAACTTATGCTATTTTCATGCCAAAACTCATATAGTTTGTATTAAAGTTATTTCTACATGTTTTATGGACTTGTGTTATAGATGCTTTGATCGCTATTTTATCATGATCTTACTGTTATCTTTTGAGTCTTTTCTTAAGTACATGGCACATATTCTGGTACGATGTCATTAGTTACACTTTGCACTCATAGGCACACAATCTTAGACTTGTGATCCTCTCCGTTAGATATTCCTTCTACCGGACTAGGTGATCTTGTTTCAAGGCCTCCATAAGTCTCCGCGAGCCTGGGATTCTCACTAAGACGCCGAGCTGGTTGTACCCTCAAAGCCCATTGATCTAGAGAGCACTCAAACTTATCGATGTTTTCTGCAGCCAGGATAATAGCGGTTCTCAGACGACCTATCAAGTAGAAGTTCTAGAATGACCGCGTCTGTCCAGATTTGACCACTGCGTCGACTCTTTTCTCTCTGGCGTCGACTCTGTCACAGAAACGGTCTTGGCATGACCGCCTCTTAAAGAAACGGCCCCGATATGACCGTTTTATGTCTAAGTATTGATTAACCCGGGGTTTGACCCAAGGGTTAATTTTCCTATGGTCTTAGATGGTCTATTTATAATCTAGAACCTAACACCTTGTTCAATAAGCTATCTAATGAATTATTAAAGTTAAGGATATGATGTTATGCTGTCGAATTCTTTCCGTGGCATGACCTTGTTATTAATTCATCCTTGAATTCTCATGTTCATAATTGGTGCATTCTACCTTGATATTGATTATCATGAGCTTATTGTTGAATTGAATATTACTAGCCCAACTTTATTGATATTTCTCATGGAAGTAGCTTGATTTATAACGTGAAGATGCAGATCGGGCACCGATTGTGTCTAAGGGCTCCATACTAGTGTTGTACTCCTATGATTTTGATAATGTCATACACTGTAAGTCAATCATGATTGTCTATCTTAATACATTCTTCTTTTATACATTCTTCCTATACTGCACTCTCTGATTTTACTCTGAGTCGACTTTTGGTGGTAAGGTCCATGCTCACTTAGTTCATTCTATATTGAGTCCGTGCATATGCTGCATTTCAACTTAATAGGGTATGTGCATGCATTCATCAAGTCGGTGCAACCTTCGTTGCTGCACGCGACTAAGTCGCTACAATGTCTGTACATGCATTAGTCAAGTCGGTGCAACAATCGTTGTTGCACGCACTCAAGTCGGTGCAACTCTCGCATCGGGCAAATAAAGTCTGTGCACACTTCTTGGTAAGTCCGTGCATAAGTGGTCTATGGGTCTCATGTCTGTGCATGATTGAAGAATGCTGATTCTATGTCTGTGCAAGTCTCGCATTGTTTTTACGCATATTGAGTCAGTGCAGGTTTTGTTATGTGCTAACCAAGTCTGTGCAGCTTTTGTTGTTGTGAGCATTTAAGTCAGTGCATATCTGTCATGGCCTACATCAACTAAGGTCGATGCTAGCTTGTAGAAGTCGATGCACTTTCACCGTAGCATGGATATCCCATGTCAGTGCATTCTTTACCCGCATACACACATAAGGTCGGTGCATTATCGCCCTATGAACAAACCAAGTCGGTGCATCGTTTTGTCTTATGGAATAATGTTTGTGCATACTTTCTCATATGCGCACCAAAGTCTGTGCAATCTTTGCATCAGGGTACTTGAAGTTGGTGCAGTTTCTATCTCGATGCATATTACAGTCGATGCACTTACTACCTTATACACATTGGTCTGTGCGTATATGGTTCTAGGTTGCACATAGTTTATGCATACCTTGCAAAACTCTATTCATGGTCTGAGCATATGTTGCTATACGGTCTGTGCATGCTTACACGTTAGACTATAAGGCCTATGCTAATATTCCCATATGCCTGCCAGGTTTGCTACCTGGTCGAGCACTTGTTCAGTGAACCCAAAACCTGTGAGCGTACTCCACTTGGAAATCAATGTACCAGGTTTAAGGGCTCGTGATCTGAGGCAAGGAACATAAAGGATGATTCTGCCACGTGGACTGCTACAGCTCCATGGTTCTGACATGTGGAATCAAAAACGGATCAGATCTGCATGAAGAACTGGGCGGGAATCGTGCTAACCACGCGCTATCATCTGGCTATATAAAGGAGGTTGAAGACTGCAAGCAAAAGCTGCTGAAGACTGACAAAGAGAGAGCATCTGAAGCCACTGCGTGTGCCAAAATTTCCCTATTCGAGAGAAGAGCATGCCTAGAAACGGAAGTGTTTGAGTGATCATTTTTTATTTGAGCTTGAAAGTCTGCTTCTCTGGAAGCAACATTACTGTTGTTTTTGAGCGACTGTCTCCTTTTGTTTTTCATTTTCGAATTGTTTCATTCATCCCTTCCATACTGGTTTTGTTACCCTCTAAGTCTTTTTAGAGGAAGGGAGAAGTTCTCTATTTTCCCTCCATCGTGTTTGAAGGAAGAGAGGATTGATCCTCTTGTTCATGAGTTGCTGGGTGCAATTCATAGGGTTCCCTTTGTGGTGTGCAAAGGAAGGGAGGTTGGTCCTCCAGGGGTTCTTCCAGTCATAGGAAGATCGGGGAGGTTATTCCTCGGGGCAAGCTGTACGGCAACAGGTGTTGCAGACTGTGTCTGCGGTTTCAGATTTGCTTAGTGCAAGGAAGCTTTACTCCAGAGGAATAAGGGGTGGACGTAGATTACAGATCGCAATAGAACCACCTTAAAAATCTTCTATCCCTTTGGTGTGGTTTGATTTTTGTCTGTTATACTATTTTCAGCTCGCCAGGTGTTTGATCTTTGCACTACTTAGTTCCTGGTCACATTGAGCATCTGTCTTTCTGGTTGATACGTGGCTAGATTTGAGGAGGTCCCCTACTGTGTTTTTGAATTTTCTAGTCTGTCTTCGAATTAGATTAAATTTGGGAGTGATCTATTCATCCCCCCCTTCTAGCTCACCTACCGTGTGAACTATTACTTGGTATCAGAGCGGGTTACCCATCATGTGGTGCAACGGACAGGGTAATTCTGGATCTAATGGTCCTCGAAGCTTCATGGCTGAGGGTCATTTTATTAGTCACCCTCCTTTCTTTGATGGTAATAACTATTTTTACTAGAAAAATAGGATGGAGGTGTTTATGAGAGCTCAGAGCCACAAGCTCTGGAGAGTGATCACCATAGGGCCATATGACCTTCCACCAAATGAAGATGCGTGGATGGAAGATCACGTCAAACTTTCAACCATCAACTGGTCGGCCCTGAACATCATTCAATGCGTGGTTCATCCTGATGAATACGCTCAGATTTCAGGTTGCAAAACAGCCAAGAAGATGTGGGATGAATTATAGCTAATCTACGAAGGTACCTCCCAAGTGAAGGCCACTAAGGTAAATATGCTCACCTTTGAATATGAATTGTTCAAAATGAAATCTGAGGAGACTATCACTGAAATGTATGCCAGGTTGTCATTGATCACTAACAATCTTAATGGGCTTGGGAAACAAGTTTATGAAGGGAACATTGTCAGGAAAATTCTTAGGTCACTATCCCCCGCTTGGCACACTAAGGCCATAGTGATAGAGGAGTCTAGGGATCTATCGAAAATGACAGTCACTAAACTGATAGGATCCTTAATGACCTACGAAATGAACTTCAGGAGAAATGGTGAAGGAAGTGATAAGAAGGGCAAGAACATTGCCCTCAAGGTGTCCCATGGTAACAGTAGTAGCAGCAACGGCAGTAGCAGTGGGGAGTCTGACGGATTGTCAGACCTTGATCAAGAGGAGCAAGCTATGCTCACTCGTCAGTTTCGGAAGTTTTTGAGAACGAAGGGAAAAACATTTAGAAGAAAAGGGTCATATCCTTCTGGTAAGAATTTTGATTCTAACAATGATAAAAATAGGTGCAGTAAGAAGATTACATGTTTTCATTGCAGAAGACCTGGACACATGAAAGGAGATTGCCTCGACCTCCAGAAGAAAGCCTCCAAGGTGCAAATGAAGAAACCTCAAGCTATGGTTTGCACGTGGAGTGACGAGGAGGAAGACCCCGAGGCCAACTTGTCAGAGGAAGAAGACCAAGGAATCTGCTTGATGGCTAACAGTGACAAAGAGGTGACAAATATCTTTGAGAATTTTTCAATTGATGATTGGGAAGACGCCTATTCTGAGCTTTTAGATAAGTTTAATGCGTTAAGTAAAGAGCATGGGGTCTTAAAGAGAAAACTTAATGCTACCACTGAAGAGCAAACTCAAACAAACAAGGAAAATGAGAACCTTAAGTCTAAAAATAACGAAATTCAGAAACGACTTGATGACTTCAAGTTAAAACTTCAGGAAAGTCAAAATGAAAATAGTTTAATCACTGAAAAGTATGAAGGTGTTAGGAAGGTCAATTCTGAATTTCAGGAAAATTGTGAAAATTGCAGAAGGAATTGGAAGACAAACAAAGCACCTTAGAAAGATTTGTTCAAGGAAAAACAAATTTGGATGCCATATTAGGTGCTAGGGTAAATTTCAATAAAGAGGGTTTAGGCTATAACCCAACTATCAAGAAATCCTTTGAGCACAGAACTGTGACATTCTATCCAGAAAAAGGGAAAGAAAAATTGGACACACCATCTAGTTCCAACAATGCTCAAAATGTTCAACATCTAAAAGAAAATCCAACAAAAAATACTGGACAACAATCTAAAACTGGTAAGACCTTTGCTAAGCAAATCCCTATGCTTGTTCACCAGAACAGGAATGCTGACAGGTCAAGGCAGGTGAGTCAGAACAGAAACCTCAACTTCTATAACAGATGGGCCAGTACAAAAGTAACTGGGGAAGTCCTGCATATCCACAGAAATCTTTCAATAAATTTGATCCCCCTAGACAGTTTAGGTATAGTAGATACCCGGGGAACAAATGGTCTAACAACAGAAACAAGTTCCATTCCATTAGACCTGGTGAACACAATTCTAGTTACAATCTCAACAAAACTGTAAACAAGGTACAAAAGATGAATAATTTGAAATAGTTTTGGATTTCAAAAATTTTGATTAAAGAATTGAACAATGTTCTTGGACCCAATCTATCTTAGGTTCCAAACCACTCTGCTTGATTTGTTACTTTACAAGTTAGCCTAGCAGCTGAGAACAACAAGTGGTATTTAGACAGCGGCTGCTCTAGGCACATGACAGGCGACCGATCCAAATTCAGTAAGCTGGAAATGAAGGTAGGGGGTCTGGTCAAATTTGGAGGGAAGAACAGATGTATGATTATCGGAATAGGAACGGTTGGTAAGTCTACCTCAAACACTATTGAGAAGGTTTTACTTGTTGAAGGTCTTCAACACAACTTGATTAGTATTAGTGAGCTATGTGACAAGGGTCACAGAGTTGTGTTTGATAACGATTCTTACAAAATTCTGGAAATAAATTCTGACAGTGTGAAGTTTATAGCTAATAGGGTCAATAATGTCTACATTGTGGACTTAGATGATAAATTTGAGTTAAATCTTTATTTGTCTGCTGATCTTGAGAATAATGCTTTTATTTGGCATAGACGCTTAGGTCATGCTAGCTTCTCTTCTTTGAATAAATTGGTTAGACATGATTTAGTTAGAGGCATGCCTAAGATCAAATTTAGTTCCATTTCTAAAACCTGTGATGCCTGTGCTTTAGGCAAACAAACCTGCAAATCATTTAAGCTCAGATCCGAGCCCTTGTCTTCCAAGCCAATGGAGCTCTTGCATATGGATCTCTTGGCCCAACCAAGACTCAAAGTCTAAATGGGAAGAGATTTGGATTTGTAATTGCAGATGATTTCTCTAGATATTCTTGGTTATTCTTCTTAGCAAATAAAAATGAAGCTTTTCAAAAGTTTGAACATCTCTTCAATAAAGTCAAACAAGAAGAAACTCACAGCATTTCCATGATTCAATCTGATCATGGAGGAGAATTTGAAAACTCTATATTCTTTGAATTCTGTAACAATGAAGGATTAACTCACATATTTGCTTCTCCTAGGACTCCGGAGCAGAATGGCATGGCGGAGAGAAGAAACCGCACAATCATTGAGATGGCAAGAACTATGCTCATGGAGAGTCAACTTCCAAGAAGGTTTTGGGCAGAGGCAGCTAATACCACTTGTTACATTATCAACAGAGCCTTGGTAAGACCCATCCATAAGAAAACACCCTATGAACTCTTCAAGGGTAAGAAGCCAAATGTTTCGTATTTTAGGATCTTTGGTTCGAAATGCTTCATTCATAACAATAATAAAAAGGACCTAGACAAATTTGATGCAAGGAGTAATCCAGGAATCTTTCTAGGTTACTCTGAAACAACTAGGGCATATAGGGTTTTCAATAGTACAGATCAGACTGTGGAAGAATCACCTCATGTCATATTTGATAAAATGAACAATGACACTAAAGTGGATGATGATGACATGTGCACGAAAGATGATGGAGAATTCATAGAGGACAAGAAGAATGAAGAAGCTGAACCACATGAAGCATCAAGTGCTCCCAATCAAGTAAGATCAGATGAAGCAGGTGAGTCTTCAATCAATGTGAGATATTTGAAAGATCATCCTGTAGACAACATTATAGGCAAATTAAGAGATCCTCCTAGGACAAGGTCTTATCTTAGAAATGTTCATAATCAAGACCTAGTCGCCTTAGTTTCACAAATTGAGCCCAAGTCAGTTGAAGAAGCTTTAAATGATGCATCATGGATTAATGCTATGTGTGAGGAGTTAGATCAATTTGAAAGAAATAATGTCTGGGAGCTAGTTCCGAGACCAGAAAATACAAATGTCATAGGAACTAAATGGGTCTTTAAGAATAAAATGAATGAGGATGGAATTATTTTCAGAAATAAAGCCAGGCTAGTAGCCAAGGGCTACTGTCAGGAATTTGGTGTTGACTTTGATGAATCCTATGCACCTGTTGCTAGGATGGAAGCAATAAGAATTTTATTAGCTTTCGCTTGTTCTAAAAACATAAAACTTCAACAGATGGATGTTAAAAGTGCATTTTTAAATGGCGTTATCAAATAAGAAGTTTTTGTAGAACAACCCCCCGGATTTCAATTTTCTCCTCAACCTAACTAAGTTTTCAGGTTGAATAAAGCCCTGTACGATCTAAAGTAGGCTCCTCGAGCCTGGTATGAGAGGCTGACAGAATTTTTGATCAGCAAGGGCTACCACAGAGGTAAGGTGGATCAAACTCTGTTTACCAAAAGTTCGAATAAAGACCTCATCATAGTTCAGGTATATGTAGGTGACATTATCTTCGGTTCAACAAGTACTGAACTATGCAATGAATTTTCTCTTTTGATGTCTGCTAAGTTTGAGATGAGCCTGGTAGGTGAATTGAAGTATTTTCTTGGCTTGCAGGTACAACAACGGGAGGATGGATGCTTCATTAACTAGACCAAATACACACTGGACATCCTCAAGAGGTTTGGCATGAACAATATGAAGCACATCACAACACCAATAGGTACTAACACTTCATTGGATGTAGACGAATCAGGTAAAGAAGTTGATGCAAAGCTTTACCGAGGTATGATTGGATCCCTACTCTATTTGACTGCCTTGAGACCTGATATACAGTTCAGTGTAGGAATGTGTGCTAGGTACCAATCTAGACCCATTGAATTACACTTAGCAGTTATGAAAAGAATTTCCAGATACTTATCTGCTACACACACCCTAGGTTTATGGTTCCCTGCATCTCACACTTTAGATCTTATTGCATATACAGATGCATATTATGCTGGGTGTAAGCTAGATAGAAAAAGCACTAGTGGACATTGTGAATTTCTAGGTGGATGTTTAGTCTCTTGGGGTTCCAAGAAGCAACACTCTGTGGCTCTCTCTACTGCAGAGGTTGTGTACGTAGCTGCAGGGAGTTGTGGTACACAAGTCATATGGATCAAATACCAACTTCAGGACTATCAAGTAGACCTGGGGTGCACACCTATATATTGTGACAATACTAGTGCCATCAATCTAGCCAAGAATCATGTTTTGCATTCTCGAACCAAACACATAGAAATCAGACATCATTTTATTAGAGATGAGGTTTCCAAAGAACTTTTGAATTAATCCATGTAGGCACTGCAAACCAAATAGCTGACATTTTCACTAAGCCACTGGATAATGACAAATTTACATCTTTGAGAAGAGAGTTAAGTATTTTTAAATCTTAGCTCCATGAATAAAATGTCTTCATGTTTTTGTTTTCAACATTTACACTATTCTTCTTTCATGAATAAAATGTTTTGCTTCCATGAATAAAATGTTTTTCCTTTGTGTCCTTAACCACTCAGCATGAGTATGTCTGCATAACATGTCATATTGTGAGGGGGAGTTCTGTCTATATGCGAGCTGTTAAGTTAAGGGGTATGTGCAACTACACATTCTGCATGTGTCATAATTGAATGACAATTCATTGAGTGAGGGGGAGTTGTCTTTGTGAAGAAGTTTTTGCTTTTAAAAAAAAAAAATTTCTTGCATTTTGTGAGGGGGAGCTGGTGAGTGTGTGAAGGTTGACTGATTCAAAAGCATTTGATAGATGTATGTTGTTGTTGTTTCTCATGAAAGACTTAATTCAACTCATTCACAGTAAGTAGAATCCCATACTTGTCTTAAATCCTTAAGTCTGAACAACTAAAGCTCAGCTAGAATCTTTTATCTAGTAACTTAGCAGAGACTTGGATAAGGAGTTAGAAGTATATCTCCCTACATTTTTCATGATCATGGAACAAGCTACACTTGTATGTCATGAGATCTGCTAAAAACATGAATCCTAGACTTCAAGGAACACATTCTTTAAGAATCATTGCTTCTGGTAGGTATTGCTTTCAAACATGTCATATCAAAAATATAAGGGGATAAAACACAAATTATATGTTCAGAGCAATGGTCTGATTACTGAGAAATTGGGTGTTTCATAAAAAAGAAATGAATTTTTTTCTCAATCATGAGGTGTCAGATTATCTCTATTTAAGAAGTGCAAAAATGTTGATCATGACAGAGCAAAGGTGATAAAGTGGTGAGTAACTGGGGAGTCTGGCCTCTGATCAAGGTGTCTCCTCACGTAAAAACCCACAGTTACTAACTCTGTTCTCTAAGCCCCACTTTGATATTAGGTTAACCCTGGCTTAACCTAAAATTAACCCTGGCTTAACCTTTTTTCTGCTTTGATTGTAGATTTAGGTTAATCAGGTTAGAAATACGACAAATCATGGGTTACTCCCGGATTAGAAAATCCACCCATGGAGGTGGATGTAGAGGTGGGTTAAGTGCATTTAATGCACATTAAATGCACACACTCTCTCTCCTCTCTCTCTCTCTCTCACATTAACGTAAGAGAAAATTTATTATGATAATGATATATTTATCATATAAAATTTATTTAAAATTTTTTATGAGTTAATATATATTAAGATAAATAGAATTTTTAAAAAATATTTGTGACTTTTAAATTTTAATTATTGAGATTAATGATGTTTATCAAAAAATCATTTTCATATTATATCTAATTTATAGAATATATTCAGAATATTTAAAAATTAACATAAAATATTTCTTAAGATGAACGATAACTTACATACGTAATTCATGTCATTTTTGACTTATGAATTTTAATTAGTGATATTATTGATGTTATTTATCAATATTAAATTATTTTTATGATATATTTAATTTATATAATATATTAAAATTATTAAACAAATAAAATAAAATATTTTTTAAGATGAATAGTAATATAAATCCATAATTAATGCCATATTTGACTATTATATATTAATTAATGAGATTATTGATATTATTTATCAAACAAAATTTATTTTCAGGATATGTTTATTTATATAATATAATAAAGTTTTTAAAAATTAAGATGAAATAAAATTTTTTAAAGATGAACAGTAACATATACTCGTATTAATGTTATTTTTGAATTTAAATTTTAATTAGTGAGATTATTGATGTTATTTATCAAAATAATAATAAAATTATTTATAAAAAAGATATTTGATGATATATTTAATATATAACATATTTTAAAATAATTTAAAAGTTAATAAAATTAAAATTTTACAGATGAATAGTAAATTAATATATGTGCGAGATGGAGAGTGACTAGAGAGAGAGGGTAGGGGAGAGAGGTAGAGAGAGGGAATGAGAGATATATTAAAAAATTTAAAATCTATATAAATGTAATATTTTATATGTCATTATTACTGTGTTAACTTACTACTTATCAAATCACACTAGATTAAAAATAGGTTAGTCTACCTCTTTACTCCCAGATTAATTACCCTCTTATCAAACTAAAATAAGTTAACTCCGGACTATGTTAAGTAGGTTGAGTTAATCCACCTTTAATCTAATCCCATGTCAAATTGAGGCTAAAAGAGAGGTAATACGGTTCTCACATTGAGTAACTGGGGAGTCCGACCTCTGATCCAGGTGTCTCCTTAATGTCAAAGATGTGATCTACCAACTTATTGATCTCTTTGCTGCTCCTTAAAGAAAAATTTATTTCAGTCAAATCCCTGTTGTTATTGCTAGTCTATGGACTGTTTGTCCTCCATACCTCAAGAACCTTTTCTGAGGATCAGTCTCTTGCAGTCTAATTAGTATAGTTTTGATCAGCTCTCTCTTGACATATCTGTTCACCCTTGATTCCTCATCATATCTTCTGTACGTAGATAAACTTCACTCTCACTCTAGGTCTTTCTTGATTACTTGGTTTGAAGAATCAACGCTTGTTTTAGTGCCCTACTTAATTTTTTAATATATGATCATGGGTCATTCTCACTATGAAGATACTGCATTTTTCCTTCACTAATCCCGCAGCTGCATATCTCTTTCATCTCCTTTTGATGATGTCAAAGGGGGAGAGTTTCAGAGGGAGAGAGTCAGGGGGGAGTCAATTGATGGGGAGAGTGTTTTGTTTTGGCAGGAGCTAGTTTGTAATAAAGCATGCATGATTGTTCACTATCTGATCACTCAATTTACTAAATTTTGACTGCATTGACATAAATTGATTGTTTGATGACTGTCTGATCACTCATAGTGTTGCCATTATCAAAAAGGGGGAGACTGTTGCACTCCTATGATTTTGATGATGTCATACACTATAAATCAATCATGATTGTCTATCTTAATACATTCTTCTTTTATACATTCCTCATATACTGCACTCTCTGATTTTACTCTGAGTCAACTTTTGGTGGTAAGGTCCATGCTCACTTAGTTCATTCTGTATTGAGTCTGTGCATATGCTGCATTTCAACTTAATAGGGTATGTGCATGCATTCATCAAGTCGGTGCAACCTCCATTGTTGCACGTGACTAAGTCAATGTAATGTCTGTACATGCATTAGTCAAGTCGGTGCAACAATCGTTGTTGCATGCAATCAAGTCGGTGCAACTCTCGCATCGGGCACATAAAGTCTGTGCACACTTCTTGGTAAGTCAGTGCATAAGTGTGTTGTGCCCCTGTGGTTTTGATGTCAACAAACACTATGAGTATAAATGGTTTTGATGTCAGCATCTCTATGAGAATGAAAGATTGATTAATTGGTGTGTGCACAATCATCTCTCTATGTTAGTCTCTGCATCGGTTCATTAAATATTGTTGCACGTTATATAGTCGATGCATGATCTATTGTATAGACTGCATTCTTATTTCTCTTGCATACACTGCATCGGTGCATTCTTCGGTTGCTTTATGCATGTTGCTTTATGCACACACTAAGTCTATACATCCATTAGCTGATAGCTGAGCAAGTCTATACATTCTTTTGCTCAGTTCGCAGCTGAGTCTGAAGTCTATACAGCCTATGTTCTTCACACATAGCGCTTCATGTCCGTGCATAAAGTCTGTACATCGTTCTGGTTGGTTCATCATTTCAAAGTCCATACATTGTCTTAGCACAAGCACCCCAAAAGTCCAAACACTATGAGTCACAAGTCAGTGCATGATAAGATCCGTCTCACTTAGCGTCTCATGTTGTGTCTCATGCAAGTATGTACATCGTCTGCCCGCACACACAAGTCTATACATTCTTTGTAGTTCTGGGTCTCATGTTGTGTCTCACTTAGCGTCTCTTGTTGTGTCTCAACATACCCAGCGTATCATGCAAGTATGTACATCGTCTGCCAGCACACACAAAGTCTATACATTGTCTGGCTGCATAACACAAGTCTATACATCAGTTAGCTCAGCTCGTGGTTTAGTCAGTGCATCCATGCATACATAAGTCTGTACATTCGTTGTTTCATGCATATACAATGTCTGCACAGTCTTTGCTGTGATGTCCATGCGTAAGCCTAGCAAGTCTGTACATTGGTGGCAAGTCTATACATTGCCCTGCTTCAGGCACGCTAAGTCTCTACATCGTTTAGTGCATTACATGCATTCATCAAGAGTCTGTACACTTGTTGTCTGCATCACAAGCATTCAAGTCTATACACTCCTTGTGTCTGCATCTCATGCATTCAAAGTCTGTACACTCGTTAATGGCATGTTCGTGCATTCATCTTTAATGTATATATTTTCCTATATGCACACTGCATTTTGTGCATCAAGTCTATACAAACTCAGTTCAAATCTCTGAAATGACTCAATGCATCCTAGTCTGTTCTAACAGGACTATTGGTCGAGGAACTTAAGGAACGCACGTAATCCGAGGATAATAGGAGTGCCAGGATCGTGAAACGTATACAGCAACAAGCCTGGATGCTACCACGTGGTCAAGGTGCTCTGGGTGGGAATCATGGAGACCACACGCCCTATCTGTGATATTGCTATATAAAGAGGACTTCTCCATCTGGAGAAGACTGATCGAAGCAGAAGGGGCAGAAGCAAAGAATAGAGAGCCTGCACGATCCAGTGTGAAGATAACAAGAAGAAAAAGAGAAGAAGAGCATAGTGTGAAAGTAGCATAGAAGAAAAAGAAAAAGAAAGAGGAAGAGAGATCGAGAGTTGAGAAGAAGAAGTAGTCAGTTATCTGAAGTTTAGTCTCTACTGGACCGTGGATCAAATCCAGACCAGTCAGCTCCTTGAGGGCCATTTCATGCTTCATTGTTTACAGCTTTTCGCTGCTATGATTTTCTATCTTTTGTTTTTCTTTTGAACCTTTCATCAAGTTGTTAGTCAGCAGTTTTGCAGAGGAGGATTCCTCTGGACAGCAAGCTGTGTTGCTCAGTGGGCGAGGTCGATACCTCGGACAGCAAGCTGTGTTGCTCAGCGGGCGAGGTGGATACCTCGAACAGCAAGCTGTGATGCTCAGCGGGATAGCAAGCTGTGATGCTCAGCGGATGGCAAGCTATGAGGCCCAGCTGATGTAGGCAAGCTGTGATGCCCAGTAGTTTTCAAGCTGTTTGGCAGCGGAATCCACACTCTGGTTTGAGTGTGGGGTGGACGTAGGTCTGGAGGACCGAACCACCTAAAAACCCTTTGTGCACTGTGGTTTGAATGTTTATTTCTGTCTTCGCTAGATGAATGCATAGGTGCGCTCCACATATTTGCTTACTGGTTCAACAGAAGATTAGATTAGCTTTTCAGATTGTTTAAAGTTGTGAAGTGAGCGAAATTTTGTAGAGGGATACATTCACCCCCCTCTGTATCCATCGCACCGGTCCTAACAGTTGGTATCAGAGCGGGTGTCTGCACAGAGGGTCCAACGACCTGCAGATCCGATCCGTAATTGGCTTCGGTGCGATCTAAGTTGATCTGTTCGCTTGCATTGTTTTGAGCTCTCTACTAGCATTGCTCTTGATCTGATCTGTTTCATCTTGCATTTATGGCTGAAATTCCTGTATTCACTGGTTTAGATTTCTATGGCTGGTATGGTCATTTTAGAGACTATGTGATCTATATGAATTCTGATTTATGGATACTCATAGCTCACAGTCCATATAAAGTTCCTGAGGACAAATCCAAATGGAAGTCCTCAGATAGACTGAAATTCTCAAAAAATCAAGAGGCCCTTGACCTTGTGAAAGGGGCGATAAGATCTAATGTGCTTACATGTATCTCTGAGTGCAGAAGCGCAAAGGAAGTGATAGACAAACTGACTGACGACTATGGTGGAAAAGGAACTCTGTGCTTTATGGCAAGAGATCACATCAGTGATCAATCAGATGAGTCTCCATCTCAGGTAACTTCTAACTCAGAACAATCAGCTCTTGATGAATTGATTGAAATGTATGAAAACTTGTTAGAAAAATACAAATCTCTTAAGACTGAAAAGAGAAAAATGAAAAAGGAGATGTACGAAATAAGAGAACTGAAATGTGAAAATGCAAATCTGAAGGATAGTCTGAAAAGAAATGAAAATTCATACAATGAGTATGTTTCTGCGAAAAATTTGAATAACAGTCTTCAATCCGAACTGAAAATGCAGGAACAACAAATTGACTCTCTGAAAGAAAAATTAGAAGAATTGAAGAATAGAAATTCTGAGCTAGAAATGTGTAAACAGAGATTGAATGAGGATTTGAAAACTGTGGATCAAAATAGTTTGATTGATGAAAATAAAATATTGAAAGATCAAAACAAGAAGTTGATGGTTTTGAACATTGTTGCCACTGAGAGATGCATGACTGTTGACCGGGAAAAATGTGCTGAAATTAAACTTAATGATGAAAAAGAACAAAAACTCCTACATGAGATTCAAATCTTGAAAAATCTGAATGATGCCATGCAGAAAGAAATTCTCACCTGTGAAGAAGATCTAACAAACTCTGAAACACAGATCACTTCACTTAAATGTGAAATTGCTGATTTGAATAAATCTCTGTCTAAATCTGTTAAGGGAAAAGAGAATCTTGATAAACTACTGGAAAATAAAGTGAACATTCAGAAAGAAGAATTAGGTTTTAATCCAGATAATGAGAGAAGTATCAAAGGAAAAGAACAAATTATTTTTGTGAAAAGTTCAGAATGTGCTGGTACCTCAAAATCTATTTCACCTAAGAAATCTCAGAACATTCATAAGCACGAGGCTGATCAAAAGAAAAAGAAGAATTGCTGTAAAAAATCTTCTCATAAAATTCAGTTTGAAAAGAAAAAGAATGTGCAGTGCTTTTATTGTAATAAGATAGGTCATATGATGCATGAGTGTAAGCTGTTTGAATTAGATGACCTAGCTGCTACTACTGCACAGAAAATTCCTGTTAAAAATCATGTTTCTCAAAGAAAGAAAATAAATTGTTTCTGCTGTGGCAAACGAGGCCACATTACTGCTCAATGCTGGTGTGCACAGGAGAGTAAACACATGTATAAATTTGTCAAATTCCCTATTCATCGGAATATGTTTGGAAAGGAGAAAAATGTTTTCATGAGAAAGTCAAGTGATTGCTTTAACTGTGGAAAATCTGGCCACAAAGCATCTCAATACTGGTTGACAGATTTTAAGGAACAAAATGTTCATGCTCAAAATAGAAACTTCAATATGCATGCTCAAAATAATGTGCATAAAAAGAACTTGAAATTTGCTACCTATCATCACTATGGTCAATTTGGTTATTCCTTGTCCAACCATAAGTTGATGGGCTATGATGATAATGTTGCTAAGAGACTGTTTAGAACACCTGTCAGGACTAACGCAAGACCCAAGGCTGTTTGGGTCCCTGCAGGATCAAAATGACTAATGTGCTGCAGGTGTGCCTTGGAATGAATAAGAGGGGTAAATAATCCAAGGCACTCAAAATTGGAACCCCAGGATTGCATTTCTCAGGTCAGTTCTGAGCACTCACCTTAAATTTTATCATCTGAAATTGTTAATTTGAAATGACTAAATATCATGTTGATCAGTTAGTGCTAAATTCAAATTTTCTTAAATGGAATTGCGCAATCATGCTTATAGTAGTTCTCTTCTGTCTGACTTGCATGAATCATAGTTGAATGTCAAGTTTGAAATCATGTATTGTGCCTTCATTACATTTCATGCACTTAGTCAGGGGGAGCTCAACTAGTCTTGATTAACCATTCTGCTGCTCATGCCTTGCTATTTTCATGATGAATCTAGACAGAGGAAGTTTTTGATCATCTCATTCACTTTCACCTGAAATCCTCCTGTCTAGTTTATTGGATCTTCTAATGCTCTCAGTTTGTTCCAATTGAATTCTCTGATGTCTTCACCAAAACAGCTGATCAGTCTATATTCCAGACTCAGCTACTGTCTGTTGATAAACTCTCTTCTAATGCTCTTCTCTATTGGTGATTAACTCTTCCACAAGCTTATACTCATCCTTCATATATCTCTTAGCTGGTGTGACTGATTTGGTTCTACTGTTGATTAGTTGGTCAGCTAAATTTTTTTTTTTGATCTGATCTGAGGAACTCAAGTTACAGGCCATGCAATTCAGTCTGAATCATGTAAAAATTCCTATCATATAGGTTTAAGAATAACCACTAAATCAGACTGATATAAGACTTATGTATTCTCAGATTTGCATTTAAATGCTTTGAAAATATCTGAATGATAAGGTTTAATAAACTTTAACCACATGTGTCATGTAAAGCTTAGACTATCTCATCTGATGTCTGAAAATTTGAAATCAAGGCTACTTTGGTGGAGATACATAGAGTGAGTACTATGGTTAAACATTAACTTGAAAAATGTTGACTAAATGAAAAATTGTGAATTCAGAGTAATGACTTGGTCACTGAGAAACTGGGTTCTTTATCAATGAAATAAAGTAACTTATGTCATGAGGTGCCATAGTTATCTCTGGTGAAAATTTATTAAAAAAAACCTGACAGAGCAATGACATGCCTGTGTTGAGTAACTGGGGAGTCTGGCCTCTAATCAAGGTGTCTCCTCACGTAAAAAGACACTTCTATTGCCAACTCTGGTTTCAATGTTGAGAGGCAATGACAGTTATCGCACTGAGTAACTGGGTCACTTCACCTGAGACGTGTTGTGCCTCATGTAAAAAGGTGTTGATCAACTTAAATTGCTCAAGAAAAGTAAAATGTGCTTCAATTAAAAATATCTTGCAAACTCTGTCAACTCATGCTCTTGTATAAAGTGTTTAATATCAATACTAATCTGTGTAACTCTCAAAGGAGTCATTGAGATCTCGTGTGTAAGATGGAGATGAGCTGTCATGAGTGTTATCTGATTATTTGGTTCACCTTTATTAAAACTTGAATTCAGATATAAGTATTGCTTTTAATTGACAAATTTGGTATACATCATAATTAAATCAGGTTGGTCAAGTTGCCAATTCATAACCCTCTATGATAGGAGAGTCTATTCATATTAAGACTCATTGTAGTTGTGCATGCCTTAAAATCCCTCATGATCTGACTCACCTCTGACAACTTGATCAACAGGAACTGTATTGACAATCCTCTCTTATCAGTTGACTGATTGATTCCTGAGATGTACTCCTCTCCACACTGTTGGAATCTTCCATCTTGTTTTCCAACCAGTTCTGGTTCTGTGGACTTTCCACCTGTTTCATTCTGTTCATGCATATGTGAGGTGCCAAAACCAGAGTTCAGATTGTTTATAATGGTAGATTTCAGATTGCTTTACTGGTAAACCAAAGTTCATTCCTGCGCTTCAGGGGGAGTTCTGGGTCATTTGCATTTAAGGGGAGAGTAGTCAATCATTCATATTGATAGGGGGAGTTCTTATAGTTTATTCCTCACATGCTCATCCCGTAGATTTCATTTTTGGGGGAGAATAACTCTAATGTGCTTTCATGCAATCAAAGGGGGAGATGTTATATCAATCTTTTCATACACAGTTGGTTAATTTTTCTCTTTTTGAAGAAGTCAAAGGGGGAGAATAACTTATGGTTCTGTGTGTCTCTGTGTGTCTCATAGTGTTGCCATCATCAAAAAGGGGGAGATTGTTGTGCCCCTGTGATTTTGATGCCAGCAAACACTATGAGTATCAATGGTTTTGATGTCAGTAGCTCTATGAGAATGAAAGATTGATTAATTGGTGTGTGCACAATCATCTCTCTATGTTAGTCTCTGCATTGGTTCATTAAACATTGTTGCACGTTATATAGTCGATGCATGATCTGTTGTATAGACTGTTGTGCCTCTTAGGCACAAGCATGTGCTATGTTGATTTGATGATAGCAATGCTGTTTTGTTTTGATGATTGCAACACAGTGAGTGCATTTGATATTATGTTTTGATGATAGCAACATGACTGTGACTGGTATATTATCTGGAGAATGCATGTGCATAACTGATATATTGTTTGTGCTTGACTTCTGTTCTATACATTGCATTCCTAGCAGACCAGCAAGTCTATACACTGCAGGGTAAAGCTTAGTCTAGACATTGCTGCATTGCTTGCATTTCTGAAGTCTACGCATTGTCTTGGGCTAAGTATGTACATCCGATTGTGCGGTATTCATGAGTAAGTCTGTACAGTCTCTTACATTGGACTTAAAGTCTTTACACTGGGAAGTCTGTACATTGAGCATGCATATTGCTCTTCAAGTCCACACACTGCACTGTAGCATGCATCTCATGCAAGTATGTACATCGCATTTGACGTTGAGCATCAAAGTCTGCACATTGGAGTCTTTACCTATGTTCAAGCTTTTCAAGTCTATACTTTGGTCGGTGTCAAGTCTGTACACTGGTCGAGCTTTCAAGTCTGAACATTTACAAAGTCTATACATCGGCCCTGTAGCTTGTCTAGCCAAAGTCTATACATCGGACTGGTATGCATAGGCGAAGTCTTCACATTGAAGCATGCATTGCGTCCAGTGTCTTACTGTTAAAGTCTGTACATTGCTCACCGTCTCACTGAGCGTCTCAAGTGGACACCAAGCGTGTACACTGCCATCTTGTAGTACAGCATATGCTCTCCAGTGACTGTTAATGCTCCGATTGGCCAGCGTCTCTCTTGATCAAGTCTATACACTCATTCACTGTTCATGCATTCACAGTGAAGTCTATACATCACTGTAGCTGCATCGTCTTGGTCATCGTCTCACTCGAGTAAGTCTGTACATTGGCTTCACATTTGCTTCGAAGTCTGTACAGCCCTTTCGCTTGGCAAGTCTATACATTGGCCTCAGCTTTCAAAGTCTGTACAACCTTTCATGTGAAAGTCCTTACATCACCCTTGGAGTCCAAAGTCTATACATCGTGTTTGGACTAAGTCTGTACAGCCATTTACATAGTGAAGTCTGCACTTTGCTGAATGCTCTTCAAAGTCTGCATAGTGAAGTCCATACACTGTCACGCTCACATCTTCAAGGGTGATTGAGCATCGTGAAGTCTGATTGAGCATCGTGAAGTCTGATTGAGCACTGTGAAGTCTATTCAATGGATGAGCATTGTAAAGTCTATACATTGGTAGAGTCTGTACATCAGACGTGCATGCTCGCCTGTCCCCCCGGATGCTCTCCTAGGACCGAGTATGCCCTCCAGTGACTGCTAATGCTTCCCTAACTTTGAGGATGCTCCCCTGGAGCAGCGATTGCTTCCCAGAGACAGCATGTGCTCCACATGCTCTCTTGACACTGGTGATGCTGTCCAGAGGCCCTAGATGCTCTCCTGAGATTTCATATGCTCCCGTGCGAGAACGCACTTTACACTACAAGTCTGTACAATGCATGTGCTTTCACAAGTCTATACAATGCATTTCATTTTACAATGTGTCGACACCAAGTTGATAATCCGATACTCTGTCTGGCAGGTGTCTGGCACGTGATCCAAGGAGCTGAGATGCTGACACGTGGCAGAGTCGATTGGGCGGGAAATGTGGAGGCCACACGCGCCCAGTGCTGCCCCTACTCGAGCTGCTATAAAGGGTAGTCTCCGTTTTCTGAAAGAGGTTGATCAAAGAAGAAGCTTGGAGAGCAGAAAGCCCTTCGATCCAGAAAAAGAAAAGAGGAAGAAAAAGAGAAGAAGAGAGTATAGCAGAGAGCGTGAGCCGAAGAGAATAGAAAAAAAAAAGGGATCGAGAGAGTGAAAGAGCAGAAGAAGAAGAAGAGAAGAGCAGAGAGTGAGAGATTAGCGAAAGAAGAAGAGAAGTGCAGAGAAGAAAGAGAAAGAGAGAGAGTGAAGAAAGAGAGTGAGATCGAGGGAAGAAGACAGAGAGAGAAAGAGAAGGAGTTCGTTCCTCAGATCTTTGGTTCAAAACCAGATCTGACGTTGCTCATTGTTAGAGCTATATTTCGTGCTTCATTGTTCAGCCTTTAGTTGCTGTGTTTCCATCTTTTCTATTTTCTATTTTACACCTTTGTTCAAGCTGTTAGTCAGCGGTTTGCAGAGGTGCTGCCTCTGGACGGGTAAGCTGTAATCCCCAGCGGTTTGCAGTGGTGGATTCCACTGGACAGCAAGATGTGTTGCTCAGCGGGCGAGGAGGATTCCTCGGATGGCAAGCTGTGTTGCCCAGCTGATGTATGGCAAGCTGTGATGCCCAGCTGATCAAGCTGTGAGTCAGCAGGAAGCCACACTCGGGTTGAGTGTGGGGTGGATGTAGGTCTGCTGGACCGAACCACCTAAAAACCCCTTGTGCAGTGGTTTGATGTTTCTATCTGTTTGCTTCCGCTAGATGATTGCATAGGGGCGCTCCATGTGTTTGGCTTCTGGTTGAGCAGAAGAGTTAATTAGTTTTCTTAGAGTGTTTTAATTTGTCAAGAGAGCGAAATTCTAGTTGAGCTTTATCTTGTTAGCATTCTAGTTGTTAATTGGGCGAAATTTTTATAGGCTATATTCATTCACCCCCCCTCTGAATACTGCACCGAACCCAACAATTGGTATCAGAGCGGGTCTCTGATCTATCAGATCTAACAATCTGCAGAGGATCCTGCTGATTTGTTTGGTGCATCTCAGAGTGTGCTGTCTGTGTTCGTTGTTTAGTTTCACCAACTTAGTGCCTTGTCTTGTTCATCTGGTCTCGGTGCTTTAGTTTGTTCTGAGCTTTCAGATTGTTTGCAATGGAGCCAATCGTGCTGAAGGCTAGCTCCAGCAAAGCAAACAGATCCAGCCACAGTGGATCATCAAGCGAGAAAAGTAGCCTCTCACGGTCTGAAATTGATGGAGACCACATTACAATGGTAATCAGTGAATTCAGGAAATTCTTGAGAAAAAGAGAAGGAAAGCATGGTGATGACAGAAAGAAAATAAGGTATAATTCTAATCCTGCCAAGATTATTGACTCTAACGTTTGCTACAAATGCAGGAAGGCTGGCCACACAAAGGCTGACTGTCCAGAATTCTCAAAACTCAAAGGGAACACCATGGACAATGAAGAAGGAGAAAAGTCAATATGCTTAATGGCCAACCGGGAAGATGAGGAATCCTCATCCAAGGTAAGCTCCGAATCAGATGGATACACTTTTGATGAATTGATAGAGATGTATGAAAATTTATTCAAAGTGTCCAAGAAATTAAAATCTGAAAATAAAAACTTGAAATCTGACATGAATAAAGAAAAAGATGAGTTGAACAAGTTGAAATCTGAGAATGAAGATCTTAGAAACAAACTCATCAGTGAAGATAATTCTTGTAAATCATGTGCCATTCTCGAAGACATGATTAATGATTTTGATTCTGATGACAGTTTTCAAAAGGAACAAATCAAATCTCTAAAAGAAGAAAATGTCTACTTGAAAGATCAAAATAAAAAGTTGATGGTTCTTAACACTGTTTTCTCTGAAAGATGGATGACGATTGAAAAAGAGAAATCAGTATTGAAAGAGTGTATCAATTGCAGTGATGAAGAAATTGCTAGTTTTTTAATACACACTGCTGATTTGGAAAATGAAATTGTGTTATTAAAAGAAAAACTGGCTAGTTGTGAAAAAGAGAAAGTTGATTCAGAAAATCTTATAATCTCTTTGGAAAGTAAAATTACTGAGCTGAATGGTACTTCATCTAAGGTTGCTAAGGATAAAGGCAAAATGAAAATATCCTCGGAAGATGTAGTAAGTGATCAATGTGAGGAGATTGATAACATTTCTGAAATTAAGCAAGCTAAGAAGAACCAGCTGTACACCACTTTTATTCGTAGCTCTGGTTTAGCTAGCACTTCAGCTTCTTCTTCAAATATGCATGCTGCTAAGGAAATTCAAAAACGAAATAAAAATCAGAAAACCCCAAAAACTCAAAGGAACAATCTGCATGCTAAAAACTCATCTGATAAGTGCCATGTTTTAAATAAATCTAATGGTTCTTGTTCTTGTCATTATTGTGGTAAGCATGGACACTTTATGAGTGAGTGTTTTGTGATGAAACAAGATGACAGAAAGCATGCTAGAAAAGTTCTGTCTGATCAGAAAAAGGGTAATCTGAATGTTAAAGAATTTCATGCTAGAAATCATGTTTCTAGGAGACAGAATCTAAATTGTTTTTGTTGTGGGAAGTTTGGCCACATTGCTGCTCAATGTTGGTAGAATCCGAGAAAGAGATTCAACTCTAAACTTGTTAATTTTCATGTTAACAAAAAGATGTTTGACAGGCATAACATTGGCTCCAAAGGTAAGCACCCAAGGTGTTTCGAATGTGAGTCAAGGACTGCTGGTATGCTCAGGTAAACCATTTCAATTCCAAATTTGTTGAATTCCCTGCAAATAGAAATTCTCTTGGTAAAAATAAATCTGATTTTAAAGGAAAGACACTTGTATGCCTTGAATGTGGAAAACCTGGCCACCAAGCTTCTGAATGCTGGTGGGCAGGTAATGGTAAGTCAAAATTTCATGCATATAACAGAACATTTCACGCTTATGGTCATAGGTCTCATGCTGCTGTTGACATGCACCATAGGATCAGAAAATCTGTTATATCATGTAGATACTGTGGAAAGTTTGGTCATTCTATGAATAATTGCTATCTGATGAAATTTGATGATCATGTTGCTAAGAAAATGTTTAGAACACCTGATAGGGGTAGTGCAGGACCCAAGACTGCTTGGGTCCCTGCAGGATCAAATTGATTGACATGCTGTAGGTGTGCCTTGGAAGCTGATGAATAAAGGGGTTTATGATCCAAGGCACTCAACAGAAAACCCCAGGATTCTATATTTCAGGTCAGTTCTAAACTTTTCTTTAAATTCATCATCTGAATTTGTGAGTATGAAAAATGTGAATTCCATGTTGATGTGCTCGTTTGATGTTTGATGATCTCTTCATGTCTAGCTGATCAGTCTGCATTCCAGACTCAGCTATTGAATTCAATTCTGCATATCTGATGCTCTTCTCTTGCTATATGTTGAACTGAATTTGAATGTTTTTTTTAGTGTATTCAGTTGATGCACTATATAGACTTTGTGTCAATGCATGTGTTTTGTGTTAATGCATTGCATGCTTGCTGTTAAATGCATAACTTGCTGATTATGAATGGTTCATTTAGTGTACACAGTCAATGCATGTGTCTTATGTCTGCATACATCATTTGCATGACTGTCAATGATGCTGTTCAATGCATGTAGGACTGCTTTATGTTGCATTGTCTTGCATAACCGTGGTATGTCAAATGGTATGTTACTAAAAGGTAGGAAAATTTGTCCGGAGGTTTCTACCATGTGTGAGATGGTCTTTGAGACCGGGTTCTCCGCCTAGTACCATGGGTCCTGTCTTCATGTAGAGCAGTGTCTTGCATATAATTAAATTTTGAAAAATCTAAAAAGAAATGACTTGTGCGCATAAAATTAAAATGATTGCATACTTGTCTCATGTTTCATTGTTGCATAGTTTGCATATAGAGTAGTGTGCTGCATAGCATAATCTTTGCATCATGATGTCAAGGGGAGCTGAGAGTTTTTCTGTTCAATTCATTGAATCCTTGCTACTTCTCATTGTCTCCATTTAGTTCTTTCACATCTTTTGACATCAGATGCCATTGGACCATAATGTTTATTGCTATCCTTTCCCCATCTTTTTCACTGAACAACAGCAATTGTTTCTGGTTTAGTATATTGAGCTGTGATTAATGCAATTGTTCACTTATAAGAATCACTCTTACAAATTGAAAGGAACTAAAGGTTTAACCTTTATAAATTGGAGAGTTAAGTATCTGCACTTCAGAATTTGAGATAAAAGAAAACTTTTATAGCTCTTAATCTTTGTCTCATGGCTAAAATAGAAAAAGTTTTTTGTAATACCTAAATGTGTTGAACTGGAAATGTCTAGAACAGGTGAACAAGAGTGTGTAATATTTTTTAAACAATCACTCTAAAAAGAATTAAGGGCAGCAGTAAATAAAATCATAAATGTAAAGAACTGAACATTGTGACAGAGCAATGGTTGATTGCACTGAGAAACTGTGAACTCCTCCAATGAAGCAGGAAAATTCATATGTCATGAGGTGCTTCCGAATATCTTTGTTCATAGGGTCAAATCTATAGGGGAAGTCCTCACCAAGTAACTGGGGGTACTGGCCTCTGATCAAGGTGTGCCCTTAATGTCAAAAGTGAAGACTATTTCTTGTAGGTCTTGATCTGAAATAGGTCTTGTAGTTTATGCCTAGTAACTAGGGGTACCTGCCTCTGATCAAGGTGTACACCTAATGTCAACAGCATAAATGCCACAGGTCTATTCACTTAGTTCAGTTTCTGAAAATTCAAAAATGAAAATCAAACTGCTGTAACCCTTTGAAATCAAAAGTCATTGAGTGAAAATTATTTTTCTCAATACATATTCAAGTTGCCTTTCTTGAACTTCCATGTTTAAACACAAAAGGGTATTATTTCAGACTTATCTATTAATACCATGTGCCCTAGATTCATTGCTATAAACGGAGTCTATAAACTCTTTTTCAAGGGTCAGGTGTTTTACTCTAGATTTATCACTGTTAAACCTGAATTTTTGTCAAAATTGTATGTTGCTGATTCTTATACTTTAACTATTATTTATAATCAGGCTTATTCTCTGAACCTATGATTCAGCTGTTGTCTATTGACCCTCCTACCTTCTCTACCTTTGATTATCTGTTCATATTCCTTCTCAAAGGGGGAGCAATTATTTAAGGGGAGAAATAATTCAGGGGGAGTCTTACATTCAGGGGGAGAATGTTCATAAGGGAATTTGCATGCATAATGCACTTTGCACTCTTGTTTATACTGTTTTTCTCTTTTTGATTATGTCAAAGGGGGAGAAAATTGTGTGTGACTCACTGTCACAGTGTGTTGCCATCATCAAAAAGGGGGAGAATGTTGTGCCTCTTAGGCACAAGCATGTGCTATGTTGATTTGATGATAGCAATGCTGTTTTGTTTTGATGATTGCAACACAGTGAGTGCATTTGATATTGGGTTTTGATGATAGCAACATGACTGTGACTGGTATATTATCTGGAGAATGCATGTGCATAACTGATATATTGTTTGTGCTTGACTTCTGTTCTATACATTGCATTCCTAGCAGACCAGCAAGTCTATACACTGCAGGGTAAAGCTTAGTCTAGACATTGCTGCATTGCTTACATTTCTAAAGTCTACGCATTGTCTTGGGCTAAGTATGTAATCCGATTGTGCGGTATTCATGAGTAAGTCTGTACAGTCTCTTACATTGGACTTAAAGTCTTTACACTGGGAAGTCTGTACATTGAGCATGCATATTGCTCTTCAAGTCCACACACTGCACTGTAGCATGCATCTCATGCAAGTCTGTACATCGCATTTGACGTTGAGCATCAAAGTCTGCACATTGGAGTCTTTACCTATGTTCAAGCTTTTCAAGTCTATACTTTGGTCGGTGGCAAGTTTGTACACTGGTCGAGCTTTCAAGTCTGAACATTTGCAAAGTCTATACATCGGCCCTGTAGCTTGTCTAGCCAAAGTCTATACATCGGACTGGTATGCATAGGCGAAGTCTTCACATTGAAGCATGCATTGCGTCCAGTGTCTTACTGTTAAAGTCTGTACATTGCTCACCGTCTCACTGAGCGTCTCAAGTGGACACCAAGCGTGTACACTACCATCTTGTAGTACAGCATATGCTCTCCAGTGACTGTTAATGCTCCGATTGGCCAGCGTCTCTCTTGATCAAGTCTATACACTCATTCACTGTTCATGCATTCACAGTGAAGTCTGTACATCACTGTAGCTGCATCGTCTTGGTCATCGTCTCACTCGAGTAAGTCTGTACATTGGCTTCACATTTGGTTCGAAGTCTGTACAGCCCTTTCGCTTGGCAAGTCTATACATTGACCTCAGCTTTCAAAGTCTGTACAGCCTTTCATGCGAAAGTCCATACATTGCCCTTGGAGTTCAAAGTCTATACATCGTGTTTGGACTAAGTCTGTACAGCCATTTACATAGTGAAGTCTGCACATTGCTGAATGCTCTTCAAGTGTGTATGTTGCTTGGTTAAGTCTATACGCTGCTTCATATGCATTGAAGTCTGCACTTTGCTGAATGCTCTTCAAAGTCTGCATAGTGAAGTCCATACACTGTCACGCTCACATCTTCAAGGGTGATTGAGCATCGTGAAGTCTGATTGAGCATCGTGAAGTCTGATTGAGCACTGTGAAGTCTATTCAGTGGATGAGCATTGTAAAGTCTATACATTGGTAGAGTCTGTACATCAGACGTGCATGCTCGCCTGTCCCCCCGGATGCTCTCCTGGGACCGAGTATGCCCTCCAGTGACTGCTAATGCTTCCCTAACTTTGAGGATGCTCCCCTGGAGTAGCGATTGCTTCCCAGAGACAGCATGTGCTCCACATGCTCTCCTGACGCTGGTGATGCTGTCCAGAGGCCCTAGATGCTCTCCTGAGATTTCATATGCTCCCGTGCGAGAACGCACTTTACACTACAAGTTTGTACAATGCATGTGCTTTCACAAGTCTATACAATGCATTTCATTTTACAATGTGTCGACACCAAGTTGATAATCTGATACTCTGTCTGGCAGGTGTCTGGCACGTGATCCAAGGAGCTGAGATGCTAACATGTGGCAGAGTCGATTGGGCGGGAAATGTGGAGGCCACACGCGCCCAGTGCTGCCCCTGCTCGAGCTGCTATAAAGGGTAGTCTCTGTTGTCTGAAAGAGGTTGATCAAAGAAGAAGCCTGGAGAGCAGAAAGCCCTTCGATCCAGAAAAAGAAAAGAGGAAGAAAAAGAGAAGAAGAGAGTATAGCAGAGAGCGTGAGCCGAAGAGAATAGAAAAAAAAAAGGATCGAGAGAGTGAAAGAGCAGAAGAAGAAGAAGAGAAGAGTAGAGAGTGAGAGATTAGCGAAAGAAGAAGAGAAGTGCAGAGAAGAAAGAGAAAGAGAGAGAGTGAAGAAAGAGAGTGAGATCGAGGGAAGAAGAGAGAGAGAAAGAGAAGGAGTTCATTCCTCTGATCTTTGGTTCAAAACCAGATCTGAGGTTGCTCATTATTAGAGCTATATTTCATGCTTCATTGTTCAGCCTTTAGTTGCTGTGTTTCCATCTTTTCTATTTTCTATTTTACACCTTTGTTCCAGCTGTTAGTCAGCGGTTTGCAGAGGTGCTGCCTCTGGACGGGTAAGCTGTAATCCCCAGCGGTTTGCAGTGGTGGATTCCACTGGACAGCAAGCTGTGTTGCTCAGCGGGCGAGGAGGATTACTCGGACGGCAAGCTGTGTTGCCCAGCTGATGTATGGCAAGCTGTGATGCCCAGCTGTTCAAGCTGTGAGTCAGCAGGAAGCCACAATCGGGTTGAGTGTGGGGTGGATGTAGGTCTGTTGGACCGAACCACCTAAAAACCCCTTGTGCAGTGGTTTGATGTTTCTATCTGTTTGCTTCCGCTAGATGATTGCATAGGGGCGCTCCATGTGTTTGGCTTCTGGTTGAGCAGAAGAGTTAATTAGTTTTCTTAGAGTGTTTTAATTTGTCAAGAGAGCGAAATTCTAGTTGAGCTTTATCTTGTTAGCATTCTAGTTGTTAATTGGGCGAAATTTTTATAGGCTATATTCATTCACCCCCCCACTGAATACTGCACCGAACCCAACATAGACTGCATTGTTATTTCTCTTGCATACACTGCATCGGTGCATTCTTCGGTTGCTTTATGCATGTTGCTTTATGCACACACTAAGTCTATACATCCATTAGCTGATAGCTGAGCAAGTCTATACATTCTTTTACTCAGTTCTTAGCTGAGTCTGAAGTCTGTACAGCCTATGTTCTTCACACATAGCGCTTCATGTCCGTGCATAAAGTCTGTACATCGTTCTGGTTGGTTCATCATTTCAAAGTCCATACATTGTCTTAGCGCAAGCACCCCAAAAGTCCAAACACTATGAGTCACAAGTCAGTGAATGATAAGATCCATCTCACTTAGCGTCTCATGTTGTGTCTCATGCAAGTATGTACATCGTCTGCCCGCACACACAAGTCTATACATTCTTTGCAGTTTTGGGTCTCATGTTGTGTCTCACTTAGCGTCTCATGTTGTGTCTCAACATACCCAGCGTCTCATGCAAGTATGTACATCGTTTGCCAGCACACACAAAGTCTATACATTGTCTGGCTGCATAACACAAGCCTATACATTAGTTAGCTCAGCTCGTGGTTTAGTCAGTGCATCCATGCATACATAAGTCTGTACATTCGTTGTTTCATGCATATACAATGTCTGCACAGTCTTTGCTGTGATGTCCATGCGTAAGCCTAGCAAGTCTGTACATTGGTGGCAAGTCTGTACATTGCCCTACTTCAGGCACGCTAAGTCTCTACATCGTTTAGTGCATTACATGCATTCATCAAGAGTCTGTACACTTGTTGTCTGCATCACAAGCATTCAAGTCTATACACTCCTTGTGTCTGCATCTCATGCATTCAAAGTCTGTACACTCATTAATGGCATGTTCGTGCATTCATCTTTAATGTATATACTTTCCTATATGCACACTGCATTTTGTGCATCAAGTTTATACAAACTCAGTTCAAATCTCTGAAATGACTCAATGCATCCTAGTCTGTTCTAATAGGACTGTTGGTCGAGGAACTTAACGAAGGCACGCGATCCGAGGATAATAGGAGTGCCAGGATCGTGACACGTATACAGCAACAAGCCTGGATGCTGCCACGTGGTCAAGGGGCTCTGGGCGGGAATCATGGAGACCACACGCCCTATCTGTGCTGTTGCTATATAAAGAGGACTTCTCCATCTGGAGAATGTTGTGCCCCTGTGGGTTTGATGATGGTTTTGATGATTGGCTCTTGATGTGAGTTAATCACTGAGTCATCCTGCTGTGTGAGTCATCATGCTGTATTCAGTTATTTTCTGATCATAACTCAGTCTATCAAATGTTCAGTCATCATGCTGCTCAGTTTAGTTTAACATATTTGATGTTCAGTCATGTTAACTGATGCATAAAGCATTCATTGCTACACTCTGCTTAGTTTGTATGAACAGTAGTGGGTCGACCCACTCTTGCTGATGCGTCGACCCATCAGAGCACTTATTGTCTGGTTTGTCTAACTTCAAGTCTACACATCATCAGTTGAACGTAAAGTATATACGTTGCAGCGTCAACTCATTGGGCTGCAGCGTCAACTCAGCAAGTATGCACATCGCCTTCAGACTTTCAAGTCCATACAATGGCTGTTGAACTGTGAAGTCTAGACATTGTCTGTTCATTCATCTTTGAAGTCTATACAACGTTGCCTTGTTTCTTCAAGTCTATACATTACATCATTGTCTTCAGCTCAAGCGTTCAAAGCTAAGTCTATACAACGCTAAGTCAATACATTGAACTGTTCTCCAAAGTCTGCACAATGGTCTTCACACCTGAAGTCCGTACATCCGTTTTGCCTATTCATTATTGAGGCAGAGTCTATACATTGGCTCAGACTTTCCAAAGTCTACACAACGCCCTTCATTAAAAGTCTATACATTTTGGCCTATTCCTACGCTCGAAGCTTTAGCTACACTCTAAGTCTATACACTACTAAAGTCTGAACATCGCAGTGTTCAAGTCTTTCAAAGTCTGTGCATTGACTTTGCTTTTGCAAGTCTGTACATTGGAGTCTTATCTTCAAGTCTGTACAGTGGGCAACTTCTAATTGAACTCTGTACAGCCAATGCACTTAACTGAAGTCTATACACTGGATTGTCAAGCTTCATGTCTATACACTAGATTGTCTAACTTCAACTCTATACATCCGATTACTGTTGCAGTGTTCACCTAGTCTATACACTGCTTCAGATCTAATTCACAATGAGATATGAATGGCGTGTTTGTGATTAAGTCTTGATTCATTAATCTTTTCGTTTGAATTAATTCCTGATGCAAGACAGGAACAGGGTCGACGCTAGAGCTTAAGGCGTCCACGCACCAGTGAAGATGCATCCACGGATACTCTTCACAGCGTTAACTCTACGCAAAGGCTGCGTCAACTCAGCCACTCAAGAAGCAGAGGCCTTGTCAGAAATACTTCAATGCGTCAACGCAGCAGTGGAGCAGCGTCGACGCATCGGCTTAAGAGACGCCAATATACAAGGCAAGACAGGCCTTAATGTACATGTTCGTGTGTCAACGCCATCAACAAGCAGCGTTGACGCAGCGGCGGAAGAGAGGCCAATACACACTTCTGATTTTCATCCGTACGTCAACGCCACCAACTGGCAGCGTCGACGCAGCAGTTCAAGAAAGGGGCGACTTATCTCTGGCTGTCTTCAACGCGTCAACGCTATCCATAGCAGGGTCGACGCAGTGGGGCAAATTCAAAGGTGTACAAGCAAAGAGTAGACGCAGTGATGCCAGTGCGTCAACGCGGTCAGTCTCCATAAACAGTAAGTGTGGTAAATTACTAGAATATTTCGATGCAGTACAAGGAGACCCCAATTATGAAAGGGCACGTGATCCTATAACAAAGGACGTGCCAGTAGTCAGACACGTAGAAGCTGGGGGCCTGCCACTTCACCACGTGGACCAACCCATCGAAGCTCTCTGGGGCGTCTCTGCCCTATACTCCAGAGCCCCTGTTATTGGTATATAAATCCTTCTTCATCTTCAGAAAAGAACAGCTCTCTCCAAGGAAGAAGTGAAGCAAAAGAGGCCATCTGAGAGCAGAAAGAGAACTCGAGAGAGATAGGTCAGAAGAGAAGAAGAAGAAAAAGAGTTGAAGAGAAGAAGGAGAGAACAACGTGAGAGAAAAGGAGAGCAGAAGAGAAAGAAAGAGAGAGAGAGAGAGAGAGAGAGAGTTTGTGGAGAAAAAAGGAAGAAAGTTACTGAAGATCTGTCTACTGGACCGTGGATCAAATCCAGGCCAGTCAGCTCCATGGGAGCCACATCTGATGTTCCTTCTTTTACAGCTTGTGTTTGCTGTGTTATTTTCGTTCCTTATTTTTCTTTTTATTTGATCTGATTTACTGAGTTCTTCCGATCCTCTGGACTGAGGTCGGGTTCCTCCTGGTGGGTCAAGAGAAGGGAGATCTGATCTCCAGTTTGCAAGCAGCAGGGGGGCTGCTTGTGGGTTCCCTTCGGGCTAGGAGGAAGAGAGGCTAGGCCTCTGGTGGATTGCTGGTAGCATAGTGCTACTGGCTGGTTCACTGGTAGCGGGGCTGCTACTAGTGGGGTTCCCTCTTGGTATAGAGGAAGAGAGACGTGAGTCTCTGGTTTCTAGTGACCGTGGGTTGCTAGAGGTTCCCTCCGTGTAGGAGGAAGAGGGGAGGTTGTTCCCTTGGGTAAGCTGTGTATCAGCGTCTGTTGGCAAGCTGTGTTGCCCAGCTGTTAGTGAAGCCACACTCGGTTTGAGTGTGGGGTGGATGTAGGTCTGGAGGACCGAACCACCTAAAAATCCTTTGTTCTGTGGTTTGCTTGTGGTGTGCGCTTCCATATCTTCTATCTGTTTCACAGGTTGTTTGAATAGTCTTGGTTCGAGTTACAGTGGCCTTGAGCTTTACATCTTGGTAAGTGAGTCTAGTTCGCATTGTACTGTCATTTGGCATTAGACTTCATCAGGTTCCACTAGTATAGTCAGCAGCTCATCTGGTCGATCAAATGTCTATTTGAACTCGATAGTCTTTATTCTGCAACTGTATCTAGTAGCAGGCGAATTGTTTTTAATTTGCGCAATATTCTTGAAGGGGATACATTCACCCCCCCTCTGTATCGATCGCACCGTTCCAACAATTGGTATCAGAGCGGTGTCTGCATACAAGGTCCAGCGACCTGCAGATTCGATCTTGCAGTCTTAGGTGCTAATTTGTTTTTAGTGCATAAATATTCCTGTTGCTTTGAATTTACGCGCAATTTGTTTTCAATGGCTCTTCCACCCGTCTTTAGTGGTTCTGATTTCAGTCAGTGGTACACCGCTTTACATGCTTATGTTAATTCTGCTAAACCTGATCTGTGGAAATTAATTTCACAAGGTCCTCACACCTTACCAACGAAAGTGTCCAAATGGACCGACAGACACAGATCAAAGGATGGAGAAAATCAGAAAGCCTTTAACCTGATGAAAGCAGCTACTGACAGAGCCTTATGGTCTTGTCTTCATAATTGCAGCTCAGCAAAGGACATCCTAGATAGGCTGAAGCAATTTCACAGGGTAAACGAGGACAGCTGCATGATGGCTAACAGAAGTAATCCAAGTGGCAGCAATCAAGGCAGCAGCCAAAACGAAGAAGAAGATGATGAGGAGGAGGTAAACATCTTCGAGAATTTTTCTTTAGATGATTGGAAGAATGCATATGCTGAGCTGTTTGAGTCTCATGAACAATTAAGAAAACGATACAAGAACTTGAAAAAGAAAAGTAATCAGGGTAGTTCAAGTTCACCATGTGAAAATTGTTCAAATACAAAGCAATCTCATGATGCCTATTTGTCAGATATCCATATGCATAAAAACCAGAATGAAAAATTGATGAATGAACTTAAATGTGTTTACTCTGAACTAAGTAGGCTGAAATCTGAAAATGAATGTCTTAGGAAACAATGTGAAAAACTCCAGGTTCAAACAATATGTTCTGTTAAATCTGCATGCAATGAGTGTCCGTTTCTCAAGGAAATAAATGAAGATCTTCACTCAAATTCAGAATGTCAGAAGGAGTTTATTGTTTCCCTAATGGAAGAAAACAAAGATCTGTTAAACAAGATTCTGGAGCTTGAACAGATAGAGGAAGAACTGAATGATAAAATGAGCTCAATAAAAATTGATAAAGACTCTGTTGAAGAAATTGAAAATCTGAAATCAAAAAATGACAAACTAATTCAAGAGGTTGAAGGATTGAAGCAGTTGAACACTGCTATGTCAGAGAAACTTCTTCTCTTAGAAAAAGGAAAAACTGTTTACATTGAAGAGTCTGAAAAATTGAGAAATCTGGAACAAGAAATTGAGGAATGTAAAATTGCAAACAAGGTACTAAGCGAATGTGTAAATTGCAATGAACAAGAGATTGCCAGTTATGAAATACACATCGTTTCTTTGGAAAATGAAATTGAAGATTTGAATAATTCCTTGTCAAAATTTGTGGACGGAAAAGATAATCTGGACAAAATTCTAGGAACTAAGGTAAATTTTCAGAAGGAAGGGTTGGGTTATAATCCCTCAAATAAGAAGAGTTTTCAAAATAAAGTTCAAACTTCCTTTGTGTCCAGTTCAACTTCTCAAAGCCCTCAGAACCTTCCTGGTTATCAGTCAACTGCTCAAAAGAAAACAACAGAAAAATAGAAAGAAAAGAATCAACAAGTTCCTCTTCCCACTCTGCATGGTTCACCCACACACTCGCATGCATCTAGAAAGAAAATGATCTGTCACTACTGTCACAAATATGGACATTTGATGCATGAGTGTAATTTGAAGGAAAAAGATGACCTAGCAGCTGCTCAAAACAATCAGGGTAGAAATCATGTCCTTAGGGAAAAGAAAATTCATTGTTATAACTGTGGAAAAATAGGACATGTTGCTGCACAATGCTGGTTAGGCCCTCATAGAAATACCTTCTCTAATTGCTCTCATTGTGGAAAACATGGCCATACAGTCAAGGACTGTTGGCATGCTCAGGGAAGAACATTCTCTCAAAATATAAAACTCCCTGTAAATAGAAATATTTTTGGAAGAAATAAATCTATTTTTAAAGAAAAGAGTATGGCATGCTTTGAATGTGGAAAATTTGGCCACCGAGCTTCGGAATGCTGGTGGGCAGGTAAAGGTAAACCAAAATTTCATGCAAGTAACAGAAATCTTCATGCCAATGCACATAAAATTTATGTTCAGAATAATGCACACAGATTCCATGCTAACAATGTTGTGCATAAAAAGAATTCAAGATCTGCTGTTTCCTATCATTATTGTGGGCAGGTTGGGCACTCCATGAGGGAGTGTAATTTAATGAAGTCTGATGACTTACATGCCCAAAGATTATGGAAAGCACCTATCAGAGGTGTTACTAACAAAGTAGGACCCAAGAAGTCTTGGGTACCTAGAAACACAAAATGAGATATGTGCTTTGCAGGTATGCCTTGAGGATGAGGAATAAAAGGGGGTCAAATAAACCAAGGCATCCAAAGTTGGGTAAACCCCAACTCTGCTGATTAAATGCTTGTTCACCTGAATTTTTGTTCTAGCTGAACATCATGCTTAATATGTCAATTAAGATCTCATGCATACATGTCCATAACTGCATCTGCCATTGGCAATTTCCTTTTGTCTGATCATGCACTGGTGCATACATGAGATTTAAAGGTTGTCTGCATTTGATGCATACATATGACAATTGCAATTGTTTGATATTTGTTAAAATGCACAATCACTGAAAACAAATTGCATTCTGAAAAATCTGAAAAGCTGAATTGAATAAATCTGTTGCTTGGATGATGTCTCATGCTCAAAAATTGTTCATCTGCACATTTGACATGCACACGCATTCACAATTGCATATAAATAGCATTCGGTCAGCTTAAGATGCATGTAGGACTGCATATGCATTGGATTGTCATGCATGATTCTTGGTATATAAATAGTGAGATACTAAAGGGCTGATGAACTTTGTCTGGAAGTGCTTGCTGTGTGTGAGGTGGTCTTTAGACCAAGTCCTCCGCCTGGTACCATAGGTCAGAATTGCATACATGTAGGAATGCTAGCTCATGCATACATTTAGGGGGAGCATCATTCATATTCTATCAACTGAACTTCCCATCTTCAGATTGAACTGCTATCTTGCTCAAATCCCTGTGATGAATGTGTAATGCAACACATTTCAAATTCCTGTTTCAACTTTTTTCAGCCACTTTCACTCAACCTATCCATTGGTATATGTTGGATTGGCTGTTCTTTAAAATGTTTTCGGCCTTCCCTGAACACTCAGAAAGTATTCTCTGTACATATCCTGATCATAAATCTGAAAATAAATTAAAAAGGAATCTTCTATTATATAGGATTATGAATGTCTGATTCCTTCAGTCGGTTGATGATTCATGTATGTCTTGTGTTTGCTTATGAACATATCTTGAAAATATCTGAGTTGGTCTTAATAAACTTTAACCAACATTTTCATGTTGAGTCTTTTAAACTCCTCTGAATTCTGAAAATTCTGAAATCATGATATTCCTTGATTGATATGTATGAAATTAGTATTGATTGTTAAACATCTGAGAATATGGATTATGTCTAAGGGTAAATCCTGTCAGAGCAATGACCTTGGTTAATGAGAAACCATGTCCAAAGGACTGTGTCATGAGGTGCCATAGTTAACTCTGCTTAAAAATGATTGATAATCTGGCAGAGCAATAGCATGCACACTGAGAAATACATCTCACTCATCAAAGAAATGATCTGTAGTGTGTCATGAAGTGTAAATGCCATCTCTGTTCCTATGAAGCATGACAGTTAGTCCATCCAAGTGCTTAGGGATACTGGCGTCTAAACAACGTGTATCCTCTAGTTACAAGGGTGTACTAAACTCAAGTGCTCATGAAGAATGTTATGAAAATTGCTGCTAATCTAGTATACCATTTAAAAAATATGTGCAAAAGAAATATTCTATTGGAACCCTTGACAGAAACAAATGTTTTCCTTATGTGTTTAACTTCATTACTATTGATTGCATCTCTTAAAGGAATCTTTGAAAGTGAGTGAGTAAGAAAGAAGAAGATCAAACAAGACTGTCAATATGAAAACAAGGTTCACTTCTATTAAAACTGATTTCAGATATGAGTACAGGAAACTTATAAACAAGCCTTGCATACATCATATTCTGATCTGACTTGTCAATGAAGATCATTCATATATCTCTATAATAGAAGAGTCTGAAATACTTGTTTAATCAGATTTATGAAATTGATATCCCATTGAAAATCTTTCACATTCATTCTGAGTACTTACTTTCTCACATTGGACTCCATTATTTCAAACCTGACTGTTGATCTAAGGGGGAGAATTCTTGCATGCCCCTGTGGTCTCCTTCTCATTCATTTCATAAGGTTCCATTTATAGAGGGGGAGCCTCCTTGTCATATGCATCATGCTGCATAGAAGGAGGAGAATAGTGCTCTTGCATTCATATTTCTAGGGGGAGATCTTGCATTCTGGTATCTATTTATGTTGATTGTTTGCCAAAGGGAAAATTTCATTCAATCTTTGCATGCAAGCTCCTTTTGATCATCTCTAACTCATGTTTTTGCTGCAACTCTTAAAGGGGGAGCATTTTGTTCTTGCAAGGGGGAGGAATTGACTGATTTCTTATACATGCTTTAATTTCTCAAACTATTTTCTTTTGATGAAGTCAAAGGGGGAGAATAATTTGAGTCATCAGAATGCCTCACATCATCAGAATGACTCAATGTGTTGAAAGTGTTGCCATCATCAAAAAGGGGGAGATTGTTGTGCCCCTGTGGTTTTGATGATGGTTTTGATGATTGGTTCTTGATGTGAGTTAATCACTGAGTCATCATGCTGTGTGAGTCATCATGCTGTATTCAGTTATTTTCTGATCATAACTCAGTCTATCAAATGTTCAGTCATCTTGCTGCTCAGTTTAGTTTAACATATTTGATGTTCAGTCATGTTAACTGATGCATAAAGCATTCATTGCTACACTCTGCTTAGTTAGTATGAACAGTAGTGGGTCGACCCACTCTTGCTGATGCGTCGACCCATCAGAGCACTGATTGTCTGGTTTGTCTAAATTCAAGTCTACACATCATCAGTTGAACGTAAAGTATATACGTTGTAGCGTCAACTCATTGGGCTGCAGCGTCAACTCAGCAAGTATGCACATCGCCTTCAGACTTTCAAGTCCATACAATGGCTGTTGAACTGTGAAGTCTAGACATTGTCTGTTCATTCATCTTTGAAGTCTATACAACGTTGCCTTGTTTCTTCAAGTCTATACATTACATCATTATCTTCAGCTCAAGCGTTCAAAGCCAAGTCTATACAACGCTAAGTCAATACATTGAACTGTTCTCCAAAGTCTGCACAATGGTCTTCACACCTGAAGTCTGTACATTCGTTTTGCCTATTCATTGTTGAGGCAGAGTCTGTACATTGGCTCAGACTTTTCAAAGTCTATACAACGCACTTCATTGAAAGTCTATACATTTTGGCCTATTCCTATGCTCGAAGTTTTAGCTACACTCTAAGTCTATACACTGCTAAAGTCTGAACATCGCAGTGTTCAAGTCTTTCAAAGTCTGTGCATTGACTTCGCTTTTGCAAGTCTGTACATTGGATTCTTATCTTCAAGTCTGTACAGCGGGCAACTTCTAATTGAAGTCTGTACAGCCAATGCACTTAACTGAAGTCTATACACTAGATTGTCAAGCTTCATGTCTATACACTAGATTGTCTAACTTCAACTCTATACATCCGATTACTGTTGCAGTGTTCACCAAGTCTATACACTGCTTCAGATCTAATTCACAATGAGATATGAATGGCGTGTTTGTGATTAAGTCTTGATTCATTAATCTTTTCGTTTGAATTAATTCCTGATGCAAGATAGGAACAGGGTCGACGCTAGAGCTTAAGGCGTCCACGCACCAGTGAAGATGCATCCACGGATACTCTTCACAGCGTTAACTCTACGCAAAGGTTGCGTCAACTCAGCCACTCAAGAAGCAGAGGCCTTGTCAGAAATACTTCAATGCGTCAACGCAGCAGTGGAGCAGCGTCGACGTAGCGGCTTAAGAGACGCCAATATACAAGGCAAGACAGGCCTTAATGTACATGTTCGTGCGTCAACGCCATCAACAAGCAGCGTCGACGCAGCGGCGGAAGAGAGGCCAATACACACTTCTGATTTTCATCTGTGCGTCAACGCCACCAACTGGCAGCGTCGACGCAGCAGTTCAAGAAAGGGGCGACTTATCTCTGGCTATCTTCAACGCGTCAACGCTATCCACAGCAGGGTCGACGTAGTGGGGCAAATTCAAAGGTGTACAAGCAAAGAGTAGACGCAGTGATGCCAGTGCGTCAACGCGGTCAGTCTCCATAAATAGTAAGTGTGGTAAATTACTAGAATATTTCGATGGAGTACAAGGAGACCCCAATTATGAAAGGGCACGTGATCCTATAACAAAGGACGTGCCAGCAGTCAGACACGTGGAAGCTAGGGGCCTGCCACTTCACCACGTGGACCAACCCATCGAAGCTCTCTAGGGCGTCTCTGCCCTATCCTCCGGAGCCCCTGTTATTGGTATATAAATCCTTCTTCGTCTTCAGAAAAGAACAGCTCACTCCAAGGAAGAAGTGAAGCAAAAGAGGCCATCTGAGAGCAGAAAGAGAACTCGAGAGAGATATGTCAGAAGAGAAGAAGAAGAAAAAGAGTTGAAGAGAAGAAGGAGAGAACAGCGTGAGAGAAAAGGAGAGCAGAAGAGAAAGAAAGAGAGATAGAGAGAGAGAGAGAGTTTGTGGAGAAAAAAAGGAAGAAAGTTACTGAAGATCTGTCTACTGGACCATGGATCAAATCCAGGCCAGTCAGCTCCATGGGAGCCACATCTGATGTTCCTTCTTTTACAGCTTGTGTTTGCTATGTTATTTTCGTTCCTTATTTTTCTTTTTATTCGATCTGATCTACTGAGTTCTTCCGATCCTCTGGACTGAGGTCGGGTTCCTCCTGGTGGGTCAGGAGAAGGGAGATCTGATCTCCAGTTTGCAAGCAGCAGGGAGGCTGCTTGTGGGTTCCCTCCGGGCTAGGAGGAAGAGAGGCTAGGCCTCTGGTGGATTGCTGGTAGCATAGTGCTACTGGCTGGTTCACTGGTAGCGGGGCTGCTACTAGCGGGGTTCCCTCTTGGTATAGAGGAAGAGAGACGTGAGTCTCTGGTTTCTAGTGACCGTGGGTTGCTAGAGGTTCCCTCCGTGTAGGAGGAAGAGGGGAGGTTGTTCCCCTGGGTAAGCTGTGTATCAGCGTCTGTTGGCAAGCTGTGTTGCCCAGCTGTTAGTGAAGCCACACTCGGTTTGAGTGTGGGGTGGATGTAGGTCTGGAGGACCGAACCACCTAAAAATCCTTTATTCTGTGGTTTGCTTGTGGTGTGCGCTTCCATATCTTCTATCTGTTTCACAGGTTGTTTGAATAGTCTTGGTTCGAGTTACAGTGGCCTTGAGCTTTACATCTTGGTAAGTGAGTCTAGTTCGCGTTGTACTGTCATTTGGCATTAGACTTCATCAGGTTCCACTAGTATAGTCAGCAGCTCATCTGGTCGATCAAATGTCTATTTGAACTCGATAGCCTTTATTCTACAACTGTATCTAGTAGCAGGCGAATTGTTTTTAATTTGGACAATATTCTTGAAGGGGATACATTACCCCCCCCTCTGTATCGATCGCACCGTTCCAACAGAGAAGACTGATCGAAGCAGAAGGGGCAGAAGCAAAGAATAGAGAGCCTGCACGATCCAGTGTGAAGAGAACAAGAAGAAAAAGAGAAAAAGAGCAGAGTGTGAAAGTAGCAGAGAAGAAGACTAAAAAGAAAGAGGAAGAGAGATCAAGAGTTGAGAAGAAGAAGCAGTCAGTTATCTGAAGTTTAGTCTCTACTGGACCGTGGATCAAATCTAGGCCAGTCAGCTCCTTGAGAGCCATTTCGTGCTTCATTATTTACAACTTTTCGCTGCTGTGATTTTCTATCTTTTGTTTTTCTTTTGAACCTTTCATCAAGCTGTTAGTCAGCGGTTTTGCAGAGGAGGATTCCTCTGGACAGCAAGCTGTGTTGCTCAGCGGGCGAGGTGGATACCTCGGATAGCAAGCTGTGTTGCTCAGCGGGCCAGGTGGATACCTCGGACAGCAAGCTGTGATGCTCAGCGGGATAGCAAGCTGTGATGCTCAGCGGATGGCAAGCTTTGAGGCCTAACTGATGTAGGCAAGCTGTGATGCCCAATGATTTTCAAGTTGTGTGGCTGCGGAATCCACACTCTGGTTTAAGTGTGGGGTGGACGTAGGTCTGGAGGACCGAACCACCTAAAAACCCTTTGTGCACTGTGGTTTGAATGTTTATTTCTATCTTCGCTAGATGAATGCATAGGTGCGCTCCACATATTTGCTTATTAGTTCAACAGAAGATTAGATTAGCTTTTCAGATTGTTTAAAGTTGTGAAGTGAGCAAAATTTTGTAGAGGGATACATTCACCCCCCTCTGTATCCATCGCACCGGTCCTAACAAAGTGGTCTATGGGTCACATGTCTGTGCATGATTGAAGAACGCTGATTCTAAGTCTGTGCAAGTCTCGCATTGTTTTTACGCATATTGAGTCAGTGCAGGTTTTGTTCTGTGCTAACCAAGTCTGTGCAACTTTTGTTGTTGTGAGCATTTAAGTCAGTGCATATCTGTTATGGCCTGCATCAACTAAGGTCGATGCTAGCTTATAGAAGTCGATGCACTTTCATCGTAGCATGCATATCCCATGTCAGTGCATTCTTTACCCGCATACACACACAAGGTCGGTGCATTATCGCCCCATGAACAAACCAAGTCGGTGCATTGTTTTGTCTTGTGCAATAATGTCTGTGCATACTTTCTCATATGCGCACCAAATTCTGTGCAATCTTTGCATCATGGTACTTGAAGTTGGTGCAGTTTCTATCTCGGTGCATATTACAGTCGATGCACTTACTACCTTATACACATTGGTCTATGCGTATATGGTTCTAGGTTGCTCATAGTTTGTGCATACCTTGCAAAACTCTATTCATGGTTTGAGCATATGTTGCTATACGGTCTGTGCATGCTTACACGTTAGACTATAAGGCATGTGCTAATATTCCCATATGCCTGCCAGGTTTGCTACTTGGTCGAGTACTTGTTCAGCGAACCCAAAACCCGTGAGTGTACTCCACTTGGAAATCAATGTACCAGGTTTAAGGGCTCGTGATCCGAGGCAAGGAACATAAAGGATGATTCTGCCACGTGGACTGCTACAGCTCCATGGTTCTGACACGTGGAATCAAAAAGGGATCAGATCTACATGAAGAACTGGGCGGGAATCGTGCTAACCACGCGCTATCATCTGGCTATATAAAAGAGGTTGAAGACTGCAAGTAGAAGCTGCTGAAGATTGACGATGAGAGAGCATCTGAAGCCACTACGTGTGCCAAAATTTCCTTATTCGAGAGAAGAGCATGTCTAGAAACGGAAGTGTCTGAGTGATCATTTTTTATTTGAGCTTGAAAGTCTGCTTCTCTAGAAGCTACATTACTGTTGTTTTTGAGCGACTGTCTCCTTTTGTTTTTGTTTCATTCATCCCTTCCATACTGGTCTTGTTACCCTCTAAGTCTTCATAGAGGAAGGGAGAAGTTCTCCGTTTTCCCTCCATCGTGTTTGGAGGAAGAGAGGATTGATACTATGGTTCGTGAGTTGTTGGGTGCAATTCATAGGGTTCCCTTTATGGTGTGCAAAGGAAGGGAGGTTGGTCCTCCAGGGGTTCTTCCGGTCATAGGGAGATCGAGGAGGTTGTTCCTCAGGGCAAGCTGTACGGCAGCAGGTGTTGCAGACTGAGTTTGCGGTTTCAGATTTGCTTAGTGCAAGGAAGCCTTACTCCAGAGGAGTAAGGGGTGGACGTAGATTACAGATCGCAATCAAACCACCTTAAAAATCTTATGTCCCTTTGGTGTGGTTTGATTTTTGTCTGTTATACTATTTTCAGCTCGCCAGGTGTTTGATCTTTGCACTACTTAGTTCCTGGTCACATTGAGCATTTGTCTTTCTGGTTGATACGTGGCTAGATTTGAGGAGGTCCCCTTATGTGTTTCTAAATTTTCTAGTCTATCTTCGAATTAGATTGAATTTGGGGGTGATCTATTCATCCCCCCTTCTAGCTCACCCACCGTGTGAACTATCAACTAGCCCCCTCGGCTTATTGTCGAAAACGTGCTGAAAATCATGAGGTACGATGATACTGGTGTCGCATTGCGCCGGGAGTACTTATTTATATAGATGAGTGAAAACCACGAGGCAATCTAGTGAAATTACATTCTTGCGTGTTAAGTGACTTCTAGTGCATAGCCTTTATGGTTATGAAAAGTGCATTCTCATTACATTCTTATTCGCGAAAGGCCATATTTACATTCATGATATATTCTTACTTGATCATATTCCCAGTCTACATGAACTCTCATATCTCAGCTTGATCATATCTTATTACTTGTGTTACTTTGGTTTACACCACATGTTTTACCGTATTTCCTTTATCTTATTTTCTAGAGCTAAAATGTTAATTACTTAAATATTATCGTCATGTTGATACAAAGATACCTACAAGGCAAGTGTGCTCATACCCTACTTTTTCAATCTTTTCAGGACATTCTAAGGGGTCGGATTCGAATTATTCAAGTAATGGATCCGAGAGCGATTGATGGTTCGAGAGAAGCCGTAACTAGTCTAGTCAAGAGTCAATTATGTAATTTTTCTTTTTATTGAATCTAGTTAGTCAAAGAGTCTTTGTAAACTTTTCATTATGATTCAATAAAGTCAAGGTTTTTGAATTATATCCTCTTGTGTTCACTCTTATGTGTGAATGATTAGCGCTCTGATTGTTATTATCACTTGAGGCTTCTCTTGCTAGCTGTCCACGTTCCCGATTAGTTTCCGCTGCAAAATCTAGGGGCGTGACATAGGTTATCTCATGAAAAGGCTTAAACATCAAGTTAGGAGCAAAAGCCCCCTATTTTCATATGATTTTATGCTTTATACACGGAGTATTTCATGTTTTACTATCACTGTGCATCTAGGTTATTCCTGCATGCATGATTTCTACCCTTAATGGAAAAGATGATAATTTTGGTTTAATCCATGTAATCCGTGCATCCTCATGATGTAAATTTGATCTATTATGCCTTACCTACCTGATTAGCATGTTTTCTATTCATGTATTGCTCTAAGATTGGCCTTATACTTCGGATTTAGTTTCTGTTTACAGCAGACAATAAACGGTCTCTATTAGATCGCCATCATTATATAGCGGCCATTCGATAGACCGCCAACACCTGTATGCGGTCCTCATCTGACCGTGATTTGCTTTCTGTTCTCTGCTTCCTGTTAACTCTAAACAGATTGTAGATTGACCCTATTAACTATATGATAAACCTAGGTCAATAGGTTCTATTCTTAGTTATAACCTTATATTCATAATTTTGGTTATATTGTGCTTCAATCATGATAGGTTTCATGTCTTTATGTGTTTTAATCATATTTTTAACTTATGCTAATTTCATGCCAAAACCATATACTCTTGTATTAAAGCTAAAGTTCATGTGCTTGTGAGACTTGTTTCATTGATGATATTTGATCGTTGTTTTATCACGATTTCACTCTCATCTCCACGTCTTTTTTAAGTATGTTGTCCCTATGGTTTTGAAGTTTTGATGATGACAAATATTATGACTTATTATATTTAACATTGATGATAAAACCCTTCTGAATGAACTAACAATATCATTACATAATAGAGGTATGAAATATATCAGAACAAGCTTTAAATAACACTCAAAAAGTCAACGCAGGTCAAGGTCAACGCCATTGTTCATAACTGTCAACTGGTCAATCGCCCAAAAAGTGTAAGTCAGCCATCTGTCAGAAAAGGACTGAAGTCTTACAGGTCAGTGCACATTTCTATATATGGTTCTCTTCATTCATGCCTTAAGGTCGGTGCAAGTTTTGGCTTGCGCTTAACAAGGTCTATGCTTATATGTCTTCAAAGTCGGTGCATGTTTCTCCTCCTTCACATAAAGTCCATGCACTTCACTGTTTAGAGTCTGTGCATATTTCTTATCAAGGCATATACACGGTCGGTGCATCTTTCTCCTGCGCACATAGAAGGTCAGTGCAGGTTTGGCATTATACTCATAAGGTCAGTGCATGTTGTTCCTTGTATGATACAAGATCGGTGCACATTCTGATATATGCACATAAGAAGGTTGGTGCATGTTTGCTCGCAAGCACATGAAGGTCTGTGCTAGTATGATAAGGTCGGTGGATACTTCTTCAGTATGTGTATGAAAGTCGTGCATGTTTGCATAATGCCACATAAGGTCGGTGCAAGTTTTCCTTGTTCATATAGTCGGTGCATATTTTGCATCCTGCACGACAGAGGTCGGTGCAGGTTTGTTTTATGCTTTCAAGGTCGGTGCACATAAGGTCGGTGCAAGTTTTCCTTGGGCATATAGTCGATGCACATTTTTGCATAACATGCATTCAGGTCTTTTCACATCTTCTTAATGACTTACACATCTAGGTCGGTGCAGATGTTGAGTCGGTGCAAGTTTCACCTTAGGCACATAATCGATGAAGATGTTGAGTCAGTGCAAGTTTTTGTGTGAGCATATAGGGTCGGTGTAGGTTGTGCATTGAACATATAACGTCGGTGCATGTTTGTATCATTAAGTATGCATAAGGTCTATGCAATGTGTATTGTGCATGAATGAGGTCTGTGCATGTTTTGTTCTGCACATAATCAAAGTCTGTGCACATTATGTTGCATAGCGCATGAGGTCTGTGCATGTCTTCCTCCTTCACTCATTGTCTGTGCACAAGTGTGTTAAAGGTCCGTGGACAATTCACCAAGGTCGGTGCACGTTTGTAACCTCGCATTCTCAGGTCTGTGCACGTTCTCATACTTGCATACATGGTCAGTGCTAGTCTTGCATGAGGTCTGTGTTACCTTGCATTGTCCTGTGCACTATGTCGATGCTAGTTAGTCTTGCTTCGCATGTAAGGTCTGTGCTAGCTGGATTTACTTCATGACTGAAAGGTGTTTGATGAAATTCCTCTCACTTTACTGATAGGGACTTAACTGAGAAAAGGCCAAGGCAACCAGGATCGAACGTCCGCTCGAGAGACTTAAGTGAAGCACGTGTTCCCAGAATGTAGGAAGCTGGCACGTGATCCAAGACAATGAGTGAGCCAATGATCTTGCCACGTGGAAAGTAAAAGCCAGTGATGATGACACGTGGAAAGGTCTGGATCAGATCTGCTTGGTGAATTGGGCGGAAAACGTGGTAGTCACACGTCCATCTTCTGGAGCATATAAAGAGGGGGCAGATCTTCCAATTCAAGCAGAAGAGAATAGGAGAGAAAAGGAGAAGGTGAGAGTAGCTATCTGAAAGAGTGAGCCAGCAGAAGAGGAAGTACCAGAGATTGAGCCTGTGTGCGAGCAGAAGAGAAGAGAAGGAAAGAGAGAGTTCAGAAATGAAAGTTTTGAGAAGAATGAGTGAGCAGACAGAGCCTTCATTGAAGATCTGTTCATGTAGTGACTCGTGGATCAAATCCAGAGTCTTCATGCTCCTTGGAGCTACAGTTGTTTTTATTTTTTTCTTTAAGATCTTTTGTTATTATCTTCCATTCCTTGGTGTGTTCTTCCGATACTCTGTTTGGAGTTCGGGGTCCCTCCTGGGTTTTAAGGAGAAGGGAGAGTGTATCTCTGGTTTGCCCTCTGTGGATTCAGAGGAAGAGAGATGTGAGTGTCTAGTTGTGGGTGACTGAGGGTCACTCACGGGTCCCTCCTGTGGATTCAGGAGAAGGGAGACATAGTCTCCGGTTGCGAGTAACGGGAAGTTGCTCGTGGGTTCCCTCCGGTTTGGAGGAAGGGAGGATTGGTGCTCCGATTCTGATCTTGTGGGCTGCAAGGTCAGGGTTCAGATTCTGTGGGTTGCAGGATCGGTGTGAGGGATTTGTTTCCCTCAGGGTAAGCTGTTTGGCAGCGGTTGTTTGCAGACTGAGTCTGCTTGTTCTTGCTTGAAGCAAGTGAATCCTCACTCAGTTTGAGTGAGGGGTGGACGTTGGTAGACTATGGGTCTAGCCAAACCACCTAAAAATTATCCTGTCCATCGTGGTTTGATCTGTGCGCATACTTCCATATCTTCTATCACCAATTCTCAGGTTGCTTGGGCGTCCCATATCAGAAGTTTTCCTGTGTGATTTCTGCTTGAATTCGTCATAGCTGATTAGTGTTTGACTGAATGTTTAGTAGAAGCATTTGCTTCTAGTGTTTCTCGTGGCAAGAGTGTTTGAGCGTTTAGCGATTAAGATTGACCCTTTCCATGGGCAATCTATTCTAAGCATTGTCTATTTTCTGAGTAAGTCAGCTTAGTTGTCTCATTAGACTTCATTAAGTATAGGCAAAATTTTAACTGCGTAATAATTTTAAAGAGGGATTCATTCATCCCCCCCTTCTGAATCTGTGTCTTGCACCCATATATTCCGACAAGTGGTATCAGAGCAGGTTGCTGTCTCATCGGATCCAACGATCCGTAGCAGATCCTATAGTTCCTTGGTGCATTTTTGAGCATACCTACTTTGGTGCATTGATTTGTCTGTTATATCCATGGCTTGTCCCCCGGTTTTTGATGGCACTAATTTAAATCTATGGTGTAACAACTTGCGCATGTTTGTCAAGAATGTTGATCATGATCTGTGGAAGTTAATTTCACAAGGTCCTCACGGATTACCGAAGAAAAAGTCCAAATGGACTGACAGTCATAGATTGAAGTATGGAGAAAATCAGAAAGCTTTAGATTTAATGAAAGTAGCTACTGACAAGGCTTTCCATTCTTCCTTTCATGATTGCAGGTCAGCCAAGGACATCCATAAAAAACTGAAGACTACTTGTTGTGGAAGTAATGACCAATGATGACGGCTAAAGGCAGTAATCAAAGTAGCAGCCAAAATGAAGAAGAGGACGATGATCTGGTAAATCCCTTTGAAAAATTCACCTTAGATGACTAGCAGGATGCATAAGCTAATTTATTGGAGTCACATGAGATGTTAAGAAAACAACACAAAAAATTGAAAAAGACTATTAACTTGAATAGTTCTAATTCTTCATGTGAAAACTGTTTAAAATTGGAACAAACGCATGATGCTTGTTTATCTGATATCCAAGTGCTTAAGCAACAAATTGGTTTGTTAAAAAATGAAAATCAAGAACTTGCAAATGAGATTACTGAACTTGAAGAAAAATTTAGATCAAGTAATGATGATCAGACTCTCATTAGCAATCATGTTCAAAATAAAAAACTGTTGAAGGATCTTGAACATGTTAACACAGATCTAAATAAGCTGAAATCAGAAAACGAATCTCTCAGAAAATCTGTTAAAGAAAATGAATAAAAAATTGAAAAACTCAAACAAGAGAAGAATCTGCTTGTTGAAAAATCTGATGCAATAAAGTCTGTGAACATGGAGCTTCAGAAAAACATTAATAATATGCAAAGAGAATCCGAAACTCCAAATAATTCCAAAGCATCTCATGATGACCAGATTCTTCTTGACGAGTTAATTCAAAATTAAAAGTTAAAACAATTGAAATCTGCTATGTCTGAAAGACTTCTAGGCTTAGAAAGAGGAAAAACTATTTGTATTGAAGATTCTAAAAAACTGAGCAATCTGGAACAAGAAATAGAGAAATACAAAATTGCTAACAAAGTATTGAATGAAGCTGTTAATTGTAGTGAACAAGAGATTACAAGTTATGAAATAAATATTGCATCACTAAAAATTGAGATTCAGGATTTGAAAGCTTCTTTGTCTAAATTTGTTAATGGACAAGAAAATCTGGAGAAGTTGCTAGGAGTCAAGGTTAACTTCAGGAAGGAAGGGATGGGCTACAATAATATTAATAAAAAAGTTTTTAATAACAAGTTAATGACATCGTTTGTCACTACATCAAACGTAGCAACCACCTCAAAAGATAAACAGCCCATTGTTTAGAAAAATCAGAAACAAACTGACATTCAGAAACAAGCTGAAAAAGTGAAAAAGTATGTTCATGTGAAGAATAAGCAAAGAAACAATCATGCTGATGCTGTGCATGCCATACATAACCTAAACACACACACATGCACACAAAAAGAAAATGTCATGCCACTATTGTCATAGATTTGGTCATCTGATGTATGAGTGTAGGTTGATGGAACAAGATGACATGAATGCAAGTGCAAAGCATGCTAGGAATTCTCATGAAAGATATCATGCACTTAAGAAAAAGAGATGGAGAGGGGAAATCTTACCGCCCGAACGGAGAGGCCAAACGAGGTCCAATTCAACCCAACGAGGCCCAGCTCCTTGAAGTGATAGCCCCCAGCCCACTAAATATAAGTCTAATAATTCACTCGAATCAAGCACTTTCTAGGCGACCTTCGGGTTGGGAAGTTCGAGCATCAGTTCGATCGGGAGAGCTCCTTCGGAGCCCCGTATTCTTTGCCCAAACCACGCACTCATCACTCGGAGACCTTTCCTGGGCCAGTGCCTCTTACTCGGGCCAACTGATGGAAGCTTATCTGTACGGCCGTTACGAGTCCCGTAAAAAGCTGGGAGCTCAAGGGGATAGGTGAGATCAAGAGTCCGCATGCTATAAAGAGCCCGCAAGGAGGGCGTAACCCCCCTGAAACCCCTTGGCTTACAGGAATCATTCACTCAATGAGCCACTATTTGTAATACCCCGATAGTTTTTATTGAGCCCAATGTATTTATTAAGCTTTTATTAACTTAAAATTGAATTTTTAATGAATTAATGCTTGAATTTCGGATTTATAATATTTAATTCCTTAGAAAATATAATAGTGAAAATTCGACTACCTTATAAAAATCTGGAAAAATACTAATTGGGTCAAGGACCATGTAGTTAGCAACTTTGTCTTCTGTGTTCGACCCAACAAAAATCCGTAAGTAGGTCTAAATAGTGGATTAAGCCTAAAAGTGCACACTTAGTTAACATTTACCTAACCTCATCTTAAAACATCAAATTAGAGCTTAATACTCAACCAAATGAGCTCAAATCGGTAGAAAATGAAAGGTCACGATCTAAGGATCAATAGCCCTCTATCAATTGAACCCAAACCTAACCCTAGCACATGGTGACGGCCGAGTTTTGGCTTGGTCAACCTTGGCGGCGCCGTTTTCCAATACCACCTTGCGTGGTCGATTTCTCCCAGCTCCGAAGTCTCTAGAAGCTCTATGAGCTATCAAAATGAAGCTCTACGAGTCTATTATTTTTTGGTAGCTGTGGTGTTTGCACTGGATTCAGATCTAGGAAGATCTTGGTCATTTAGTGGATGTGGGTCGGTAGCCATCGTCCTCCTTCCTCTCGTCTTTGTTTCATCGATTGAGGTAGATTTCCTTAACCAAAACCTGCACATGAATACATCAAATTGTTCCTCTCGACAAGGATATAAGAAGCCCTAAATTTTATTAGGTATCCGGGAGATATCGAGGTTTTTCTAAGGTGCTGTCCAGTTCGTTCTTCATTCTAGGGCTTTAAGTTCTCTCTTAATTGAGGTAGGTTATAATAGCCAAACTATAATTAATATACATGGATGTAAGCATCAGCATGCTAGCTTTCATTTGACGTAGAAAGCCCTAATTTTCATTGAGCATGTTTAGAGAATTTTAGATCGAAGTAAGAGCATGTCTAGGCTTGATTTATGCAGTGTTCTTATGAGTCAAAGCATGATTTTTGGCTGATTTTAAGTTGTATATCTTGATCCCCATATAGCATATCATACATGGCTGGAATCAGCAGTCGAAATAGCTTTCTTTTGATATAAGAAGCCCCAAATTTCGTTGTATATTTTGAGAGAAGTGTACGATTTAGTAGAAGCATGTCAAGAACTAGATTTTCATGTATTCATCATAGATAGGTTGTGATACAATTGATTTCTGTTAAATTCGTGTTTCAAAACTCTTGTATTATGACCCTAGTATGTCTATTAAGAACCCTAGAGCATGTGGTTAAGATCCCAACCCATTTAGACCCCAAGTGGTTGAGTTTTTTGTGTTTTCCGAAAGCCACGGCCGTTTCTGGAAGTGCAAGGGTTGACCCATGGGGTCGACCCATGCTGCCCAGTGCGGGGGTCGACCCAATGGGTCGACCCATGCAGCAATTTTTGCAGGGGTCGACCCAATGGGTCGACCCATCACCTAGGCAGGCTCCTGGAGTTCCAGGGGTCGACCCAATGGGTTGACCCATGCCTGGAATTTTTCAGGGGTCGACCCAATGGGTCGACCCACGTGCTGTATGACCCGATTAAGTTGTCTTTTGACTCGGGGATCGATCCGGACCATTAGGGGTTCGACTCATTCAACTTAGTCCAATTGAAAACTATATTTTGAGGAACCAATGACCTATTCATGTACCCTTTGATCTCAATTTACATTGGTTCCTACATTCAATCATGGTGTAAAAACATGCCGTTTACCATCTCCATTTCAACGCATACAATGGTTAAATAGAAACCCACATAATTAGTGGTTAATTGTATAACTAAATTTCTATTAATGCATGCTATTTCACTCTTGTGCGAGCTTGTTCTTTACCTTATCATCTTGACTCAACTTTTTGGCAAATTGGCTTAATGCAAATGATAATAGATAATCCTTGGTATATTAACTTGGTAATTAGGATTAAATTGATTGTTAAGTTGCTGGATAGTCATTATTACCCCAGTAGAATGGATTGCTTACACACCTGAACGGTACACTGTCAGCCGTTCTTTGTTGACCTCGTGGACTAAGTTTTGGTCCAATTCTTGAAATGTGGCCCAAAGTGACCGTATAACCGAGTTTTTGTTTTAGTGAATCCAAGGACAAGTTAGTCCTTAATTCTCATACTTGTGGCAGTAATTCCTCTGATTAATTGGCCATTTAAATTGACTGAATGTCTAGACAACGTGGGATCTTGGATCCAATAAATCAATGCCAACGCATCATAAGGGCCCGGTCTGGTCCTGGGGAGAGCGCCCGAAAGTTAGTGAGCCCATGGGATGTTAATGACATGGTGGGGCATTGCACCGAGTACTTGACTTGTGTAACGTCTATGACATAAAAATCTCTTGTTACTTGTTACTTGATCGTGCTTGGAATGATGTTTAAAATACTTGCTTGTTGGCCAATTCTCAATTACTATCTCCTGTTGTAAATTCATGTACTTGTTATCTTGTTATTTCTTGTCATCATTATATTTCTTGACCTTGCAAGATCTTTGTATTACGCTATTTTATTGTATCATCTTTTATTTTTTTTATTTAGCATGGCATATGAAAAATGTAATTAACTTGTTAATCACGTAAACTTGCCTATTATTTCTTGTTGAGCGTCAGCTCATAGTTGTTGTTTCCCCCCTTTCCAGACTATTCAGGTGTTAATGCGCATACCGATGGGGAAGGGCAAGAGTGATATCTTTTGAGTGTACTTGTTAGTAGATGCCGAGTTGGCATGGTTGTTTACCTTTAGTTATTTCCTTAGAGTTGTGTTAGTACTTCATTACTGTTGGAGTCAGTTATTGTATTAGAATTTAGATTGGAAGTCATGTTTGATCGTGTATTAGCAGTGTTGGTTATTGTAATAAATTGGAATCATCTTGATCAATAGAGTTATTTCTTTCCATAGCACCTGTGTAATTGTTTAGCTTAGCTTATTAGTGTTATTTCTAGCTAGTTTCTAACTGTACGTCCCGATATTCCGCGTCGGGGCGTGATAGTTTAGTTGGTATCAGAGCCCTAGGTTTCACATTACTATGTTTTCCTAAGTTCTAGGTTTTCTAAGTTTTAGGGTTCTAAGTGTTATCATAGGACCCCTAGCCTTGTTAAAGTCTAAGAACCCGACCTGGTGAGATTGGATAGACCTTGGGTTAAGTTCGTATCTTAATCGTGTTATTATCTATCCTATTGAACCTAAGTAATCTATTCCTCGTGTAGGCCATTGCAATGGCAGCTGACCGTGCGGAATGGAGGAACTTGCAATGTACGGTTCAAGTCCTTACGCAGGCTTTACAACAAGTGGCTCAAGCAGGAGCGGCACACCATGGCACTAGTGACTTATATCGGAACTTCCGAGGAATGAATCCGCCGAGATTTGGAGGCTCGACTGACCCTGATGAAGCCGAGCACTGGCTAGATGAGATGGGAAGGATATTCGAAGTGATGCAATGCAGCAATCAAGAGCGTGTCCTTCTCTCAACTTTTCAACTGGAACGAGATGCACGTACTTGGTGGGATTCTATCAAGGCGACTCTTGGTGATAAGCAAGTTACATGGGAAGAGTTCGAGGAATTCTTTAACAGCAAGTATTTTTCTGATAGAGTGCAAGAGAAGAAGGCAGCGGAGTTCGCGGCCCTGAAACAGCAAGGTCTGTCCGTGGCGGAGTATGAGGCTTAATTTTCACGGCTTTCTCGTTATGCTACACACCTTATTTCCACCGAGAAGATGAAGGCGAAGCATTTTCTCAACGGTCTGAAGCTGCATTATATTAATCAGTTGGCACCGATGGAGATCTCAACCTATTCTGAGATGGTGAGGAAAGCTCAAGTTCTAGAAGATACTCTTGAGATGACAGAGAGAATCCGTGGAAAAGGCACCAAGAAGGAACTACCTACGGGTTTTGGGAATATCAAACCCGGGTATAGCAAGAAGAGGCCCATTAGTGGGTTTAGTTCGTGGACTGGATCTGGATCGTGGAAGGGCAAGATGCCGAGGCATGAAGACAGGAAATCTGGCCCTATTGTTCCATTCAAGGGCGTGTGCAACTATTGTGACCATCCGGGTCACAAGATGGAGGAGTGCTGGCGCAAGCTAGGCGCCTGTTTGCGATGCGGAAGCAAGGAGCACCGTATCCCTAATTGTCCTCTTATATCTGAACAAGCTACACAGGCAAAATCTCAAGGTATCAAGAAACCGCAAGGCAAGCTTCAAGCTTTGCATGCAGAGGAAGTTGGAACCGCCGAGGATGGTGGACTCGTCGAAGGTACTCTTATTATACTCGACAAGCCAGCATTTGTTCTTTTTTATACTGGTACCACACATTCCTTTATTTCTCGGAGATTTGCTAAGTCTTTAGCTATGGAACCTGTTTTGTTGAACTCTCCGTTAGAAATATCAACCCCTATTGGTACTATATCGGCAATACAGTACTTCTATCCTTCTAGTACGGTTATGATTGGTGAACAGAATTTACCAGCTGATTTAGTTTGCATGCACATGAAGGATTATGATGTAATCCTAGGAGCAGATTGGTTGGCTCGATATGAGGCTAATGTTCACTGCAGTTCTAGCTCCGTGTCTTTTACTAGACACCCGAGACTTTCTTTTGTGGGAGTTAAGCACCATAACTCCGTATCACTTATCTCGGCTCTTCGAGCTGATAAGTGTTGTGCCCCTGGCCCCTGTGGCTTGTGGTTTTGATGATTGGCTTTAGGGGTTTGTGATGATTGGTCTTATGTGAGTTAATCACTGTGAGTCACCATGGTTTTATTCAGTCATTCTATATCTCAGTCATTTTATCAGATCATGACTCAGTCATTCTTATACTCAGTCTGTCATTCAAATGTCCATTCAGCCTTTCATATGTTCAGTCAGTTTATCTGCTTACATTGTGAGTCATTGCATTTGAAATTCAGACTGTTTATCTGTTGCATAAAGCATTCATATGCATTTATAGAGTCTGCACATTTGCTTCAGGTAGCAAGTATGTACAACGCCCTGTGTAGGCACGACAAGTCCATACACTGGTTGCACTTTGCACAGCTGCAGGCACTTCTAAGTCTACACATCGTGTAGCTTGCTCGCATAGCCAAGTCTATACATCGGTTGTTCATACACTACAGCTCACATATCTGTTAAGTCTATACACTGCTGCATTGTTTGCATGAGTAGAGTCTATACATTGGTTGGCAGCAAGTCTGTACAGTGTGTGTTTCATTGGTGAAGTCTGTACACTCACCAACTGAACTTCAAGTCCATACATTGCACTGTGCCTCCTTCGTTGAACTTCCAAGTATATACATTGAAGCAAAGTCTGTACACTGAGGACGCTTGTTAGCCTTCAAAGTCTATACATTGTCTACAGTGCATCCAGCAAGTCTATTCATTGGAGTGTCTTGTTCAGCGTCTCATGGCAAAGTCTGCACATTCTATTGTTCAACGTCTGCATGCATTACATGAAGTCTGTACACTGCATCGTCTCAACTTGCGTCTCACTGAGCATCCATTCACTGCAAAGTCTATACAGACTTCATCGTCTTAGAGATCGTTTCATGCCTTCACCTAAAGTCTGTACATCCACCGTCTTATCCAGCGTCTCACGCTTGCAAAGTCAATACACTGGTCGGTGGAACAAAGTCTGAACATCATTCAGTGATCTTCAAGTCTATACAGACCTTGATTCGCTCAAGTCTGTACATCGGCCTGCTATCCTTGACAAGTCTTCACATCGTGAAGTCTATACACTCAACTCCTTCACACTTCAACAAGTCTGTACAGCAGCGGTCTTCACATAGGAAGTATGTACAGCCGTTCACCTTGTGAAGTCTAGACATTTGATGAGCTTGGTCTTGAAGCATTTAGGAGGTCTGTACATTGGTCTGCTTTGCATTGCATGAGTCCATACATCGGACTGTTTGAGCAAGTCTGTACAGCGTTTCATTCACATCGGAAGTCTACACATTGGGGGCTTTCCCTATGCTTTGGCCAAGTCCATACGTTGGCGTACTGTTCATGCTTCAGTCATCAAACTCTATACAGACTTCAGCGTCTCATTCTGCGTCTTACATCAAAGTCTGTACATCGCCTTCAATCTTCAAGTCTATACATCGTGGGCTTCATTCCTTCTAGTTTGTACATCCTTCAAGGGCCAAGTGTATACATCGCTCACTGGTCACACGTTCAAGTCTGAAGTCCATACAGCCTTGGTTTCTGCATTGAAGTCTATACACACGTTGGCTTCGTGAAGTCTATACAGTGGCTGAGCTTTGTGTAGTCTACACTTTGGTAAAGCTAGTGCATGCATTGTTCATCACCTGTCTTGTTCACTGCGTCGACGCTGACGTTGGATGCGTTGACGCATTGGCCAGTTGCCAAGGGCGTGAGCATCTCGCTTGAGGAGCTGAGGCGACGCTGCACGTTGGAAGCGTTGACGCCTTGGGCTGATGTCCAAAAGTCTTTTGATCAACATCAAGTCTGTACAGCATGTAGTCTGTACATTGGTCTTTGTCTTGAACAGAAGGCCTAAGTCTACACACTCTCCTGTTCTGTTAATGCATTCATCCTCACAAGTATATACATTGCTTTTGCTTTATCTGCTAAAGTCTTCAAGTCTATACACTCTCTCATTGTACACACTTACTCACTTGCTGTTCTTCAAAGTATGCACATCGCATAGCTTCACATATTTGAAGTCCATACATTGGAGAGTTTGTACATTGCATTTGCGTTCACAAGCCTATACATCTGAAGTCTGCTATGGCTCCCTCATTCAATGAAGTCTGCACATTGCTGAATGTTCTTCAAGTCTGAACAGCGGATGTCTTCATATGTCAAGTCTATACACTGCATGCTCACTTAACTAACTCTATACACTCGTGAGTGTTTCATCAAGTCCATACACTGGCCTTGAAGTAAAGTCTATACAGCCATTGCTTGCGTCGCCTTACACGACCAAGTCTGTACAGAGTATGCATTGCATCTCATTATGTCTACACATCGCCCCACTGCCTGCACGCAGAGTCTGTACACTGCGCTGCCAGCCTGCACGTAGCAACTCTATACATTGCTGTCTGCCTGCAACGTAGAGTCTGTACATTGCATGCTCGCTGCATCATCAAGTCTATACACTTGCTAGATTGATTTCAAAGTCTATACAATGCTTTGCATTCACAGAGTCTGTACAGGGTGTTTGGACTTAAGCTGATGACTTATTCAATGCTATGTCTGACAGGGATTCTTACCGAGATTGATGACCTGGCTCGTGATCCCAGGAGAACGAGGTATGCAGATGCTGACACGTGGATGAAGCTGCCTCGGATCTGGCGAATTCCTTGGGCGGGAAAACGTGGAAGCCACGCGCCCAGGGGCTGCTGCTGCTGCTGCTATATATATGAGCCTTCTTCCACTAAAGAAGGTAGATCGAAAGAAAAGGAGAAAAGTCTATACATCCAGTCTGAGAGCAGCAGAGAGTATTCGATCCAGAGAAGAGAAGAGATAGAGAGAGCCTGCGAAAGAAGAAGAAAAGAAAGAGAAGAAGAGCAGAAGGAGAAGAAGAGTAAGAGAGAGTTAGAGAGCTCGTGAGGGTTAAGAGAAAAAGAAAGTGAGAGAGAAGAGAAGAGGAAGAAGAAGCTTCATCTGAAGACTAGTTCCTACTGGACCGTGGATCAGATCCAGGCCAGTCAGCTCCGTTGAGAGCCACATCTGTGTTTTCATCTTTACAGCCTTCTGATTGCTGTGTTATTTTCGTTTATTATTTTCCTTTATTTTCTGATTACCTTTGTACTTCCGATCCTCTGGACTGAGGTCGGGTCCCTCCTGGTCTGGAGGAAGAGAGGTCTGCGACCTCTAGTTTCCAAGTGGCTGGGAGTCACTTGGGTGTCCCTCCGGTTGGGAGGAAGAGGGGAGGCTGTTCCCCTGGTCAAGCTGTGTGGCAGCAACTGTTTGCAGACTGAGTCTGCTTGGTTCTAGCGTTTGCTAGTGAAGCCTCACTCCGGTTGGGAGTGAGGGGTGGATGTAGGTCTGGAGGACCGAACCACCTAAAAATCTATTGAGCAGTGGTTTAATTGCTTGATCTGCTTCCGCTAGATGCTTGGATAGGCACGCTCCAAGTGTTTGTATTTGAGTTGAATCGAATTGGTTCTATTCTGTGTCTATCTCTAGCATCCAAGTTTTTATTTGGCCATTATACATAGAAGGATACATTCACCCCCCTCTGTATCCGGGCCTAGCACCCTAACAGTTGGTATCAGAGCGAGTGTCTGCATACAAGGTCCAGTGACCTGCAGATCGATCTTGCAGTCTTAGGTGCTAATTTGTTTTAGTGCATCAATATTCTTGTTGCATTGAATCTATCGGCTATCTGTTTCAATGGCTTGTCCACCCGTCTTTAGTGGTTCTGATTTCAACCAGTGGCACAGTGCTTTACGTAGTTATGTTAAATCTGTTGATCCAGACCTATGAAAAGTGATTTCACATGGTCCTCATGAATTACCAAAGAAAAGGTCCAAATGGACTGACAGTCACGAATCAATGTATGAGGAGAATCAGACAGCTATAAATCTGATGAAAGCAGCCACTGACAAAGCCTTTCACTCATGTTTCCTTGATTGCAGATCTGCAAGGGATATGTTAGAGATGATGAAGAGAGCCGGGAAAGGAAATCAAACAAGCTGCATGATGGCCAATAGAAGAAATCAAAGTGGCAGCGATCAAGGCAGCAATCAAACTGAAGAAGATGATGATGATGAGATAAATCTCTTCGAGAATTTTTCTCTAGAAGATTGGGAGAATGCATATGCTGAATTATTTGAATCTCATGAACTGTTAAGAAAATAGTATAAAAAATTGAAGAAGGGTACTGGTTTAGATAGTTCAAGCTCTCCTTGTAGAAATTGTGTTGAATTGAAAAATATTCATGATGCCTGTATGTCTGATTTTCAAATATTGAAGAAACAAGTCTCATTATTGAAAATTGAAAATCAAGATCATATAAATGTGATATCTGAACTCAAAGAAAAATTCAACTCAGATAATGATAATCAGACTCTTGTTGACTATCATGACCAGTATGAAAAATTGCTGAAAAACTTTGAAAGTGTGAACTCAGATTTAAACAAGCTGAAATCTGAAAATGATTCTCTGAGAATATCTGCTAATAAAAATGATAAAAAATTTGAGAAACTTGAGCAGGAGAAAAACTTGCTTGCTGAAAAACTTGAAGCCATCAAATCTGTGAATGTGGAATTACAGAAAAACATTGAAAAGAAGGAAAAAGATTTGAAGGAATTCAAGGCTGGAAGAAAACTTGAAACTAATTCAGAAGATCAGCTTCTAATAAATGAATTGGTTCAGAATGACAAACTTAAGCAAGAAAATGAGAAATTGAAAATGCTGAACTCCACTATGTCTGAGAGACTTCTAGCTTTAGAAAGAGGTAAAAGTGTTTGCTTTGAAGATTCTGATAAACTGAGCAATCTGGAAAATGAAATTGAGAAATATAAAACTGCCAACAAAGTTTTGAATGAAGCTATGAATTGCAGTGAGCAAGAAATTGCCAGTTATGAGTTACAAATCACCTCTTTAGAAAATAAATCCAAGACTTAAAGAACTCTCTGTCAAAGTTTGTAAGTGGACAAGAAAATCTGGACAGGTTGTTAGGAGTTAAGGTCAATACTCAAAGGGAAGGGTTAGGCTACAACAATGTCAATAAAAAGGCTTTTGAAAATAAGCTGACGACATCCTTTATCAAAGCATCAGATGTAGCCACCACCTCAGAAAATAAACAACCAAATGTTCAGAAAAATCAGAAACAAACTGAAAAGTTGAAAAAGGTTGATGGATCCAAGCTGAAAACTGTTTTCATTAAAACCTCTGAACAGGAAAAGCTTTCTACTTCATCCCCAATTCAGTACAAGGCTAAGAAAACAGGAAAAGAGGATAAAAATCAGAAAAGGACTGTAAATCAGAAAATAAATGAAAAGGGTTCATCAGTGTTTGCTGATCACAGTCCTCACACACACTCACATGCATCTAAAAAGAAGATTATCTGTCATTACTGTCATAAAGCTGGACATCTGATGCATGAGTGTAAGTTGATGGAGAAGGATGATAAGAATGCTAGGAGATATCATGATAAAAATCCTTCATCTCAGAAAAGGAGAATTGAGTGCTTTCATTGTGGTAAACTAGGACACAAAATTTCACAATGATGGTTTGTTAGTGATAAGAATAAATTTCATGCAAACGATCATGCTCTTAACAAGAACAAGTCTGTTCCAATAAACCAGCATATGACATGCTTTAATTGTGGAAAATTGGGTCATAAGAGATTTGAATGCTGGCTGAATGCTGGTAAGAAAAGTTCTAATTCATGCTTTCACTGTGGCAAGATGGGCCACATTGCAGCCCACTGTTGGCATGCTCAGGGTAGACAATTCAATTCTAAAACTGTTAAACTCCCTGCAAATGGAAATATTTTTGGAAGTAATGTTTTTAGAGGCAAGCACAATGAGTGCTTCAAATGTGGGAAGTATGGCCATACAGTCAAGGACTGTTGGCATATTCAGGGTAGAAATATGAATCTCAAACATGCTAAATTCCCTGTAAGATAATTTACAAAACTTTCATGTTATAACTGTGGGAAGCCAGGTCACAGGGCTGCAACATGTTGGCTGGCAGGATATCAAAACCAAACTGGTTTTGGCAAACAGAATTTTTATTCTGTTAACAAGAAATCTCATGCTTATGCACATAGAATTCATGCTAACAAGAATGTGCATAAATCAGATCTGAAAACTGCTCCTAGAAATGTGCTGAGAAAACCTGCTAGGAGTAATACTGTTTTGTCAGGACCCAAGACTTCTTGGGCACCTGTTTGTGCAAAATAACATTGCTATGCAGGTGTGCCTTGGGACTGGAATAAAAAGGGGTAATGATCCAAGGCACTCAAGAAGAAAACCCCATACTGAACTTTTCAGGTAAACTTCCTGCTCCTCTTGCTTTTAGTTTTAATGCATAGCAAGTTAAATCTATTTTTGCATTTTCATTCATCATCTACCATGTGCATTATTTTCTGATCATGCATTTGCTGAGAGTTCTGTGCAAATATCAGATTAAAAAGGGTTGTCAGTATCAAATGCATACATAGGCTAATTACAATTGCTTGATAATTCTGTTATGCATAAACTCTGAAAACAAATTGCATTTCGAATTTTCTGAAAAATCTGAACTGCTTATGAGTGTGACTTGAAACTTGTGTGTTGCAATAGCTCACTGAAATTCTGAATTGCATATAGGACTGCATGTTGAATAATTATGCATGACCTCAATGGTATATAAATGGTAAGGTACCAAAAGGCAGGGAGGTCTGTCTGGAGGTTCTTACTATGTGTGAGGTGGTCTTTTAGACCAAGTGCTCCGCCTAGTACCATGGGTCACCTTGCTGATTAGGACAGTCTGAATGTGCATGAATCATTTGGTATCATATGTTCAGTTTCCAGTGCAAACATTGCATGTTTTCAGGGGGAGTTAGTTGCATATCCTTGCATAGCATTCAATGTGAGTCTTTGCATGTCCCTGCATACATATAGTGCATTGCATTTCCTTATATTGAAAATGCCAAAAAGAGAGTTTGAAGCATATTGTGAGGGGGAGTCAATGCATTGCATATAGGTTGTCAAATGCATACATGTGTCAGAACTCATTGCATATCCTCTCTTACTGATTTTGTTGACAAACCTTAATCATATTCTGAAAACTTTGAGCTTCACAATCTCTCTTAACAATTGGTATTCCTCCTATCAATTGGTATCATTTGGGTTCAGAATTCCATCAATCCTTCATGAAGATTTCAATGGGCTATCTCGATCATAAATCTGAAAATTTTGAACTAGAAATCTTCTATTATACAGTTTTATGAATGTCTGAAATAACTCATGTGGTTTAAGTTTAATGTTCATGGAGTTTGACTTTAAAATCTCTTAAAAATATCTGAAGCATGTTTAATAAACCTTAACCATTTGTTTCATGCTGTGTCTTGTGAAAAATTTCTGAAATCTGCACTTTTGAATACATGACTTTAATTGGTTAAGTACATGAAACTATTATTGATTTGAAGCAAATGAATGTCTCTGAAATGTCTAAAGGGTTATATCTGTCATAGCAATGACATTGGTCACTGAGAAACACAAGTCCAAAGGACTGTGTCATGAGGTGCCTTAGTTAACTCTGCATAAAATTCATTGAAAATCAGGCAGAGCAATGGCATGCACACTGAGAAATACAACTCACTCATTAAAAAATGATTTGTAGTGTGTCATGATGTGTAAATGCTAACTCTGTTCACATAAAGCATGACAGTTAGTCACACTAAGGGCTTAGGGATATTGGCCTCTAATCAAGGTATATCCTCTAGTTACAATGTGTGCACTGAACTAGAGTGCTCGTAAAATTTGTAGCAAGAAAATTGTTGAACAAATTGAAATATCTGAATATTGATGCAAAAATCAAATTGCTACAACCCTAGACAAAATCATATGACTTCATAATTGCTTGATTTCAATACTGATGCATGTAATTCCGAAAGAAGTCAATAAATTTGATTGTGTAAGAGAAAGGGAGTTTTATCAAGATAAATATGAGGGCTTGGTTCATTTTTATTAAACCATGGTTTTAGATATCAATACAGAATTTTACTGATAAACTCTGCATACATCATGTTTAAACCATATTGTTCAATAAAGCTCATTCATAAGCCCTTATAATGAAAGACTTTGAAAACTTATGTTTTAGATTTATGAGATTGATATCTCTTTGAAAATCTGACTGAATTCCTTGTGATTGGAGCTTCCTTAAAAAAAAAATCTGCTACTTGAAACTTTTCTGCTCAATATCATTGATTCATTGACCTGAACCTCTCCTTGTTATCCATCTGATAAGATTCCACTTAATGAGGGGGAGCTTCCATGTCATATGCATCATGCTGCATAGAAACTCTTAAAGGGGGAGCATTGTGTTCTTGCATTCATATTTCTAGGGGGAGCTCTTGCATTTTGGTATCTCTTTCTGCATCTGCATTCATATTGTTTATATCAAAGGGGGAGATTTTTGCCAAAGGGGGAGAATTTTATTCAATCATTGCATGCTGGTTTGCTTTCACTTCTCAAACTATTTTCTTTTTGATGAAGTCAAAGGGGGAGAATAGTTTGAGTCATCAGAATGACTTTAATAAGAATGTCTTACATCATCAGAATGACTCACTGTGTACTGTTGCCATCATCAAAAAGGGGGAGATTGTTGTGCCCCTGGCCCCTGTGGCTTGTGGTTTTGATGATTGGCTTTAGGGGTTTGTGATGATTGGTCTTATGTGAGTTAATCACTGTGAGTCACCATGGTTTTATTCAGTCATTCTATATCTCAGTCATTTTATCAGATCATGACTCAGTCATTCTTATACTCAGTCTGTCATTCAAATGTCCATTCAGCCTTTCATATGTTCAGTCAGTTTATCTGCTTACATTGTGAGTCATTGCATTTGAAATTCAGACTGTTTATCTGCTGCATAAAGCATTCATATGCATTTATAGAGTCTGCACATTTGCTTCAGGCAGCAAGTATGTACAACGCCCTGTGTAGGCACGACAAGTCCATACACTGGTTGCACTTTGCACAGCTGCGGGCACTTCTAAGTCTACACATCGTGTAGCTTGCTCGCATAGCCAAGTCTATACATCGGTTGTTCATACACTACAGCTCACATATCTGTTAAGTCTATACACTGCTGCATTGTTTGCATGAGTAGAGTCTATACATTGGTTGGCAGCAAGTCTGTACAGTGTGTGTTTCATTGGTGAAGTCTGTACACTCACCAACTGAACTTCAAGTCCATACATTGCACTGTGCCTCCTTCGTTGAACTTCCAAGTATATACATTGAAGCAAAGTCTATACACTGAGGACGCTTGTTAGCCTTCAAAGTCTATACATTGTCTACAGTGCATCCAGCAAGTCTATTCATTGGAGTGTCTTGTTCAGCGTCTCATGGCAAAGTCTGCACATTCTATTGTTCAACGTCTGCATGCATTACATGAAGTCTGTACACTGCATCGTCTCAACTTGCGTCTCACTGAGCATCCATTCACTGCAAAGTCTATACAGACTTCATCGTCTTAGAGATCGTTTCATGCCTTCACCTAAAGTCTGTACATCCACCGTCTTATCCAGCGTCTCACGTTTGCAAAGTCAATACACTGGTCGGTGGAACAAAGTCTGAACATCATTCAGTGATCTTCAAGTCTATACAGACCTTGATTCGCTCAAGTCTGTACATCGGCCTGCTATCCTTGACAAGTCTTCACATCGTGAAGTCTATACACTCAACTCCTTCACACTTCAACAAGTCTGTACAGCAGCGGTCTTCACATAGGAAGTATGTACAGCCGTTCACCTTGTGAAGTCTAGACATTTGATGAGCTTGGTCTTGAAGCATTTAGGAGGTCTGTACATTGGTCTGCTTTGCATTGCATGAGTCCATACATCGGACTGTTTGAGCAAGTCTGTACAGCGTTTCATTCACATCGGAAGTCTACACATTGGGGGCTTTCCCTATGCTTTGGCCAAGTCCATACGTTGGCGTACTGTTCATGCTTCAGTCATCAAACTCTATACAGACTTCAGCGTCTCATTCTGCGTCTTACATCAAAGTCTGTACATCGCCTTCAATCTTCAAGTCTATACATCGTGGGCTTCATTCCTTCTAGTTTGTACATCCTTCAAGGGCCAAGTGTATACATCGCTCACTGGTCACACGTTCAAGTCTGAAGTCCATACAGCCTTGGTTTCTGCATTGAAGTCTATACACACGTTGGCTTCGTGAAGTCTATACAGTGGCTGAGCTTTGTGTAGTCTACACTTTGGTAAAGCTAGTGCATGCATTGTTCATCACCTGTCTTGTTCACTGCGTCGACGCTGACGTTGGATGCGTTGACGCATTGGCCAGTTGCCAAGGGCGTGAGCATCTCGCTTGAAGAGCTGAGGCGACGCTGCACGTTGGAAGCGATGACGCCTTGGGCTGATGTCCAAAAGTCTTTTGATCAACATCAAGTCTGTACATTGGTCTTTATCTTGAATAGAAGGCCTAAGTCTACACACTCTCCTGTTCTGTTAATGCATTCGTCCTCACAAGTATATACATTGCTTTTGCTTTATCTCCTAAAGTCTTCAAGTCTATACACTCTCTCATTGTACACACTTACTCACTTGCTGTTCTTCAAAGTATGCACATCGCATAGCTTCACATATTTGAAGTCCATACATTGGAGAGTTTGTACATTGCATTTGCGTTCACAAGCCTATACATCCTGAAGTCTGCTATGGCTCCCTCATTCAATGAAGTCTGCATATTGCTGAATGTTCTTCAAGTCTGAACAGCGGATGTCTTCATATGTCAAGTCTATACACTGCATGCTCACTTAACTAACTCTATACACTCGTGAGTGTTTCATCAAGTCCATACACTTGCCTTGAAGTAAAGTCTATACAGCCATTGCTTGCGTCGCCTTACACGACCAAGTCTGTACAGAGTATGCATTGCATCTCATTATGTCTACACATCGCCCCACTGCCTGCACGCAGAGTCTGTACACTGCGCTGCCAGCCTGCACGTAGCAACTCTATACATTGTTGTCTGCCTGCAACGTAGAGTCTGTACATTGCATGCTCGCTGCATCATCAAGTCTATACACTTGCTAGATTGATTTCAAAGTCTATACAATGCTTTGCATTCATAGAGTCTGTACAGGGTGTTTGGACTTAAGCTGATGACTTATTCAATGCTATGTCTGACAGGGATTCTTACCGAGATTGATGACCTGGCTCGTGATCCCAGGAGAATGAGGTATGCAGATGCTGACACATGGATGAAGCTGCCTCGGATCTGGCGAATTCCTTGGGCGGGAAAATGTGGAAGCCACGCGCCCAGGGGCTGCTGCTGCTGCTGCTATATATATGAGCCTTCTTCCACTAAAGAAGGCAGATCGAAAGAAAAGGAGAAAAGTATATACATCCAGTCTGAGAGCAGCAGAGTATTCGATCCAGAGAAGAGAAGAGATAGAGAGAGCCTGCGAAAGAAGAAGAAAAGAAAGAGAAGAAGAGCAGAAGGAGAAGAAGAGTCAGAGAGAGTTAGAGAGCTCGTGAGGGTTAAGAGAAAAAGAAAGTGAGAGAGAAGAGAAGAGGAAGAAGAAGCTTCATCTGAAGACTAGTTCCTACTGGACCGTGGATCAGATCCAGGCCAGTCAGCTCCGTTGAGAGCCACATCTGTGTTTTCATCTTTACAGCCTTCTGATTGCTGTGTTATTTTCGTTTATTATTTTCCTTTGTTTTCTGATTACCTTTGTACTTCCGATCCTCTGGACTGAGGTTGGGTCCCTCCTGGTCTGGAGGAAGAGAGGTCTGCGACCTCTAGTTTCCAAGTGGCTGGGAGTCACTTGGGTGTCCCTCCGGTTGGGAGGAAGAGGGGAGGCTGTTCCCCTGGTCAAGCTGTGTGGCAGCAACTGTTTGCAGACTGAGTCTGCTTGGTTCTAGCGTTTGCTAGTGAAGCCTCACTCCGGTTGGGAGTGAGGGGTGGATGTAGGTCTGGAGGACCGAACCACCTAAAAATCTATTGAGCAGTGGTTTAATTGCTTGATCTACTTTCGCTAGATGCTTGGATAGGCACGCTCCAAGTGTTTGTATTTGAGTTGAATCGAATTGGTTCTATTCTGTGTCTATCTCTAGCATCCAAGTTTTTATTTGGCCATTATACATAGAAGGATACATTCACCCCCCTCTGTATCCGGGCCTAGCACCCTAACAATAAGCTGATGAGACGAGGATGTGATGCTTTTCTGGCCTTTGTCTGTGCAACCCCTGAGCAGCAGATTGAGATTAAGGACATTTCTATTATCCGATATTTTCCTGATGTCTTTCCAGAGGAACTACCCGGACTTCCGCCTGAGCGGGAAGTTATCTTTTCTATTGATCTCTTTCCTAGCACATCTCCTATTTCCAAGGCTCCTTATCGTATGTCTCCTGCGGAACTGAGGGTATTAAAGCAACAGTTGATGGAATTGCTCGAGAAGGGTTTCATTCGCCCTAGTACTTCTCCTTGGGGAGCCCCTGTATTATTCGTCAAGAAGAAAGATGGTTCGATGAGGTTGTGCATCGATTATTGGCAATTGAACCAGCAGACTATCAAGAACAAATATCCATTGCCGAGGATTGACGAACTATTTACCAGATAGCGGGAGCTCAGTATTTTTCTAAGATCGATCTTCGATCTGGATATCATCAGTTGCCGATCAAGGAAGAGGATATCTATAAAACAGCTTTCCGCAGCATGTATGGTCATTTTGAATTTGTCGTTATGCCTTTTGGTCTAATGAATGCACCGGCAGCTTTCATGCAGTTGATGAACAATGTATTTCGGCCCTATCTTGATCAATGGGTCGCGGTATTCATTGATGACATCCTGATTTATTCCAAGAATGAGGAAGAGCATGCTGAACATCTGAGGATGGCATTACAACTGTTGAGAGATCATCAGCTATATGCCAAGTTTAGTAAGTGTGAAATCTGGCTGCAAGAGGTGTCCTTTCTCGAACATATCATCACCAAAGATGGTATTTCTCTTGATCCTTTGAAGGTGGAGGCAGTGAAGAATTGGGAGTAGCCTACTAGTGTGACTGAAATCAGAAGCTTCTTAGGCCTGGCAGGCTATTATCGCAGATTCATTCAAGATTTCTCCAAGATTGCGATACCTCTTACAAGATTAACCCGCAAGGAGAACAAGTTTGATTGGTCAGATGATTGTCAGCGAAGCTTTTAGACTTTGAAGGAATGTTTGACTTCTACACCTGTATTGGCTTTACCTTCTGGTGAAGGAGGTTTTGTGGTATACACTGATGCTTAAGGTATTAGTTTAGGCTGTGTACTCATGCAGCATGAAAAGGTGATTGCCTATTCTTCTAGGCAGTTGAGGAAGCATGAAGAGAATTATCATGTTCATGATTTAGAACTAGCAGCAGTCATGTTCGCTTTGAAGATATGGAGGCACTACTTGTATGGAGAAACATTCACAGTGTTTTCAGATCATAAGAGTCTGCAATATTTGTTTTCTCAGAAGGAACTCAATATGAGGCAGAGAAGATGGTTGGAGTACTTGAAAGACTTCGACTTCTCGATCAAGTATCATTCTGGTAAAGGCAATGTTGTGGCAGATGCATTAAGCAGGAAGCCTGTGGCTAGATTATCTAGTCTCATGTTACAAGAGTGGAAGCTACTAGAACAATTGGCTAGCCTGGATCTGAATGTCGATAATGATCGGGTTATGATTGCACAAATTCAACTTAAGCCCGAATTATTGATGGAAATCAAATCCTTGCAAGATAATGATCCCGAGCTAGTAGAGATCAAGGGAAGTTTGAGCAGCAGACCTGACTTCATGATGGCTGACAATGGAAGATTGTTATTCTAGGGTAGAACTTGTGTACCTGATGAAGCTGGAATAAAGAACAAGATTCTGGAGGAAGCACATAGATCCCGATACACCATTCATCCTGGAGGCACTAAAATGTTCAAGGATTTGAAGAGATATTTTTGGTGGCCGAACATGAAAAGGGAAGTTGCAGACTTCATGAGTAGATGCTTGGTTCGTCAGCAAGTTAAGGCTGAACATTTCAGACTGGAAAGAATGTTGAAACCACTTGACATAACCCAATGGAAGTGGGAGAGCATTGGCATGGATTTCATTATGAGTCTACCTAGGACTCGTGGTGGATTTGATGCAATATGGGTGATTGTTGACCGATTGATAAAGTCAGCTCATTTATTACCCATTAAGTCCAAGTGGACAGTTGATGTATTGGCTGCTTTGTATTTGAAGGAAGTGGTAAGGCTCCATGGCATACCAGTCAGCATTGTGTTTGATCGAGACCCTAGATTTACTTCACATTTCTGGAAGGGACTGCAAGAGTCTCTTGGTACTCGCCTGAATTTCAGTACTACTTTTCATCCATAGACCAATGAACAGACTGAAAGTACCAATCAGATAGTGGAAGATATGTTTAGAGCACGCATGATTGATTTCGGAGACAGTTGGAGTGATCATTTGGCTTTGATTGAATTCGCCTACAACAACAGTTATCAATCCAGTATCCAGATGGCTCCTTTTGAAGCATTGTGTGGAAGAAGTTGTCGTTCCCCGTTGTGTTGGGATGAGATAGGTGAGAAACAATGGTTTGGACCGGATCTTATTTCAGAATCATCACAAAACATCCGTATTATCCGAGACCGGTTACAAGTAGCCCAATCAAGATAGAGAGTTATGCCGACATAAGGAGAAAAGTATTAGAATTTCAAGTTGGTGAGCATGTATTCCTGAAAGTCTCTCCTACAAGAGGGATTCGAAGATTTGGCATTCATAGCAAGCTCAGTCCGAGATATATTGGTCCATTCGAGATCCTAGACAGAGTGGGAGAAGTTGTTTACAGACTGGCTTTACCGCCTCAGTTGTCTGGCGTACACAATATTTTCCATGTGTCTATGTTACGGAAATATGTGTATGACCCCACTCATATCACTCAGCATGTGGATTTTGAATTGAAGGAAGATTTGACTTATGAAGAAAGACCTACCAACATTCTGGACCGGAAGCAGCAGCAACTCCGGAATCGTTCTATACCTATGGTCAAGATTCAGTGGAGTCGGCGTGGAACCGAAGAAGCTACTTGGGAGTCCGAAGATACTATGCGGAAGTGGTATCCCGACTTATTCTAGGTGAGCTATCTCTTTCCCTACTCTCAGTTATAGTGCAGTGAATTTGGAGCACCAAATTCCTTAAGTAGGGGAGGGTGTAATACCCCGATAATTTTTATTGAGCCCAATGTATTTATTAAGCTTTTATAAACTTAAAATTGAATTTTTAATGAATTAATGCTTGAATTTCGGATTTATAATATTTAATTCTTTAGAAAATATAATAGTGAAAATTCGACTACCTTATAAAAATCTGGAAAAATACTAATTGGGTCAAGGACCATGTAGTTAGCAACTTTGTCTTCTGTGTTCGACCCCGCAAAAATCCGTAATTAGGTCTAAATAGTGGATTAAGCCTAAAAGTGTACACTTAGTTAACCTTTACCTAACCTCATCTTAAAACATCAAATTAGAGCTTAATACTCAACCAAATGAGCTCAAATCGGTGGCAAATGAAAGGCCACTATCTAAGGATCAATAGCCCTCTATCAATCGAACCCAAACCTAACCCTAGCACATGGTGGCGGTCGAGTTTTCGCTTGGTCAACCTTGGCGGCGCCGTTTTCCAACACCACATTGCGTGGTCGATTTCTCCCAGCTCCGAAGTATCTAGAAGCTCTATGAGCTATCAAAATGAAGCTCTACGAGTCTATTTTCTTTTGGTAGCTGTGGTGTTTGCACTGGATTCAGATCTAGGAAGATCTTGGTCGTTTAGTAGAGGGGGGTCGGCAGCCGTCATCCTCCTTCCTCTCCTCTTTGTTCCATCGATTGAGGTAGGTTTCCTTAACCAAAACCTGCACATGAATACATCAAATTGTTCCTCTCGATGAGATCTTTCCAATGATATAAGAAGCCCTAAATTTCATTAGGTATTCGAGGAGATATCGAGGTTTTTCTAAGGTGCTGTCCAGTTCATTCTTCATTCTAGGGCTTTAAGTTCTCTCTTCGATTGAGGTAGGTTATAACAGCCAAACTATAATTAATATACATGGATGTAAGCATCAGCATGCTAGCTTTCATTTGGCGTAGAAAGCCCTAATTTTCATTGAGCATGTTTAGAGAATTTTGGATCGAAGTAAGAGCATGTCTAGGCTTGATTTATGCAGTGTTCTTATGAGCCAAAGCATGATTTTGGGCTGATTTTGAGTTGTATATCTTAATCCCCATATAGCATATCATACATGGATGGAATCAACATCGAAGTAGCTTTCTTTTGATATAAGAAGCCCCAAATTTCGTTGTATATATTGAGAGAAGTGTACGATTTAGTAGAAACAAGTCAAGAACTAGGTTTTCATGTATTCATCATAGATAGGTTGTGATACAATTTATTTCTGTTGAAATTCATGTTTCAAAACTCTTGTATTATGACCCTAGTATGTCTATTAAGAACCCTAGAGCATGTGGTTAAGATCCCAACCCATTTAGACCCTAAATGGTTGAGTTTTTTGTGTTTTCCGAAAGCCACGGCCATTTCTAGTAGTGCAGGGATCGACCCATGGGGTCGACCCATGCTGCCCAGTGCGGGGGTCTACCCAATGGGTCGACCCATGAAGCAGTTTTTGCAAGGGTCGACCCAATGGGTCGACCCATCACCCAGGCAGGCTCTGGAGTTCCAGGGGTCGACCCAATGTGTCGACCCATGCCTGGAATTTTCTAGGGGTCGACCCACGTGCTGTATGACCCGTTTAAGTTGTCTTTTGACCCGGGGATCGATCCGGACCATTAGGGGATCGACTCATTCAACTTAGTCCAATTGAAAACTATATTTTGAGGAACCAATGACCTATTCATGTACCCCTTTGATCTCAATTTATATTGGTTCCTACATTCAATCATGGTGTAAAAACATGCCGTTTACCATCTCCATTTCAACGCATACAATGGTTAAATAGAAACCCACATAATTAGTGGTTAATTGTATAACTAAATTTCTATTAATGCATGCTATTTCACTCTTGTGCGAGCTTGTTCTTTACCTTATCATCTTGAATCAGCTTTTTGGTAAATTGGCTTAATGCAAATGATAATAGATAATCCTTGGTATATTAACTTGGTAATTAGGATTAAATTGATTGTTAAGTTGCTGGATAGTCATTATTACCCCAGTAGAATGGATTGCTTACACACCTGAACGTTACACTGTCAGTCGTTCTTTGTTGACCTCGTGGACTAAGTTTTGGTCCAATTTTTGAAATGTGGCCCAAAGTAACCGTATAACCGAGTTTTTGTTTTAGTGAATCCAAGGACAAGTTAGTCCTTAATTCTCATACTTGTGGCAGTAATTCCTCTGATTAATTGGCCATTTAAATTGACTGAATGTCTAGACAACGTGGGATCTTGGATCCAATAAATCAATGCCAACGCATCATAAGGGCCCGGTCTAGTCCTGGGAAGAGCGCCTGAAAGTTAGTGAGCCCATGGGATGTTAATGACATGGTGGGGCATTGCACCGAGTACTTGACTTGTGTAACGTCTATGACATAAAAATCTCTTGTTACTTGTTACTTGATCGTGCTTGGAATGATGTTTAAAATATTTGCTTGTTGGCCAATTCTCAATTACTATCTCCTGTTGTAAATTCGTGTACTTGTTATCTTGTTATTTCTTATCATCATTATATTTCTTGACCTTACAAGATCTTTGTATTACGCTGTTTTATTGTATCGTCTTTTATTTCTTTTATTTAGCATGGCATATGAAAAATGTAATTAACTTGTTAATCACGTAAACTTGCGTGTTATTTCCTACTGAGCGTCAGCTCATAGTTGTTGTTTCCTCCCTTTCCAGGCTATTCAGGTGTTGATGTGCATACCGATGGGGAAGGGCAGGAGTGATATCTTTTGAGTGTACTTGTTAGTAGATGCCGAGTTGGCATGGTTGTTTACCTATAGTTATTTCCTTAGAGTTGTGTTAGTACTTCATTACTGTTGGAGTCAGTTATTATATTAGAATTCAGATTGGAAGTCATGTTTGATCGTGTATTAGCAGTGTTGGTTATTGTAATAAATTGGAATCATCTTGATCAATAGAGTTATTTCTTTCCATAGCACCTGTGTAATTGTTTAGCTTAGCTTATTAGTGTTATTTCTAGCTAGTTTCTAACTGTACGTCCCGATATTCCGCGTCGGGGTGTGACACTATTTAAGCTGGAAGAGCCCTATTGTACAGAGGTAAGCCAAATGTTGGGTCCCGTAGTGTCACGCCCCGAGCGCGGAAGGAACCCGGAGATGCGTGACAAGTTTATATCAATCATGTCAATCAGAGCGTAAGTGTATTCGACATACAAAGACAGAGCACGCACAAGTAATGATAAGCAAGTCCTTTATTAATCATAAACCTTCAAGTATTCATATTACAACTCACCATGAAAGTACTATGACTCAATAAAATAAAAGTACAATGGATGACTCAAGAAAATAGAAAAGACAGGACTAGATAACGCTTGACGGTTGGAATGGCTCTAAACTCTTCACTCTTGTCCATCTCCATCCGAATGAGTCTCGTCATCGGAATTACTTGAAAAATAGAGGAAAACACTTGGTGAGTGAACACTCAGTAGGAATTATATCTCAAGTGCTATCTTGCTTTAAGTAAATTACATATTACATGAATTTAAGTATGGCTATGCATGTTCACGTGAAACGACATTAGAGAGAGAGTGTATAGCAAAGGACACTAGCATGGACTAGCAAGAATTTCCAAGATTTCATGTAATTATATCTAGATAAGCGAGCAAGTACTTTTCACAAGTCATTTCAAGAATTGGCTATCATGTTATCAAGAAAGCAAGTAAATACCCTTCCGGCCACGCATGTCATGTCATGTCAAGTTCAAGTATAAGAGTCTGTGGAATGCCATTTAACTAGAACGATGAGTACTTCGGTGCAATGTCACACCGTGATCAATATTATCTCACATGGGCACAAGTACTTTCGGGTGCTCCTCGCAGGACCAAATCGGGCCCTTATATGCGCCAGCATTGAATCATGTATTTCGACATCCACTTTAGTTATAGCCAATATAGAATTTCAACGGAATGAACCTTTGTAGGAATATAAGGTAGATCTTGTGGAATAGAATAACAAGGATAGAAATTACATGTAAGGATATACTACAGTCGAGTCGGTACAATCGCGATACTCATAGAAACTGGGTGGATTTGGCTCCCTAGTGGGTGCCATGGCATTAAGAATAAGCGTCCATATGTACATGGGTGCTTGTTCTTTGATCATGATAAAGCAGGAGAATTTGTATCTCTATAAGGACACACAATCCAAGATAGATAGCAATGGTCTGGTTTCCCCATTCCATTAGTTCAAGAATTATTCTCACGACGGCTAGATAGCGTACCATGAGGGCCGAGTTACCATGTTTCTCTAGGGTGACATGGCAATCAAAAAGTGTCATAGATTTTTATGGTACAACCTGCTCAATCGGCCTTGAGGGAATCCAAGGCTACAAGGAGTCTTTTGGAGGTCCCAATGACTAACTTGCCAGTTCGATGGAACAAAATGTCCAACGGAGGGCTTGTATGTCACCAAGAGTTGAGGGGTAATCGATAAAATATCGTGAAACATGGGACTATACTCGCGGAATGAATATAGTGCCTATATACATAACCCACTATCAAGGGTTACAGAAAACATTCAGAAATCAGAAACTCTAGTAAATGGTGCCTGAATCAAGTCTTCATTTTATGAATTAGCGCCCTCGGCAAGGTCGCTAGTTCAATATATAATGATTGTTCATTCAGTCGTTGTATCCTAGTAGATGGAGAAGAAACTCTTCTCAGCAACCCACTGGCAGAAGAAGCAAGAACTCTAACGTCAGCAACAGCCACGAGCCTTCTCTAGGAAGAAGCAGAGAAAGAGAATAAGATCTCTCCCCCACGTACAGCCGAAGAAGAAGGAACTAATAAGCTTCAAGAGAACGAAGAGCAGCAGGACGTCTTCAAAAAATAGAGTCAACAGAGGGTTCGATGGAGAGGGTTTGATATTTATAGAGAAGGGATTCGATCGTGGGTTAGAGTTTGATTAGGTTTAAAACTTCCCACGTAAGACTCCTATTAGAAGCAAGGTTTCCTTATGTATTAATCCTTCCAGATCAATACTTTCCTGATCGGCCACTGCTTCCTAGTTTGAACAAGACACTGCAACGGGTTTCCGTTCTCATCCTGCAGGGAAATAGCGCCCAAGATAGGGGGTTCAGGTAATTGGCGCCCCCATGAGGGGTCTTCAATTCACCAATTGGCGCCCCCTTGAGGGGTCTTCAATTAATGAAATGGCACCTTAAGAGGAGGCGTTATTCATCTTTGGGCCATTTGTTATATGGTTTAAGTGTAAGGCCCATTTGGTATAAATATATATATAAATGGTTTTAAGTATATATGAGTTTGGCCTTGAACATTGGTTTAGTTTTTAATCCATTTAGAATTTCATTCCTTCAATTTACCAGGGTTGCTACACCCTCCCCTACTTAAAAAGAATTTGATCCCCAAATTCATTCGTATATAGACGTGGTGGGTGCAAAGCACATACTGTTCATAAATAAGTCGGGAAACCTTTTCTTCATGGACTCCTCGGTCACCCATGTGGCTTCTTGTTCCGAGCAATTACTCCATCGCACCTTGACCATGGGAATCGTCTTGTTCCTTAACGCACGCGCCTCGTGATCAAGGATCTTCGTGGGCTTTTGCTCATAAGTGAGATCCTTTTGTATCACCAGGTCTCCATGATTTATGACATGTGACGGATCGTGCACATATTTCTTCAACATAGATATGTGGAAAATATTATGGACGTAGGACAATTGAGGAGGTAAGGCAATACGGTAGGTAACCTCGCCAACTCTTTCTCATACCTCAAAAGGTCAGATATACCTTGGTGTAAGCTTGCCTTTAACGCCAAATCTCCTGATTCCTCGGCCTGGAGAAAATTTTAAGAATACATGATCTCCGACATAGAATTTGAGATCTCTTCTTCGGTTATCGGCATAAGCCTTTTGTCTATATTGAGCTACTCGAAGTCTTTCTCTAATCTGTTGGATCTTCTCGGAAGTATCTCTAACCATGTCTGGGCCTAGTAGTTGTTTCTCGCCAACTTCATCCCAGCATAAGGGTGATCGGCAACTCCTTCCGTATAAGGCTTCGAAAGGTGCCATCTGTATACTTGCCTAGTAGCTGTTGTTGTAAGCAAACTCGACCAAAGGCAGGTGATCATGCCAACTTCCACCAAAATCAATGATACAAACTCTGAGCATATACTCTACTACCTGATTCTTTCTCTCAGTCTGACCATCCGTCTGAGGATGAAAGGCTGTACTAAAGTTGAGTCGTGTCCCCAACGAATGTTGTAGACCCTTCTAAAAATGAGAAGTAAATTGAGGGTCTCGGTCAGACACGATTGAAACAGGAACTCCATGAAGTCTGACTATCTCCTTGATGTATAGTGCAGCAAGAATGTCAATTGACCATTGGCTCTTGATTGGCAAAAAATGTGCCGACTTGGTCAATCGATATATGATGACCCAAATTCCATCATGTCCTCCTTTAGATTTAGACAGTCCCATTATAAAGTCATACCGATATCCTCCCACTTCCACTTGGGAATATCAAGAGGATGAAGCTTACCAGCAGGTTTTTGGTGTTCGCCTTAACTTGCTGGCAAGTGAGATAACGAGACACGAAATCTGCTACCTCTCTTTTCATGTTAGGCCACCAAAATGTCTGTTTCAAGTCTTGGTACATCTTGGTAGATCTAGGATGAATCGTGTACCTTGATCTGTGAGCTTCTTCTAATATCTTCCTCTTTAGTTCTACACAATCGGTACACAAGTTCTTTCTCTGAATAATAGTCTTCCATCTGCTGCTAGTTTGAAATCAGATCGCTCTTTTATCTTGCCCTTGATTTCCACTAATATTGGGTCGTTGTCTTGAAGACCTTGTATTTCAGAGAGTAGATCAGGTTGTATCCTCATATGGGATAGAGTAATACACCCATTTGCTTCGTCCATACTTATGCTAAGTCTAGAGAATTGTTCTAGCAATTTCCACTCCTGAATCATACAATTGGCTAATAACGCTCTTGGCTTTTGACCGAGGGCATCGGCTACAGGATTACCCTTTCCAAGATGATATTGGATTGTGAAGTCGAAGTCCTTGAGATATTCCAGCCAATGTCTATGTCTCATATTCAATTCCTTTTGAGAGAAGAGATACTTGAGACTTTTATGATTGGAGTATACAATGAATTGCACTCTGTACAGGTAATGTCTCCAGATCTTTAATGCAAACACTACAGTAACCAATTCTAGGTCATGGACTGGGTAGTTCTCTTCATGCTTCTTCAGTTGTCGGGAAGAGTAAGCTATGACTCTTCCTTGTTGCATCAATACACATCCGAGGCCAATGCCAGATGCATTGGTATAAACCTCGAATTGTTCTCCTTCAATTCGTAAGGCCAAGATCGGGGCAGTAGTCAAGTTATCCTTTAGAGCTTGGAAGCTTCTTTCACAATCTTTGCTCCATTCATAACGGATCTCTTTGCGGGTTAGCCTAGTAAGTGGCACGGTGATTTTTGAGAAATCCTTAATGAATCACATGTAATAGCCTACAAGACTCAAGAAACTTCGGATCTCGCTAGCATTGGTTGGTCTTTCACAGTTCTTCACAGCTTCAACCTTTGAGGGATCTACTAATAACCCATCCTTGGAAATTACATGTCCCAGGAAGGATACTTCTTCTAGCCAGAATTCACATTTGCTAAGCTTTACATACAATTGATTCGTCCTTAATATCTGTAATGCAATCCTCAAATGCTCTTCATGCTCTTCCTTAGTCTTCGAATAGATTAATATGTCATCAATAAAAACCACCACGAACAGATCTAGATGAGACCTGAATATGCTATTCATCAACTGCATAAAGGTGGCAGGGGCATTCGTTAGTCCGAAAGGCATAACAACAAATTCATATTGCCCATACCTGCTTCTGAATGCGGTCTTATGAATGTCCTCATCTTTGATTCTTAATTGGTGATATCCTGACCTGAGATCAATCTTCGAGAAATACCTAGATCCAGATATCTGGTCAAACAATTCATCGATTCTCGGCAGTGGATACTTGTTTTTGATAGTGAGATGATTCAACTGTCGATAGTCAATGCATAACCTCATGGATCCATCCTTCTTCTTTACAAATAATACAGGCGGTCTCCATGGGGAAGTGCTTGGTCTGATAAATCCTTTCTTCAGAAGCTCCATCAGTTGTTCCTTTAACTGTTTGAGCTCGGCAGGGGACATCCTATAAGGTGCCTTAGAAACTGGACCAGCACTAGGGACCAGGTCGATGGTGAAGGCCACTTCTCTTTGTGGGGGTAATCCAGGCAAATCTTCTGGAAATACATCTGGAAACTCTGAACTATCGGGATGTCTTCTATCTTGGTCTCCTTAGTCTCCTTTATGGTGACAAAAGCAAGAAAGGAAACACATCCTTTCTTTATAAGCTTGCTAGCTCGGAGAGCTGAAATAAGAGGTGACTTGTTCCGACTCTTAGGGCTAGTGTAGACAAGTTCTGGGAACTCCTTAAAAGTTACCTTTCCTTCACGGCAATCGACAACGACCTTATTTGTAGATAGCCAATCGACTCCTAAGATAACATCATATCCCTTTAAGTCTAGACATATTAAGTCTGCTGGCATATTTTTCCCTTTTACCATAACTGTACAATTGGAGTAGTGGTGTGAGATCTTGGATTCATTTCCGAGTGGTGTCACAATTACTAGATCTATCCACTCTGGTTCCATAGGTAATGGATCAGCAAACTTCTTTGAAACAAAAGAGTGTGATGCACCGGTATCAAACAAGACATGAGCATACTTGGAACAAATCTTGAGTGTACCTTCCACTAGTCCGCCTTCCTCTTGGTCTGCCTCCTGAAGAGCTTGTAGACGTGCATTCTTATTCACCGGGCGCTTTTCATCTCCGATTTGATCATTGAGTAGCGGACAATCGAGAATCCAATGTTCACGGCTCCCACAACGGAGGCAAGCTCCGAGTCTTCTCCAGCATTCCCCGGCCCTATGGCTGGTCTTGTCACAATGTTTACACACCTCTTTAGAAGGTGTGTTAGTAATGGAGAAAGGTTTAGTCTTCTGGAACTTTTTCTCTTGGGAGGGAGTACCTCCATCATTGGCTCTCTTCTTGTTGAAGGAGGGCTTGAAATTTCCAGGGCTTATAATAGGCTCTTTCTTGTTCTTCCCACGGATCTTGTCGGACAGCTCCGTGGTATCTTCTAATAGTTGAGCTCTTCGAACCATATCCGAATAGATCAAAATGTCCATCGGTGCCAGTTGTGTGATATATTGGGGTCGAAGTCCATTGAGAAATCTTCTTGCTTTCATCTTCTCGGTACTTACTAAATGTTTCACGTACCTTGATAGCCTAGAGAACTGGGCCTCATATTCGGCCACTGGCAGAGTTCTCTGTTTGAGTGATGCAAATTTTGTAGCTTTCTTCTCTTGCACTTGGTCAAAAAAGTATTTGTCATTGAAGTACTCGGTGAACTCAGCCCATGTGATGGGTTCTTCACCTAGGGTGGCTTCTACGGACTCCCACTAGGAATAGACGTCTCTTTCTAATTGGAACGTAGCTAGCAATACCTTCTCTTCATCCGTGCATTACATAAGATGGAATATCCTTTCCACTTCTCGGAGCCAAGGCTCGGCATCATCGAGATCTGATGAGCCAACAAACCTTGGTGGTTTCATATTTCTGAAACTATGGTGGAGATCACTAGCTCCACGGTTCCCCGTGCCTTGCGCCACTTGTTGTAGCGTCTGTGTCATGCCTTGAATAGTGTGTTGCATGTTACGCCACTGAGCACGTTCGACAGCTATTTTCCTACAAAATTTTAATTAACTAATCAATATGAGATTGACCCAAAAGTTTGAGTACCTAAGTTACCTCAACCCATGGTTCTACCAAAATCTCACCGGTTAAAGGTTTACGTCTATCCATGGACTTGGGTTTTTTAGGAATTGAATATCCTAGGCTCTGATACCACAAAAATTGTCACACTCCGAGCGCGGAAGGAACCCAGAGATGCGTGACAAGTTTATATCAATCATGTCAATCAGAGCGTAAGTGTATTCGACATACAAAGACAGAGCGCACACAAGTAATGATAACCAAGTCCTTTATTAATCATAAACCTTCAAGTATTCATATTACAACTCACCATGAAAGTACTAGGACTCAATAAAATAAAAGTACAATGGATGACTCAAGAAAATAGAAAAGACAGGACTAGATAACGCTTGACGATTGGAATGGCTCTAAACTCTTCACTCTTGTCCATCCCCATCCGAATGAGTCTCGTCATCGGAATTACCTCAAAAATAGGGGAAAACACTAGGTGAGCGAACGCTCAGTAGGAATTATATCTCAAGTGCTAGCTTGCTTTAAGTAAATTACATGTTACATGAATGCAAGTATGGCTATGCATGTTCGCATGAAACGACATTAGAGAGAGAGTGTATAGCAAAGGACACTAGCATGGACTAGCAAGAATTTCCAAGATTTCATGTAATTATATCCAGATAAGCGAGTAAGTAATTTTTACAAGTCATTTCAAGAATTGGCTATCATGTTATCAAGCAAGCAAGTAAATACCCTTCCGGCCACGCATGTCATGTCACGTCAAGTCAAGTTCAAGTATAAGAGTTTGTGGAATGCCATTTAACTAGAACGATGAGTACTTCGGTGCAATGCCACACCGTGATCAATATTAGCTCCCATGGGCACAAGTACTTTCGGGTGCTCCTCCTAGGACCAGATCGGGCCCTTATATGCGCCAGCATTGAATCATGTATTTCGACATCCACTTTAGTTATGGCCAATATAGAATTTCAACGGAATGAACCTTTGTAGAAATATAAGGTAGATCTTGTGGAATAGAATCACAAGGATAGAAATTACATGTAAGGACATACTACAGTCGAGTCGGTACAATCGCGATACTCATAGAAATTGGGTAGATTTGGCTCCCTAGTGGGTGCCATGACATTAAGAATAAGCGTCCGTATGTACATGGGTGCTTGTTCTTTAAACATGATAAAGCAGAAGAATTTGTATCTCTATAAGGACACACAATGCAAGATAGATAGCAATGGTTTGGTTTCCCCATTCCATTAGTTCAAGAATTATTCTCACGACGGCTAGATAGCGTACCATGAAGGCCGGGTTACCATGTTTCTCTAGGGTGACATGGCAATCAAAAAGTGTCATAGGTTTTTGTGGTACAACATGCTCAATCGGCCTTGAGAGAATCCAAGGCTACAAGGAGTCTTATGGAGGTCCCAATGACTAACTTGCCAGTCCAAAGGAACGGAATGTCCAACGGAGGGCTCGTATGTCACCAAGAGTTGAGGGGTAATCGATACAATATCGTGAAACGTGGGACTATACTCACGGAATGGAATATAGTGCCTATATACATAACCCACTGTCAAGGGTTACATAAAACATTCGAAAATCAGAAACTCTGGTAAATGGCGCCTGAGATCAAGTCTTCATTTTATGAATTAGCGCCCTGGGCAGGGTCGCTAGTTCAATATATACCGACTGTTCATTCAGTCGTTGTATCCAAGTTCTAAATATATTAAGATATGTATAATTCTCAAATTCTAGAAATTATGTAAATGGCGCCATGGCTTAAGTCTTCAATTCAGTAAGTAGCGCCCTAGTCAGGGGCGCCATTTTTCAAAATAATGGTAGGATGCATGTCGTGATTTTCAATATCAATGTAATTTGGTCATGAACAGTAGCACTTTTTCAATAAAAATAATTTTGCCAGAACAAGTACATGGACAGGTAGAGAAAAATAGTAGGAATCTAGCAGTATACTCATGCATTAGATTAGATGTCATGGTTCACAGTTATTAAATTTTAAACATGTGTATTTATTAATTAACCAACTAACTGACGACTGTTTGCACGGTCGTTATATCAAATAGCGCCCTAGGGGGAGGCGCCTTCTACTGAAACTTCCAGAAACATTGCAAAACCTACTGAGAATATTCTATCAGACCTACATGCATGCTCATGATCTCATAGCTATAAGATTGCGCTTGTACTTGAGAACACCTACCATGATTGGTAATTTGGATGATTGAAACGTGAAGGGATTGAAGGATTAGGAACAAGAATAACCACAGTACGATACTCTATTTACAACAGAGAAACTAGAAGCAACGGCAGCAGGACGGGGATAATATCAGAAGGAGTAGTAACAACAGCTTGTTTCCTCTAGCTCCTAGCTGTAGAAGAACAGCAACTAGGAAGAGATGATGCAGCTTCAACGGAAGTAGATGGAGAAGAAACTCTTCTCAGCAACCCACTAGCAGAAGAAGCAAGAACTCTAACATCAGCAACAGCCACGAGCCTTCTCCAGGAAGAAGCATAGAAAGAGAATAGGATCGCTCCCCCACGTACAACCGAAGAAGAAGGAACTAATAAGCTTCAAGAAAATGAAGAGCAGCAGGACGTCTTCAAAAAAATAGAGTCAACAGAGGGTTCGATGGAGGGGGTTTGATATTTATAGAGAAGGGATTCGATCATGGGTTAGAGTTTGATTAGGTTTAAAACTTCCCACGTAAGACTCCTATTAGAAGCAAGGTTTCCCTATGTATTAATCCTTCTAGATCAATACTTTCCTGATCAGCCACTGCTTCCTAGTTCGAACAAGACACTGCAACGGGTTTCCATTCTCATCCTGTAGGGAAATAGCACCCAAGATAGGGGCGCCCTTTAGGTAATGGGCACCCCCATGAGGGGTCTTCAATTCACCAATTGGCGCCCCCTTGAGGGGTCTTCAATTAATGAAATGGCGCCTTAAGAGGAGGCGCTATTCATCTTTGGGCCATTTGTTATATGGTTTAAGTGTAAGGCCCATTTGGTATAAATATATATATAAATGGTTTTAAGTATATATGAGTTGGGCCTTGAACATTGGTTTAGTTTTTAATCCATTTAGAATTTCATTCCTTCAATTTACCAGGGTTGCTACATGTAGTGCTGGAACACGATTCGAGAGGGGGGGTGAATAGAACCCTCTACTAAGATTATGTCCAATTACAATCTTTAAACTAGCTCGCAGCGGAATTAACAAGATTAACAAGATTGAAGAATTTAAACTAATTAGAATAAACTTGATTCTCTCAATCTCACCGTACTCACTCGAACGGATAAATAGATATGAACAATAAAGCAAACCACCACAACATAAACAACAATGCAAGCCACAATGCACGGGGATTTTTAAGGTTGTTCGGGACCATGACGGACTCCCTACGTCCACCCCTCACCAAATCGGTGAGGCTTCACTACTGTAAAAATAGCCCGGGGATAAATCCCCACACACACACGGAGCTGAGCTCCAACACACACACACGTAGGGCGACGCCTATGCAACCACACGGGAGTAAACTCCCAACCACACTCGGGGAACAGACGCCAAGATATGCCCAAGCACACACGCGGATATGCTCCGCACAAAACGACGCACACGCATCAACCAAACACTCGGAGAACCCTTTCTCCGAACACCCACACAAGAAAATCGTTCAGAAATATATAATGAGTTCACAAGTAAATGCTCAAGCCCCAAAACAACTTCAAAAAACTGAAACAAGAAAGATTCAAGAAGTATAAAGCTCCCCCTTCACAAAATAATCCGGTTCTTCTTGGCTCGTTCTCGGATGGAGACGATTTCGGCGTCCTCTTGTTCATCTCCTCGAGCTGCTTCTTTTCTTCTTCTATCTCGAGCTCCAAATCTTTATGGATGTAGATGATAACCACCTTGCAAGAGCTCCTCTTCCTTTCCCCCCTTTTTCTTCTCCTACAAGACACAAAGAGTAAGCATTAGGGTTCTTCGTCCCCCAAATGTGGAGTTGAGGCACATATTTATAATAGAGTGGGGAAAACACACATAAAACCCTCCCAATACATGTTAGAAACCCCCTAATATGTTTAGGAACCAATGGGGGGTAGTTTGGTAAAGTTTAGAAGGGTTTTCATTAGGTTTCGGACCTCCCAAAAATCCCGTGCCGGAATGGGTCGACCCATGAGCAACCAGAGGGCAGCCGACAGCAAAAAAAAATCCCTGCTCTCAGGGGTCGACCCCATGGGTCGACCCATGCACCTGCAAGCCAGATTTTAGCTTCTGTCCAGTACAGAAACACTAGGGGTCGACCCCATGGGTCGGCCCATGCCAGTAAAGGTTGGAAAAACACTTCAAACCTCATTGAATTCATGGAAAAATAAATGATTAAATGTTACCATAATCAATTGATGATCAACCATGAATATTCAACCTGAAACACATGATAAAGCACGAGGTTAGATGAGAATTAAAATCCTTGCATCAAGCAATAACACTATGAACATGTTTACAATAAAATGCATCATTGAACACATTCAAACATGTATTTGGCTTCTCATAACAATCAACAAAAATACATTCCACATATGACAAGGTTTTGAATATGTTGAACATGAATCTCTCATTCAACCAACTATGATGACATTGGAGCTCAACCATTCAATCACTTCCACGTATCTTTCATAATTTCAACATCAAAATGCTTCAATACCCAAATGTTAACAATCATGCCAAATGCAAAGCATATAGAAAAGCATGGGAACTCATTCATTCAAATGGCATTCTTGTTGACAAACACTAACATTCATGAAGCATTGATATCACGAGGAGCATTGTCATAAACATAGAATCTTCAAGACGCATGCATCACATGCATGAAAAACAACCACCCAATTTTTCAAGCTATTCGATCAAGATTAAAATCAAAACAATCATCAAGACTCAAATCCACATGATCAAATATCTAAGGGCATATTCAAAGCATATCAGTTCAAGTCAACTTCCCTTGAAGGACAAGTCGAATTGCTTTAAACTCCAAAAGGTACAAATTGAAAATACCACCAAAAGTCAGCTTCCTTTGCATCAAGAATCGACTTTAATCATCATAGGTCATTCCATTGATTATGCAAAACAAGTTAATCAAAGTATGAAACCATTGGCATTAACAGTCCATGTGGAAACACATATATAGAAAGCCACACAAGGTCACAAATGCATCCACATGACGAATTCACAATAACAATATTTTATAATCATCAAAATCACATACACAACAATCTCCCCCATTTTGACGATGGCAAAATGTTATACACTAATGCTCTCTCCCCCTTTGACATAATCAGAAATGGGGATCATTATGGAGAATTCATGATAAAAGCAAACCAAAAACAACATTGCTTTCTCCCCCTTTGTCATTGACAAAAACACGACGAACAATGGGGTTATTAAGAGATCCATATGCACAATATGTTCAAAAAGATGCAATTCAAAATATGCATGTGTGAATGCTATAAATGCCAAATATGCACACTATGCATGAACTAATTGCACAACTTTGAAATGCAAGTATGGACTATATGGACATGCAGAGTGCAATGTAGAATGATCAAGCATGATTGACCTCCAAGCAGATAAATGTATATACATGCAATGTAGCTCCCCCATTTTATTTAAAGTGAAGGGATAAGTGTAGGAAAAGTGCAGGTGAGTCATTAAAACTATAATGCTCATGTATACACCTAGGGGATTATGCAATCATATAGGAGAATCAAGCAAAAGTCAATGCAATCAATCAATTTTCTGAATACATATTAAATCAAATTTCCATGTGTAAGTGAATAGCATGAAAATAGATTGTTGCAATATGGATATTCAGATTTTCAGATCAACACAATGGGAGATTATATATAACTGCACTTCAATTTAAAAGAACAGCATATTGGAGGCTATGCTCTGCCACAATGAGATTTTTAGAAATTTTCAATTCAAAATTTTTTACAATGACAATCAGAATTTTTCAAGAGTGATTATTTGCGACCGCGGGGAGTCACTTATCATTTTGGTCCTCGCGGCGGGGGTGTAGACTTGCCTTTTACGGAAGGTCGAGATAGGTTGACTGGGCACACGGGGATTCGGGGGTATTGAGAAGAAGGCAGAGAGAACGATAGGAACGCACTGGAAAGGATGGCGTATGGTTCATCATTCTGAGAGACTGGAACAGGGACGGCTAGGTGGAATGCGGGCGTGCCAGTCAATTTCTCGACAATCACCTATGGAACCGAGGATTGACCGGGGAAGCGTAGCCAGGACGGGGCATGTGGCTCGAGAGATCGGGCGACACGTAGATAGAAGGGGTTCTACGGGTGCGAGTGTGCAGGTGATTATGGGGATTCATGTACTGGACATCTTTCCCCATCGATCGCAAGCAACCGGTGTATATTTTACATTGGATTGAATCTGAATACCTTTGTTTCTACTGCCGAAGAGAGATTCAGGGGCCCTGGGAGCCACAACGTCGGGAGGGCTTAGTCCGTGCAACAGCGATATGGCAACAACAACACAACAGGGATAACTGGGGGCAGAGAGACTGGTTCCGGTGAGGAGGGGGATCCGCTCCCTGACTGGATTACATGACTTATATGCCATGAAAGGCATTTATATGGGGGCATGAGAGCCCGATTACAATTGCTTGCAAGCCACGGGACAATTCCGTCATTCATGACGGTCCCCGGGTCATTGCGTTATTATGCGGGTATTTCCGCATTTGTACGTGGCGTCCGTCAGAGGACCTGTGACTCGGCAGGATGGCGCTCGAGGGGCGTCGCAATGTGTTCCTGACATGGGACAGTGTCAAGGTCGGGGCAATAGGGGTGCCATAGGCACCGTTGTGCTGGAGCAGTTGGGCGGTCGGGTGCCGCGGGCCCCGATGTGACTGGAGTAGCTGGCAGTCGGGTGCCAGGGGCACCGTTGTGACTGGAGTTGTTGGCAGTCAGGTGTCAGAGGCACCGTTGTGACTGGAGTTGTTGGCAGTCGGGTGCTGGGAGCCCCGATGTGACTGGAGTAGCTGGCAGTCGGGTGCCGAGGGCACCGTTGTGACTGGAGTTGTTGAGTGATCGGGTGCCACGGGCCCCGATGTGACTGGAGTAGCTGGCAGTCGGGTGCCGGGGGCACCTGTTGTGACTGGAGTTGTTGAGTGATCGGGTGCTGAAGGCACCGTTGTGACTGGAGGAGGCGAGCACCAGGAGACCTCGATGGTCATGCTCGGGCCCGGTGTGACTGGCAGTCGGGTGCCGGAGGCACCGTTGTGACTGAAGGAGGCGGGCCCCGTGAAGAGGCTAAGGCCCGAGTATAGGTACGTGTGTTCAACTGGTTTCATGCTATATGAGAGCCACGTGGGTTTTACAAATGGGCGGGGGTGGCCGGAGTACAATGGGCGCAAGCCGGGGGACAATTCCGACGCGTGGGTCGGTCCCTAGGTCAATGTTGGATAAGGCGGATATCCGCATGTTTCACAGAGGGTCCCTCTCGTGGCACGGGCCATGTTCGCTTCACCAAACAAGGGGCTATGACTGCATAGCCGGAGAAAGCATCGGGCTGGTGTCTGGGCGAGGGTTGATCACGGCTCGAGTCGAGTGATTGGATGTGGCCTCATGACTGCGGGGAAGCGTGACGTCATAGTGTGTGCGTAGTTGCGGTCAGCGGGCACGCGAGGGGAAGTCCCGGCATGAGGGGGTGTTCACCCTTGTCATGACGTCACACACGCGGCGGGGGTAGACTTGTGTGTCATGGCGGAACACCGAGTGAGGGAAGTACAAGCAACATACCCTCGGCGTCTTTAGCCGACGACCAAGTCACCCACACACAATTCTCCTTGCTCATTGCCTAGAGCCGCTTGAAGCTTGGAGATCACCAGAAGCCTTGATGCATGTCTCCTCTCCTTTTATTGAGCCCCTAGGGGGATTTTATAGGGGAAGATGAAGGGTCATGGGGGGTTTACACGGACCAGCTAAGGGGGGTGAGCTGCTCCGCGTAAACCCAAGTGAATAGTGCTTGGGGTTACACGGGCTGAGAGAGAGGGGGGAGGGGTTTACGCGGACCAGCCCAGAGGGATGAGCTGGTCCACGTAAACCCCCCTTGGATGGGGTTTATGCGGACCATCCTAGGGGGCTGGGCTGGTCCGCATAAACCCCCCTCAGGGGGTTTAGGCAGGCCGGTTCTGGTTTTTACTTTTTTGAAACTTAAATTTATTTAATTGAATGGGGGTTTCGTGGACCAGCCAGGGGGGTGAGCTGGTCCGCGTAAACCCCCCCAGGGGGTTTAGGCGGGTTTGACCGGGGGGTTTTAGTTGGGTTTGACTGAGGGTTTACCACGGGTTTTACCGCGGGTTTGACTGGGATTTGACTGAGGGTTAGACTGGGATTTGACTGAGAGTTTGACTGAGGGCCAGATTTTGGCTTCTTTCAAGTCCAGAAACACTAGGGGTCGACCCCATGGGTCGACCCATGCCAGTAAAGGTTGGAAAAACACTTCAAACCTCATTGAATTCATAGAAAAATAAATGATTAAATGTTACCATAATCCATTGATGATCAACCATGAATATTCAACCTGAAACACATGATAAAGCACGAGGTTAGATGAGAATTAAAATCCTTGCATCAAGCAATAACACTATGAACATGTTTACAATAAAATTCATCATTGAACACATTCAAACATGTATTTGGCTTCTCATAACAATCAACAAAAATACATTCCACATATGACAAGGTTTTGATATGTTGAACATGAATGTAGTACTCCAGAATTTATATATATGATTTTTGAATTATAAAATAGTTTTCTAGAAATTATAAAGTCCTAAATAAACTAAGGAAGGATTATTGGATTAATAAGTCATTATAAGGCTCAATTAGGCTAATTAGTTAACCTAGCCTATCTAATTATTATCCAAAAGGTTAATGGACTAAGCCCATTAAGTTTGGCCCATATTCTAGAAGGGTACTTAGCTTATTCACGTATTTTAAGGATAAATACTATTTTTATAAAATAATTATATGGATAATTAACCAACATAGTTTTATTAAAATGAAACTCTATACACGTTGAGTGTAACGGTCTATCGGGCGACCGCCACAGCCATGTAACGCACCTATGGACGACCGTTACATCATGCAGTTCCGTGGAGTGAAAAACAAGCCAAAAGATTGTATTTTTGCTAACTTATCTCTTAGGGATCGCGATAGGAAGACTAATAGATGTGTTAAGGACTCTTAGAAGTTGATCTAAGCTTTAACAAGGGCTCTGGAAATGATCTAATCTTCAAACCCTAGCCAAAACCCTATAAATAGGACCTAATTATGAACTGAGCGACCCTTACTTTTGGCCCGTGAAGAATCAAGGTAAGGAGTCATAATTTCGGGTAAGTTCTTTAGAAGATTTTGTCTAGTATATTATAGACTAATAGTTCTCCAAATTTCATGCTAGGAGATCAAGCAACCAAGAAGATAGAAGCTTCCAAAGTTACTGATTTAACCTTAGCAACCCAGGAATCTGAACGCAAGACCCCTGAAGATCCAGAGATTAGGACATCTAAACGAGGTAATTAGAATTCGATCCTTTAGAACTTTTTGTACCCAATAGTTTCATCTTCTTACCCTCAAAATTTCACATCCTTAGGTCAAGAGGCTGAGAAAATAGAGCAGATTGAAGTTGCTGAATTATCGTAATAAGTACAAGGGTCTAAGAGTAACATCTAGCATCAATTTTGAAGTTTAAAGGTTTTAGAAGAGGTAGGTTATCTCATGAACGGCAAAAACAACATGTTAGGGATAAAAGCCCTCTGATTTTGCTTGATTACATTCACGTTAGCTCATGAATTTCATGTTTTAGTAGAGATATGCATATATCTATATTCTTAGCCCTAACTAAATTAAAAAGAAACTTCCTTGAGAAATTCACAGAGAACCCAAGCATGATATTCATTTAGCCTTCATTCTATCGTGTTGGAAGTTATATGTATGATTTTCAGACATGATGCAAGTCGAAACTTAGGTCATTGTTATTTATTACTGTCAGCAGAGGCTCTAACGGCTCAGGGTAGGACCGTCACATGATATAACGGCTTTACGACCGACCGTTACACACTCTATTATGTTTTTATTTCCCTGTTGTCTCTAACGCACCAGGACAGGAGCGTTACATTACTATAACGACCCCTCGATAGACCGTCACAAGCACTGTGACGCTCTCCTGTTAGACCGTTAGACTGTGTTCTGTCAGCCCATGACAGAATAGTAACCAGTTAAGTTAACTTATAAATAAGCCTAGTTAGCTAAGTTTTGACCTGTTATTATTTCAAGTTTACTTACTAATTCATATTGTAATCTGCATGATCTAGGCATCTTGAACTATTTTAAGTTATGTTAATTTTATGTGCCAAAACTTTATAGTTTTGTAATTAAAAACATGATTTTCCAATGTTGTATTGACGGAGTTGATCTTGCTTTCACGTTGTTACATATTCTTCATCTATCTATAGAGTCATTTTCTTTAAGTACATGGCACATACTCCGGTATGTTATCCATTAGTTCACTTTACACTATAGGAATATTATTCTTGGGCATGAGGACCTCTCTATTGGATATTCCTTCAAATGGACTAGGGAATCTTGTTTCAAGGCCTCTGTAATTCTCCGCGAGCCTGGGTTTCCCACTAGGACGTCGAGTTGGTTGTACCATTAAAACCTATTGATTAGATTACACTATCGATGTTTTCTGGTTATCAGTAGTGTAACTGCCCTATATTGTACCGTCAGGCCATGTAACGGTCCAATATACGACCGTCACATTCATCTGAGTTCGATATCTTGATTCTGGACTCAGACCACTGTAACGGCCTAATCCTGGACCGTCACATCATGTAACGGCTCAATACTCGACCGTCAAACTGCTTGAGTATTTTAACCCAAGGTGGACCAAGGGTTGATATTTCTAGGGTTCTAGATGGACTATTAATGATCTAGAATTTATCATATTGATCAAGAACCCTAATATAATGAATGGAAGATAAAGAACATATCGTTATGCTGCCGATTTATTTCCATAAGTATAACCTTGCTTAAGTCATTCTTGATTCCTCATAATTCTTATTGAAGCATTCATTCATTGCATTATTGTTATCATAAGCTTATTGAACTTATTACATTCTTGGCCATATTTTATTGTTAACATGCGTGGAAGTAACTTGATTTATACTTGAAGATGCGATCGAGTACTGATTGTGTTCAAGGGCTCTATGCTAGTCCCCTCGGCTGATTGTCGGAAACATACTATTTTATAAACCATGGGGTATGATGCTACTGGCGTCGCATTACGCTGGGAGTACTTTCTTTATAAATAAGTGAATTATCCACGGCTCGTGAAGTGAAAATTCACAACACGATGCAGCATGATTGATTCTGGTACATGACTTTCTTGCTTGATATTCCATAGAAATTCATGAGGTACTTGCTCATAAGCAAAAGATACTAGAGTGATGATTATGTGGCTTGTTAGTACATTCTTGATACATTCTTGTTCATGAAAGGTCAATATCATGTTCTCGTTGCATTCTTGCTTACTACTCATTCTATCTTATATGATCATGTTGTTACTTTGGTTTAATCGCGTGATTGATCGCATTCACATGATTTTTACCTCATTCTTTAGAGCTAAATTATTAATTACTTTAATAGTGCCTTCATGTTGATGCGAAGATACCTACTGGGCAAGTGTGCTCATTACCTATTTTCCAATCTTTTCAAGAGATGGAAGTGATTCGAATTCGGATTCGGGTTATTCAAGTAGCGGGTCCGAGAGCGAATGAAAGTATTGTCAAGATGAGAGTGCAGACTTAGGAAGTCTACATTGTTTAGATCGAGTCAATGCAATTTCGTATTTCTTGAGTCTAGTAGAGTAAAAGATGATGGAAAAATAATTATATTTGACTATTAATCATTTATGAAATAAAGTTGGAGTTTGATTAAATATTGTGCAATTGTATTTATGTGTGTGATTGTCTTGTGCTCTGATCGTTCTTGCTTGCAAGAGGCTTACCATGCCGGCTGTTCGCGCTCCCCGAGTTAGTCTTCCGCTGTAATAAAGGCTCAGGGCGTGACAGTTAAGTTGGTATCAGAGCCTAAGTCTTAGGACTTAGGAAGAAGGAATCATGACATAGGATAAGTCCAAGGTTTAAGGGCCCCTACCTATGAACTAAGGAAGAAGTTTCCATGCCCATGTGAGAAGTGCCCGGGATAAGATAATTAATTAGCTTTAGATTTATTTTGTTCATTCCAACTTCATGAGAAATAACAAGTTGTTATTTTCTCTCAGGTACCTTATCTTACGAATGGCTCATCGTGTAGATTGGGATGGTTTGCAACAAACAGTTGCCGGCCTTACTCAGGCATTGTAAACTTATCCCGCAAGGATGTAAAGCTTTTCTTGCTTCTATCATTATCACTGAATCCAAAGAAATTAGCATAGCATACATCCCTATTGTAAATGAGTTCCCAGACGTATTTCCATCGGAACTACCCAGTTTACCACCCGAGAGGGAAGTGAACTTCACCATTGAACTCATTCCAGAGCAGCATCGATTTCTATAGCCCCTTGCAGGATGTCCCCCACGGAGCTTAAGGAATTGAAAAGGCAGTTACAGGAACTACTAGACAAGGGCTTCATCAGACCTAGCACATCCCCTTGGGGTGCGCCAATTCTATTTGTCAAGAAGAAGGATGGTTCTCTCAGGCTATGCATCGATTATCAGTGACTGAATCAACTCACAATTAAAAATAAGTATCCGTTGCCGCGTATTGATGAACTCTTCGATCAGCTTTCAGAGCAGAATATTTCTCTAATATAGACCTCAGATCAGGTTATCATCAGCTTAGATTAAAGAAGAGGACATTTATAAATCGGCTTTTCAAAGTCGTTATGGCCACTATGATTTCGTGGTAATGCCATTTGGGTTAACTAATGCCCCAACAGCATTCATGCAACTTATGAACAATGTCTTCCAGCCATATCTGGACGAGTTCATCGTCGTCTTCACTGATGATATCTTGATATATTCCAAGACAAAAGAGGAACATGAACAACATTTGAAAATAGCTTTACAAACACTTAGAGAACACAAGCTTTATGCCAAACTCAATAAGTGTGAATTCTCGCTCAAGGAAGTCTCATTCCTAGGCCACATTATTTCAAAAGAAGGTATTGCTGTGGATCCTTCTAAGGTAGAAGCTGTCAAGAATTGGAGTCGGCCAACGACTGTATCTGAAGTAAGAAGCTTTCTGGGTCTAGCTGGTTATTATAGAAGATTCATTAAGGACTTCTCAAAGATAGTAGTTCCGTTAACTAGACTTACAAGAAAAGAAAATCCTTTTGTCTAGTCAGAGGAATGTGAGAAGAGTTTTCAAACTCTTAAGAATCATCTTACTACAGCTCCTATTTTATCACTACTAATGGAGGGTGGTGGATTTGAAGTGTATACGGATGCGTCTGGCATTGGCTTAGGATGCGTTCTCATGCAGAATGAAAAAGTAATCTGTTATTCTTCCAGACAATTGAAACGTCACGAAGAAAATTATCCCGTACATGATTTGGAATTGGCAGCAGTTATTTTCGCCTTAAAAAATTGGCGTCATTTTCTTTATGGAGAAAAGTTCACTGTCTACTCGGACCACAAAAGTTTGAAATATTTATTTTCTCAAAAGGAGCTTAACATGAGGCAGAGGAGGTGGTTAGAATATCTCAAAGACTTTGATTTTGCTATTCAATATCATCCTAACAAGGCTAATGTTGTAGCAGATGCACTCAGCAGAAAACCAATGGGTATGCTATCAAGTCTTATGATTAGTGTGACTAACCTTGTTCCTCAATTTGCTCAGTTGAACTTAGATATTGACATAAAGGAAAAAGATTATTTCATAGCTAATATCCGAGCTCAACCTACATTGATAGAAGATCTGGTCAAGCTACAAAATGATGATCCTATATTACTGGAAATTAAGGCCAATGTTGAACAAAGGACAGATTTTTCTATTTCCAATGACGGAAGATTATTATTTAAGGGCCGAATATGTGTACCAGATCATGAGGCTACGAAGAAATTGATCTTAGATGAAGCACATAATTCCAAATACATAATTCATCCAGGAGGAACAAAGATGTATCAAGATCTCAAAAGAAATTTCTGGTGGCCCAATATGAAGAGAGAAATAGCTGATTTCGTGTCTCGTTGTCTCACTTGTCAACAAATAAAAGTCGAACATTTTAGACCCGCAGGTAAATTGCATCCTTTGAATATTCTCGAATGGAAATGGGAGAGTATAGGGATGGACTTTATTATGGGTTTACCCAAGACCAGAGGTGGACACGATGGTATATGGGTAATCATAGACCGATTGACTAAATCCGTGCATTTCATACCAATCAAGAGTCGATGGTCTCTGGATATTCTAGCAGCAATATACATAAGAGAGATTGTCAGATTACATGGTGTCCCAGTCACTATTATATCTGATAGAGATCCTCGATTCACATCACAGTTCTGGAAGGGTCTACAACATTCACTAGGGACTAGATTGAATTTCAGCACAGCTTTTCATCCACAAACTGATGGTCAAACAGAAAGAACAAATCAGGTCGTAGAAGACATGCTCAGGGCTTGTGTCATTGATTTTGGAGGAAGTTGGCATGATCACTTGTCTCTGGTAGAATTTGCATATAACAACAGTTATCAAGTAAGCATACAAATGGCACCTTTTGAAGCTCTGTATGGAAAAAGCTGTAAATCACCAATATGTTGGAATGAAATAGGGAAAAAGTAATTTCTAGGCCCCGACCTTATCAGGGATTCTACAGAGAAAATAAAGCTCATTCAAGAAAGAATGAAAATGGCGCAAGATAGGTAAAAGTCTTATGTTGACAATCCAAGACGTGACTTGGAGTTTCAGGTAGGAGATCATGTATATTTAAAGGTTTCTCCAGGTTGTGGTATTCGAAGATTTGGCATTAAAGGAAAGCTAACTTCTAGATTTATTGGCCCATTTGAAATTCTTGAATGGATTGGTGAAGTGGCTTACAAACTGGCTTTACCTCCACAATTAGCAGGAGTTCATGATGTATTTCACGTCTCTATACTGAAGAAGTATGTATATGATCCCGACCATATTATTACTTATGACAATCTGGAAATTCAGAAGGACATGACATACGAACAAACGCCAATAAAGATTCTGGAACAAGAAGTGCGTCAATTAAGAAATAAAGTTATTCCTATGGTCAAGATTCAATGGAAGAAAATATGGCCATACGAAGCAACATGGGAAATCGAAGCAGCCATGCGGAAAAGATTTCTAGAACTATTTAACTGTAAGTACACTCTCCACAATCCATATATTGAATTTGGGACCAAATTCTTCTAAGTGGGGGAGGGTGTAGTACCCAGAATTTATATATATAATTTTTGAATTATAAAATAGTTTTTTGGAAATTATAAAGGCCTAAATAAATTAAGGAAGGATTATTATATTTATAAGTCATTATAAGGTTCAATTAGGCTAATTAGTTAACCTAGCCTATCTAATTATTATCCAAAAGGTTAATGGACTATGCCCATTAAGTTTGACCCATATTCTAGAAGGGTACTTAGCTTATTCACGTATTTTAAGGATAAATACTATTTTTATAAAATAATTATATGGATAATTAACCAACATAGTTTTATTAAAATGAAACTCTATACACGTTGAGTGTAACGGTCTATCGGGCGACCGCCACAGCCATGTAACACACCTTTGGACGACCGTTACATCCTGCAGTTCCGTGGAGTGAAAAATAAGCCAAAAGATTGGATTTTTGCTAACTTATCTTTTAGGGATCGCGATAGAAGACTAATAGAGGTGTTAAGGACTCTTAGAAGTTGATCTAAGCTTTAACAAGGACTCTAGAAACGATCTAATCTTCAAACCCTAGCCAAAACGCTATAAATAGGACCTAATTCTGAACTGATCGACCCTTACTTTTGGCCCGTGAAGAATCAAGGTAAGGAGTCATAATTTCGGGTAAGTTCTTTAGAAGATTTTGTCTAGTATATTATAGACTAATAGTTCTCCAAATTTCATGTCAGGAGATCAAGCAACCAAGAAGATAGAAGCTTCCAAAGTTGCTGATTTAACCTTAGCAACCCAGGAATCTAAACGTAAGACCCCTGAAGATCCAGATATTAGGACGTCTAAACGAGGTAATTAGAATTCGATCCTTTAGAACTTTTTGTACCCAATAGTTTCATCTTCTTACCCTCAAAATTTCACGTCCTTAGGTCAAGAGGCTGAGGAAATAGAGCAGATTGAAGTTGCTGAATTATCACAATAAGTACAAGGGTCTAAGAGTAACATCTAGCATCAATTTCGAAGTTTAAAGGTTTTAGAAGAGGTAGGTTATCTCATGAACGGTAAAAACAACATGTTAGGGATAAAAGCCCTCTGATTTTACTTGATTACATGCACGTTAGCTCATAAATTTCATGTTTTAGTAGAGACATGCATATATCTATATTCTTAGCCCTAACTAAATTAAAAAGAAACTTCCTTGAGAAAATCATAAAGAACCCATGCATGATATTTGTTTAGCCTTCATTCTATCATGTTGGAAGTTATATGTATGATTTTCAGACATGATGCAAGTCGAAACTTAGGTCATTGTTATTTATTACTGTCAGCAGAGGCTCTGACGGATCAGGGTAGGACCGTCACATGATATAACGGCCTTACGACCGACCGTTACACACTCTATTATGTTTTTATTTCCCTGTTGTCTCTAACGCACCAGACAGGAGCGTTACATTACTGTAACGGCCCCTCGATAGACCGTCACAAGTACTGTGACGCTCTCCTGTTAGACCGTTAGACTGTGTTCTGTCAGCCCATGACAGAATAGTAACCAGTTAAGTTAACTTCTAAATAAGCCTAGTTAGCTAAGTTTTGACCTGTTATTATTTCAAGTTTACTTACTAATTCATATTGTAATCTGCATGATCTAGGCATCTTGAACTATTTTAAGTTATGTTAATTTTATGTGCCAAAACTTTATAGTTTTATAATTAAAAACATAATTTTCCAATGTTGTATTGACGGAGTTGATCTTTCTTTCACGTTGTTACATATTCTTCCTCTATCTATAGAGTCATTTTCTTTAAGTACATGGCACATACTCCGGTATGTTGTCCATTAGTTCACTTTGCACTATAGGAACATTATTTTGGACATGAGGACCTCTCTATTGGATATTCCTTCCAATGGACTAGGAAATCTTATTTCAAGGCCTCCGTAATTCTCCGCGAGCCTGGGATTCCCACTAGGACGCCGAGTTGGTTGTACCATTAAAACCCATTGATTAGATTACACTATCGATGTTTTCTGATTGTCAGTAGTGTAACGGCCCAATATTAGACCGTCAGGCCATGTAACAGCCAAATATACGACCGTCACATTCATCTGAGTTCGATATCTTGATTCTGGACTCAGACCACTGTAACGGCCTAATCCTGGACTGTCACATCATGTAACGGCCCAGTACTCGACCGTCAAACTGCTTGAGTATTTTAACCCAAGGTGGACCAAGGGTTGATATTCTAAGGGTTCTAGATGGACTATTAATGATCTAGAATTTATCATATTGATCAAGAACCCTAATATAATGAATGGAAGATAAAGAACGTATCGTTATGCTGCCGATTTATTTCCATAAGCATAACCTTGCTTAAGTCATTCTTGATTCCTCATAATTCTTATTGAAGCATTCATTCATTGAATTATTATTATCATAAGCTTATTGAACTTATTACATTCTTGGCCATATTTTATTGTTAACATGCGTGGAAGTAACTTGATTTATACTTGAAGATGCGATCGAGCACTGATTGTGTTCAAGGGCTCTATGCTAGTCCCCTCGGCTGATTGTCAGAAACATACTATTTTATAAACCATGGGGTATGATGCTACTGGCGTCGCATTGCGCTAGGAGTACTTTCTTTATAAATAAGTGAATTATCCACGGCTCGTGAAGTGAAAATTCACAACACGATGCAGCATGATTGATTCTTGTACATGACTTTCTTGCTTGATATTCCACAGAAATTCACGAGGTACTTGCTCATAAGAAAAAGATACTAGAGTGATGATTATGTGGCTTGCTAGTATATTCTCGATACATTCTTGTTCATGAAAGGCCAATATCATGTTCTCGTTACATTCTTGCTTACTACTCATTCTATCTTATATGATCATGTTGTTACTTTGGTTTAATCGCGTGATTGATCGCATTCGCATGATTTTTACCTCATTCTTTAGAGCTAAATTATTAATTACTTTAATAGTGCCTTCATGTTGAAGCGAAGATACCTACTGGGCAAGTAGGCTCATTACCTATTTTCTAATCTTTTCAGGAGATGGAAGTGATTCGAATTCGGATTCGGGTTATTCAAGTAGCGGGTCCGAGAGCGAATGAAAGTATTGTCAAGATGAGAGTGCAGACTTAGGAAGTCTACATTGTTTAGATCGAGTCAATGTAATTTCATATTTCTTGAGTCTAGTAGAGTGAAAGATGATGGAAAATAATTGTATTTGACTATTAATCATTTATGAAATAAAGTTGGAGTTTGATTAAATATTGTGCAATTGCATTTATGTGTGTGATTATCTTGTGCTCTGATCGTTCTTGCTTGCAAGAGGCTTACCATGCCGACTGTTCGTGCTCCCCGAGTTAGTCTTCCGCTGTAATAAAGGCTCGGGGCGTGACAATGAATCTCTCATTCAACCAACTATGATGACATTGGAGCTCAACCATTCAATCACTTCCATGTATCTTTCATAATTTCAACATCAAAATGTTTCAATACCCAAATGTTAACAATCATGCCAAATGTAAAGTATGTAGAAAAGCATGGGAACTCATTCATTCAAATGGCATTCTTGTTGACAAACACTAACATTCATGAAGCATTGATATCACGAGGAGCATTGTCATAAACATAGAATCTTCAAGACGCATGCATCACATGCATGAAAAACAACAACCCAAAATTTTAAGCTATTTGATCAAGATTAAAACCAAAATAATCATCAAGACTCAAATCCACATGATCAAATATCTAAAGGCATATTCAAAGTATATCAGTTCAAGTTAACTTCCATTGAAGGACAAGTCGACTTGCTTTAAACTCCAAAAGGTCCAAATTGAAAATGCCACCAAAAGTCGGCTTCCTTTGCATCAAGAATCGACTTTAATCATCATAGGTCATTCCATTGATTCTGCAAAACAAGTTAATCAAAGTATGAAACCATTGGCATTAACAGTCCATGTGGAAATACATATATAGAAAGCCACACAAGGTCACAAATGCATCCACATGACGAATTCATAATAAAAATATTTTATAATCATCAAAATCACATACACAACACCAAAAATCCTGAGAAGGAACCACTTCACCTTTTGGTGGAGAGGGATCTCGCGCCCTCATCTTACTCCTAACTCTTCCCTGTGCACTAGTGCTCTACTACGTTTGCTGACTTAAGCATCGGAGGGTCTTCCCCGGGGATTCATCCCTGGGGACCTCTGACTCGTTTCCCTTCTTGCAGTTCATACTTCAAGGATACGTGGTCATCTTCTCCCTGCTCAGAAGTAGCACGAGATCGCCCCTCTTCATCTAGCGCCGTCTGTGGGAAATGAACAAAGAGCCATCATGGTGCGAAGAAGTTCTGGCAGGAGGGATGCCGGCGACAAGGGAAAGGCCCTGGGGACGGGAGAAGGCGCACCTTCCTATCCCACGGAGAATTCCCCGTCAGGCAACTACGCCAATGAGATACCTCCGTCAATGGCGGGGGAGCAGCTTCCCGGTGAGAGTATCGATGCCCTCCAAACACTCAACGTAAAACTGGATGTCCTCATGGATCTCATAAGGGCCCAGGTGGCCAAGGAGGAGAAGTCGCTTCCCCCCCCCCCCCCCCCCCGCGGAGATGCCTCCCAACAAACCGCTGGAGGCCGTTTTACCCTTCGAGGGCGGCGACTCATCTGCAACCAGTCAGGAGGACCATCACATGCCCCACCCCTGGAGCAGGAAGCCTCCTCCACCCTGAGGAGGGAGAAGTTCGGAGTAGACCGATAGTTCCCGGGGACCGAGGCCCCTGAGGAGCGTCGGGACAGCATGCAAGTGCGTCCCCCCAGCCCCTCGGGCCAACGACAACCGGAGTTGTCCCTCTGACTGTGAGACTTTGAGAGGCGTTTCGCAGAGCAAGAGCGTGCCCTCCGCGCCTTACAGAAGACCTCTCTGTGGAGGACGAGGGTTGATATTCTAGGGTTCCTAGATGGATCATTGATGTTCTAGGACTTGTCATAATGATCAAGATACTTATTTTTAAAGGATGAAAGTTAAGAAAGGTATCGTTATGCTGCCGAATTATTTCCATGAGCCTAACATAGTATAAGTCATTCGTGATATCTCATATTCTAAATTGAAGCATTCATTCATTGATTATTGTTATCATGAGCTTATTGAACTTATTACATTTTTTGCCATACTTTATTGTTACATGCGTGGAAATAGCTTGATTTATACTTGAAGATGCGATCGAGCACTGATTGTGTTCAAGGGCTCTATGCTAGTCCCCTTGGCTGATTGCCGGAAACATACTATTATAAACCATGGGGTATGAGGCTACTGGCATCGCATTGCGCTGGGAGTACTTTCTTTATAAATAAGTGAAAGTTCGCGGCACGACATGACTTTCTTGCTTGATATTCCACAGAAATTCACCAAATACTTGCTCATAAGCAAAAGATGTTTGGATGATGATTACGTGGTATTGTTAGTACATTCTCGTTACGTTCTTGTTCATGAAAGGCCATATCATATTCTTGTGACATTCTTGCTAGTTCTTACTTGCTCATTCTATCATCTTTGTTACTTTGGTTATTGTCAGCTGTTCCAGCTCCAAGGGCAATATGAACAGATCTCCACCGGTCCAGCTGACCCTATCGCTTGGGCAATATGTCAGCTGACCCTTCTTGCTCCACGAAATCTAGACATCCACAATGTCTAATGGCCGATGGCATGTCGCATGATTATCCCTCATACGGCGTTTAGCCAAAACACAAACCTCCTCAAGGGCGGCCCTTGCTTTGATGAACGCACCCTATCTGGAGATCGTTTGACAATTGCATGTTGCCTGGATGCTGCTTGATGAAAGTACTTATAGACAAGAACCTAGAACTCAAACAACTGAGGCTCTGATACCACTTCTGTCACGCCCCAAACCGATAGCAGCGGGAAGTAGCGTTCGGAACATACATCGAAATAGTCATGATAACAAGAGCAAAATAAGTAAACACAAATACACACATGGAGGCCATACAATTTGATAAAAATATATTTTTATTGATGATTAAAAATTTAAATTTATAATTTGGACTCAATAAAAGATAAAAAGAAGAGAAAATGACAAGACTAACTATGTTATCTAGACTCAAGAAAATAAAAGACAGCCTCCAGTCTCTAAAGCTCCAAGTTCACTCGATCACGCTGTCCTGATCCCAATTGCAAGCATTCCTTCTACCTGCGTTACCTGAAAAGGGTTGAAAAGCAGGGGTGAGCAAGAAGCTCAGTAGGAATTACACTCTATCATCAGGCATAGTTTAAGTAATTAACCATTTCATGAATGCATGGATAACGCGAAAAAAAATAATTAAGCAAGATAACAAGATAACTAGCACGATAAAGATTGCAAGTCATGATAGCAAGAGCAAGTTATCAGAACTTCAAGTGAATGGCCATATATCAAGTTAAGTCAAGTTGAGTCATGCAAGTAAGTACTTCATGCTTTCAAGCACGAATAGTAAGTTCAAGAGAATGTGGAATGTCGTAGACTCAATACGCTAGCTAGTACTCGGTGATAATGCCACACCTAGTCATTCACCTCCCCGAGGATACAAGTACTCTTCGGGTGCTCCTCCCACGACCAGACTCGGCCCTTAAATATGATTGCCTTGGCATTGATTTGTTTGGATCATCGATCCCACGAAATCTAGACATCCACTAATAGAATGGCCAAGAGTTCCAAGATCAAGTTCATGTAATCAAGGTAAAGTGCATAAGAATATTGATTTTCTTGAGATTCCAAACAATAAGCTCCTTGATCAAGAGGAAAAGTCATTCAAAGAAATGACTTAGAATTGATAATGTCATCAGTAGACCTAATAACAGGTCCCAACTCGAGGAACCATAGCATGGATAGGCTAGAGCAGCTCACACACATCAAAACCATGAAAACATCAATTTTCAAGAAAACTGGAAGGTACACGGTCATTATTGGGCCGCTTAACACAGAAACGGTCCATACTGGGCCGTGCAAGGATGACTGGTCGAAGAACAACCCAGCCGAAGCTAAGTGGATACACGGTCTAAAATGGGCCGCGCTATAATAGAACGGTCCAAATTGGGCCGCTGAACCGAACTGGGCGGTTCACAAGACGCCGTCCAATTCAAGAAGAAAAGGAGCCCATGATGAAGGCTACACGGGCTGGATTGGGCCGCGCATTAATTGAGCGATCAGACGATAGTCCGCTCCAGTACCTAAACGAGTCGGTCTTGGCCGTTCAGTAACTGGGCCAAGCAGGATAGAGAAAGCTACCCAAAAGGGCTCCTAGGCCACCATAGGCGTGGTGGAACTGAACCAGGGTTCAGCCCATGATTCTTAGGTCAGCCTAGAGGCTCTGGGTCGACTTAACAGGACCTGGTCAATAGCCAAGGTCGACTTACTTTGGATGATGATGATTTCATAGCTCCAAGGGCAATATGAAAAGATCTCTACCGGTCCAGCTGACCCTATCGCTTGGGCAATATGTCAGCTGACCCTTCTTGCTCCACGAAATCTAGACATCCACAATGTCTAATGGCCGATGGCATGTCGCATGATTATCCCTCATACGGCGTTTAGCCAAAACATAAACCTCCTCAAGGGTGGCCCTTGCTTTGATGAACGCACCCTATCTGGACATCGTTTGACAATCGCATGTTGCCTGGATGCTGCTTGATGAAAGTACTTATAGACAAGAACCTACAACTCAAACAACTGAGGCTCTGATACCACTTTTGTCACGCCCGAAACCGATAGCAGCGGGAAGTAGCGTTCGGAACATACATCGAAACAGTCATGATAACAAGAGCAAAATAAGTAAACACAAATAGACACATGGAGGCCATACAATTTGATAAAAATATATTTTTATTGATGATTGAAAATTTAAATTTATAATTTGGACTCAATAAAAGATAAAAAGAAGAGAAAATGACAAGACTCACTATTATCTAGACTCAAGAAAATAAAAGACAGCCTCCGGTCTCTAAAGCTCCAAGTTCACTCGATCACGCTGTCCTGATCCCAATTGCAAGCATTCCTTCTACCGCGTTACCTGAAAAGGGTTGAAAAGCAGGGGTGAGCAAGAAGCTCAGTAGGAATTACACTCTATCATCAGGCATAGTTTAAGTAATTAACCATTTCATGAATGCATGGATAACGCGAAAAAAAATAATTAAGCAAGATAACAAGATAACTAGCATGATAAAGATTGCAAGTCATGATAGCAAGAGCAAGTTATCAGAACTTCAAGTGAATGGCCATATATCAAGTTAAGTCAAGTCGAGTCATGCAAGTAAGTACTTCATGCTTTCAAGCACGAATAGCAAGTTCAAGAGAATGTGGAATGTCGTAGACTCAACACGCTAGCTAGTACTCGGTGACAATGCCACACCTAGTCATTCACCTCCCCAGGGATACAAGTACTCTTCGGGTGCTCCTCCCACGACCAGACTGGGCCCTTAAATATGATTGCCTTGGCATTGATTTGTTTGGATCATCGATCCCACAAAATCTAGACATCCACTAATAGAATGGCCAAGAGTTCCAAGATCAAGTTCATGTAATCAAGGTAAACTGCATAAGAATATTGATTTTCTTGAGATTTCAAACAATAAGCTCCTTGATCAAGAGGAAAAAGTCATTCAAAGAAATGACTTAGAATTGATAGTGTCATCAGTAGACCTAATAATAGGTCCCAACTCGAGGAACCATAGCATGGATAGGCTAGAGCAGCTCACACACATCAAAACCAAGATAACATCAATTTTCAGAAAACTGGAAGGTACACAGGTCATTATTGGGCCGCTTAACATAGAAACGGTCCATACTGGGCCGTGCAAGGATGACTGGCCGAAGAACAACCCAGCCGAAGCTAAGTGGATACACGGTCTCAAATGGGCCGCGCTATAATAGAACGGTCCAAATTGGGCCGCTGAACCGAACTGGGCGGTTCACAAGACGCCGTCCAATTCAAGAAGAAAAGGAGCCCATGATGAAGGCTACATGGGCTGGATTGGGCCGCGCATTAATTGAGCGATCAGACGATAGTTCGCTCCAGTACCTAAACGGGTCGGTCTTGGCCGTTCAGTAACTGGGCCAAGCAGGATAGAGAAAGCTACCCAAAAGGGCTCCTAGGCCACCATAGGCGTGGTCGAACTGAACCAGGGTTCAGCCCACGATTCTTAGGTCAGCCTAGAGGCTCTGGGTCGACTTAACAGGACCTGGTCAAAAAACAATCAAGGATAATCGACCAACAAGACTTGGCATTTAGCTAGGGATACATGGTCCTAACCGGTCTGCTCAAATGGCATACAACGGTCCGATATAAGTCGCTTATGAATCAAACGGTCAGATCCAGGCCGCGTAGGGACTAGAACGGTTCCATATGGGCCGTGAATCTGGACAAAGACAAGCAAACGATCCGGTCGAGTTCACAGGTGCAGGACTTGAGATACAACCTGTCAGGCGTCCTAGTGGAATCCCAGGCTCGCGGGGACTTACGGAGGTCTCATAATGGAGGTCCTAGTCCGACGGAAGGAGTATTCGGCGGAGTGTTCCAACCATTACAAGAGTTGAAGGCTAGAAATCATCGGAAAATGAATATATGCGGTCAGTCAACTCCACCGGAGTGGAATGACTGTCAAAATAATCCTATCATCATTCTTTCATTTTCAATAGAACATGTTTAAGATTAACTTTATTGAAATGGTGAATCAAGGTCATGATGAGAGTAATCAAGCAAGAAAATTATAAGCTTTTAACTTTCATAAGTTCCAATTTATATACATGTTGCTATCTTACTATTAGCATTATTCAACAAAGATAATTCATGCCGGAATAATAATAAAGCAGTTCTACGTGATAGAGCGGTCAGCTCAGGACCTCTCAATGGCCTCGGCGGTCGAACGACAGGTCGTTCAGGCCCCACAGGCCCGGAGGTCTGGCAGGATCTGAGCGGTCTGTAGAGTGTCGCTGGGGTCTATGAGCGGTCTGTACCTGCCCGCCGTCCAAAGGAACGGTCAGGAGTTGGCCGTTCTGTTCATGAAACAATCCGAAGTACAAAACACTTGAACGGTTAAACATCATCCGCCGCTCTAGACTGAGCGATCTATCGAGGGGCCGTTCTATATGGAGCGGTTACTGTTGGTCCGCTCTAACGTCGCCCTGCCCGACTCCGGCGAGCTCGGCTAGGGTTATCAAAAACGGCTAAATACAAATCAGATAAAGCATGAAAATTGGGTATTTTACAATCAATGGAACGAGAACATGATGATGGATAGCATGGCATGATCAATTTAAGGTTAAAGCTTGCTGACCCCTACATTAATCAAGGGTAACAAGAAAAACCCTAATTTTGACATGCTTCCACTAAAACGATAAATACTCTCATGATGCTAGATCGATTTTAGGGCTTTTAGTATCAAATGAAAGAGAGCTTAAAGACGCACAAAATGATATATTTTACTTAATCTTTAGCCGGAGAGAAACCTACCGATTTGGGAAGAAGAAGGGAAGACGCGCTCGCCGGAACCCTAATACACACCACCACCAAATGCCCAAATTCACCTAGGTTCGACCACGATAGACTGTGCCACCAGTTGGAGAAGAAAATAGGGTTCCAGAGGGTCGAAAGCTCTCTATTTATAGGCTCTAAGAAGGTTCCTACGGATCGAATTAACCTAAAGAGTCCATGGGTTTAAACTCGGCAAAAATTTCAGGGATATCACTTAATCCACGCCACCGTCGCCAATAGAAGGCTCTAGAGGCTAGGGTTTCAGAAGGGCAACGAGCTCCTAGGGTTAACCTATCCAATGGGCCTGATTTGGGCTCATTTGATTGAGAAATGGGCTCGAATTTGGTCATTTAAGATTGATGTAGTTTGAGTTATTAAAATAACGATTTTGACCATTAATTCCTTAATTCGGTCTAATCCAATTTTTATTAGGGGTCGACCTAGTTGACACTATTGTTAAACTTTTCGTTCTCTACAAGAACATAATTTTTCCATATTTTTAAAAATTAGTCAAAACTTCAGCCTACGGGTGAAATTCAATTAATTTAATTTCTACTTATTAAATTTAAATCATCGTAGAAAAATTCGATTGTATTTTGGAATATGAAATTCTTTTTATGATTATTGTAGAAAAATAATTATCTCTTTTTATTAATATAATTTGACCACTTAAATAATATTCTTGACTAAGAAATTTTTGAAGTCATTAAATAGCAAGTTAATAACTTGAATCTGTTTTAATATATCTTACGTTAAATTAATGGTTCGATTAGTCATTCAATTTGGTCCCCTTATCTTTTCTTTTATTTAATTCATGAGATTCAAATGATAATTAACCACACGTTTTCATTTATTTTTGTTCATCACATTTTATTCCATTACATATTTCAAAATTCTAATTTTTATAACCAGGGTGTTACATCCTCCCCCACTTTAAGGAATTTGGTCCCCAAATTCGTCGGACCTCATTAACTATTTGAACATTTAAACCAAGATGGTCTTATCTATCCAAAATAATATGTTAATCATATCACTAATGGAATGCAAAAGAATTTTAACTACAGATGAGGGAGAACAATACCTTATATAATTCCTCATTTGATAGAAATCGGTTCCATTCTCCTTGTGTTGCTGCTTGTGGAAGTAGCTTAGGGAATTTAGCCATTATATGATCTTTATTTCCGCAACGAAGACACGCTCCGCTCCTTCGTCAGCACTTCTTGATTAGATGACCAATTTTATGACAATAAAAATATTTTATTTGCGAAAGGTTATTCTGTTTCTTTTTATTACTTCGAATCTTTTTACGACGGACTCGCCACCTTCTAGCGGGATTGAACATTAGCTTACTCGTGAACCCCTTTGCTTCCATTTCAAAAAGGGCTTTGATACCTACAAAAATTTATAAAGATAACATATTTATCACCCTTACGCATGGCGTTACGTAATCTTATACATATTTTATTGCCTAACCCGAGAAACTACCCAATCTCACCAGGTGACAAAAGGGATGACACGGGTCCTATAACTTAGGGTAACCTATACTTATAGACAAGAACCTAGAACTCAAACAACTGAGACTCTGATACCACTTCTGTCACGTCCCGAACCGATAGCAGCGGGAAGCAGCGTTCGGAACATACATCGAAACAGTCATGATAATAAGAGCAAAATAAATAAACACAAATAGACACATGGAGGCCATACAATTTGATAAACATATATTTTTATTGATGATTGAAAATTTAAATTTACAATTTGGACTCAATAGAAGATAAAAAGAAGAGAAAATGACAAGACTCACTATATTATCTAGACTCAAGAAAATAAAAGACAGCCTCCGGTCTCTATAGCTCCAAGTTCACTCGATCATGCTGTCCTGATCCCAATTGCAAGCATTCCATCTACCGTGTTACCTGAAAAGGGTTGAAAAGTAGGGGTGAGCAAGAAGCTCAGTAGGAATTACACTCTATCATCAGGCATAGTTTAAGTAATTAACCATTTCATGAATGCATGGATAACGTGAAAAAAAATAATTAAGCAAGATAACAAGATAACTAGCACGATAAAGATTGCAAGTCATGATAGCAAGAGCAAGTTATCAGAACTTCAAGTGAATGGCCATATATCAAGTCAAGTCAAGTCGAGTCATGCAAGCAAATACTTCATGCTTTCAAGCACAAATAGCAAGTTCACGAGAATGTGGAATGTCGTAGACTCAACACGCTAGCTAGTACTCGGTGACAATGCCACACCTAGTCATTCACCTCCCCAGGGATACAAGTACTCTTCGGGTGCTCCTCCCACGACCAGACTGGGCCCTTAAATATGATTGCCTTGGCATTGATTAGTTTGGATCATCGATCCCACAAAATCTAGACATCCACTAATAGAATGGCCAAGAGTTCCAAGATCAAGTTCATGTAATCAAGGTAAAGTGCATAAGAATATTGATTTTCTTGAGATTCCAAACAATAAGCTCCTTGATCAAGAGGAAAAGTCATTCAAAGAAATGACTTAGAATTGATAATGTCATCAATAGACCTAATAATAGGTCCCAACTCGAGGAACCATAGCCTGGATAGGCTAGAGCAGCTCACACACATCAAAATCATGAAAACATCAATTTTTAGAAAACTGGAAGGTACACGGTCATTATTGGGCCGCTTAACACAGAAACGGTCCATACTGGGCCGTGCAAGGATGACTGGCCGAAGAATAACCCAGCCGAAGCTAAGTGGATACACGGTCTCAAATGGGCCACGCTATAATAGAACGGTCCAAATTGGGCCGCTGAACCAAACTGGGCGGTTCACAAGACGCCGTTAAATTCAAGAAGAAAAGGAGCCCATGATGAAGGCTACACGGGCTGGATTGGGCCGCGCATTAATTGAGCGGTCGGACAATAGTCCGCTCCAGTACCTAAACGGGCCGGTCTTGGCCGTTCAGTAACTGGGCCAAGCAGGATAGAGAAAGCTACCCAAAAGGGCTCCTAGGCCACCATAGGCGTGGTGGAACTGAACCAGGGTCAACCCATGATTCTTAGGTCAGCCTAGAGGCTCTAGGTCGACTTAACAGGGCCTGGTCAAAAAACAATCAAGGATAATCGACCAACAAGACATGGCATTTAGCTAGGGATACACGGTCTTAACCGGGCCGCTCAAATGGCATACAACGGCCCGATATAAGCCGCTTATGAATCAAACGGTCAGATCCAGGCCGCGTAGGGACTCAAACGGTTCCATATGGGCCGTGAATCTGGACAGAGACAAGCAAGCGATCCGATCGAGTTCACAGGTGCAGGACTTGAGATACAACCTGTCAGGCGTCCTAGTGGGAATCCCAGGCTCGCGGGGACTTACGGAGGTCTCATAATGGAGGTCCTAGTCCGACGGAAGGAGTATCCGGCAGAGTTCCAACCATTACAAGAGTTGAAGGCTAGAAATCATCAGAAAATGAATATATGCGGTCAGTCAACTCCATCGGAGTGGAATGACTGTCAAAACAATCCTAGCATCATTCTTTCATTTTCAATAGAACATGTTTAAGATTAACTTTATTGAAATGGTGAATCAAGGTCATGATGAGAGTAATCATGCAAGAAAATTATAAGCTTTTAACTTTCATAAGTTCAAATTTATATACATGTTGCTATCTTACCATTAGCATTATTCAACAAAGATAATTCATGCCGGAACAATAATAAAGCAGTTCTACGTGACAGAGCGGTCAGCTCAGAACCTCTCAATGGCCTCGGCGGTCGAACGACCGGCCATTCAGGCCCCACAGGCCCGGAGGTTTGGCAGGATCTCAGCGGTCTATAGAGTGTCGCTGGGGTCTATGAGCGGTCTGTACCTACCCGCCGTCCAAAGGAACGGTCAGGAGTTGGCCGTTCTGTTCATGAAACAATCCGAAGTATAAAACACTTGAACGGTTAAACATCAGCCGCCTCTCTAGACTGAGCGATCTATCGAGGGGCCGTTCTATATGGAGCGGTTACTGTTGGTCCGCTCTAACGTCGCCCTGCCCGACTCCGGCGAGCTCGGCTAGGGTTATCAAAAATGGCTAAATACACATCAGATAAAGCATGAAAATTGGGTATTTTACAATCAATGGAACGAGAACATGATGATGCATAGCATGGCATGATCAATTTAAGGTTAAAGCATGCTAACCCCTACATTAATCAAGGGTAACAAGAAAAACCCTAATTTTGACATGCTTCCACTAAAACGATAAATACTCTCATGATGCTAGATCGATTTTAGGGCTTTTAGTATCAAATGAAAGAGAGCTTAAAGACGCACAAAATGATATATTTTACTTAATCTTTAGCCCGAGAGAAACCTACCGATTTGGGAAGAGAAAGAGAAGACGCGCTCACCAGAACCCTAATACACGCCGCCATCAAATGCCCAAATTCGCCTAGGTTCGACCACGATAGCCTGCGCCACCAGTTGGAGAAGAAAATAGGGTTCCAGAGGGTCGAAAGCCCTCTATTTATAGGGTCTAAGAAGGTTCCTACGGATCGAATTAACCTAAAGAGTCCAAGGGTTAGAAGGCTCTAGAGGCTAGGGTTTCAGAAGGGAAACGAGCTCCTAGGGTTAACCTATCCAATGGGTCTGATTTGGGATCATTTGATTGAGAAATGGGCTCGAATTTGGTCCTTTAAGATTGATGTAGTTTGAGTTATTAAAAATAACGATTTTGACCATTAATTCCTTAATTCTGTCTAATCTAACTTTTATTAGGGGTCGGCCTAGTTGACACTATTGTTAAACTTTTCGTTCTCTACAAGAATATAATTTTTTCATATTTTTAGAAATTAATCAAAACTTCAGCATAGGGGGAATTCAATTAATTTAATTTCTACTTATTAAATTTAAATCATCGTAGAAAAATTCGATTGTATTTTGGAATATAAAATTATTTTTATGGTTATTGTAGAAAAATAATTATCTCTTTTTATTAATATAATTTGACCACTTAAATAATATTCTTGACTAAGAAATTTTTGAAGTTATTAAAAAGCAAGTTAATAACTTGAATCTGTTTTAATATATCTTACGTTAAATTAATGATTCGATTAGTCATTCAATTTGGTCCCCTTATCTTTTCTTTTATTTAATTCATGAGATTCAAATGATAATTAACCACATGTTTTCATTTATTTTTGTTCATCACATTTTATTCCATTACATATTTCAAAATTCTAATTCTTATAACCAGGGTGTTACACAAAAAGTCAACCACAGGGTCACAATCGGGTTTATTAGAGACCAAAATAGGTCTTAAGAAGACTCATAATTCATAGGCCATACACATGGCCTACACGGAAATCACTCTCCGAACAAGGCAACAGCGTGCAGGAACAATCTTCCGCACATCTACTAATACACGGTAACTCGATCTAGCGCAATAGAGAAGGCTAGAACACAAGGATCATCCGGGCCCTCTAACAACACAGGCACGCCATTCGAGGTGCTATGACACTTCCAGACATCCAATAACACGGTCATGGCCCTTACGGGACATCTAAGATATCAACGAGATCCAGGGCTAACCAAGGGGTCGAAATCAAATCAACCAAAAGCCAAACCGACCCGAAAAGAACTACCTGACAGCCCAATAGGTGGCGGTCTCAGTAGGGCCGCCACTTGCAGAACTGGACAAGTAGGAGGTGGTCTTCACAGGGCCGCCTCGTGGAGGTGGCAGTCATGGCTAGACCGCCATCTGTAGTCTGCCCTGAAAACCTTCGATGACTCATCCTGGTTGCGATCCTCACCTGACCGTTACCTTCAGAAGGCAGTCAGTCGCAAGACCGCGACTAGGAACCGACCTACACGACCAAATGGCGGTCTCCAAAGGGCCGCCTTAACACCTAGAGGTAGGTGGCGATCTCTAGTACGACCGCTACCTCAACCCGAGCCAGGTTTCACGAATCCACATGAAAACCTCCATTCCATGCCCCAAACACGTCCAAGTGAAGGGGAAAACAACCACAAACTCGATACCAACCTTCCACAAGCCGAAAGGGGCCAAACAAACCACAAAATGACCACGAAACGAGCGATTTTCTCAAATCAACCCAAAATGACTCACATGGACATCCGGCCTCGTACTGGCCCCAAATCGCGAGCAAATACAACCAAACTGGTGGGGATTGCATCCCGACATTCTAGGGGTTCGAGATCTAAGATTCAAATTGAAAAACATCACCTAGAACGGCGAATTCGTCTCACACCCCCAAAATATACTTTTTGCCCTAAAATGAGAAAACTCGCTCAAACTCGCACTAATCGGCACGAAACTCAAGGGAAACATATGGCGGAAGGTCAGGAATCCATCCCCCTACCTCCACCGACTATTTCCCGCGCCGAAAACACCACACGAACCCACGCCGACGCTTCGAATCCACGAATGGGATCGCGTCGCGCCACGCCTCGATCCTTGCATCATCCACACTCCACATCGCCTCCACAGCGCCTCCACGTCTTCCCATACCACCTCCGTCAGCCGCCGGAGCAGTGGGGAAGAGAGGAGAGAGCACGGTGGGGAGAGAGAGAGTGAAACGTGAGTGAGGGAGAGAGAGAGGGTGGGGTAAGGGTTAAAAAGAAAAAGGAAAAAAAGAAATTAAGAATATTTTTGAAATTTGATTTTCGGCTCAAAATTTTGAAAAAAACATAAAAATGAGAAAATTTTACCTCCGCAAAGCATGACGCACCTGCAGCGTCCCGAAGTCTAAAATATCAACGGTTCACCCTCCACGGGGATCCGAAGATAAAACAGCCTGAAAAATTGATTCAAAGGCCAAACTCCACTCGGGACCCACAAAAGCGCTCCTAAAACTCTCATATTCTGATCCGAAGGATCCAGGGTATTCATTCCATCAAAGAAAGACGGTTTGTTGATGGAATGACCCTCAACTAGAAAGCTTCGCGGAGCATGTCCAACGGATCTCCCTTGGTCATTGGACCACATGTTTGGGAACACGCTCTGATACCAATTGATGAGTGGTAAGAGTGGATCTAGAGAGGGGGTGAATAGATCCCCACCAATAATACTTGATCACTTAAAAATTCAGAAAAGCAGCAGAACAGATTAAATTCGATTGAACAAATTAAACTCGGTTGCAGATCAGAAATCGAATTGACCGTGAGTAGAATAGTGCATGACGCACAGACTAAATGATTGAACCTGTGAAGGAGGTAGAAGAGATGGGTCAAACCACACAATCACGCACACCGCTGTTAAGAGATTTTTAGGTGGTTCGACTGTCATCTAGACAACCTACGTCCACCCCTCGCCAACCCGGTGAGGATTTCACTCTTGGCCAAAGTGAAAACACACACACGTGGAGGTAGTCCACTACAAATGCTGACAGACAGCTTGACTCGAGGAACATGCTCCTCGACCACACATACGGCTGCTCAGCAGCCACACACACTCCAATCTCTAAAACAGTGTATCGGAAGACGCTGAAGTCTCAGCAACTGCACACCAAAAGATAGATGAAGATTTTCAGAAAGAAAACAACAAATCGAAACAAAGAAACACAAATGTACCAGATAGAAATATAGAAGTTGAAAATGTAGATCTGGACTCAAATCTGAAACTGCTCCACTTCTCTATTCAATGGCCAGGCAATGATTTGGGGAGGAAGACTCTCTCAAGTTACTTTCAGATTTTCCCTCTGAGTATCAGGATCGCACAGGCCAACTGCTAGAATGCTTCTCCTTTCTTTTCCTCTTCTCAGGTGCTCTTCGAAAATGCTCATGGCATCTCTCTCCATCTTCAAGGCGAATGTTGATATTTATAGTAGAGAATAATAGATAATTCTCCATTTTCGAGCCATTTCTTGATTGGTCCATGTCAAAAATGGAATATTCTGACCTAGGACCTTTCCAGAAATTGAGCCACATGTCTTGGAGGCGCGTACCAATGATTGGGAATAAGTGACCACGTGACCGCGGGGCTCCCTGAAATCTGCACGTGTTGCGATCTCAAACGATATCAGTCGACCTAGTTCGTTGGTAGGTCGACTAAGTGGTTCCTCGCATGAACATCCTTTTAGTCGAGCTGAGTAACCCTCAAGACGTCTGTTGACTTGATGGAGACCAATTCGTTCTTTGCTGACTTCCTTTCTTTGAGATCGACACTGTTGAATTTGGTGTTCCTTCTTGTTGCCTCTGTCGACTCTTCTTCACATCGGTCGACTGAATTGGAGCTTAGTCGACTGATATTACCTTTCTCTGTCGACTCTTTTATTGCGGGTAAATCACTGTCTTCACACTCTACCCATCTTCATCCAATATTTGTTGTCACATAAAATGACATCTTGAGCTTCTCATTCTATGTTCTTGTGTCTTGCCATAATCCTCAAGTTCTTCAGCATTCTTTTTGCCTTTTTGCTGATGTCTATTGACTTGGGACTATTCTGGTCGACTGGATACATTGGGAATCAGACACTTCGTAAATTATTCAGAAAAACTTCATACATCTTGATCTTAACATATTTGTCTAAGTTGCATACACAAGATTAGAATGTTATTTTATCAGTCATAGTTGGACATCATCAAAACACTGAACACAATAGTGACGGCGTAGGATCCAAATGGTATCAGGCCTGCCTCGGTATCTAGATCTTGGGTCGTTACAGGGCGTCCCGATGCTCGGCCACATATTGGACTAAGTGCCCTCGGCGGATGAGACTTTCAATCTCATCCTTGAGCTATTGGCAATCGCTAGTGTGATGGCAGTGGTCATCGTGGAACTGGTAGTGCTTTCAATAGTTGCAGCACCGCGGGTTGACCTTAATCAGCTTGGGCCGACGAAGCAAACCCGAGTCTCTAATCTCCCGATATATCTCATAGACGGAGTAATCAGTGGAGTATACCACTTAAACATCTTGGGAGGCTCCTTTCAGTCGTGTTCCCAGTTTCTTCACTATCCCTGGCCGAAGGATTGCTCGAACGGGTGCTTCCTCTCCCCCTCCTTCCCTTGGCCAGGAGGATCCTGGCAGGCGATGAGAACCTCCTCACACTTTGCGTGGCGTAGAGCCAAGGTCACAAGGTCAACAAGGGTGGCGAGGGTATGAAGGACCAACTCTCGCCAGAGCCCTTCATCGCAGGTTCCCCTAGTCAATGTGTTAATGGCGGATGCGATGTCAAGGCGGGGGATGCACAGGGCCTCCGCTTTGAAACGGTTAATATAGGCTCGCAACTTTTCCCCCGGCGCCTGCTTGAGCGCCAGAAGCCCTGCAATCCACCTTGGGGGTCCGCTCCTGATGAAGCTCTCCTTGAATAATTCCCCGAACTACCGAAAGCTAGTGATGCTTCGGGGGCAAGAGCTCAGAACCAGGCTTGAGCCCCTTGCACTAAGGTAGTGAAAAAGGCTAGGCACTTAATGGCGTTTGATGCCCCTTGCAGAGTCATCAGGGCATCGAAACTATCAAAGTGATCGACCGGGCTGGCCAGGCCATCGTAGGACTTGAAGGCCAGAAGGGAAATCTTAGGGGATAACCTTGCATCCAGAATCTCGAGGGAGAATGGAGACTGCTCCTCGTCCTCCTTACTCGTGGAGCTCTTATGTATAGCCCGAAGTGCTCGCTCTTGCTCGACAAATCGCCGCTCGAAATCTCGGAGTTGAAGAGAGAGCTCCGGGTGGGCGCGAGAGGGCACTAGGGGGCTCCCAAAACACTCTCGATCTTCTCCCTGTAGCCGCGAGGTGGGGATGGCGATTTCCACCTGCAGGACGGGTGGCCGCGCCTCGCTCCTTCTCCTGTGCAGATTAGAGGAGGCCTCATATTCTGCAACCAGAGGCGGGGAATGAGAGGATTCGCCCGCCATGCTATTGATGATGCGGCCATCCTAAAGAATGAAACGGCCTCCGGCCGTTCGCCAAGAGGCCTCAACACGAGGGGGGGGGGGGGGGGGACATGAATGCTAGGACCATTCTTCCCTGGCTACCTGGGCCCTCATCAGATCAACGAGGGTATCCAACTTAGCGTTAAGGGAACGGAAGGCCTCTGGATCCACCATAGTTGGTTGTCCCCCTTGAGACAGCAGTGGGGGTGGGGCATTGGCCTGAGTATTAGGGAGAGGGCCAGTCAACGAATGTGACAAAACAAACTCCTCGTTTGCGGTCACCGCTGCCTTCCCCCTATCATCAGTGGCCATCCTGTTGCTGCTCCTTCGCACCATATTGACTTCTTCTTCGTTTCCCACAGATGGCACCAGATGAAGAGACGAGATCTCGTGCGAAGTCACGTAGCGTCGGATCTAAGACGATCGTGGGTCGTAGCCACCTCAGAACAAAGTTCTATAAAAGGAAATAAGCGATCAGGGGGGCTGGGATTGTGATCCAAGGAAAAATCCTTCGATGCTTAAGTCAGTAAAAGGTATGAGCAAGGTGTGAAGAGGAGGCAAGAGAGGTGCAGGGCACGAGACTACTCTTCACCAATTGAAGTGGTTAGAAGTTGACTTACCTTTCTGGAGGGATTCCCTGGGTTTATATAGCTGCCGACTCTCTTTCTTGAGTAGGGAAAGTGTGAGAGTATGGGAGGGAGGGCATTACGTCTGTGGCAAGAACTCGTACCGTTAATGGACTCTTTCCCTCCCCTTATCCTCTTGAGCTTCCTCCTCTCTAGGTGATAGCCTAACATCTGCTTTGATCACCAGGGATAAGTGCCCAACTACGAGGAATTCGCCCTTATTCATTAGGGTGTCTTGATGACGGGCTGATCCATAAGGGATATCTCCTGCCTGGGCAGGGAGTCCGAAGCTTGGGCATCCTTGAGGGAGCGTTTATCCACCTTTAAATGGCTCGATTTGGTCGCATGCTGGGCTTTCCCCGAGCATTGGGAAGGCCTTCGTTCGGGCGACCGAGCCAAGGCTCAGTGAGCCATACTAGTCCACTTAATTGAGACCCCGTAGTAAGTGGGCGCTACTGAGGCTATCACTTATTGGGCCGCGTAGACCTTGGTGGCCGCAGATCATTCCCTCTCCAATAATAATTGTTTGGCAAGAATGTATTTAGATAATTTCTTTATTTTATTGAGCTACGCCAGTAAATCCTCCATCTTTTTCCTTAACTCTCAGGAAACTTTGGTTTTAAACTTTTAAGGGGAAAAGGAATGAATCAGAAGTTGGAGTTTCACAAGGGTGATGTCTCCCTGAATTATTGTAGAGGTGTGCTCCATTAATGTGTGTTCTTTTTTTTCTCCCGGAGGTATCTTTTTTTTTTTTAATATGGAGAGGAGAATCGGATTCAAATATGGACCTCTCCCAAATAAGAGAGGGTGACAAATCAATTGCACTTGGCAGCTGGTTCAGCCTTTGTGTTCTCGTACTTAAAAAGGATCACAGGGTATTGTGATGTTAAAACCACTAGCCGTGTTATGCTAGATGTCAGGATAGAGCAGGTTCGGCTCACCCCGGCCCTGATTGTTTTAACGTTTCTTAACGTTATCTTAACGTAAAGAAACGTTTTCCCTTTGTCTATTGTCTTGTTAAATCACTGGTAGGAAATTTTGAGAAATACAAGTTGGTATATCTGTAGCCATGCATTCCATGCGGTTGTTTAATGTCTTTTAAGCTCTATCCCATAAATAGTCTGCCAGGGCACCACCATCTACGAGTTGGTCTGTGCTGCCGATCTTCAACCCTGGCTTCCTTTTTAGCAACCAAACTTGCATTCCCGAGCCTCTGCTACATTGTGATCCAGAACAACCAGGGTGGATATTAATTAATAATATATAAATATAAATTCTTTGAAATGTTACACATCGCAAAGCTCTGTGGAGTCGATGCCAAATGCAGCACTCGGTAAAACCATGGAACTAAAATATGGAGTGAGAGAGAGAGAAGGGAGGGTGCCGACGACGATCTGTGCAGCAGCCCGTTGGAGGGAGTGCACCGCCGGTCTATCTGTGTACCGACGTCCAACTCCACCGGTGTCGAGCCTGTTGGCGGGGGGAGAGAGAGAGAGCAAGGGAACGACAAAGAGAGGGGGTGTCGCGAGTGAGAGAGGGCAACGGATGGCGACGGGCCGGACGCTGTCGGTCTGCCCCACCCTAGATCGCCACCGGCCACCCCCTTCTTCCGCTTCCTCCTCTTTTCCCCTCCCCTTTCTTCCTCCTTTGCAACTGCAACGTTGCTGTGAGCGGCCCCTGCTCGCCCTCTACGCCGTTGGCTCTACGACATCACCGCCTACTGTTGATACCATTATTGCATTGGACAGGAGAGCCTGCTCGGTTACTGCAGTGTCAATTTTATATTTGATACATCTAGACAAAATATTATTCCCAAATACTGATTGAAACATTTGTGATTTCAAGGTTATATACATGGTTCTATCATGGTATGGGTTACAACGAGACCAATTATTTGGCAGCAATATACAACTACTTTACATACAGATCTTGCTCTTCCCCTTTTTGTTTTCCCTTTACGATCGATCCACAACCAAAAAAATTGCTCTCGCTCCCACTCCCGCTCGACAAGTGTAACGGTTCATGACCGGGTAGCTCCGGCTTGACCTGGATAAATGACATCGGATAGGCACAGGTTTATACGGTTATGGTAGTTGGTTAATGATTGAGATTTTGTTAAGAGTCAGTGATATACTGTTTCTCAAGTCTTGAATTAGTTACCGTAAGGAGATGACCTGTCTATAGTCTGTGGCAGAGTTTCTCTGGCCGTCTATAATGGTTCCTATAAATAGTGAAGAGCTGCAAGGGCAACGAGACCGTTCCGAAGCTCCTACCAATTTTCTCTGTTCTCTGCTCTCTGTTTCTCTTAGTTCTTTCTCCTCACTAGTTCCTTCTCTCCTAATTTTTGTTAGTTCTTCCAATAGCAATTCCGTCTTCCACCACGGAGGACCTCACCCAGGGAGATCTTGCAACGATGTTCTTGAAGGATCCAGACTGGGTTCCCAGAAGACGTCATACCAAGTTGGTGTCTGAGCCCGCCCTGGCCCTTCATCATCTCAAGCAACTATGGCGAGTGATGCTATCGAATCAGTAACAGCTCTGTTAATGGAGTTCAATTCTGGCCTATAGTTACAGGTCAGTCACCTTTCCACAATTATTGGAGATATGGCCACTCGTGTCCAAGCTTTGGAGTCAGCGGGACACTCTCCAGACTCAGTTCAGTCGGCTGATGATCATGCTTTTGATTTAGGCATTTTTAAACCTAAATCTCATGAGTTTCCTCGTTTTGATGGTTCCACTAATCCATGTGAATGGAAATTCAAGGCAAACCTATTCTTTAACTGTAATGGCACACCTGACGACCACTGTCTTACCATCGCATCTTTTTACTTAGAAGGGGAAGCTTTGCAATGGTATTGGCATTATTCTAACTCTAGGAGTTTGATTTCTTGGATGGATTTTTTAGAAGCTCTTGAATCTAGATTCGGTGTAGTATCTTCTTTAGAATCTCATGGGTTACTGAGTAAAGTCAAGCAAGTTGGCTCTGTGGCCGAGTACCAGTAGCAATTTGAAATCCTTTCTAATAAGGTCACTGGGATTTCAAAGGAACATATGTTGGGCACCTTCATCAGTGGCTTGAAAGATGAATTAGCTTTCGAAGTTCGCTCATTCATGCCGAGAACCCTAACCCAGGTGATGCAGTTGGCGAGGCTTCAAGAATCCAAGATATTGGCTCGTCGCTCATTTTCCAATTTTTCTTCCTCCACTTCCAAGTTTCCTACACCATCACAGCCCCGATTAAGCCCACCCTTGCTGCCTCCACCAGTTAAAATTGCGACCCCTCCTGTTAGGAAATTCACCACTCAGCAGATGCAGGAACGAAGAACAAAGGGGTTGTGTTATAATTGTGATGACAATTGGGTTCCAGGACATGTTTGTAAATCCCATAAACTTTTCTTACACCAGGTGATCATTGATCCAATTGACTTTTCTGAATCTCATCTGGAATCTGAGGTTGAGAATTCCACTGATGTTATTGTTTATGATGAGTAAGGTGATTTGCACACTACAGATTTGTCTATTTCTACACAGTCAATAGCAAAGCGGCCATCGCCTGGAACCTTCAAACTCTTGGGAAATGTGTGGTCTTTCAATGTCCATAGCTTGGTGGACAACAAGAGTACACACAATTTTATTGGCCCACATGTTGTTCAGAAATTGGGTTTGGCAGTCACAAAGAATTACCAGAACCCAGTGAAGATAGCAGCTGGCCTGCAGGTCTCTTCGTAGGGGTGTTGTAAGGGAGTTACTATGAAATTACCAGGCATTGCATTTACATTGGATATCTTAATTCTTCCTTTGGGTTTAGTAGACATGGTGTTGGGTACGACTTGGATGCAATTGTTGAGAGATATAGTATTTAATGTGTAACACCTTGGAATTTTTTAAGATTTTTTTATAATTAAATAAAATTATTAAGCATTTAAAAGGTTTAATGAACTATTTAATGAATTATAAGTTAAGTAAACTAATTTGAAGGCCAATTATTAACCTGATAAATAAGCCCACTTTAAACAGGCCCATAAATCTAATTCTAAGACTTTTAGGCCCAAGCCCAACTCTAGAGACGTAATTAGGACAATTCCCTAATTTTATTGGATAAATAGGGAATAAATAGGATTAGAATTTGACCAAAATTTAAATTTTGGCGCCCAGGCAAGTCGCGGTCAGTCGCGCGACCGCGTCTTGATAAAGGCGGTCTAGGAGCGACCGCTACCTTGTTCCGTGAACAGAATTCTAGAAGCGAGCAAAACTTGGATTTTTATCATCCCTATCGCCATGGATCGAAGTGATCTGGCATGGGAACTTGTCTAGGACTCTTAGGAGATCGGATGGGTACCCTATATGACTTCTAATTCGATCTAAAACTGCAGCCCTAGGTCATTCCCTATAAATAGAGCCCATATTCGATCTGCGCGAACCTTAATTTTGGCTCACGTGGTTCGAAGGTAAGGTATTGGTACTTCATGTTAGTCATTTAGAAGTTTTTGTTCCTCTTGGTATCTTCTAACCTTCTGCAAACTTACGTGCTAGGAGGTCAAGAGGTTAAGGAGATAGAATGCCTGAAAGTTGCTGGTTCCACGCAGGACGCGCAGGAACAAGAACCTTCTTCTAGCAACAAATTCAAAGTTTAGGGATCAACCCAGAGGGAGGTTATCTCATGTTGGCTTAAACATCAAGTTACGAACAAAAGTCTCCTGTTATCTCATCATTTCATACACTATACATGGAGTATTTGACGTTTTTCCATGACTGCGCATGCATAACCTTCACTGCATACTATCTATGCACCCCTTAATTAAAAGATGAGAATTTTGGCTTAACTCATGCCTTATCATGCACTTTCTTCGTTCTAGACATGATATCATATCATATCTCTCAATTCCTTATAGTTTCCATTCATTTATTGCCCTAGAATAGGCTCTGCACACGGGTTTTAGTCTCTATCTGCAACAAACAGAAGGCAGTCTTGCAGAGACCGCTACTTGCAAGTAGCGGCCCCCGACTGACCGCGTTTTGGTTTCTGTAACCAGCTTAAACACTGTGTATTTCCTTTATATAAATATTGCTATGCATGCCTTAGCCTGGTTAGTATGTTTCCTGAGAATGGCATATTTCATGCTTCATGTTGGCATGTTTTTAATACTTATTTTCATGTATGTTATTGGAGAGGGGAAATCTCACCGCCCGTACAGAGAGGCTAAACGAGGTCTAAAACGGACTGAACAAGGCTCAACTCCTCAAAGTGGCAGCCCCCGGGCCCACTTATTATGAAGCCCAAAAATTCACTCGGTACAAGCATTTCCTAGGCGGCCTACGGGTTGGGAAGTCCGAGCATTAGTCGATCAGGAAAGCTCCCTTGGAGCACCCTATTCCTTGTCCCGACCCAGCACTTATCACTCGGGAGACCACTCCTGAACAAAGTGCCATTCGCTCGGGCTCACTGATGGAAGCTTATTGATTCGGCCATTATGAATCCCTTAATGGCATGAAGCTCAAGGGGACAAAGGAGACCAAGAGTCCGCGCGCCGTAAGGAGCCCGCATGAAGGACGTAACCCCCCTAGAACTCCTCTGCTCACAAGGATCAATTCGGACAACAGGCCATTATTTAAACAGGACATGCCCTACTACGAGAAGGTAAGCCTAAGCAAGATAAGAGCCAGCAACCCTGAGTAGGAACCACTTCACCTTTCAGTGGAGAGGGATCTCGCGCTCCCATTTTCCTCCCAACTCTTCTCTTCGCACCAGTGCTCTACTACCTGTGCTGACTTAAGCATCGGAGGGTCTTCCCCGGGGATCTATCCCTGGGCACCTCTGACTGGTTTCCCTTCTTGTAGTTTATACTTCAATGGTACGTGGTCATCTTCCTCCCCGCTCAGGAGCAGCGCGAGATCGCCCCTCTTCATCTGGCGCCGTCTGTGGGAAACGCACAAAGAGCCATCATGATGCGAAGAAGTTCTGGCAAGAGGACTACCGGTGACACGGGAAAAGCTCTGGTAACGGAGGAAGGCGCACCTTCCCTCCCCACGGAGCATTCCCCGTCTGACAACCAAGCCAACGAGCTACCTCCATCAGTGGCGGGGGAACAGCTTTCCGGTGGGAGTACCGACTCCCTCCAAACCCTCAACGTAAAACTGGATGTCCTCGTGGATCTCATGAGGGCCCAAGCGGCCAGGGAGGAGAAGTCACAGCTCCCCAGGAAAAGCCCCCCACGTGGAGATGCCTCCCAGAAAAATGCTGGAGGCTGTTTCATCCTCCGGGGGCAGCGGCTCATTCGCAACCCGTCGGGAGGAGCGTCGCACGCCCCTCCCCCGAAGCAAGAAGTCTCCTCAACCCTGAGGAGAGAGAAGACCGGAGCACATAGACCGTTCCCGGACGCTGAGGCCCCTGAGGAGCGTCGGGGCAGCATGCAAGTGCGCCTCCCCAGCCCCTCGGGACAGCGACAACCGGAACTCTCTCTCCGACTGCAAGACTTCGAGAGGCGTTTCGCAGAGTAAGAGCGTGCTCTTCGCGCCTTCCAGAAGACCTCTCCTGTGGAGGACGAGGACAGATCCCCATTCTCCGACCACATCCTAAAGGCAGAGATATCTCCCAGAATCTCACTTCCGACCTTCAAGTCGTACAGCGGCCAGGGAGACCCGGCCGACCATTACGATAGCATCGACGGCCTGATGGCCTTGCATGAGGCATCCGATGTGATCAAGTGCCGAGCATTCGTGACCACTCTGGTTTAGGGCGCTCAGGCTTGGTTTAGAGCCCTCGCCCCCGGCAGCATTCACAACTTCAAGCAATTCGGGCGAATATTCAAAGAAAGCTTTGCGGCAGTGGTCCGCCCCGGTCAGTGGCGGGATTACTGGCCCTCAAACAGAACAGGGGGAGAAGTTACGGGCTTATATCAACCGATTGAAATTGGAAGCCCTGCGCATCCCCCGCTGGATTTGGCCTCCGCCATCACCGCCTTGACTGGGGGTACCCGCGACGAGAACCTACGGCGCGAGCTAGTGCTTCATCCAGCTACCTCCCTCGTCGAGCTAGTGACCTTGGCTCTGCGCCATGCCGAGTGCGAAGAAGTACTCTGCACCAGCCGAGGCACAACAGGCTCGGGTCGGGAGGGGGACAAGAAGAGACCGTCCGAGCAAGGGACGGGACAAGGAAAGAGGCGGAACCAGGATGGAGATCGAAAAGAGCCACCCCGGAAGTACGAGCGGTATACCCCACTTACCGCCCCCGTCTACGAAATCTACGAAGACATCAAAGACTCGGGCCTCCTCAACCAACCCGAGCCCATGAGGACCAAGCATCACAATCGTCGCAAGCATTGCCTGTTCCACAGCAACCACGGGCATCACACCAGTGATTGCCATCAACTTCAAGGTGAGAGCGAGCGCCTCATCCGCCAGGGACACCTATCTCGGTACGTGTCTGAGCAAAAGGAAGACCGAGGCGCCGCTGAAGAGATTGATAATACCCCCCCGCGGAGTCCACATCAACGTCATCACGGGCAAGACGGCATCAGGAGGAGATTGCAGCCGAGGAAGAAAGCGTCACGCCGAGCGGGCGAGCCGAGCCTCTGCTGAGGCACCTACGGCCCCGCAGGCTAGCGAACCACAGGCCCTGGTATTCTCTGACCAAGACCTGGAAGGGCTAACCACCCCGCACGACGACGCTCTCGTTGTATCGGCTACAATAAACCATTGTAGCGTGGACAGAATCTTAGTCGACAATGGTAGTGCCCCTGATGTATTGTCCTATGAGTGTTTCCTCAAGATGGGAGAGAATCCATCTAAACTCCGCCCGATCCGAACCCCCCTCTGTCGGTTCAACGGCCAGGCTACTTATCCTGAGGGAGCACTGAGCCTGCCGGTTACTATCGGCACCCCGCCCAAAACCGTTACGGTTATGGTAGACTTCATCGTGATTAAGGGGATGACGGCATACAACGCCATCTTCGGTCGAGGCATTCTCAACTGAATGAGAGAGGTGCCCTCTACCTTTCACCAAAAGATGAAGTTCTCAACCGAATATGGCGTGGGGGAAGTTCGAGGTAACAAGGCATTGGCTAGATAATGCTATATAGTCTCGGTTGACGCCACTAGGTCGGAAGGGAAGAATAAAGGGGTAAAGGGAGCCGAGGAGGGACCTGCAACATCTGAGCCCGAGGGCGAGTTGCTAATGGTCTTTCTTAACGGTGACCCGACCCTAGGAGTAAAGATTGGAGCCGAGCTCCCACTTGAGGAACAAGAAAAATATAATGATTTCCTTGCGCAGTACATCCTAGTCATTGCATGGTCTGATGAGCACCTTCCCGGGATCCCGGGAGACGTGGTGATGCACAAGCTCAACCTCGACCCGACAGCAAAGCCAGTACAACAGCGCAGGAGAAAGCACGCCCCAGAGAAGCAAGCGGTCATCAAAGAGCAAGTCATCCAGGCGCAAAAGACTAGCCTCTTTCGTCCGGTTCTGTACCCTAGATGGCTCGCCAACTTCTCATGGTACCAAAAGCTTCTGGGAAATGGCGGATGTGCGTAGATTTCACCGACATCAACCAGGCTACCCCGAAGGATTGCTACTCACTGCCGAGCATCGATCAACTAGTCGATTCAACCTCTGGCAACGAGCTGCTCAGCTTCCTGGATGCCTACTCCGGCTACCATCAGATCAGGATGGACCCGGAGGACATCGAGAAGACCGCCTTCATCACCGACTTCGGCGTACACTGCTACACCTGGATGCCATTTGGGTTAAAGAACGCTGGAGCAACATATCAGAGACTGATCAACCACATTTTCGAAGGATAGCTCAGTCGGAACGTCGAGACCTATATTGATGATATGCTCATCAGAACACTGAAGGCTAAAGACCACCTCGCCGACTTAGCCGAGACCTTCGACACCCTCCTGAAGTGCAACATGAAGCTCAACCCCGCCAAGTGTGCCTTCGAAGTCAGATCCGGGAAGTTCCTAGGCTTCCTGGTCACTCAGCGTGGAATCGAGGCCAACCCCGACAAGGTCCAGGCCATCCTGGACATGAGGCCACCTACCTGCATCAAGGACGTCCAACGCCTAACGGGGCGCATTGCTGCACTCAACCATTTCCTATCTTAGGCGGCCGAGCGATGCTTGCCCTTCTTCAAAAATGTTGAGGGGACCCAAAATGGCATCAGCTACGTTCACCTGGGATGAGGAATGTCAACAGGCATTCGCTGAACTCATGGAATTCTTGGCCTCGCCCCCGGTGTTGTCCAAACCAGTCCGAGGCGACGCTCTACACCTCTACCTCTCGGCGACGCCTTCTACTGTAAGCTCGGTCCCGATTAGGAATGACGCAAGAGTCGAGAGGCCAGTTTACTATGCCAGCAAGGTGCTTAATGAGGCCGAAAGAAGGTACCCCGCAACCGAGAAACTCGTGCTAGCGTTGGTTACCTCGGCCAAGCGCCTCCGACCCTACTTCCAAGGGCACCCCATCGTCGTATTGACCGGCGAACCCCTGAAGAAGATTCTCTTTCACCCTGAAGCCTCGGGATGCCTCGTCAAATGGGCCATCATGCTCGGGGCCTACGATATTTTGTATCGCCCCCGCTCGACTATTAAAGGACAGCTCTCGCAGACTTCATCGCTGAAAGCACGGTCCCGATTGAAGAAGCACTTCCACCAGCGTCCGGGCCTACCTGGGATCTATTCGTCGACGGGTCCTCCAATTCAACAGGAAGGAGCGCTGGTATTCTCTTCAAGTCCCCCGAAGGAGCAGAGCTGCGGTACGCCCTGAAGTTCAACTTCTAGACGTCCAACAACGCCTCAGAGTATGAAGCCGTTATCTCGGGAGCCGGGATGGCTCGACAACTGGGGGCCGAACGAGTCAGGATCCACACTGACTCCCAATTGGTCGCTAGGCAGGTCAACGGTGAATACGAAGCTCGTGAAGGACAAATGGTCAAGTACCTCCAGGCGGTCAAGAGGATGGCCCAACTCTTCGAGAGCTTTGAGGTAGTCCGAATAGCCCGGGAGGAAAACTCCCGAGCGGACGCCCTCTCTCGACTGGCCTCCTCGCCCGACCCCGCTAGTACACGATCGGTCTTCCTCGAGGAGATCGGGCAATAGAGCATCGAATCCGAGCTTATGACTATTGACCCGACAACCTCAAGCGACTGGCTGAACCCCTACATATCTTGGCTCTGGGGTTCTCAAGAGCCCACCGACCCTCGAGCGGCTCGAAGCTCAAGTACCAAGCTCGGCGTTTCGTCATGTTGGACGATGCCTTGTACCGCAGATCATTCTTCGGTCCTCTCCTCAAGTGCATTAGCGCCGACGAAGCCAGCCGAGCGATTCATGAAGTACACGAAGGCATCTGCGGAGCGCACTAAGAAGGAAGATCACTCGCCAGGATCTTGCTACGGCAGGGTTACTGGTGGCCCACTCTCCAACACGACTGCTCCACCTACGTACAGAAGTGTGATCGATGTCAGCGCTTCGACCACCTAATTCATCAGCCCGCTGCGGAGCTCATCACCCTTGCCGAGCCATACCCTTTCGCTCGGTGGGGGATCGACATTTTGGGGCCGTTCCCTACGGCTCAAGCTCAGAAGAAGTTCGTCATCGTCATCATCGACTATTTCACCAAATGGATCGAGGCCGAAGCCACAACCAGGATCACCGAATCGGTCGTATGGAGTTTTGTTTGAAAATCGATCATCTGTCGCTATGGTGTCCCCCGAGTGATCGTGAGCGATAACGGTCGACAGTTTGATTCTCATTATTTAAGAGACAGATGAGCCGACCTAAACATTCGCAACCACTTCACTTTGGTAGCCCACCATCGGGCTAACGGACTGGTCGAAAATGCCAATAAGACTATCTTAAAAGGCATCAAAACCAGGCTCGGCAAAGCCAGTGGAAGCTGGCTCGAGAAATTGCTAAGCGTACTATGGTCGCACCGAACTACTCCGAGAACAGCTACTGGTGAAACACCTTTTCAGCTGGTGTGCGGCACAGAAGCCGTGATTCCGTTGGAGGTCAGCAATCCCTCTCTCTGCGTCATCCACTTCAAACCCAAGGTAAACGAGCAGAAACTGCGAGAGAACCTCGACTTAGCGGACAAGATCCGAGAGAGTACAAGGATCCGAGCAACGGAAAACCAACGGCGCATCGCTCGATACTACAATAGCAGAGTCTGAGACAGACACTTCCAGCCAGGAGACTTCATCCTGAGGAAGGCCGAAGCATCTTGACCACTAGAGGCGGCGGGGAAGCTGGCCCCTACCTAGGAAGGTCCCTACCGAGTGGTCGAGAAGCTCGGGAAGGGAGCATACCGATTGTCCACCATGGAAGGAACACCCGTCCCTCGGACGTGGAACGCGACAAATCTTCACAAGTTCTACTTTTGAACATTTGATAAGCATACACATGTAAGCAAAATAGAATAATCATCATTCTTCTCTTCTTATTAAACTTTGATGTACATCAAGAAGGCTATAGCCGGTATAATATACGTGTACAAAAAATTACATCCCCTAGTACTATAACGCGAACAGAACGCTCGGTTGAGCCAGCAGGCGCTCCCACGTCCAACCACTGACTCTGCCTCGTGTAGAAACTGGCTCGAATAAGGGATCGTTGGCTTCGTTGGTTTGAGAAAGCTCGGAGGAAAAAGGAAAAGAGGGAAACAACAAGAAGAAGAGAGGAAGGAATACAAGTGAAGGCCTCCTCTCTACCAACTCTTTGGAAGGCAGAGAGTGCAGACATCCTTCAAAGAGTGAAAGGGGAGGGAGAAAAAGAAAACGGCAGAGGTGGACGAGGAGGACAAAGCTTAATTAGCTCCCCTCCTCCTCGCGGGATGGCGTCGGCGGGTCAGGGATAGGAGTGCGACATGCTCCGGCATGACGAGCCCTCTTCTCGAGTGGCCTCCAACTGACGAACCCTCTTCCAGATTGAAACACCTTCCCTCCTACCGCCATCTGCATCATCTTCTTCTGAAGCACCTTCCATGCCTCGCCAAGACTAACAACACAACGCTTCACGGAAGGGAAAAACCGCCAGGAACGCCCTTAAGCGATGAAAGGAAAAGGAGATGCCCCTCGGACCTTTTATAAGCCGAAGGGGGAGCTGATCGCCTTAAATGACTCTCCCCTGACAAAACACGCTACCAAGGCTTTCCCTGGGTTGGTTACCTCATTTCCCGATATTCCCCCAACGGGACGTGCGAAGCGGCAAGTCATTAAGGGCGTGGAGAGGGGAAATCTCACCGCCCGTACGGAGAGCCCAAACGAGGTCTAAACTGGACCGAACAAGGCTCAACTCCTCAAAGTGGCAGCCCCCGGGCCCACTTATTAAGAAGCCCAAAAATTCACTCGGTACAAGCGCTTCCTAGGCGGCCTTCGGGTTGGGAAGTCCGAGCATCAGTCGATCGGGAAAGCTCCCTTGGAGCCCCCTATTCCTGGTCCCGACCTGGCACTTATCACTCGGAGACCCCTTCTGAACAAGTGACATTCGCTCGGGCTCACTGATGGAAGCTTAATGATTCGGCCGTTGCGAATCCCTTAATGACAGGAAGCTCAAATGGGACAGGGGAAGCCAAGAGTCCGTGTGTCGTAAGGAGCCCGCATGAAGGACGTAACCTCCCCTGGAACCCCTCCGCTTATAGGGATCCCTTCGCACAATAGGCCACTATTTAAACAGGACATGCCCCACTACGACAGAAAAGCGGAAGCACACCTAAGTAAGCCTGAGCAGGAACCACTTCACCTTTTGGTGGAGAGGGATCTCGCGCTCCCACTTTCCTCCCAACTCTTCTCTTCACATCCGTGCTCTACTATCTGTGCTGACTTAAGCATCGGAGGGTCTTCCCCGGGGATCTATCCCTGGCACCTCTGACTGGTTTCCCTTCTTGCAGTTTATACTTCAAGGGTACGTGGTCATCTTCCTCCCCGCTCAGGAGCAGCGCGAGATCGCCCCTCTTCATCTGGTGTTGTCTGTGGGAAACGCATAAAGAGCCATCATGGTGCGAAGAAGTTCTGGCAGGAGGACTGCCATCGATACGGGAAAAGCTCGGGTAACGGAGGAAGGCGCACCTTCCCTCCCCACGGAGCATTCCCCATCAGACAACCAAGCCAACGAGGTACCTCCATCGGTGGCGGGGGAACAACTTCCCGGTGGGAGCACCGATGCCCTCCAAACCCTCAACGTAAAACTGGATGTCCTCGTGGATCTCATGAGGGCCCAGACGGCCAGGGAGGAGAAGTCACAGCTCCCCAGGAAAAGCCCTCTGCGTGGAGATGCCTCCCAGCACACTACTGGAGGCCCTTTCATCCTCCGGGGGCCGCGGCTCATCCGCAACGCGTCAGGAGGACAATCGCACGCCCCTCCCCATCAGCAAGAAGCCTCATCAACCCGAGGAGGGAGAAGACCGGAGCACGCAAACCGTTCCTGGACGCCCTAGTCCTTGAGGAGCATCGGGGCAGCATGCAAGCGCCCCCCCCCCCTAGCCCCTCGGGACACCGACAACTGGAACTCTCTCTCCGGCTGCGAGACTTCGAGAGGAGTTTCGTAGAGCAAGAGCGAGTTCTCCGTGCCTTGCAGAAGACCTCTCCTGTGGAGGACGAAGAGCGATCCTCGTTCTCCGACTACATCCTGAAGGCAGAGATATCTCCCAGAATCTCACTTCCGACCTTCAAGTCGTACGACGGCCAGGGAGACCCGGCCGACCATTACGATAGCTTCGACGCCCTGATGACCTTGCACGGGGCATCCGATGTGATCAAGTGCCGAGCGTTCGTGACCACTCTGGTTCAGAGCGCTCAAGCTTGGTTCAGAGCCCTCGCCCTCAGCATCATCCACAACTTCAAGCAATTCGGGCGAGTATTCAAAGAAAGCTTCGCCGGCAGCAGTCCGCCCCGGTCAGTGGCGGGATTACTGGCCCTCAAACAGGAACATGGGGAGAAGTTACGGGCATATATCGACCGATTCAAATCGGAAGCCCTGCGCATCCGACGCCTGGATGTGGCCTCTGCCATCACCGCCTTGACTGGGGGTACCCGCGACGAGAACCTACGGCGCGAGCTAGTGCTTCATCCCCCTACCTCCCTCGCCGAGCTAGTGACCTTGGCTCTGCGCCATGCCGAGTGCGAAGAAGTACTCAGCGCTTGCCGAGTCACAACCGGCTCGGGTCGGGAGGGGGACAAGAAGAGACCGTCCGAGCAAGGGACGGAACAAGGAAGGAGGCAGATCCAGGACGGAGATCGAAAAGAGCCACCCCGAAGTATGAGCGGGATACCCCACTTACCGCTCCCGTCTACGAAATCTACGAAGACATCAAAGGCTCGGGTCTCCTCAACCAACCCGAGCCCATGAAGACCAAGCATCGTAATCGCCGCAAGCATTGCCTATTCCACAGCGACCACAGGCATCACACTAGCGATTGCCATCAACTTCAAGATGAGATCGAGCGCCTCATCTGCCAGGGACACCTATCTCGGTATGTGTCCGGGCAAAAGGAGGACCGAGGCGCCGCTGAAGAGATTGATAATGCCCCCCGCGGAGTCCACATCAACATCATCGCGGACAGGACGGCATCAGGAGGAGATAGCAGCCGAGGAAGAAAGCGTCATGCCGAGCGGGCGAGCCGAGCCTCTGCTGAGGCACCTGCGGCCCCGCAAGCTAGCGAACCGTAGGCCCTGGTATTCTCTGACCAGGACCTTGAAGGGCTAACCACCCCCCACGACAACGCTCTCGTTGTATCGGCTACAATAAACCATTGTAACGTGGACAGAATCTTAGTCGACAATGGTAGTGCCCCTGATGTATTGTCCTATGAGTGTTTCCTCAAGACGGGAGAGAATCCATCTAAACTCCGCCCGATCTGAACCCCCCTCTATGGGTTCAACGGCCAGGCGACTTATCCCGGGGGAGCACTGAGCCTGCCAGTTACTGTCAGCACCCCGCCCAAAACCGTTACGGTTATGGTAGACTTCATCGTGATTAAGGGTATGACGGCATACAACGCCATCTTCGGTCGAGGCATTCTCAGCCGAATGAGAGAGGTGCCCTCTACCTTTCACCAAAAGATGAAGTTCCCAACCAAATATGGCGTGGGGGAAGTTCGAGGTAACCAGGCATTGGCTAGACAATGCTATATAGTCTCGATTGATGCCACTAGGCCGGAAGGGAAGAATAAAGGGGTAAAGGGAGCCGAGGAGGGACCTGCAACATCTGAGCCTGGCGGCGAGTTGCTAATGGTCTTCCTTAACGGTGACCCGACCCTAGGAGTAAAGATTGGAGCCGAGCTCCCACTTGAGGAACAAGAAAAATATAAAGATTTCCTTGCACAGTACATCCGAGTCTTTGCATGGTCTGATGAGCACCTTCCCGGGATCCCGGGAGACGTGGTGATGCACAAGCTCAACCTCGACCCGACAGCAAAGCCAGTACAACAGCGCAGGAGAAAGCACGCCCCAGAGAAGCAAGCGGTCATCAAAGAGCAAGTCATCCAGGGGCAGAAGATTGGCCTCTTTCGTCCGGTTCTGTACCCTACATGGCTCGCCAATGTCGTCCTGGTACCAAAAGCTTCTGGGAAATGGCGATGTGCGTGAATTTCACCGATGTCAACCAGGCTACCCCGAAGTACTGCTATCCGTTGCCGAGCATCGATCAACTGGTCGATTCAACCTCTGGCAACGAGCTGCTCAGCTTCCTGGACGCCTACTCCGGCTACCATCAGATCAGGATGGACCCGGAGGACATCGAGAAGACCGCCTTCATCACCGACTTCGGCGTACACTGCTACACCCGGATGCCGTTCGGGTTAAAGAACGTTGGAGCAACATATCAAAGACTGATCAACCACATTTTCGAAGGACAGCTCGGTCGGAACATCGAGGCCGATATTGATGACATGCTCGTCAAAACGCCCAAGGCCGAAGACCACCTCGCCGACCTAGCCGAGATCTTCGACACTCTCCTGAAGCACAACATGAAGCTCAACCCCGCCAACTGCGCTTTCGGAGTCAGATCCAGGAAGTTCCTAGGCTTCCTGGTCACTCAGCGTGGAATCGAGGCCAACCCCGACAAGCTCCAGGACATCCTGGACATGAGGCCACCTACCTACATCAAGGACGTCCAACGCCTTACGGGGCGCATTGCTGCACTCAACCGTTTCCTGTCTCGGGCGGCCGAACGATGCCTACCGTTCTTCAAATTGTTTAGGGGACCCAAAATGGCATCTGCTACATTCTCCTGGGACGAGGAATGTCAGAAGGCGTTCGCTGAACTCAAGGAATTCTTGGCCTCGCCCCCGGTGCTGTCCAAACCAGTCCAAGGCGAAGCTCTACACCTCTACCTCTCGGCAACCCCTTCTACTATAAGCTCGGTCCTGGTCAGGAACGACGCAGGAGTCGATAGACCCGTTTACTACGCCAGCAAGGTGCTTAATGAGGCTGAAAGAAGGTACCCCGCAACCGAGAAACTCGTGCTAGCGTTGGTTACCTCGGCCAAGCGCCTCCGACCATACTTCCAAGGGCACCCCATCGTCGTATTGACCGGCGAACCCCTGAAGAAGATTCTCTTTCACCCTGAAGCCTTGGGACGCCTCGTCAAGTGGGCCATCATGCTCGGGGCCTACGATATCTCGTATCGCCCTCGCTCGGCTATTAAAGGATAGGCTCTCGCAGACTTCATCGCTGAAAGCACGGTCTCAATTGAAGAAGCACTTCCACCAACGACCGGGCCTACCTGGGATCTGTTCGTCGACGGATCCTCTAATTCGATAGGAAGCGGCGCCGGCATTCTCCTCAAGTCCCCTGAAGGAGCGAAACTTCGGTACGGCCTGAAGTTCAACTTCTAGGCATCCAACAACGCCTCCGAGTATGAAGCCGTTATCTCGAGATCCAGGATGGCTCAAAGACTGGGGGTCGAACGAGTCAGGATCCACACTGACTCCCAATTGGTCGCAAGCCAAGTCAACGGTGATTACGAAGCTCGGGAAGACAAATGGTCAAGTACCTCCAAGCGGTTAAGAGGATGGCCCAACTTTTCGAGAGCTTTGAGGTAGTCCGAATAGCCCGGGAGGAAAACTCCCGAGCGGACGCCCTCTCTTGATTGGCCTCCTCGCCAGACCCCGCTAGTACACGATCAGTCTTCCTCGAAGAGCTCGGGCAACCGAGCATCGAATATGAGCTTATGACTATTGACTCAGCACTCTCAAGCGACTGGCGGACCCCCTACATGTCCTGGCTCTGGGATTCTCAAGAGCCCACCGATCCTCGGGAGGCTCGGAAGCTCAAGTACCAAGCTCGACGTTTCGTCATGCTGAACGATGCCTTGTACCGTAGATCCTTCTCCGGTCCTCTCCTCAAGTGCATCAGCGCCGACGAAGCCAGCCAAGCGATTCATGAAGTACACGAAGGCATCTGTGGAGCGCACCAAGGAGGAAGATCACTCGCCAGGATCCTGCTACGGCAGGGTTACTGGTGGCCCACTCTCCAGCGTGACTACTCGACCTACGTGCAGAAGTGTGATCGATGTCAGCGCTTCGACCACCTGATTCATCAGCCCGCTACGGAGCTCATCACCCTTGCCGAGCCATACCCTTTCGCTCGGTGGGGGATCGACATTCTGGGGCCGTTCCCTACGGCTCAAGCTCAGAAGAAGTTCGTCATCATCGCCATCGACTATTTCACCAAATGGATCGAGGCCGAAGCCACCACCAGGATCACCGAATCAGTCGTATGAAGTTTTGCTTGAAAATCGATCATCTGTCCCTATGGTGTCCCCCGAGTGATTGTGAGCGATAACGGTCGACAGTTTGATTCTCATTATTTCAGAGACAGATGTGTCGACCTAAACATTCGTAACCACTTCACTTCGGTAGCCCACCCTCAGGCTAACGGACTGGTCGAGAATGCCAATAAGACTATCTTAAAAGGCATCAAAATCAGGCTCGGCAAAGCCAAGGAAAGTTGGCTCGAGGAATTGCCAAGCGTACTATGGTCACACCGAACTACTCCGAGAACGGCTACTGGTGAAACACCTTTTCAGCTGGTGTATGGCACGGAAGCCGTAATTCTGTTGGAGGTCAGCAATGCCTCTCTCCGAGTCGTCCACTTCGAGCCTGAGGTAAACGAGCAGAAATTGCGAGAGAACCTTGACTTAGCGGACGAAATCTGAGAGAATGTAAGGATCCGAGCAACGCAACACCAACGGCGCATCACTCGATACTACAATAGCAGAGTCCGAGATAGACCCTTCCAGCCAGGAGACTTCGTCCTGAGGAAGGCCGAAGCATCTCAACCACTAGAGGCGGCAGGGAAGCTGGCCCCTACCTGGGAAGGTCCTTACCGAGTGGTCGAGAAGCTCGGGAAAGGAGCATACCGATTGTCCACCATGGAAGGAACACCTGTCCCTCGGACGTGGAACGCGACAAATCTTCACAAGTTCTAGTTTTGAACACTTGGCAAGCATATACATGTAAGCGAAATAGAATAATCACCATTCTTCTCTTCTTATCAAACTTTGATGTATATCAAGAAGGCCGTAGCCGATATAATCTACATGTACAAAAAATTACATCCCCTGGTACTATAACGCGAGCGGAACGCTCGGCCGACCCAGTAGGCGCTCCCACGTGCAGCCACTAACTCTGCCTCGTGTAGAAACTGGCTCGGATAAGGGATCGCCGGCTTCATTGGTTTGAGAAAGCTCGGAGGAAAAAGAAGAAGAGAGGAAGGAATACAAGTGAAGGCCTCCTCTCTGCCAACTCTTTGAAAGGCAGAGAGTGCAGGCACCCTCCGAAGAGTGAAAGGGGAGGGAGAAAAAGAAAACGATAGAGATGGACGAGGAGGCAGGGGAAGGCCCGAAAAGGAGGGAGCTTAATTAGCTCCCCTCCTCCTCACGGGATGGCGTCGGCGGGTCAGGGATAGGAGCGCGACATGCTCCGGCATGACGAACCCTCTTCACGAGTGACCCCCGACTGACGAACCCTCTTCCAGAGTGAAACAACATGAGCTTCCATCCTACCGCCATCTGCATCATCATCTTCTGAAATGCCTTCCATGCCCCGCCAAGACTAACAACACAACGCTTCACGGAAGGGAAAAACCGCCAGGAACGGCCTTAAGCGATGAAAGGAAAAGGAGACGCCCCTCGAACCTTTTTATAGGCTGAAGGGGAAGCTGATCACTTTAAATGACTCTCCCCAAAACACGCTACTAAGGCTTTCCCTAAGTTGGTTACCTCATTTTCGATATTCCCCTAGCGGGACGCGCGAAGCGGCAAGTCATTAAGGCCGGTATGGAAAAATGGAAAGGTGCCAACGCCATGTCAGTTATTTGACAGATCGGCGCGCGCAAAATCTACAGGAAAAAGCGTCTTCTTCAAACAACTGCGGATACGATAATCAAATCACACCAAGAGCGGTAAGAAATAGTCAATTTAGCATTTAATACTGCCGCTATTAGAGTTTCCAAAAAAGCCACACCCGACTACATATGAGAAAGAAAAGAAAAAGAAAATAGCCATTACATCAGGCCTTGGGCCCATCTCCAAGCTCGGCAGACAAGGCTTCTTCGGCACCAGACGATCTGCCCCCAATGTTCTCGGCGACGGCCGGCCCAGACACTGACCCCACATGTGTGGGAACTGTCTCGGTCGTGTGCCCTCCCGAGGATGCTAGAGTTGGCAGTCGCTCGGACGGAACCGAACTCACCTCTTCGCTCGACGTATAATGGGAAGAGTCAGCGGAGCCCCACTCCGAGTCATAGCGCTGACCGGAAGGAAAATCGAGCAAAGACGACTGGGCCTTTGCCTCCAGGACGGCCTGATCATAGCCCTGGGAGAAGCCCTTCCGGAGTCCCCGTCGGTAGGCCGACTCTCAATAAGGAAAGGCCACCTACTGGAGAGCTGCCTGGTAAGCCTCTGAGCACTTATGTTGCTCGAGTGCTTCCTTCCCAGCCAGCTCTGCCTTCCTCTCGAGCTCAGCTATCCGCTACTCGGACACGGACAACCTTCTCTCGGTCTCGGACAGCCTTCGCTCGGCCTCGGTCCGCGAATCCTCGGCGGCCCGAACTTGGTCCTCGAGCCCCTCTCGCTTGGCCCTCCATTGGTCATCGCACTCGACCTGGTTTCTGTGCTCCGACTCCAGTAGGTCACTCTTCTGGTCGACCATGCGACGAGCCTGGGCCAGCTGCTCTGCCAAAGACCGAGCCTCTGCTTGGCTCGACTGCGCCAACACTTGGAGCGGAGTGATCTCTCGATGAAGGTCTTCAAGATCGAGGGTCAGACGCTCGACCTTCCGATCAAGCGCACCGCGGGCCCACGAACGAGTCTCCCTCTCGGACTCCACCCGAGCGTACGCGTCCACTGCTTTAGCTCCCAGCTAGGCCAGGACCAGCCCTCCCTCCATAATCTGCTCCAAAAGCACGGAGGGGGGACCCTTCCGGACTTTTTCCCGTAAGTCTCAAGAAGCTAAGGAATGGCACGCCCGGTACAGAGGAGCCCGGACACTGAAGGTGCTGGTAGAAGGAGGGGAAGCTCTCACCGGAGCGGCTAGGTCCGGGGCATCTCCCTCGGGCAATCCCATCCCAGGGGCCCCACCGGTCGGCTCGACGTGAGCACCCCCACCGTGTACCTCCCCAGTTTCGGTCGGCTGTGATCGAGTCGCCTCCTCCTGCGTCCCTCCAGCCTCGACCCGCTGGGGGCGGACCCCCTCGTCTGGCGCCCCCTCCACGGCGCTCGGCGCCTCAGCATCGACAGTAATCCCTCCTTCATCGGCCCCCTCTTGTTCAATAGAGGGGAGAGCCGACAGAGAATCTCCTCCATATGCACGGATGACCTCCTCCTTCCTCGCCCGTTTCCTCTTAGCAGACTGAGCCTGCATCGAAGACCATAGCAACTTGGCCACGGGATCCTTACGCTTGATCCCCCGGCGCTCGGAGGCGTCGTCCTGAGCCGCCCGCTTGCCCTTATCCCGGCACGGGACGAACCCTCCGAAACCGTCATCCGGAGCTGGCGTCTCGTCCAAGATGATGACCTCCAACTCAGACGGAGGTGCCTCCTCCTCGACCGCACACCTCGTGTCTGAACCACAGAAAGCAGACTAAGAGAAGGAAGACCCCAACTCAGCAAGAAGGAAGACCAAGTTCCCGAACTCCTTACTTGTCGGCAACAGCACTCGAGCGAGGTAGCCCTCAATGTTGGAAGAAGTCACCAAATCAACAGTCTCCTGGCGATTCTGCTGAAGGATAGCAGCCTCCTCTTCCACCTCCGGAGAGAACACAGTCTGCTTCGGAGGAATGTTCGGGTGGAAATTGGGCAACGTCGGGAAATTCCAGGCTACCCCAACCGCCAACGGGCCCACCTAGAAATATTGGGTCTTCCACCCTTTGTGAGAAGAATCCTTCCCAAAGAGGTACACGCAGCTCCTCCCCCGCGTCGCCTGAATATAGAAGAAGCCTCGCCCCGCATGAGCATGCTCCTTCAACTCAAAGAAGTAATGGAAAAGATCTTGCGAGGCGCGCACCCCACACTGGCCAGCAAAGAAAATGAAGGAAAAGATGAAGGTATAAGAGTTGGAGACCAGCTGGACAGGAGCCAGCCGGTAGAACCGAAGCAACTCGGCGACAAAGGATGAAGGGGCAAATGGAAGCCACACTTCCAAGCCAGAAGAAAGGAGCAAAAGAGGCCAGAACGAGTGGACAGGCTAGACTCATGAGGCTCAGGCGCCAGGAACTGGAACTGCCAAGGCAACCCGTAGCGCCTCTCCAGCCGCTTCACCTCCGCCTCCCCCAGCTCATTGCAGAGCAGCTCCGGCGGCATCAAGAAAACCCTTGGAGCCCGTTCTCTCTGCCGCCCCTCGGCCTCAAGATGATGGTCCGCCATGAGACAGAGAAAAGAAGAAGGGAAAAGCTCTGAGCCAGAGAACTTCGGAGAAGAAAGGGAGCTTACGAATCACCGCCTCAGGAAGCCCTTCTAGCTCCGACGGCTACAACGATTCTCCTCTCTTCCGAAACTGCTCTCACAGCGCGGGAGCCTCCCTCAAATATAACCACAAAGAGAGGCAAAACCCTAAAACCCCGGAGATAATGGGACGCAAAATGAGCAATGCCTAAAAACCCTGACGGGAGGCGGCGCGGCGTCCGATATCCCGAGGAGGGGCCTTCTCTTACTCATCATAACGGGCATATTTTCAAGGTGAGCTACGTCACGTGGCCCCTACCAGAGAGATATCTTTACCCAACTAGTGCCACAGACAGTCCAGCCCAATTGCTACTCGTCCGAGCCTAATCTTGGCTCGGGAGTAGGAGGGGGACAAGTGGAGAGGGGAAATCTCACCGCCCGTACGGAGAGGCCAAACGAGGTCTAAATCGGACCGAACAAGGCTCAACTCCTCAAAGTGGCAGCCCTCGGGCCCACTTATTAAGAAGCCCAAAAATTCACTCGGTACAAGCGCTTCCTAGGCGGCCTTCGGGTTGGGAAGTCCGAGCATCAGTCGATCGGGAAAGCTCCCTTGAGCCCCCTATTCCTGGTCCCGACCCGGCACTTATCACTCGGGAGACCCCTCCTGAACAAGTGCCATTCGCTCGGGCTCACTGATGGAAGCTTAATGATTCGGCTGTTGTGAATCCCTTAATGATAGAAAGCTCAAATGGGACAGGGGAAGCCAAGAGTCCGCGCACCGTAAGGAGCCCGAATGCAGGACGTAACCTCCCCTGGAACCCCTCCGCTTACAGGGATCCCTTCGCACAACATGCTACTATTTAAATAGGACATGCCCCACTGCAACAGAAAAGCGGAAGCACACCTAAGTAAGCCTGAGCAGGAACCACTTCACCTTTTGGTGGAGAGGGATCTCGCGCTCCCACTTTCCTCCCAACTCTTCTCTTCGCATCCATGCTCTACTATCTGTGCTGACTTAAGCATCAGAGGGTCTTCCTCGGGGATCTATCCCTGGGCACCTCTGACTGGTTTCCCTTCTTGCAGTTTATACTTCAAGGGTATGTGGTCATCTTCCTCCCCGCTCAGGAGCAGTGCGAGATCGCCCCTCTTTAGGCGGTATGGAAACATAGAAAGGTGCCAGCGCCATGTCAGTTATTTGACAGATCGGCGTGCGCAAGATCTATAGAAAATTGGCGCCTTCTTCAAACGACTGCGGATACGGTAGTCAAATCACACCAAAAGTGGTAAGAAATAGTCAATTCAACATTCAATACTGCCGCTATTATAGTTTCCAAAAAAGCCTTACTCGGCTACATATGAAAGAGAAAGAAAAAAGAAAAGTGCTATTACATCAAGCCTCAGGCCCATCTCCAAGCTCGGCAGATAAGGCTTCTTCGGCACAAGGCGATCTGCCCCCAGTGTTCTCGACGACGGCCGGCCCAGACACTAACCCCACCTGTGTGGGAACTGTCTCGACCGTGTGCCCTCCCGAGGATGCTGGAGTTGGCAGTCGCTCGGATGGGGCCAAACTCACCTCTTCACTCTACGTGTAGTGGGAAGAGTCAGTAGAGCCCCAATCTGAGTCATAGCGTTGACCGGAAGGAAAACGAGCGTAGACGACTGGGCCTATGCCTCTAGGATGGCCATATCGTAGCCTTGAGAGAAGCCCTTCCGGAGTCCCCGTCGGTAGCCTGACTCATAATAAGGAAAGGCCGCCTGCTATAAAGCTGCCTGGTAAGCCGATGAGCACTTATGTTGCTCGAGCGCTTCCTTCCCAGCTAGCTCCGCCTTCCTCTCGAGCTCGGGTATCCGCTATTCAGACTCGACAGCCTTCTCTCAGCCTAGGACAGCCTTCGCTCGGCCTCGGTCCTCGAATCCTCGGCCGCCCAAACTCGATCCTCGAGCCGCTCTCGCTCGACCCTCCATTGGTCATCGCGCTTGACCTGGTTTCTGCACTCTGACTCCAATAGCTCACTCTTCCGGTCGACCATGCGACGAGTCTGGTCCAGCTGCTTCGCCAAAGACCGAGCCTCCGCTTGGCTCGACTGCGCCAGCGCTCAGAGCGGGGCCATCTCCCGGTGAAGGTCCCCAAGATCGAGGGTCAGATGCTTGACCTTCCGATCAAGTGTACCGCGGGTCCACGAGAGAGTCTCCCGCTCGAACTCCACCTGAGCGTACGCGTCCACTGCTTCAGCCCCCAGCTGAGCCAAAATCAACCCTCCCTCCATAATCTGCTCAAACAGCGAAGAGGGGGGACCCTTCCAGACTTTTTCCCGCAAGTCTCGAGAAGCTAAGGAATGGCACGCCCGGTACAGAGGAGCCCAGACACTAAACGTGCTGGTATAGGGAGGGGAAGCTCTCACCGGAGCGACCGGGACAGCTCCCTTGGGTAATCCCGTCCCGGGGGCCCCATCGGTTGGCTCGGCATGAGCGGCCCCACCACGTACCTCCCCAGTTTCGGTCGGCCGAGATAGAGTCGCCTCCCCCTGCGACCCTCCAACCTCGACCGGTTCAAACCGGACCCCCTCGTCTGGCAGCCCCTCCGCTACGCCCAGCACCTCAGCATCGGCGGTGATCCCTCCTTCATCGGCCTCCTCTTGTTCAATAGAGGGGAGAGCCAGCAGGGAATCTCCTCCGGACGGACGGATGACCTCCTCCTTCCTCGCCCGTTTCTTCTCAACAGACTGAGCCTGCATTGAAGACCGTAACAACTTGGCCATGGGATCCTTGCGCATGACCCCCCGGTGCTCGGAAACGTCATCCCGGGCCTCCCGCTTTCCCTTGTCCCGAGTGTGGGACGAGCCCTCTGAAGCTTGAAGATCGTCAGGAGCCGGCGCCTCGTCCAAATCGATGATCTCCAATTCGGCCGACGGTGCCTCCTCCTCAACCGCTGGCCTCGTGTCTGAACCACAGAAAAGCAGATTAAGAGAAGGAAGGTTCTCACTCCACAAGAAGGAAGACCAAGTTCCCGAACTCGCTACCTGTCGGCGACAGCACTCGAGCGAGGTAGCCCTCAATGTTGGAAGAAGTTACCAAATCAGCAGTCTCTTGGCGATTCTACTGTAGAACGGCAGCCTCATCTTCCACCTCCGGAGAAAACATGGTCTGCTTCGGAGGAATGTTCGGATGGAAATTGGGCGCCGTTGAGAAATTCCAGACTACACCAACTGCCACCCAGAAATATTGGGTCTTCCACCCTTTGTGAGAAGAGTCCTTCGCAAAGAGGGACACGCAGCTCCTCCTCCGCTTCGCCTGAATATAGAAGAAGCCTCTCCCTGCATGAGGATGCTCCTTCAACACAAAGGAGTACTGGAAAAGATCCAGCGAGACGCGCACCCCACACTGGCCGCAAAAGAAAATAAAGGAGAAAATGAAGGTATAAGAGTTGGAGGCCAGCTGGACAGGTGCCAGCCGGTACAACCAAAGCAACTCGGTGACAAAGGGATGAAGGGGCAGACGAAAGCCACACTTCCAGGCCAGAACAATGGAGCAAAAGAGGCCAGAACGAGTGGACAGGCTAGACTCATGAGGCTCAGGCGCCAGGAACTGGAACCGCTAAGGCAGCCCATAACGACTCTCCAGCCGCTTCACCTCAGCCTCCCCCAGCTCATTACAGAGCGACTCCGGCGGCGTCAAGAAAACCCTTGGAGCCCGTTCTCTCTGCTGCCCCTCGGCCTCAAGATGATGGTCCGCCATGAGACAGAGAAAAGAAGAAGGGAAAATCTCTGAGCCAGAGAACTTCGGAGAAGAAAGGGAGCTTACGAATCACCGCCTCAAGAAGCCCTTCTAGCTCCGACGGCTACAACGATTCTCCGCTCTTCCGAAACTACTCTCACAGCGCGGTAGCCTCCCTCAAATATAACCACAAAGAGAGGCAAAACCCTAAAACCCCGGAGATAAAGGGACGTAAAACGCGCAATGCCTAAAAACCCTAACGGGAGGCGGCGCGGCGTCCGATCTCCCGAGGAGGGGCCTTCTCTTGTTCATCATAACAGGCATATTTTCAAGGTGAGCTGCGTCACGTGGCCCCTATCAGAGAGATATCTTTACCCAATCAGTGCCACAAATAGTCCAGCCTAATTGCTACTCGTCCGAGCCTAATCTTAGCTCGGGAGTAGGAGGGGGACAAGTGGAGAGGGGAAATCTCACCGCCCGTACGGAGAGGCCAAACGAGGTCTAAATCGGACTGAACAAGGCTCAACTGCTCAAAGTGGCAGCCCTCGGGCCCACTTATTATGAAGCCCAAAAATTCACTTAGTACAAGCATTTCCTAGGCGGCCTACGGGTTCGGAAGTCTGAGCATCAGTCGATCAGGAAAGCTCCCTTGGAGCACCTATTCCTTGTCCCGACCCAGCACTTATCACTCGGGAGACCACTCCCGAACAAAGTGCCATTCGCTTAGGCTCGCTGATGGAAGCTTATTGATTCGGCCGTTGCGAGTCCCTTAATGGCAGGAAGCTCAAGGGGACAAGGGAGACCAAGAGTCTGTGCGCCGTAAGGAGCCCGCATGAAGGATGTAACCCCCCCTGGAACTCCTCCACTCACAGGGATCAATTTGCACAACAGGCCATTATTTAAACAGGACATGCCCTACTACGAGAAGGTAAGCCTAAGCAAGACAAGAGCCAGCAACCCTGAGCAGGAACCACTTCACCTTTCGGTAGAGAGGGATCTCGCGCTCCCATTTTCCTCCCAACTCTTCTCTTCACACCAGTGCTCTACTACCTGTGCTGACTTAAGCATCGGAGGGTCTTCCCCAGGGATCTATCCCTGGGCACCTCTGACTGGTTTCCCTTCTTGCAGTTTATACTTCAATGGTACGTGGTCATCTTCCTCCCTGATCACGAGCAGCGCGAGATCACCCCTCTTCAGTTATTTTCATGCCAAACTTTATAGTTTTGTATTTAAAGGGAATTTCCATGACTTGGTGACATTTTCATCTATATTTTGGTGCGCTCCTTTCTCACCTTATCTCTGTTTTATTTAGTTCACATATAGCGCGTATTTTGGTATGTTGTTATTAGAGCACTTGCATTTGATAGGAACACTCTCTTGAACTTGATATCCTCTCCGTCGGATTTTCCTTCTGCCGGACTAGGTGATCTTATTTCAAGACCTCCGTAAGTCTCCGCGAGTCTGGGATTCCCACTAGGACGCCGAGCTAGTTGTACCCTAAAAATCCAATGGTCTAGATATCACTTCGTGAATTCTGTGTTTTATGTGGACTGACCTGAACGCGGCCATCAGGTGGTCGCTACCTCCTAATAATGGTCCTGGCACGACCGCGTTCTGCCAGTTTATTCACTGCGTCGACATGTTCCTTATTCTGTGTCGACTCCACCTGATAGCGGTCTTGACTTGATCGCTACCCCAAAAAAAGGTCCTCTTGAGACTGCGTTCAATCAACATGCTATCCAACCCGAGATTTAACCCAAGGGTTGATTCTACTCTATTCATAGATGGTTTTCTGATTGTTTGGAACCTAACACCTTGTTCAATAAGCCATTAATAAACTATAGAAAACTATGAATGTACCGTTATGCTGTCAGAATTCCTCCGTAGCATAATGTCTAATTAATTCATCCTTGATCTCATGGTTTCATCTCGGTACGTTCATACCTTGGTTTTGCTATCATGCACTATTGTTGAACTTGACATTATTGGCCTATATTTATATTTCTCATGGAAGTAGCTTGATTTATAACTTAAAGATGCAAGGGCGGGCATGGACCGTTTCCAAGGGCTCCACGCTAGCCCCCTCAGTTGATGGCCGAAAACATATTGTAAACCATGGGGTATGATGCTTACTAGCGTCGCATTACGCTGAGAGTACTTTTTTTATAAACGGGTGAAATCCACGAGGTAATCTCACGAAAATCTCATGATTGATTATTACATGCTTGTTAGATGACTTTCTAGTGCATAACCTTTTCAAAATTATGGAAAGTGCATTCTCCATACATGCTAGTACATTCTCGTTGTTGAAAGGCCAAACTTATATTCGTGCTATAATCTTACATGATCATGCTCTCGTTTCTCTTATCTTATTTATATCTTACTATTTGTGTTACTTTGGCCTTTATCGTATGTTTTATCGCACTTTCATTATCTTACCCTCTAGTGCTAAAATGCTAATTACTTAAATATTACCTTCATGTTGATACGAAGATACCTACTGGGCAAGTGCGCTCATTCCATACTTTCTTAATCTTTTCAGGAAACTTTAGTGGATCGGATTCGGATTACTCGAACAACGGATCCGAGGGAGAGAGCGATTGATGGACGAGGGAAGCCTTAGTGTCAAGAGTAATATTGTAGTTGGGATTCCTCCACTGTGACAGGTGGTGAAGTCGATCATGTTATGTAATTTTCTCTTTATTGAGTCTAGTGAATTATTATGTCTAGGAGTCAAGAGTCGTTGTAAACTCAAGTTATTATTCAATAAAGATTGAATTTTTGAGTATATTGTCTTGTGTTCACTCTTTTGTGTGTGAATGTTTAGCGCTCTGATTATCATGCTAGCTTGAGGCTTATTTGTCAGCTGTTCACATTCCCGACTTAATTCCGCTACATATGTCGGGGTGTGACAGATAAGTTGGTATCGGAACTTAGGCTTAAGTAAGTCCAAGGAAAAAGGTCAAGTCATAGGTCAAGTCCAAGGGTTAAGGACCAACACCTATGAACTAGGAAGGAATCTTTCGAACCCATGTGAGATTGGGTAGAGCCCGAGATGAGATAATTTATTTAAAAATTATCTATAGGTTAATCCTCATAAATTCTAAAGAAAATAACTAATTGTTTATTTTCTCAGGGATCTCACCCTCACAATGGCTGGCAACCGCGCGAACTAGGAAGCTATGCAACAAACTGTTGTGGGTCTCACCCAGGCCCTCCAAACGGTGGCTCAAGCTGGCGCGTGAGTGGGCGCGGGTGATTTACCCAGGAATTTGCAGAGCATGAACCCTCTGTGATTTTCTGGTTCATCAAATCTGGATGAAGCAGAAAATTGGATCGACGAAATGGACTGTATCTTCAATGTTATGCAATGCTCGGACCAGGAGAAGGTCCTGCTTGCTACCTTTCAATTAAACAAGGACGCTCGAACATGGTGGAAGGCCACCTCTACTCATCTCCATAACGATCAAATAACCTGGGAGGAGTTCCTCGAGCTCTTTCGAGAGTACTTTTCTGAACACGTTCGTAAGAGGAAGGCTGCGGAATTCGCCTCCCTTCGACAAGGGATGATGATCGTGGCATAGTATAAACTCTAATTCTCAAGACTGGCACCGTATGCTCCGCATCTGGTAAGCACAGAATTGCTAAAAGCCAATCGCTTCATGGATGGCCTAAGACCCGTCTTCGTCAAACAACTCGGCCCCCAAAACATCCGAACCTACACGGAGATGGTTCACCGAGCCCACTTATGTGAGAGGACCTTGAAAAAGGTCGAGAAGTTCACAGGCAAGGGCGAAGACTCGAGCCGCAAGCGTGAGAAGAGAGGAAGGAAAGAAGACAAGTTCAACATCACAGGCATCGACAAATCCCGTGATAACAAGAAGAGGTCTTGTAACGGCAACGGGAACGGCAATAACAAACGAGTAAAGGAGGGGGGAAAGCATGTCATGGCGGCTTGCACCTTTTGGGAGAAGTTCGATCATTCGGCTGAAGAATGTTGGAAGCTTCTTGGCGCTTGTCTATGATGTAGAATCCGAGAGCACCGCATACCCGATTGTCCCCTCATGAAAGATCAACCTTCTAATGGCGGACATAGACGGCAGGCTCGTTTAAATGTCGTGCTGGATGAGGAAGCACCCAAGGATGATGGGTGAATGGAAGGTACCGTTCAAATTTACTCACATCCTGCCTTTGTGTTATTTGATATTGGTGCTTCTCATTCTTTTATTCTACCACTTTTGCTAAAACTCTACCAGTTTCACCTGTTCCTTTACCTTCGGACCTAGCTATCAAAACCCCCTTAGGTCCTGGAACCAAACTTACAACCCACTACCCGAATAATGAGGTTACCATAGAAGGCCATAATCTCCCCGCAAACCTCGTATGCCTTGACATGGAAGGCTACGATGCCCTTTTAGATGTAGATTGGCTATGTGACCATTATGCCGACATTAATTGTCATAATAGGTGGATTTTTTTCCATAAACCAAAACTTCCAAGATTTTCTTTCCTTGGCATTAACTGTAGGAAGCATCCTATCCTCATTTCTTCCCTTCACGCCTGCAAACTTATCTCGCAAGGTTATGAAGCTTTCCTTGCTTCTGTAATCATTACCGAGTTCAAAGAAATCATCCTAGAAAAATCTCCATTGTAAAAGAGTTCTCTGATGTTTTTTCATCCGAATTATCCGGTTTACCGCTGTTGTACCCAGACTATTACCCAGGCAAAATACTCGAAATAAGGGCTCGGGCATTTCCCCGAACACCTTCAAGACACAGCTACCTAGCCCTTTCTACAACCCTGTAGGTCCCCACAGGGGTCCCAACCAACTTGCCGTGACAGGCGGCAACACCAGCAATTGTTCGGGGTCGATCCCGGTCACTTTCATACGGGCTTTGCCCGCGTTCCACATGGCCGCCCGGGACCACCGGGGGGCGCCCCGACGCTAAGCCACGCCACGTGGCATCCAGTAAAAGAGCCGTCGGCCCACTCCGAGGCTCTTCATATAACCCTCCAAGGTCAAAGGGAGACCCGTGCAAGTCAACCACAGGCCTTGGAGGCCCGCAAGCACGCGTGTACGGCTCACACACGTGTGTTCCGCATTCTGCCGAACACCTTGTGGGCGTGCGTGTTTCAACCCTTCTACACCAACCCACGGGCCACCCCGTGGTTCCAGTACACCAATGGGGTCCTACAACGATCCCCCAGCAAGTCGGGGCCACCCCCGACCCTCAGATACGTGGCAACAAGCCACTAAACTTAGCTCTCGGGCCAACCCGAGGCTACCCTGCCAACCCACCGTACAACGTGGCACGTAGCACGAGGCAAGGCCCATGGGCCCAAGGTGCCTCCTCCCAGCCCCTAGAGACTTCTACCCTTGGCCCTAGGCCAAACCCAAGGCCTGTCGGCCACTTACGCGGCTCGTTCGGCAACCCGAGGTGTGTCGGGCATTTGCCCGAACACCTTGCGAGCGGCTACTCCGACTTGAGGAGCAACGGCCCTACGGGCCCGTGCCAGCCTTCCGAAGTTCAAAGTCCGTCAAAGGACATCCCCAGACAACACAAGAAGACACCCGGGGGCCATCCCTCAGGGTTACGGCCAGCCCGGGGCTAGTTCACCCCAGGGCATGGCCGCGCGCCCCAGGGAGGGCGAACTCCCTGGGGGCCGCGCCCCTCCCTCTAGCCCGGTGGTCCCACGACCCCACTCAGCCTCGGTTCGCCCAATTACGGTCCTACGATGCGGTTCGGGTGCCGTACCAGTTCGAAGGGTCAACACGCGGACGTGGAAGCGTAAAGCGACAGCACGACGGGCTCGGCCTCAAGTCAACGCGCACAAGTCTCCACAAGCCGCCACGTATCCTTCATCCACTTGTCCTTTTCTTTCTTAGTTAAATTAGGAAGAAAAAAGGGCCAAAAATCACATTTTATAGGGTGGGGACCAGCCCCCCCCCTCTCTCTCCTTGCGAACCCGCGTAAACCCCCATTCAATTCAAAAAAAATTTACTTTTTTAAAAAAAGAAAAAAAAAGCCAGCCCGCCTAAGCCCTTGGGGGTTTAGGCGGACCAGCCAGGGCCCCCTGGCTGGTCCACGTAAACCTCTTTCCCCCTCTCTCTCAGTCCGTAACCCACTATTCAATTGGTTTTATGCGGACCATCTCACTCCCCCTGGCTGGTCCACGTAAACCCCTTGTGACCCTTCAGCTTCCCCTATAAATACCCCTTAGGAGCTCAAGGGGTGGGGCATCGAATCCAAGGCATCTGATCGCAGGCACAAGACTTCAAGCACAGCCCCAAGCAACGGGCAAAGGAGAATTGTGTGTGGGTGACTTTTTCGGCGGTCTACTACGCCGGGGGTATGTCGTTCGCACTCCCCGCATGCCGTATGTAGCCGTCACACACAAGTCAACACCCACCGTATGTGAGATGTCGTGATACGAGCGGATGTCCCCTCATGCCGGGATTTCCCTTCGCACACCCGTCGGTCGCAACCACACGCGTGCCATGACGTCATGCTTACTCGCAATTACGAGGCCATGTCCGACCGCTCAACTCGAGTCGCGACCGACCCTCGCCCAGATACCGGATCGACGTATCGCCTCAGTTATCCAGTCATAGGCCCCCGTTCGGCAACGCGGCCATGGCCCACGTCACGGGAGGAGTCCTCTATAAAATGCATAAGTGCTCACTCATCACCCATCGACCCGGGGACCGACCCACGTGTCGAAATTATCCTGTGGCATACGCCAATTGTACTTTGGCCGTTACGGCTTTCCTATAAAGAAATATACGTCTCAGCACAACACCGCCGATTGGACGAGTGCTCTCCCACCCACGTCCCGGCCTTCAATCTCCTTGGCATCTGTGCCTAACACCCTAACCCCAGTAAACACCCCTCAGCCTAACGTGCACCCCTAGCTGCTGAATGCCCCCAGCCCTCTACCCACGGCTTCAGACACATATACAGACTTTTCTTCAGCATGGAACGAAGGTATTCAATCCGATGTAAATAAACATCGGTTGCTTGCGGCCAGTGGGGAAAGACGTCCTGTACACGATTCCCGCAATCGCCTACGCACTCGCACCCATGGAACCTCTTCTCTCCACGTGTCGCCCGATCACCTGAGCCCACGTGCCGCACCCTGGTGGCGCTTCCCCGGTCAAACCTTGGTTCCATGAGTGATTGTCGAGAGATCAACTGGCACACCCGCACCCTGTCCGATTAACCCTTATCCCGACATTTCTGTGCCATTCAACCTTTTTTCGACTTTCCGTGAAAGGAGAGTGCCCGATACCGCCGCGAGAGGCATGCACCCGTAAGGAGAATACCCGAGATACATCAAACTCCCGTATTTTCCTTCCCCGCTGTATCCCTTCACTCACCCCGGTAATCGGCATAAAAACACGCGTAACAGAGAGGATGGCATGCCCGGTGGGACATCTCCCGCCTTCCTTCTTTTTGCTGAAGAAAAGTTTGTGCCAGCACTGAAGCCCGGTGCCCTTTCCCCGTCCTTGCAGGAGAGGCAGAGGATGGTACTCGTGTGCGCATTCCCCAGTAGCTTCCGGTTCGCGTTCTGATCGTCGGGCTGCTCTCGGTGACTATTAGCGACCGTCGCCTCTGCAGCACTCCTGCAATCATGGCAGCCGTCACCTACGGCCCCAACGTCATCGCCACCCATGCCCGGGTGGGCTACTTGGCGACGCCGATCGCTTTCGGCAGCTTCGCCCCGGTTATCGGATCGCCCTACTTTCTGGGTGTGATCCCTATGGCTACTCCTCAACCAACTCTAGTTTCTCTAGTGGCCCCTGCGGCCAACACGCCATGCGCATCTCCAGCTCCAGTGTCCCGCCTGAGTGCAGGGCACCGGACTGTCACTTCAGGCCCCCACAGGGCCCTTATATCAACGTCGGTCCGGGTGAACATCAGCTCCCAAGGACAGCCTTGTCCGATCTCCAACACGGGCCCCGTGCCCCGGACTTCGGTCACCATCCCAGCATCTTCCTCGGGTTTTCAACCCCGAGCCGCAGCCAAGCCGGCACCCAACACGGGCTTCCTGCCCCAGGTCCACGGCTCCTCAGCATTCTCCTCGGGTCTCCAACCCCGAGCTCCAGCTAAGCCGGCACCCAACACGGGCTCCCTACCCCGAGTCCATGGCTCTCAACATTCTCCTTGGGTCTCCAACCCCGAGCCGTAGCCAAGCCGGCACCCAACACGGGCTCCCTGCCCCGGGTCCACGCTTCCCAGCACCTTCCTCGGGTCCTCAACCCTGAGCCGCAACCAAGCCGGCACCCAACAAGAGCTCCCTGCCCTGGGTCATGGCTTCCCAGCCTCTTCCTCGGGTCCTCAACCTCGAGCTCCAGCCAAGACGGCACCCAACACGGGCTCCCTGCCCCGGGTCCACGGCTTCGCAGCATCTTCCTCAGGTCTCCAACCCCGAGCCCCAGCAAAGCCGGCACCCGACACGGGCTTTCAACCCCGGGTCTACAGCTTCCCAGCATCTGCATCGGGTTTCCGACCCCGAATCCTGGCAAGGCCGACACTCGACACAGGCTCACAGCCCCGAGTTCACGGCTCCCCGGTATTGCACTCGGGACCTCGGTCCCGAGCTCCAGTTGAACCGGCTCTCCCCGTGGGTCTTCCACCCTGGGGGCAATGTTCCTCAGCACCTTCCTCGGGCCGCCCGACCCGAGCCCAGACTATACCGGCACCTAGAATGGGTCCTCGACCCAGGGGCGTTGGCACCTCACCGCTTCTAACAGCATCGCTTCCCGGTGCAAGAGCTTTATCTCGAGCAGCGGCGACACTCCTATCGGCGCGGGCGAAGGCTTACACCCGAGTCACCCAGCCATTGACTCTCGGTGACCGTTACTTGCCACGGGGGCTGATCCCGGCACTTCAGACTGGCGGCTTCATGCTGCCGGTCGCTCCAAGCTGGGTCTTCTCGGTCTACCATCTTAGGGCGGAGTCTTCCTCGGCTCCTCAGAAGAAGCGTTGCCATGGCCGCAGAGGCAGGCGACTCGCTGCTGCAACTAGCAACTCCGGCAAGACGGTCCTTGTCGGCGACTTGCGGATCCGTCTCGACGGGGGTGAACCAATCATACCCCAGGAACGGACCATTCCCACCATCCCCACTTCCAATCGTTTTGACCTCTTGCATCAAACACGAGAGGATGGGGCGAAGCTCAAAGGAGCGGGTTCCTCGGCGGCAGTCGGGGGCACCCACCACAGCCAGGCACACGGCCTCCCAAGACAACTCGTCAGAAAAGCGGCGACAAGGAGAGCAGGAACCTGACTTGAGGAGAATCTGGGTCACCCCAGAAGAAGCTCAATCCATTCGAAGGGCGCGTATCAACAACCCCCTGCGAGCACTTAGACGCGGCATCAGACGGGGTGCGACTAGCCTCACAGTAGCATCGTCTGACGACGCCCAGTCGTCCAGTGTCCCCCGCGTAACTAAGCAGAGGCAAAGGTGAGCCCGTTCTCGGGCCCTCCAGCAACCTGTCCCGGACTCTCCTCCGACTGACATCGGGAGTGAGCCCCCTCTGCAACGCGTCTCAGTCTTTGACAGACTAGGGACGCCTGTCCGCCCCGAGCGACACCCGCGGAGGAAGCGGACGGCCTGGTTCATCAATGATGCGGTTCGAGTGTTCGCGTGCTACACCACCGGACACCAGCCAGACACCCAGTCTGACGACTTGAACCAGCCTTTGTCTCATTTCAGGAGGTTGCGCCACTAGGTCCCGCCACCTCTTCAAACAAGTCACATCGGCACTTCTACTGGACCGCAGGCGTCGGAACGTGCAGAAGAGGTCCCGGTGGAAGACTGTGACCCTCCTATCAACATAGAGCCGGTCAACAATGACCCTCCTGCAAACGAGGCACAGGAGGTGACCCTTGACGCTCTTATGAAGGAGAACCAGCACCTGAAGGCCCTCCTGCAGGACCTCCTCCAGGAGCGAGACCTTCATCCGCAGCAACCTGCTAGGCCTCAGGCCGAGGCACCGGTACCCCCGATGGCTCGCGATACTGCCAACACCTCAGCGGCGGTCGCCCGAACCCCGCTGGCAACTGGGTTTGGCACGCCCCCGGTTGAGGCTCAACCACGAGCCTCCAACACGCCAGTGCCAGAGGATCTCTTGGCGCAGCGCCAGATGATCGAGCGCATCATCGAGACAAAGCTCGCCCAGTATGGTGAAGGGACGGTCACGGTGGATCTCTACAGTGTACCCTATCCGCTTCACCACCAGTTGAAAAAGCTCCCCCCAGAATACTCCAAGCCCACGAAGCTGCAAAAGTTCGATGGGCAGGGGTCGCCACATGAGCACTTTGCCTACTATGTCACGGCCATGGACGAGTTAGCGTTGGGCGAATCCTATCTCCTCCGCTACTTCGCCACTTTGCCATTTCGCTCACAGGAACGGCCTTCCAATGGTACTCCCGGCCTGAAGTCTGGCTCAGTGACCGACTGGGTCGATCTCCAGAAGAAATTCCTCGACTGCTTTCAAACGGTCGAGCGAAAGGTCTCCTTAGCCGAACTCTGTTCTCTTCCGAAGAAAAAGGTCTAGGTTCCAGCATTTCTCTATATAAACCTGCCCAGTTCGCCTGCGCGACGGGGGGCTCTTCTTGGAATCGGGGCGAAGCCATGCCAGATCGTCAACTCACACCTTTGACCCCACTGCGAAGAGGGAAGTATTAGCTTTGATTTCCATCTCTTTGGGCTCAGTTTCATTGCTCCAATCCTTAATTCTCATCTCCTACTTTTTCAAAATCATCACAAATCGCACTATTTCTACACGTTTCTGCATTTTTCTCTGCTTTGCACATCACTTTTCTCCTTATTCTCTCAATCATTTTTCGTGATTTCAAATCCTATGCATGCACAATACACCCACCTTTTTTTTGCACCCATTCATAGGGGTTAAAAACCCTCCCCGGGTGTGTTGTCCCCCTTTCTTTCATGCTACTTTATCATTTCGGGACATATGCTACACTTCACATTCTAATGGATTTTCTCTTGTGTTTGTGACTTTGTTTTGCAGGAGATTGTTGATAGAACGTGAGGCCCTTACTTTCAAGCCGGCTGGAAGGCGAGGAGGTGTCACCCACATCGGTTCCCCGCACCCCTTTTCAAAGCGTGACCACGTTGTAGCGGCTTCCCGTTAGGCCACTTCTTCCTCCATATTTTCCAAGGTACACGGCGCCGTCTTCATCCGTTTCCATCTTTTTAGTGACGTAGAACCTTGGTGGCGATCACGGTCAGGTTCCTCTTCTTCATCGCCCCTTTGCTTTTCATGCACTTTCACGCTTATATGCATGGTTACATGTTAATAGTTTGGGGCGGGATAGATTGAAACATTTGTATCTACAGTTTTTTGGCGATCACGGTGGGACACCTAGTGCCTATCACATTATATCTTTAGTCTCTTGCATGTTGGGAAGGTGTACATACATGTTTGGGTAGTCTCCTCCACGTTCTTCCATCATTCTATCCATTTTTGGGTCTGTCAGGGTTACACGGTCTATCGTAGGGCCGCCTAAACCTTTAAACGGCCTTTCCAGGACCGCCCAAACCCTCTGGAGTGATAAACGGTCCTCCCAGGACCCTCCAGCACTTGGGCGGTCATCCTGTAGACCGCTCATAGGGTAAAAACGGTCATCCAGGGACCTTTTAGTGGTTCTGGCCGAGCAGGATTTCTGTTCACAGGGGCCTTATTCATTTGGGCATACCTTTGCCTCCCGACGTCGGATTGGGCTGATTTTCATTGCGTTATGCTGTCCTTTGTATTGTCTTTCTATACATAAAGAGTTTGCATCATTTGGACATCATTTACATATTTAAAAATTGTCTCCATTTTTGCATTTTCTACATTTAGCTTGCATGCGGTCTGCGCACAGGTTCACGGGGGCATCTTTCTTGGACGATTTGAGTGGCCTCCCGAGGTCAGATTGCCCTTTTCTTGGGCCCATTGTGTAGACCTTTGTATTGTCTTTCCATATATATAGAGTTTGCATCATTTGGGCATCATTTGTATATTTAAAAATTACCTCCATTTTTTATATTTTTGCATCTAGTTTGTAGGCAGATTCGGGACAGATTCACAGGGGCCTTGTTCATTCGGGCATAACTTTGTCTCCCGACGTCGGATTGGGGTGATTTTTATTGCGTTGTGCTGTCCTTTGTATTGTCTTTACATAGAGTTTGCATCATTTGGACATCATTTACATATTTAAAAATTACCTCCATTTTTATATTTTTGCATCTAGTTTGTAGGCATATTCGGGACAGATTCACAGGGCCGTTTTGTTTGCTATTTTATATTACCTTCCAGGGTCTATTCTGCCTATTTTTTGGGTCCATTGTGTAGTCTTTTATATTATCTTTACATCCATATATTATTTGCATGCATTGGACTTCATTTGTCTACTTAAATATTACCTTCATTTTTACATTTTATGCATAAAACTCACTTGTAGGTCCAGGGGCAAACACAAAGGTACGTTGTCCTTTGATGATTTTTCTTATCTTTTAGTGCCTAGTTGTCCCTATTTTAGGCCTTGCATCATTGTTATTTATATTATTTTACATTTTTCATGCATTTTTGTGATGTTAGCATGATTTCATGATTGTCTTGATTTGCTAGACTTAGGCTAGAAATTGCATGCACCCCGGTGCACATAGGATCATGCATATTGGCATATTGTAGTTGCATTCCCCCTCGGTAAGTGATCCGCTCGCTCCCATATTCCTTGGGCTCGACTAGGTGATCTTATCCGGGACCTCCGTAAGTCCCCGCGAGCCATGGATTCTCACACGGACGCCGGGCCGGTTGTACCTTTCCACCCCATAGGCCTGCATTTGCATACATTGTTAAAGAATTAACCATAGTCAAATCAAAGTTTGGACCTTATTCCCTATAAGACACCTATCTTGAGAGAATTAATCTCAATTCAAATCATTAAAAGGTCCACCCAAAACTTTGACAATAAAATACTTCCCATCATATTATCTTGTTTGACTTGGGTGAAATCCTTCATATTGTTTGTGTTGTTTGCGCTTGTCCCAACCCACTTGTGTTATTTTATGTTGCATCCCCCATCATCCATATAGGTTTTGTTGTTAGGCCAATTTAGGCTGGTCCACTCTGTGTCCATTTGTCTAGTCTCATTGTCCTAAGTTTCTTTTTCTTTTCTTTTTCCTTTGCATTATTGAGTCAGTCCCCCTCCTTGATCCTTGAGCCCTTACTTCCCTCATTGTATTTCCCTGATTTTCCTGTATAAAGTCTCCATTTGCCTTCATGGAGCGTCATTTTTCTCTTGTATATTACCCTTCTTCATCCCCATCTTCCTATTCCCGCGTGGATTCCTCTTCCCACGCGGGCCCATCTCCTCGTGGCCCTTCCGACCCGCAAGCAAATCTCATGGCCCACTCATCACCTATTGTTGGCCAAATGGACCCAGTCCAGGCCCAAAAAGTCATTGCTAATCATCTTAATGGGCTTCATCCTCATAACGGGCCCCATTCATCTAATGGGCCTCATTCCTTTGATGGGTTATCTTTCTTGAGTGACCCATCTTCCTTTACTGGGTCCCAGTCTCTTAGTGGGCCTTATTCCTTCAATGGGCCTCGCTCTTTTAATGGGCCCCCTTTCTTTAGCGGGCCTTCTTATTCCCTTAATGGGCCTACTTCTCTTAATAGGCCCGCTCCTTCTACCCATGTTGTTGCTGGCCCAATCAGTTCTTATTCCCACATTCATGATCCTTCCAGGCCCACATATCCTTCCACTCCTAGAATCGGCTTTCCTTCTTCTCAGTCCGGATCTCTTTATCCGGCCCAATATCATAACCCTGGTCCAAATCAACAATCTCTTGCTCAGGCTGGCTTGCATCCTTCCCGATCTCTCCCCATTGAGGAGATGATTGCTCAAGCCCAACGTCAGCTTGATGAACTTCAATGTCGAATTGATCCCCAATCTTGTTTGAGTGTCCCGTTTGCATTCCAAGGTCTTCAGCTTCCACCGCGTTCACAAATTCCTACTTATCGTCCTATGGTGGAGTTGGTAACCCCTATGTGCACTTGAAGGAGTTCATTTATGAGTCGGCCCAATTCTGACATGACCAACGCTTGATGTCCTATTTATTCGGTCTGTCGTTGGAAGGCCCGGCTCGGGATTGGTTCTTTTCTCTTCCGCAAGAGTAAGTTGTGGATTTTCAGGTCGTCCAAGAGAGATTTCTTCAACAGTATCAAGACCAGGTTGGGCCCAAGTACTCTATAGTTGATCTGGCCCATGAGAAGATGAAACCCGACAAGGAGTTCTCTACCTTTGCCGACCGCTGGCGTCGCCTGGCCGCTCAAGTCCCAGGGCATATTCCAAAGGGAGAACAAATCAAAATGATCATTTCTAATGCAACACCCGAGTACCGCTTTATCTTAGCCTTGAATGATATCACTTCCTGGCAACAGCTTTATAGCCGAGCCCGCTTCATCCGCCAACAACTCCTAGGTTCCCTTGACCCCGAGTCTCCTCCACCTTCTACGCCCACATACGCCTCCTATCCATCACCTTCCATGAGTCAGCCATCCACCGCATAGTCTTCCGCCAGTCAGCCTTCCGCTCCCACATACCCATATGCCTCCACGTGTCAACCCTCCATGAGTCAACCTGCTGCCATCCACAGTCAGCCCTCCACCCCCACGTATGTGTCTCCGCCTGTGTCTTCCCCTCCGGTCAAGGGAACATCACACCCCGAGCAGGTAGATGCCGTCCACATACCTCCCACCTCCCTTTCCGCTATACATATTCCTCCACCGAGTCATTCCACTAGTTGCCATGCGCCTTTGCCTTCGCAACCCCCGCTTCCTTCTCCACTTCCATCTCTATTACCTTCCCATACCCCTCGACATCTACCTTGCCCGAGGCAGGCTCCGCATCATCCTCCATTGCCGGAGTGTTTTTTAGATATTTTCAGGGCTTTGATGGCTATTCATGCGTTGCCGCCCCCTCCAATTGTGCCCTGTCGACCTGCGGTCGGGGGTATGCTTCAATTTTGTGATTACCATCGCCGGCAGGGGCATTTGGTTGAGGACTGCCCCGAATTCCGAGAGTATGTTTATGGCCTGGAAGATAATAAGAGGATCGATTGGGCCGCCATGCATGAAGCTATTCTAAATCTCCACAGCAAGCAGCAGCAATAGTCGCCGCCCAAGCAGCCGTCTCTACTACAAGACCAGGGGCACCCCTGCGATCCCTCATCTAGCGATGCACCTGCTCCGTTACCTGTTCCATTATGTATACCACTTTCTCCATCACCTACCCCATCTCCACAAACTCCGCCTACCCTGTCCCTTGCTCAGGCTAGTGCCTCCACTTCCGCCACTTCCACCGCCACTACTCCTACCCCCAATGCCGCTTGGCGTGTCATGTCAATACGTCGACGTTGGGTCCCACAGCCTTTCATTTCCCCTTTACCTCCTTCCTCACCCTCTCCATCTCCACCTCCATTACCTTCATTGCCCGCATCACCATCTCCACTACCCCTACTGCCATCACCACCGCCTTCATCGCCTCCTCCCCCGAAGACTCTTATTCCATCACTTCCACCATCTCCACCGCCTTTGCCATCCCCTTCACCATTGTTGCCCGAGCCTGAGCAAGCTATACCTACACCTCCACCTTCGCCTTTACCCCCTCCTACGCCTCCACCTTTGCTCTTACCTCCACTTGAGCCTGTCATTGCCGCTATCCCTCCACCACTCGCATTTCCCTTACCCCCACTTACGCCTTCTAAACCTTCGCCTCCACCTTCCAAACCTATTACTTCCATTTCTTCCCCATCCATTTCCACCCCACGGAGCGGGTGTGCGCTACCTTTGGTGCCCCTCGGGTCTGGTCCCTGGGAAAATGACAAGCCAAGTTAGGACAGTTCAGTGCCGGTTCTGCACTATAAGATTCAAGATTTCATTTGCCCCATGCTAGTCTGAGTCCTGGTCCCCGATCATCTTTGGGATAATGAGCCCGCATTTCCTATGGAGACGGTTGCTAAGAAGAGCTCCCTAGCACTAGTGCCAGTTTCTTCACAAGCGAGGCCGGTGGCAATCTCATTGCTTGTCGGAGGTTCGATTATTAATGTTGTTATTACTTCTCGCTCGATTGCCATTCAGATTACTGGTCAGGAAGGGTTCTCTACTCAGATTTTGCTAACTCATACGGCTGCCAAGAGCTTGATGGATTCCCTATTCAAGGGGCAATTGACCATATCTTCTATATTTTCAAAGAACATTCTGCACTTGTTATATAATCTCCCTTGGTTTATTGGTAAGTCGGCCACGTCAACGCCGCACATTACTCTCCCTCAGTTTTGTCCTGCTCTTATGGTAAGGGAGTTACGCTTCATGCCCGATTGCCGAGTGGGCTTGCCAAATCTCATGCTGCTAGTGCCAAGTGATAAAACTCCATTGTTTTTTGATATTCATTCATTTAAGGAGTTATCTATTCAAGAATGTCCGCCTATTGTTAGCACCGGGTGTCTAGGGGCAACCGCCCCGATGAGACTTCATGCTCATGACCGGGCTAGGCCATCTGCCAGATGGGCTCGTTATTTAAGAAGACATTACAAATCAAGAAAGTCGAAGGTCCAAGTCCGCACCAGGCGGGTTCGGGTTCAAAAAGTTTCTGCTAAGAAGAGGCGGCAGCGCAAGTACAAAAGCCGCGTGTTGTGCACTCGAGGGGCTACTTCTCCGTCTTCCCCTCCTCTCCAATCATCCATTCTTCTACTCAGCTCCCACCCCCCTGGGTGGTGTACCTCCCTTCCTCTAATCCAGTTTCTATGATCTTCTCCTCTCTTTTCGGGTCCGCAAACCCCCATTCTTCTTTCTCCACTCATCCGGAGTCTCCAGATCCTCCGTTCTCTCGTGATTTTAGGCCTCAGTCTATGGCATCCTTTCATCCCACTTTCGGGACTTCTTCTGATCCTTCTCTTCTGGTATCCCCGGGCTCTACTTCTGATCCTTCCCTGACCATGTCGGGTGTCTATCATTTTCTTTCCCCGTCGTTGGCGGATGATTCTCATTCTCCTTCCCCAACCCTGTCGGGTGATTCTAATTCCTTTTCTCCGAACACGTAGGATGATCACTCCTCTTCTCCCTTATCTTTGCCACAATCTTCTTATCACTACCAAAAAAAGCGGGATTTCAGACGGATATTTCAGACTGATATTTTCCGTCTTAATATCCGTCTGTATTTGTGACGGATTAGCTTCTGTCACAAATTCCATCTCTATTAATGACAGACTATATTCGCTCTGAAGTTCCGTCTATAATTATAGATGGAATATATTCCGTCTTTATATCCATCATAAATTTAGGACGGATATTCAGACGGAAGTAATCCGTCTGACATTTCAGACGGAAATAAGTTCCGTCCGAATTTCCGTCTCAAAATTCCGCCTTTCCCGCCACCGTCGGCCCCTCCCTCCCACCCCTTCCACCCAACCCCATTTCCACCCCCCCCACTCTCCCTCTCACTCTCTCCTTCTCCTCTGCCCTCTGCTTCCGATCGTCGCCGCCGGAGCCGCCGGAGCCGCAAAGCCGTCAGAAGCCGCCGTCGCCATCCTCGCCGTCCTCAACGTCGACGTCCTCGCTATCGTGCCCACCGCCATTCGTGTTAGCTCGCAGCCGTGCCCACCTTCCTCACCGAAGCTCAGACGATCGCCGCCGGTATGTCCCCCCTCACCCTCTGTCTTTTTTTTAACCTGCATTTGTTCTCGCTGGGGGTGTGGGAGGGGTGTCGATGGGGAAGGGGAGAGGAGGGGCGTCGTTCCCGTGGCGGCGGCTGGCGGCGAGGGGAGGGGGGTCGGTTGGGGAGGGCAGTTGGGAAGGGGATGGGGGTTCCCGTGGCGGCCGGGGGTGAGGGGATGGGGGTTTGGGAAGGGGAGGGGGCCCGGCGGTGAGGGGACGGGTGTTTTGGAAGGGGAGGGGGTTCCTGCGGCGGTCGGCAGCGAGGGGACGGGGGGGTCAGTTGGGGAGGGCAGTTGGGAAGGGGATGGGGGTTCCCGTGGCGGCCGAGGGTGAGGGGATGGGGGTTTGGGAAGGGGAGGGGGGCCGGCGGTGAGGGGACGGGTGTTTTGGAAGGGGAGGGGGTTCCTGCGGCGGCCGGCAGCGAGGGGACGGGGGGGTCGGTTGGGGAGGGCAGTTGGGAAGGGGATGGGGGTTCCCGTGGCGGCCGGGGGTGAGGGGATGGGGGTTTGGGAAGGGGAGGGGGGCCGGCGGTGAGGGGACGGGTGTTTTGGAAGGGGAGGGGGTTCCTGCGGCGGCCAACAGCGAGGGGACGGGGGGGTCGGTTGGGGAGGGCAAGGGAGGGGAGGGGGGTTCCCGTGGCAGTCTTGTGTTTGTGTTCTCTCTTCATTTCGCTCCTAAAAGATTCTGCCTTTGTTCAGATGTCTTGTGTTTGTGTGTGTGTGTGTGTGTGTGTGTGTGGTAGGGGGGGGGAAGCTTTCCGGACTCTTCTCCTTGGGCAGGGGCCACTAGATCATGTGGCCAGCAATGGCAAGTACGCCAACTGCCGACAAGGGTGGCCCTTGGGGTCTCTGTTGCCAGGTTGTCCAGAATGGAAGGTTCCTCTCAGTTGGGGTGGCGTGCTTGTGTTTGTGTTTGTGATGCCATTAACAGTGCATGTCTATGATATGTGTACATCGGATCCTAATTCCCTGGGCGGGTTTGGCCTTTCCACTTTCTTATTACCGCTCCATTTCCTGGCACTCGCCTTCTGTGAGGGGAGGGTCCAACCCAGATGGCTGTTTCACCCCGGAGAGGCGCGTGGACGACCTCTTTAATTGCGCACTCTGTTGGCCGATGAGATATAGATAAACATCCCATTTTTTGCCGTTTGGTGAGGGTTTTACGAAGGGGTTGTTTGGTTTGACGGAAAATATCATAAAATACTGTATCTTTTGTGTCATACAGGTGTGGTATTTCACAGTACTTTATGATGAAACAAACAACTCGTAAAATGAAATTAGTTGAAAATTTTGGTGATTAGAATGATCATTCATCTCACTTTACCTCAGCACCTGAGTTCCTTCGACATCCAATCGACATGGCATGTTCCGTACAGAAAAGAAACGTTATCGCTATTATTGTTGAATTTATAGAAAATAAAAGGAAATCTTTCCTTATAAATCTGAAGCTAGAAATCAAGTGTTTGAGGTTCCAAGTGGGTGATAAAAATGTAGGGATGATAGTGCCTTGCTAACTGCATAAAATGTGGGAAATCTTTCCGTATTTGAAAACGTCGAGCAATGAGGTACGGTCTCCACTTGGTAACTGCATGTACAATAGCCATCATCTCCTTATCATACACAGAAAGAGACAAATGTAGGGATGATAGTGCCTTGCTGGTGAAGGCCAAGGGCCTCCCTTCTTGCATTAAGACTGCCTCAATGCCTACGCCGGAAGCGTCAGACTCAATAACAAACATCTTTTGGAAATCAGGCAGAGCCAAGACCGGAGTTGTAGACATGGCCCCCTTCAAATTGTTGAATGCACCGTCCGCTTCACTGTTCCACTTAAAAGCTTCCTTCTTCAATAACGCTGTGAGTGGAGCACTAATCTTGCCATAGTCTCGCACAAACTTTCTATAATAGCCAGTGAGTCCGAGAAAGCCGCGTAATGCCTTGACAGTTCGTGGGGTGGGCCAGTCAACCATAGCCTTGACCTTCAACGGATCAGCTGCCACTCCTTCCTTGGAAATAAGGTGGCCGAGATACTCGACCTCAGTCTTTCCAAAGCTACATTTAGACCTCTTCACATACAAAGAATTCTCCCGCAGGAGGGTGAGAGTAATATGAAGATGGTACAAGTGGTCCTCTAATGAAGAGCTGAAGATAAGGATATCATCAAAGAATATCAAAATGAACTTACGTAGGTGCGGCCGAAAGATGTCATTCATTAGACTTTGGAATGTTGAAGGAGCGTTAGTCAAACCAAATGGCATGACCAAAAATTCATAATGTCCATCGTGAGTACGAAAGGCCGTCTTCGGGATGTCCTCATCGTATACTCGGATTTGATGATATCCCGAGCGTAAGTCAAGCTTTGAGAAAAAATGAGCGCCACCAAGCTCATCTAGAAGTTCATCAATAACGGGGATCGGATACTTATCTTTTACTGCGATCCGATTCAATGCCCGATAGTCAACGCACATACGCCAACTACCATCCTTCTTACGCACCAAGAGAACCGGCGAAGAATAAGGACTGACACTTGGGCGGATGATACCAGCTTGCAATAATTCCCGGACCATCTTCTCAATCTCTGCCTTTTGAATATATGGATAACGGTAAGGCCGAACATTAGTGGGGGGGCAGCCCGGTAATAAAGGAATACAATGATCATGGGACCGCTTGGGAGGCAATCCTTTGGGTTCAGCAAACACATCAGAAAATTCTGAAAGAAGATTGTCTAACTTCTCTGGCATAGAAGTAGCATGTGCTTGATCGTCCATCTTCGGGGGGATCCAACAGAGGGTCTGGGGTAGGGGCTCATCTCTGGGAGGGTGGGGGGTCCGGGGGAGGAGAGTTCAGGCGGATCTAGGGGGGCTAGTCTGGGAGTGGGGGGTTAAGGGAGAGGTGCTACAAGGGGTCCGGGGTGGGGACTGCTGGTTGGGAGGGTGTGGGGCCGCGAGCTCACCCGAATATTGCTAGAGGGAGAAAGGGGGTAGGGAGGGGTTGGGATGACTTTTGGTCGAAGGGAGGGGGTGGGGGTGGGGGTGCAATATCACTGGAGCCACTCCGGCGTGTGGTGGGGGTCAGTGGGAAGAGACTGGGGAGGGGGGCTCCAATAAGATGGCATTGGCAGCCATCATGAGGGGGATCAATATGAATGCAGGGCTTAAGCAGAGCCCAAGTGGCAGCTGACAGCTTGCTATGTAAGAGAAGGTGAGTGGTTGACTCAATCTAAGCATTTGGACAGCATAAGTTTGTGGATTTTTAAAACTTTGTGGATTTTTATTACATGTAAATATATTTTTAAATCTGATTTTAATAGAAATTTGATGTTAATTTGACTAAAAAATGTAATTTGTTTAGCTTCGATGTTCTTCATTTGAAAAATTTTGTAATTTGGGTGTTATTTAATTTGATATGTCCATAATGATAATTGCGTTGTTATTTAATTTTATGTTATATAAATGCATGGGGTATTCCCTGTGAGCCGAGGTGCGTGGGTGCGACCTAACATTACACGCACCTCAGGAGAGCACGTTAAAACCGTGTCAATGTGCCTTCCCGTTCAAGACTTTGGGTTTGATGTGTATGTTCTCATTTGTTTATGAGAATATATATATCTACCTCAAAGTCTTGAATTGTCCCGTTTGGACAGTCTGTGAATGTTTGATCGCACTTAGGCAGTCATTTACTATATGTGTTTGTATGGTTTGTTGAGAATTTCGGTTGTGTCTCCTCACTCTTCTCTGATATACCATTATTGATTTTGAGTGTTTTCTTAACCACTTACTTGTAAGTGTTTAAGAAAATTTTAAAATCAATAAATATATATGGTATATCGGAGAAGTGTGGGGAGATGATGCCGAAATTTTTAGCAAATCGTGCAGCACATATGGTAAGTGATTGTGCGATCAAACCTTCATGGATGGGTTAAAAAGTGATAATCTAATCAATATTCCTCTTCCAACTGCAAATGGTCTATGATGAACGATGTGAGGAAAGGGTCGGGTGTAATATTATGAGTAATGATTTGAAAGTTAGGATGTGTATTGTCATTTATTGGGTGCAGGCAAAATGTCGACAGATCGTTCATGGATGTATCGTAGAATAGTTGACCGGGTGGTGTCAGATGACTTTAAGCTTGGGGTTGATAGTTTCATTCAATTTGCATTGGGGAATCCAAATGCAGCAATAGATTGCGACGGTCACATTCGATGCCCTTGTTCAAGTTGTAGAAACTTGAGGTGGTGTTCAACATGGGATGTGCAACATCATTTGTACACGAAAGGGTTCGTGGATGGTTATACGAATTGGACGTGTCATGGTGAGCAATTCTTGAGGTATGAGCCCGACAATATTGCATGCACAAGTGGGTACGTGGATATGGTTGTAGATGCTGCTGGTCCTAGTTTTAATATTCACGATGAAGCACCGAATAAGACAGCCGGAAGATTTTATGAACTACTTAGGGATGCTGATGAGCCGCTGTGGGATGGTTATGAAAATCACACTCGATTGTCTGCAGTGTCACAGTTGTTGAACTTGAAATCTGAATTTCACATCAGTGAGACTTGTTTTGACCGTCTCCTCCTCTTGATCAAAAGTATGTTGCCTCGAGACGAGAAGTTGCCAGAAACTTTTTACCGTGCAAAAAAGATGGTCAATGACTTAGGACTTGGATATGTGAAAATAGATGCATGTCCGAATCATTGTATGTTATATTACAAAGATGATGCAGATAAGATATCATGTTCCATTTGTGGCCATGACAGATTCAAACCTAAGGGGGGGGTCAATTCAAAGGCAAAAGATGTACCTTATAAGGCGTTGCGATACTTCCCTCTTGTGCCTAGGCTGCAGCGACTGTATATGTCCTCAAAGACGGCTCGGCATATGACATGGCACACCGAAAGAGTACGTCGTGCCGATGATATAATCAGTCATCCTGCCGATGGTGAAGCTTGGACTCACTTTAGTCGTACTCATCTTGCCTTTTCAAGGGAGTCACGTAATGTTCGATTGGGTTTATGCACAGATGGCTTTAATCCATTCGGTGGTTCAGTGGCAGCTTATTCTTGTTGGCCAGTGTTCATGACACCGTACAACCTTCCGCCGCACATGTGCATGAAGCGAGAAAATCTATTTTTGTCCCTAGTAATTCCTGGTCCAAAAAGTCCCGAAAAAAATTTGGACATATATCTCAGGCCGTTGATTGATGAGCTCAAATTTGTATGGACTGATGGAGTTGTTACTTATGATGCATATAGGAAGAAAAATTTTATTATGAAGGCTGCACTGATGTGGACAATAAGTGACTTCCCTGCATATGGAATGCTATCTGGTTGGAGCACACATGGGAGGCTAGCATGTCCTTACTGTATGGAAGATACCAAATCATTTGTATTGAAACATGGGGGGGAAAGCTGCTGGTTTGATTGCCATCGGCGGTTGCTACCAAGTGACCATCCTTTTCGAAGGCAAAAAGACTCGTTTAAACAAAATACTGTTGAAATGGATGAAGCTGACTTGCAACGGGTGTCGGGTCTACATATGGCGTCACGGGTGCACAATTTACCAGATGTAGTTCAATTGTCTGGTAGCACACGGCAACTCCCTAATTTTGGAAAGGATCACAACTGGGTCAAGAAAAGCATTTTTTGGGAATTACCTTATTGGTCAACTCTTCTTGTACGACACAATCTGGATGTCATGCATACCGAGAAGAATTTTTTTGATAATGTGTTCAATACGATCATGAATGTTAAAGGGAAAACAAAGGACAACGCCAAAGCACGTATGGATTTAAAGATGCTTTGTAGACGTCCAGAACTGGAACTACAAAGTGTCAATGGCAAAACTGTACAGCCTAAAGCAACTTATGTGCTTCATAAAACACAGATCAAGGAAGTATGCCAGTGGTTGAAACAACTGAGATTCCCAGATGGATATGCATCCAACATAGTCCGTTGTGTGAATGTTAATGAGGGGAAAATATATGGTATGAAAAGTCACGACTGTCATGTGTTCATGGAGAGGCTACTGCCCATTGCATTTCGTGATTTGTTGCCAAAGCAGATATGGGGAGCACTAGCTGAGATGAGTCAATTTTTCAAGATTTTATGTGCATCTGAACTCAGACTTCGGGATGTATAAACTATCGAACAAGAAGTTGTCACAACCATTTGCAAGCTAGAGAAGATATTTTCTCCGGCATTCTTTGATTCGATGGAGCACCTGGTCGTTCATTTGCCATATGAGGCTATCGTCGGAGGTCCAGTACAATTTCGATGGATGTATCCATTTGAGAGGTATGTGACAATTTTTGTTAACTTATAAGTCATCCATAGCCGCTACATATTGTTGCCATCTGACTTGTTGTTGTAGGTGCATGCATGAATTAAAAATGAAAGTTCGCAACAAGGCACAGGTGGAGGGTTCGATTGCTGAGACATACATTCTTGAAGAAATTTCGAACTTCTGTTCTATGTACTTTGAGCCAGAGATTCAAACTCGTCGTACTCGATCTCCACGTAATGATGATGGGGGAGTGGAGGTCTCGTCCGATCGGCTCTCCATATTTAAACATCCTGGACGTGCGTTCGGACGTTGCTTGACTCGCACGCTCGAAGATAGAGAGTTGCACGCCGCTGAGATATATATTCTTTTGAATTGCCTCGAGATTGAACCTTATGTTGAGTAAGATCTTAATTCACATTTCCAGCAACTCCATAAGTCTATACATCCTCAAAGTCTATACATTGACTTCCTCAAGGTCTATACAACATTGACTTCACAAAGTCTATACATTGGCTTTATCAAATTTTTTTAATCATTTTTTTTACGGGGTGCTACATTTATATTGCAGACAATTTGATTCAGAATTAGCTGAAAAATGTCCAAATATCCAGGATGTGGAGATTGAAAAAGAACGCGAGAAGTTTTTTTCTAAATGGCTAAGAAACCGAGTTAGTGTGAACTCTGAATATATATGTTTGTATTTACGTATGTTGAGGTAATTGTTATTATTTTAACTACTCTAATTTGAATATAGGTTGAACACGGTCTCATTACTAATCAAAGAGTACAACAGATAAGTTATGGCCCCTCGAACCAGACACGTGCCTATCCGGGATATATTGTGAATGGATACAAATTTCATACAAGGGATTATGGGCGAAATAAGTCTACGATGAACAGCGGCGTATGTGTGAAGGGAAGTTTATACAATGAAATGGAATTGGACTACTATGGTATTCTTGAAGAAGTCTTAGAACTTAAGTATTTGGGACAAGACAATCATGTATACATATTTAAGTGTCAATGGTTTGATCCTAATTCTGTTCTACATGACACAAATTCTGGGATTGTCAATGTCAAGCATAGGTTTAAACTTAAGACCTATGAACCGTTCATTTTAGCCGCACAAGCCCAGCAAGTGTACTATTCAAGCTATCCATCATCCAAGAATAGAGATTGGTGGGCAGTTTGCAGGGTTAATTCAAAACTCTTTCCCACTTATGAGTTAACTATGAGTGGAGATGTCTCAGAGGTTGCTCGTGCTGAATATTATCAATCAGACGAAGTTGGCGTTGTCGGTTCCTCTAGGTTTAATATGGACGAATCTGATGAGCCACTGTCATTACGTACGCGAGATGGCATGGAAGAAGTCGATCCGACGGAGCTAAATGTTGATGTTAGAGGGGAGGAAGAATCAGATGAAGACGAAGATTTTGAATCTCATGAGACTACTATGGATGACGAAGATGATGAAGTTGAGCTAGATATATCAACATGAGGGAGGCATGTTTTGATAATTTAGTAAGAAGATTCTTACTTTTAAGCATAATTTTAAATAACATTTGTCTAGCCTTATATAATTGTGGATTAATATGTATTAATTGTTTTGTTATTCATAAGGAAATGGTGCGAGGAGGTCGTACTAGGGGTGGGAGGAGATCTAGCAGTGAGAGAGGCACTACTACCTCCTCGCTACCATCTTCTTCAGACACAGGTATATTTGATCAATAAGTTAGCTATATAAATATTTTAATTATTGACAAACTTAAAAGAATTTATTTATAGGTGCAAGTGTCGGCTCACCACCACTTGTACATACGCCACCACCTCCCGCTACAGGTATGTATATTTTAATTTAAATTCTTGAACATTTGTTCTACTTATGAAAATAAGTTCTTGCAGGTCTCAGTGGCCTCCCACCTGTTGTGCATACGCCACTCCCACCACCTCCCGCTGCAGGTATGTATATTTTAATTATATGTTCGCAATATTTGTATCACTCCACATGACAATAAATTCTTGCAGGTCTCAGTGGTAAAAAGACTCGAGGATCATGTATGTATATTTTAATTTAAATTCTTCAATATTTGTTCTACTTATGACAATAAATTCTTGCAGGTCTCAGTGGCCTCCCACCCGTTGTGCATAGGCCACCCCCACCACCTCCCGCTACAGGTATGTATATTTTAATTATATGTTCGCATTATATGTATCACTCCACATGACAATAAATTCTTGCAGGTCTCAGTGGCCTCCCACCTGTTGTGTATACGCCACCCCCACCACCTCCCGCTGCAGGTATGTATATTTTAATTATATGTTCGCATTATATGTATCACTCCACATAACAATAAATTCTTGCAGGTCTCAGTGCCCTCCCACCTGTTGTGCATACGCCACCCCCACCACCTCCCGCTGCAGGTATGTATATTTTAATTATATGTTCGCATTATATGTATCACTCCACATGATAATAAATTCTTGCAGGTCTAGTGCCCTCCCACCTGTTGTGCATACGCCACCCCCACCACCTCCCGCTGCAGGTATGTATATTTTAATTATATGTTCACAGTATATGTATCACTCCACATGACAATAAATTCGTGCAGGTCTCAGTGCCCTCCCACCTGTTGTGCATACGCCACCCCCACCACCTCCCGCTGCAGGTATGTATATTTTAATTATATGTTCGCATTATATGTATCACTCCACATGACAATAAATTCTTGCAGGTCTCAGTGCCCTCCCACCTGTTGTGCATACGCCACCCCCACCACCTCCCGCTGCAGGTATGTATATTTTAATTATATGTTCACAGTATATGTATCACTCCACATGACAATAAATTCTTGCAGGTCTCAGTGCCCTCCCACCTGTTGTGTATACGCCACCCCCACCACCTCCCGCTGCAGGTATGTATATTTTAATTATATGTTCACAGTATATGTATCACTCCACATGACAATAAATTCTTACAGGTCTCAGTGCCCTCCCACCACCTCCCACTTGTACAGGGCCCACCCCCACCAGTCAGCCCCTTGACGATGTCGGCAGTTGTCACGAGGGAGGCACGACCCATCATAGACGTCGCCCGTGTTGGGTATCCGGGTAAATCTATAAGGTTATATTACATTAATTAGCCCTCAACTGTCTAATATGAATATTTTGACATTTGCAATTGCAGTATGAAATTTGAACCTCATAGCGCTGTCCATCATTCCAGCGAACTCATGTTGGCACATGTGCCCGGGGTAGCTTCCACTTTCAGAGATTTTCCGATGTCCGTCCGCGATTCATTGTACAATATGTTCTTAGTAAGTAATTACGTCATTTAATTCAAGTATTTCCCAAAGTCAATTTACAACTTTATACTAAGTGTGAAAAGCAATTGATTTACAGCGGTCTTTTCAATTCACATGTGGACATGACGCGGCGAGATGTCGTCGTGCCTGGGAGTCTACTATGCTCTCAAGTTACAAGAGGAGAATACATGAGGCCCGAGCACACGCTAAAAAATTGAGTGGGGGGAGTGAAGACCGACAATTGTGGAAGGCGCATCGCCCTCTATGGATGAGGCAGGAGGATTGGGAGATATCTTGTGACCATTTTGCCGACCCCCAGTGGATAGAAAAAAGCCAAAGCAAACAGGACGTCAAAACCAGGTTCAAATTTGCATACGAGTGGGTCCATCTCTTATGCGGCTCATAAACAAAAATTGGTAAGTAATATACCAATTTATCTTCTTACAATTTATCCCAATATTTGACTTTTTTTTTACTATGAATTGTATAACAGGCTGTGGAGCTTAATCGACCTCTGTCGTTCCTCGAGGTGTTCGACAGAACACACAAAAAGAAGGGGACTAATGATTTTGTGAGTGACACAGCTAAGTCAGCAGCGGTAAGTTTATCTACATATGTAACTTGTACCGTTCATTTAAATTGGCATGTAATTCATATGGAATTGACGAGTTATTTTATTCAATTTGTAGGAAACATATAGCAAAGCAGTGATAGAGAAGTACGGGGAGGGAGACACGCAGCAGCCGGAGTTCGATCTGGTGGAGTGGGTGGCAGCAACTGGCGTACCGAAGAAAGGCCGACTATATGGTTTTGGGGAGAGCCTAGATGCAAGTGCGGTGACATCAGCGTGTGCGAGTTCTAGCTAAACTTCTTCCAGTGGCAGTGCCTTCAATATACCTTCCGTTGCCCCCAGCGCTTCTGCCAGCGACATGATGGACATGGTCCGATCGCAGATTTCTGATATGCAGCGGCAGCAGCAGCATTTCCAGCAAGAGATCTCTAGCCAAGCGTCAGTATTCTTGCAGGCAATTAGTGGCCTCCTCTCCCAGAGCGGAATGGTCCCTCAGAAATCAACCACCACCACACCATAGCCCGCACAGGTGAGTGTTTACTATGTTTTTATTTTGATGGAATTACTCAATTATGTTCATTATTAATTTTAAAACTCATTTACTTTTGAAGAATTGAGAAAATCCGGGGGCCGGGGGTCTAAAACTTGAAATACCGGCCGGACGGCCGTGCCGATCATTCCAACACTACCGGGGAGATGAAAGTGACTTGTCAGAACTGGCGGAATCCAAATCGGATGTCCGGTTTGAGCTCGGCACTCAAAGTTCAGTTTTAAAATACACTTAGTTTAAATGAACTACCAGGTCGGGTCCGGGGGTCTAAAATTGGAAATACCGGTCGGACGGCCGTGCCGATCATTCCAACACGACCAAGGAGATGAAAGTGACTTATCAGAACTGACGGAATCCAAATCGGATGTCCGGTTTGAGCTCGGCGCTCATAAGTTCAGTTTTAAAATACACTTAGTTTAAATGAACTACCAGGTCGGGTCCGGGGGTCTAAAATTGGAAATACCGGTCGGACGGCTGTGCCGATCAATCCAACACGACCAGGGAGATGAAAGTGACTTGTCAGAACTGACGGAATCCAAATCGGATGTCCGGTTTGAGCTCGGCGCTCAAAGTTCAGTTTTAAAATACACTTAGTTTAAATGAACTACCAGGTCGGGTCCGGGGGTCTAAAATTAGAAATACCGGTCGGACGGCCATGCTGATCATTCCAACATGACCAGGGAGATGAAAGTGACTTGTCAGAACTGACGGAATCCAAATCGGATGTCCGGTTTGAGCTCGGCGCTCAAAGTTCAGTTTTAAAATACACTTAGTTTAAATGAACTAGCAGGTCGGGTCCGGGGGTCTAAAATTGGAAATACCGGTCGGACGGCCGTGCCGATCATTCCAACGCGACCGGGGAGATGAAAGTGACTTGTGAGAACTGGCGGAATCCAAATCGAATGTCCGGTTTGAGCTCGGCGCTCAAAGTTCAGTTTTAAAATACACTTAGTTTAAATGAACTACCAGGTCGGGTCCGGGGGTCTAAAACTGGAAATACTAGTCGGACGGCCATGCCGATCATTCCAACGCGACCGGGGAGATGAAAGTGACTTGTCAGAACTGGCGGAATCCAAATCGGATGCCCGGTTTGAGCTCGGCGCTCAAAGTTCAGTTTTAAAATACACTTAGTTTAAATGAACTACCAGGTCGGGTCCGGGGGTTTAAAATTAGAAATACCGGTCGGACGGCCGTGCCGATCATTCCAACACGACCAGGGAGATGAAAGTGACTTGTCAGAACTGACGGAATCTAAATCGGATGTCCGGTTTGAGCTCGGCGCTCAAAGTTCAATTTTAAAATACACTTAGTTTAAATGAACTACCAGGTCGGGTCCGGGGGTCTAAAATTGGAAATACCGGTCGGACGGCCGTGCCGATCATTCCAACACGACCAGGGAGATGAAATTGACTTGTCAGAACTGACGGAATCCAAATCGGATGTCCGGTTTGAGCTCGGCGCTCAAAGTTCAGTTTTAAAATACACTTAGTTTAAATGAACTATCAGGTCAGGTCCGGGGGTCTAAAATTGGAAATACCGGTCGGACGGCCATGCCGATCATTCCAACCAGACCGGGGAGATGAAAGTGACTTGTCAGAACTGACGGAATCCAAATCGGATGTCCGGTTTGAGCTCGGCGCTCAAAGTTCAGTTTTAAAATACACTTAGTTTAAATGAACTACCAGGTCGGGTCCGGGGGTCTAAAATTGGAAATACTGGTCGGACGGCCATGTCGATCATTCCAACGCGACCGGGGAGATGAAAGTGACTTGTCAGAACTGGCGGAATCCAAATCGGATGCCCGGTTTGAGCTCGGCGCTCAAAGTTCAGTTTTAAAATACACTTAGTTTAAATGAACTACCAGGTCGGGTCCGGGAGTCTAAAATTGGAAATACCGGTCGGACGGCCGTGCCGATCATTCCAACACGACCAGGGAGATGAAAGTGACTTGTCAGAACTGACGGAATCCAAATCGGATGTCCGGTTTCAGCTCGGCGCTCAAAGTTCAGTTTTAAAATACACTTAGTTTAAATGAACTACCAGGTCGGGTCCGAGGGTATAAAATTGGAAATACCGGTCGGACGGCCATGCCGATCATTCCAACACGACCAGGGAGATGAAAGTGACTTGTCAGAACTGACGGAATCCAAATCGGATGTCCGGTTTGAGCTCGGCGCTCAAAGTTCAGTTTTAAAATACACTTAGTTTAAATGAACTACCAGGTCGGGTCCGGGGGTCTAAAATTGGAAATACCGGTCGGACGGCCGTGCCGATCATTCCAACACGACCAGGGAGATGAAAGTGACTTGTCAGAACTGACGGAATCCAAATCGGATGTCCGGTTTGAGCTCGGCGCTCAAAGTTCAGTTTTAAAATACACTTAGTTTAAATGAACTATCAGGTCGGGTCCGGGGGTCTAAAATTGGACATACCAGTCGGACGGCCGTGCCGATCATTCCAACGCGACCGGGGAGATGAAAGTGACTTGTCAGAACTGGCGGAATCCAAATCGGATGTCCGGTTTGAGCTCGGCGCTCAAAGTTTAGTTTGAAAATACACTTAGTTTAAATGAACTACCAGGTCGGGTCCGGGGGTTTAAAATTGGAAATACTGGTCGGACGGCCGTGCCGATCATTCCAACGCGACCGGGGAGATGAAAGTGACTTGTTAGAACTGGCGGAATCCAAATCGGATGCCCGGTTTGAGCTCGGCGCTCAAAGTTCAGTTTTAAAATACACTTAGTTTAAATGAACTACCAGGTCGGGTCCGGGGGTCTAAAATTGGAAATACCGGTCGGACGGCCGTGCCGATCATTCCAACACGACCAGGGAGATGAAAGTGACTTGTCAGAACTGACGGAATCCAAATCGGATGTCCGGTTTGAGCTCGGCGCTCAAAGTTCAATTTTAAAATACACTTAGTTTAAATGAACTACCAGGTCGGGTCCGGGGGTCTAAAATTGGAAATATCGGTCGGACGGCCGTGCCTATCATTCCAACACGACCAGGGAGATGAAATTGACTTGTCAGAACTGACGGAATCCAAATCGGATGTCCGGTTTGAGCTCGGCGCTCAAAGTTCAGTTTTAAAATACACTTCGTTTAAATGAACTATCAGGTCAGGTCCGGGGGTCTAAAATTCGAAATACCGGTCGGACGGCCGTGCCGATCATTCCAACACGACCAAGGAGATGAAAGTGACTTATCAGAACTGACGGAATCCAAATCGGATGTCCGGTTTGAGCTCGGCGCTCAAAGTTCAGTTTTAAAATACACTTAGTTTAAATGAACTACCAGGTTGGGTCCGGGGGTCTAAAATTAGAAATACCGGTCGGACGGCCGTGCCGATCATTCCAACACGACCAGGGAGATGAAAGTGACTTGTCAGAACTGACGGAATCCAAATCGGATGTCCGGTTTGAGCTCGGCGCTCAAAGTTCAGTTTTAAAATACACTTAGTTTAAATGAACTACCAGGTCGGGTCCGGGGGTCTAAAATTAGAAATACCGGTCGGACGGCCATGCTGATATTTTCCAACACGACCAGGGAGATGAAAGTGACTTGTCAGAACTGACGGAATCCAAATCGGATGTCCGGTTTGAGCTCGGCGCTCAAAGTTCAGTTTTAAAATACACTTAGTTTAAATGAACTATCAGGTCGGGTCCGGGGGTCTAAAATTGGAAATACCGGTCGGACGGCCGTGCCGATCATTCCAACGCGACCGGGGAGATGAAAGTGACTTGTCAGAACTGGCGGAATCCAAATCGGATGTCCAGTTTGAGCTCGGCGCTCAAAGTTCAGTTTTAAAATACACTTAGTTTAAATGAACTACCAGGTCGGGTCCGGGGGTCTAAAATTGGAAATACTGGTCGGACGGCCATGCCGATCATTCCAACGCGACCGGGGAGATGAAAGTGACTTGTCAGAACTGGCGGAATCCAAATCGGATGCCCGGTTTGAGCTCGGCGCTCAAAGTTCAGTTTTAAAATACACTTAGTTTAAATGAACTACCAGGTCGGGTCCGGGGGTCTAAAATTGGAAATACCGGTCGGACGGCCGTGCCGATCATTCCAACACGACCAGGGAGATGAAAGTGACTTGTCAGAACTAACGGAATCCAAATCGGATGTCCGGTTTGAGCTCGGCGCTCAAAGTTCAATTTTAAAATACACTTAGTTTAAATGAACTACCAGGTCGGGTCCGGGGGTCTAAAATTGGAAATACCGATCGAACGGCCATGCCGATCATTCCAACACGACCAGGGAGATGAAATTGACTTGTTAGAACTGACGGAATCCAAATCGGATGTCCGGTTTGAGCTCGGCGCTCAAAGTTCAGTTTTAAAATATACTTAGTTTAAATGAACTATCAGGTCAGGTCCGGGGGTCTAAAATTGGAAATACCGGTCGGACGGCCATGCCGATCATTCCAACCAGACCGGGGAGATGAAAGTGACTTGTCAGAACTGACGGAATCCAAATCGGATGTCCGGTTTGAGCTCGGTGCTCAAAGTTTAGTTTTAAAATACACTTAGTTTAAATGAACTACCAGGTCGGGTCCGGGGGTCTAAAATTGGAAATACTGGTCGGACGGCCGTGTCGATCATTCCAACGCGACCGGGGAGATGAAAGTGACTTGTTAGAACTGGCGGAATCTAAATCGGATGCCCGGTTTGAGCTCGGCGCTCAAAGTTCAGTTTTAAAATACACTTAGTTTAAATGAACTACCAGGTCGGGTCCGGGAGTCTAAAATTGGAAATACCGGTCGGACGGCCATGCCGATCATTCCAACATGACCAGGGAGATGAAAGTGACTTGTCAGAACTGACGGAATCCAAATCGGATGTCCGGTTTGAGCTCGGCGCTCAAAGTTCAGTTTTAAAATACACTTAGTTTAAATGAACTACCAGGTCGGGTCCGGGGGTATAAAATTGGAAATACCGGTCAGACGGCCATGCTGATCATTCCAACACGGCCAGGGAGATGAAAGTGACTTGTCAGAACTGACGGAATCCAAATCGGATGTCCGGTTTGAGCTCGGCGCTCAAAGTTCAGTTTTAAAATACACTTAGTTTAAATGAACTACCAGGTCGGGTCCGGGGGTCTAAAATTGGAAATACCGGTCGGACGGCCGTGCCGATCATTCCAACACGACCAGGGAGATGAAAGTGACTTGTCAGAACTGACGGAATCCAAATCGGATGTCCGGTTTGAGCTCGGCGCTCAAAGTTCAGTTTTAAAATACACTTAGTTTAAATGAACTATCAGGTCGGGTCCGGGGGTCTAAAATTGGAAATACCGGTCGGACGGCCGTGCCGATCATTCCAACGCGACCGGGGAGATGAAAGTGACTTGTCAGAACTGGCGGAATCCAAATCGGATGTCCGATTTGAGCTCGGCGCTCAAAGTTTAGTTTGAAAATACACTTAGTGTAAATGAACTATCAGGTCGGGTCCGGGGGTCTAAAATTGGAAATACTGGTCGGACGGCCGTGCCGATCATTCCAACGCGACCGGGGAGATGAAAGTGACTTGTCAGAACTGGCGGAATCTAAATTGGATGCCCGGTTTGAGCTCGGCGCTCAAATTTCAGTTTTAAAATACACTTAGTTTAAATGAACTACCAGGTCGGGTCCGGGGGTCTAAAATTGGAAATACCGATCGGACGGCTGTGCCGATCATTCCAACACGACCAGGGAGATGAAAGTGACTTGTCAGAACTGACGGAATCCAAATCGGATGTCCGATTTGAGCTCGGCGCTCAAAGTTCAATTTTAAAATACACTTAGTTTAAATGAACTACCAGGTCGGGTCCGGGGGTCTAAAATTGGAAATACCGGTCGGACGGCCGTGCCGATCATTCCAACACGACCAGGGAGATGAAATTGACTTGTCAGAACTGACGGAATCCAAATCGGATGTCCGGTTTGAGCTCGGCGCTCAAAGTTCAGTTTTAAAATACACTTAGTTTAAAGGAACTATCAGGTCAGGTCCGGGGATCTAAAATTGGAAATACCGGTCGGACGGCCATGCCGATCATTCCAACACGACCAAGGAGATGAAAGTGACTTATCAGAACTGACGGAATCCAAATCGGATGTCCGGTTTGAGCTCGGCGCTCAAAGTTCAGTTTTAAAATACACTTAGTTTAAATGAACTACCAGGTCGGGTCCGGGGGTCTAAAATTGGAAATTTCGGTCGGACGGCCGTGCCGATCATTCCAACACGACCAGGGAGATGAAAGTGACTTGTCAGAACTGACGGAATCCAAATCGGATGTCCGATTTGAGCTCGGCGCTCAAAGTTCAGTTTTAAAATACACTTAGTTTAAATGAACTACCAGGTCGGGTCCGGGGGTATAAAATTGGAAATACCGGTCAGACGGCCATGCCGATCATTCCAACACGGCCAGGGAGATGAAAGTGACTTGTCAGAACTGACGGAATCCAAATCGGATGTCCGGTTTGAGCTCGGCGCTCAAAGTTCAGTTTTAAAATACACTTAGTTTAAATGAACTACCAGGTCGGGTCCGGGGGTCTAAAATTGGAAATACCGGTCGGACGGCCGTGCCGATCATTCCAACACGACCAGGGAGATGAAAGTGACTTGTCAGAACTGACGGAATCCAAATCGGATGTCCGGTTTGAGCTCGGCGCTCAAAGTTCAGTTTTAAAATACACTTAGTTTAAATGAACTATCAGGTCGGGTCCGGGGGTCTAAAATTGGAAATACCGGTCGGACGGCCGTGCCGATCATTCCAACACGACCAGGGAGATGAAAGTGACTTGTCAGAACTGACGGAATCCAAATCGGATGTCCGGTTTGAGCTCGGCGCTCAAAGTTCAGTTTTAAAATACACTTAGTTTAAAGGAACTATCAGGTCAGGTCCGGGGGTCTAAAATTGGAAATACCGGTCGGACGGCCATGCCGATCATTCCAACACGACCAAGGAGATGAAAGTGACTTATCAGAACTGACGGAATCCAAATCGGATGTCCGGTTTGAGCTCGGCGCTCAAAGTTCAGTTTTAAAATACACTTAGTTTAAATGAACTACCAGGTCGGGTCCGGGAGTCTAAAATTGGAAATACCGGTCGGACGGCCGTGCCGATCATTCCAACACGACCAGGGAGATGAAAGTGACTTGTCAGAACTGACGGAATCCAAATCGGATGTCCGGTTTCAGCTCGGCGCTCAAAGTTCAGTTTTAAAATACACTTAGCTTAAATGAACTACCAGGTCGGGTCCGGGGGTCTAAAATTGGAAATACCGGTCGTACGGCCATGCCGATCATTCCAACACGACCAGGGAGATGAAAGTGACTTGTCAGAACTGACGGAATCCAAATCGGATGTCCGATTTGAGCTCGGCGCTCAAAGTTTAGTTTTAAAATACACTTAGTTTAAATGAACTATCAGGTCGGGTCCGGGGGTCTAAAATTGGAAATACCGGTCGGACGGCCGTGCCGATCATTCCAACGCGGCCGGGGACATGAAAGTGACTTGTCAGAACTGGCGGAATCTAAATCGGATGTCCGGTTTGAGCTCGGCGCTCAAAGTTCAGTTTTAAAATACACTTAGTTTAAATGAACTACCAGGTCGGGTCCGGGGATCTAAAATTGGAAATACTGGTCGGACGGCCATGCCGATCAGTCCAACGCGACCGGGGAGATGAAAGTGACTTGTCAGAACTGGCGGAATCCAAATCGGATGCCCGGTTTGAGCTCGGCGCTCAAAGTTTAGTTTTAAAATACACTTAGTTTAAATGAACTACCAGGTCGGGTCCGGGGGTCTAAAATCAGAAATACCGGTCGGACGGCCGTGCCGATCATTCCAACACGACCAGGGAGATGAAAGTGACTTGTCAGAACTGACGAAATCCAAATCGGATGTCTGGTTTGAGCTCGGCGCTCAAAGTTCAATTTTAAAATACACTTAGTTTAAATGAACTACCAGGTCGGGTCCGGGGGTCTAAAATTGGAAATACCGGTCGGACGGCCGTGCCGATCATTCCAAAACGACCAGGGAGATGAAATTGACTGGTCAGAACTGACGGAATCCAAATTGGATGTCCGATTTGAGCTCGGCGCTCAAAGTTCAGTTTTAAAATACACTTAGTTTAAATGAACTATCAGGTCAGGTCCGGGGGTCTAAAATTGGAAATACCGGTCGGACGGCCGTGCCGATCATTCCAACCAGACCGGGGAGATGAAAGTGACTTGTCAGAACTGACGGAATCCAAATCGGATGTCCGGTTTGAGCTCGGCGCTCAAAGTTCAGTTTTAAAATACACTTAGTTTAAATGAACTACCAGGTCGGGTCCGGGGGTCTAAAATTGGAAATACTGGTCGGACGGCCGTGTCGATCATTCCAACGCGACCGGGGAGATGAAAGTGACTTGTCAGAACTGGCGGAATCCAAATCGGATGCCTGGTTTGAGCTCGGCGCGCAAAGTTCAGTTTTAAAATACACTTAGTTTAAATGAACTACCAGGTCGGGTCCGGGAGTCTAAAATTGGAAATACCGGTCGGACGGCCGTGCCGATCATTCCAACACGACCAGGGAGATAAAAGTGACTTGTCAGAACTGACGGAATCCAAATCGGATGTCCGGTTTGAGCTCGGCGCTCAAAGTTTAGTTTTAAAATACACTTAGTTTAAATGAACTACCAGGTCGGGTCCGGGGGTATAAAATTGGAAATACCGGTCGGACGGCCATGCCGATCATTCCAACACGACCAGGGAGATGAAAGTGACTTGTCAGAACTGACGGAATCTAAATCGGATATCCGGTTTGAGCTCGGCGCTCAAAGTTCAGTTTTAAAATATACTTAGTTTAAATGAACGACCAGGTCGGGTCCGGGGGTCTAAAATTGGAAATACCGGTCGGACGACCGTGCCGATCATTCCAACACGACCAGGGAGATGAAAGTGACTTGTCAGAACTGACGGAATCCAAATCGGATGTCCGGTTTGAGCTCGGCGCTTAAAGTTCAGTTTTAAAATACACTTAGTTTAAATGAACTATCAGGTCGGGTCCGGGGGTCTAAAATTGGAAATACCGGTAGGACGGCCGTGCCGATCATTCCAACGCGACCGGGGAGATGAAAGTGACTTGTCAGAACTGGCGGAATCTAAATCGGATGTCCGGTTTGAGCTCGGCACTCAAAGTTTAGTTTGAAAATACACTTAGTTTAAATGAACTACCAGGTCGGGTCCGGGGGTCTAAAATTAGAAATACTGGTCGGACGGCCGTGCCGATCATTCCAATGCGACCGGGGAGATGAAAGTGACTTGTCAGAACTGGCGGAATCCAAATCGGATGCCCGGTTTGAGCTCGGCGCTCAAAGTCCAGTTTTAAAATACACTTAGTTTAAATGAACTACCAGGTCGGGTTCGGGGGTCTAAAATTGGAAATACCGGTCGGACGGCCGTGCCGATCATTCCAACACGACCAGGGAGATGAAAGTGACTTGTCAGAACTGACGGAATCCAAATCGGATGTCCGGTTTGAGCTCGGCGCTCAAAGTTCAATTTTAAAATACACTTAGTTTAAATGAACTACCAGGTCGGGTCCGGTGGTCTAAAATTGGAAATACCGGTCGGACGGCCGTGCCGATCATTCCAACACGACCAGGGAGATGAAATTGACTTGTCAGAACTGACGGAATCCAAATCGGATGTCCGGTTTGAGCTCGGCACTCAAAGTTCAGTTTTAAAATACACTTAGTTTAAATGAACTATCAGGTCAGGTCCGGGGGTCTAAAATTGGAAATACCGGTCGGACGGCTGTGCCGATCATTCCAACCAGACCGGGGAGATGAAAGTGACTTGTCAGAACTGACGGAATCCAAATCGGATGTCCGGTTTGAGCTCGGCGCTCAAAGTTCAGTTTTAAAATACACTTAGTTTAAATGAACTACCAGGTCGGGTCCGGGGGGCTAAAATTGGAAATACTGGTCGGACGGCCGTGTCGATCATTCCAACGCGACCGGGGAGATGAAAGTGACTTTTCAGAACTGGCGGAATCCAAATCGGATGCCCGGTTTGAGCTCGGCGCTCAAAGTTCAGTTTTAAAATACACTTAGTTTAAATGAACTACCAGGTCGGGTCCGGTAGTCTAAAAATGGAAATACCGGTCGGACGGCCGTGCCGATCATTCCAACACGACCAGGGAGATGAAAGTGACTTGTCAGAACTGACGGAATCCAAATCGGATGTCCGGTTTGAGCTCGGCGCTCAAAGTTCAGTTTTAAAATACACTTAGTTTAAATGAACTACCAGGTCGGGTCCGGGGGTCTAAAATTGGAAATACCGGTCGGACGGCCATGCCGATCATTCCAACACGACCAGGGAGATGAAAGTGACTTGTCAGAACTGACGGAATCCAAATCGGATGTTCGGTTTGAGCTCGGCGCTCAAAGTTCAGTTTTAAAATACACTTAGTTTAAATGAACTACCTGGTCGGGTCCGGGGGTCTAAAATTGGAAATACCGGTCGGACGGTCGTGCCGATCATTCCAACACGACCAGGGAGATGAAAGTGACTTGTCAGAACTGACGGAATCCAAATCGGATGTCCGGTTTGAGCTCGGCGCTCAAAGTTCAGTTTTAAAATACACTTAGTTTAAATGAACTATCAGGTCGGGTCCGGGGGTCTAAAATTGGAAATACCGGTCGGACGGCCGTGCCGATCATTCCAACGCGACCGGGGAGATGAAAGTGACTTTTCAGAACTGGCGGAATCCAAATCGGACGTTCGGTTTGAGCTCGGCGCTCAAAGTTTAGTTTTAAAATACACTTAGTTTAAATGAACTACCAGGTCGGGTCCGGGGGTCTAAAATTGGAAATACTGGTCGGACGGCCGTGCCGATCATTCCAACGCGACCGGGGAGATGAAAGTGACTTGTCAGAACTGGCAGAATCCAAATCGGATGCCCGGTTTGAGCTCGGCGCTCAAAGTTCAGTTTTAAAATACACTTAGTTTAAATGAACTACCAGGTCGGGTCCGGGGGTCTAAAATTGGAAATACTGGTCGGACGGACGTGCCGTTCATTCCAACGCGACCGGGGAGATGAAAGTGACTTGTCAGAACTGGCGGAATCCAAATCGGATGTCCGGTTTGAGCTCGGCGCTCAAAGTTCAGTTTTAAAATACACTTAGTTTAAATGAACTACCAGGTCGGGTCCGGGGGTCTAAATATTGTTCCAAGCTAGTAGTTGATCTATAAAATCTGCAGTTATCAATTTGATATGTTTGATTTATATTTATGCTCATTTCTTCGCACTAATTTTTTTATCTATAAATGAATGTTATTATTTTTTTAATGTAGGGGGATCCTTCTGCGGGCAGCGACAGAGGAGATGAGCAGGGCAGTGACGATATGGATGATGAGGATATTGACGATGTACCAGATATTTCTTGATGTTTAATGATATTTATTTTATGATATTTGTTTTATGTTATTCAGACGGATGAGCAGGGTTAATGTGTTTTTTTTTGTATTTATTTGATCAGCATGGTGGAATTTTTTTATTGGTGGTGTTTATTTATTTGAACATCTATGTTGATGTTGAGTTTTTTTCGGTGGTGGTTATTTATTTGGGTACGTTGATGTTGAGTTTTTTTTTGTGGTTATCAGTAGGTTCCTAATAATTTTTTGTAACAGGTTTATTAGATAAATAAACGTAATATTTAAAAATATATATATTTTTGATTTCAGACGGATTTTCACTCCGTCGCTATTTTCGTTTGGAATAGCGACGGTAATTTCAGACGGGAATTAATATCCGTCGTTATTTCCGTTTCAAACACCGACGGATTTAGGACGAATTTGCATATGGAGTCGTCGTCGGTAGTTACGACGAATAAGTTATCCGTCGTAATATCCGGCAGATATAGTGACGGATTTCAGACAATATTTCAGACGGATTACTGACGGTAATTAAAACGGATTATAAATCCGTCTTAAAAACCGTATGAAATACAGACGGATAATTGCAGACGGAAATTTTCATACGGAAATTTTATCGTATGAAATTTAGACGGAATTTGTGACCGAAATTTATTCTGTCTTAATTTCAGACGGAATTTCAGACAGATAAATTAACTGTCACAAATTTGTGACTAAGAATTTCAGACGGTCGATTCCCGTCTTAAATCCGTCGGAATTCCGTTACAAATATGGTTGCGACGGATTTTCCGACGGATTTGAGACGGATAACGTCCGTCTGAAATCCCGCTTTTTCTGGTAGTGTATGGTTCGTCTATTCTTTCTGTCTTACCCTTTCGGGGTCATTACCATTTTTCATGCTATTTTTGAGGCTTTAGTCTGCCTTGATCTCAGTTAATCTCTATTCATTCTGTATTCGGTTCCTTGTTATCAGGGCCTCTATGCCTTAACGAGGGAGTTCTAGCCCTCGTCTCTCTTCCTTTTATTCTTCTTCGTCCAGTTTGGTGTCTACCGCTCCTCCATCTAGAGGAATCTTCAAGTCCTTGTTATCCTCTCCCTTTTACCCAGACAAGCGAGGAATACAAAGCTCGTGCTGATCAAAGCTCGATGATCAAGATCGCTTCAGGACGCCGCTTTTCCGTTCCATGGATTCGCAAGGTATCTTTATTTTGTGCAAGAACATGCTATTATTGCTATCATTTCTATTTCTCCTGCGCATGGTTATAATGTGGTTTCCTCAACACGTTTTGAGCAGCTTTAGTTCATTAAGTTTGGTTAGTTCAAGTCGAGTTGCTTTTGTAGCACCCTTGGGCTGGTGATAACTCCATGTTAGGAGTCTAGTTTCTTTCCCTGATTGTTGAGGGTGACCTTTGAGTATGAATTTTTTTACACTACATGGCGAGCCATAGCTTATCTCTCTAAGACACACCGTTACCGCTTTGGCCATACTTTGGATATGCACAAAGACCTCTTCTCTTCTCTGCTCGGCCAAGTGCAGGGGCAAGAGATTGATGGATAAGATGACTAACCTAGGCGCTCCCTAATACGAGAGAGGTCTCAAATAGGGACAGTCTTGACCCTCAAAAGTGAGCTTTCATGCTATATCTGGCCAATAAGGGCTACCAAAATGAGAAAATGAATCAATACAAAATTATGAATCAAAGGCATGACAAGAGTGGCAGTACAATTCCCCGCGGGACGTCATGAGCCCGGTCGCATGCGTGCCTGATAAATATGGGTCTAAAAAGCAAAGACACAACGCCCCGGCGCAACAGGCTATCTCTTTGAGGGGTAGTGCCCTGGAAGGAATTCGAGCCTTGATATCTCCCATCCTGCACGAAGCTTGTCTTCAATTTTTCTTCTGCTTCTCCCTCTTAGGCTGGGTTGTATCCCGGGTATGGCCTTAGTAGGGACACCGTTCTTTAGAAGCGGTTGGTTGTGGTAAGCCACCCTCACATGCACGCCCTGCTTAAGGGAAGCCTTTAATGAAAGGGATAGGAACGACGATCCATGACCAGTAGTTTGAGCCCATCTTTAGGTGCTGCGGATTGCTATGTCAAAATCTAAAAAAAAAATCAAATATTACCAAAAGTCTAAAAAAAATCAAATACTTCAAAAAATCCAAAAAAAATAAATATTATCAAAAATTCAAAAAAATCAAATACTTCAAAATTTTTAAAAAAATAAATATTTCAAAAACCTAAAAAATCAAATACTTCAAAAAATCCAGAAAAATGAAATACTATTGAAAATCTAAAAAAATCTAAAAATGTATCTTTTTCATGCATTTGTATTTGTTTTAAGGACAGATACGTAATCCGTTTGCTAAGTGTGTAGGTTGCAAGTACTCAGGCATTCCTTGCTACATCTTTGTGCTCTGCCTCCTGTCCACATCTTTGATATGTTCTTTCCTTATTCGATCCACTCTCTCGATCTATTCTGAAGCTCATGTCCTTCTCAGTTTTTGTTTGTAATGATCATATCTTTATGAGAAGATTTTACCTCACGATTATGAACCTGGCGGTTCTGCTTCATTCTGATCATGGATTTTAATTGAATGGCGTATTTGTTTATGTCTTTTGTCCCGTCGTGTCCTTGTCACGTGTTTATGTCCCACCGTGTTGTCCCACACATGTTGTTTTATCCCTCATCGAGTGTTGTTAGTTGTCCTACACATGTTGTTAGTCACCCCTTTATGTCCCATGTTCTTGTCCCAACCGTGTGGTCAGCAGTCATGTTCTTGTCCCAACCGTGTGTTGTCCCACCGCGTTGTTGTCTTGTCACACCGTGTTCATGCATGCATGTTGTCTGTTCATGCCATTGCATATGTGCTCGTTTGCCTTCGTTATGTTATGTTATATTGTCTCCCATTTCATTTGATCATTATGTTATATCGTGTTGTTTGTCGTTCAGTTAATCATTATGTTATCTACGCTATGTTTATACTTGCTTGTTTATCATATTTGTCTTATACATGAAAATCCATAAAAATCAAAAAATAAAAATCCAAAAAACGTCGTTTCACCTACGTAGGTAAGTCAGGTATGGCTCTCTATCCCTACTCATTATTGCATTACTATATGGTATCTATATTGTTATATTATCTCGAGAACCGGCTGGTCATTCACGTGTTCTAGGATCTGACGTTCCCCTCTAACAAAAATGATAATGATTTAGGTGCACATGTTTAATCATCGGATAGGCCGTTAGGTTGGGAAAATTAGGGGACGATGGTTCTATCACGCAAGCCATGGTTGCGGATAGTGTCTTGACCCTGATTGTTCCGGTCTAGCAATACTATTCTCGAGTACTTTCTATTTTAGCTTTCTTTGCATTCGTTTTGATGATTTCTTTATTTTAGCCCAGCATGCATCATGTCACATTTTGAGCACGCACACCTCGTGATCCGTTCAAGGTTGTTCCTCAGTAATGGTTAATTGCACTTCAATTCACTTGGATAAGAGATTCTCATTCCACTCTGAATTTGAACAATTTCACTGATCTTGCCGCTTGGTTTGGTTGGCGAGCGTGATTCTTGTTTGGATTTTATCTCAGTTATATTTCTCCTACTTTTTACGTTATGTTCCTTTCCAACCCCCTCATCGTCTGTGGATTGTGTCCCCGATGAGGCTGGTCGTGTTTCTTTTTTTCTTGTTAGTTTAGTTCTCTAGACATGTCTCGTTCTTGTCATCTAGTCCTGGCGGTTAGTTCGGTGATTGCGGGAGAATTCCTGTCGCTTGTTGGTTAAAACGGGTGTTTTTGCCTTGATGCCCGCTTATGAGTTCTCTCCGCTTCATCTCTACTTCATCTCCATTTTATGCCGCTTTCGCTTTCGCTCAATCTCCTTTCCATTTCACCTCCGCGTCGCTTTCGCTCGCTCCCTTCCAAAGCGGACATCAAGGAGGGGCATCTATTGACACACATTTTTAGCCCGCAAGTTGCGTCGTTTCTCTTGTTCATCATTTTTGATGTCCCAAATTAATCGTTATTTTGGAGCGTTCCTTGAATGGATTTCGAGCCCATTTCATTGTTCTATTCCCTTTGAGCATTGGACATCATGATTTCTTAGAGCCCTGGAGCCTATTATATCACCTTCCGACCTTCCAAGTCGACTTACAGCCCATTTAGGTTGACTTCCCTCAGGAATGTAGCCCATTTCGCTGCGTAGTCTTGAAAAATGGTCCCTTTTCACCCCCTTCCTTTCCTCTATTCATTACGTGTTCTTCACCAAAGTTGTTCCATTTTTAAAGCCCTACATTTTCTTCTTCTACGCCATTATCCAGTTCCCCACCGTTTTTAAGCCTCAGCGTTTTTCGCTGTTCTCACCCCATTTTCTCTCTCCTCTCATCATTTTTTCATCTTGTTCTCTTCATGAAAGTTATTCATCTTTCAGTTATCTACAATTTCTTCTTCTACCACTTTTTCTAATTCTGCACCATTTTCAAGATATTCGCTAATTTCTAAAGTCGCACGAGCCTAGCAACAAAACGGTCAACAGTTGACCGTCCCATGAATAAACGGTCACTAGTGGACCACCCAATGAATCAAGCGTTCAACAGGTCACTGTGTGAACAGTAAATTTTTTTAATTTTTTTAATTTTTTAATTTTATTAATTTTGAAATGTCAATTAACGGTCTTCTTGAGACCTCTTTCAAAAAATGGTCTGTGGATGACTGTTTATTCATTTTTTGTGCCAAAAGTCGCCCGATCGGCCCCTGGTTCATTGAGCGGTCTACCCCTAGACCGCGCCATTCATAGAACGGTGTATCGTTCGACCGTTTACATAACGAAGAGTCTAAAAGTTCCTGAACTCCGTTTTCTTCGCCGCTGGACTCTAAAGTTGATTTCTGTTAACCGGGGTCACCTTTCTAAGGCTCTATCTTCTCCAATATTTCACCAAATCACTTCCCGTTTATTTCTGCCTCTTGCCACCACTATTATCTCGAGTTTAAGACATATAACTCAAAATTTAGTGGAATATATTCGCAGGAATCTTGGTCGTAATATCAAGTTTTATGCATTTTCGTGTCACACAAACACTTCCAGATTAGGCTCCGGGGCCACCTTCCAAGGACTCTATCTTCCAAATCCTTCCACCAAAAAGAGTCCCATTTGTTCCTAGCTCTTATCCTATCTATTATCTCGAGATTGATCCATAGATCTCGAGATTTGGTGGACTCTATCCTCTGAAATCGTAGCAGAAAGTTCTAGGTTCCAGTATTTCTCTATATAAACCTGCCCAGTTTGCCTGCGCGACGGGGGACTCTTCTTGGAATCGGGGCGAAGCCATGCCAGATTGTTGACTCACACCTTCGACCCCACTGCGAAGAGGGAAGTATCAGCTTTGATTTACATCTCTTTGGGCTCAGTTTCATTGCTCCAATCCTTAGTTCTCATCTCCTACTTTTTCAAAATCATCACAAATCGCATTATTTCTACACGTTTCTGCATTTTTCTCCGTTTTGCACATCACTTTTCTCCTTATTCTCTTAATCGGTTTTCGTGATTTTAAATCCTATGCATGCACAATACACCCACCTTTTGTTTGCACCCATTCGTAGGGGTTAAAAACCCTCCCCGGGTGCGTTCTCCCCCTTTCTTTCATGCTACTTTATCATTTCGAGACATATGCTACACTTCACATTCTAATGGATTTTCTCTTATATTTGTGACTTTGTTTTGTAGGAGATTGTTGATAGAATGTGAGCCCTTACTTTCTAGCCGGCTGGAAGGCGAGGAGGTGTCACCCACATCGGTTCCCCGCACCCCTTTTCAAAGTGCGATCACATTGTAGCGGCTTCCCGTTAGGCCACGTCTTCCTCCATATTTTCCAAGGTACACGGCGCCATCTTCATCCGTTCTCCATCTTTTTAGTGCCGTAGAACCTTGGTGGCGATCACGGTCAGGTTCCTCTTCTTCATCGCCCCTTTGCTTTTCATTTACTTTCACGCTTATATGCATGGTTACATGTTCATAGTTTGGGGCGGGATAGATTGAAACATTTGTATGTACACCTGCCAGCATTTCATTTTGGGAAGCCATCGCTTGGAGTAAGGATTTGAGGGAAACCCTTATCAAAATACTCCAAGAGCCGGAAGTCTATGAAGCGCATGCCACAGAAATGAAGGCGGCTGCTTATGGAGCCTTCGCAGCCCCCATCACTTTCACGGAGAAAGACATGTTGTTGTCCCCTCCGTGCCACAATCGTCCTCTTTACATGAAGGGGAAGATCAACGGGCATGATGTGAACCAGATCCTGGTAGACGCTGGTGCCGCTGTTAACATCATGCTGCTCAAGACGTTCAAGTCTCTATACCTGACCCCATACCTCCAGAAGGTTCAAGCGGTCAAGATATCCAGCTTCAACCAGAACACCGAGGACGTACTCGGCCGAGTGGACGTCGATCTGGTGCACGATGATTTCACCTCTAAGGTGACTTTCTACATCATCGACTCCAACATGTCTTACAAGATGCTACTGGGCAGACCCTGGCTCCATGAAAACTGGGTCGTCCCGTCAACTCTCCACCAATGCATCAAGTATGCCAAGGACGGGGAGCAACATAAGGTCTTTGCAGACCTGTCGTCGTTCACACCGATAGAATGCAACCTAGCCGACGCTACGCTCTACTTCAAGTGGATTAGTCCATACCCCGTGATCAAGAGCAAAAGCAACGGTTGGCTTTCAGATGAAGATGATGATGATCTCTTCTCTGTTGATGAGAACAAGGCCAAGCTTCACCGGCTGTGCCTCGGCTCCAAGTCAACCCCAGATCGCCCTGAGAGGTGCTAGATCGACTTCGAGGCTAATCTCATTAGCCGAGCTATTGGCAAGAGTATATGCTTGCCACCATACTGCATCCAGCTCCCATGTGCATCCGAGGAGCACAGCGTCAAGTCGTTGACGTCATTCATTGTCACCTTCAAGCGACAATGCCGGAACAAGAAGAAGGCTAACAGGGACAAACCTATTATCTTCTACAAAGGAGACATGGTCCCTCAATCCCCACCGGATGATGACTTCAGCTGGTCTAGGCAAGCCAATGATACCCCTGAAGCAATTCAGGTGTGGGGCGACCTGTCGCCGCATATTCAAGAGATGTGTTTGAAACAACACATTCCCCTGTGGCAGACCTCTGCCCAACAAAGATACTTCTGTCGATGGTGGGACCCTTCCCAAGTCCAGGGGCAACCCCCGTCCTTCCATAAGGATACCAGGGGGCTTGGTTACGACCAGGACCCAGACTTTCGCGTCCACTACGCAGTTAACGTCGTAGGCTTGGTGCTACCAGCCGATGACGAAACAAGAGTCGAAGCCAAATTCGACAGCTCCGGGGATGAGGGAGAGCAAATTCTGATCCCGATCTCTGCCAAAGCCAGAACCCCGGCTCGAGCTGCCGGGGAACCTTCTTCGCCTCCCTGCCAAGACAAAGGGACAGAAGAAGCTTCTCCGATCTGTCAGCCAGTCAAGGAACCCAGTTCAATAAACCCTCCTGAGGGGGGGATATTGTTGGTCCTAGCTGTGAAAGATTGTCAGCTTCGCCAGGCAACCCCGAGGAGATCTCAGCGACCCCAGTTGACAACTGCTTGTCGGGAATCGGCGGCCCAGATCAATCTTCGATGGATCCCAGCAACAACCACTCTCCGGTCCCCTCAGCATCAGTCGATGGCTTCGAGAACCAAGAAATTCACGAAGCCAACACTGATGATGACGATTTCATCGACCTCTAACCCGCTCCTCCCGAGCTGGAGGATGGAGGCCAGGCGACCATCGACGATCTCGTTGAGATCAACCTGGGCAACGATGAAGCCCCTCAGCCTACGTTTGTCAGTGCTCTTCTCACCGAGGCAGAGAAGCAGGACTATAAGCAACTCCTGCTCGAGTTTAAAGACTGCTTCGCCTGGACCTACAAGGAGATGCCAGGGCTAGACCCTTCTGTAGCGGAGCACGACCTAGCCATTTCTCCCTCAATCGCTCCGGTCAAGCAACCACAGCGGCGTATGCGCCATGAGCTAGAGCTCCAGGTTTCTGCCAAAGTCCACAAAATGGTGGAGGTCGACTTCATCGAGCCGTGCATCTACCCGATGTGGCTCGCCAATATAGTTCTAGTCAAGAAGAAGAATGGTCAAGTCCGCATCTGCGTCGACTTCTGGGACCTCAACAAAGCCTCTCCGAAGGACGACTTCCCAGTTCCAATCACAGAAATGATGGTCGATATGACCACCGGTCATGAAGCCTTGTCTTTCATGGACGGGTCGTCCGGTTACAATCAAATCCGGATGTCCCTTAAAGATAAAAACCATATAGCTTTCAGATCCCCCAAGGGGATTTTCAACTACAAACGCATGCCCTTTGGTTTGAAGAATGCTGGTGCTACTTACCAAAGGGCCATGACTAAAATATTCGACGAGATGCTGCATAACACCGCCGAATGCTATGTCGACGATCTCGTCGTCAAGACTAAAAGGCACGAAAACCATTTGCGCGACCTTTGCCAAGTCTTCGAGCATCTCCGGCAATATGGGTTCAAGATGAACCCCATGAAATGCGCCTTTGGCGTATCCAGCGATAAGTTTCTCGGCTTCGTCATCAGGTACCAAGGAATCGAGGTGGACCCCAACAAGATCAAAGCGATCCGGGAGCTCCCACCACCCAGCAACATCACTAAACTCAGATCCTTACAAGGGAGGCTGACCTATATTCGGAGGTTTATCTCTAACCTCTCTGGTCGATGCGCGCCTTTCAGCAAACTGATGAAGAAAGATGCCCCGTTCACATGGGACTCGGAATGCCAAGCGGCTTTCGAGCAAATCAAGGAGTATCTCCTTACTCCCCCAATCCTGGGAGCACCAGTCAAGGGTAAACCCCTCATCCTTTACATTGCGGCCATGGACACTTCGCTAGGAGCTCTGTTGGCGTAAATCAATGAAGAAGGTAAAGAGCAACCCCTCTATTACCTCAGTCGGAAGCTAATCGGTGCCGAGTACCGCTACTCCCCCATGGAGAAGGTCTGCTTGGCACTGGTGTTCGCATTTAAGAAGCTGCGGCATTACCTCCTGTCCCATCGGGTCGAGCTTATATCCAAGCACGACCCCCTGAAGTATGTCCTTCGACGACCTGTCCTCTCAGGCAGACTGGGGTGGTGGGCTCTCCTGTTGATGGAATACGACATTACCTATGTCCCCAGAAAAGTAATCAAAAGACAGGGTATGGATAAATTCTTGGCGGTCCATCCAATGTCGGATGATTCACCCTTCAACTCGGAGCTCCCGGACGAGGAGTCCCTTGTTGTTCAATCACAACAACCAGTTGAACAGAGCGGAGATGTCTTGCATTATTGGCAGCAAAGCGCTCTCACAACCAGCGTGCCTTGCTGGGAGCTCTACTTCGATGGTGCTTCCCGAGGGATCACCCGGAGCAACCAGGATCCAGCCACCACGGCAGGTGCCGGTATTGTCTTCCTGACTCCTCAGGGCGGAGTTTTGTACAACTCCTGCGCCCTCATGAAGTCCCTGACCAACAATGAAGCCGAGTATGAAGTTCTACTCATTGGACTCCAGATGGCTCTCCACATGGGCGTTAAATTCCTCAAAGCCTATGGGGACTCTCAGCTGATAGTCTGGCAGGTCCTCGGCATTTATGACGTGCGGAAGCCAGAGTTGGTTCCATACCATACCGCTGTCACCAGACTAACCCAGAAGTTCAATTTTTTCGAAATAGATCACATTTCCAGGAGCAACAACGCTCAGGCGGATGCCTTAGCAAAATTGGCCGTGGCCATTAAGCTTCCGCCCGAGGGTGAGATCGACATCGTCATCAAGCACAGAAGGCTGATGCCGAGCTCACTCGAAGGTGACACCGGTCTCACCATTTACGAGGTCCACGACCTTGACCAAAACACACCTCCAGAAGAAGATGATTGGTGTACGCCCATCATCAAATTCAAGAAAGGGTGGCTTCCCCCTGACCGAGCTCAAAGGGTCCAGCTACTCCGCCGAGTAACCTCTTACGAGCTGATAGGCGACTTCCTGTACCGACTCGTCCACGAGAAGGACAAGTCGATTCTCCTGAGATGTCTCTCTGGCGGAGGCTTGAGACATTATGCAGGAGGTCCACTCCAGATTGTACGGTGCACACCAGGCCGGAGATCGGATGAAGTACAACATCAAGCTCAAAGGCTTCTACTGGCCGACCATGTACGCAAACTGCATCCAGTATGTCCGTACATGCCATCAATGCCAAGCCTTTGGCCCAGTACCCAGAAGACCTCCCAACCCACTGCGCCCTACAGCCCCCACTTGGCCATTCGCTGACTGGGGCATGGACATTGCAGGGCCTTTCCCGCCATCTTCCAAGCGCCATAAATACAGCTTGGCCGCCACTGACTACTTCTCTCGTTGGGCGGAGACTCTACCCTTGCGAGAGGTTACCGGTGAAATCGTTGCTAGATTCGTCCGACACAACATCATATACCGATTCGGTACTCCCAGTCGCATAGTGTCCAACAACGGGACACTCTTTAAGAATAAGGCCGTATACCAGTTAGCGGCCAAATTCCACATCGACTGGAGAGCCTCTTCGATCTATAACCCTCAGGCTAACGGTTTGGCAGAAGCCTTCAACAAAACCCTCTGCAAGCTCCTGGCTAAGATAGTTAGCCACCGAAAACGCGATTGGGGTGAGAAGATCTTCGAAGCATTATGGGCCTATCGGACGATCTAGAAAACCCACACGGGGTGCTCGCCGTTCTCCCTTGCTTACGGGACAGAAGCAGTTATCCCCATCGAAATCCAGTTAGCCTCTTATCATGTGGCAATCCACACCGGCCTTGCCGGCTCTGATGAAGACGAGTACCAGAGAAGGCAAGAAGAGCTTGCCTACCTAGAAGGCAAGCAACTCGAAGCCTACAAACACTTGCAAGCATATCAGGCTCGCATGGCCCGGGCCTACGATAAGCTCGTCAAACAACGAGCTTTCAAGCAAGGCGACCTCGTCATGATCAAGGAAAAAGAGGTCATGGTAGGGCGCTCCAGTGGAAAACTACAGCCAAATTGGCGAGGTCCGTACATCATCCAGAATGCCTATGAGGGTGGGGTCTATACAGTTGTTGATCACAAAGGACACAGACCATTCCCGCCTCTCAACGGCAAACACATGAAGCTATATTATGCACCAGAGCACGGGTTCGCGTGCCAGCCAGACCAAGGCGCACGTCTCAGCTACTACCAATGAGGCCGGTCCTCCCTCGTGAAGGATCCAACCGGCCAGTCCTCCCAGTCTGCAATTCCCAGTCAACCAGCCAGCTCAGCTCCTCGAGATCGCTGCCAAGCATCTGCTGGGACTGATCTCCTACCCTCATTCCCGTCACCACGGGAACACGGGCACTTCTGCACCAGCACCAGTCTAGCCGCCAGGTTCACAGGTAATTCAAAAAAGAAGAAGAAAATGGGGTTAAAAATAGAGATGTCCCGGCAGACCTAGTCATCCTCACCACTATGGGGTGGCTGGGGGCAAAAAGGCCAATAACCCGGCTGAGGTGAAAACCCAAAAGGGCACCTCAGGCAAAATCGGGGAACCCCTTGACGTGAAAACCCGCAAGGGCATGTCGGAAAAAGCTAAAGGGGGTCGACTCTAGCGAAAACCCAAAAGGGCGGGAGAGTCGATAACGAGAAAATCTTCTTCTCCCTAACAGTCTACGCGGCATTCCACCTATTCCTTGGTGGGCCGTTGGCTTCATCCAGAGCCAGTCTTCAATCCACTTGCACTGCTACGACGCAAACCCTTCAATTCCCAGTCAACCTTGCATTATTCCTGCTTAGCTGGGCCAACCTTTGGCCCATACCTCAACATCACAGCTCAACCAGTCCCTATAACAGTCAAACTTTTAACCACCGTCTCGGTAAACTTGCATCCTGATACATCCCAGACACTTATTATTCTCTACCCCTACATCCCACATACCCTGCAAATCCAGAACCTTACAGTTCATTATAGTCCCAGTTCCCCCATTGTCACGCCCCGAGCCTTTATTACAGCGGAAGACTCGCTCGAGGAACGCGAACAGCCGGTATGGTAAGTCTCTTGCAAGCAAGAATAATCAGAGCAAGACAATCACACACATGAATGCAATTGCACAATAATTTAGTCAAACTCCAACTTTATTTCATTGATAATCAAATATTCAAATATAATGACTCTCATCTTCTTCCAATCTATCAGACTTAAGAAATAGGAAAATTACATAGACTCAATCTAGACAAGATTGACTTCCTAAGTCTTCACTCTCAATTTGATATGATTTTCATTCGTTCTCGGACCCGCTACTTGTATAACTCGAATCTGAATTTGTATCACTTCCATTTCTTGAAAAAGATCGAAAATAGGTAATGAGTACACTTGCCCAGTATGTATCTTCGCATCAACATGATTAGCACTATTAAAGTAATTAACATTTTAGCTCTAGAGGAATAAGGTAAAATCATGTGAATGCGATGAATCACGCGATTAAACCAAAGTAACAAGATGATCATGTAAGATAGAATGAACAAGTATGAACTAGCAAGAATGTAACAAGAGTATAGCATGGCCTTTCATGAACAAGAATGTAACGAGAATGCACTTTCACTTTTCACTTTCATAATCATAAAGGTTACGCACTAGAACGTCAATCACGTAGCAATTCACTAGATTTTCACGAGTGCTCATGGATTTCACTTATTTATAAAGAAAGTACTCCCAGCGCAATGCGATGCCAGTAGCATCATATCCCATGGTTTATAATAGTATGTTTCCGATAATCAGCCGAGGGGACTAGCATAGAGCCCTTGGACACAATCAGCGCCCGAACTGCATCTTCACGTATAAATCAAGCTACTTCCAAGAGTATATCAATAAAGTGTGGCCATTAATATATCAATTTCAATCAATAACCTCATGACAACAACTATCAAAGAGTGAAGGCTTCAATTAAGAATATGAGAGATCAAGAATGACTTATACTATGTTATGCTTATGGAAACAAATCGGCAGCATAACGATACATTTCTTAACTTCCATTCATTATATTAAGTTTCTTGATCGATATGATATGTCCTAGACCATTATCAATAATCTATCAAGGAACTTTAGAATATCAACCCTTTGGTCAAATCTCGGGTTAATGTACTCAAGAACTGTGACGGTCTTGTACTGGGCTGTTACATAATGTGACGCTCCAGTATTGGGCCGTTACAATGATCTGAATCCCGAAACAAGAAATTGGACTCAGTACAATGTAACGGTCGTTTATTGGGCCGTTAGATGAGCCTGACGGTCCAACCTTGATTCGTTACATCTCCATAAACTAGAGACCATCGATAATGTTTTCTAATGATTGGGCTTTCATGGTACAACCAACTCGGCGTCCTAGTGGGAATCTCAGGCTCGCAGAGAATTACGGAGGCCTTGAAACAAGATTTCCTAGTCTATTGGAAGGAATATCCAATAGAGAGGTCCTCAAGTTCAAGAAAATGTTCCTATAGTGCACAAGTGTAAACTAATAGACAACATATCAGAATATGCGCCATGTACTTAAAGAAAATGACTCTATTGATAGAGAAAGAATGTGTAGCAATCTTGAAACCAAGTTAAAACTCCGTCCATACATCATTGAAAATCCATGATTTAAAATACAAAACTATAGAGTTTTGACACATGAAATTAACATAACTTAAAATAACTTAAGACACCTTAATCATGCAATTACTATTATGAATCAATAATTAAATTTAAAGTCATGATAACATGTCCAAACTTAGCTATCTAAGCTTATTTATAAGTAAACTTAACTGGTTACCATTCTGCCTCGGGCTCACAGAACACATGGGCCTGACGGTCTAACAAGAGCGCGTCACAGCACTTGTGACGGTTTATCGAGGGGCCGTTACAGTAGTGTAACGCTTCTATTATGGTACGTCAGAGACAACAGAGCAACTAAAATGCAACCGAGCATGTGACGGCTTATCGTAAGGCCGTTACAGTGTTGTGACGGTCCTACCCTAGTCCGTCAGAGCTTCTGCTGACAACAATAGATAAAAAGACCTAAGGTTTCAACTTACATCATGTCTGGAAATCATATATAAACTTCCACATGATAAAACGAAGGCTAAACAAATAGCATGCATGGGTTTCTGTGAATTTGACAAGAAGGTTCCTTTTTGACTTAATTAAGGCTAAGAATATACATGTATGCATGACTCTACTAAAACATGAAATCCATGATCTATAGTGCATGAAATCAAACACAATCAGAGGGCTTTTATCCTTAACAAGATATTTTTGCCAATCATGAGATAACCTACCGCTTAACTGGGATTTAAACTTCTAATTTGAGTCTGAAAGACGTGCCCTAGTTCTCTCTTTCAGTGATTTTCCAGTAACTTCACGCTGCTCTAGCTCCTCAGCCTCTTGACCTAAAGACGTGAAATTTGGAGGTTAGGAAGATGAAACTAAGGGGAACAAAAAGTTCTAAAGCATCTAACTCTAATTACCTCGTTTAGATGTCCAAATCTCCTGATCTTCAGAGGACTTACGTTCAGTTTCTTGGGTTGCTAAGGTCCGACCAGCAACTTTGGAAGCTTCAATCTCCTTGGTTGGTTGATCTCCTAGCACGAAATTTGGTGAGCTATTAGTCTAAAGTGTTATAAACAAAACCTTCTAAAGAACTTACCTGAAATTCTATCTCCTTACCTTGATTCTTCACGAGCCAAAAGTAAGGGTCGCTCAGTTCAGAACTAGGTCCTATTTATAGGGTTTTGGCTAGGGTTTGAGGATGAGATCGATTCTAGAGTCCTTGTTAAGGCTTAGATCGACTTATGAGAGTCCTTAACACATTTACTAGTCCTCCTATCTCGATCCCTAAGAGATAAGCTAGCAAAATTTAATCTTTTGGCTTGTTCTTCACTTCACGGAACTGACAGGGGTGTAACGCATCAGGTCTAGTGTGTTTCATGCTGTAGCGATCGCCCGATAGACCGTTACACCAAACGTGTGCAGAGTTTCAATTTAATAAAACTCTTTTATTCGTTTATCCTTCTAATTATCTAATTAAGGGATATTTATCCTTTAAAATCCGTGAATAAGCTAAATAACCTTCTAGAATATGGGCCAAACTTAATGGGCTTGGTCTTAAACCTTTTGAGTCTTACTTGAATAGGCTAGGCTAATTATTTAACACAATTAGGCCTTAAAATAACTTATTAATCTAATAATCCATTTATTAATCCATTTTAGGTCTTTAAAATTCTCAGAAAATAATTAAATATACCAAAAATAATTTATAAAGATTCTAGGGCCTTACACCCTCCCCCACTTAAGAGAATTTGGTCCCCAAATTCAATATACATGAGTTTTTACGAAGAGTGTACGTATTTTAATGTATTAAGAATGAACGTAAGGTGAATGGGTTAAGAGGGTACCTTTAATTATCTCACCTCCCTCGTCTAGAATGACATTTAATCGACCTCGCTTCCCACGTCCAATGTTATCCCTTGAAAATTGTTCGTTGATGAGAGGACATACGGGCAAGCGATGTTCCCCGCTTCCACACTTGAGGCAAGCACCGAGACGCTTCCAGCATTCATCTGCCGAGTGCCCAAATTTTTCACAAAATGAGCAGGCCGTGGAGACTTGCATTCTATCTTCTTCTTTAACTTTCTTATCCTTTCCGTTTCCATTTCTTTTTCTGTTACCGTTCCCATTACGGGACCTCTTAATGTGACAGTTTTCACCCTCATCCACTTCTTTCTCTTCTTGCCTATCATGTTTTCGGCTTGACCTTTCTCCTCGGAGCCTCTCCACTTTCTCCATGGTTCTTCACATAGATGCGCTCTTTGTACCATCTCGGTATAGGTGCGGATATTCTGAGTTCCAAGTTGTTGGATGAATCCGGGTCTTAAACCATACATAAATCGGTTGGCTTTCAGTAAATATGTGCTTACCAAGTGAGGAGCATAAGGTGCTAGTCGAGAGAATTGTAATTCATACTCTGCCACGGACATCGTGCCTTGTTTTAAGGAGGCAAATTCCATAGCCTTCCTCTCCTTCACATGTTCGGAGAAGTACTTGGCTCGGAAAAGTGTAAGAAAACCCTCCCATGTATGAGGTGCATTTGTAGGTGGTGCCGGAATAGATTTCCACCATGTACGAGCATCCTTGTTGAGTTGGAACATGGCAAGTCGAACTTTCTCCTAGTCGGTGCATTGCATGACATCGAATATTCGATTCATCTCGTCGATCCAATTTTCCGCTTCATCTGGGTTAGAAGATCCAGAGAATCGTGGGGGATTTAAACTTCGAAATTACCGTGTAAGTTACCTGCACCAGCCCTTCCACCAGTTTGGGCCACTATCTGTAGGGCTTGAGTAAGTCCCGCAACAGTTTGCTGCATCTCGTCCCAGTTCACACGATGAGCCATTGAGAATCAAGGTACCTGAGAATCATGGACATTTTAGTTATTTAGAGTCGGGAAGATTCATCCTAAGATAATTTCTATATAACTATCTTATCCCGGGCTCTATCCAATTCTCACATGGGTATGGAAAATTTCTTCCTTAGTTTATAGGTAGGGGTCCTTAACCTTGGACTTATCTATGACATGATTCTTCTCCCTAAGTCCTGAGACTTAAGCTCTGATACCAACTTAACTGTCACGTCCCGAGCCTTTATTACAGCGGAAGACTCGCTCGAGGAACGTGAACAGCCGATATGGTAAGCCTCTTGCATGCAAGAATAATCAGAGCGCAAGACAATCACACACATAAATGTAATTGCACAATAATTTAGTCAAACTCCAACTTTATTTCATTGATAATCAAATATTCAAATACAATGACTCTCATCTTCTTCCAATCTATCTTACTTAAGAAATATGAAAATTACATAGACTCAATCTAGACAAGATTGACTTCCTAAGTCTTCACTCTCAATTTAATATGATTTTCATTCGCTCTCGGACCCGCTACTTGTATAACTCGATCCGAATTCGTATCACTTCCATTTCCTGGAAAAGATTGGAATAGGTAATGAGCACACTTATCCAGTAGGTATCTTCGCATCAACATGATTAGCACTATTAAACTAATTAATATTTTAGCTCTAGAGGAATAAGGTAAAATCATGTGAATACGATGAATCACGCGATTAAACCAAAGTAACAATATGATCATGTAAGATAGAATGAACAAGTATGAACTAGCAAGAATGTAACAAGAGTATAGCATGGCCTTTCATGAACAAGAATGTAACGAGAATGCACTTTCACTTTTCACTTTCATAACCATAAAGGTTACGCACTAGAACGTCAATCACAAAGCAATTCACTAGATTTTCACGAGTACTCATGGATTTCACTTATTTATAAAGAAAGTACTCCCAGCGCAATGCAACGCCAATAGCATCATACCCCATGGTTTATAATAGTATGTTTTCGACAATCAGCCGAGGGGACTAGCATAGAGCCCTTGGACACAATCAGCGCCCGAACTGCATCTTCACGTATAAATCAAGCTACTTCCATGAGTATATCAATAAAGCGTGGCCAGTAATATAAAATTTTCAATCAATAAGCTCATGACAACAACTATCAAAGAGTGAACGCTTCAATTAAGAATATGAGAGATCAAGAATGACTTGTACTATGTTATGCTTATGGAAATAAATCGGCAGCATAACGATACATTTCTTAACTTCCATTCATTATATTAAGTTTCATGATCGATATGATAAGTCCTAGACCATTATCAATAATCCATCTAGGAACTTTAGAATATCAACCCTTTGGTCAAACCTCGGGTTAATGTACTCAAGAACTGTGACGGTCTTGTACTAGGCCGTTACATAATGTGAGGCTCCAATATTGGACCGTTACAATGATCTGAATCCCGAAACAAGAAATTGGACTCAGTACAATGTGACGATCGTTTATTGGGCCGTTAGATGAGCCTGACGGTCCAACCTTGATCCGTTACATCTCCAGAAACCAGAGACCATCGATAGTGTTTTCTAATGATTGGGTTTTCATGGTACAACCAACTCGATGTCCTAGTGGGAATCTCAGGCTCGCAGAGAATTACGGAGGCCTTGAAACAAGATTTCCTAGTCCATTGGAAGGAATATCCAATAGAGAGGTCCTCAAGTTCAAGAAAATGTTCCTATAGCGCACAAGTGTAAACTAATGGATAACATACCGGAATATGTGCCATGTACTTAAAGAAAATGACTCTATTGATAGATAAAGAATGTGTAGCAATCTTGAAACCAAGTTAAAACTCTGTCCATACATCATTGAAAATCCATGATTTAAAATACAAAACTATAGAGTTTTGACACATGAAATTAACATAACTTAAAATAACTTAAGACACCTTAATCATGCAATTACTATTATGAATCAATAATTAAATTTAAAGTCATGATAACAGGTCCAAACTTAACTATCTAAGCTTATTTATAAGTAAACTTAATTGGTTACCATTCTGCCTCGGGCTCATAGAACACATGGGTCTGACAGTCTAACAAGAGCGCGTCACAGTACTTGTGACGGTTTATCGAGGGGCCGTTAGAGTAGTGTAACACTCCTGTTATGGTGCGTCAGAGACAACAGAGCAACTAAAATGCAACAGAGCGTGTGACGGCTTATCATAAGGCCGTTATAGTGTTGTGACGGTCCTACCCTAGTCCGTCAGAGCTTCTGCTGACAACAATAGATAAAAAGACCTAAGGTTTCAACTTACATCATGTCTGGAAATCATATTTAAACTTCTACATTATAAAACGAAGGCTAAACAAATAGCATGCATGGGTTTCTGTGAATTTGACAAGAAGGTTCCTTTTTAACTTAATTAAGGCTAAGAATATACATGTATGCATGACTCTACTAAAACATGAAATCCATGATCTATAGTGCATGAAATCAAACACAATCAGAGGGCTTTTATCCTTAACAAGATATTTTTGCCAATCACGAGATAACCTACCGCTTAACTGGGCTTTAAACTTCTAATTTGAGTCTGAAAGACGTGCCCTAGTTCTCCCTTTCCAGTGATTTTCCAGCAACTTCACGCTGCTCTAGCTCCTCAGCCTCTTGATCTAAGGACGTGAAATTTGGAGGTTAGGAAGATGAAACTAAGGGGAATAAAAAGTTCTAAAGCATCTAACTCTAATTACCTCGTTTAGATGTCCAAATCTCCTGATCTTCAGAGGACTTGCGTTCAGTTTCCTGGGTTGCTAAGGTCCGACCAGCAACTTTGGAAGCTTCAATCTCCTTGGTTGGTTGATCTCCTAGCACGAAATTGGGAGAGCTATTAGTCTAAAGTGTTATAAACAAAACCTTCTAAAGAACTTATCCGAAATTCTATCTCCTTACCTTGATTCTTCACGAGCCAAAAGTAAGGGTCGCTCAGTTCAGAACTAGGTCCTATTTATAGGGTTTTGGCTAGGGTTTGAGGATGAGATCGATTCTAGAGTCCTTGTTAAGACTTAGATCGACTTATGAGAGTCCTTAACACATTTACTAGTCCTCCCATCTTGATCCCTAAGAGATAAGTTAGCAAAATCCAATCTTTTGGCTTGTTCTTCACTTCACGGAACTGACAGGGGTGTAACACATCAGGTCTAGTGCGTTACATGGTGTAGCGGTTGCCCGATAGACCGTTACACCAAACGTGTGTAGAGTTTCAATTTAATAAAACTCTTTTATTCGTTTATCCTTCTAATTATCTAATTAAGGGATATTTATCCTTTAAAATCTGTGAATAAGCTAAATAACCTTCTAGAATATGGGCCAAACTTAATGGGCTTGGTCCTTAAACCTTTTGAGTCTTACTTGAATAGGCTAGGCTAATTATTTAACACAATTAGGCCTTAAAATAACTTATTAATCCAATAATATATTTATTAATCCATTTTGGGTCTTTAAAATTCCCAGAAAATAATTAAATATACCAAAAATAATTTATAAAGATTTGGGGCCTTACACCCATACAATCCCTGATTCACTAGTCACAACTCCAGTCATACCCTGCCATGACAAAGTGGCTCTTCACCACCATGGCTTGAAGAGTTCCAAAATAAAAAACCCTTCCCAATGGTCGGACAATATTCGGCCATCCACACCTTCCAGTTTCAGGTTACGTCCCCTGACAGCAATATGCTATGGACGATAATCTCAAAAAAAATGTACAAAAAAAATGGGGTTAAGAATAAAGATACCCCGGCAGCCTCAGTCAACTCTCTCTACGAGGCGACTGGGGGCAAAAATTGCCACCAACCTAGCTAAGGTGGAAACCCGAAAGGGCGCGTTAGGCAAAATCAGGTAACCTCTCGGTGTGAAAACCCGCAAGGGCGCACCGGAAAAAGCTAAAGGGGGCCAGCTCTAGCAAAAACCCGCAAGAGCGGTAGGGCTGGTAAAGAGAAAAAAAAACTCTCTGCCTCTCGATTCTTCATTTACAAAGTCGGCGGCTATAACACACCCCGATGGCGAGCTCAACATCACTCCACAGCAATGATGGCCACTACACCCCCGAGGGTCGGTCATGACCAGCTTCCAGTTTTCAACTCCAGTTTTCGGCTACAACGCCTTCACAGGCCAGCCGCCAGTCTCCAGTTCCAGTTTCGGCTACAACTCCCTTACGGGCCAGTCCCCAGTTTTCAATTCCAGTTTTCGGCTACAACGCCTTCACAGGCCAGCCACCAGTCTCCAGTTCCAGTTTCGGCTACAACGCCCTTACAGGCCAGCCTCCAGTCTCCAATCCCAGTACTTCGGCTACAACGCCTTCACAGGCCAGCCGCTAGCTTCCAGTTCTAGTCACCGGCTACAACACCTTTACAGGCTAGCCGCCAGCTCCCAGCTCCAAGTCCGGTCATAATCCCTCCACGGGTGGACTGACCGGTTCCAGTCCCGCTCACGGCCTTCTGCTGTGATGCCTTTGAGGCCATTCGGCCACCTCAATCCTAGTTTCTTGAATCCAGAAGAGCTACATTACCATTTAATAACATACAAACAACCAGCGTCCAATACCCAGTACCTAATATCCAATCACACTACTCTCCTCACCCAGTTTTTCATCTCAGCCCCAGTTTCAGGCAAAACCCAGTTTGCTGCCCCTTATGCCGGCACGTGTTAAAACAATCAAGCACGACCAACGGTAAGTGGTAGCCACCCCTTGTACTCAACCCTATTCCATAGATTGGGGAGAAGGACAACTCAACAAACAACAACACAAAAATCCGGAATTTATCATTGATACTCTATAATAGGGGGCCCAAGACATGCCCTTGGGGTAACAAAAAATACATAGTCTGAATAACCAAAAAGGGGAAAGGGAAGTGATACAATCACGGCCTAGTCTCGCTCCCCTCCAGCTCTGCCAAGCAGGACTCCGCAGCCGCGAGCTCCCCTTCCAAGGTTGACGCAAGCTGAATGCTGGCCTCGGCTCCGACTTCGGCAGCCCGCCACTCAGCTCTAGCAAGCTCTACGGCTTGCTGCTGCTCCTCCAAGACCTTCTGCAGGGCCTCCGCTCTACTGGTCGCCACGCCCAACTGCCTGGCGTGGTCCTGAGCAAGAAACGCGGCCGCGTCGGCAAGCCTCCTCTGCTCGGTCACAGCTGCCATAAGCTGAACGCGCTGCTCTCGTACCTCCTGGATGGCCACTAGCCGATGTGCCCGCTGCTCCTGAGCCTCCAGAAGCCGCAGGTACTCCGTCCAGAGGCCAGCTAAGCCCGACATCCAGGTCCCATGAGGGAACCCGAGGCCGTGGTAACCGCGTGTGCACTCTTGCAACTGCTGCAGAAGCTCCTATGGGGAAGGAAGGGGATCACCCCCTACGTAGCCTCGTCCTCGTTGAAGCAAGGCCGCACCTACACTGGCGTCCAACAGTGGCTCCGGTGGTGAAACGGATGTAGGCCACTCAACCTCCAACTCGAGAGAGGAGTGACCCATCTCGGCCAGCACACCGGAGGGACCTACACAACCCCATCAAACACAAAATGGGTCAACACTGTTCAGGACTTCCCTTTGACAAGACAAGGTGAAAAACCTAAGAAAGATTCTGACCCTCACCTGGTGTAGCTCCTGCAGCGCCCGTGACTTCCCAGCTCGGGGCCGGTGAAGATAACCTCTCCTCCACCCCGACAGTGTCCTCTGTCGGAGTCGGAGAGGCTAGAGACTACCCTACAACTCGGTCCTCCCCAATGGCCATTGGGGTGACGGAGGGCTCCTCCTGACCCTCCTCGACGGGAGCCGGTGGGTGCTCTTCCTCAGTCTCCAGTCCTGGACATAACACAAAAACGTCAGCACTCTGCCATAAATGCTGTATCAAAACTAATGCGGAGACAAGGAGAAGCTGCATATACCTTCCAGTGCCGCCTCCATCTCGGCATCCCCAGCAGAAGAGGCCCCAGAGGAAGAAGAAGAACTCGAGCTCGAGCTCGAGCTCTCGTCAGTCTCCATCGTGGTGTTGCCACCCTCTGAAGAACCAGACGAGCTCCCTGATGAACCCCCAGCCGCGGGCAAATCAAGGGCACCTATACATCGGGAAACCAGATTAGGCTATTATCAAGTCCGACCTCACATAAAGACAGCTCCCTAGTCAAAGGTGCTAGGGAAGATGCTCACCAGTCAGGGCGTCTCCTTCAGAAACCCCCTCAATGTCGACAAAGTCCTCGTCGCCCTCAACAGTAGCTACGACGGGAGGGTCGTCTCCTAATGGCCGGTCTGTGTCCTGAGGGAGCTCTCCTTCCTCAAGAGGGGAAGAAGTACCTGCAATCCATCCCAGTCAAGGCTCAGCACGGGCGGGAAAGTCAAATAATCCACCCTGAAACAATCAAGTGCTCAGCTACATACCTGACAGTCCCACACTAGAGGACTCCACCAGCCCCACCGTACAGGCAGACACTACGGTCGGCAAAGGTGGGAGAGGCACCCTCGTCAGCAACGGTGGTGGTCTACCCAACGGGTCCTCAACGGTGGCTGAGGGCACGAAGGTCACCGGTTCAGGCTCATCTTCAAAGGATGGCAGGGCCATTGTCGGGCCGATAGTCGCCAACTCCCGGATCATCTCTAGGGTCACCACCGCGTCCTCACCTGCCAAACCGGTAACATAAATCAAGTCAATAATTTTGGCTTTCCAAAAAGGGGCTCAACAGCAACAAGAAGGCCCCCTCGACAATAGTCGGACACTCACCCTGACGATTGCTGGCCATCGTAGACCCTGGCTTGTTGGCCTGGCAAGGCGCTTCACCCTGTGTCTCAGCAGAGGCCTCGGCCCCTGGTGCCTCTGCCCCCCCTGCATAATCCGGAAAGTCACAACAAATAACTAGAGGCAAACCGAAGCTGCGGCATACGCCCAAGGTTCGAAACTCTTACCTGCACGGGCTCCTCCCGTGGCTGTCCACGACTCAAAGTCAGGGAAGTCCTCCATGTTGGGGAAAGGTTCGCTTATCAAGCGCGTAAGCTCCTCCATGTCAACCTCCCCTCCAGCTTCCTCTTCACGCGGGGGATCTGCCTCTCGAGGAGGCGAAAAGGTCGCCTCCACACCAGTCGCCAGCGGAGCTACGACGGACAGACGAGTCCAACAAAATAGGATTAGTCAATCATCTTGGCTAAACCAGACAAAAAATAAAGGGGTTGGGGTGACACTCACTCAAGGTTGTCTCCTCCTCAACTCGCTCTCTAGTCTCGGGTCCCTCAGATGACCCACCAGTTTCAACCGCGGCATCCGCCACACGGGGGCGCTTTCGCCGAGGCCGTAGACCTCCGCCCCCATTCCCTAAGGATGTTCCCGTGGAGGCGGATGATCCCCCTCCGCCGCAGAACCAGCTAACAAGGGCAGCAATATACAACATCTCAGTTCTGTATTCAAGAATTACAGAATGAAAGAGAGAGAACAGACTAAGGGAGGAAAGCCTAACCTGAAGCCCCAAAGGGGGTCAATGGTAGGGGCACCACCTGCTCCATCCCTATCGCCAGGGCTCAGGCCACCATCGTCACGGCCTCCCTAATATCCCGTGGAGTGCAGGCGCACTCAATCTGGGACACGAACTCCACGGGCCCAACTGACCCGATCGCGTGGGCGATGTGTCGTCTCCAGTCATCGACCGCTGTATCGGCAAAGCTCCCATGTGGAAGCTCCCAGTCCAGTGACCCTCTGCCCCGGATGCCACAATCCGCCAAGAACTGAGTCCACCAAGCCCTAGGTGCCCTCGGTCGAGACACCTTCGTGCCGGTCGCTTCCGCCGATGCTCGTCCCAGGGGCTTTAGTGCCCCTCCGTTGCTTCGGCTCCCAGAAGACGAACCCCGGCCACTCCGGGGCCACTGCACCGTAATCCGCTCGACCTCCCGACGGATCCAAGCGACACGAGTCCTCAGGTACCCCTCGTCCAGTACAATGGGAGGCAGATCCTCCCTCAGCAGGTGACTCTCCTCCGCCTTCCTAATCGTGGAGGCCTTCTATCGGCAAAGGTGACTGTTCCCGAACCACCATCGGGCGTAGTGCATGTCAAATCATCCCCGACGACTCTGCTCCGGCATCGGGAATCGCTCTGGTTCCCGACGGCAGTAGAAATCCCACCAGGCTGCTGCAAGAAGGTGAGTGTCCTTGCCCTTGTACTGCCTGCCCGTCAGATGGAACTCCCTATTCGGCAGAATCCCCTAGTCATACCCGAAGCTTCTGGCAAAGCGATGTGCATAGTACGGCTCCAAGAAACTCGTCGCCGACCGGTGCAATGCCAGCACAGCTACTCGGGTGCTCAGTATCCACTCAGTCCGTGGTCCTGTGTCGGCCGCCCCCTGACTAAGGTGGGCGCTGGTCGCCCCTCCACCTGAAGCCCCCAGAAAGAGTTCAGAGTCCCTCGCTGCACTGTCGAAGGGCAGTCCCCCCTTGCCCCGGGCGGGCAGGTAACAAAGGGCCGTCTTGGCCCCCTCAAGCTGCTCCTCTGTGTCTCCATTCGGCTGCCCAGTAAAGCTAAACAAAAGTGGTGCCGTCGGGTTCGCCACAGTACCCCGCGTCACCAGTCCCGGGAACAGTAACCCGGACCACACACTAAGGTAGTGAGTCGGCAGGAGTATACTCCTCTCCCTCGACGCTGAGTGTGCCGCCAGAACTCCAAATCCCTGGTAGATGTTGGCCAGTGCAGCGGGAGCTAGAGACAACTGCCTCCCCTCAGCCAACAAGCAAGCCGGCCACAACAACTCGACTCTCAATAGCCTGTCCTCTCCGTGAGGAACTACGAAAGTCGCCAGCCAATATGCCAAATACGCTGTAAGATATGTCACGTCCGGCAAACCATGGGGATTCCACCCCTCCCGCGGTGCATACACGTATCTGGAGTACGTCCGAAAGCATAGCTTTACCTCCGTGTACTCCTCCCATGGAGTCTGATCCTTGGCGAACTCCCGGTAAAAGTAAAATGGCCCGTTGTAGAAATGACGGACCCATACATTCAGCGGCACCCGGGGAGTCTGAGCAGTTCTCTCTCTCCCTGCCAGAGCCAAATCTCTCCAAGTCTTTATCAGATATCGATAACTATAAGGCACTCGGTATCTTCCCAGTCAATCAGTATGACTGCGGTGGAGGTCATCTAGCACTACCTCCTCGTACCCTTCGTCGATGATCGGCAAGCTAGAAATCCTGAACAGAGACCACAAGTCAAGGCTGGTCTCTCCCTCTACTGTCGCCACTGTGTTCCAACGACGGTTGAAACGCTGCAGCAAGACCTGCAGCAATCCGGTGTAGCACGGGTACGCGTACAAAGCGGCAGTCACCACGTGATGCCAGCTCGATCCAGCAACACCCGGTAATGGTGGACAATCCCCATCAACCACTCTGTGGCACCCTAGCGGTAGTAATGTGACGGGATCACTGTCCAGCGGCCATACCAGCTAGTGACAGTCTGCCGCATGATTCCATTCAGCATATTGTGGTCATCGTAGCCCTCTCCGGCGTACTGCACACCCGCGGGCTCTAATACCAATCCAACAATTCCCTCCATATCTGTGCGGTGGTAGCCGTGCAAATCCCAGCTAGCGGGGCCAATCGGCCCAACTCTGACTCCGGACTGCTCCGCCATGCCAAAGAACCGCAGGCAATCGACGCTGGAGAACTGGCGCTGCCTCCAGTAGTCCTCTGAAAAGCTCGGGTAGCTGCAGAAAGTGGTACCAAGTAGGCTGTCCCTGCCAATCAGGATGGCCCGCTCAAGCCGGCGGTAGGCTCCCGGAATCTGCGAGTCGCCCTCCTCAACGCCAGGAGGGACATAGCTACGAATGAATTCAAGCAGATGATGATCCAGGTGGAACTCCAATGGATAACCCCCGCTCTGGTCGTAACTGTACAACCCACCCGCCTCCAAAACCCTGGCCACCTCCACGGCCCCTGCTCAGCTATCCTCTCACCTATCGGACCCTCCGCCATGACCAGATGGCCCCGGTCCAGCTGCTCTATACCAGCCACGGTGATCACAGGTGCATCTAGAGGGCGCATCAGTCGATCAGTCCGCTGTAACCAGTGATCCTCCTCCAGAGTTGATGTGACACAATGCTGCAGCAAGTGGCAATGGTTCCTTGGACTTAATTCGCAAACACAATCACAAGATTCGAGCAAACTTTGAAGACGCCGTCTCACCGTGCGCACCCGTACCCCGTGGTGACTCGATGATGCCGAGTCGAGGTGGTGGAGAAAGACCCTTGCTGGTAGAGGGCCAGCACAACTAAGGTTCACCCTCCCGAAGGTATGATGCCCACAATCAAGGGCGGCCGGGTGCGCACGGTGAGACGGCGTCTTCAAAGTTTGCTCGAATCTTGTGATTGTGTTTGCGAATTAAGTCCAAGGAACCATAGCCACTTGCTGCAGCATTGTGTCACATCAAGTGGTATTAGAGCAAGTTTTAGACTTGTCTCTACAAGTCTAGGTCCTAGGGCAATTGCATTACCATCCCGTGTCGGTCACCTTGTCTTTGTGCATGTCCACCCGTAGGGGTACCATATACCGGACCGATCCTTCTACTTCCGATCCACCCATGGATCCCAATTTCCAAGGCAACCAAAACATCCCTAGGGAAGCTCCCCAAGCTCCTACGGATCGACTTGAGGCTGCCATTCAAGCCCTCACGGAGAAAATGAATGGTTTTTCCACCCGATTAGAGAGATTAGAAGAAGCTAGGGCCCCACCTAGGAATCATGTCCACAGGGCTCCGCCTCCGCGGGTTGAACATCAGAGGGAAGACCTAGAGAATGAGTGGTATCGTGAGCAAGAGAGAGCCCCACAACCTCGGTACCAAGAGAGGCGACCACGAGAGGATCCGGATGACTTCCTCTTAAGAATGATCAAGGTAGATGCTCCGAATTTTGATGGGTCCCATAACCCAAGTGCCTATGAAGAATGGGAGCATGGCATGGACCAGTACTTTGATTGGTACCCAATGTCCGAGGAGAGAAAGGTTAGGTTGGCCAAGATGCACCTTCTCAAACTAGCCAAGACATATTGGTTAAAGGTAGAGAGTCAAAGGAGGATTAGGAGGGAGGAACCCATTGACACTTGGCTTGACATGAAAACCCAACTCAGAAGCAAATACCTTCCCAATTCCTATAGCCAACTCCTCCTTGACGAGTGGCAAAGCCTTACCCAAGAGGGAAAGACCGTGGAAGAGTATATAGAAAAAATTGACTCATACCTCTTAAGGTGTGGTGTCGTCGAAGAGCCAGCCGTCACTTTATCCCGGTTTAGGAATGGTCTCCTTCCCCACATCAAACGGGAACTTTTCATGAGGGAAGCTCATAGCCTTGAAGTTGCCTATCAAATAGCCCGTGATGTAGAGAGGTTTTCTAGGAACCCAAGGTTTGCCCCCCCCCCAAGGGCCCGGGACCCCGTCCCAACCTGCCTCCTCTGTTGAGAACACCTCCTCCCAGTGGGGGAACCCCCACTCGGCCCTACCCCCAGCCAACCAATCCTACCCCCACAAAGGCCACTCCACCCAACCCTCCTCCCCGAAGGGAGGAAGCCTCCAAAGGGAAGACCCCAGGGAGTAATACGATTAAATGTTTTCAGTGCCATGGTTATGGCCACATAGCCTCCTAATGCCCTTCCAAGGGGTTGTCAAGCCTTGTTATTGAGGGCGGACCTACCACATCCCAGGAAACCCATGAGAATACTATTGAGGAACACGAGGCTACTTTAGGGTGGGAAGAGGAATACGAGGAGCAATTCTTTGAGGAAGGTGTAGAAGATGACCCCCACTCCACCCACCTAGGGGTGATAAGGTGCACCCTTACCCAACCTCAAGAGGACGATTGGCGGAGGACTTCCATTTTTCACACCTTCATCAAAATCGGAAACCATGTTAGGAAGGTCATCCTAGACAACGGAAGTTGTGTCAACGACGTGTCCCCGAACACCGTCAAGCTCCTAGGGCTTACCCCAACACCCCACCCCAAACCATATCGGGTATCATGGATAAACAACCATTCCCTACCCGTCAACACATGTTGTCTTATCCCCATCACCTTTTCATCCTACCAAGGACAAATATGGTGTGACATCATACCTATGGCTGTAGGAAGCATCCTACTAGGGAGACCTTGGATATATGATGTTAATGCTACCATCTATGGGAAAACGAACACATGCACCTTTGAACACGAGGGGAAGACCATTCGCCTCAACCCTTCCCCACCCCGAAAGGAACCACCCTCCAAGGGAATTCTCCCTACACCACCTCAAAGCCCAGGGGTCTCATCACCCCCAACCCAACCAACAAGTCAACCGTCCACCCATGAGAACCCCACCAAGGGCCTACACCTCATCACTAGACAAGAACTCGAGGAAGAGGTAGCTCTCGGAACACCCGTATATGCTGTAGTCATATGCCTCGGGGAACCCACCCCCTCCAACCCTCATCCCGTGGAAATCCACCCCCTCTTAGAAGAATTCAAGGATGTGTTCCCCGAAGAGCTCCCCGATCAACTGCCACCCATGAGGGATGTCCAACATGCTATTGACCTTGTCCCAGGAGCCACCCTCCCAAACCTTCCCCACTATCGCCTCAACCCCACTGAGCATGCTGAATTGAGGAGGCAAGTGGAGGAACTCATTAAAAAAGGCTTCCTCCGTCTTAGTAAAAGTCCTTGTGCTGTCCTATCCCTCCTCACACCAAAGAAAGACGGGACATGGCGAATGTGTGTCGACAGCAGGGCCATCAACAAAATCACAGTCAAATATAGGTTTCCCAAACCTAGACTTGACGATATGCTTGACATGCTAGCTGGGGCCACCATTTTTTTCAAAATAGATCTCAAAAGTGGCTACCATCAGGTTAGGATAAGGCTAGGGGATGAATGGAAAACTGCCTTTAAAACCAAAGATGGGCTCTATGAGTGGCTAGTGATGCCTTTCGGGCTTTCAAATGCCCCGAGTACCTTCATGCGTCTCATGACAGAGGTCCTTAGACCTTACATAGGAGTCTTCCTAGTGGTCTATTTCGATGACATCCTTATCTACAGTCAGACTAGGGAGGCCCACCTCAACCACCTTAGGCAAGTCTGTGTTGTCCTTAGGAAAGAGAGTCTCTATGCCAACCCAGGAAAGTGCCACTTTCTGACTGAGTCCATTACTTTCCTTGGGTATGTGGTTTCCACTAAGGGAGTATCCATGGACCTCGAGAAGGTCTGAGCTATCATTGACTGGCCAGAGCCCCGCACCATCCATGAGGTCAGAAGTTTCCATGGATTGGCCACCTTTTACCGGAGATTCATCCGTGGGTTCAGCACAGTCACAGCCCCTATCACCGACTGCCTTAAAAAGGGGACCTTTGTATGGACCAAGTCGGCTTCTAGGGCCTTCCAGGAGCTCAAAGAGAGGATGACCCAAGCCCCAGTATTTTGCCTCCCTGACTTCTCCAAAGTCTTTGAGGTGACTTGTGATGCCTCCGGGGTAGGAATTGGCGGGATCCTCAGCCAAGAGGGACACCCTGTAGCATACTTTAGTGAAAAGTTGTGTGATGCCAGGATGAAATACTCCACCTACGACAAGGAATTTTATGCTGTGGTGCAATCCCTCCGGCATTGGAGGCACTACCTCTTGCCCAAAGAATTTGTCATATTCTCCGACCATGAGGCCCTAAAATACCTCAACTCCCAGCAGAAACTGAATACCCGGCATGCCCGATGGGTCGAGTACATCTAGGCCTACACATTTGTGATCAAACATAAGGCTGGAAGTGAAAACCGTGCTGCTGATGCACTCAGTAGGAGGATCTCCCTGCTCGCAACCATTCGGGTAGAAGTAATAGGGTTCGATCGGGTTAAGGAAGAATACCCAAACTGTCCAGACTTTGGACATGTCCATGCCGACCTAATCACCCCTTCACCCCAAGAGCACCAGGGTTTTATCCTAGAGGACGGATTCATCTTCAAAGGACATAGACTTTGCATCCCTAGAACTTCACTGCGGGATTTATTAGTCTGGGAATTACATGCAGGAGGCCTGGCTGGGCACTTTGGGGTTCACAAAACCATTGCCTTGGTTGAAGGATAGTTCTATTGGCCCAGTCTCAAAAGGGATGTGGCCAAAATTGTCGGACAATGTCGCACATGTGCCACTGCTAAGCAAGTCAGACAGAACACTGGCCTATACACCCCTCTACCCGTCCCGGATCGGCCATGGCAGGACCTGAGCATGGATTTCGTGTTAGGGCTACCTCGGACCCAGAGGAAACATGACTCCATCTTTGTTGTAGTGGACAGATTCTCAAAAATGGCCCACTTCATCCCCTATTCTAAAACCTCTGACACCTCCCATGTGGCCCATCTGTTCTTTGATGAGGTGGTCCGCCTCCATGGCTTGCCCAAGACCATCATCTCAGATAGGGACGTCAAATTCACCAGCTACTTTTGGAAGACCCTCTGGCATCTAATGGGGACCCTGCTTAAATTTTCCACAGCCTATCACCCTCAAACCGATGGCCAGACCGAAGTCGTTAATCAGAGCCTAGGAAATCTCCTACGGTGCCTTGTTGAGGACCACCCTGGAAATTGGGATCTCATTCTACCTCAAGCCGAGTTTGCATACAATAATTCCACCAATAGGTCCATAGGCATGAGTCCTTTCGAAGCTGTGCATGGTTACAAACCCAGGAAGCCAACAGATCTCATTCCCCTACCCCCTCATGCTAGGGTATCCATCACTGCTGAGTCTTTTGCACAACACCTTAGAGAGTTGCATGAAAATATTCACAAAAACATCCACAAGAGCAATGAGATTTACAAGAAGTCAGCTGATTCCCACCGCCGCCACCAAGAATTCCAAGTTGGTGATTTTGTGATGGTGAGAACTGAGAGGCTATTCCCTGGGAATACCTCTAAGTTGAGGTCTCGTGGAGCCGGCCCCTTCCAGGTGCAGAGACGACTTGGCACCAATGCTTATGTGTTGGACCTCCCTGAAGAATACGGAGTAAGTCCCACATTCAATGTGGCTGACCTGGTACCCTACAAGGGCCCCACGGTGACACCCAGTGAGGAGATCCAGCCTATTCCACCCCTTGAGAGCGCCCCCACACCTCAGAGAGCTCCACCCAACTTGAGAAACCAGCGTGATAAAGTGGAGCGGATATTAGATGAACAGGTCACCAACATAAGGAGCAAGGCGTATGAGCGATACCTGGTTAGGTGGAAGGGATGACCACCCTCGGACGATGCCTGGGTGAGCCGGGAGGACCTCCAGCAGCTGGACCCCGATATTCTAGAGCAGTACCGCAGCAGGGAGGGCCTTTACTCGACAGAGTCGAGCTCTTTGCAGCCCGGGAGAATTGATGAGGGCATCACTCACGATTCTCTCTGGCTTGGCACCTCTCTCCCTCTCGGAGGCAGCTAGGGAGCAGCCCTTCTTCTGGATTGGACCTTAGTGCTTACCATGGGGTCATCTTGTTATTTTTCCCTTTTTTTTACTTGAGTCATGATCATGTAATTTGCCTTTTATTTGAGTCTTGTGCCTAGGTTATCCAGTCATTTCCCTAAGTTCGAGTCTCATTAGGCTATGGTGCTTGCTATTGGGCCTATTTCTTTGGGCTAGGCCCATGGGCGCACCCCCCCTTTCTTGGTTATCTGTTAGTATGTTAAAAGTCTGGGTCTTATATGTAAAAGTGGGTTTCCTATAAATAGGACCCCAATCCCTCTTTTGAAGGTTAATGAAGCATTGAGTATTATTATCCACCAGCCTTGTTCTCTCTCTCTAGCTCTTTCACTCTCCCTCTACTTCTCTCTCTCACTTAAGGGGGCGAACCCCTCTCTCTCTCTTCCCCCTTCTCTCTCTATCCCTTGGGCGAACCTGCCCCTTCTCCTTCCCCCCCCCTTGCCACATCATCAGCCACATCACCCTTCCACCCTTTCACCTCCCCAAGGCCCATAACTCACATCAATACTTCCACAACCCCAAGTAACCCTTCCCATTCCCCATACACCCTCTCAACTTCCAAGGCTCCCTTCCCTCTCCCCCAAGCAACTCTTCCACTCCCCCACACCCCCATTCATATCCCTAGGGAGCTAAACCCCATAACCTCCCCCCCCACAAGTTGCGCACCCCCCCCTCCCATCTCACCCCCTCCTTGCCTTGGCCAACCACCCCATCTCCCCTCTCCTAGCTGCAGCCCCCTCACCCCTCCACCACCCCAGACCTCCTCATTCCCTGCTCCAACCCTCTCACCATTCCTAAGCATCCCTCCCCCATCCACCATCACCATCCCCTTCCCACCATTGCCAACCTCCACCTCCATTAACCTAGTTCCACCTCCACCCCTTTCATTTGGCCCAAGTCTGCAGGTGGCAGAGAAAGGGGCGACTTGCGGAAGCACCCACGGATTCATACGGCATCTTCTGAAGGTGTACCATACCAATCTGGAAAGGTCGTCCAGTTAGATTTGCAGGCGAGGTGATCTCATCCCGTTTCGAGTTCGGGGCTGTCCAGGAGAGCCGTTCTCCTCCGACTGCGCCGGGCTCACCCCTGCAGAGTACCAGAGCGCGGTTCAACGCTGCACCACGCCAAACAGCAGAAGATTCAGACCACGAGTCCTTCAACAAACTTCTTCCTCCCCCAGTCCTCTATCAGGAGCAAGAAGCAGGACTGCATTCGGCGTCCGGAGGCAAAAGTTCCTATTTTTCTCCCTCGACTGGTCGGGTCTGCCTCCCACAGTCTGCAGTGACCTATCCTCACTCTTCTGAGTCTCCCCGTCCTCTCCGCCGTCAGACAGCCGCCCCGTCAGTTTTTCTGCGCAGAGGGTTCGTCCACGGTTCCAGGAACTCCGACGGATCGTGATTCGGAGTCCGGGAGAGGTCGGGGAAACCTCTGCAAGTTGCTGTCAGAAACAGTAAGCTGCTGCGCCCAGTTTCAGTCACTCTGTTTGAAGCTCGACCCGGACTAGCAGCTGTAGCAGAAGAAATCGAGAAAATTCTGGATCGTCCGCGTGCCAGATATGAAGATTTCCACGCTGGTCTTGCCTCCGGAAGAATTCGGAAAAGTGAACCACAGCCCCGGGACCGACCGGCAGTCAGTCATCACAGCCTGCAAGTGGAACAGCCCCGGCTTCCCTCTTCCGTTCTCCGGCGATTCTCCCTTCCCCGCCTGGCCGGCTTACCGCCCCTCCCTGCGCGGAGGTAGTGTTTGCTTGTAAAACTTACTTCCCCACCCCTAGTCCAACCCTCCTGTGTGAGGAGTAGTGAATGTAGTTTTGAAAAAAGGGTTCAAGCTACACCGGCGCAGTGTGCGGGGAACCCACACTTCCCCGCTCGCCCTCGTCTCCGACCGGGGTTGGTTTCCTCAAACCAACCAGGTGAGTCTCTACCCTTGCTCATTACTCCTGGTCATTTCATATCTGCAAAACTTATCTGCTGGTTGGTTTTAGAGTGCCCGACCCCGGAGCCACCAACCCTTGTGTGGTCACCGTGGATGATAGTGAGCGAGTGACCTAGTGCCCCCAAGGCACCCGGCCGCCCCTGTTTGTGGGCTTCATATCCTCGGGAGGGACAACCTTAGCGGTGCTGGTCCTCTAGCCAGCCAGGGGCTTTCTCCACAATCTCGACTCGGCATCACCGAGTCACCCCGGGGAACGTGTGTGCGCGGTGTAACGGCGACTCTCAAGTTGCTCCCAATCTTGTGGTTGTGATTGCGAATTAAGTCCAAGGGTTCATTTTTGCCTGCTGCATATTTGTATCACATCAAGAGCCATCCGCCTCGGGACCCTCCCGTCTCTGCCGAAGCGTGCCATAGCTACAAGACAAGGCACCCAGAAAAAGAGTCAGCATATCAGAAAATCCACATGTGCAACACAGCAAAATAAAGACAAATGAAGTGTCAAAATACAACTACAACAACACATAAAGTGGAGCTCACGGGCCGTACGCCCTCATCCCCGCCTCCGAAGCACGCCCCGTGGGGGGCATTTGTTGTACCCAGACTATTTCCCAGCCAAAATACCTGGAAATAACGGCTCGGGCATTTCCCCGAACACCTTCAAGACACTGGCTACCTAGCCCTTCTACAACCCTGCAGGTCCCCACAGGGGTCCCAACCAACTTGCCGTGACAGGCGGCAACACCAGCAATTGTTCGGGGTCGTTCCCGGTCACTTTCATACGGGCTTTGCCCGCGTTCCACATGGCCGCCCGGGACCACCGGGGGGCGCCCGGACGCTAAGCCACGCCACGTGGCATCCAGTCAAAGAGCCGTCGGCCCACTCCGAGGCTCTTCATCTAACCCTCCAAGGTCAAAGGCAGACCCGAGCAAGTCAACCACAGGCCTTGGAGGCCCGCAGCACGCGTGTACGGCTCACACACATGTGTTCGGCATTCTGCCGAACACCTTGTGGGCGCGCATGTTTCAACCCTTCTACACTAAGCCACGGGCCACCCAGTGATTCCAGTACACCAATGGGGTCCTACAACGATCCCCTAGCAAGTCGGGGCCACCCCCGACCCTCAGACACGTGGCAACAAGCCACTAAACTTAGCTCTCGGGCCAACCCGAGGCTACCCTACCAACCCGCCATACAACATGGCACGTAGCACGAGGCAAGGCCCATGGGCCCAAGGTGCCTCCTCCCAGTCCCTAGGGACTTCTACCCTTGGCCCTAGGCCAAATCCAAGGCCCGTCGGCCACTTACGCGGCTCGTTCGGCAACCCGGGGTGTGTCGAGCATTTGCCCAAACACCTTGCGAGCAGCTACTCCGACTTGAAGAGCAACGGCCCTACGGGCCAGTGCCAGCCTTCCGAAGTTCAAAGTCCGTCAAAGGACATCCCCAGACAACACAAGAAGACCCCCGGGGGCCATCCCTCGGGGTTATGGCCAGCCTGGGGCCAGTTCACCCCGGGGCATGGCCGCGCGCCCTAGGGAGGGCGAACTCCCTGGGGGCCGCGCCCCTCCCTCTAGCCCGGTGGTCCCACGACCCCACTCAGCCTCAGTTCGCCCAATTACGGTCCTACGATACGATTCGTGTGCCATACCAGTTCGTGGGGTCAACATGCGGACGTGGAAGCGCAAAGCGACAGCACGACGGGCTCGGCCTCAAGTCAACGCGCACAAGTCTCCACAAGCCGCCACGTATCCTTCACCCACTTGTCCTTTTCTTTCTTAGTTAAATTAGGAAGAAAAAAGGGACAAAAAATCACATTTTATAGGGTGGGGACCAGCCACCCCTCTCTCTCCTTGCGAACCCGCCTAAACCCCCCAAGGGGGGTTTAGGCGGACTAGCCAGGACCCCCTGGCTGGTCCGCGTAAACCCCCATTCAATTCAAAAAAAATTTACTTTTTGAAAAAAAGAAAAAAAAGCCAGCCTGCCTAAACCCTTCGGGGTTTAGGCGGACCAGCCAGGGCCCCCTGGCTGGTCCGCGTAAACCTCTTTCCCCCTCTCTCTCAGTCCGTAACCCACTATTCAATTGGGTTTACGTGGACCAGCCAGGGGGCTGGTCCGCGTAAACCCCTTGTGACCCTTCAGCTTCCCCTATAAATACCCCTTAGGAGCTCAAGGGGTGGGGCATCGAATCCAAGGCATATGATCGCAGGCACAAGACTTCAAGCGCGGCCCCAAGCAACGGGCAAAGGAGAATTGTATGTGGGTGACTTGTTCGGCGGTCTACTACGCCGGGGGTATGTCGTTCACACTCCCCTCATGCCGTATGCAGCCGTCACACACAAGTCAACACCCACCGTATGTGAGATGTCGTGATACGAGCGGACGTCCCCTCATGCCGAGATTTCCCTTCGCACGCCCGTCGGTCGCAACCACACGCGTGCCATGACGTCATGCTTACTCGCAGTTACGAGGCCATGTCCAACCGCTCAACTCGAGTCGCGACCGACCCTCGCCCAGATATAGGATCGATGTGTCCCCTCAGTTATCCAGTCATAGGCCCCCGTTCGGCAACGCGGCCATGGCCCACGTCATGGGAGGAGTCCTCTATAAAACGCATAAGTGCTCACTCATCACGCATCGACTCGGGGACCGACCCACGTGTCGGAATTGTCCCGTGGCATGCGCCAGTTGTACTTTGGCCGTTACGGCTTTCCTATAAAGAAATATACGTCTCAGCACAACACCGCCGATTGGACGAGTGCTCTCGCACCCACGTCCCGGCCTTCAGTCTCCTCGGCATCCGTGCCTGACACCCTAACCCCAGTAAACACCCCTCGGCCTAACGCGCACCCCTAGCTGCTAAATTCCCCCAGCCCTCTACCCACGGCTTCCGACACATATACAGACTTTTCTTCAGCATGGAACGAAGGTATTCGGATTCAATCTGATGTAAATAAACACCGGTTGCTTGCGGCCGATGGGGAAAGACGTCATGTACACGATTCCCGTAATTGCCTACGCACTCGCACCCATGGAACCTCTTCTCTCCACGTGTCGCCCGATCGCCTGAGCCCACGTGCCGCGCCCTGGTGGCGCTTCCCCGGTCAAACATTGGTTCCATGAGTGATTATCGAGAGATCGACTGGCACATCCGCACCCTGTTCGGTTAACCCTTATCCTGACATTTCCGTGCCATTCGACCTTTTTTCGACTTTCTGTGAAAGGAGAGTGCCCGATACCGCCGCGAGAGGCATGCACCCGTAAGGAGGATACCCAAGATACATCAAACTCACATATTTTCCTTCCCCGCTGTATCCCTTCACTCACCCCGATAATCGACATAAAATCACGCGTAACAACCGCCCAAAAGGGAAGCAAATTTCTCCATTGAACTTATCCCAGAGCAGCACCGGTTTCAAAGACTCCTTATAGGATGTTCCCCACGGAACATAAGGAGTTGAAAAGGTAACTTCATGAGTTGTTGGAGAAAGGCTTTATTCGGCCTAGCACATCCCCTTGGGATGTGTCAGTTTTATTCGTCAGGAAGAAGGATGGATCTCTCCGACTATGTATCGATTATCAGCAGTTAAATCAACTCACCATCAAGAATAAATATCCATTGCCGCGTATCGACAAGTTGTTCGACTAGATTTCTGGAGCGGAATATTTCTCGAAGATGGACCTCAGGTTTGGTTACCATTAACTAAGAATTAAAGATGTAGACATTCACGAGACCGCATTCCGTAGCAGATATGGGCACTATGAGTTCGTGGTAATGCCGTTCGGGTTAACCAATGCCCCTGCAGCTTTCATGCAACTTATGAACAATGTCTTCATGCCTTATCTCGACCTGTTTGTGGTCGTCTTTATTGATGATATCCTCATATATTCCAAGACCAAGGAGGAACATGAAGAGCATTTAAGAATAGCTTTGCAAACACTAAGAGAACACCAACTCTATGCGAAGCTCAACTAATGCGAGTTCTGGCTAAATGAGGTCTCATTCCTTGGCCACATCATATCAAAGGAAGGTATCACAGTGGATCCTTCTAAGGTCAAAACTGTCAAGAATTAGAGCCGACCGACGACTGTATCTGAAATCAGGAGTTTTCTTGGTATGGCTGGCTATTACCGACGATTCATCAAGGATTTCTCAAAGATCGTCGTCCCTCTGACCAGGCTTACAAGAAAGGAGAATCCTTTTATATGGTCAGCGGAGTGAGAAGAGAGTTTCTTGACTCTCAAGGAACATCTCACTATTGCGCCTGTATTAGAACTGCCCGTTGAAAGTGGTGGCTTTGAAGTCTATACAGATGCATCAGGCATTGGCCTTGGTTGTGTCCTTATGCAGTATGATAAGGTGATTTTGATGGAGGCATCATCCACAACTCCTTTTGGCTAGGGTCTTCTTCACACTCCGGCATCGTTTGAGTTCGGGCCTCTCTCTATAAAGGCCCAATTATCCTTTTGTGCTATCTATTTGAGTCATTTGATGTAATTTTCATTTTATTTGAGTCATGTCCCTAGGTCTTACATTTATTTTCCTAAGTTTGAGTGTCATTAGATTGTTTAGTGTGCTATTGGGCCCAATTCTTCGGGCTTGGCCCAAGAGCCCCCCCTACCCCTTCGGTTATTTGTCATTGAGTCTTTTGTCAGGGTCTTATTGTAAAATGTGGGTTTCATATATATAGGGCCCCATTTCCTTCATTTTAAGGTAATGAATCAATGAATCAATCAATGAAAATGCCATTTGAGAGTTCAAAGCTTAGTTTAGTGGAGTGAATCCAATTGGGTGAGAAGCCCTAGGGTGAGAGATTCCCCACCCCCCCTCTTCTCTCTCTTTCTCTCTCCTCACTAAGGGGTTCGCCCCATTTCCTCTCTCCTCCTCCTCCCAACCACCTCCAACCCCCAACCACCTCCATTAAAGCCACTCCACTTCCCATAGCCACCATTACTCCACCCCCCTAGTTCCAAGGTAGAATCCTCCCCATTCCAACACCATCTTCCCTATTCCAACAAAATCTTCCCCATTCCAACACAATCACCCCTCTTCCCCACACAATCTCCCAGCTTCCTAGGTCATTTTGAATTTGAATTCCCCTTCCCTCTAAGTGTTTTGGCCGCCCCTCTCCCATCCCCATTAGGCTAGGTCGCCCCCCTCTCCCTCCATTCTCCTCCACCCTTGCACACCCCACCCCTCTTCCTCCTGCTGAAACCTGCGACCTCCCCTTCTTCCTCCACCTCCCCTCTACCTTTAGCACTCCTCCATACCTCCCATACCTCCCCTCCACCATTCTTCATCCACCCCTCCCCCATATACTACCCCCTACCTCTTCTTTTAGGTCATTTGAAGGCTATGTCATCGTTGTTGCTGGTAGTCCAGAAGTAGCAGATGAACCAGCAGCTTGCAGCAGCCACCACGACCACTTTCCGGCGAATCTGAAGACCCAAGAGGCATCCCTGGAAGCGTCTACCTGTCTTCTTCACGATGACGGTGATTTTGTCGCCATCCGAGCTCCGAGCCATCCGGGAAGTCCGATCTCCCACAACTGTGCAGTGCTGCCTCTGCTGAGGACCTGAACCGGATTAGAAGCTCTGCCACGACGAACCCTGGAGGAACCGGCTCAAGAGCTCTTCTGTAAAGTTCTTCCTTGTCCGGTCTACTTTCAGAATCAAGAAACGGAACTTCGATCGGCATTTGCAAGCCAGAGTTATTATTTTTCTCCCTCAGCTACGCGATCCTACTACCCACAGTCTGCATCAACCAGTCACCATTGTTCTGCGTCCCCTGGTCTTCTCCGACATCGGTTGGCTTCCCCGTCAGTTTTACTGCGTAGAGGACTCGTCCACGATTCCAACGACTCTGGCAGCGCTTGATTCCGAGTTCGGGAGCTGTCGGGGCATCCTCTGCAACCTGCTGTTGGAAACCGGGAACTGCCAGTCCGAAAGTCTGCCTCCCTGTTCGGGCCACCACCCAGGCCAGCACCGGCGACAGAAGAAATTAACAAAAATTGGGCGGCTTCCCCGGCCTCCTACGAAGATTTCCCAGGTGGTTTCATCCCCAAAAAAATTCGGTAGCAGCTTCAGTCATCATTTCTTCAGTCACCTATCAGCACTCACAGAACTGGGCAGAATCAGCAGCCTCCCGTCTTCGGTGTCCCCTTCTCACATTCCCCTCCCCGCTTGGCCGACTGAAGGCCCCTCCCTGCGTGGAGGTAGTTTTGGTTGTAATCATCATTAACCCCCTCCCCAAGGTCCCCCTCCTGCGAGAGGTGTAGTATTGTAACCATTTGAGCAGGCCAAGCTACCCCGACGCGGCGTGTGGGGATCCACTCGCCTCCCCGCTCGCCCTCGTCTCCGAGCGGGACCGGTTTCTTCAAACCGGTCGAGTAAGTGCTCAAACCTAACTCCAATTTAGTGCTTGTCTTTCAATATTAGTTCATGTTCCGCTGGACGTGAGAGGGAGAGCTCGGTCCTCAAGCCCCATTGTCTTGAGTGATCACCGTGGGAAAGAGAGTACCCGGTGCCTTTGGCACTTTGTCGGCCCCATTGAATTGGGCATCCACACCCATTGGGTATCAAACTTTGGTCTTGCTGGCCCTCTACCAGCAAGGGTCCAACCCCACATCCTCCACTTGGCATCGCCAAGTCACCCCGGGCTTGGGTGAGCGACGAGAGAGCGGCGGCCCAAATTGGCTCATCTAGATTGTGAATGTGCTTGCTTGCTTAAGTCCAAGGGTGTGTCACATCAATTGGTATCAGAGCAAGTCATTGACTTGTCTCTATCAAGTCTAAGTCCTAGGACCTTTGCATTGTGCGTCCAACATCATTTGCCCCTTGTCTTGCATGTCCACCCGTAGTGGTGCTAGTTATCGACCCGATCCGTCATCTTCAAATCCACCCATGGATCCCAATCCTCAACTCAATCAAGATGCTCCTAGGGAGGAACCTCAAGGCCAAATGAATAGGGTAGATGCTGCCCTTGCAAACATTCTTGCCCAACTTGAGTCCCTTACCACTCGAATTGCTCGGCTAGAAGAGCATGAGTTCCACCCAAGGAACAATGAGCCTAGAGTCCACCCTCCACATATTGAGCCTCATAGGGAAGACCCTCATCCAAGGAATAATGAACCAAGAGTCCATCCACCACATGGTGAGTTGCATAGGAATGAGTTCCACCCAAGGAACAATGACCCAAGAGTCCACCCTCCACATGTTGAGCCTCATAGGGACGAGTTCCATCCAAGGAACCATGGACCAAGAGCCCATCATCCACATGCTGAAATTTATAGGGAGGACTTGGATCTTGACTCTTACCATGACCATGAGAGACCCCGCCACCATCCAATTCATGAAAGGCGTCCACGGGACGACCCGGATGACCCTCTCTTAAGGATGATTAAAGTAGAGGCCCCAAACTTTGATGGTTCCCATGAACCAAGTGTCTACTTAGAATGGGAAACCGCCATGGACCAATACTTTGAATGGTACCCTATGTCCGACCAAAGGAGGGTAAGGTTGGCCAAAATGCATCTCATCAAATTAGCCAAAACTTATTGGTTAAACCAAGAGGGTCTAAGAAGGATTAGGCGGGAAGAGCCTATTGATACTTGGGAGGGTATGAAGAACCAACTTAGGAGCAAATACCTTCCCCAATCCTACCATCAAATGCTCTTAGATGAATGGCAAAGCCTCACCCAAGAGGGGAAGACCGTAGTTGAATACATTGAGAAGTTTGACTCCTATCTTTTGAAGTGTGGAGTTCATGAGGACCCGGCCGTTACCTTGTCCCGCTTTAGGAATGGGCTTCAAAGTCACATCAAGAGAGAGCTTTTCATGAGAGATGTTGACAACCTTGAGCTAGCTTATCAAATAGCTAGGGATGTAGAAAGATTCTCTAGGATCCCTCGATTTGCTACTCCCCGACCGGCCGATCCCAAAAACATGGGACCACGACCCATTCCGGCCACCCCCATGAAAGCCCCTAATCCAAGTGGGAGTACCCCATTAAGGCCTTACAACCCTCCTCCCACCATCACTCCAAACAAGCCCACCCCTAGTCACCCTCTCCCCCGGAGGGAAGACAATCCCAAAGGCCCAAGTGTAGGAAACACTCCGGGTAGCGGGCGTCAACAATGCTATAGGTGCCAAGGGTTTGGCCACTTTGCGGGACAATGTCCATCCAAGGGATTATCTAGCTTGCTTATTGAGGAAGAAGCTCCCCCACCCCAAAAGGAACTTGAGAGTGTTGTTGAGGACCATGAAGCCTCACTAGATTGGGAAGAAGAGTATGAGGCCCAATATCTTGAATCGGGTCTAGATCACACCACTCCATCTACCAACTCCCATCTAGGAGTGATTAGATGCACCCTCACCAAACCCCAAGAAGAGGATTGGCGTCGAACTTCAATTTTTCACACTTTTGTCAAGATAGGGAGCCATGTAAGGAAAGTGATCTTCGATAGTGGGAGTTGTGTCAATGCCGTATCTCCCGATACCGTTAAGCTCCTTGGGCTTACTATCACTCCCCACCCAAATCCGTATCGGGTCTCATGGATCAACAACAACTCCATCCCGGTCAATACCCAATGTCTTGTGCCCCTCACCTTCTCTTCATACCATGGTCAAATATGGTGTGACGTCATACCCATGGAAGTAGGAAGCATCCTACTAGGAAGACCTTGGCTTTATGATGTAGATGCCACCATTTTGGGTAGGAGCAACATATGCACCTTTGAACATGAGGGTAAGACTATCCGTCTTAACCCCTCCCCACCTCGTCCCATGACCAAGAGGGACACTCTCCCTCAAGAACAACACCCCACCACCATACAAGCCTCGGGGAACTCCACCCCTCCAACCCCATCCCTCACCCAGACTCCCAAACAAAGTGGGACCTCGGGGTTGGCCAAGGGTCTTCATCTCATCACTAGGAAAGAACTTGAAGAGGAGATAGTTCAAGGAGTACCACTATGTGCGGTGATCAATTGCCTAGGAGAACACACTTCCACCAATCCCCATCCCATAGAAATCCAACAACTCCTAGAAGAATTCCATGATGTGTTCCCAACGGAGCTCCCGGACCAACTCCCTCCCATGCGGGATGTGCAACATGCAATTGATCTAGTCCCGGGGGCCACTCTCCCAAACCTTCCTCATTATCGCCTCAATCCCACGGAACATGCCGAACTACGGAGGCAAATAGAGGAACTCATTAGGAAGGGCTTCATTCGCATTAGCAAAAGTCCATGTGCTGTCCCGGCCCTTCTAACTCCCAAGAAGGATGGGTCATGGCGAATGTGTGTGGATAGTCGGGCCATTAACAAAATCACCGTCAAGTATAGGTTCCCCATCCCTAGGCTTGATGACATGCTTGATATGTTAGCCGGAGCCACCATTTTCTCCAAAATTGACCTTAAGAGTGGCTATCACCAAGTTAGGATAAGGCCCGGGGATGAGTGGAAAACGGCTTTCAAAACCAAAGATGGTCTCTTTGAATGGTTAGTCATGCCTTTTGGGCTTTCAAATGCCCCAAGTACTTTCATGCGTCTTATGACGGAGGTCCTTAGGCCTTTCATTGGGATCTTTCTAGTGGTCTACTTTGATGATATACTCATCTATAGTCAATCCCAAGCGGTCCACCTTGACCACCTTAGGAAAGTTTGTACCGTCCTCCGACAAGAAAGCCTATTTGCCAACTTAGGAAAGTGCCACTTCATGACCACATCCATCACCTTCCTAGGATTTGTGGTGTCCACCAAGGGTGTCTCAATGGACCCCGACAAGGTCCAAGCTATTCTTGATTGGCCGGAACCCCACACCCTTCATGAGGTCCGAAGTTTCCATGGATTGGCAACATTCTATAGGAGGTTCATTCGTGGATTTAGCACTATCACCGGCCCAATCACCGATTGTCTCAAGAAGGGAACTTTTGTGTGGACCAAATCAGCCTCTAAAGCCTTCCAAGAACTTAAGGAGAAGTTGACCCAAGCCCCGGTCCTATGCGTTCCTGATTTTTCTAAAGTCTTCGAAGTCACATGTGATGCATCCGGGATAGGGATAGGAGGGATCCTTAGTCAAGAGGGACACCCGGTAGCCTTCTTTAGTGAGAAGCTATGTGATGCTAGGACTAGATACTCCACTTATGACAAGGAGTTCTATGCCGTGGTGCAGTCCCTCCGACATTGGAGGCACTACTTGTTGCCCAAAGAATTTGTCATCTTTTCTGACCATGAGGCCCTCAAATATCTCAACTCCCAAGAAAAGCTAAATGCCCGACATGCCCGATGGGTTGAGTTTATCCAATCCTACACTTTTGTCATCAAACACAAAGCCGGGAGTGAGAATCGAGTGGCGGATGCCCTTAGTAGGAAAGTTTCCTTGTTATCCACTATCCAAGTGGAAGTGAGTGAATTTGATAGGATCAAGGATGAGTACCCTAGCTGCCCCGACTTTGGGCACATCTATACCACCTTGACCACCCATTCTAGTAAGGAACATGAGGGATTTGTCTTAGAGGATGGGTTCCTCTTCAAGGGACCAAAGCTTTGCATCCCACGGACCTCACTCCGCGACTTCTTGATTTGGGAATTACATGCGGGAGGGCTAGCTGGTCATTTTGGAGTCCACAAAACCATTGCTCTAGTTGAGGGACAGTTTCATTGGCCAAGTCTCAAGAGAGATGTAGGCAAGATAGTGGGTCAATGCCGAACATGTGCTTCGGCCAAACAGGTGAAGCAAAACACTGGCCTATACACCCCACTCTCCATCCCCGACCGTCCATGGCAAGACTTGAGTATGGACTTTATGCTAGGGTTACCCAAGACTCAAAGAAAGCATGACTCCATCTATGTGGTAGTTGATAGGTTTTCCAAGATGGCCCACTTCATCCCATGCTCCAAGACCTCTGATGCCTCCCATGTGGCCCGATTGTTCTTTGATGAGGTTGTCCGACTCCACGGGCTACCTAAGACCATAGTCTCCGATAGGGATGTCAAATTCACTAGCTACTTTTGGAAAACTCTTTGGCACATGATGGGTACCCTCCTCAAATTCTCCACTGCCTACCACCCCCAAACGGATGGCCAAACAGAAGTTGTCAATCGGAGCCTAGGGAACCTCCTTAGGTGTCTTGTTGAGGATCGCCCCGAAAATTAGGATCTCACCTTACCATAGGCCAAATTTGCATATAACAACTCCATCAATAAGTCCATAGGGATGAGTCCATTTGAAGCCGTGCATGGGTACAAGCCAAGAAAGCCTTCCGATCTCATTCCCCTTCCCCATCATGCTAGAGTGTCCATTTCAGCTGAGTCTTTTGCACAACATATTAGAGAATTACATGAAGAAATTTGCAAGCACATCAGCAAAAAGAATGAGGCTTATAAAAGGCTGGCCGACTCTCATCGGCGTCACCAAGAATTCCATGTGGGTGACTTTGTGATGGTAAGGACGGAGAGGCTCTCCCCGGGAGCCAACTCTAAACTGAGGCCACGTGGGGCTGGTCCCTTCCAGGTCTTGAGGCGCATTGGTGCAAATGCCTACGAGTTAGATCTCCCTGAGGAGTATGGAATAAGTCCCACATTCAATGTGGTGGCTTTGAAGTCTATACAGATGCATCAGGCATTGGCCTTGGTTGTGTCCTTATGCAGTATGATAAGGTGATTTTGATGGAGGCATCATCCACAACTCCCTTTGGCTATGGTCTTCTTCACACTCCGGCATCGTTTGAGTTCGGGCCTCTCTCTATAAAGGCCCAATTATCCTTTTGTGCTATCTATTTGAGTCATTTGATGTAATTTTCATTTTATTTGAGTCATGTCCCTAGGTCTTGCATTTATTTTCTTAAGTTTGAGTGTCATTAGATTGTTTAGTGTGCTATTGGGCCTAATTCTTCGGGCTTGGCCCAAGAGCCCCCCCTACCCCTTCGGTTATTTGTCATTGAGTCTTTTGTCAGGGTCTTATTGTAAAATGTGGATTTCCTATATATAGGGCCCCATTTCCTTCATTTTAAGATAATGAATCAATGAATCAATCAATGAAAATGCCATTTGAGAGTTCAAAACTTAGTTTAGTGGAGTGAATCCAATTGGGTGAGAAGCCCTAGGGTGAGAGATTCCCCACCCCCCCCCCTCTTCTCTCTCTTTCTCTCTCCTCACTAAGGGGTTCGCCCCATTTCCTCTCTCCTCCTCCTCCTAACCACCTCCAACCCCCAACCACCTACATTAAAGCCACTCCACTTCCCATAGCCACCATTACTCCACCCCCCCTAGTTCCAAGGTAGAATCCTCCCCATCCAACACCATCTTCCCTATTCCAACAAAATCTTCCCCATTCCAACACAATCACCCCTCTTCCCCACACAATCTCCCAGCTTCCTAGGCCATTTTGAATTTGAATTCCCCTTCCCTCCAAGTGTTTTGGCCGCCCCTCTCCCATCCCCATTAGGCTAGGTCGCCCCCCTCTCCCTCCATTCTCCTCCACCCTTGCACACCCCACCCCTCTTCCTCCTGCTGAAACTTGCGACCTCCCCTTCTTCCTCCACCTCCCCTCTACCTTTAGCACTCCTCCATACCTCCCATACCTCCCCTCCACCATTCTTCATCCACCCCTCCCCCATATACTACCCCCTTCCTCTTCTTTTAGGTCATTTGAAGGCTATGTCATCGTTGTTGCTGGCAGTCCAGAAGTAGCAGATGAACCAGCAGCTTGCAGCAGCCACCATGACCACTTCCCGGCGAATCTGAAGACCCAAGAGGCATCCCTGGAAGCGTCTACCTGTCTTCTTCGCGACGGCGGTGATTTCGTCGCCATCCGAGCTCCGAGCCGTCCGGGAGGTCCGATCTCCCACAACTGTGCAGTGCTGCCTCTGCTGAGGACCTGAACCGGATTAGAAGTTCTGCCACGACGAACCCCGGAGAAACCGGCTCGAGCTCTGCTGTAAAGTTCTCCCTTGTCCGGTCTACTTTCAGAATCAAGAAACGAAACTTCGATCGGCATTCGCAAGCCAGAGTTATTATTTTTCTCCCTCAGCTACGCGATCCTGCTACCCACAGTCTGCATCAACCAGTCACCATTGTTCTGCGTCCCCTAGTCTTCTCCGACATCGGTTGGCTTCCCCGTCAGTTTTGCTGCATAGAGGACTCGTCCACGATTCCAACGACTCTGGCAGCGCTTGATTCTGAGTTCGGGAGCTGTCGGGGCATCCTCTGCAACCTGCTGTTGGAAACCAGGAATTGCCAGTCCGAAAGTCTGCCTCCCTATTCGGGCCACCACCCAGACCAGCACCGGCGACAAAAGAAATTAACAAAAATTGGGCGGCTTCCCTGGCCTCCTACGAAGATTTCTCAGGTGGTTTCATCCCCAAAAAAATTCGGTAGCAGCTTCAGTCGTCATTTCTTCAGTCACCTATCAGCACTCACAGAACTGGGCAGAATCAGCAGCCTCCCGTCTTCGGTGTCCCCTTCTCACATTCCCCTCCCCGCTTGGCCGGCTGAAGGCCCCTCCCTGCGTGGAGGTAGTTTTGGTTGTAATCATCATTAACCCCCTCCCCAAGGTCCCCCTCTTGCGAGAGGTGTAGTATTGTAACCATTTGAGCAGGCTAAGCTACCCCGACGCGGCGTGTGGGGATCCACTCGCCTCCCCGCTCGCCCTCGTCTCCGAGCGGGACCGGTTTCTTCAAACCGGTCGAGTAAGTGCTCAAACCTAACTCTAATTTAGTGCTTGTCTTTCAATATTAGTTCATGTTCCGCTGGACGTGAGAGGGAGAGCTCGGTCCTCAAGCCCCATTGTCTTGAGTGATCACCGTGGGAAAGAGAGTACCCGGTGCCTTTGGCACTTTGTCGGCCCCATTGAATTGGGCATCCACACCCATTGGGTATCAAACTTTGGTCTTGCTGGCCCTCTACCAGCAAGGGTCCAACCCCACATCCTCCACTTGGCATCGCCAAGTCACCCCGGGCTTGGGTGAGCGACGAGAGAGCGGCAGCCCAAATTGGCTTATCTAGATTGTGAATGTGCTTGCTTGCTTAAGTCTAAGGGTGTGTCACATCAGATTTGTTATGCTTCGAGATAATTGAAGTGTCATGATGAGAACTATCACGTCCACGATCTGGAGTTAGCTGCGGTTATCTTCACCTTAAAGATATGACGCCATTATCTCTATGGGAAAATTTTCACTATATTTTTGGACCATAAAAGTCTGAAGTACCTTTTCACCCAAAATGAGTTAAACATGAGACAACGAAGATGGCAAGAATACCTCAAGGACTTTGATTTCTCTATCCAATACCATCCTGGCAAGGCGAATGCTATAGCCGATGCGCTCAGCAGGAAACCTTTGGCGACCATATCAAGCCTCAGGGAAGGTATGACCAATCTTATAAAAGATTTTGCACATTTGAACCTATATATTGATACAGAAGAAGAAGGGTGTACGATGGCCAATATCCGGTCGCAACCACCATTCATAGAAAATCTAGTTAAATTACAAAAGAATGACCCTAGGCTGGTGGAAATCAAAACCAATCTTGACCAACGGCCAGATTTTTCTGTCTCGACCGATGGAAGGTTATTATTCAAAGGTCGGATTTGTGTGCCGGATCATGCCGACACTAAGAAGTTGATTATGGAAGAAGCTCACAAGTCAAGATATGTCATTCACCCTGGTGCTACCAAAATGTACCAAAATTTAAAGAGAAATTTCTGGTGGCCCAACATGAAGAGAGAAGTAGTGGACTTTGTATCTCGCTGCCTCACTTGTCAGCAAGTTAAGGTAGAACATTTAAAGCCCGCTGGAAAGCTACATCCCTTAGAAATTCTCGAGTGGAAGTGGGAGAGTATAGGGATGGATTTCATCATGGGTTTGCCAAAGACAAGAGGTGAATATTATAGTATATGGGTGATCATAGACCGATTGATAAAATCTGCACATTTCTTACCTATCAAAAGTCGATGGTCTGTGGATATACTAGCAGCTTTGTATATGAAGGAAATAGTTAAACTACATGGTATCCCTGTCACTATTATTTCTGATCGAGACCCTTGCTTTACATCACAATTTTAGAAGGGTCTACAACATTCCTTAGGGACCTGACTCAATTTTAGCACTGTTTTCCATCAGTAAATAGATGGCCAAACTGAGAGAACGAATCAGGTGATAGAAGATATGCTTAGGGCTTGTGCTATTGACTTAGGTGGGAGTTGGCACGATCACTTACCTCTAGTTGAATTTGCCTACAACAATAGCTACCAAGCTAGTATTCAAATGGCACCATTTGAGGCCTTATATGGAAGGAGTTGTCGCTCACCTATATGCTGGAATGAAGTTGGTGAAAAATAACTTCTAGCCCTGAACTCATCCGGGATAGCACCGAGAAAATGAACTTATTCGGGAAAGACTCTAGATGGCTCAAGATAGACAAAAGGCGTATGCTGATAATAGAAGGCGAGACCTGAAATTTCAAGTGGGAGACCATGTGTTTCTCAAAGTTTCTCCGGGTCGAAGTATTCGAAGATTCGACATCAAAAGCAAGCTCACTCGACGATTTATTGGCCCTTTTGAAATTCTTGAAAGGGTTGGCAAGGTCACTTACCGAATAGCTTTGCCGCCATAATTATCTGGAGTTCACGATGTATTTCATGTCTCCATGATTAAAAGGTACGGTTATGACCCATTCCATGTTATAAGTAATGACGACCTGGTGATTCAAAAGGATTTGACGTACGAGCAAAGACCACTCAAAATAACTGATCGAGAAGTACGTCATCTTCGAAATAAAACTATTCCCATGGTAAAAGTCCGGTGGAATCAAAGTACAGATCAAGAGGCGACATGGGAAACAGAAGAAGCTATGCGTAAGAGATTTTCGGAACTATTTGATTGTAAGTAAATTAACACTCTCCATAAATCTCATACAATGAATTTGGGGACCAAATTCTCTTTAAGTGGGGAGGGTGTAACATCCTAAATTTTTTAGGATTTTTTGGGAATTAAATAAAATTATTAAGCATTTAAAAGGCTTAATGGGCTATTTAATGAATTATGGGTTAAGTAAACTAATTTGAAGGCCAATTATTAACCTGATAAATAAGCCCACTTTAAATAGGCCCATAAACCCAATTCTAAGGCTTTTAGGCCCAAGCCCAAATTTAGAGACGTAATTAGGACAATTCCCTAATTTTATTGGATAAATAGGGAATAAATAAGATTAAAATTTGACCAAAATTCAAATTCTGGCACCCAGACAAGTAGCGGTCAGTCATCGACCGCGTCTTGATGAAGGCGGTCCAGGAGCGACCGCTACCTTGTTCCGTGAATAGGAATTCTAGAAGTGTGCAAAACTTGGACTTTTATCATCCCTATCGCCATGGATCGAAGTGATCTGACATGGGAACTTGTCTAGGACTCTTAGGGGATCGGATGGGTACCCTATAGGACTCCTAATTCGATCTAAAACTACAGTCCTAGGTCATTCCCTATAAATAGATCCCAGATTCGATCTGCGCGAACCTTAATTTTGGCTCATGTGGTTCGAAGGTAAGGTATTGGTACTTCATGTTAGTCCTTTAGAAGTTGTTGTTCCTCTTAGTATCTTCTAATCTTCTGCAAACTTACGTGTTAGGAGGTCAAGAGGTTAAGGAGATAGAACGCCTGGAAGTTGTTGGTTCCACGCAGGACGCGCAAGAAAAAGAACCTTCTTCCAGCAACAAATTTGAAGTTTAGGGATCAACCCAGAGGTAGGTTATCTCATGTTGGCTGAAACATCGAGTTAGGAACAAAAGTCCTTTGTTATCTCATGATTTCATGCACTATACATGGAGTATTTGACGTTTTTCCATAACTGCGCATGCATAACCTTCACTGCATACTATCCCTGCACCCCTCAATTAAAAGATGAGAATTTTGACTTAACTCATGTCTTATCATGCACTTTCTTCATTCTAGACATGATACCATATCATATCTCTCAGTTCCTTGTAGTTTCCATTCATTTATTGCCCTAGAATAGGCTCTGCACACGGGTTTTAGTCTCTGTCTGCAACAGACAGAAGGCGGTCTTGCAGAGATCGCTACTTGCAAGTAGCGGCCCCCGACTGACCGCGTTTTGGTTTCTGTAACCAGCTTAAACACTCTGTATTTCCTTTATATAAATATTGCTATGCATGCCTTAGCCTAGTTATTATGTTTCCTGAGCATGGCATATTTCATACTTCATGTTGGCATGTTTTTAATGCTTATTTTCATGTATGTTATTTTCATGCCAAATTTTATAGTTTTGTATTTAAAGGGAATTTCCATGACTTGGTTACATTTTGATCTATGTTTTGGCGCATTCCTTGCTCACCTTATTTCTATTTTATTTGGTGTACGTTGCTATTAGAGCACTTACACTTGATAGGAACACTCTCTTGAACTTGAGATCCTCTCCGTTGGATATTCCTTCTACCGGACTAGGTGATCTTGTATCAAGGCCTCCGTAAATCTCCGCGAGCCTGGGATTCTCACTAGGACGTCGAGCTGGTTGTACCCTAAAAACCCAATGGTCTAGAAAGCACTTCGTGAATTCTGTATTTTCTGTGGACTGACCTGAACGCGGCCATCAGGTGATCGCTACCTCCTAATAGTGGTCCTGGCGCGACCACGTTCTGCCAGTTTATTCACTATGTCGACATGTTCCTTGTTCTGCGTCGACTCCACCTGATAGCAGTCTTGACTTGACCGCTACCTCAAGAAAACGGTCCTCTTGAGACCGCATTCTATCAACATACTGTCCAACTCGAGGTTTGACCCAAGGGTTGATTCTACTCTATTCCCAGATGATTTTATGATTGTCTAGAACCTAACACCTTCTTCAATAAGCCATTAATAAACTATAGAAAACTATGAATGTACTGTTATGCTGCTGGAATTCCTCCGTAACATAATGTCCAATTAATTCATCCTTGATCTCATGGTTTCATCTCGGTACGTTCATACCTTGGTTTTGCTATCATGCACTATTGTTGAACTTGACATTATTGGCCTATATTTATATTTCTCGTGGAAGTAACTTGATTTATAACTTGAAGATGCAAGGGCGGGCACAGATGGTGTCCAAGGGCTCCACGCTAGCCCCCTCGACGGATGGTTAGAAACATACTGTAAACCATGGGGTATGATGCTTACTAGCGTCGCATTGCGCTGGGAGTACTTTTTTTATAAACGGGTGAAATCCACGAGACAATCTCATGAAAATCTCATTATTGATTATTACATACTTGTTACATGACTTTTTAGCGCATAGCTTTTCAAGGTTATGAAAAGTACATTCTCGATACATGCTAGTACATTTTCGTTGTTGAAAGGCCAAACTTATATTCGTGCTCTAATCTTACATGATCATGCTCTCGTATCTCTTATCTTGTTTATATCTTGCTATTTGTGTTACTTTGGTCTTTATTGTATGTTTTATCGCATTTTCATTATCTTACTCTCTAGTGCTAAAATACTAATTAGTTAAATATTACCTTCATATTGATCCGAAGATACCTACTGGACGAGTGCGCTCATTCCCTACTTTCTTAATCTTTTCAGAAAACTCTAGTGGATCGGATTCGGATTACTCGAATGACGGATCCGAGGAAGAGAGCGATTGATAGACGAGGGAAGCCTTAGTGTCAAGAGTTATATTGTAATTGGGATTCCTTCACTGTGATAGGCGGTGAAGTCAATCATGTTATGTAATTTTCTCTTTATTGAGTCTAGTGAATTATTATGTCAAGGAGTCAAGAGTCGTTGTAAACTCAAGTTATTATTCAATAAAGTTGGAATTTTTGAGTATATTGTCTTGTGTTCACTCTTTTGTGTGTGAATGTTTAGTGCTCTGATTATCATGCTAGCTTAAGACTTATTTGCCAATTGTTCACGTTCCCGACTTAAGTCCGCTGCATATCTCGGGACGTGACATAATGTCTCTCATAAGACTACAATTTACTTTGAATGGAAGACTTGCAACTTTAAAGGCATTTCAGATGAGTAGGGTACATTGGTTTCTGCTGAGAAAATAAATAAAGATTTGAGGACTGGCCGTTCTTTTTATGCACTTCAATTATTCAGTATTGATTCAACTATGTCCCCTTCTACTTCTCCTGTCCATCCTCATGATTTACAGGCTCTTTTAGATGCCTATTCACAAGTCTTCTCTAAACCGCAAGGACTGCCACCTTCACGGCCATACGATCACAAAATACCCTTGCTCGATGAATCCAACACAATCTCCATTCCTCCATATCGCCAGTCTCCTCTCCAAAACGATATAATTGAATAACAAGTCCAGGATCTATTCCAACAATCTCATATTCAACACAGTAATAGTCCTTTTTCCGCACATGTATTCCTTGTTCAGAAAAGGGACGGCACATGGAGGAGGTGTATTGATTATCGAGCTTTGAATAGCCAGACTGTGAAAAACAAATATCCTATTCCCCTAATAGATGACCTCCTTGATGAGTTACATGGCTCCAAAATCTTCTCCAAGTTAGACCTTCGGTCTGGTTTTCACCAGATCAGAATGGATCCCAGGGATATTCATAAAACAGCTTTCTGAACCCATGAAGGACACTGAGTTCCTTGTCCTACCATTTGGTCTGTGTAATGCCCCGTCAACATTTCAAAACTTGATGAATGATATTTTCAAGGCATGCCTGAGAAGATTTGTATTAGTTTTTTTTTATGATATCTTAGTCTACAGCAAGGATTGGGATAGCCACTTGGATCATCTCCAACAGGTGCTACAGATTTTACTTGATAATCACTTATTTGTTAAATCTTCAAAATGCTCCTTTGGAGTCACCACTGTCGAATATTTGGGGCACAATATATCTGATAAAGGGGTTTCTCTTGAAGAGAACAAATTACAATCGATCCTTTCCTGGCCCACGCCTCAGTCCTTAAGAACAGTGAGAGGATTTCTGGGTTTGATAGGATATTACAGGAAATTCATCAGGAATTATGGATTGATTACTGCTCTGTTGACTCAACTGCTTAAGCAAGATAAATTCCAATGGACCACTTCAGCTGAAGCTGCATTTCTTAAACTTCAGGATGCCATGACCTCAGCGCCTGTTCTTGCTCTACTTGATTTTTCAAAGTCATTTGTTATGGAATGTGATGCAAGTGGATGTGGTATCGGTGCAGTATTGATGCAAGACGGGAGACCTATTGCATATCGCAGTAAAGCTTTCAACACATCACAGTTGGGTCTATCTACCTATGAAAAAGAAATTGAGGCTATTCTTTTTGCTGTACGTAAATGGAGGCCTTATTTGATGGGCAGGCAGTTCATCATAAGGACTGGCCATCAAAGTTTGAGATATCTGTTTAACCAGAAGGTTCACACACCTGCCCAGCAACGTTGGCTAGTCAAACTTTTGGGGTATAATTTCCAACTGGAATATAAGTCGGGCCATCACAACAAGGCTGTCGATGCCCTCTCCAGAGTCTTTGAACACTCCACTTGTTTATCAATTTCAGTGGCCCAACCGGATTGTTTTTCTAAATTTTAGCAAACTTATTTGACTGATACATATTTTCAATCTTTGATGGATAAATGGCAACAGGGTGCCTTGGATACAACAAAATATTCTTTGAAAGCTGGAGCTTTTTATTAGAAGGACTGTTTACATCTGCACAAATTGCATTCCATGGTACCTACTCTGTTGCATGATCACCATGATGCTCCTGTGGGTGGCCATTCTGGTTACCATCGCACATTGCAACGACTCAAAAGCAGTTTTCATTAGTTTGGGCTTCATAAGTCTGTTAAGGAATATATTAAATGTTGTGATATATGTCAACGGAATAAATCTATCACTCAAACACCAACTGGGCTACTTCAACCTCTGCCCATCCCAAAGTCTATTTGGACTCATATCAATATGGATTTTATAGAAGGCTTGCCTACTTCCCATAACAAAACTACTATTTTAGTGGTTATAGATCGCCTCTCCAAATATGCACATTTTATACCTCTTGTTCATCCATATACAGCCATATCTGTGGCTAAGGAATTTACTGCAAACATTGTCAAGTTGCATGGTACTCAAGTAATTGTTTCAAATCGTGATGTTGTTTTTACCAATGCATTTTGGAAGGAATTATTTCGGTTGCAGGGAGTTAAACTATACATGTCCTCCGCCTACCATCCTCAATCGGATGGGCAAGCAGAAGCCCATAATAAGTGTGTTGAAACTTATTTGCATTCTTACTGCTTCCAACAACATCATTCTTGGTTAAACTAGCTCCATTGGGCAGAATACTCATACAACACTTCTGTCCTCCTCAACGGGCATTACACCCTTTCAAGCAGTATATGGTATTGCCCCTCTTACTCTCACTTCATATGTTCCAAGCACTTCTCATGTTCAAGAGGTGGGAGACTCCTTATTACGCAAAGATCAAATTCTGAAGGAACTTAAGATGCATCTTATCAAAGCCCAAGACCATATGAAATAGATAGCGGATCGACATCACACTTAGAAGGAGTTTGCTATTGGGGATTTGGTATATTTGAAATTTCAGCCACATCGTCAGAACTCCTTAGTTCCCAAATACAACCATAAGCTCAGTGCACGTTTCTATGGGCCTTACAAAATTATACAAAGAGTTGGCAAGGTTGCTTATAAATTACAACTTCCAGAACATTCAAAGATACATCCTATGTTTCACATATCACAGCTAGAGGTGACATGGCAATCATCCCATTCCAACTTTTGATTTATCAACTACTTTATGCATGATTGATAAGGAACCAGAAGCCTTGTTAGGAAGATGTATTATCAAGAGAGATAACAAAGCAACACCCCAACTACTTATTCATTGGAAGCACCAACCCCCATAGAGTGCCACTTCGGAGGACTATTACTCCTTTGTCCAAGCATATCCAACTTTTGACCTTGGGGACAAGGTCTCTTCTGAGGGGGGAAGAAGTTGTAAAGGTTCATGATCAGATAGCTCCGACTTGAGCTGGATAAATGACATCGGATAGGCGCAGGTTTATACGGTTATGGTAGTTGGTTAATGATTGGGGTTCTGTTAAGAGTTAGTGATATACCGTTTCCCAATTCTTAAACTAGTTACCGTAAAGAGATGACCTGTCCATAGTATGTGATAGAGCTTCTCTGGCCGTCTATATTGGTTCCTATAAATAGTGAAGCTGCGAGGGCAATGGGATAGTTCCGAAGCTCCTACCAATTTCCTCTATTCTCTGCTCTCTATTTCTCCTAGTTCTCCTCACTAGTTCCTTCTCTCCTAATTTCGGTTAGTTCTTCCGGTAGCAATTCCGTCTTCCACCACAGAGGATCTCGCCCAGGGAGATCTTGCAACGGCGTTCTTGGAGGATCCAGACCGGGTTCCCCAGAAGACGTCGTACCAAAAAGAAGAAATTGAATTGTAAATTAGAAGTCATTCTGTGCTCCACCTGTTGGATCTTGTTCCAATTCCTGTTCTATAGGTACTTCTCAGATAAATTATACCATATACAGTATTCTTCGTGAAATTAACCATCCGCTCGTTTCCCTGTTTACTGTGCATCTGCTGGGAGGCAGACTTTGAGAGGACAGTTCTAGTGTATCTCCTATGGGTATAGCTTTAGCCAATATGTTCCCTGTAACGAGCCATGACTTGTTCCCTCTTCACTTTGCCAAGTGGAAGTTGTAGAGCCGTACGTGTGTGCAGACGCCGTGCTTGTTGTCCCTGCTGAACTCGTTAACAGCGTCGCCGGCGCCCAGGATCTGCTCTTCTCGCAGGATGGATGGGCTCCCAGTACTCCCGTCTTCGGGTGGCCTTATTGTGCAGGCAGCCACGGGGGTACAGTGCGAGAGAGACATTGATCGCGGGGGTACAGTGCGACCCTCTGATGTCAGAGTAAATACCACGAAGGTGAGGGTATAGTGATTATTTGCAAAGATTTTAAATATATAGGGGTAATTTTTCCTAAAGTAAATGCATGAAGATGATTCTACCTTCTGATGTGATAACATATGGACTGTCTCCGCCTTGAGCTCATGTAAAGCCACCTAAAATAGTCGTAATCAGTAAATCTGTAAGTGCAATCTACAGAAACTGCCCGGCAGACTTTCTGTAAAATTTGCTGTAACCTTTTTCATATACACTATGGAAGATAGTACATTCATATATACAAGAATGGTTAGCCATCGTGGGCTAAGATCAAGCCTAATCACTAAAATGAGGAAACCAGTTGCCCACTTGCTAAAACTAATAAATAGAGGAATACAAAGCATTGACTAAATCAACGCCATACACAAACGTGACATGTACAGCTGGAGCCTATACGTCATTACGCCCCCTCAAGTTGGCGCATTAGGGTTGATGCCCAACTTGCCTAGAAGGTAAATGAACTGCTGGCGTCCAAGAGCTTTAGTAAAAATATATGCTGGCTGCTGTTTGGTGGAGATATGGAGGGGATGAATATGATGAGCGTAAATGTGATCTCTAACAAAATGACAATCCACCTCAATATGTTTTGTGCGCTCATGAAAGACTGAATTAGACGCAATGTGTAGTGCAGCTTGATTGTCACAATGAAGTGGTGTGGCCATAGATTGAGTTGTTCCCAAAATGCTAAGGAGTCTACGCAACCAAATCACTTCACTAGTGACATCTGCCATAGATCGATATTCTGCCTCAGCTGAAGAACGAGATACAGTGGACTGTTTCTTTGTTTTCCAAGAGATGGGAGCAAAACCAAGCATAATAAAATACCCATTAACTGAGCGTCGTGTCATAGGACATGCTGCCCAGTCCGAGTCACAAAAAGCACGCAACTGCAAATTATTTTGGCTGGGAAGAAAAATGCCTTGTCCGGGAGTCGATTTTAAGTAGTGCAGCACTCTCATTGCTGCATCCATATGTGGCTGTCGTGGATCGTGAAGAAATTGACTCAAGATATGGACAGTGTACGTAATCTCTGGTCTAGTGATAGTGAGGTAAATGAGGCATCCTACAAGACGTCGATATTGAGCCGGATCTGCAATGGGCTTACCAGAAGTAGCAGATAAGCGATGTTGTTGCTCAATAGGAGATGAACTCGGCTTGGCACCAAGCATGCCACATTCAGATAGTATGTCCAGAACATACTTGCGCTGACAAAGAAATATTCCAGAAGGAGACCGTGCTACCTCAATGCCAAGAAAATATTTCAATCTGCCCAAATCTTTGATGCTGAAGCAGTCATGCAAATATCTCTTGAAGGATTGAATTTTGGTAGAATCATTCCCGGAAAGTATTAGATAATCCACATAAACCAAGACCACCAAAAATATATCCCCTTCGACATATGTAAAGAGAGAATAATCCTCAACAGACTGGACAAAGCCATAATGCTTAAGAGCAATGGAAAACTTTGCAAACCAATTACGAGATGCTTGACGTAAACCATAAAGTGACTTCCGCAATCAACAATATAAGCCGAGGCGAGGAAGAGAATAGCCTGGCGGTAGCGTCATGTAGATTTCTTCATCAAGGTTTCCATGCAAAAATGCATTATTAACATCTAATTGGTTAAGTTCCCGTTTTTTAGCAGCCGTTATAGCCAGGAGACAACGCACAGTAACTAGCTTTGCCATTGGGGCAAAAGTTTCGTGAAAGTCCAAGCCTTCAATTTGTGTAAAACCTCTAGTAACAAGCCTTGCCTTGTAGCGTTCTATGCTACCATCAGCTCGATATTTAATTTTATAAACCCATTTGCAACTAATGGGTTTCTTCCCAAGTGGTAAATGTTCTAAAGTCCATGTTCCATTGGATTCTAGTGCTTGGATTTCCTTGGACATTGCATCACGCCAATGCTTATGTTGAATGGCCTGAGAACAATATTTAGGTTCTTCATGGATAGTGATAGCCGCTGCAAAAGCTTTGGTGAGATGGGGAAAAATGATGATAGGAAAGAAAATGTGTAAGTGGATGTGACGTACCTGAAGAAGCTGTTGAAGTAGGGATGGAGGGATGTGAATGGACATGTCTTGAGTGTATAGTTGTCAAGGCGACAAGACGACCAAGACGAGCTTGGGGTCTTGAGTGCCTAAGCGCTTAGGTGCCTGCCTAAACGGTGCTTAGGCGTTAAGTGTTAGAGTGTTGAGCCCGAACTCGCCATCGTGCGCCCTCGCACGCGGATCGACCTGCGCGGTCAGGTCACGGGGGTCAAGGGGACAACACCCCTTGCAGAGGTTTCTGGGGGCAGAGCCCCCGGAAGAAAATTTATGTTTATAACAGGGGCAATAAAATACCAAAATTTATTTTGAGATAAATGTAACAATAAAAATTAGACTTTCAGAATGAATAAAATACTAACCTGATTTGTCAATTTCTTCCAAAAATATGCAAATCATACTCGGAAAAACATACATATAATATAAAGTAGATACCAAAAGAAAAAGACATCTCCCATTATCACATACAATCAATAATAAAGTAAACAAACACATAACTAGAGAAGTACCATACATGACCACTGTAAAAAAAATAAGACATACAAAATTTAAATTTAAAATATTTAATTAAATAATGAAGACAGAAGGGGGCCGCCTAGGCGCCGCTTTGGGCGCCTAAGCCCGCCTTTGTTCAGCCTAATAAGGCGTCTAGGCGCCTTGACCTAAGAAAACCGCCTTCCCGCCTAGGCGCCGCTTAAGCGGCGCCTAGGCGGGCACCTTGACAACTATGGTTGAGTGGCATACATAGTCACCCAAATATGAAGGCAGTTTATGTGTCCGTCTAGCCCGTGTAAGTGCTAAAGGTGGTGATGAGTTGACTGGTGGGTCTGGCATTGGTTGATCATGGTCAGGTGGTGCTATGGTGGAAGGCTCAGTGGGAGAAGTGTTTTCAAAAACATACAAGGGCAGATCATCATCATCGAATATAGGCATTGGTATAGTGTGGCTTGTTGAGTTGGCAGATTCAGCGGCATCATTGGTCTTGGCATCACCAAAAGGAAATATCTCCTCATAGAATATGACGTGTGGAGTGGTAGAAGTATGACAAGTTTGTAAGTCATAGACTCTCCATCCCTTTTGAGCATTGGGGTAACCAATAAACACACACTTAGTGGCGCGAGGATCAAATTTGTCACGAATTTCATGATTACAGTGTGCATAGCAGAGACATCCAAAAACTCGTAGATGTTCATAGGATGGCAGTTTGTGAAATAACATTTCATAAGGTGTTTTACCCGAATGAATGGACGAGGGAGTATAATTGATAAGATAAGTTGCTGTGAGAACACACTCCCCCTAAAATTGGATGGGCAAGTTTGCTTGGAAACATAAGGCACGGGCCACATTGAGTAAGTGTCGATGTTTGCGTTCTACCCTTCCATTTGTTGAGGGGTAGCAACACACGACGTTTGATGTAAGATGCCATGTTCTCGAAAAAAAGTTTGTACTTGAGTAGATGTAAATTCAGTGCCATTATCACTACGGATATGTTGGATAGATGAGCCAAATTGAGTTTGAACCATGGCACAAAAGGAAGTGAGATAATAATAAGTTTCAGATTTATGCGACATCAGGAACACCCAACAAGCACGACTATAGTCGTCCACTATTGTAAGAAAGTAATGTGCTCCCGAATGAGAAGCGGTAGAATATCTACCCCACACGTCACAATGAACCAAAGCAAAGGGCACAGTTGCTTTACTAAAACTCAACGGAAAAGAAATGCGAGTTTGCTTAGCGCGATGGCAAATGTCACAACATGCAAGCACATCTTTATTGAACAAAGGAGAATTGGGAATAAAAGACAAACTAGCTATTGATGCATGACCAAGCCTTTGATGCCAAATGGTGGTGGAGATGGGCCGAATGGCTGAAGCTGCAAAAGATGACGATTGCCTTCTCAAATAGTAGACTCCATCCCTCAACTCACCCACTCCAATCAGCCTCTTCGATCGTCGGTCATGTATGAAACAATGATTCGAATGAAAGGTGATAATGCAATTTAAGTCTCGAACTAATTTGCCAATAGAAATAAGATTGCATTGAAAACATGGAATGTAAAGGGCATCACGGAGGACAATGTCATTACTTAAAAAATATGAGGCAATTCTCTGAATAGGTAAGGTGTCACCATTAGGAAGACGAACATATGAGTGAGAAAGAGTGGAAGTAGAAAATGAAGGATCTACAGCGGCCATGTGATGGGAAGCACCACTATCTAGCACCCACTCTGTTGAAAAAGAATGTTTAAAGGTCTCACCAGCTTGCACTTCACTTGCATGATTTTTGTCTGATTCCAAAAGGGCAAGAAGTTGCTCATATTGGTCCTTAGTAAGACCTGGAAGGGGCGATGGATTAGATGAATTATCTGACTAGCTCGCTTGCACATTGTTGACAGTGGCAGTGGGCTTCTTGAATGAAGACCGCTGTCCCGAGGTGAAGTTTGGTGCACTGCCTTGACGATTGTTTCTACGAATTGGCCAATTTGAGGGATAGCCAATTAATTCAAAGCATTGGGCAATTTCGTGTCCATTCTTTCCACAGTGTTCACACTTTATATTAGAGCGACGACCATCTCTTGCATCTTTCCAACTCATCTTAGAAGTAACATGTAATGCTATAGCTTCCACCTTCGGCTGGCGATTTGCGATCAAAATTTGTTGACGCTCTTCTTGAATCACCAAGGCATAAACTTTGTTCAGATTGGGAATAGGCTACAGACTTAAGATGTGCGATCGCACAACGTTGTAGGTGTCACTGAGTCCCATTAAAAATTGATGAACTTTTTCTAGCTCTCGTTCCTGTACAAATTCTTTTGCTACGCCACATGTACGCTTTGGAACAATAGAGTATGTACTAAGTTCATCCCACAACGCTGTCATTTTTGTAAAATAAACTGGAATGGTCAGACCACCCTGTTGAAGAAGGCTGAGTTCGCGCTTTATCTGATGAACTCGTGGGGCATTGCCTGGGAGAACCGATCTTCCAAGTCAAGCCATATGTCCCTCGCCGTATCGGCGTAGGCGACACTGTCATGAAGCTCTTTGGCCAAAGAATTGAACAACCAGGAAATAACCATGGAATTACATTTCTCCCAGTTATGAAAATAAAATCTGGAGAAATCAAGTCTGGCTTTGTGAGAGTACCATCAACAAAGCCAAACTTATTTTTTGCCGCAGAGCATTGGACATAGCCCTTGACCATGTGCCATAGTTCTCTCCATTTAAGAGGCAGGAAACTAAAATGATACCTGGATTGTCTGAATGCCCAAGAGAGTAGGGAGAAGACACATCAACCATTGTTTGTACCGCTGCTACACGGTTTGACGGGAGGATTGAAGCCCTAGAATCTGCTTCGCCTGCCATGATGGATGCTTGGAAGACAAGCCGTCGGAGAAGAACAGCTACAAGAGACTCCCAAAGCCGTATGCCAAAGGCTCTGATACCATGTAAGTTTTGCTGTAACCTTTTTCATATACACTATGGAAGATAGTGCATTCATATATACAGTAATGGTTAGCCATCGTGGGCTAAGATCAAGCCTAATCACTAAAATGAGGAAACCAGTTGCCCACTTGCTAAAACTAATAAACAGAGGAATACAAAGCATTGGCTAAATCAACGCCATACACAAACGTGACGTGTACAGCTGGAGCCTGTACGTCAATACTTTCATTAATGGGTAAATGTTCAGAAACATCTGTCAACCCATAGTTAGAGCCAAAAACAAAAAAAAGAGCAAAAAGAAGAATAAAAACAAATAGCATGCTAACAAACCTATTAGTTCAATGTACAGAAGCTGCATTTTGTTTAGATAGCAGATAGAAATACAACAGCTCGTTCCATGTGTCTGGAACTCCAGGAAGGCACCAGTGGCTGCAGTCTTGAATGTTTCTTGGTGGGCGACTCCCAGGATTTCTGCCATATATAGATGGATGCCCATCTATTCGAAGTCCAGACAACATAGTTATATTTAGCAGAGTCACAGGAGTTCTCATTTGCTTTATAACTTCCTCCGCAATGATGTTCATTTCAGGACTGCCTCTAGCCATTATTGTCTCATTGAGAGGCTGAGTGCTCTCCATACAATGCCCACCAGAGTTCCACTCGCCACCCCTGTGGTGTAGGACATGTAAATTCTCTTTTCGAATGTTAAATTAGTGAAATCATCCAATGGCGCACAGAGTGTAGGATGGAGGGACCTGAAATGCGAAGGCGATGAAGTTCTAAAGAAAACTTGAGTCTTGCCTGGAGTCGCATGTTTGTCGACCCATGAAGCCCAAGTCATCAGAGCTCTGCGGAAGGCTGTCATAACATCAAGGTGAGGATGAACTTGATCTCCTTCCCGAAAGTAGTTTACCCTGGTGGGAGGCTAATATTAAGTTATGTCGTGCCCTAAACCTTTCCTTTAATAACAATGGTCATCTGAAGATCTGATAAAGATCACCATAACCAAAATACATCATCAAACGAAACGTTATATATAACTATGACTATGTTTGAAGGATTGCATGTATTGTATTTGAGGTTGATGGATTTGATATGACCCAAATCTCTGCTCTTAACATTTGGACTAGAAATAACTTCAACCACTAAAAGGGGAGAAACTTAAGAACAGCTTGTTTCAATCAAGTTCGGGCTACATGGCTACATTCCAGGTATACAAACAAGCAGAAAAGTGGACCTTTATTTACATCTTATGCCTTATTATGTCAATTACCGTTGTAAGCCTCAAACAAAATACAGAGACACCGTCAATGCTTTATGGGACTTCCACAGTACCATGTGAATGCCAAATCACTATAAGAGTCCCAATTTTTAAAGTTAACATGTCACGGGTTCCTCTAAGATCAACTCATGATGGTTTTTTTTTAACATGTCCAGATGTGAGATGATGTGCTAATAGGAATCAAAATTTGTAGCATCACCAAGGCATTGTAACCTTGCCCTGGGGGGGGGGGGGGGGGGGAGGGGGGTGAAGATTGAATAAGCAACACTCACCCAGCTTTTGTTTTGTAATGTGACCACCAATGTGCGGTATTGAAAACCAGAATATCAGCTCCTCTCCATTTATTAGAAGAACCCCTGTCAATGGTGTCTATTCTCAGAGTCGGCTTCCGCTTCGTCCCTATCCTTGCCTTACTTTCACGAACCAGGAAATGTGTCACATAGTACTCGACACTGGAATGGTAATCCTGCAGAAATCACATCAACTAAACATTCAGTGATAACAAAATGATGATTGCTAAAGGCGTAGACAAGCTAGTAACTTTTTTCATAGTTACCGCAAACTTGAAGTTGTAGTTCCCCTTTTCTTTGGTTATCTTCCGGCCATGGGCCTCATACACACGCTTTGGGTCAGAAACCCCACTCAACAAGCAAAGCATGGATTCCCACTGGTTCCTGTTAATGGAATCGCCAACAAACACTAATCTCTTTCCTCTGATTAATTCCAACATCTTTACAGCACCGAACCTGGAATTAAATAAACCCCAAAAACCAAATTCATGAGATTTTTTTATATACTTTAAATAACATTGAGGATTGAAGATCTATCTGAAGCTAATGCTCTTCAATATAGCCACGCAAACTGATATTAATTAATTATTAAGCACGGTAAGAAACGGGAAAGAGCAGTAGATTTTCAAAAAAGAAAAGGGAGAGAGAGAGAGAGAGAGAGAGAGAGAGAGAGAGAGAGTGTGTAAAACAACAGACAAGCAAGTACCTTGGTGTGTTACAGGCATGGGGTTGCCATCTCCACTTCATGTAATCTCTGTCCAATCTCCCATTGTTCTCACAGTTAAAGCCTTCATCTATGAATGGGCAGGAGTTATTTGTGTAAAGAGGATATGACTCATCAAGAACCCACTTCCCACTGGAAACTTCGCAAGCGGCACCAGCCCCGCTTTCAATCTTCTTCACAAAAGAAATCGCAGTGTTCGAGGCATCATCTGCAGGGGGGTTCCCAGAACTACTGTGCATTGAACTCCCCATCTTGGACGAATCCTCTCCTACATTAGGGGCATCTGAGTCCTCCTCGTGGCCGCCGCCTTCGTCGTCAACCTCCTCGGTAGTTAAAACGACGACGCCCTGTTGGGAAGAATCACCGAATACTCCCTGAGAATTTTCCGAGAAGTTGGTATCTCCCCTCTTTCCCTCCGAATCTGCGGATTTCTCTGAGGAGTTTACAGCGACCTTAGAATGGGTCTCTGCCAAGACGCCACCTTTCTCCTTCCGAACTGCCTGAGCAACTTCGCCGGAGGAATCGGTGCTTCCTCTCCAATGGGTATCGGTGGATAACTTCCCCCGGACAAAACCGTAGCCTCCCGCACTAGAGGAGTGGTTGACAGCAATAAAACGGGTTTCATGGGGAGTGGTGGAACCTCCCGCCTGGCCATCCGATGACTTGGGATTGGAAGCTGTCCTGGTGAGGACTACCGGGGGCTTGAGGCCGGAAGCGAACTGGAGATGGGTCTCCCGAGCACTGGAGGAACTCCTGAGAGGCCACAGGGAAACGAGGAGGCAGAAGAGGAGAGAGGAGGAGGCGGCGAACGAGAAGAGCAGCAGGCCGGTGGGCTTGAAGGAGAAGCTCCTCTGTCTCTCCATCTCCATCTCCACTCCGGGAGGAGGCAACCTCTCCAGACGAAAAAGGGGATGGATGACACCCAGGAGGAGCCTATAAAGAGCAGACGAGGCCATGTGCCGCTGATATGAAGGCCAATGTCTCGGAGGTGGAGAGAGAGGCCGGTGGGGACAAAAGAAAGCCGTATTATACGTCGTGGAGCAGGTTTCGGTCCAGGTGGTCGCAGTGGGTGGCAGTTGCCGCGACGATTGTTGGACTACGAAACTGGCCCTTGGGTTTTTAGTTTGAAATATATAAAAAATAAAGAAAAGCCCTGTCCTCAACTCATGCAGATTACACGTGTGGGAGCGAACAGGTTGTTGCTTTCTTTTGTGCTAGCTAGCCATCCCAGCCATTGTCTTACATGCAAAGTGTTAAGTATTGTGACAAGATGCTCCATTTGAGTTCGGGCAATTTTGATTCAACGGTTTGATAGGGTGGTGTGTAGGAGTGGTTTTCTTATGGGACTTAATTTGTTCTTAAGAGAATTTATGCTGCATGCCTCCTCAACTATTAGCCCAATCTTTCCGTTTGCGCCACTTCAGTCAAGGTGTTGGATCGATCCCTTTGCCCAAATTAGCACAACTTTTTGAATGCCTCCAAAATAAAAACGAAGTGAGACCTCTTTTATTGGTTGGTTGGTTGGTTGGTTCACGTAGATCAACATAACCCACGATTAATTAGACCAAAATCACTCACGTGCAACTGGCACACATGACACACCACCCACCTAGTAATGAAACAACAAGCCTCTCTTCCCTTTAAAAAAAAAAACATATGATATAAGCACTCTTAGGATACCAGTACAGTGCATTTAGGTACAAAACAAATACCACACTCCATTTAGATGACAAGCATATAGGAGGAGGAGTAGTAGTAGTAGTAGTAGTAGTGAGCACCATGGTGGACGGGCAAGCCAATGCCCACCGTTGAGTGGCACAGCTCTCGTGCACGAAAGATGACTTGGCTTCCTTCGTGTTCATCTTTTAATTTGTTAGGACACTGTTGACTCTCGGTTAGTTACCTCACCTGATATTAATATTAACGTTGGGACTTGGTACGTGAATATCCATATGTATACATGAGGAGGGTAAATCCGGTTTGGCCTATGGACAGCTCAATAGCGGCAGGCCCAAATCGGATCTGTCCCTTTAGCGCGCCCAAGAGGCGCCCGAGGTGAACGGCACACCAAGTCGTGACCCAACCCAGCTTCGACATTAGATTCTACAGCACGGGAAAGCGCATTAGTCGTCGGAGAACCTTCCGACGACCGACCGTTGCCCCCTACCACATCGGCCCTGACCCCATGACGGGCGAGCATGCCCCATGAGCGCCGTAAGACTCGCCCCAGGACCAGCCGATGCCGAGGTGTTCGCCCTCCAACGAGAAAGTCCCGCCGCTATAGCGGAAAGGAGTTGCTCCACTACTTACGCCTTCCCTATCAAGGGATAAGTCTCCTCGCTCCAGGACAACCCCTATAAGAAGGGGAACGACAGAGAAGAGGGACACGGGGGATGATTCTGTCAAAACCTGCTACACAATAGAATAGAGCTACTAGCCCTACTGCACTGCGAGAGGGAAGCACCAACGATCTACACTGAAAGGGAAGCTCTCCTCCGACGACCTTACCACCCAGGGAGCACTCACCGAGTGAACACTAGGAGCGGCGAGCACTCGTTTTGATGATCTATACAGCCCTTCAACTCTCGACTATGATTTCCTTCTCTCTCTCTCTCTCTCTCTCTCTCTCTCTCTCTCTCTCTCTCTCTCTTCTCCATTCTTCACTAATCCGTTACTGACTTAAACATCGGAGGGTTCTCCCTAGGGTAACACCAGGGACTCCTTCTGATGCCTTCTGGCTTCTGGTGTTTACAGGCCTCCACAGGTGCAAGGCGACTTCCCCAACAAATAAATAGAGAAGGTGGTATGTGACATAGGAACCATTTTCCTGTCTCTACACTTCTTGGCACCGTCTGTGGGAACCTCGAGCGAAAGGCTATGGCACCCCGTGGAAGCCTCCGCAACGCTAGGAATCGGGGGCGCGGTTCCCACCAGGGACCCAACTCCCACCGGGGGTCGCATGAAGCTTCTTCACTCATCCCCGACGTGAGGTCACCCCAAGTGACCTAGACGAAATCCGCCAACAGATCCGAGCCCTGATAGAATTCTATCAGGAACTTTAGAACCAACGGGTGCAGCCCCAACGCGCCCTACCCGAACGACGGGAGACGAGAGGGGCCAAACTGGGGAGAACCCTCGCCAAGTGCGAGAGGCCTCCCATGCCTCGGTCGCAAGGACCCGACGGTCGCGCAGCCAGCCTGCGCCAAGGGTGCGTTGCCGACTGCACTCCAACCCGGAGATGGATCATCGGCTCCAGCGCTTCGACGAGATAAAGGGCAAAGTCTGATATATGGATGACGTCCTCTTGGCAGCCAAGAATCGTGGCCTGATCGAGGACGACATGGACTTCCACCCTCCTTTCTCTAGGGAGATCATGGAAGCCCCCATCCCGCCAAAGCTCCAGCTGTCATTGTTCACCTCCTACGACGGCACCACCGACCTAGCCGACCACATGCACAGCTTTGAGTCCCACCTGGTGTTCCACCGGGCCTCAGATACTGTGAAGTGCCTGGCATTCGTCACGACTCTCCGGGAGAATGCTCGGGCCTGGTTCAAGTCCATGCCGGCCGGGACTATCTCCTCCTTTCAGCAGCTCAAGAAGCTGTTTAAGGAGAACTTCGTTGGCTGCCGAAAGGTGGCCAAGTCAGCGGTGACCCTACTCGCCCTCAAGAAGGGAAAAGAAGAAATGTTGTGGGACTTCGTCTCTCGCTTCCGCACGGAGGCGCTCCGCATCCTGCACCTCGACGTTGGCATCGCGACCACGGCACTCACCCAAGGGATGCAGGACCACATCCTTCGGCGGGCGCTCGGAGTAGAGGCGCCAACGACCCTTCCTGATCTTCTCGCCCTAGCACAGAAGCACGCACGCTGCGAGGAGAACACCGCGGCCCTGGGCTGCGCGGCTAGAGCCAATCGGTCCGACCGGAAAAGATCTGTCGACTCATCGCGAGAGGAGTGGAGCAAGAGGGAGCGACGCGACAGAGACCGCCGCGATCGCCCCGAAAAAGAAAGGGGTAACTACCGCAACTATACCCCCCAGACGGCTCCACCTGACCAGATCCTGATGGAGATCCGCGAGGAGCCATTCTTCAAATGGCCTCCCCGGATGAAGTCAGACCCGAGTTCGAGGACCAAGCAGAAGTACTGTCACTACCATCACGACCACGTACACGACACTATCGAGTGCATTAACCTGAAGGATGCCATCGAGGACCTCGTCCGCAGAGGACTCCTCGACAAATTCCTCGCCAAAGCTGCCGAAAAACGACAGCGGACACCTCTACCCATCGACAATCGCTCAACGGGAAAGAGATCATGATGATCTTCGGGGTGCCGACCGCCGGGGGAGATAGCGCGAGCAGGCGACGGTGATACGCATCGACCGTCCACACCGTGGAATGAAGCGAGGGCACTAGACCAGAAGCCACCACCCTAGGCCATCCGAGAGATCCCATTGTCTTCTCAGAGGATGACCTAGACGGTGTAACTACTCCCCATTCTGATGCACTCATGGTTTCAGCCACCATAAACCAGTGTACCGTGCGTCGTATATTAGTGGATAATGGAAGCAGACCGGATGTTATCGCGTACGACTGTCTTGTGCTCATGGGTGTAGACTTATCTCGGCTCACGCACCTACACACACCATTGTACGGGTTCTCCGGCACCACTATCTGTCCAGAAGGATGCATCTCACTCCCGATCACGTTCGGAACCTGCGCCAAAAGAGGTAACCTTCCTCGCCGATTTCACGGTTGTTCGCGCGATGACCGGGTATAACGCTATCATCGAGCGAGGGATTCTCGGCACGCTTCATGGCGTCCCCTCCTCCTACCATCAGAAGCTCAAATTCCCCACCCCTCGAGGGGTAGGGGAGGTCCAAGGATATCAGAGGGAGTCCAGAAGATGCTACCTCATCTCAACTCGCGATCGACGTACCGAAGAAGTGCCGCCCGAAAAAGAAAGCAAGAACTGAGGATCCAGGTCCGAGCACGAGCGCGTCGGCCGAGGACTTGTACCTCATCCAAGTGGGAGATGATCCAAAAAGAACATTGAGGATTGGCGCTACTCTATCCGAGCAAGACAAATAGGCTTACGCGATCTTCCTCGCATCCCACCAGGATGTGTTCGCATGGTCTGAAGATGAGCTTCCCGGGATCCCTCCGGAGGTCATTACTCATCAACTTAGGTTGAACCCCGCCTATCGCCCGGTTCAGCAGCGCCGAAGGCGTTGCAACCCCGAGCGACAAGCCGTCATCAGGGAACAGGTAAGCGAAAAGCTACGTTCAGGGCTACTCAGACCCACATGGTACTCGGACTATGTGACCAACGTGGTCCTGGTCCCTAAGAGCAACGAAAGTGGCGGATGTGCTTGGACTACATCGACCTCAACAAAGCTACACCTAAGGATAGCTTCCCCATGCCACGGATCGACCAGTTGGTCGACGTTACGGTCGGGCATGAAATGTTGAGCTTCCTAGATGCCTACTCTAGATATCATCAAATCAGCATGCACAAGCCCGACCAGAACAAAATAGCATTCGTCATCGACCACGGCCTTTACTGGTACACTCGTATGCCGTTTGGGTTGAAGAACGCAGGAGCAACTTACCAGTGCCTCGTCAACCACATGTTCGACTCGCAGATCGGCCGCAATATGGAGGTCTACATCGACGACATGCTCGTGAAAAGTCTCCAGGCCTCCGAGCACTTGGAAGACCCAGAAACCTTCGCCATGCTCAGAAGGTACAACATGAAACTCAACCTAGCTAAATGTGCATTCGGAGTGCGGTCAGGAAAGTTTCTAGGTGATAAGGGACAGACACGGGGACCGACTCTACGTGGTATGGACCTCGGATTCTAGATGCGGACATGACCAGCAACACATGATAGGAGAGACACTAAGCCCGACACGGAGAGCTCCTATGGGCTATACGTCGCTAATAGAAACGCAAGCTCACTCGTCGTCCCAAGCGAGGGAAACGCGGATCGTGCGCGGTTGAAGAACCGGCAGAGTTCACGGGTAGTCGACTCACTTCCGGACTCGGATCGAGTCACGGGACGGGTCACTCTCACACTCACAGCGGTGACATGGACACACGGGCTAGTACCTATCGCTCTCGGCATCGACAAAAGACCATATACTAGCTAAGCAAATGAACGTCAAGAGGTTCGGACCATTACCTCCACGCACCCGGCGTGGCGAAGACAACCCCGGCCGAATCATGGACTCCCGGTTAACAATTATTACAGTAATACACTAAGTCGACCCACTCCACGCAGGGAGGTAAAAGGTCACATGTGGGGTCCGGGAATCACGCAACTCGGGTTGACGGGCAGCATCTTGATGTCGCCCGGCGGTGCCGAACTCCGCGTTTTCGTGATTTCCGAACGGCGGCTTCTACGGGCCCGTGGGGCCCACGGACGGCGCTGTCCTCCGGATCTGCGGGGGTGGCACCCACTGTGATGGGGACCCCTGGTGGCGCGCCTCCACGGACGGCGGTCGGCCGGGAACACCGATCGGGGGTCGATCGGCCCCGATTCCCAATTCTTGAACTAACTTCTCACGGATTTTGTTTACTATTTTCCGGCGCGCGCTCCGACGAAAACGACCGTTGCGATCAATCCCGACGTCGGATCGGGACGCATGAACTATCGTTGGAAAGCTCTCTTCAAATGATTCAATCTAGAACCAGAGAGATCTGCTGGATCTGATCGGATCATAACTTTATTGAATTGACAAGTCCCTATTGTACAGTAACCAAAACCTCAGATCTACAGGTGAGTTGTCTGAAGACGGCCTTTGACCGCGAGGAAGATGGCCGATTCCGCTCCTGAGCTCTTTATCAAACCTGTGGGATTTTTAACAAGGAGAACGTGGATATTTTTTGTGGACTGATTGGAGGTGGCTGTGATTTATTGTGATTTGTTTACTGGAGGGTGGTCGGATCTGGGAACAGATGGACAGCACTGTAGCTATCTCTGAGATCGATTTTTAAAAATATGGGATGGCCTCACAAAAATTCAAGAAAATTTTGGGACGGTGGGGTTGATGGACAGAACTCCTAGTACAAATGGGAGCTCTAAAAAAAATCGAAATGGGTCCAAACATTTGAAACACAGGGCGGGTGGAAATTGAAACAGCAAGCAGACAGATATGGAAATTAAGGTTGGACGAAAATGAAAAAATATCAAAGGGGATCTTTATGACCAACCAAATTTTTTGGGACGTTCTTGACACCTCTGAAACATCCCCTCAAAATCTCAAGTCGATCTGAGCTCGTGGCTGATGGCTGAATTTCGTGGAAGCTGCTGTGGTCGGATGAAGGCAGAACTCCGGCGATCTCGGCGGTGATGCGATGGCGGCTCGTGGCGGCGGCGGCGGCGACCGGAATGATAAGGGGAGGAGTCACACCTCCAAGGGGAAGCCTTCACAGCTTCAAGGGGGAGAGGGAGGAGAGAGGAGGGGGGTGCACCAGGCTGCTCCAAGATATTTTCTTCCAAATGAATGCATTAATTCATCAAAATGGGAAATTACAAGTATTTATGTGTTACATCTCACATCCATTGTCCACCGTTGGATCTAGGGATGGGAATGGGTGGCCTGGATTGAGTGTGACACACACACACAAAATACAATAAATAAATTAAGGGGGGGAGCGGCCTATTGACTAGAATGGCAAGGGGGACATGTTTGGTAGCCACCTTGGACTTTGAAGTCCACTTGTCTCCCATGTGTCTTTTACCATTCAAACTTCTAGATGCCTCCATTTGACATGTTGACTGACCCCACATGGGGCCCATGAGCTGAGGTGGATCAATGGGAGGGGGTCTGTGGGCCCGTGGGACCCGGGAGTCCCATTTTACAAATAAACCCCTCTTACAATCAAAATTACATACCGAATAAAATGAAATAAACACACATCACACAAATAAAGTCTAACTAAATATGATAAATTCCGGGACTCAACGGGGCATCTCCAGGCTGTCTCCGAGCCAGATGGATGCTGAGGTTGCTCGCGTCGTACTCCGTGTGCGGTACCGGTGGCTCGGCGTATCGCGCCGCTCAACTGCTCGGGTGTCCGCATCACTAGGATTCATCGTCACCCACCGAGGAATCGAGGCTAATCTCGACCAGATCTGAGCAATACTGGAGATGAAGCGACAAGGACGAGTGAGGGACATACAGTGCCTCACTGGACGCGTCGCCGCCCTTGCTCGGTTCCTGTCCAGAGCTGCCGAGCGATGCCTCCCCTTCTTCCGGCTGATCAAGCAGGCCAATCAAGCGCCGGAGAAGAAAGGCCAGATCGACTGGGATCAAGAATGCGAGCAGGCATTTGAAGAACTAAAACGCTACCTAGCGACCCCTCCCGTCCTTGCCAAACCACAAAAGGGAGAACAACTACTCCTGTACCTATCTGTCACGTCGAGCACAATAAGCGCCGTGCTCACACGAGAAGAGGCAGGTGTCATGAAGCCCGTCTACTACATTATCCGAGCATTGCAAGGACCGGAATTCCAGTACTCACGAACTGAAAAGTTCACCCTAGCCCTCATTACGGCTGCTCGCAAGCTACGTCCATACTTCTTGGCTCACCCAATAGCCGTCCTCACCGACCAGCTAGCTCCGGTAAATCCTCCAGAACCTGACGCCTCAGGAAGGATAGTCAAATGGGCCATCGAGCTGGGGGAGTTCGACGTCAAGTTTCGCCCAAGGACTACAATCAAGGCTCAGGCCCTCGCCGATTTCATCGTCGAGTGCACCATACCCGCCGAAGACTCGCCCGAGCAATCTTCAAGACACACGTGGAAACTGTACGTCGACGGATCTTCCTGCGCGTCGGGCAGCGGAGCCGAGTTAGTCTTACTTTCACCTGGGGGAATAGAGCTCCAGTACGCCCTACGTTTCAATTTCTGACCATGAACAATGTGGCCGAGTATGAAGCACTCCTCTCTGGGCTGCGCATGGCGAAACACTTGGGGGCATCCAGCGTGCGAGCATACAGCGACTCCATGCTCATTGCCAACCAGGTCAGAGGAAAATTCGAAGCACGCGAGCCCTCCATGATCAAATACCTAGAGAAGGCCAAGGCTGCGGCAAAAGAATTCTCCCACATCGAGGTGGTTCACATCCCACGGGAGGAGAACGTCCGAGCAGACGTCCTGTCTCGCTTGGCATCTGCCACCACGGTCTCCGACTCAAGATCGATCCTAGTGGAAGAATTACTGGCATCGAGCATAGAAGAGCTAGCCTCCCAGGTAAACGCCATCGACTACAAACCTTCCTAGATGGATCCCCTGCTGGATGTTCTCCTACGGAAACAACTCCCAAACGATCGCGCCGAAGCCTGACATACGCGATCACGTGCAGCTCACTTCACAATGGTGAACGGCCGGTTATATCGTCGGTCCATCTCGGCTCCTCTGCTGAAGTGTTTATTCCCTACGGAAGTCGGCCAAGCCATCCAAGAAGTCCACGAAGGGCTCTGTGAAATCCATGTAGGGGGGTGAGAACTCGCATGAACATTGATTCGGCAAGGATACTGGTGGCCCACCTTATAGCAAGACTGCCTCGAGTATGTCCAGAGGTGCCCTCAATGCCAGAAATTCTCTCACCTGCACCATCAGCCGGCTACACAGCTTCACACCTTGATGGTGGACATACTAGGTCCTTTTCCTGAGGCACAAGGGAGGAAGAAATTCCTCATAGTCGCCATTGACTATTTCATCAAATGGGTCGAAGCTGAACCGTTGGGGCAGATTACGAGTGAAGCAACATGGAAGTTTGTGCTATGAAGTATCATCTGCCGATTTGGGATCCCGCGAGTTCTCACAACTGACAACGGCAGGCAGTTCGCGAGCACTATCTTCCAGGAGAAATGCTCGGAGCTGGGGATTTGGAACCACTACACGTCGGTGGGACATCCCCAAGCTAACGGGCTGGTGTAAAATGCCAACAGGATGCTCCTCCACGACATCAAAACTCGACTAGATCAAGCAGGTGACTCGTGGATTGACTCAATTCCAAACATCCTATAGGCCCACCGTACCACCGCCAAGGCCGCCACCAGAGAAACGCCGTTCCACCTGGCGTACGGTGCAGAAGCGGTAGTACCGGTGGAGATAGCACACCCCTCGTTACGAGTGGGACATTTCGATGAGGCCAGGAACAACCAAGCAATGCGGGAAAACTTAGACCTGCTCGAAGAGGACAAGGCAAGCACGCAAGTAAAGCTCGCAGCATACCAATAGAAGCTGGCCTAATACTACAACGCCCGAGTCAAAGAACGACACTTCTTCCCTAGAGATTTGGTACTACGGTGAGCAAGCGTGGCCGACCTAAGGGGAGCCACTGGAAAGCTCGCACCAAACTGAGAAGGCCCATACAAAGTAACCGAAGTACTTGGCAAAGGAGCGTACAGGCTGGCAACGCTGGGGGGGGAGGTACCCAGGACGTGGAACTCTGTAAACCTCAGAAAATTCTTCCAGTGAATCGTCACCAGTCATACTCCACGAAGGTAACCTACGAGTTCCCTAGAGGCGAGCCCCCGGCTCCCCTTGAAAATGAGAAGGTAACCTACGGGTTCCCTAGAGGCGAGCACGACTCCCCTTGAAAATGAGAAGGTAACCTAAGGGTTCCCTAAAGGAGAGCACCGCTCCCCTTGAAAATAGGAAGGTAACCTAAGGGTTCTCTAGAGGCGAGCACCGCTCCCCTTAAAAATAAGAAGGTAGCCTAAGGGTTCCCTAGAGGCGAGCACCGCTCCCCTTAAAAATGATGGCAACAAACAAATGGACGACGCAGATACTGCGGAGCATGCATGCGAAAAAGTCACCCAGAGACATGCAGAAGCCTTCCAACAAAAGGTACACAATGAATATCGACTGAAGTTAAAGAATTTTTATTCCTTTAGTCAAGATACAAGCTGCCAAAGATCGGCAAGTCACCCTCACGTGACCAATTTACAAGCGTATGAAAAGATAAGATGCACCCATCCGTTGCTACATGCAACCTTAGTCTCTTGTCTCTTGGGCACCGTCATCGTTCGGTTATCTGCCAGCATCTGAGCAGACACCTATCATCTCTTTTGTCCACGAGCAAACGGCCGCTCCTCGGTTACTTGTTCTAACGAAGCGGTCCAACGGGGACGCCACCAGCAAAGAGACCTGCACCAAGACAACTAGGTTGGTCGACCCGACCATCCCTGGATGATAGGGGGTAGTGAAGCAACAAGGCCCACTCATTACAAGGAACCAGCAGGCCTACCCACCCCCCGCCAACGGCGGACACTGAAGCAATGAGGCCTACGCATTACAAAGGCTGATGCAGCACACTCGACATGCCTACAAACTGGCAAGCAAGTCCTACTGCTCTACCTGTCGTTATCTTCAAGCAGAAAAGCGCTCCCCTTGGCTCGGAAGGATACCTCGTCGCGTACCCGCAGAGTGGAAGAAGGGAAAATAGCTTCGCGCCCTCATACGTCCCTTCCCGCCAGAAGGAAGATGCTCCAGCAACGGGGAACATCTCGTCACGCATCCATAATTCAAAGAGCAGGAAAGGAGCAGTCATGCACCATGACAACAAGATGAGCAAGAAAGGAGCCTCATCCACTAGTAGGAAGGGTAAATATAGGGAGATTCCTCGTCCCCTTAAGGACAGAACCTGTCCGGCTTAAGAAGCAGAACCCCCCTGCCGGCGTACAAGCGGTTGACTTTATCCAAAGCCTCCCGCTAGCCGTCCAAATATCCGAGCCTGTAGTCATCGGAGGCAGGGCCATGCGCTTCCGACACCGACCACGGCCGCCATGGTGCTGGGGGAGGCTCCCTCCAAAGGATCAAGGGTTGACGACGGGCCTGCTGAGATCTGTCATCGGATGAAGTACCAGAATCCCCTGATGACATCCCACAGAAGGATTCTCTCCTCAAAACCCACCAGGCTAGAGATGGCCAAGAGCTCACCACGGAAGCCGCTTGATGCGGGACGGACAGCGAACTTGGGACTCTAGCTCGTGGAGATCCCTATGCGAGGGAAACGTGAGATCTGTGCGGTTGAGAAACCGGCAATGAGTCGAGTAGTCAACTCTCTTTCGTGCCCGGATCGGGTCACGGGACGGGTTTCGCTCTCTCTCTCGCAGCGGTGATTGAAATATATTGAGCTACGCTCCTATCACTCTAGCAGCAGCACATGAAATATACAAATTGAGCAAATGCGATAAAGAGAGTGGCGAGTTTACCTCCACGCTCCGGGTGTGGGGAAGGTGACCCCGGCCAAGAACCGTAACTCCTGGTTAGACAATTACCAAATAAATTACAGAATTAATTCTTTTGTCCACTCCACGCAGGGAGGTAAAGGGCTACAATTTGGGGCCCGGGAGGACCGATCTTGGGTTAACTGGCGGCTTCTTGGACGGCTTCGGCGGTAACGTGTGCCAACGAACATGGGGTCCACGTCCTGGTCGGAGGGCCGAATGGGCTGGGAGTGGTACCGCTGCCGTGGGGGACTCTTGGAGGGACGACCCCAAGGAAGGGATCGCGCTGGTTTGCCTCGTGGGAGGCGAGGCGGTCCGACCGGGGGCGTTGTAGATTGCTGCCCACGGACCTGTACTGCTGTCACAACACTGCGCAACCTGGCGAGAACAACTGCTGCGATGAGACCTGTGCTCAGAACGACGTTAGACTAGCGCCGTTGGAAAGCTCTCTCAGAGATCTACAAACACCGATGGTTACAGGAAGTTTTGTATCCCTATAGTTGCCATGGTTGAATTTAGAACAAGCTGGCTCTTAGGTTCAGATCTGGCAGGACAGATTTGGATTTGCCTGAGAATGAGGGTTGACCGAAGAGCAAACTGGGGAGTTTGGATCTTAAATTTTTATGGTTGGTAGATGGGAAGGAAAGGAACATGGCGGTAATTTTTGTGTAATTTTTGGAAGATTTTAGAATGGGAAAATAGATTTTTTGGTGGAGGTGGTCGGATCTGGACTACATAGGATAGAACAGATTTTGGGAAAATGTAGTGATTTTTTGGATGGGAAAGATAATTCCTAAAATCACAAAAAAAATGGGGATGAAGACTTTGGTGGACAGAACTCCCAGTTCAAATTTTAGCTCAATCTGAAATCGGAAAGGGGTCGGACAAGGGAAATGGTAGGTTGCTGGCTGGTGGATCTGCACAGAGGCAGATTATGTAGATCGGGGAGAATAAATGGTAAAGGAAGATAAACAAGGGAAAAATGTGAATTTTTTTGTCGAGGCTGGGGTGGACGTGGGGAACTCACCCTCTAAATTTCAGCATGATCTGAGCTCCTGATTGAGAGCTAAAAATTGAGCACTATGCTACTGTCCAGATGTGGACAGAACTCCGGCGAGTTGGCGGTGGCGGCGCGACAGTGGCTCGATGGCGGCAGCGGTGGTGGAGATGAGCTTCTCACTCAAAGAGGAACTAATAGAGAGGAATCACACCTCAGAAGAAGGGCTCTCACAGCTGCAAGGGTGGGGAAGAGAGAGGGGATGGGCGCACCTTGATCCTTGGGCAATTTTCCAACTTTTTCATTCATTAATTCCATAAAAAATAGAAAATACATGGCTTTTATATGAAATGGAAACCCTGGGCAAATGACTAAGACTACCCTTAGATCTAGGGTTTGGGAGGGGTACATAGGGCATGTGAATTCTACCATGTGGTCAAATAAAAATAAAAAAACTACATATAAGGACATAGAAGGGGGCACCCCATTGAAAAATGGGGTGGAAAGAATGGAATTTTCTTCCCTCTTGTCCCCTTGGTCCAAGTCTAACATTGGACTTTGAACCAACCCCACATGGCCCATAATCCTATGTGGACCAATGGGAAAGAGGGTGGGGGGCCCTGTTGGACCTACTGGACTTTTGCAAGTAAACTCAAAGACTTTAAAGACTAACCCTTATGCTTATAATGCCTTACAATTGTAAACCCAATTAGACAAGGGTATAAATATAGACAAAAAGACACAAATGCAAAATAAAAATATTGGTGCCCGGTGTTGATTCCCATCACCGCTATTTATAAGGAGAAACGAAGTCCCCATAAGAATGAGGACTCTCACCGTCTCAAGCAAATCCACATAAACCGAAGCGACGGATCCCGAAAGTCGCGCCCTTTCAGATTCTCTCTCAAGGGCACCGATTCGTATCTCCACGGGATCTCGCAGCCATTCAGAAGGGAGAAAATTACACAGAAGAAATCTCAAGATTTACGAAACAAAGGAAAGGCTTCTATTTCAAGACAGAAAGATTACAAGGGGAAGGCTACCGCCTTGGAAAAGACAAAAGAAATTAAAAGAAAGCAGGGGGCACCCTCTCAAGTGTTTTTCCCGAGTACATCATCACGTGCTCTGGGCTCTTCAGGCTCACGTGTGGAAATAGCTCCGGAGGGAGAAAGATCGTCGACCAAGTCCACCACATGGTCCCCAACGGTCGAGGCATCGACGGGTACTCGCTCATCCACGCTCGGGCCCGACACCGACTCTTCCGCACCAGCCTCCTCGTCGCCAGGCTCCCCTTCGCCGTCGTCGGCCTCCTGGCCATAGGGTGTCGAGGGAGGGAGAAGAGTCGGGACCACAATGCCAAGGCTCTCCGCTGTGGCTTTAACAGCAGCGCTCCAGCCCTCCCAGAATCCATGATCGAGTGCTGGCCCGTAGAACTGTTGAGTCTAAAAGATGGTGCAGATCAGATTCAGAGGAGGGGTGAATGAATCCCCTTTAAAACATTTTGCCCAAATAAAACTGAATTAGAAAATATTGCGGAATTAAACTCTAGAATTCAGTTAAGCCACGGTATGCAAACAAACACCTCACTAGTGTATGCGAGCCTAAGCATTCATCTACCGTGAATTATGAAACAAGGTATCAAACCACTGCACAATGAATTTTAGATGGTTCAGCTTGCTGCCCGCAGACCTACATCCATCCCCCAACTCTAACCATAGTGAGGCTTACTACTGCCTAACAGCTTGATCCATTGAGCATCACAGCTTGCTTACATCCACTGAGCGTTACAGCTTGGCTTCAGCTGAGCATTACAGCTTGGCTACCGCTGAGTGTCACAGCTTGCTGTCCAGAGGAACAAATCCTCTGCAAACGTTGACACACAGCTTGAAGTTCAATAAAAAAATGAAAGAAATCAACGATGAACAAACATCACCGGAAAGCTGTAGATGGAATGCAAACAATATAGCTCACGCAGGAGCCAATCTGGCTTGGATCTGATCCAAAGGTCAGTAGAGATAAATCTTCAAGAACTACTTCAATTGCTTCACAATCTCTTCTCTCGAGATCCCTCTTCTTCACTATCTCACGATCGCTCTTCTCTCTCTAACTCACACTCTTCTTTCTCTCAGATGTCTTCTGAATTACGGCACTCTATTTTTCTTAGATTTTCACTCTCTCTCAATTTCTCGAACACTATCTTCTTCTCAGCTGCTCTCTCACTCTCTGCTCTTCTTCTTCTCTATGTCCTCGCCTTTCTCTTTTCTCTCAGAGTTTTTTTCTCTCTCGCGCTCTTGGCTCTTCTGCTCTTCCCCTCTTCCAAATTCTTGCTATTTTCTCTACACTTCTTCTTCTCAAACATTTTGCTCCGATCTGAGAAGGGCTTTTTATATGGCTTCAGACCTGGGGACCCATGATCTCATGCATTGGGCATGTGGAGGGCTCATTCCTGCCTAATTAGAGATGGCACGCGCCAGGTGCAGATAAGTGAGCTGATCCACGTGGCAGAATCCTCTAGACGCATCTGCCTTGGATCACGTGCCAACAATCTACTATTCTGGGGACATGTGCCCATCATTGGGTGACTTGGGATCACGTGCCTCAGCTTTAGTTCTAGCTCACGTGCTCGCCTGAGCTTTAATGAGTTCTGCCCTTCATATGTTTGATGAAGTTCCTGCCAATAAGAAACGAAGCATTTCATCAAGCACTTTCTAGTCAGATTAGTATCAGAGAGAAACATGATTAATAGATAATCAAATATACTTTGAATGAGATGCCATTGAGGAGTCATTCATGCAATTAATCTGATTAAATTCTAAGTCTTGAACCACCACTAGCAGACCTTGTAAAAGATGCACCGACCTTATAGCTCAAGGTACCAGATGTGCACCGACCTGAAAAATTAGGTTCAATGTGCATAGACTTGACTTCGTCGTGCAGTATGTAAGGTGCATCGACCTTAATGTGAATGAAGCACAATATGCACCGACCTGTGTGTGCACGATGCAAGATGTGCATCGACCTTGATGCTGGCTGATAGAAAAGTGCACTGACCTAATATGCAGCTAATCAGAAAGTGCACCGACCTTGAAGCATTGAAATCAAATGTGCACAGACTTGTAGTGTTGACACCAAAACATGCACCGACCTTGGAAGTCACATGTGCTCAGACCTTGTGCGTTGAATCAAAACCTGCACTGACCTTCTATATGCCCAAGGAGAATGTGCATCGACCTTGTTTGCCAAAGGCACAATGTGCACAGATCTTAATGTGCATGAAACAAAATGTGCTTCGACCACACTATGCATGATGCAAAAGATGCTCTGACCTGATGATAGTTAAAACAGGATGTGCATCGACCTTCTATGCAAGATGAGAAAAATGCATCGACTTGAAACAGTAACATAGACAGACCTTCATACTTATGAGAGAGCATGTGCATCGACCTTAGATGGTTAAAGGTCGAACTGGCATCGACCTTTATTAGTGAACAGTAAAGTGCATTGACCTACCTCTATTTAGAAATGCAACATGCATCGACCTTAGATATGCTACAGTAGATGTGTACAGACTATGGATTGACCTTTTATGACTTAGCAGTGATATGCACAGACCTTCATAATTGTGAACATGGATATGCATTGACCTCTGTACCCTAGCTACAGTACATGCATCGACCTCTTAATGCAAGACCTCACATATGCATTGAACTTAACATGCAAACTTTAATGATAAAAGGTGTATGGTTTGACCTGTATGCTTCAGACTGAAATGTCCATTGACCTTTGTTGTGCCCCGGACTATTTTGACGAAGGGCTTGTGTGAAAAAGTCATGAGTTCAGATTATATGATTTGCATTGATATATGTTTGATGAATGTGGGATTTGAATGGCACAATGAATGTTTGAGTTAAGTTCAGATTATTCTTGGTTAGAATGAATGTTTGATGAATTTGAGATATGTTAAAAAGGATATTGTAAATGTTGTGTTGAATGTTAATTGAAATGTGTTGAATGCTAAATCATTGCACTGACCTTGTTGTGCGTTGCACAGACCTCATTCTGCTTCGCACAGACTTTGTGCTTCCTTGCACGGACCTTGTCCGTTATTGCACAGACGTTGCTGCTTGATTGCACTGACTTAAGTTCAAGTTGCACCGACCCTAACAATGGGTTTCACACATCTTTGCACTGACTCAACCTCTTAAAATGCAGGTTATGAATGGCTTGTCTTTGAAAGGATGGACTAAGTGACTTTCTTAATGTGTATTGACTTGAGGATTTCATTTGCTATATCTTGAGCTTGAAATGAATGATCTGGATTTCATTTGCTAACCTGAAGTTTGAAATGAATGTCAATTGTTAGTGCATGTTCATTGTGGAGTTTTCTCCCAAATCTTGAAAGTCGTGGTAAGAACAAATGTTTAATTCGATTCCAAAATGGATAGAATGTTCATGGCTCAAATCTTGTTTAATCCTTGGGAATCTCTTTTACATATGCATATTTGATCGATCTAAATGTTTGATTGAGAAAATGTGGTGCTTCAATTGATTTTACTAAGTTGTCAAGCATGTCAGGTAAAGTGTCGACTCTAGAAGTCGACACTTTGTTTGCACTTCGCTGCTGTGCGTTGATTTTGTTAACGCTAGCAGAAAGTGTCGACTCCTAGAGTCGACACTTTCACCAGGGTTCTGTTAGTTTTGTGAAGTCAGAAGCTTCTTGAAAAAGTGTCGACCTGGGAAGTCGACACTTTCAGTTAGCATGCTATTTTGTTCACAAAACAGAACGGGCTTGAAAAAGTGTCGACCTGGGAAGTCGACACTTTTCCCATGTGTGTCGATTTTTTGTGTTCTGGCAGAACACTCGTGAAGCAAGAGTCGACTCTATGAGTCGACACTTGTTATGAGCGTCCCGATCGTGAATTCCGGATTTGGTTGCGAACCCATTAGTTTTAGATCCGATTGCTTTGATTGTTTACCATATTGGCCTTAGGGCATCCACCATCTATTGTGAATGGTATGAAATGGTTTTTGCAGGGGCTCTTTGGTCTAATTAGCTTCATTTCTCTTGAGTATATATGACCGCATTTGTCCGATCAGGAGGAGAAATTCTTGTGGGCTAAGTCTTTCTATCTTTGCAGGAAGGAGGAGAAGAAGGTGTGGCGTCCACTAAAGAAGGAGAACCCCGTCCCAAGATCGCGTTCCACGTCACCGAGCTCAAGCTTGGAGGCGTGCTGCAACTGCTCTCCACCGTGGTTTGCTTGGGCAAGTCTCATCAAAGGGGCGGCTTCATCCCTCTTGGTTCTATCATTCCAAAGCACCCTTCATTAGTTTCTCCGAGTTTGTTTGAAGATTTAAGGGGAAGATCAATATTGTTTATCATCTTTTGAGCTTAAATTGATAATCTTAAACTGGGCTTTGTATTTTCCCATCTTTATCTGTCTTAGACGATTTCGGAGCTTGCTCCGTGTGTGTGCAGTTTCTCGTCGTCGTGCGAGAACCCACGTGTGTTGGGCCGTCGAGCCCGTGTGTGTGGTGGTTTGCTGTCGTTGTGCAGCGTTTATAGTGGAATCCTCTCAAGTTGAGAGGGGAGGATGTAGGACGGCACTCGGGTCCGTCCGAACCACCTAAAAACTGCTTGTGATGTGGGTTGCTTTGTGTGTGATTGCTATTCTACTTTATCCGTTCGTGTTACGAGTGTGAATCGATGAGCTATGAGTTTCATAATTTGTCTGAATCGTTATTTTTATCCGAGTGTTTATCATCTGCACTGGGAAGTTGTGAGTGGTTGTTTGTTTTTAGCTTTAAATCTGCCATAAAGGGCTACAATCATTTCACCCCCCTCTTAATTGCATTCCTAATTGGGCTAACAATTGGTATCAGAGCCTCGACTCTATTTTCATCTAGAAACTTAGAGGTTTAGAGAGTTCTGTTAGGAATGGCTTGTTAGGGTGCTAGGCCTGGATACAGAGGGGGGGTGAATGTATCCCTCTAGAAGATATAGCCCAAATTAAAAACTCTAAAGCTCAGATATGCGGAATAAAAACTAATGAGCTTTCCAAGATGAAATGATAAGGCAACAAATGAACAAACAGTTGGACTGCAACAATGCAGCCACCTGATCAACCAGAAACGAAGGCAGAGCTAAACAACCCAACCACACTTAGCAGAATATAATGCTAAAAAATAACTCTCTAGATAATGCAACTAGCCAAGCATGCACAACATGTGAATGGGAGGTAGAAGATATGGAGCTAACGCAAGGCAAACCACTGCACAAATAATTTTTAGGTGGTTCGGTCCTCCAGACCTACATCCACCCCTCACTCCCAACCGGAGTGAGGCTTCACTAGCCAATGCTAGAACCAAGCAGACTCAGTCTGCGAACAGTTGCTGCCACACAGCTTGACCATGGGAACAGCCTCCCCTCTTCCTCCCAACCGGAGGGACACCCCAAGTGACTCCCAGCCACTTGGAAACCAGAGACCGAAGTCTCTCTTCCTCCAGACCAGGAGGGAACCAACCAGTGACTTCCAGTCACCAGCAAACCATAGGTCGAAGACCTCTCTTCCTCCAACCGGAGGGACCCCTGGACTTGCAACCCACAAGCCCAGAACCGGAGGACCAATCCTCCCTTCCTCCAAATCGGAGGGAACCCACAAGTAGCACCCAGCTACTTGCAACCGGAGATCAGATCTCCCTTCTCCTGACCCACCAGGAGGAACCCAACCTCAGTCCAGAGGATCGGAAGTACAAAGTAAATCAGATCGAATAAAAGGAAAAATAAGAACCAACAATAACACAGTAAACACAAGCTGTAAGTGAAAGAACATCAGATGTGGCTCCCATGGAGCCGACTGGCCTAGATTTGATCCACGGTCCAGTAGTCAGATCTTCAGTAACTTTTTCCTTCTTCTCCACGAACTCTCTCTCTCTCTATCTCTCTTTCTTTCTCCTCTGCTCTCCTTTTCTCTCACGCTATTCTCTCCTTCTTCTCTGCAACCCTTTTTCTTTTGCCGGCTCACTCTTCTTCTATTTCTTCTTCTTCTCTTTTTCTTCTTCTTATCTTTTTCTGGATCGAAGGGCTTTCTGCTCTGCTGTTGCTCTTTCTACTCTCCAGGCTTCTTCTTCGATCTGCCTCCATCTGAAGACGAAGGCTCCAATATATACCAGCAGCAGTAGGGAGATAGGGCGTGTGCTTCCCATGCCTTCCGTCCAGAAGATTCCTCCTCGGATCACGTGCTCAGCACCCACCTCGGATCACGTGTCAGGTGCCAGCTTCAGGTCACGTGCCCAATGACAGTAATCTGACTTGCTGTGTTGACGCTGTCAAGCAATGGCATTAACGCAGTGAGGCATTCCAGTAAGCCATTAGCTTCGTCTCTTTAGCTGCTGTGTCGACGCTGCTCAATTGTGGCGTTGACGCAGTGGAATAACCTGTGAAAGTGAATGCTCCTTTAACTGCTACGTCGACGCTGCTCCATTGTGGCGTTGACGTAGTGGAATGGCATGTGAAGGTCTCTACTTCTTTAACTACTGCGTCGACGCTGCTTGCTTGTGGCGTTGACACAGTGGAAGATATCGTGAAGGCTTCATCAATTGATGCGTGGACGCTTTAAGCTCCCAGCGTCGACCCTGTTCCCTTCAGCAACAAGAATGAAGTCATAAGATTTAAGTATGTACATTGTAGTGTATATACTTTGAAAGAAACAGTCCAATGTATATATATACTTCAAGAACTCTAGACAACGGACGCTGTACAGACTTCAGATGCTACAGTCCAATGTATGGACTTTGCCGAAGTGAAGCAGTGTACAGACTTTGAATCAAACCGATGTATAGACTTGAATGGGCATGGAGTGTATAGACTTGAAGTCTGAAGACGATGTATAGACTTGGTGAACACTGCAACATCAATCGGATGTATAGAGTTGGGGCGGCACATACTTTGGCAATGTGTAGACTTTACAAAGAGCATGCTACGGTGCCGATGTGTAGACTTGGCCAATGTTCAGACTTGAAAGCTCGGGCAGTGTGCAGACTTCAATTAGAAGATGCCCGATGTACAGACTTGAAGATGAGGCGCCAATGTACAAACTTGCAAAAGCGAAGCCAATGTACAGCCTTTGAAAGGCTTGAACACTGCGATGTTCAGACTTTAGTAATGTATAGACTTAGGGTGTAGCTAAAGCATCGAGCGTAGGAATATGCCAGAATGTATAGACTTTGAAGGATTTGAACGTACGACTGTATAGACTTGGCCCCTTTCCGGATGTATAGACTTTGAGTCAAGGAGGTGTTGTGTAGACTTTGGAAAGTCTGAGCCAGTGTACAGACTCGATGATATGAAGACGATTGTATAGACTTCCAATGGAACGAGTGTAGAGACTTTCAATTGAACACTTCAATCCCGTTGTATGGACTTGAAGATGGAAGCGAAGAGTCGACGCATCAGCTCAAGGAGTTGACGCGCTACTATGAGGACAGAGACAAGTATGACTGAAGGGTCGACACATCAGCACAATGAGTTGACGCACTGCTGTGGAGACTGTGCAGACAGAGTGTAGACCTAATTAAGTAGAGCATGTTATCTGACAGCCATATGAACTCCATTCACTTACATGATAAAACATGAATTAATCGAGCATATATAAGAAAAGCATTATGATCAGAGAATGACTGAATAATAGCATGATGACACACACAGCAAGATGACTCACAGAGGATAACTCACTTCAAAGGCCAATCATCAAAACCACCATTAAAACCATCTTCAAAACCACAGGGGCACAACAAGCTCCCCCTTTTTGATGATGGCAACACTACACAGTGAGTCAGTCTGATGACTCAAACTATTCTCCCCCTTTGACTTCATCAAAAAGAAAATAGTTTGAGAAATTAAAGCATGTAAAAAAAAATCAGTCAATTCCTCCCCCTTGCAAGAACAACATTCTCCCCCTTTAAGAGTTGCAGCAAAAATATGAGTTAGAAATGATCAAAATGAGCCTGCATGCACTGATTGAATGATATTCTCCCTCTTTGGCAAACAATCTCCCCCTTCGGTATAATCAAAATAAACCATGGGAAGGGGTATGAATGTAGATGCAGATACCAGAAATATGAATGCAAGAGCACAATTCTTCTCCTTCTATGCAACATGATGCATATGACAAGGAGGCTCTCCCTCAATAAATGGAACCTTATGAAATGAATGAAAAGGAGACCACAGGGGCAAACAAGGAGAAGTTCAGGTCAATGAGCAGAAGAGGTTCAATTAGCAGATTTTTAAAGAAGCTCCAATCTCAGAAAATTCAGTCAGATTTTCAGAGAGATATCAATCTCATAAATCCAAAACATAAGTTTTCAAAGTCTTCCATTATAAGGGCTTATGAATGAGCTTTATTGAACAGCATGGTTTAAACATGATGTATGTAGAGCTTATCAATAAAATTCTGTATTGATATCTAAAATCATGTTTTAATAAAAATGAACCAAGCCCTCATATTTATCTTGATAAAACTCCCTTTCTCTTACACAATCAAATTTATTGACTTCTTTCGGAATTACATGCATCAGTATTGAAATCAAGCAATTATGAAGTCATATGATTTTGTCTAGGGTTGTAGCAATTTGATTTTAGCATCAATATTCAGATATTTCAATTCGTTCGACAATTTTTCATGTTACAAATTTTACGAGCACTCTAGTTTAGTGCACACCTTGTAACTAGAGGATATACCTTGATCAGAGGTCAATATCCCTAAGCACTTAGTGTGACTAACTGTCATGCTTTATATGAACAGAGATAGCATTTACACATCATGACACACTGCAAATCATTTCTTGATGAGTGAGTTGTATTTCTCAGTGTGCATGCCATTGCTCTGCCTGAAATTCAATTATTCTTAATCAGATTTAACTATGGTACCTCATGACACAGTCCTTTGGACATGTGTTTCTCAGTGACCAAGGTCATTGCTCTGACAGAAAATACCCTTTAGACATTTCAGAAAAATTCATTTGCTTCAAATCAATAACAATTTCATGTACTTAACTAATTAAAGTCATGTATTCAATAATGTAGATTTCAGAAGATTTTACAAGACACAGCATGAAACAGATGGTTAAGGTTTATTAAACATGCTTCAGATATTTTTAAGAGATTTTAAAGCCAAACTCATTGAATACATTAAACTTAAACCACATGAGTTATTTCAGTCATTCATAAAAATGTATAATAGAAGATTTCTAGTTCAAGAATTTTCAGATTTATGATCGAGATAGTCCCATTGAAATCTTCATGAAAGACTGATAGAAATCTGAAGCCAAATGATACCAATTGATAGGAGAGATTTTGAAGCTCAATGTTTTCAAAAATATGTTCAAGGTCTGTCAACAAAATCAATAAGGAAGGATATGCAATGAATTCTCACATGAGTATGCATTTGACAACCTATATGCAATGCATTGACTCCCCCTGACAACATGCATTTAGACAATCTTTTTAGCATTTTCAATCTAAGGAAATGCAATGCACTTTATGTATGCAAAAACACATGCAAGTAACTCCCCCTTAAAACATGCAATGTTTGCCATGAGAAACTGAACATATGATTTTGATTCGTGCACATTCAGACTGTCCTAACCAGCAAGGTGACCCATGGTACTAGGCGGAGCACTTGGTCTAAAAGACCACCTCACACATAGTAAGAACCTCCAGACAGACTTCCCTGCCTTTTGGTACCTTACCATTTATATACCATTGAGGTCAACCATGATAATTCAACATGGGCAGCATGCATGGATCAAATTTCAGCTAATCAGATTTTTCAGAATGCAATGGATAGATTTTCAATGAACTATGCAATAGACAAATTTCAAGCCACATTCATAAGCAGTTCAGATTTTTCAGAAAATTCGGAATGCAATTTGTTTTCAGAGGTTATGCATTTCAACAATTATCAAACAACTACAAATGGCAGATATGCAAGAATTTCAAAATAGGAGATGCAGAGAAATTACCTGAAAATTTCAGAAGGGGTTTTTCTTTGAGTGCCTTGGTTTATTTCCCCCTTTTATTCCTCAGCTTCCAAGGCACACCTGTAGCTGACACATCATTTTGATGTAACAGGTACCCAAGAAACCTTGGGTCCTGGTTTAGCAGTGACACTCCTAGCAGGTTTTCTCAACAGATTTTTCGCATGTTTATCATCACAACACATGATATGACAATTATACATGGAATGCCCTACCTGCCCACAATGATAACAAGAAATAACAGATTTCATGTTCTCCTTGTATACATCAGCATTGGCGTGAACATGGTGTGAGTGAACATGATTAATTCTGTTATTGACATGAAAATTTTTCTTTTCATAACCGGCCAGCCAACAGTTAACAGCTCTGTGGCCTGGCTTTCCACATTCAAAACATACAGTGTGTTTGCTTCTAGAACCAAACTTCTTTCTATCAACAATATTTTTATTAACAGGGAAATTAACAAATCCAGAGTTAGTTTTCTTTCCCTGAGCATGCCAGCAGAAGGCAGCAATGTGACCAAACTTCCCACAGCAATAGCATTGAATTTTCTTTTCCTGATCAGTAGAATGTTTCCTAAGATGATTTCTAGGATACTTTCTAACAGCATTTTTTTCATCATTTATCAATGCTACACAGTTATGCATAATATGGCCAACTTTCCCACAATAGTGACATGTTATAGCCTTTTTATTCACATTCACTTGTTTGACAAGATTGATATTCTCATGAGAGTATGTGTGAGCAATGAGCAGCATGCACATGTAAATCAGAGACATATTTGACTTATTCAAATCAGCATTTTTCTTTTGTTTTTGAATCTTTTTCTGTTTCTTATCTGAATTTTCAGCCTTCTTAGCAGTGAATTGAAAAATAGAAGAACTAGATTGATTAGCTTGTTCAGAGCTTTTCACGAATACATTTGACTTCTTCTTTTCATTCACTTTCTTATTAACATGCACATACCCAAGTCCTTCTTTCTGAAAATTCACTTTAGAACCAAGTAGCTTATTCAAATTGTCTTTTCCTTTAACGAATTTTGACAAAGAATTTTTCAGATCTTCAATCTCAGAATTCAATGAAGCAATACTCACTCCATACTTGGATAGCTCAGATTCACAAACAATCAGCTGTTGTTGCAAAGCATCATTCAGGTTCTTCAGAGTTTCATTTTCTTGTTGAACCATTATTTCAATGTTGTTCTCATTTTCCTTCACAACAGTTTTTCCTTTTTCAATTGACAACCATCTTTCAGAGAAGACAGTATTAAGAACCATTAGCTTTTTATTTTGATCTTTCAAGTAGACATTTTCTTCTTTTAAAGATTTGATTTGTTCTTTTTGAAAACTGTCATCAGAATCAAAATCATTAATCATGTCTTCGAGAATGGCACATGTTTTGCAAGAATTATTTTCACCGATGAGTTTGTTTCTAATATTCTCATTTTCAGATTTCAACCTGTTTAACTCATCTTTTTCTTTAATCATATCAGATTTCAAGTTTTCATTTTCAGCTTTCAGACTTCTGACTTCAGAATTTTTCTCTTTTCTTAATTTTCTCTTTTCTGATTTAACTCTTTCATATTTTTCCAGTAGATGCTCATGCATGGCAACTAAATCATCATGACTAATATCCTCGGTCTCAGAGTTTACCTGGGATGAGGACTCATCTGATTGATCACTCCTTCTTGCCATGAGACATTCTTCTTCCTTTCCATTGTGGATGCGAAGCAATTCATCCAATATTTCCTTTGCCGAGCTACAACCTGAGAAAGAGGAAAAATCATCAGAACCGATTGCAGCCTTCATTAGATTTAGAGCTCTCACATTATCGTCATTTTTCAACTTGTGAACATGAGTCCACTTGGACTTATCCTTAGGAAGTTCATGTGGACTGTGAGAGATAACCTTCCACAATTGTGGATTAATAGAGTTAACATGCTTGTGCATACGATATAGCCAGAATTTAATATTTGAACTACTGAATAGTGGAGGATGAGCCATGAGAACACAACAGATTAATGCAACAGGAATATTGATGCACTAAAAACAAATTAGCACCGAAAACCAGAGATCGAATCTGCAGGTCGCTGGACCTTGTATGCAGACACCGCTCTGATACCAACTGTTAGGGTGCTAGGCCCGGATACAGAGGGGGGGTGAATGTATCCCTCTAGAAGATATAGCCCAAATTAAAAACTCTAAAGCTCAGATATGCGGAATAAAAACTAATGAGCTTTCCAAGATGAAATGATAAGGCAACAAATGAACAAACAGTTGGACTGCAACAATGCAGCCACCTGATCAACCAGAAACGAAGGCAGAGCTAAACAACCCAACCACACTTAGCAGAATATAATGCTAAAAAATAACTCTCTAGATAATGCAACTAGCCAAGCATGAACAACCTGTGAATGGGAGGTAGAAGATATGGAGCTAACGCAAGGCAAACCACTACACAAATAATTTTTAGGTGGTTCGGTCCTCCAGACCTACATCCACCTCTCACTCCCAACTGGAGTGAGGCTTCACTAGCCAATGCTAGAACCAAGCAGACTCAGTCTGCGAACAGTTGCTGCCACACAGCTTGACCAGGGGAACAGCCTCCCCTCTTCCTCCCATCCGGAGGGACACCCCAAGTGACTCCCAGCCACTTGGAAACCAGAGACCGAAGTCTCTCTTCCTCCAGACCAGGAGGGAACCAACCAGTGACTTCCAGTCACTAGCAAACCATAGGTCGAAGACCTCTCTTCCTCCAACCGGAGGGACCCCTGGACTTGCAACCCACAAGCCCAGAACTGGAGGACCAATCCTCCCTTCCTCCAAACCGGAGGGAACCCACAAGTAGCACCCAGCTACTTGCAACCGGAGATCAGATCTCCCTTCTCCTAACCCACCAGGAGGAACCCGACCTCAGTCCAGAGGATCGGAAGTACAAAGTAAATCAGATCGAATAAAAGGAAAAATAAGAACCGAAAATAACACAGTAAACACAAGCTGTAAGTGAAAGAACATCAGATGTGGCTCCCATGGAGCTGACTGGCCTGGATTTGATCCACGGTCTAGTAGACAGATCTTCAGTAACTTCTTCCTTCTTCTCCACGAACTCTCTCTCTCTCTCTATCTCTCTTTCTTTCTCCTCTGCTCTCCTTTTCTCTCACGCTATTATCTCCTTCTTCTCTGCAACCCTTTTTCTTCTGCCGGCTCACTCTTCTTCTATTTATTCTTCTTCACTTTTTCTTCTTCTTCTCTTTTTCTGGATCGAAGGGCTTTCTGCTCTGCTGTTGCTCTTTCTGCTCTCCAGGCTTCTTCTTTGATCTGCCTCCATCTGAAGACGAAGGCTCCAATATATACCAGTAGCAGTAGGGAGATAGGGCGTGTGCTTCCCACGCCTTCCGTCCAGAATATTCCTCCTCGGATCACGTGCTCAGCACCCACCTCGGATCACGTGTCAAGTGCCAGCTTCGGGTCACGTGCCCAATGACAACAATCTGACTTGCTGCGTTGACGCTGTCAAGCAATGGCGTTAACACAATGAGACATTCCAGTAAGCCATTAGCTTCGTCTCTTTAGCTGCTACGTCGACGCTGCTCAATTGTGGCGTCGACGCTGCTCAATTGTGAAAGTGAATGCTCCTTTAACTGATGCGTCGACGCTGCTCCATTGTGGCGTTGACGCAGTGGAATGGCCTGTGAAGGTCTATACTTCTTTAACTGCTGCGTCGACGCTGCTTGCTTGTGGCGTTGACACAGTGGAAGATATCGTGAAGGCTTCGTCAACTGATGCGTGGACGCTTTAAGCTCCCAGCGTCGACCCTGTTCCCTTCAGCAACAAGAATGAAGTCATAAGATTTAAGTATGTACATTGTAGTGTATATACTTCGAAAGAAACAGTCCAATGTATATATATACTTCAAGAACTCTAGACAACGGACGCTGTACATACTTCAGATGCTACAGTCCAATGTATGGACTTTGCCGAAGTGAAGCAGTGTACAGACATTGAATCAAACCGATGTATAGACTTGAATGGGCATGGAGTGTATATACTTGAAGTCTGAAGATGATGTATAGACTTGGTGAACACTGCAACATCAATCGGATGTATAGAGTTGGGGCTGCACATACTTAGGCAATGTGTAGACTTTACAAAGAGCATGCTACAGTGCCATGTGTAGACTTGGCCAATGTTCAGACTTGAAAGCTCGGCAGTGTGCAGACTTCAATTAGAAGATGCCCGATGTACAGACTTGAAGATGAGGCGCCAATGTACAAACTTGCAAAAGCGAAGCCAATGTACAGCCTTTGAAAGGCTTGAACACTGCGATGTTCAGACTTTAGCAATGTATAGACTTAGGGTGTAGCTAAAGCATCGAGCGTAGGAATAGGCCAGAATGTATAGACTTTGAAGGATTTGAACGTGAGACTGTATAGACTTGGTCCCTTTCCGGATGTATAAACTTTGAGTCAAGGAGGCGTTGTGTAGACTTTGGAAAGTCTGAGCCAGTGTACAGACTCGATGATATGAAGACGATTGTATAGACTTCCAATGGAACGAGTGTAGAGACTTTCAATTGAACACTTCAGTCCCGTTGTATGGACTTGAAGATGGAAGCGAAGAGTCGACGCATCAGCTCAAGGAGTTGACGCGCTACTGTGAGGACAGAGACAAGTATGACTGAAGGGTCGACACATCAGCACAATGAGTTGACGCACTGCTGTGGAGACTGTGCAGACAGAGTGTAGACATAATTAAGTAGAGCATGTTATCTGACAGCCATATGAACTCCATTCACTTACATGATAAAACATGAATTAATTAAGCATATAAAAGAAAAGCATTATAATCAGAGAATGACTGAATAATAGCATGATGACACACACAGCAAGATGACTCACAGTGGATAACTCACTTCAAAGGCCAATCATCAAAATCACCATTAAAACCATCATCAAAACCACAGGGGCACAACATGGCTAACAATCTTAACAAGGGGTTAATGTCCGAAGGGCATTCTATTCACAGGCCACCCTTCTTTGATGATAGTAACTACCCCTATTGGAAGAATAGGATGACTGTCTTTCTACGTGCTCAAAGTCATGAAATATGGACTGTCATTAGGAATGGTCCGTATGTTTTACACCCAGATGAAGATATGTGGGATGATGATAGTATTAAGAAGGCAACTGTGAATTTTAATGCTTTAAATATTATTCAGTGTGCTATTCACCCGAATGAATATGCTCGTGTCTCTATGTGCAGCAGCGCAAAAGAAATGTGGGACAAGCTCAAGATAATTTATGAAGGCACCACAGAAGTGAAGGAGACAAAAGCGAACATGTTGATCCGAGATTACAAGATGTTTCATATGAAAGAGGAAAAAAATATCTCCAAGATGTTCACACGTCTCGTGGAGATCACAAATGGGTTAAAATCACTCGGAAGAGAGTTTAAGGACACCGATTTGGTAAGGAAAGTGCTGAGGTCCCTATCACGAAGCTGGCACACCAAGATGACCGTGATAGAGGATTCTAAAGATTTGTCTACCCTCACCGTGGATGCACTCATAGTGTCCTTATGGCCTATGAGATTAATATAAAGCGGACGGAAGAGGACACAAAGAAGAAAAAGCCAATCGCTTTGAAAGCATACCCAAAGTCCATCTCAAGCCAAGAGGATTTATTGGGAACCACAGACGATGAAGAAGTTGCCATGTTGACAAGAAGAGTTAGACAATTTCTGCGCCAAAGGAGAAGATTTGGCAGAAAATCCAAGAAAGGAAAGAAGCAGCCAAAGCAAAGGAACGAACCACTCAAAGCGGCTGAAGTTATGTGCTATGAGTGTAAGAAGATGGGGCACATGAGAGGTGAATGCCCCGAATTGTAGAAAAAGAAAGGCAAGATGGTAAAGGGCAAGAAGCCGAAAGCAATGAAGGCTACGTGGAGCGATGAGGACGAGGATGAGCCTACGTCGATGAAGAAGAAGATATTGAAGAACTGGTAAAGAATATGTGTCTTATGGCCAGGAGCGACAATGAATAGTTAATCTCTGATTCAGAGTTTATCACAAATGAACAATGGGAACTTGCATATGAGGAATTGGATGAAAAATACAAAAGAATGAAAAATGAGAATAAAACATTGAAGAAGAAGATTCATGAAATAATGCATTCATCTAATTCATGTGAGAAATGTAGTTTATTTGAAATGCAAGTTAAAAATTTTAAAAATGCCAATGACACTTCGGAATCAAAGTTGATTTTGTTTGAAGATGAAGTTGCATGCTTAGAAGTAGAAAAGAAAAATGCTTTTAAAATCAAAGATGAAATCCAAGAAAAGCATGATATGTTGAAGAAAGAGCTGGAAGAACTGAATGTTAAAATGACTGAATGTGAGAAAGTTAAGGAAGAATTGAAGAAGAAAAATGAAAAACTTATCATAGATTTGAATGAAATGAAGAATGCTAATGAAAAGATGTCGAAAGGTAAGGAAAAACAAGTTGTGAAGAGTTCAAATTTCATTCATGGCAACAAAAATACTTTTCATTATGCTATTAAGAGTTCACCATATCATGGAGAGTGTTTACACACACACAACAATCCATCAACTGTTAATTCTCGTTTCCCCTATACTTCTACACATGTAAATAACAAGAAAAATTTTGGTAGGAAGAGATCCACTTGTTTTTACTGTGGGAGAGTAGGGCATGACATGTATATATGCCAGTTAATGAAATATGATGATGACATGTTTCAGTAAGTACAGTCAATCTCTTGGAATTGCTAACATCAAGGGACCCAAGCTTACTTGGGTACCCAAATCAAAATGAGCATGTTTGCTTATTGATGCAGGTCTGCATGAAGGCGACAGAGAATAAATGGTACCTGGACAGAGGATGCTCCAGGCACATGATAGAAAATAAATAATTTTTTGCAGACCTTATAGAGAAAAATGGCGGTACGGTAATTTTTGGCGGACATGACAGAGGTAAGATAATAGGAATTGGGAGAATTGGTAAGGATCTCAACCATTGCATTAAAGATGTTCTACTTTTTAGAGGTCTTCACCATAACTTGTTGAGTATAAGTCAACTCTGTGACAAGGGTCACAAGGTCATATTTGAGTCTTCTCACTATACAATTGTTGATGCCAATTCACATGAAATCAAATTCATAGGAGTGAGGAGTAACAACACTTATCAGGTTGACTTTTGTGAAATTACTTTTGAAAATCTGTGTCTAGTTGCAAACAAGAATGAAGATGTTTAGTTGTGGCATCGCCGCCTTGGGCATGCCAATTTTAATGTCATTAGGAAGTTGAATCGTCATGGCTTAGTTAGAGATCTTCCTAGTTTAATTTTTAAAACTTCAAAAGTTTGTGAAGCATGTAATAAAGAAAAACAAACCACAACGTCATTTAAATGCAAGAACATTGTCTCAACTGAAAAACCCCTTCAATTGTTGCATCTGGATTTGTTTGGTCCCACCAGGACTCGCAGTCTTGGAGGGAAGCTTTATGGATTTCTGATTGTCAACGATTTTTCACGATATGCATGGGTTTTGTATCTAGCTAATAAGAGTGATGCATGCAATGAATTCATTTATTTTTGTGCTAGAGTTCAAAATGAAAAAGGTTATTCAATTTAGAAAATTCAAAGTGAGCACGAAAGAGAATTTAAAAATCATGAGTTTGATGAATTTTGCATGAAGCAGGGGTACGAACATCAATTCTCATCACCTAGGACCCCGCAACAGAACGGAGTGGTTGAAAGGAAGAACATGACGCTCGTGGAGATGGCGCGAACCATGCTAGCTGAAAACGGTCTTCCACAGTATCTATGGGCAGAGACAGTGAACACCGCCTGCTACATTACAAATCGAGCAATGGTAAGACCAATCCTTAAGAAAACTCCTTACGAGCTGTACAAAGGTAAGAAACCTAACATATCACACTTTAAGCCATTTGGGTATATTTGTTACATTTTAAACAATGGTAAAGATAATCTTGAAAATTTCGATGCGAAGAGTGATAAAGGGATTTTCCTCGGGTATTCTCTATCATCTATAGCTTACCATGTTTATAATACTAGAACACGTGTTGTCGAGGAGAGTCCACATGTTGTTGTTGATGAGTACACTATGAGAAAATCAAATGATAATGATCATTTTTTGATTACAGGTGAGAGTGAAATTGAGAAAGGAGAATCGAGCAAACAAGGTGAGGCAGGAGATCAAGATCAAGAAAAAAAGAAAGAAAAAGAGGAAGAACAACAAGAGGAACAAGTACATCCGCCTCTTCACACCAATGGACCACACACAAGGACCATCCATTGGAGAATGTGATCGATGGTGTGGATGATGGAGTGAGAACGCGGGCTTCGATGAGGGAAGTTGAAATTCATGATAACTTAGCTTTACTTTCCAGCATTGAACCCAAATATTTAGATGATGCTTTAAATGATAATTCTTGGGTTCTCGCCATGTAAGAAGAATTACACCAATTCCAAAGGAATCAGGTGTGATTCCTCGTGCCCCGGCCTGATAACCATCCTATAATCGGAACTAAGTGGGTTTTTCGAAACAAACTTAGTGAAGATGGGGTGGTTGTGAGAAATAAGGCAAGGTTAGTAGCCAAGGGCTACTCTCAAGAATTTGGTATAGATTTTGATGAATCTTTCGCTCTTGTGGCTAGATTAGAAGCTATACAAATCTTACTTACTTATGCTTGTCACAGGAACATCAAGCTGTTTCAAATGGACGTGAAGAGTGCCTTCTCAATGGAGTAATCAAGGAAGAAGTATACGTGGAACAACCGCTGGACTTTGAAGATGAAAGATTTTTGGACCACGTCTATAAATTGGACAAGGCACTGTATGGATTAAAACAGGCTCCCCGGGCATGGTATGATCGTTTAAGTTCATTTCTTATTGATAATGGCTTCAAACGAGGTAACATAGATCAGACGTTGTTTACTAAAACTTGTGATGAACATGCTCTAATTGTTCAAGTTTATGTAGATGACATAATATTTGGAGCCTCAGATTTGAAAATGAATGATGAATTTGCTCAACTCATGCAGGGAGAGTTCGAGATGAGCTTGATGGGTGAGCTGAACTTCTTTTTGGGACTTCAAATAAAATAACTGGATGATGGCATCTTCATCAACCAGAAGAAGTACACACAAGAGATCGTGAAGAAATTTCAATTAGAAACTACCAAACCATTTGCTACACCTATGTCCACCTCACTGAAATTGGAAGAAGAGAAAGGTAACAAAGTTGATCAAAAACCTTTTAGGGGTATGATAGGCTCATTGTTATATCTGACTGCTAGTAGGCCTGACATACATTTTAGTGTCTGTCTCTATGCAAGATATCAATCTTGTCCCAGGGATTCTCATTTGTCAGTCGTGAAAAGAATCTTCAGGTATTTAAATGGAACACTTAACCTTGGTTTGTGGTATCCTAAAAATAACTCCTTTGATTTACATGCTTTCACTGACTCTGATTATGCTAGATGTAAAATGGATCGTAAGAGCACAAGCGGTCACTGTCAGTTTCTAGGGGGCTGCATGGTTTTGGGCCTCAAATAAACAACATTGTGTGGCCTTATCAACTGCCGAGGCCGAGTACGTGGCTGCAGGCAGTTGTGCGGCTCAAGCTCTATGGATCCAACATCAATTGTTTGATTTTGGTTTTTGTTTGAAAAACACTCCTATCATGTGCGATAACATGTCTACAATAAATCTATCCAAAAATCATGTCCAACATTCTCCTACCAAACACATTGAGGTTAGACATCATTTCATAAGAGATCATATTAATAAAGGTGATTTTGAGCTAATTTTTGTTGACACAAAAAACCAACTTACAGATATTTTTAAAAAACCTTTAAACTCTGATCAGTTTTGTTTTCTTAGGAGAGAATTAGGAGTGTGCAGGTTAGATAGCTAAATTCTTTTGACTTGCTTTGTACATACACACTTTACACTTTCTCAAAATGAAATTGTTCATACTGCTTTATCTTTTGCACATAAGAAGTTTTACCATGGCTTTTACATTTCAAACTTTACTTTTTGTGCATATCACAGTGAATAACAATTTGCTTTCCATACATGCTTTTATTTTTTCGCATCTGCATGTACATAAGTGCATATACTTCATACTTGTGTGCATGAATGCCATGATTCACCGGTATATAAAATGACGTCAGTGGAAAGGTGGATTACATCCACCTGGAAGCTTTCATTATGCGTGAGTATGGTCTTCGGACCTACGTTCTCCGCCACGTACCGGTAATCAACTTGCTTGAAAATACCATTTTGACACTTGCTTGAGTGTATATAGAATACACACCTTTCAAGTTTGATATCTCCTATGACCTTTCTCCCTTCATAAATAAAATTGCTTTGACGTAGACATGTTGTTACATGGCACATATTAAGGGGGAGGTTATTATTATAACTGTGCATACACTTAGGGGGAGACATCACAATGAATAGGCTAATTCATCCCTTACATTCTATGTAATCTCTCACACCACTTGCACTTTTGAGTTCAATGATTCTAACTAATAAGGATTTCACCTATTCTACTTAACACATTTTAGGACTCTTGATCCCCTACATAGAAATCACGTGACTCGTGAGGAAAAAGCTGTCAGCCCCACCAAAAATATGAATAAGTGTGATTTGACATCGAGTAAATCGGGAATCTCCCCTGAAATAAAGGAGGAAACTTGCATTGAAAAGTGTCTTATCCACAGTATCATAAGTGACGATATCGAGTAATCGGGAAGTGCCCTAAGACAAAGGGCATGACTCGTGTCAAAAGGTTAGTCATCTAAGTTATTCAAAAATAAAATAAAATAAAATAAAATAATTTTGAGGTTGTGCGAAGCTACCAAAAGTCGAGCACCGTGTATGAAAGTGTTGGGAGGAAAAGTTCCTACTTGTGTTCTTTAGAAAATCTAAAAATCCATACTGTCTAGATTTCATTGCTCATCCTTCACACATACATCTACGGAGTGATTGTGTAAATATACATCTTGAATCAGTCATATTTCATGAGTAATGCAGTACCACTTCTTGTAAGCACTACCCTTTTACTATTGCTCATGAAACTCATGTTCTCGGTCTATAGCATATTTCTTAACCTGTTCATAAAGAACATACTTGCTACTTTATAGAATAATGAGTGCATATGTGCTTGAATGTTCATTCCTTGCTTCTCATGAGCATTTCATTGAGTTAACTATGCATATCTGATTTTACTTCCTTGTTTTTCATAATCCCCTATTTGACTCTGACAAAAAGGGGCAGAAGTTAGAAAATGCTTGAAAGTTAGAAAATGCTTGTTTTGAGACAAAAAGGGTTTTATCTTTCATGCAAATTTTTGTGATTTTTCAATGAGTTTTATCTCGGTCAAAAAGGGGGAGATTGTTGTGCTCCGGACTGTTTTGACGAAGATCTTGTGTGAAAAAGTCATGAGTTTAGATTATATGATTTGCATTGATATATGTTTGATGAATGTGGGCTTTGAATGGCACAATGAATGTTTGAGTTAAGTTCAGATTATTCTTGGTTAGAATGAATGTTTGTTGAATTTGAGATATGTTAAAAAGGATATTGTAAATGTTGTGTTGAATGTTAATTGAACTGTGTTGAATGCTAAATCATTGCACTGACCTTGTTGTGCATTGCACAGACCTCATTTTGCTTCGCACAGACTTTGTGCTTCCTTGCACGGACCTTGTCCGTTATTGCACAGACGTTGCTACTTGATTGCACTAACTTAAGTTCAAGTTGCACCGACCCTAACAATGGGTTTCACACATCTTTGCACCGACTCAACCTCTTAAAATGCAGGTTATGAATGGCTTGTCTTTGAAAGGATGGACTAAGTGACTTTCTTAATGTGTATTTACTTGAGGATTTCATTTGCTATATCTTGAGCTTGAAATGAATGATCTGGATTTCATTTGCTAACCTGAAGTTTGAAATGAATGTCAATTGTTAGTGCATGTTCATTGTGGAGTTTTCTCCAAATCTTGAAAGTCATGGTAAGAACAAATGTTTAATTCGATTCCAAAATGGATGGAATGTTCATGGCTCAAATCTTGTTTAATCCTTGGGAATCTCTTTTACATATGCATATTTGATCGATCTAAATATTTGTTTGAGAAAATGTGGTGCTTCAATTGATTTTACTAAGTTTTCAAGCATGTTAGGTAAAGTGTCGACTCTAGAAGTCGACACTTTGTTTGCACTTCGCTGCTGTGCGTTGATTTTGTTAATGCTGGCAGAAAGTGTCGACTCCTAGAGTCGACACTTTCACCAGGGTTCTGTTAGTTTTGTGAAGTTAGAAGCTTCTTGAAAAAGTGTCGACGTGGGAAGTCGACACTTTCAGTTAGCATGCTATTTTGTTCACAAAACAAAACGGGCTTGAAAAAGTGTCGACCTGGGAAGTCGACACTTTTCCCATGTGTGTCAATTTTTTGTGTTCTGGTAGAACACTCGTGAAGCAAGAGTTGACTCTATGAGTCGACACTTGTTCCGAGCGTCCCGATCGTGAATTCGGATCTGGTTGTGAACCCATTAGTTTTAGATCCGATTGCTTTGATTGTTTACCATATTGGCCTTAGGGCATCCACCATCTATTGTGAATGGTATGAAATGGTTTTTACAGGGGCTCTTTGGTCTAATTAGCTTAATTTCTCTTGAGTATATATGACCGCATTTGTCTGATCGGGAGGAGCAATTCTTGTGGGCTAAGTCTTTCTATCTTTGTAGGAAGGAGGAGAAGAAGGTGTGGCATCCGCTGAAGAAGGAGAACCTCGTCCTAGGATCCCGTTCCACATCTTCAAGCTCAAGGTTGGAGGCGTGTTGTAGCTACTCTCCACCGTGGTTTGCTTGGGCGAGTCTCATCAAAGGGGCGGCTTCATCCCTCTTGGTTCTATCATTCCAAAGCACCCTTCATTAGTTTCTTCGAGTTTGTTTGAAGATTTAAGGGGAAGATCAATGTTGTTTATCATCTTTTGAGCTTAGATTGTTAATCTTAAATTGGGCTTTGTATTTTCTCATCTTTATCTGTCTTAGATGATTTCGGAGCTTGCTCCGTGTGTGTGCGGTTTCTCGTCGTCGTGCGAGAACCCACGTGTGTTCGGCCGTCGAGCCCGTGTGTATGGTGGTTTGCTGCCGTCGTGCAGCGTTTATAGTGGAATCCTCTTGGGTTGAGAGGGGTGGACGTAGGACGGCACTCGGGTGCGTCCGAACCACCTAAAAACTGCTTGTGCTGTGGGTTGCTTTGTGTGTGATTGCTATTCTACTTTATCCATTCGTGTTACGAGTGTGAATCGGTGAGCTATGAGTTTCATAATTTGTCCGAATCGTTATTTTTATCCGAGTGTTTATCATCTACGCTGGGAAGTTGTGAGTGGTTGTTTGTTTTTAGCTTTAAATCTGCCATAAAGGGCTGCAATCAATTCACCCCCATCTTAATTGCATTCCTATCCGGGCCAACAACCTTACCTGTTCTTGATAGATGATTTATGCACTGGCTACCTAGTGTTGACCTTCTTGTCACCGGCGTTGACAATTTATCACCTTTTTGAACAGTCATTGCTTTGAGTCATTTTAAAACATGTTCTGACATATTTTCATACTAATATATGAAGATGATGAGATTAGTATTAAATCCATCAAAGTTATATAATGAGTCATAATATTTGTCATCATCAAAATTTCAGAACCATATGGACACAACAATCTCCCCCTTTTTGATGATGGCAATATTATGAGTCATTGCAATAATTTAGCATGATGATCAAGTCAGTATAAACAATGAACAATGAATAATTCTGACAAAATGCAGCAACAAACTGATAACCAACCAGTTAATAGACGCAGCAACAAACTGATAACCAACCAGTCAACAGACAGAATGACCAACATAACCCAACATAACCAACTAATGACTCACAAAAATTCTCCCCCTTTGACAACATCAAAAAGGAAGAAACATTTAGGATGCAGATAAGATCTCCCCCTTTATGTACTATATGTAATATGATTCATTGACAACTGAACTCCCCCTGAACAGATGCTTCATCAACAGATGGAGTGGAATGAAATAAATAATCAGTGAACCACAGGGACATTCAAATTGAAGCAGATAGTCAGCCAATCAGATTGGATAGACAGGTCAGGTTGGACATTCAAATTTAAGCAAACAGTCAGACATTCAGATTGAAATAGGTCACATGTGTAGTCAAGAATAAGGTCAGGTCATAAGGAATGTATGAAGAACAATGTGCATAATCTGAGTTTTGAATTTCAATCAGTAAATGCAAACTGAGCACAGAATGATCAAATAAGCTTTAAGCATATGAGAAATTTAATAAGATTTTCAAAGAATATACCAATTTCATAAATCCAAATGTAGGAATTTTCAGAATCTCCCATTATAAGGGTTTATGAATGAATTTTATTGAACTGTATGGTTTAAAGATGATGTATACATGGTTTGACAATAAAGTTATGTACTCATATCTGAAAACAAGATTTAATAAAAATGAATCAAATCCTCATATTAACATCTTGATTAACCTCCATTCATCTTACTCAATCAATTTCAATGACTTCTTTAGGAATTACAATCATAAGTATTAAGGTTAAACAGTTATGAAATCATTTGATTTGTCCAGGGTTATAGCAATTTATCCTTTGCAATCATTTTCAGATTTTTCACTTAAACAAGCAGATAATTTTTACTGTCAAATCTTACGAGCAATCTAGTTCAGTACACACCTTGTAACTAAAGGATATACATTGTTTAGACGCCAATATCCCTAAGTACTTAGTGTGACTAACAATCATGCTTTTAAAATAAACAGAGTTAACTTTTCACCTCATGACATATCTCATCTCATTTCTTTGATGAGTGAGATATGTTTCTCAGTGTGCCAGTCATTGCTCTGCCTATTTTTCAATCATTTTTAAGCAGAGTTAACTAAGGCACCTTATGACACAGCCCTTTGGACATGTGTTTCTTAGTGACCAAAGTCATTGCTCTTACAAGATTTGACCCTTAGACATTTTCAGAAAAGTCAGATGTTTAAAAGTAATATAGATTTCATGTATTTCAACCAAATAAAGTCATGATTTCAACATTTTCAAATTTCAGCAGATTTGACAAGATTTAACATGAAGTAGTTGGTTAAGATTTATTAAAGTTGATTCAGATATTTTCAAGGTATTTATAACCAACCTTAATGAATACATTAAACTTAAACCAATATGATCTTTCAGACATTCATAAATCTATATAATAGAAGATTCCTTATTGAATTAGTTTTCAGATTTATGAGCAAGGTACATAGATTGAAATTTTCTTGAAATTCAGAGATATGAAAGAATGTTTAAAGAAACAATCAATTTATCAATAGAAGCAGTAGCAGGAATATGCACCAAATGCAAGAGACTTGAAGTTCAAACATAAGATAAGATCTTGCAAACATTCAAGATTTAGCAGATAAGCAGTGTTTTCAGACAAGTTTAAGAATATGACAAGAATTCCAAGCAAATGACCATCATTGATTAGAAACTTACAACCTCAGAGGTATGACAATGAGAGTCAAGAAAGTAAGAGCAGACAATTTCAGAGAGATGGTCACAAAAATGAAGTTATGAGATAGTGAAGAGAACTGCATCAATGAAGGTGTCAACTCTTTGTGTCGACATCTACTCACATACTCCATAATACAGAATACTTCCAAAATAATGTCGACTCATGGTGTCGACACTTCTAATCAGGACTATTAAGAAGATCAGCAATGGATGTGCAGTGAGTATGTGAGTTACAAACTCAAGACTAGTATCAGTTCAAGTGAATTCAGACCAGATACAAGCTAAAGCCAATTGTTGATGTATGTTGCAGGAAGAACAGAGGTTGCATAATAAGCAATGATATGGCTACACAATGAACATAGGTGGACTGAATTAGTTAATGATCGAACAGATGAGAGCCATGCAGTTCAATGTTTGATTTATGCTCCCCCTGAATGCATACACTCAAGCAATATTTTTTGGAATTTTCAATAATTATGATATGTAATGAAATGTGTATGCATATGCATTGACTATTTTTCACAGAATGCATTGATTCGTCATACATGAATTGCAAAAATTTGTTTGATAGACTCCCCCTGACTTTATGCAATATATGCAATGAAAGCTAAGCATATGATTTTATGATTCATGCTCATGATCATTCAGACTGCCCTATATGCAATATGACCCATGGTACCAGGCAGAGGATTTAGTCTAAAGGACCACCTCACAAATGATGAGGGCCCTTCTCCCAATATCATTTAATATACAACTGGGTCATGCATGACAAGATTAGATTAAATACAGTCCTGTATGCTTGACAATTTTGCTGAGCATGAGTATGTGTATATGAGCCTTATATGCAGCAAGTCATTAAACAACCATGGAATTAAGGCAATTCAGATTTTTGAGAGGAGCAATTCATTTCCAGTGTCTTTGTATTATGACAAATATCAAACAAATGCAATTGACAAATATATGCATCAATTACAGACAATTCTGATTTTCAGTGAAAGATATCCAATTCCTTTTCATTCTCACATATGCACAAATATGCAGACTATGCTCATGAGTTTCTAAAATTTTCTATGTGCACATTTGACCCATGGTACTAGGTGGAGAACTTGGTCTAGAGACCATCTCACACATGGTTAGAACTTCCAGACAGACTTAATCTGTCTTTTAGAGCTAAACCATTTGATATACCATGAAATCATGCATGAAGATGCATAACAATTTTAGGCCATGCAAGACAATTCGATTGGATATGCATATGTGAAAATGTATGCAGACATGAAATTCCATGCATTTGAATTTGTTTCACCTTCCTCTCAACATGCAACTGGTTGAAGCACAATTAAATGACAAAACACAAATGCATGTGTATGAGAAATGAATTCAGCATGTATTCAGTAAATATGTGCACAGATAACTCAATATATGAAGAAACTCAGATTATGCAGTGCAAATATCAAAGCAGTTAAGAACATGTATGCATGAGATTTTATTTAACAGATTAAGCATGAAATGTAGCTATCTGAAAGAGATTAAAAGAATTCAAATGAACATCCTTGTAACCAGCAGAAATGGGGTTTTACCATACTTGGGTGCCTTGGTTTATTTAACCCCCTTTTTATTTCCTTTCAAGGCACACCTATAAAAACTGAACCTCATTTTGCATAGACAGGTACCCAAGATGTCTTGGGTCCTGAGATGACATTGGCACCTCTGAATGGTGCACTCACAAATTTCTGAGCTTTCAAATCATCAATTATCATTTGAGAGCAATCATTCATAGAGTGCCCAGATAGTCCACAGTAATGACAAAAATTGATAGATTTCATGTTCTTCTTATATGGATTAGCATGAGCATGAAATTGGTGTGAGTAAACATGATCGTTTCTGTTATTAACATGGAAGTTTATCTTTTCATTATCAACCATCCAACAGTTAGCAACTTTGTGGCCTGGTTGTTGGGTTCAGTGTGCCCCCTCGTTGTCTTTGACAATGGTTTTGATGATTCCAATATATTATGTGTTTTATACTTAATGGCATTTTCATGATAAACAAGCTAACATGATGATATTTTGTTTTGTATGTTGAAATTCAAAGGTCCTTCCTGAATACATTTATGAAGTCGATTCATGCATGCTGTGCATGAGGATTTGGAGCTTTCATGTGGATCTTGTTCATACTGTCTTGATTGGGGTTAAAAGCCCTTTCATGTTCCTAGACTTATATTGACTGCATTTCAATGTGAGAATATTGGTTTTAGTGGATATGACTTTACGCTTACTTTTCATGATTGTTTAGTGATAGTGGTTTCTCAGCTTGCTTTGGAAATGCCCCTATCTCTGATTGGACTGAACTTGAATAGCTATGCATTGGTCTGCTAAAATAGTTTTCCATTTCCCTTGGAATGGGTCGACCCCTGGCTTTTTTGAGCCTTAGTTTTCACCTTGTTACGAAGCATGGTCTTACATGAATCCGAACTTTGCTTATTGGTTGGTTTGCCTTGAACTGTATAGGAATCTAATTGTGGCTAATGTTTGATTGAATTACTTCAAAAATGGATTTTGCTTGCCATGAAGTTGAAATCAATTGAACTGATCTTTGAATCTTGTGTCCCTGAACTTAAATGTCTTTGAACTAAAAATTCAAATATACATTTAGTTAACTTTGATTCAATAGTAAATGGATTTGTGCTTACTCATATTGATCGTACTTGAATCCATTTGATTGAACAATGAATGATGGAACTGAATAGACAATCTTGAGTTGTTTGCCAAAATTCAAATGCATTGATTCAAGTTTTGCATGAGATTGAATTACCAGAATGTGCAGGCTTCATTATGCTATCAATTAGTTACACATCATGGTTCAATCATGCTCACACACCTTCAATGCCAATGGTAAGAATGAGCATCTTGAACCTCGATTGCTGGAGGATTCTTGGCTTGCATTGAATAGAACAAATGGTTAAATGCTCTTTACTTGTTCAGAGTAGATGGGTTTGCATGTGTCTTATGCATGGCCTTTCTCAAATTGTCTTGAGGATGATCTAGCCCTTTTGGCTTTCTTATTGTTCAACAAAATCATGTCTGAAGGTGTTTTTAAGTACCTCTTTACAAATGGACTTGATAGTTCTTGCATCTTCACTACATGCTATTCTATCGACCAAGTCATGATTTCAAATGGATTGAATTTGTGTTGAAATTAGATTTGTATATGGGTATCCATGTCATATGTGCTCAAGTGATTGAAACTTGTACTTTGAATGATTGTAGTGTGGTATTTCAATGTGTTTTAATGAACTTTTCATCTGTCAGGAAAAGTGTCGACCCATGGGGTCGACACTTTATATTGGGTTATGCTATTTTAACTAAAACAGAACCCCCAGTAGAAAAGGTCGACCCCAAGGGTCGACACTTTTTACCATGGGTCCTGATTTTGTCTCAGGACAGAACCTCGTGAAAAAAAGGTCGACCCCATGGGTCGACACTTTTGTCTAAATTCTGGATTTTGTATTTTTGGCAGACTCGTTGATATGAGTGTCGACCCTAGAGGTCGACACTTTGTCTGCTATGTCCGGATCGGGTTTGCCGGTTTGGTTTCGAACTCTGGTTTCTTAGGTCCGATTGGCTTGCCCTTTTACCCCATTACCCCTAGGGTTTCTACCCTTGGGTGGGTGTGGTTTTGAGAGGGCTTAAGCATGGGTTTTATGGTCCTAAGTTGTTGTTTTCTCTTGGGTATAACTATGCCACGATTTCCATCGGATGAAGAATCCCCCCTTTTGCTAACACATTCTATCTATTTGCAGGAATAAGAGCTGAGGGCTTCGCACACTTGGTGAAGGAGGAAGAAGAAGCTACAGAATCCCACGACCCTAAGCTCAGATCTAGAGGCGGCTATCGCGGATCTTCACCATCTGCCGGCTTGGGCGTTCATCTCTTCAAGGACCAGCTGCTTCTTCTCTTCGTGGTTCATCATTACTAGTGCACCTTTCCATCTATCTTCGAGTTGCATTGAAGAATCTAAAGGGGGATCTCTTTCTCCTTCATTTCCATATTCTGTCTTAGCATATATATGTTAGCTATAATTTCTACATAGTAAACATAGAAAGAAAAGAGGGTTTGGCCGCAAGGTTGAGAGGGAGAACATTTTCCAAGGGTTTCACTCTTGTTTCATCTTGTAGGAACGTTCTTGGTCAAGGGAACTCAAAGATACATCCATTCTATCAAGCCTTCATGTGGGGAACAAGCTAGATCTGCAGCTGAGTTCGTGGGGCTTCATACCTGTAGAAGATAGACCTTCCCTCACCTTGAAAGCTTCAAAGAGATCATCTCAAGGCCGTCCATATATTAAGGATATACTTCTCCTTCCCTCTTTAGTTTATTTTGAAGATTCTTCCTCAGTCTATTCTGAGTACGAGCATGTATTGAATATTCTCTTGCTTTATTGAACTCGAAATACACTATGTGTGGGCGGAGTTGTATCTCCGCGTGTGTGGGTTTATTGTGGGGAAACACTCCCCGTGAGGTGTTGTGTGTGGACGGAGCTACGACTCCGTGTGGTTGTCGTGTCCAGGGTACGTTCCCCGAACGTGTGTGTGTGTGTGTTGCGGTGGCAGCGTGTTTTGGCCAGTCCCCGTGTGGTTATTGCTGCGGAAGCAGCATGTGTGTGGTTGGGGTGCATCCCCGTGTTGCTACCGAAGTAACGCGTAGTGAAGCCTCACCCGGTTGGGTGAGGGGTGGACGTAGGGAGCCCGTCGTAGTCCCGAACCACCTTAAAATCTCGTGTCTCGTGTGATTGCCTGTGTGTTTGATCATTTCTTCTATCTCCCTTCATAGGTCAACTTAGTAGGTTTTAATTCACTGCACATCACACATCGCTTCATCCATTATCTGTGCGTGAGCTAATTTAGTTGTTCAATGCATTGTTCATTCGAGTGAGAATGGAAAGGTTGAGAGAATATCTCTTGCATCTCACGATCATCTTGATCACACTTGGGTTTGAGCGAATTAACGTTAGTTAATTTAATTCCATTGTGATTAGCTTAGAAAGTTTTTAAAATTCCGCCATCTCGGCAAGGGGACAATTCAACCCCCCTTCTTGTCCGCCATCTCTCTGGGCCAACAATTGATATCAGAGCGTAGTCTTTGATTTTTTAAGCCGACCTCACGGTCTTGGAGTAAAGATCATTTTCATGATGGCTAGCTTGAATTCTATTCATGTTTTCAATGGTTTTGATTATGCTTCATGGCTAGGAAAATTTTATGTTTGGATTACTAGCTTTGATCCGAAACTCATGAAATTAATCTCTCATGGTCCACATGTCTTACCCAAAAAAGATTTAAGGTGGACTGATGAACATAAGAAAATGAATTCGGATAATTTGTTTGTTTTGAATACTCTTAAGGCTGCCTTGGACACTGATCAATTTCCATTTGTTTTATCTTGTAGGACAGCCAAAGAAATTTGGGACGGGCTGATCGAAGACCAAAAAGAAAGCTGCAACGACGGTGACTGCCTCGTGGCAAACAAAGAAAATGAGTGCCAAAGCGAAGAAAATTCTAAGGTAAATTCTAACTCTGATTCCGAGGAAGAGGATGAACTTAGCTATGATGAGTTAATGGATGCTTACGATGAACTAGCTGATAGATACAAAGCACTAAAATCTGAAAATAGAAAAATGAAAAAGAAACTTGATGATGCTTCACATGTTAATTCTTCATGTGCAAAGTGCTTTGAAATTGAAAATGCTTGTGATGTTAACTCACCATGTACTGAATGTTCTGAGCTTAGGAAGTTGACTGAAACCCTATTGCTTGAAGTCGATATGCATAAAGAAACAATCTCGATTCTGAAAACTGAAAATAAAACCATCATGGCTAAACTTTCAGAACTTGAAAACATTGAAAAAGAACCAAGAGGTAAACTGAATTGTTCAGAGAGTGATCAATTTTTACTTGATGAACTTGTTCAAAATGCAAGACTTGCTGAAGAAATTGAGGAATTAAAGAATCAAAACAATGTACTGATTGAAAAACTCAACACTTTTGAAAAGGGAAAACAAGTTGTTGTTGATGATTGTGAAAGTCTTCATGTTTTAGAACAAGAGATTGCGAGCTTTAAAACTATCAATTCTCTGTTGAATGAGAAGCTTGCACTGTGTGAAAAAGAATTTGTTGAATCTAACTTGCATATCTCATCATTGGAAGATGAGATCAAGAAAATGAATGAGTCCATGTGCTTGTATGATAATGAAAATTCAAAAGAGAAAATTGTTGTTGTTCATTCTTGTTTGCATGAAAAACATTCATTTGTTAAACATGCTCATGCATCAAGAAAATAAAGAAATGTTTCATGTTTTTACTGTGGGAACTATGGTCATGACTGTTGATTTGTTTTGCTTCTCTTCTTTTTTATTCTATGTGCAATAAAGATGATAGGCAAAAATCAAAGATCTCAATCAACCCAAGGACATGCGAACCATGAACCTAGGCAACCAGAACAAGCTCTAGCATGTGCATGCTATCTCAATCATCAAACTAAACAAAGGAAATAAAGAAAAACATACGTCGGGGCGTGAAGCAAAAGCAAATAAAAACACACCGCAAGGGTGGATGTCACGCCCCGAGCGCGGAAGATACCCGGATATGCGCGACGAGTTTATATCAATCATGTCAATCAGAGTGGTCGTGTATTCGACACAAAGACAGAGATACGCAAAATAGCAAGATAACCCAATCCTTTATTTCAAAATGGATAGACTATTACAAATCCAATACTCTGTTTAATAAAAAGGAAAAGAATACATATTTGACTCAAGAAACTATAGAAAAGACTAGATGACACTTGAGCAGCTCTATCACTTTCACTCTTGACCATTCCCATCCGATTGACTTCCATCGTCGTCGGACTTACCTGAAAAGTAAAAAGGGACAAACGGAATGAGCTAACGCTCAGTAGGAAATTATATCTCAAGTACTAGCAAGGGGTTTAAGTAATTACATCTTTCATGAATGCAATAAAGCTATGCATGCTCGCATAAAACGACAAGATAGAGAGAATGTAATATCAAGGAATAAGATGAACTAATCATGAACTTTCAACAAGATAACAAGTTTATTCAAGATATTCAAGCAAGTACGTTTAACAAGTCATGTCAAGAACTTTGGCTATCATGTATCAAGCAAGTAAATTACCCTTTTTCGGGCCACGCATTTCATGTCAAGTCAAGTACGATTCAAGTACAAGATGTGTGTGGAATGTCCAATCAAGCAAGTAATGCACTCGGTATAATGCCAGATACCTTATCATTTTAACTCCCATGGGCACAAGTACTTTCGGGTGCTCCTCCCAGGACCAGATCGGGCCCTATATGCGCAGGCATTTATCATGTGTTTTGACATCCACTCTTGTTTATATAGCCAATATAGAATTTCAATAATCAAGCTTGTAGACATGTATGACAACTTTGACAGAAGAGAGTCCAAAATATGACAAAGGACATAGATTGGCGATAATAACGGTATAATCACGATTATCGATAAAACTAGGTAGAATTAGGTTCCCTTAACTTGGGTACCATGACAAATCAATATGGACATTCTTTATATAGAATTGAGGTCCACATGAACAGTATATCAAAGGTAAGATACCCTCATTCTTATCATAGAATTGAGGTTTACAAGAATGACATGATATGGCATGATATCATCATCCCATTAAGAATTTCTTATGATATACTCTTTGTATAATCATAAGGGCCGGTATACCATGTTTCTTTAGATTGACATGGCAAAGATCGTGTAATGGGTTTTTAGGGTACAACCAGCTCAGTCGACCTTGAGGGAATCCAAGGTACGAGGAGTCTTACGGAGGTCTCTATGACTAACTCGCTAGTCCAAAGGAACGGAATGTCCAATGGAGAGCTTGTATGTCAATGAGAGTTGAGTGTGATCGATGAAACAACATGAAACGTGGGACTATACTCACGGAGTGGAGAATAGTGCCGATATATATATTATATAACATATGAAACCATCGGTTAACAGAAACAGTGGAAAATCAGTTTTACAGTAAAATAACGACTTAATCAGAGTCGTTTATCAAGTAATTAACGCCTAACAGAAGGGCGTTTACACATGTTTCCATTTTTCAGAATTTCAATATTTCATTAATTTATCTAAAACGCGCCCTGGACAGGGGCGTTTCTTTGCAATGAGACGACTACAGTAGCAGGCGTCTTTTTATTTACAATATTTTACAGAACATATTTATTTTCAGAAATTATCAAAAACGCGCCCTTGGCAGGGGCGTTAATCATTAAATTCTTATTTTTACAGAATATATTGTTCGGGATTTTAACAGAAACGCGCCCTATGAAGGGGCGTTACTTTTCAATTCACGCCCTAGTATCGGGCGTTAGTCCAGTGAAAGACGACCTAGCCACGGTCGTGAATTCAAGAAATACCATGAATTTTCATGGGCAGTAATAATTTCAGGATAATAGAATTCATGGAGAACGAATGTATGGTCATGACAATAAAATTAACAGGTTTGAAGACATATGATCATGCATTATTGTAGAATCATGATTTCATAGATAATCAATTCTTAACATGGGTGATTAATGATTAAATGAAATTAACGCCTGTGTACAGGGCGTCAAATCTAAAATTGACGACCTGATCAAGGTCGTTTCTTTACAAGTAGCGCCCTTGTTTGGGTCGCGTATTTCAAAATCACGCCCTTGGTAAGGACGTTCCTTTCAAAAATTCAACAGAAACGTTTAAAACTTAGGAAAACTATATGCAGGTGTATGCTCATATGATTTCACTACGATTCTTATATACTTTGGGCTACATACTTGAGAAAATCCTACCTTTAATAGTTGATTTTAAGATGGACGGATGAATAATTTGGTGAGAAGCCAACAACTCTGAAGCTTTACTGCAACTCGATAATCAGCAGCAGCAAAGGTATGCAGATGAAGAACCTTGGCTCAGTTGATTGTTTTCTTCAATAGTCAACCTGGAGGCAGAAGAACGAAGAGATCATGCTTCGTATTAACTGGAGAGGAGGTAAAGTAGGAGAAGGGAAGAAGAAAGAAGACTTACCCGTTAGTCTTCTTAACCTGCAAGAATAGAAGAAACGAAGAATATTAATTCTTCACATACTACGTTCATAAGGAAAAGAAACAGAAGAAGAAGAAGAAGAAGAACATATGTTCTTCACGTACCTGTGCAGTTCGATCGTCCAAATAGGTTTAGGGTTCGGCTGTCAAGAGTCTTTATAGGATTTTGGGAAATCCTATTAGGGTTAGTGATTGTGTGGAAGTAATACTTCCATGATAGAGTCATTACCACCTTTTAACTCTTTCTAATACTTATCCATTACCCTGGATAAGCTCCTGGGTCGAACGGATCTCGAATGGAATTAACGACTTGGTCAGGGCGTCGATTCTTGAATTGACGACCTGGTTCAGGTCGTTTCTTAAGAAGCGCCTGATATGAAGGCGTTCTTTGTTTAAAACACGCCCAAGATAGGGGCGTTTCTTGGCCTTACCATTTTTGGCGTTTAGAATTTGACGCCGTGTGGTCAGGGCGTCACTTCTTGAATAACGCCTTTCCTAGAGGCGTTTCTAATTTAAATTGCGCCTTTATCCGAGGCGTTATTTTATATTATTTTATTTATCTATTTATTTGATTTATTTTACAATCTTTATTGTTATTAATATTTTATCAGGGTTGCTACACCCTCCCCCACTTAAAAGAATTTGGTCCCCAAATTCAATTGCATAATATGTATATACGTGGAGAGTGTAGATCATATACCTCTTAGAATAACTCGGGAAATCGTTTCTTCATAGATTCCTCGGTCTCCCATGTTGCTTCGTGTTCAGAATTCTTATTCCATTGCACCTTAAGCATGGGAATAACCTTATTCCTTAGTACTCGTATTTCACGATCTAAGATCTTCATAGGCTTCTGTTCATATGTGAGATCTTTCTTGATCACCAGATCTTCATGTTCAATAATGTGTGATGGATTGTGCACATACTTCTTCAACATAGATATGTGAAACACATTATGCACTCGGACAATTGAGGAGGCAACGCGATGCGATAAGCAACCTCGCCAACTCTTTCGAGTACCTCAAATGGTCCGATGAATCTTGGCGTAAGCTTGCCCTTAACACCAAATCTTCGTATGCCACGTCCAGGCGATATCTTGAGAAATACATGATCTCCGATTTGGAATTCAAGATCTCTCCTTCTTGTATCTGCATAAGCCTTTTGCCTGGTCTGAGCAACTTGCAATCTTTCTTGATTACTTGTATCTTCTCAGTTGTATCCCTTACCATGTCTGGACCTAATAGTTGTTTCTCTCCAACTTCGTTCCAGCATAAGGTGATCGGCAACTCCTTCCATATAAAGCTTCGAAAGGTGCCATTTGGATACTAGCTTGGTAGCTATTATTATATGCAAATTCACTAGTGGCAAATGTTCATGCCAGCTTCCACCAAAGTCAATGATGCAAGCTCTTAGCATATCTCAACAACTTGATTAGCTCTCTCGGTCTGACCATCCGTTTGTGGGTGAAAAGCTGTACTAAAGTTAGCCTTGTTCCCAACGAATGTTGTAACCCTTCCAAAAATGAGAAGTAAATCGGGGATCTCTGTCAGACACGATTGAGACAGGAATACCATGTATCCTGACTATTTCTTTGATGTATAGTGCAGCTAGCACATCAATTGACCATCGGCTTTTTATTGGCAAGAAATGCGCCGATTTAGTTAATCGGTCAATGATAACCCAGATTCCATCATGTCCTCCTTTTGATTTAGATAAACCCATGATGAAGTCCATACCAATATCCTCCCACTTCCACTTAGGAATATCTAGAGGATGAAGTTTTCCAGCAGGCTTTTGGTGTTCCGCCTTGACCTGTTGGCATGTGAGACAGCGTGATACATAGTCCGCTATTTCTCTTTTCATGTTGGGCCACCAAAAGTTCCTCTTTACATCTTGGTACATTTTGGTTGATCCTGGATGAATAGTGTACCTTGATCTGTGAGCTTCATCTAAGATCTTCTTCTTTAATTCTGGGCAGTCCGGTATACAAGTTCTATTCTTGAACAACAATCTTCCATCAGAAGCTAATTGAAAATCAGATTGTCCTTCTAATCTGCCTTTGATTTCCACTAATATAGGATCATCATCCTGAAGTGCTTGTATCTCAGATAATAAATCTGACTGTATGCTTACATGAGATAATGTGACAAATTTGGCTTCCTTGTCCAAGCTTATATTGAGCTCGGAGAATTGTTCTAGCAACCTCCATTCTTGTATCATACAATTGGCTATCATTGCTCTCGGCTTTCGACTAAGGGCATCAGCAACATAATTACCCTTTCCGGGATGATATTGTATATTGAAGTCGAAGTCCTTGAGATATTCTAGCCAGCGTCTTTGTCTCATGTTTAGCTCCTTTTGTGAAAATAGATATTTGAGACTTTTGTGATCGGAGTATACAGTAAACTGCACTCCATATAAGTAGTGTCTCCATATCTTTAGGGCAAATACCACCGCGGCCAGTTCTAAGTCATGGACGGGGTAATTCTCCTCATGCTTCTTCAGTTGACGTGAAGAGTATGCTATGACCTTTCCTTGTTGCATTAGGACACATCCGAGGCCAATGCCAGAAGCATCCGTGTAGACCTCGAATTTCTCTCCTTCTATTGGTAGAGCTAACACCGGAGCTGTAGTGAGATGATCCTTGAGAGTTTGGAAACTTCTTTCACATTCCTCACTCCATTCATATCGGATCTCCTTGCGAGTTAACCTTGTAAGGGGCACGGCGATCTTGGAGAAATCTTTGATGAATCGCCGATAATATCCTGCAAGACCTAAGAAACTTCTGATCTCGCTAGCATTGGTTTGTTTTTCCCAGTTTCTAACAGCTTCGACCTTTGACGGATCTACTGATAATCCATCCTTTGAAATCACATGTCCTAGAAAAGCCACTTCTTCAAGCCAGAATTCACACTTGCTGAGTTTTGCATATAATTGATTTGTCCTCAAGACTTGCAATGCAATCCTCAAATGCTTTTCATGTTCTTCCTTAGTCTTGGAATATATCAATATATCATCAATGAAGACTACTATGAATTGATCCAAGTAAGGCCTGAATATGCTATTCATTAACTGCATAAAGGCAGCAGGGGCATTTGTTAGTCCAAAAGGCATAACAACGAATTCGTAATGGCCATACCTGCTTCTGAATGCGGTCTTATGAATGTCATCATCTTGATCCTTAACTGATGATATCCCGACCTGAGATCAATCTTGGAAAAATATTTGGATCCTGAAATCTGATCAAATAATTCATCGATCCTCGGCAGTGGATACTTATTCTTGATAGTGAGATGATTCAACTGTCGATAGTCGATGCATAGTCTCATGGATCCATCCTTTTTCTTTACAAATAATACCGGTGCTCCCCACGGGGAAGTACTTGGTCTAATAAACCCTTTTCGAATTAATTCCATCAATTGCTCCTTCAACTCTTTGAGTTCAGCAGGGGACATTCTATATGGTGCCCTTGAAACAGGACCAGCACCAGGGACTAAGTCAATGGTGAAGGCCACTTCTCTTTGAGGGGGTAATCCCGGCAAATCTTCCGGAAATACGTCTGGAAATTCTTGCACTACCTGAATGTCTTCTATCTTAGTGTCCTTTGTTTCCTTAACTGTGACAAATGCAAGGAAAGCTACACATCCCTTCCTGACGAGCTTGCTAGCTCGGAGGGCCGAAATAAGAGGGGAATTGCTCCGACTCTTGGGGCGAGTAAAGACTAATTCTGGAAAATCTTTGAAAGCAATTTGGCTATTGCGGCAATCAACCGTTGCCTGGTATTTGGATAACCAGTCCGCTCCCAGTATAACATCATACTCCTTTAGATCGAGGCATATGAGATCTATAGGTAAATTCCTACCTTGAACCATTACCTCACAGTTTTGGTAGTGATGAGTAATATCATTTTCACTTCCAAGAGGAGTAGTTAGAACTATTTTTATCCATTCTGGTTCTAACGGTAACGGGTCGGCAAACTTCTTAGAAATAATGGAATGCGATGCACCCGTATCAAATAAGACATAAGCACTTTTGGAACAAACTGTTAATGTACCTTCTACCAGTCCACCTTCTTCTTGCTCGGTCTCCTTTATTGCATGAAGTCGAGCGTTCTTTGTCACCGGGCGCTTACCGTCTCCGGCTTGGTCATTAAGTAACGGACAGTCGGGAATCCGATGTTCGCGGCTCCACAACGGAGACATGCTCCTAATTTCCTCCAGCATTCTTCGGTCTTGTGACCAGCCTTGTCACAATGCTTGCATACTACGTTTGAAGGTGTAGTGGTGATAGAGAAGGGCTTGGATTTCTTGAACTTGGAATCTTGAGAGGATGAACCTCCATTATTGGGCCTCTTCTTAAAGTTGGGTTTAAAAGAACCCGAACCTGTGACTTGCTCCTTCTTGTCTTTTCCACGGATCCTATCAGATAGTTCCGTGGCATCTTCAAGTAATTGAGCTCGGCGCACTATTTCAGAATAAACTTGGATGTCCATAGGCGCCAGTTGAGTAATATAGTGGGGCCTAAGCCCATTAAGAAATCTACGGGCTTTCATCTTCTCCGTGCTAATAAGATGCTTAGCATATCTAGACAACCTGGAGAACTGAGCTTCATAATCTGCTAATGATAAAGATCGTTGCTTTAATGCAGCGAATTCTGCAGCCTTCTTTTCTTGGACTCGGTCCGAGAAATATTTAGCATTGAAGTATTCCACAAATTCTTCCCATGTTACTTGAGTAGGATCGATGGTTGCTTCAATAGACTCCCACCAGCATCTAGCATCTTTCTCTAACTGGAATGTAGCTAATAGAACTTTGTCCTGATCCGTGCACTGCATGACACGGAATATGCGTTCGGTTTCCCGAACCCAATGCTCGGCATCGTCTGGATCGGTCGATCCCATAAACTTCGGGGGATTCATGTTCTTAAAGGCTTGGTGTAAGCTTCCAGCTCGTGAAGCACCACCTTGTGCTACCTGTTGTAGCACTTGAGTCATCCCTTGGAGGGTACGCTGCATGTTGCGCCATTGAGCACGTTTGGCAGCCATTATCCTACAATTACAATAGCTACGTTAGTATTATATCACTGTGATCTTATGAAAAGACTTATTGACTCTTAACCCTTGGTTCTACCCAATCTCACTTGGTTAAACGTTTCAACTTATCCTTGGACTTGGGTTTTTCCTAGGAATTGAATACCTTAGGCTCTGATACCACAAAAACTGTCACGCCCCGAGCGCTGAAGATACCCGGAGATGCGCGACGAGTTTATATCAATCATGTCAATCAGAGTGGTCGTGTATTCGACACAAAGATAGAGATGCGCAAAATAGCAAGATAACCCAATCCTTTATTTCAAAATGGATAGACTATTACAAATCCAATACTCTGTTTAATAAAAAGGAAAAGAATACATATTTGACTCAAGAAACTATAGAAAAGACTAGATGACACTTGAGCAGCTCTATCACTTTCACTCTTGACCATTCTCATCCGATTGACTTCCATCGTCGTCGGACTTACCTGAAAAGTAAAAAGGGACAAACGGAATGAGCTAACGCTCAGTAGGAAATTATATCTCAAGTACTAGCAAGGGGTTTAAGTAATTACATCTTTCATGAATGCAATAAAGCTATGCATGCTCGCATAAAACGACAAGATAGAGAGAATGTAATATCAAAGAATAAGATGAACTAATCATGAACTTTCAACAAGATAACAAGTTTATTCAAGATATTCAAGCAAGTACGTTTAACAAGTCATGTCAAGAACTTTGGCTATCATGTATCAAGCAAGTAAATTACCCTTTTTCGGGCCACGCATTTCATGTCAAGTCAAGTACGATTCAAGTACAAGATGTGTGTGGAATGTCCAATCAAGCTAGTAATGCACTCGGTATAATGCCAGATACCTTATCATTTTAACTCCCATGGGCACAAGTACTTTCGGGTGCTCCTCCAGGATCAGATCGGGCCCTATATGCGCAGGCATTTATCATGTGTTTTGACATCCACTCTTGTTTATATAGCCAATATAGAATTTCAATAATCAAGCTTGTAGACATGTATGACAACTTTGACAGAAGAGAGTCCAAAATATGACAAAGGACATAGATTGGCGATAATAACGGTATAATCATGATTATCGATAAAACTAGGTAGAATTAGGTTCCCTTAACTTGGGTACCATGACAAATCAATATGGACATTCTATATATAGAATTGAGGTCCACATGAACAGTATATCAAAGGTAAGATACCCTCATTCTTATCATAGAATTGAGGTTTACAAGAATGACATGATATGGCATGATATCATCATCCCATTAAGAATTTCTTATGATATACTCTTTGTATAATCATAAGGGCCGGTATACCATGTTTCTTTAGATTGACATGGCAAAGATCGTGTAATGGGTTTTTAGGGTACAACCAGCTCAGTCGACCTTGAGGGAATCCAAGGTACGAGGAGTCTTACGGAGGTCTCTATGACTAACTCGCTAGTCCAAAGGAACGGAATGTCCAATGGAGAGCTTGTATGTCAATGAGAGTTGAGTGTGATCGATGAAACAACATGAAACGTGGGACTATACTCACGGAGTGGAGAATAGTGCCGATATATATATTATATAACATATGAAACCATCGGTTAACAGAAACAGTGGAAAATCAGTTTTACAGTAAAATAACGACTTAATCAGAGTCGTTTATCAAGTAATTAACGCCTAACAGAAGGGCGTTTACACATGTTTCCATTTTTCAGAATTTCAATATTTCATTAATTTATCTAAAATGCGCCCTGGACAGGGGCGTTTCTTTGCAATGCGACGACTACAGTAGCAGGCGTCTTTTTATTTACAATATTTTACAGAACATATTTATTTTCAGAAATTATCAAAAATGCGCCCTTGGCAGGGGCGTTAATCATTAAATTCTTATTTTTACAGAATATATTGTTCGGGATTTTCACAGAAACGCGCCCTATGAAGGGGCGTTACTTTTCAATTCACGCCCTAGTATCGGGCGTTATTCCAGTGAAAGACGACCTAGCCACGGTCGTGAATTCAAGAAATACCATGAATTTTCATGGGCAGTAATAATTTCAGGATAATAGAATTCATGGAGAACGAATGTATGGTCATGACAATAAAATTAACAGGTTTGAAGACATATGATCATGCATTATTGTAGAATCATGATTTCATAGATAATCAATTCTTAACATGGGTGATTAATGATTAAATGAAATTAACGCCTGTGTACAGGGCGTCAAATCTAAAATTGACGACCTGATCAAGGTCGTTTCTTTACAAGTAGCGCCCTTGTTTGGGTCGCGTATTTCAAAATCACGCCCTTGGTAAGGACGTTCCTTTCAAAAATTCAACAGAAACGTTTAAAACTTAGGAAAACTATATGCAGGTGTATGCTCATATGATTTCACTATGATTCTTATATACTTTGGGCTACATACTTGAGAAAATCCTACCTTTAATAGTTGATTTTAAGATGGACGGATGAATAATTTGGTGAGAAGCCAACAACTCTGAAGCTTTACTGCAACTTGATAATCAGCAGTAGCAAAGGTATGCAGATGAAGAACCTTGGCTCAGTTGATTGTTTTCTTCAACAGTCAACCTGGAGGCAGAAGAACGAAGAGATCATGCTTCGTATTAACTGGAGAGGAGGTAAAGGAGGAGAAGGGAAGATGAAAGAAGACTTACCCGTTAGTCTTCTTAACCTGCAAGAATAGAAGAAACGAAGAATATTAATTCTTCACATACTACGTTCATAAGGAAAAGAAACAGAAGAAGAAGAAGAAGAAGAAGAAGAAGAACATATGTTCTTCACGTACCTGTGCAGTTCGATCGTCCAAATAGGTTTAGGGTTCGGCTGTCAAGAGTCTTTATAGGATTTTAGGAAATCCTATTAGGGTTAGTGATTGTGTGGAAGTAATACTTCCATGATAGAGTCATTACCACCTTTTAACTCTTTCTAATACTTATCCATTACCCTGGATAAGCTCCCGTGTCGAACGGAACTCGAATGGAATTAACGACCTAGGTCAGGGCGTCGATTCATGAATTGACGACCTGGTTCAGGTCGTTATTTAAGAAGCGCCTGATATGAAGGCGTTCTTTGTTTTAAAACACGCCCAAGATAGGGGCGTTTCTTGGCCTTACCGTTTTTGGCGTTTAGAATTTGACGCCGTGTTGTCAGGGCGTCCCTTCTTGAATCACACCTTTGCTAGAGTCATTTCTAATTTAAATAGCGCCTTTGTCCGAGGCGTTATTTTATATTATTTTATTTATCTATTTATTTGATTTATTTTACAATCTTTATTGTTATTAATATTTTATCAGGGTTGCTACAGTGGAGCAAGCAAAGAGGATAAGAGATATGAGATGGAGAGAAAACTAATGCCCAATACTAAGAAAGAACGTGATCGCCACCAATGTAGAAACAAGCCAAAGACTTGAAAATACCTTAGAAATAGGTGGATGAAGCACCCGCCCACGGGAGAGAGAAAATCAAGGAAATCTGCGGATCAACGGAATGTAACGGCCGAAAGTCCACACGTCACTGGGAAGTGACGGTCGCTCGATGAACGGCTATATGAATCTGACGCTCCTGCATAAGACCGTCAAATAACCTGCAGTAATAGCTTGTAGATTCTTTTAACTCCAACTCTTCCAGTTGGCCAAAAGACTTGGGCCTCGTATGGTGAACCTGTAAACCTGCCAAAGAACGTGAAAACACAAGAAAACGGACCCAAATTAGCCCTTTAAACAATATATCATCAATTCTTCAATAAACTCAATAGCATGCAAAAGGAAAGGAAAGTACCAGGGAGGTTTTGGTTTTTTTAACCCCTCTGGGCGTTTTTAAAAGATAGGAGGATGTTTAGATGATGAAAAACCAGGGAGAACGTGGAAAAAGAAGAGGGACAATGCTTTTGATGAAAAGGAGATGAGGAAAAACACAATATGTAATGATGAACTTTGAAAACCAATGGAACGAATACTCCCTTCACCGCGAAGCAGATGAACGTGAAAGACAATTCTCCTTGGTCAGATGTGACTCCAGAATGCGGCAGCACTTCCACGTGAACTCCAGATCTTCCTCCCTTGGGCCATGAAGTTAAGGGTGCTATTTATAGACCCTCAAACTCTCCGGTCGAGCAGAGGATAATCTAGCAAGATAAAAGGATAACTCTTAGCAAATCCTTGAAGATAATATCGCCAAGAGTCCATAGAAACAAACAGAAGGTTCTGAGGATCAGATTTGGAAGAGAAATCAACAATTCAAACTCTTATCTCGACCACGGAGTAGCATAGAAATAGCCTGAACTGCTAGGACTCTCTGTTGGATGTAACGGCTGGTCGACAGATCGCCACATGAAAATAACGCGCCATGGAACGTCCGTTACATTCAACCTTATCTCAAAAGAGATAAGATCAACAGGAAGAAGATCAAATAAGTTGGACTCTCGAAGGAAAGTAACGGCCAAGGCTGGACACGTTGGAATAAATAACGGCTGCACGACAGACCGTTATATTCAACGGATAAGTAAGAGGATAAGCTTTAGAACAAAGGCCTCAAACTTTAGGACTCTTCAATAAGTAACGGTCCAGGAATCATGCGTTATATGGAAGTAACGCCCCCAGTGAGGACCGTTATTAACAATGAGGAAAAAGGTGCAAAGCTTGCTAAGCTCATCGAATGAAAAGCCACAAGGAACCACACTCAACCAAGGAGAGAAGACCCAAGAAACAGGCTTCAAACCGACGAAGGAAACTCAATGAAGAGTGAACAACTTGGAGCATCATATGGATAAACAAGGAGATGACCCAACTTATTGGTCATAAAACGGGTGTCAACAGATGCCCCTCCTTAACGCCCTCTTTGCAGGGGAGCGAGTGGAGGTGAAGCGGAAATGAAATGGAACATGGAGATGAAGCGGAAATGAAGTGGAGTGAAGCGAAAAAGTGGCCGTTAAGGTAAACGACACCCGTTCTTTACCAACAAGCGATAGGAACTTTTCGGAAAACTTCGAACTGATCACAAGGAAAAAGTCAACCAAAGGACGCATGTCTGGAGGAACTAACAACTAAGGAAAGGAAACATGGCTAGCCGTCGGAGGCAATGGAAAGGAAAGAGAACTGACTAAACTCCAGACAGGAATCTTTAGTCAACCAAATCGAGCGACGAGATCAAAGGAAACCTTCTAATTCAGAGTGGAATAATTCTCCTCATTCGAGCTCAAGAATATAGCTCTTCACCAACATCGAGATACCTTGAACATATGAAGCACATGAATGCTCAAAAGATGCGTATGATGCATGCTGGGCTAAGGAAAAAGAAATCTTTAAAACGAATGCAAAGAAAGATAAAATATCAAGATACTCGAGAATAATATTGCTAAGCTAGAGAAACCAGGGTCAGGACCCCATTTGCAACCACGGCGTGCAAGATAGAATCATCGTCCCCAAATTTTTTCAACCTAACGGCCTATCCAACGATTAAACATGTGAACTTAGATCATCATCATTTTTGTTTAAGGGGAACATCAGATCCTGGAACACACGAATGACCAGCCGGTTCTCGAGATAATATATCATAGATAACATATAGTAATGCATTAATGGATTAAGGGAAAGAGATACAATACCTGACTTACCTGCCTGACGAACGGCAAAGCGTGTTGTTATTCATAACTTCATTCAGGAGAAAGAGGTTAGCCAGTAACTGATATGAGTATAAATCAAGGCATAACCATTCGTACGTGTTAGAAGCATTAATAATATGTGCCATGGCAGAAAATGCAATCATTTAAACATCAAATAGACTATTTCATTCATCAAGAAACTTGCAAGTTTGTAACGGTCTACTTAGAAGGCGTCACATAAAGTAACGACCATGGAAAAACCATCATAAACTAAGCAGTTCACATTCTCTAATGAAACAGTTCAAATTCATGTAACGGTTCGAATAGTACGCGTCAGAGGGTGTAACGGTCAGACGACAGACCGTCACATTTCCTGAGCGTTCAAAAAAAATAAACCGAACAGCCCATGGCCTCATTCAAGCATTCAACACTCAATCGCCCTCAAACGCCCACACACCCCAACCCGAGAAGACCACCGGTGACCACCCATGACCACCGACGAAATGGCCGGCGACGAGCCTCCACCGCCGCTGAAGAAGAGGGAGAGAGGGAAGAAGAAGGCCATCCGACGCCTCCATCGCCGAATAGAACGAGAGGAGGTGCCAAGGCCCGTGGAAGAAGAAACTAGGGCGAGGGGGCCAACAACGGAGGAAAGAGAGGTTCCCACGGCCGAGGAGGACCAAGGGGAAATCCCCATGGACGAGGGATAGCCCAAGGAACAAGAAAAGAAGAGGAAGAGGGGCCAAGACCGAGAGGTAGGCCGCCCACCCAAATCTTCCAATTTTTAATTTTTATAGTTTTTTACGTGTATGCATGTGGGAATGGGGGTAGAAGATGGGTCTACGAACCCATTAGGATTGATTGTAGGCCCTTTTGGCCAAAGTGGGAGAGCCATGGAATGCAAAGGAAAAACGCCCTCTAGCAGGGAATGTGACGGTCCTTCCAGTGGCCGTCACACACCTAACGCGCCACCGCTGGTGCGTTAGAGACATGTGACGCCCCACTCCAGGGCCGTTACATAAACCAGAGGCTAGAATGTTTTTTAGGTTTTCAATTATTCAGTTTTTGTTTTGTTTTCATTTTATAAATGCTATGCAATAATTTTATGATGCATTTGACCAACTTATGCTCTAAATGAATGCAGGGAAAAAGAAGGACGAGGATATCTTGGCTTCAGATCCGGGCGGTGTACCAGGAACTACCCGATTACCAGAGAGAGAGACTGGCTGGGATGGGATTCGCCGAGGTGCTGAGCATCGAGGTGACCAGGATGGACACGCCTCTGCTATACGCCTTGCACGAGAGATGGGATCCGATTAGCAGGGCGTTCATCTTCCCGTGGGGTCACATGATCCCCACGCTAGAAGACATGGCGAGGATTGCCGGGCTGCGAGTCCATGGAGCTGCAGTGGCAGGATGGACTTACAGGAACTACCGGGAGATGGCCCAGGAGCTACTGGGGCTGGATTTGATTAGACCGGGGCAGACGTCATCCCAGCTCTCCAGATCAGTACTACAAGAGAGCTTAGGACTGAGAGGAGCAGCGATAGCTATGGGTGAGCTACCAGAGGAGCATCTGGGTAGAGTGATAGACCAGGTGCGCCCACGAGTGGCGGCAGAGGCGGGACCGGAGGGAGATCGCACCCTGAGGCGGTTCCTGATGCTACTGTTCGGGAAGCTGCAGTTCGCGACTCGAGCAGATGTGATCAGCTGCAGGCTGCTGCCGATGATCGAGGATTTGGGCAGAGTTGGAAAGTACGCCTGGGGAGCGGCAGTGCTAGCCTTCCTGTTCGAGTCCCTCATCACGACGGACCGACAGACGATGCTGGGAGGCTTCTCGCCTTTTCTACAGGTAAATGCAATTTAAATGCTTTCCACTATGATTATGCAAATGTTTTATGCAAATTGTTATTCAGTTTACTGACTAAACTAAATGCAGTTCTGGAGCTACACGTACCTCCCGGGCATCGGACGGGGCACACTACTCCACGCCGATCGCATCTCGATCGCCAGGCGATGGGTGGTCACGAGGGACCCGGGGTCGATCATTAGATTGACCCGGGCGATCCAGGATGACTTGGCTTCCTTCCCGCACATGGCGGTAAGCCCGAACTCAAAATGCTTTTTAAATGATTTAAATGCTTTTATATGCTTCTAAATGATGAACTTATATGTTGATGAATGGGCTATCGTGCTTCTAGGTGAGATGGACCCCGTACAGAGGCGAGAGTTACGAAGGACAGCCATGGGTTGAGGCAGCCCTCTCGTACCGGGGATGGGACATATGGTTGCATTGCATCCATATCATCGAGCCTCTTCATTATCGGCTGATTCTGAGGACTCGGGGACTACACCAGCCTGAGGTGATTTTCCCACGCCGTAGTGACGACCACCCGTGGAAATCAGTGAAGGGAATCAGCGGCGACATAGACTGGTGCGCCCAGAAAGCAAAGTACGTCCATGACTGGAACAAGCAGGGCAGAGTAGTGAAAGAGCGGGATGAGAGCGATGAGGCGTATTTGAAGGCCTTCGCTCGACTGTACGGGGGCCGGGTGTACCGAGGTACCCGACGGCCGGTATGCAATTCTAAACTCAAAACTCTGAATGCCTTTTATAAAAATTTTTATCCTATATGCACTGACTCACATGCCTCTAAAAATGCAGCTAGACCCTGAGGGAAGGATAGCCGAGCTCGAGGGGCTACTCCACGCCACCGTCCAGCAGCGGGACGAGTACCGGACTGCCTTGGAGCTCCTGGTAAGATTTCCAAAACCTTGGATTTAAAATGATTATGCTTTATGATGCTAATGTTGCAAATGCGATTGACTGACCATGACTTCTAAATGCAACGGGCCGAGAGAGCCCAAAGAGCGGGACCGGATGCCCCATCGTCATCCTCACAGCCTGCCGGAGGCAGGGCTGAGCGAGACGCCGAGTTTGCTCGAGCAATTGCTCGGGCCGAGGAGGTGGAGGCCACCCTCGCGGAGCGGGTAAGATGCTAAATGCTATACTCAAATGCTTATGCTTTTATGCAATTTAGATGCTTATGTGACTAACTAGGTGAAATGCGAACTACATGCGAGAGAGCTAGCCGTAGCAGTGGCCGAGGCAAGGCTGGCTCGAACGGAGGCAGAGCGTCTCCAGGCAGAGATAGAGAGGAGCCGGGCTGAGACTGAGCGAGCCCGAGCAGAGACAGAGCTTGTGCGGGCAGAGATGGCCCGATTGAGAGCGGAGACCCCGCGACGTCCGGATGATGCAGAGGTGAAGCGACTTAGGGCTAATGTTGTGCGCCTAAGAGGTGAGCGAGACCAACTTCGAGTGCAGACTTTAGAGATGAAGGGTGCGATCGGGGCCTTGAAGGATGCACTCTGTCTCCTAGGGAAGAAGTCAGGGACGAGCAGTCGGAGCCAGAGCGCGGCCCCTAGCAGCGGGTTTCAAGGGTACTTCACTAGTTCTTCCGACCATCGGAGGAACGAGGAGGCAGACCAGAGACGACAGCAGGAGGGAGAGCACAATGCCATGGGACCATCAGCCAGGCAGCCGGAGGGCACATGGGATAGTGACGGTTGCCCGGGAGACAAGCCGGCCGAGTGATACATTTTTTCTTTTGTTTTTTACTTGTACATGACTTATATGAAATGAAAATGAGAATGAAAAGTTCTTTTTGGTTTTTTTGTTTGTGAATGCGTGAATGAATGGATGCGTAAATGAAGGCAAGAATGAATGTGAGAATGTGTGATTGGTAATGCAGGAAATGTATGTGGATGCGCTAAAGAACGGATTTAAAGAGCGGATGAAATGTGAACGATGGGGATGAGATAATGTGTGGATGTACAGGATGAACGGAATGGGAAGCCTGTAGGACCGCCAGGTCTACACGGAGGCAGATAGAAATAGCACAAGTCACAGCAGCAGACAATGTAACGGTCTATACCCAAACCGTCAGGATCAAGTAATGCATCGGGTGGAGGCCGTTAGAAAGGACAGTGCCCAACTTTGCAGAACTGAGCAGCAGGAAGAGTAACGGCTCAGAGATGGCGCGTTATATACAGGTAACGGCCAAATGCTGGACCGTTAGAGATGGCAGAGCAATGAACGTACTGACTGTACTCAGTGTGTATAGACCTTGCCCAAGCGATGTGTAGACTTCGAGTCCAGACGTCCAGATGATGTATAGACTTCATGCACACAGCAGCAAGGATGTATGGACTTGGACAAGGGATGTACAGACTTGGGGCTTGTGCTCACGTTGGGCAATGTATAGACTTGAATCAAGAATGTACAGACTTGAAGCGGTGTGGACGTATAGACTTGGGATGAAGACTTTACAGACTTGGCGAATGTACACACTTGGATGAAGAATGTACAGACTTGAACGACGTGTAGACTTTGGACGAAGGCTGTACAAACTTGGGGAAGGTATGGGAATGTATAGACTTCAACAAATGTATGGACTTCAACGAATGTATAGATTTGCACCGGATGTATGGACTTCAAAGAATGGGATGTATAGACTTCAACAAATGTGGGACGTACAGACTTCAAAGAATGTGATGTATAGACTTCAACGAATAGGATGTATAGACTTCAAAGAATGGGATGTATAGACTTCAAAGAATGGGAGATGTATAGACTTCGAAAATGATGGTGAAGAATGTATAGACTTCAACAAATGGGATGTATAGACTTGGGTGAAGATGTGGAATGTATAGACTTGGCAACGATGGTGAAGAATGTATAGACTTCAACAAATGGGATGTATAGACTTCGGCGAAGATGTATGAACTTGAAGCTGATGTGCAGACTTGAAGCTGATGTATGTACTTGAAGCTGATGTACAGACTTCAACGAACGTACAGACTTCATCAACGGTGTATGGACTTCAAAAGTGCATGGACTTAAACGAATGTACAGACTTCAACAAGATAAATGAATGCAGACTGGGATGATGAAGGGGATGTATAGACTTAACCAAATATGCAAGAAATGTGACGGTTCAGGCGCAGTGCGTCAGAGGCAGATAACGTCCATGAGCAAGACCGTTGAGAATGATTGACCAAGCAGAGGCCAAAACTGATCAGCAGAGAATGTAACAGCTCAGATAGAACGCGTCACAAGAATATAACGGCCAAATGCTAGACCGTTAAGCTTGACAGAACAGGTTTGATCAAATTAAACCCACAGAAAACGTGACGGCCCAGCTCGGGCGCGTCAGAGGAAAGTGACGGTCTAGCGACAGACCGTTAGATAATGAATTGTACTCCGAGACTGATTGAGCCGCAAGGGGCAAAACTCGAGATAGGAAGCCTCAAATCCATTCTTGACTCCTCCCAGACTTAAGATAAAGCCTTCCAATCCGAATCTTATCTCTTTAAAGCCGAAACCAAACCTTTAAAACTTAGAAACTTAGCCAAAATCATATCTTTCTGAATTCTCTGCTAGAAGGCTGAAAAACCCCTCCTAAGGGTAGGACATAAGATGAAGAGAAGCTTCGGGGTGATAGCCATGGAGGAGAAAGTCTACGCCGGACCCAAAGCTGCAAGAAAGGAGTATGGAGAGCTACAAAGGCTGACCTCAATTCCCAAGCACCTAAGCTCCAATGCTCAAAGAGTGGTAAGCTTCCATGACCTAACCAAGTTCAGAAATTCCTGCACTTCATCTTCTTCCTCATGATCTTCTTCTTTTCTTAGCCCTTCCCCGGTCCAAGATGCTATTCTAATCTGAAGTGGGTGGCTCCCATGGTAAAGGCACTCCCTTTAGAGGTTACCTCAATTCTCAAAGCATGGCACCTTCAACCTCTCTTGGTCTTAGGCAAAAACTTCCAAAAATTGACATTAGATTGGCCTAGTATTTCAGCCCTCATAGAATTGTGGCATCCACAAACACATACCTTCATCTTCCCTTCCTTCGAAGCAACAGTCCTATTGGAGGAGGTAGAAACCTATCTAGCCCTTCCTAAGACTAAGGTGGGGGATGAAGACCGAGTTTGCTACACGATTGAGCCTATCGACCCGTCCTTAATCTTGAGCGATTTTATCCATAATCCAAAGGACGTGAGGACCATGATCAGCCCACACCACATCCACTTGATACCTTTAGCCCAATGGATAGTGTCTCATTGTACAAACAAGTGGGAGAGACATGAAGCAATAGCCAAGGCGGTGGCAGTTTCCTTATGTGGAGTCTTCCTTTTCACTACAACCGACCACCTTTTAGATATCCAAAATCTCAGCATTATTAGTGGGTTGTGGCGGGGAATGTCTATCTCTCAAGCGATCCTCTCATACCTCTATGAAGGACTCAGCTCGGCTTGCTTAGGAGGACCTTTGTTCGGCTCCATGATACTCCTTGAGTGTTGGATGGGAGTGAGAATCAAATTCCAACCAAAGGAAGATATTAGTTCTGCTAGTCGGATCTTTGGGAGCCACCCTCTCTTCTTCATTGGAGGGGCATCTGGATTTTCTTCTCAGGTTGAGTGCAAGACGGCGGATAAGAAAACACGGGACGAATGACGCCTCTTCTTCAACACCTTGCCAACGGAGAAATTCATCATGCGACCAAGGATCCTTCGGAGCGCTCTTCTTAGAATACCGCGGCGTCAAGGCCTGGACCTCCAGCTAGTGGGAAATACTACCATGGCGATCTACAACCCACACCGGTGCCATCTTCAGATCGAGCTACCTCGGATTGAAGCTCATGCACTATTACACTACCCTCCCCTTCTACCTAGGAAGATGGGGACCAAGGAAGATGAAAGAGCAGTACGGAACACGCTGACCATGTGGGAGATCAGCAAGGTGCGCCCGTGGCAAGAAGAAGTAGAAGAGAATGACGAAGCATGCCGTGGCTACCTGAAAGAGTTGAGGAAGATCCGCCCTCTTGCGGATAAGAAACTGAATGTAATTTGATTTATTTTTATGAATGATGTGACTTGACAATTGGAATATCAATCTCATGTTTCATTAAGTTCACTTGAATAAGATGGGATTGCCTCAGTTGAATGGATGCGCATTTCGTGGATTGATCGGCTAGCATGACCAGCAGAACAGAGCTTCTGGAGAAATTAACGGATCCGAGCAGGGCCGTTAGAAAGATATAACGGTGAGGCTATAGACCGTCATAGTGTATGCACTGAGAACTAAATCCTCTGGAGGAAGTAACCGTTAGGAGTAGTAATGGTCGTGCCCCAGGCCGTTAGAGAGAGAGCTGCTGAGAGGGTCAAAGTGAAGGCCTGAAGAGATGTAACGGGCTAGCATGGACCGTTAAACGAATGTGACGGCCTGCACCTGGCGCGTCACAGCTTTGAACCTGCATAGTTGTGAGATTTCAGCTTGTTCTTGGTCCTGCATTCTGCACATACTTAAACATGGAGCAAGTTAGATCTGTTCTTAGACTCAACCCCTTGTCTCGAAGGGAGTTAGATAATGACCGTTTCTTGATATTTGGTCAAGGGGTGGAGCCTTATTAAATAGGCGGGAAAAAAACATAATAGAAATAATGTGATGCATGCGATGCATATGATGGTATTTTTGGATTTTGGAAAATGTATTCGAATTTTTTGTGTGTTTTGGAAATATTTGATGGTTTTGGATTTTTGAAATATGTGGTTTTTTTGGATTTTCGAAACATATATGATGTTTTTGGATTTTTGAAATATATGTTGTTTTTGGATTTTGAAATATATATGATGTTTTTGGATTTTTGAAATATATGTTGTTTTTGGATTTTGAAATATATATGATGTTTTTGGATTTTTGGAATATATGTTATTTTTTTGGATTTTGAAAACCAGTGCTTTCCCTTAGCAACGCGAGCCCTCCGCATCGTATTGAGAGTCGCGAGGTTGGCGTGCAATGAGGTGACACCCCTGACTGAGGCCCAGATTTTTCATGACGGTGTTTCTTCCAGGGCCATACCCAGGGTACTAGTTTCAATCCTAAAAAAAGGAAAATAGAACACGGGGGTAAGCTTAGGCCAGACTTAGAGGTTTTTAGGACTTGAGTTCCTCTCCAGACAATCCATCAGAAATTTGGTCTGTTGCGTCGGGACTTTGTGTCTGTCATCGAACCTTAGTCCACCCTAGGCATGCGTGCGACCGGGCTCATTCGTCCCGCGGGGAACTGTACTGCCACTCTTGTCATGCCTAGATTTCTTTTTCTTTCTTGCTTTTTTGGAGCTTTGGAATCATATTCAATGGACCTTCGAGATGATACTTTTGATTTTTGTCGTAGAGATTAATCCTTTGCTTTCTTTTTCTTGCTCTTTTGCTTGTGGCGTTAGGTCATAACGGACTGCCCCTATTTGAGACCTCCTCTCGTCAGGGTGCCTGGATTGGTTATCGCCTCCTTATTCACTTCTTGCCCCTGGATTTAGCCGATGGAAGGAACGAACAGGGACTTCAACTTTCCCTCAAAGCATGGCCAAGGAGAAACGGTATCTTTTAAAACGGAAAACCTGACCAGGGATGTCATGTAGTGTATGATTGCCTTTACTCGGGACCCTTTTTAGAGAAATAGGAGGAACATCTTGTTGCCCGGGGTGGCACTGATTAGACTCTAAGGAAAGAACCGCTTAAGGTACAACCCATTCCACGGGTGAGAGAGCTCCTCACCTTCCGCATTTACTAAGCGATAAGCATTCCCTGGATAAGCTTCTTTTACGACAAACGACCCTTCCCAGTTAGGTTGCAATTTAGACCTAGGACCTGCAGACTGAATGAATTTGCATTTCAAAACCATATCACCTGTTTGAAATTTACGTTCGATTACCTTCTTTTGAAAATAACGCAAAACTCTCTTTTGATAAACGGATACATGATCGGCCGCGTTCATCCTCTTCTCATCTAAGAGCTCCAACTGGACAAGCAACGCCTCTCGACGTTCATCGAGATTAAGTTCTTTATCGAGCTGCACTCTAAGGGAAGGGATCAAGATCTCATATGGGAGCACCACCTCCATCCCGTAGGTAAGAGCATAGGGAGTTTGTCCTGTGGGAGTACGGACGGAGGTGCGGTAAGCCTACAGAGCTTCAACTAATTTTTCTGGCCAATCGGAAAACTTATGAGATTCGCATGTTTTCTTGATGATTTTAAGAAGGGTTTTATTAGTGGCCTCGGCTTGACCGTTGCCATGTGGATAATATGGAGATGAATGATGCAATGCAATATTGAACTTCTTACAGAGGTCCTTGAGCTCTTGAGATACAAACTGGGGTCCGTTGTCGGTGATGATGCTGCTTGGCACTCCGAACCGCGAGATGATATTCCTCATGATAAAGCGGCACACCGTTGAAGCTTTGATCTCTGCGTACGCCTCAGCTTCGGCCCATTTGGTGAAGTACTCAGTGGCGGTATGGATAAAGGATTTCTACTTGGTCTGAGAATTAGGATCACCGAGCGGGCCGACAACGTCGAAAGCCCAGATAGAGAATGGCCAAGGAGCAGAGAGCGGGTGGAGAGATGAAGCTGGAGCATGGAATTTATCAGCATGGAGTTGGCACCTAAGACACCTCCGGACATAGAGGGAGCAATCTTCCTCTAGAGTGGGCCAGTAGTAGCCCTGTCTAAGGATTTTCTTCGCTAAAGCCTGGCCATTGACATGACCTCCACACTCACTAGAATGGGCCGCTTCAGCCACTTTCCAAGCCTCATTATCATCCAAGCATCTCATGAGCATTCCATTAGTAGCGCGCCTGTACAGTTCTCCTGCGATAATAGTATACCTTGAGGCGGCTCTCCTTATTGACTTGCGCTGCTCAGCGTTTGCCCCTTCTGGGAACGATCCTTCTTTGCAAAACAACTCGATTTCGTGATACCAAGGTAATTCATCTTCATCCAGAATCTCTTCTAACTCCATTAGAGATACTTCCTTGAGATCTTCCTTCTCAACCCTCGCCTCTACAGCCTTCCTAAGGTTGATGAACCAAGGGTCCTGAAGAGAGGGTGCGTCCAATCTCTGAACGACGACAGTCTCAGTGTTCCGACTGAGAGGAAAAGATAGAGAGGAAACAAGAGATGCTAGAGCGTCGGCTAGAATGTTCTGAGACCTAGGAGTATGGATATAGATCAGATTACGAAATTGCCTAGCCATGAGCGTGACCAAATCTTGATAAGGCTTGAGCTTGGGTTCACTAGTGCGGTAAGTAGATAGAACTTGCCGCAGGACGAGCTGAGAGTCTCCTATGATATTCAAGTACCGCGCGCCTAGGAGATAGGCGTGCTTCAATCCAGCCAGGAGAGCCTCGTACTCAGCGATGTTGTTGGTAGCAGGAAATCGAAGTTGATAAGCAAAGGGAATAGTTACTCCTTCGGGAGTAAGCAGAACAGCGCCGATCCCTCGGCCTTGAGAATTGAGTGCACCATCGAAGTGCAGAGACCAGATGGGATGGTGAGAGAGAACTGAGAGATGCTCATCCGAGAAATCGTCCTGAATAGAATCAGAGTGAGGAATAGGAAGATGGGCAAGATGCTCAGTGATGGCGTATCCTTTGATCGCCTTCTGAACGATGAATGTGATCTCAAATTGAGAGAGGAAGCTCTGCCAGCGAGCTAACCTACTAGAAAGGACGGGCTTTTCTAAGAGATAGCGAATCGGGTCCATTCTAGAGATCAACCTAACAGGGTGACCAAGGAAATAGTGTTTAAGCTTTTGAGCTACCCATACTAAGGCGGCACAAGTCTTCTCCATAGCGATGTATTTGGACTCAGCTGGGTTAAATAACCGAGAGAGGTAATAAGCGACCCACTCTTTCCTTTCATCGTCTACTTGTGCTAATACCGCCCCTAGTGAGTCTTCAATAACTGAGATGTATAGGATTAGGGGTTTCCCAGGGACAGGAGGTTGTAAAACCGGGGGATTGGATAGATATTCCTTTAAGTCCTCGTAGGCCTTTTGACAATCTTCATTCCATTCAAACTTAACTCCTGCCTTGAGCAATTCATAAAATGGACGGCACCTTTGAGAATGTTGGGATATGAATCTTCTAATGAATTGTAATCGACCGATCAGTCCTCGAAGTTCCGTAATGTTCTTAGGTAGAGGCATGTCCATGACGGCCTGTGCTTTGTTAGGATCAATCTGGATCCCTCGTTTGCTCACTATGAAACCTAACAGCTTCCCTGAAGAGACTCCGAATACACACTTCTTTGGATTCATCTTAAGCTTGTACTCCCTGGCTCTTTGCAGCACCTTAGCCAGAATAGAGGGGTGTTCTTCTTTGGTTCTTGACTTCACCAAAATGTCATCCACGTAAGCTTCCATATAGATATGCATCATGTCATGGAAGATGGCCATCATCACCCTTTGATAGGTGGCACCTGCATTCTTCAGACCGAACGGCATAACCACATAACAATATGTGCCCCAGGGCGTGGTGAAGGAGATTTTCTCTTGATCTTCTGGAGCGAGACAGATTTGATTGTATCCTGAGTAACCATCCATAAATGACAACGATTCGTACCCGACGGAACTATCGACTAAGACATCAATGTGAGGCAGCGGGAAATCATCCTTGGGACATGCTTTATTGAGATCCCTGAAATCGATGCAAATATGCACCTTGCCATCCTTCTTGATGACAGGGACTATGTTTGCCACCCACTGAGGATATAGAACAACTCTAATGAATCTGGCCTTATATAACTTGTCAACTTCTTCTTTAATCCTTAAGGCCATGTGGGGGTGAAATCTTCTTGACCGTTGTTTCACAGGTGTTGCCCCGGGTTTAAGCACGAGTCGATGTTCCACTAAAGAGGGGTCAAGACCTGGCATGTCCTCATAAGACCAGGCGAAGGAATCGCTATACTCCCTTAGAACCTTGATCAAATCTTCTTCTACTTGTGGAGGGAGATTAGCAGCAATAATGATGGGCCTGGGGTCTTCTTCAGTTCCCAGATTGATTTCTTTCGTAGGTTCATCCACTGGTGATGACGGCTCGTCGAATTTCTTAAGTCCTTGCGCGTACAGATCAGTAGTGTCATCTACGTCGCTGTCCTCATTAACCGGATCTTTTTCATCTAGGATTTCATAGACGCCGAGTCCGTCATCGCCCCACGCCCCTTCTATTTCTTCTTCATCTTCAATCATAATTGTCGTAGTAACAAATTCTGGACATTTAAAAGGGCATGACAACGCTGAGCTAGGTCTTGCAAGAACCTATCAGGAATAGATTTGGGAGGACGCGCAAGCGGGCGCGGCTCAGAGGAGGAAGGGTTGGATGACCTAGAACAAGACCCGACTTCTTTAGACCTAACTAATTCTACTTCCCTAGACTCGATAGACCCTAATCCTAACCTAGGAGAAAGGAGACCTAGTGGAAGGGAAGGAGTAGGGGACTCGTGCCCCTGGATTGAGGATGGAGACAGGGTAGCATAATCTTCCACTGAAATCTCTGTTTCAAATTTGACGTTTTTTTTTGGAGGTCAGCAGAGACTACACAGCAAGATGGAGGAGGCGGCAGCTGCATAGGGAATAGCTCGGGGAAGATGCAGTCAAAGAAGGGATCGGAAGATGAGAACCACATCTCGTGGAGTTGGGCGTTGGGAGGAGGAGGAGTGAATAGAGTGGATAGATCAATGGGCGAGCAATGCCCGCAAGCACAAGGAACAAATAGTGTTAGGATCGGTGCAAGTATTCAGAGGGGGGGTGAATGAATATTTCCTCTTAAAAACCTTTTCGCCCAATTAAAATTTCGCTTACTGAAAATGCTCGTTCGCAAACCAAATATACTTGAAGGCAGAATGGCATTAGTGAAACAACCAAACACAAAGTGAGGTCACAAGGGGGCTAACCAGACAGATCTAGTCAATCTGAAAACTAATTAACTCTTCTGCTCAACCAGAAGGCAAACACAAGGAGCGCCCCTATACAATCACCTAGAGGAAGCACAAAAAGACAATCACACCACTGCACAATATATTTTTAGGTGGTTCGGTCCAGCAGACCTACATCCACCCCACACTCAACCCGAGTGTGGCTTCCACTAGCTCACGCTAGAAACCGCAGACTCAGTCTGCAACAAATGCTGCCAAACAGCTTGACCAGGGGAACAACCTCCCCTCTTCCTCCCAACCGGAGGGAACCACTAGTGACACCAGTCACTAGCAAACCAGAGACGCAAGTCTCTCTTCCTCCAGACCGGAAGGAACACCTAGTCTTGCAACCCACAAGACTAGAACCGGAGGACCAATCCTCCCTTCCTCCAAACCGGAGGGGAACCTAGAGACCCAAGTCTCTCTTCCTCTGAACTCTAGAGGGAAGCACAAGTGACACTACGTCACCTGCAAACCAGAGGTCTAGGACCTCTCTTCCTCCCAACTGGAGGGACCCCTGGACTTGAAACCTACAAGCCCAGAACTGGAGGACGAGCCTCCCTTCCTCTAACCAGAGGGAACCCACAAGTAGCACCCAGCTACTTGCAACCGGAGATAGCAATCTCCCTTCTCCTGAACCAACAGGAGGGACCCCGACCTCTCTACAGAGAATCGAAAAAACAGCAAATGGATAAAAACAAAAATGAAACCAGCAACAGAAAGCTGAAAAGATAAAAACAAATGTGGCTCTCGCAGGAGCTGGCTGGCCTAGATTTGATCCACGGCCCAGCAAGAACAGATCTTTAGTTGAAGCTTCTATCACTCTAGCTCTCTCTTCTTCTCTATTCTTCTTCCTCTTCTTCTCTTCACACTCTGCTATCTCGATCTCTTACTCAATCTCTCTTTCTTTTTCTTTCTCTCTCTCTTTTTCCTCTTCTTCCTCTTCTTCTTCTCTGTCTGGATCGTGGCTCTCTGTATGGACTTCACCTTTCGCCCAACTCGATCTTACTTCTTCTGTGGAAGAAGGTTCATATATATAGTAGGAGCAGCAGCAGCAGCGGTAGCTCCATCGTGTGACCTCCACACTTTCAGCCCTAAATATTAGGACCATGTGGCAGTCTCTCAGCAGGCTTCATTCCAGCCTCGGATTCACGTGCTGCCCAGGCACTGGGAAATGTTCTTCCTCGAACCTGCAAGGAGATACACACCATTAACACTGAGGGCCACAATAACTAAAGCTGCACGAGGTATGTGGTAGCAGTTCTAGATGCACTGAGAAAGACACGACATTCAGTGGTGACAAAACAAACATTACAAGGAGAACGACACGAAGTCACTGTAACAAATCAAGCACTACGACAAGAACGACACGAGGTAGGATGAGAACAGCACGAAGTGAGAAGGAAACAACACGCGGACATAATAACTAAGAGCGACACGAGTACACTGTAACAGATCAGACACAACGAAGGGAACGACACGAAGTGAGGTTATAAAACAAAAGAGACACGAGGTCTAGAAAAGGCAACACGAAGACACGAAAATAAAAACAACAAAAACACAAATACTAGACCAACACGAGGTTACGAATGCAAAAACAACACGAGGACAAACACGGGCTGACAACAGAAATCGACACGAAGTGGTTGCAAACAAGCAAGACACGAGGTCTACGTAAAGCAACACGAAGTGTGGTCAAGGCGAGAAAGGCACGATGTCTAAAGCGAAAAACCAACACGAAGTCAGAAGAGTGACACGGCTATCACGACACGTGATGAAGCAGTGACACTAAAACAAAAAGACTCGAGGAACAACAGTAAGTGACACGAAGTTAAACAAACAGACATAAAAGATGACACGAGATGCAACTAGAAAACAGAGAGAAGCGACACGAGGTTCACATAGAACCGACACGAGGTGGCACAGAAAGCAACACGAGGTGCTGCAATGTTCTGCACGCAGTGGAACAAAAAACGACACGAAGACACAGAAACAACATTAACCGACACGAAGTAAGTACGACATGGAGACAGATGACAGAGACCGTCACGAGTTGAAAAACAACACGAAGATGAAATTGACACGAAGTGAAAACGACACGAAGAAGAAGTTGACACGAAGTGAAAACAACACTAAGACGATGAGAATAGCACGAGGTGAAGCGACACGGGGTTCACTGGGAAACGACTCGAAGTTCATCAGAACAAATCGAGCTGCTACAGTAAACAACACGAAGACAATGGATGCTACAGTGCAATGTCTAGACTTGAAGTTCAGTTGAGTGTACAGACTTCACCAATGAATCACTCACTATACAGACTTACTATAGCAGTCTAATGTACAGACTTTGATGAACAGTCCAATGTATGGACTTGAAATCGAAGACCAATGTGCAGACTTGGTTTTGAAGACTAGTGTGCAGACTTCAAGTTTAACTGTGGATGTACAGACTTGAACATCCAGCAATGTATAGGCTTTCAATGTGAAGACTTGAATATGTGGAAGCTACAGTGAAAGAGTGTACACACTTGACCGTGATCTCTGCAGCGAATGTATAGACTTTCAATGAAGGGCGTTGTGTAGACTTTGGCTTGGAACGAAGGTAGGAATGAGGTTGTATAGACTTGGCCAGAACGTAGGGAAAAAACACCAATGTGCAGACATGTACATCCAGCAGTGTATAGACTTCGTGAACAAAATGCAATGCTGACTGATGTATACACTTGACAAATAGAGTAATGCATGAACAAACAATTAGCCACTACGTTAACCCAATCTAGCCATATTCATGAATTAACTATTCAAGCAAGCAATCAGATAAAACAATCAGATATTCAAGCAGTCAATCAGTCATCTATATTAATTAGCACACCTCAGTGTGACTCATGGTGTGTCAGCCATCATCACACCTCAGTGTGACTCATGGTGTGTCAGCCATCATCAAAATCACACAGGGGCACAACAATCTCCCCCTTTTTGATGATGGCAACACTATGAGTTACACTGTCTCAGATTAGATTCTTCTCCCCCTTTGCCTTCATCAAAGATATGAAATATGGAAACAATTCAGTAAAGCACATGAATGTTATACTTCCCTTTGGAGTGTGACATCTATCTTCCAAATGTATCCTTTCAAGAGCTTCTCCCCCTGTAGATATGTGATATTTTCAATCACACAGGAGCACTGAAGTATGAAGAACTCAATTCAGAAAAGAGTTAGGAGCTCAACAAAATGCATGAATGAAGTCTCCCCCATCGTCAACTAGAAAGATGTTATGAATGTATTGCAATTAATTATATGAGTGCACAGTCAATGAGAATTCATGTAGGATATGAGACCTATGCATGAATCAAAACCTGAAAGGCATGTTATGCAATTAGTTTGACTAGCTCCCCCTTAGTCATACAACTCTTATGCATCCACCATGCTTATGCAGGTCCAAGACATGATTGGAAGTCAACAGTTGGAACCAATTGATAGAACTGAGTGCAAATGAAGCAGTCAGTTTAGTCTGAACGACTGGAGTCCAATATGAGAGAGTAAAAAGGAATTCAGAAAGAATGAGAAAGATTTTCAATGAAATATCAATTTCATAAATCTGATTTAAACAGATGATTACAGACTTTTCCATCATAGAAACCTATGAATGAACCTATGTTGACAAACCAGTTCAGAATTTTATGTATGCAAGGTTTGAACATGAGCTATTTCTACTCATATCTGAAATCAGTTTTCTTAATAACAAGTGAACCAAGTTTTCATATTGAGAAACCTTTTTAACCTTCTTCATTCTTGCTCGCTTAATTTCAAGGATTTCCTCAAGAAATGCAATCGATAGTATTGAGGATAAACAAACAAGAAACCATTTATTTCTGTCAAAGTTTCTATTGAAAGAATATTCTTTTCCAAACAATCTCAGATGATCTGCTAGATAGGCAACGAATTTTTAACAACAATATTCAAGAGCAATTAAGTTAAGTACATCCTTACAACTGGAGGATACACGTTGTTTAGACGCCAGTATCCCTAAGCGCTTGGAAGGACTAACTGTCATGCTTCTTAAGAACAGAGATAGCATTTATACCTCATGACACACTGAAACTCATTTCTTTGATGAGAGACATGTATTTCTCAGTGTGCCTGCCATTGCTCTGCCTGATTTTTAATCAACATATTTAAACAGAGTTAACTATGGCACTTCATGACATATCTCAATTCATTTCTTTGATGAATGAGATGTGTTTCTCAGTGACCAAAGACATTGCTCTGACAAGATTTGGTATTTGACAATCCATATTCCCTGATGTTTAAAAATAATACATATTTTCATACAAATCAGTCAAGGAAAATCATGATTTCAGAATTTCAGATTTCAGAAGAGTTTAAAAGACACAACATGAAAGGATTGGTTAAAATTTATTAAGACTAACTCAGATATTTCCAAGAAGAATTCATAAACAAACACAAGAAGTACATGAAACTTCAACCGACTGAAATCTTCAGACATTCATAGTCCTATATGATAGAAATTTCCTTAAAAATAATGTTTTCGGATTTATGATCAAGATATGAGCAGAGAAATCTTTCTGGGACTTCAAGGAAGGCAAGAGCATTTTTCAGGTACAGCCACGTCAACAAATGCCAATGAATACCAATTGATAGTATGAGTGACAATGGCTGACAAGAATTGAAGCAAGAGGCTGAAATACAATGCATTTCACAATCACCAAGGAGTTTATCAAGATTGCAGTTCAAACAGGAAGGTGAGTATTAGTCATCAGACATGAGCTTTGATGAGAGGTCTGATGGTCACATGCACTTACATGAATGAATAATGAGATATGCTCCCCCTCACTGAGTGCATAAACTGTAACCCTCCCTTTTCTTTTGAAAAATTTCATGATTAAATGATGCCACGCTGAGATGCAATTAGATGCATTAACTACCCATGAAAGGCATGAAGACCCTGAAGGGTATTAGACTAGTCAAATGTGCATGATATGATGTGCAGCTCCCCCTGACGGTATGCATTCAAAACATTTGAAAATCATTCATGAGTAATGAATTCTAGATGTATGCAGTCACAGAATGAGCATATCCAGACTCAACAACTATTGCATGGAAATGCAACCATGCATGTTTAAACCACTAATTAACAAATCTATCTATATTCCTAATGCCATCTAAGCAGACTCATTGAAGAGTCAAGAGACTTACCTGAGAAGTGCATGAGTGGGGTTAACCTTTTTAGGGTGTCTTGGTTTATTTGCCCCTTTTATTTCTCGTTCCTAAGACACACCTGCAAAAAGTTTCTCACTTGGCACATTTTGGTACCCAAGTTTCCTTGGGTCCTGCAGGGTTAGTGGTATTTTGATGGGATGTTTTCCAAAGCTTCTGACCCATCATATCATCATGCTTTTTCATATAGCAACTAGACATGGAATGTCCAGACAGACCACAATAATCACATGAACCACTCGGTCTGAATTTCTTACAATGCATGTAAGCAGGTGTGCTAAATTTATAAGCATGAATGTTTATGTTTTTACTACCACTTTGTTTCAGATGGTCAGAAAACCAACAATCAGTCACCTCGCGACCTTGCTTTCCACACTCAAGGCATGTGAGGGATTTTCTTGTTTGAACAGATTTGTTCCTACCAAACACACTTTGTTTAACAAATTTAGAGTTGACCTTCTTTCTCTGAGAATGCCAGCAGTCTTTGACTGTATGGCCAGGTTTCTCACAGTGATAGCAGAAGATGAAATTTCTTCTACCAACATTAAGCCAGCAGTCAACCGCCCTATGGCCTGACTTGCTGCAGGTGGAACACACCATGTGTTGGCCCCTGGACCCATTTTTGTTCCTCTTAAAGACATGCTAATTTTCATACAAATTGACATGATTAGAATTTGAAAAATATTTGCCTTTACCTCTGGCAAACCAACATTGTTCACTAACATGACCTGTTTTTCCACAATGATAACAATAACTTTTTCTCTTCTGTTCAACAGGACTGTTTTTGTTATTGTACTTCCTAGCATGCATTCTATCATCCTGTTCCATCAATTTACATTCATGCATCAAGTGACCAAACCTATGACAGTAATGGCATGAAATTTTCTTTTTATTTGCATGAATGTGTTTGTTCAATTTAGGCACATTCGATGTGCTGCCTGACTTAGAGCTACTCACGAATGAAGTTTGAAGCTTACTTTCAAAGCTCTTTTTATTTATTGGTTTGTAGCCCAAGCCCTCTCTTCGGAGATTCACTTTAGATCCAAGAATTTTATCAAGATTTTCTTTTCCACTGACAAATTTCTCAAGAGATTTCCTCAACTCTGTAACTTCTGATTCAAGCTTTGATACATGGATTTCATATTCATCAGCTTTCCTTTTATAGCACACAGCATCTTCTTTCAGCATTTGATTAACAGTCCTAAGACTTTCAATTTCCTGTTCAGCTTTCATTAGCTCATCAGAGCTATCCAGGCTAACACTCTTCCCTTTTTCAAGAGTGATAAGTCTCTCAGACATAGCTGTATTTAACTGTTTTAGCTTGCAGATCTCCTGTCTCATTTTACCATTTTATTCCAGGATTTCATCATCAAATTTCAAAACACTTAAGGAGGTCTGACATTCACTAAACACTTCTTGTTCATCTTCAGATTGAAGATTTTCAAGCCTTTTCTGAAGTTCTGAATTTTCTATTCTGACAGTCTCCAAGGTTTCAGAAATCAATCTATTTTCATTTTCAAGGCTCACTGATTTAGATCCAGATTCCTCAGTTTGGTTTTTGAGTCTAGCATTTTCAGATTTCAGATATTCCAGATCTGAAGTAATAGAATCAAGATCAGTCAGCTGTCTTCTAAATATCTGATTTTCAGTTTTCAGAGTATCACTGTCCTCACCAGTAAGTTTAGAATTCTCAAACCTATCTAGCTATTTTTTCATAGATCTATTTTTCTTGCTCAATTTATTGCTAGATCTTAACAGCTTGGAATAAGCATCTACCCAATCATCTAAGGTATAGTCCGCAAAGGGATTTACCTGAACTTCGTTCTCTTCTTTATCACTGTGGCTGCTGCTATGGTCGCTCCCATCAGCCATCATGCAGTTTTCCTTCCCTGTTCTGCAAGTTAGTTTCATCTTGTCCAGAATATCCCTAGCAGACCTGCAATCATGAAGGCAAAAGTGTAAGGCCTTGTTGATGGATGCTTTTATCAGATTTATAGCTTTCTGATTTTCTCTATGCATTGATCTATGACGATCAGTCCATTTTGACTCTTTTCGTGGTAACCTATGAGGACCACGAGTAATTAACTTCCATAAATCGGGATTATCTAGATTGACATAGTTACGCAAACTACTGAACCATGAATCAAAGTTAGACCCATTGAAAATCAGTGGAAGAGCCATTTGTAGGCTATGATCAATTAAACAGAGATCAAGGAGCAGCAAACCGGAATAAGCACCGAGAAGCACGGGGATCACTGCAGATCATTGGATCTTGAAGCAGTAACCCGCTCTGATACCAACTGTTAGGATCGGTGCAAGTATTCAGAGGGGGGGTGAATGAATATTTCCTCTTAAAAACCTTTTCGCCCAGTTAAAATTTTGCTTACTAAAAATGCTCGTTCGCAAACCAAATATACTTGAAGGCAGAATGGCAGTAGTGAAACAACCAAACACAAAGTGAGGTCACAAGGGGGCTAACCAGACAGATCTAGTCAATCTGAAAACTAATTAACTCTTCTGCTCAACCAGAAGGCAAACACAAGGAGCGCCCCTATACAATCACCTAGCGGAAGCACAAAAAGACAATCACACCACTGCACAATATATTTTTAGGTGGTTCGGTCAAGCAGACTTACATCCACCCCACACTCAACCCGAGTGTGGCTTCCACTAGCTCACGCTAGAAACCGCAGACTCACTCTGCAACAAATGCTGCCAAACAGCTTGACCAGGGGAACAACCTCCCCTCTTCCTCCCAACCGGAGGGAACCACTAGTGACACCAGTCACTAGCAAACCAGAGACGCAAGTCTCTCTTCCTCCAGACCGGAGGGAACACCTAGTCTTGCAACCCACAAGACTAGAACCGGAGGACCAATCCTCCCTTCCCTCAAACCGGAGGGGAACCTAGAGACCCAAGTCTCTCTTCCTCTGAACTCCAGAGGGAAGCACAAGTGACACTACGTCAACTGCAAACCAGAGGTCTAGGACCTCTCTTCCTCCCAACTGGAGGGACCCCTGGACTTGAAACCTACAAGCCCAGAACTGGAGGACGAGCCTTCCTTCCTCTAACCAGAGGGAACCCACAAGTAGCACCCAACTACTTGCAACCGGAGATAGCAATCTCCCTTCTCCTGAACCAACAGGAGGGACCCCGACCTCTCTACAGAGAATCGGAAAAACAGCAAATGGATAAAAACAAAAACGAAACCAGCAATAGAAAGCTGAAAAGATAAAAACAAATGTGGCTCTCGCAGGAGCTGGCTGGCCTGGATTTGATCCACGGCCCAGCAAGAACAGATCTTCAGTTGAAGCTTCTATCACTCTAGCTCTCTCTTCTTCTCTATTCTTCTTCCTCTTCTTCTCTTCACACTCTGCTATCTCGATCTCTTACTCAATCTCTCTTTCTTTTTCTTTCTCTCTCTCTTTTTCCTCTTCTTCCTCTTCTTCTTCTCTGTCTGGATCGTGGCTCTCTGTATGGACTTCACCTTTCGCCCAACTCGATCTTACTTCTTCTGTGGAAGAAGGTTCATATATATAGCAGGAGCAGCAGTAGCAGCGGCAGCTCCATCGTGTGACCTCCACACTTTCAGCCCTAAATATTAGGACCACGTGGCAGTCTCTCAGTAGGCTTCATTCCAGCCTCGGATTCACGTGTTGCCCAGGCACTGGGAAATGTTCTTCCTCGAACCTGCAAGGAGATACACACCATTAACACTGAGGGCCACAATAACTAAAGCTGCACGAGGTATGTGGTAGCAGTTCTAGATGCACTGAGAAAGACACGACATTCAGTGGTGACAAAACAAACATTACAAGGAGAACGACACGAAGTCACTGTAACAAATCAAGCACTACGACAAGAACGACACGAGGTAGGATGAGAACAGCACGAAGTGAGAAGGAAACAACACGCGGACATAATAACTAAGAGCGACATGAGTACACTGTAACAAATCAGACACAACGAAGGGAACGACACGAAGTGAGGTTATAAAACAAAAGAGACACGAGGTCTAGAAAAGGTAACACGAAGACACGAAAATAAAAACAACAAAAACACAAATACTAGACCAACACGAGGTTACGAATGCAAAAACAACACGAGGATAAACGCGGGCTGACAACAGAAACCGACACGAAGTGGTTGCAAACAAGCAAGACACGAGGTCTACGTAAAGCAACACGAAGTGTGGTCAAGGCGAGAAAGGCACGACGTCTAAAGCGAAAAACCAACACGAAGTCAGAAGAGTGACACGGCTATCACGACACGTGATGAAGCAGTGACACTAAAACAAAAAGACTCGAGGAACAACAGTAAGTGACACGAAGTTAAACAAACAGACATAAAAGATGACACGAGATGCAACTAGAAAACAGAGAGAAGCGACACGAGGTTCACACAGAACCGACACGAGGTGGCACAGAAAGCAACACGAGGTGCTGTAATGTTCTGCACGTAGTGGAACAAAAAACGACACGAAGACACAGAAACAACATTAACCGACACAAAGTAAGTACGACATGGAGACAGATGACAGAGACCGTCACGAGTTGAAAAACAACACGAAGATGAAATTGACACGAAGTGAAAACGACACGAAGATGAAGTTGACACAAAGTGAAAATGACACGAAGTGAAAACAACACTAAGACGATGAGAACAGCACGAGGTGAAGCGACACGGGGTTCACTGGGAAACGACTCGAAGTTCATCAGATAAAATCGAGCTGCTACAGTAAACAACACGAAGACAATGGATGCTACAGTGCAATGTCTAGACTTGAAGTTCAGTTGAGTGTACAGACTTCACCAATGAATCACTCACTGTACAGACTTACTATAGCAGTCTGATGTACAGACTTTGATGAACAGTCCAATGTATGGACTTGAAATCGAAGACCAATGTGCAGACTTGGTTTTGAAGACTAGTGTGCAGACTTCAAGTTTAACTGTGGATGTATAGACTTGAACATCCAGCAATGTATAGGCTTTCAATGTGAAGACTTGAATATGTGGAAGCTACAGTGAAAGAGTGTACACACTTGACCGTGATGTCTGCAGCGAATGTATAGACTTTCAATGAAGGGCGTTGTGTAGACTTTGGCTTGGAACGAAGGTAGGAATGAGGCTGTATAGACTTGGCCAGAACGTAGGGAAAAAACACCAATGTACAGACATGTACATCCAGCAGTGTATAGACTTCGTGAACAAAATGCAATGCTGACTGATGTATACACTTGGCAAATAGAGTAATGCATGAACAAACAATTAGCCACTACGTTAACCCAATCTAGCCATATTCATGAATTAACTATTCAAGCAAGCAATCAGATAAAATAATCAGATATTCAAGCAGTCAATCAGTCATCTATATTAATTAGCACACCTCAGTGTGACTCATGGTGTGTCAGCCATCATCACACCTCAGTGTGACTCATGGTGTGTCAGCCATCATCAAAATCACACAGGGGCACAACAAATAGAATCTCGGGCGGATCAACGAAGGATGGATTTACCATGATAGGAGGAAGATGTGGTAAGAAATCCCATTGCTGGAGGAGGGATTGAAAGCGGGAGGGAGACCAAGGAAAGACAAGCGGCGAGCTCCCCTCCTCCCATGGATCATCGACTGGCCGCTTCTTCGGCCTCCATTGTATGAGCCAAATCTCTTGCTTCTTCTGGTAGTCTTCTTCATGAAACAACCCCTGAAGGGCTTGACCATAATCAAGCATATCATCTTCTGGCCTCTTCAGTGCTGGCGGTGGACTGGCAATCGGACATACTGTATTTCTCTCTGACGGAGCTGGCTGCAAAGCTAATGTGCCGGGCTGGAGAGGCCCTCGAACAAAGTGTTGACGGTAGTCCCAGGTGAGTGGCCCAGAATCACCCATCATAGATAATGCGGTTTATGGATAGCCAAGACCTCTCCTGCCCATCTTTCTTCCCTTGGGTATGGGCTTGGTCATTCCTTGTAATTGTGCACCGAGGCCTCTCCCCGGTTGGTAGCCCAGTTTCAGTATAATGTTCCAGCCTTTTGAGTCTCGGATCTGGGGCTTCATCTTGATGTTAACTGGAGTAGTGATGGGTCTAGGAGGTGTATAAGACCAAGGGAAGTTCAAATCCAGCACTGATATGACGGGTCGGCTGCTTGGCCAAAGTGTAGGAAGAATCTGTTCTGAAATGGCCTTAACCGATTGAACCGTGGACAAGCTCTTGACTTTGACGACCCTCCCTTGGAAAGGGAATTTGACGCACTGATGTGCGGTGGAGGGTACGGCACCGAGCATATCAATTCATGGATGACCCAAGATCGCCTTAAACATGGGGTCAATGTCCAGCACATAGAACTCCACAGGCATAGTAAGGGGCCCGAGCTCCGCTTGAATAGTGACTACCCCGTGGCATGCTCTCCTCGAGTTGTCATATGCTGCTATAGTGGTGGGGGTAGGTCGTAGCAACTCTTCAGATATATTGCAAGCTCGGAGAGTACTGAGCGGGCATACATTAATTGACGCCCCTGTGTCAACCAGTGCTGCCTCAATGCTGACCTTATTCAGAATAATTGTAATGCAGAGCGGCATTTGCCGAGCTTCTGGAGGTGCTAGCTCGGTTTCCTAGAATGTAATTGCCGGCCCTTTAGAAATAGTTGTTAGTGCTATTGGTAAGCTGTCAACTGCCATGTCCTCGCTAACCATCACCTTTTTTAAGAAATCCCTGAGAGCATCTTGATGAAGGGTGGACCTCTTGATAAGCTCCAGAACTGATATTTTGGCGGGCACTCGGTCCAGATGATGTAGCAAGTCATACTGAGTTCCTGGTAGAGGTTCGGCTTCTTCTTGCTCGGCTGTTGGCTGGGAAGATTGGGGATTGGAGGTAGTAGGGTAGTTCCGATGGAACAACTTCCCGCTTCTTAAGGTGCAATTTGCCGCGGCGTCAGGAGATGATATTATTGGCCCGGTAGGGTGGATGAGTGGAATAGACTGCGTAGGAGAGATGATTTGGTGGTAGGTAATGTTGGGGTTAACAAGAGATGGTGGCTGGATGAGTGGCGTGGGATGAGCGGAAGGTGGGGTGAGGATGGGGGATGGTGCGGATGGTGGGAGGACAAGTGTAGGTAGGGTGACGCGCGGAGGATTGGATGAGGGGATGGTTATGACCGTAGCGTGGGTAACTAATGGTGGGTATGATGGCGCTGTGGGTGGTGGTGGATTTGCTGGTGCGGGTGTGAATGGAAGGACAAGCAGAGAGGGTGTTGGGTGTGTAGGGAGGATAAATGAAGGAGTGAGGGGGTTGCGGTGGTTATGGTGAAGGGCCATTACTTGTGGTGCAGTACCATCATCATCAAAAGACCACCCGATGTTAGGAGCCGGGGGTTGGACTACATTGACTTGAGCCGGCGCCGCTGAGGTTGTGGAGCGGGCGGATGGTTTGGCATCAGATTTTGATGGATCCCCAGATCCTGAACCTACTGTGGTTGCTGCTGTTACGGCGGCTGCTGCGGCTGCGGTGCTTGATGCTGCTGCACTTGCTGCCTCTGCGGCTGCCTTCTCTTTTCTTTAATCTCAACAATGGCCCTATGCATTTCGGCCCAATCTATCCTCTGTCCTTCATGAAGATCATATGCTAGGTCTCGGAATTGAAAACATCCTTCAATGGTATGTCCCGGTTACCTGTGGAACATACAATACTTCGTCTGATCAATGGCCGAATTCTAGTTGGGCCGTTCCGGAGGAAGCTGTATAGCATTAACCGACATAAGAGCCGAGAAAATATCTGTGAGGGTTTCTGGCAGTGGAGGATATTGTGCCCTCTTGGGAGCCGGGCGCTTGTTGTTTGGGTTGTTGTTATAGCCGTTGGGTGGAGGGACGTTATGGTATTGCGGGGGTGGTGGTGGTTGCTGTGGTGCGGCAAAGGTGTTTTGTGGAATGGTGAAGGTGGGCGGAGGGTTTTGCGGAGTGATTTGGAAGTTCTATGGAGCGGGATTTTGTGGAGTGCGGGGGTTTTGAGGGAAGCGGAAAGGTGCGTTTTGGAATGGAAAAGCAACGGCTTGAACCTGCTCATTCGTTTGGACCCCTTCTGTAACCGGCCCTTGTGGCTTCTTATGGTACTTGGGCTTTTGGTTTTCGAACAGAGAATGGATAGGGGAATCCTTGAACTGAGTCTGAATAAAGCGCGCCCGGATATATAGTTGGTGCATGTTGGCTATGTCGTTCATTGACAGGATGTTTAGGAAGGTTGGAGTAGCATTTGAAATAAGTAGCTTGACCTTCTCTTCCTCCGGAATATGGCCGGGCACTCTAGCGGCCATCTGCCTCCACCTATCTGCATAAGTGGCAAACTCCTCATCTGTTTTCATCTTTTCGGCCACCAGATCTGTAAAAGAATATTCCTGGCCGACCTGGTCTTGAAACCGCTGAATGAACTTGTCTTTTACTACCTTAAAGCTCTCCGCTTCTTCCAATGGCAGCGAATAAAACCATTCCAGTGCAACACCGTCCAATGATCGGCGGAATAAATATGCCATAAGACGATCATCATATTGGAATTGGGCCGATTCATATAAGAAATCCCTCACGTGAATAAAGGGATTGCCGTTCCCGTCATATTTTCTATAATTGGGGAGCTCAGACTGGGGAGGGAACCGGATGTTCTGGAAACTAGGAACAGAAATATCTGCCAAGGATTGTGGGCCAACGCGCTTCTAGAGGAAGTCGAGTTGTTGTTGCATGGTGGCCCATTTATCAAGTAATTCTTGCTCTCTGGATGGAGCAGGGGTAGCAAGAGATGATGCTTGAAGTTGAGGAGCAGAGGGGTGAATTGTAGTAGGAGGTGGGAGCCCATAAGAAGGAGCCGAAGGATAAGTGGCCGACGTAGGGGGTCTATAAGAAGGATATTGGGCCTGAGATTGACCCGGATTGGAGTGGGCTTGGACCACCCCTGACTGAGGGTGCAGAAAATCGGAGGGACCCAGCAGGACTTGTGAAACCAGTGGGCTAGACAAGTGATGATCCATCTGCGTGAAAGAAAGGATAGGAGACTTTCCTTTGTCAAAAGATTGCTGGGCCGAAGCGAAAGATTGGCCCGTCTCCATGCCGGTGAATGTGATGGTCCGGGGTTGGACTGGAGTGAGATTAATTGGAGTGGGCTGGATGAGAGGATTGGATTGACCCTGCATAATCGTGGGAGGGGAGATATTGGATCCTTGCATGGCCTGATAGACAGTTTGGAGTTGGGCCGGATCCAATTGGGCTATCATCTGGAGAATGGAGCCCGCAGAAGGAGTAGAGAAGGAAGGGGTAGCCTGACCACCTTCCATGGAGGTAGAGGATGGAAGAGGGGCCGTCCCCTCTCCAGAAGAGAATGAGGTAACCCTAGCAGGGTTTTCAAGAATCCCTTGAGGAAGAGAATCCTCTTGGGGACGGGGAGGATTGAAAGAAGTCATGGTGGATTCGAAGAGCGGATTTGAGTAGCACTTGGAGAATGATTCGACCCTAGAAGGTGCTTCCAACTGATGAAAATAACTCCACATGCAACAAACAACCTTAACAAGATGCAAACAACACAACACAAACACACAATGAGCAACCAAACTTAGATGATTTATCATAAAGATGTAAGTAGCAAGAGATGAAGACACTCAAAGTCAACCAAGTTGTTTAATATGATGTTTCAAGATTCTTATGATTTCTCCTTTGGAACTTTAGTGGATGGATTAATATAAGCTCTCAACAATAGGTTCCTGACGGGAGATAGATGTAAAGCTTGGTTTGACTCTAAGTGTGACCACTCCTTCACTTATGCAACCCTAGACACGGGGTGGAAAAGGTACAACCGGCCCGGCGTCCGTGTGGGAATCCACGGCTCGCGGTTACTTATGGAGGTCCCTGGTGTGATTTCCTAGTCGGCCCCAAGGAATATGGAGACGAGAGGTCCGCACACCAAGGTAGGAAAATGCAATCTAATGTATGAAAGTATGAATGAACCTATGTGCACCGGAGTGCATGCAAAATCTAGCCTAGAGTCTAGCAAACAATTATGCACGCAATGATGTAAATATGTAGAACAATCAGGAAGGAAGTCAGATATCACCCAAGCAAGGAAATCACAGCAGAAACTGCGGAAAGTAATGCACCTCGGGATGCGTACCTATCTGGAGTATAATGGTCTATAGACCCTGCGTCAGAAGATAATAACGGTCGAAGGCCAGACCGCCAGAAGTAATATAACGCAAAGCACCAGGACTGTCGGATGAGCCAGAGAGCCAAAAACAACCAGAAATAAAAGGGAAATCCGTGAAAAGCCCGCACACAGGATCAGGCATATAACGGTCCAACGCCCCTGCGTCAGAGTGGAGTAACGCAGGGACAGAGGGCCGTCAGAACACCCAGAAATCCAGAAATAAGATGAAGTAAGAAGGAGATCTGAGGACAATCAAACAAGGGAATGATGGCAGGTTTAAACAGAGATCAAGACACGATTGGCACAAGTTGTCCCACCGTGATCGCCAAAAAATTATCTGTTGATTTATTTTGCTTCTCTTCTTCTTTTTTGTTCTATGTGCAATAAAGATGATAGGCAAAAATCAAAGATCTCAATCAACCCAAGGACATGCGAACCATGAACCTAGGCAACCAGAACAAGCTCTAGCATGGGCATGCTATCTCAATCATCAAACTAAACAAAGGAAATAAAGAAAAACACACACCGGGGCGTGGAGCAAAAGCAAATAAAAACACACCGCAAGGGTGGAGCAAGCAAAGAGAATAAGAGATATGAGATGGAGAGAAAACTAATGCCCAATACTAAGAAAGAACGTGATCGCCACCAAAGTAGAAACAAGCCAAAGACTTGAAAATACCTTGGAAATAGGTGGATGAAGCACCCACCCACGGGAGAGAGAAAATCAAGGAAATCTACAGATCAACGGAATGTAACGGCCGAAAGTCCACGCGTCACTGGGAAGTGACGGTTGCTCGATGAATCGCTATATGAATCTGACGCTCCTGCACAAGACCGTCAAATAACCTGCAGTAATAGCTTGTAGATTCTTTTAACTCCAACTCTTCCAATCGGCCAGAAGACTTGGGCCTCGTATGGTGAACCTGTAAACCTGCCAAAGAACGTGAAAACACAAGAAAGCGGACCCAAATTAGCCCTTTAAACAATATAGCATCAATTCTTCAATAAACTCAATAGCATGCAAAAGGAAAGTACCGGGGAGGTTTTGGTTTTTTTAACCCCTCTGGGCATTTTTAAAAGATAGGAGGATGTTTAGATGATGAAAAACCAGGGAGAACGTGGAAAAAGAAGAGGGACAATGCTTTTGATGAAAAGAGATGAGGAAAAACACAATATGTAATGATGAACTTTGAAAACCAATGGAACGAATACTCCCTTCACCGCGAAGCAGATGAACGTGAAAGACAATTCTCCTTGGTCAGATGTGACTCCAGAATGCGGCAGCACTTCGACGCGAACTCCAGATCTTCCTCCCTCGGGCCATGAAGTTAAGGGTGCTATTTATAGACCCTCAAACTCTCCGGTCGAGCAGAGGATAATCCAGCAAGATAAAAGGATAACTCTTAGCAAATCCTTGAAGATAATATCACCAAGAGTCCATAGAAACAAACAGAAGGTTCTGAGGATCAGATTTGGAAGAGAAATCAACAATTCAAACTCTTATCTCGGCCACAGAGTAGCATAGAAAAGGTCTGAACTGCCAGGACTCTCTGTTGGATGTAACGACTGGTCGACAGACCGCCACATGAAAATAACGTGCCATGGAACGTCCGTTACATTCAACCTTATCTCAAAAGAGATAAGATCAATAGGAAGAAGATCAAATAAGTTGGACTCTCGAAGGAAAGTAACGGCCAAGGCTGGACGCGTTGGAATAAATAACGGCTGCACGACAGACCGTTATATTCAACGGATAAGTAAGAGGATAAGCTTTAGAACAAAGGCCTCAAACTTTAGGACTCTTCAATAAGTAACGGTCCAGGAATCATGCGTTATATGGAAGTAACGCCCCCAGTGAGGACCATTATTAACAATGAGGAAAAAGGTGCAAAGCTTGCTAAGCTCATCGAATGAAAAGCCACAAGGAACCACACTCAACCAAGGAGAGAAGACCCAAGAAACAGGCTTCAAACCGACGAAGAAAACTCAATGAAGAGTGAACAACTTGGAGCATCATATGGATAAACAGGGAGATGACCCAACTTATTCGTCATAAAACGGGTGTCAACAATGACATGTACGATTGCTTCTTAATGAAACTTGATGATGATGAAGCATCTAATTCCAGAGTGAACATGATTGATGGTTCCACAAATCATGAGAAACACATAATGACGAAAATCAACATTCACTGCTTTTATTGTGGTTTAAATGGCCATGTTATGGAAAACTATCTCTTGAAGGGCAATGATGATGAGTGGTCTGTCAAGAATAATTTTTCATGTCATTACTGCGGAGAAGTAGGTCACATGATGGAAAATTATTTTCTAATGAAAAATGATAATAGTTCAAGAAAAGAAGTTCTTCTCATTGTTTTTACTATGGCCTGAATGGACATTCCATGAATGAATGTTGCATGATGAGGGCCGATGATGAATGGTATGAGAGGAGAAACATAATGAAAACTTTTGTTCATGAAAGAACTAACCCCTCGGGACCCAAGATGGCTTGGGTACCCAAATTACCAAAATGAGAATTTATTTTGCAAGGGCGCCTTGAGACCAAGGATTGATAATGAACAATAGGGCTCTCAAGGTGAGAAAGAAAATTGGCTTGAAATTGAAATTTAATTTGCTTAGGTTCACTTTCAAAGACCTACAAAGGTAAAAATTTGTGTTTTGAGGTATTTCACATCGTGTGAACAAATTTAGTTCTTGAATGCTTAACCTCGGACATATATGGCTTTTAATACACACCTTCTCTTTTGCTTCGCAAATAAAAATTTGGTTTTGAACACTTTACACTGTGCATAGAGTCTTTCACACTCTCTGTTTTACATCTTGCAAATAACAATTCAGTTCGTGAATCCTTCAGTTTGAACATAAAAGTTTTCATACTTTCAATCACTTCTTGTAAATAACGGTTCACATGTGCATACATAGTTCACTTATGCATACACAGGTTGCATACTTACTTTCATGCACATATCATACACATCTTTGCATACTTGTGAATAGGAATAATTTTTCAATCATATTTTCAAGTTACATGCATATACTTGCATATACTTCATACTCGTGTGCTTGAATGCCATGATTATTCGGTATATAAAATGGTGTTAGTGGAAGGTTGGATTATGTTCAACCGGAAGCTTTCACTACGCGTGATGGTGGTCTTCGGACCTACGTCCTCCGCCAAGTACCGATAATCAACTTGCTTGAATATTTCAGTTCAGTACATGATTGACTGTAAATAATATACAACCACTTTTTGACTCCTTCTATGACTCATCCCTTTCTAAATGAATTGCATTGATTTAGACATGTTTGTTACATGGCCTATATTAAGGGGGAGATTTTTTATAACCGTTCATACATTTAGGGGGAGACATTACTGTGATGAGACTAATTCATCTTTTACATTCAATACAACCACCCACACAAATGCATTTTTTTGAGATGATGATTCAATCTAATAAAGATTACTATTTTCTACTCTACACTTTAGAGGGCTATTTATTCTCTACATAGAAATCACATGTCTCGTAAGGAAAAAGCTGTTCACCCCATCAAAAATTTGTATAAGTGGAACGTGGATCCGAGTAGCCGGGAATCTCCCCTGAAATAAAGGAGGAAACTCACGTCGAAAGGAGAAACTAATCCATATGAAAATAAGTATGATTTGTCACCGAGTAGTCGGGAAGTGCCCCTGAGACAAAGGGTACAACTCGCGTCGAAAAGTGTCTCATCCACATCATAAAAAGTGACGAAACTGAGTAACCGGGAATTACCCCTGAAACAAAGGGCATGACTCGTGTCAAAAGGTTAGTCACACCATTTTTAGTAATTAAAAATTGGGGTCATACGTAGCTACTGATACTCGAGCATTGTGTATGAAAATGTATGGATGAGAAGTTCTTTTTAGTGTTCTTTAAAAAATCTGATTTTCCATATTGACTTGATTTTCATTGCTCAATCTTCACTTATGCACCTTGGGTTTAATTGTTTGAATGTCGCTTATGAATCAGTCATCTTTCATGGTTAATGTAGTATTTTATTTATGTAAGCACGACCTTCTTAGTATTGTTCATCCACTTCATGTTCAACGATCAATTACATTATCCTTACACCTGTCCCAAAGGGACTTGCATGAGTCTATATCTTGTTATGCGTGCTTAAATGCTTGATCCGTCTTATTCATATCATACTTCATTCCACAGTTTGCATCTCTAGGTCATACTTGTAGATATCAGGTTAAATAACCCATTGTCAGTTGGTTTTTGGTACTTGACAATTGGGGGAGGATAACGTGCTCTTGAGCACTATACACTCTGTGCATAGCTTAGCTTCACATTCTGCATATAGAATAGTTTCCTCATACTCGGTGTGCATAGTTTTGTCATGCGTTTTGAAAATAATTCAAAAACAATATCTCAAAACATCTGCATACACTCGCATATAGTTTAGTAATTGAACACTTGCACTTCTTTCACACATCTGCTGATTGCACATCAAATTCCAAATTGTTGCTTGCTTCTTAGTTTATACACCTTCCCTTCATGGGAGGTTAATTGCTGGGTTCGTGTGTGCATGTCTCATTCATGTTTGGAATATTCACTGTTGCCTCTTGACCCCCATTTTTTTGATAATGTCAAAGGGGGAGAGATATTTGAATTTGTATAGTCACAATATATTGTCATCATCAAAAAGGGAGAGATTGTTGGGTTCAGTGCGCCCCCTCGTTGTCTATGACAATGGTTTTGATGATTCCAATATATTATGTGTTTTATGCTTAATGGTATTTTCCTGATAAACAAGCTAACATGATGATATCTTATTTTGTAGGTTGAAATTCAAAGGTCCTTCCTGAATACATTTATGAAGTCGACTCATGCATGCTGTGCATGAGGATTTGGAGCTTTCGTGTAGATCTTGTTCATACTGTGTTGATTGGGGTTAAAAGCCCTTTCATGTTCCTGGACTTATATTGACTGCATTTCAATGTTAGAAGATTGGTTTTAGTGGATATGACTTTACGCTTGCTTTTCATGATTGTTTAGTGATAGTGGTTTCTCATCTTGCTTTGGAAATGCCCCTATCTCTGATTGGACTGAACTTGAATAGCTATGCATTGGTATGCTAAAATAGTTTTCCATTTCCCTTGGAATGGGTCGACCCCATGGGTCGACCCCTGGTTTTTTTGAGCCTTAGTTTTCACCTTGTTACGAAGCATGGTCTTACATGAATCTGAACTTTGCTTATTGGTTGGTTTGCCTTGAACTGTATAGGAATCTAATGGTGGCTAATGTTTGATTGAATTACATCGAAAATGAATTTTTGTTGCCATGAAGTTGAAATCAATTGAACTGATCTCTGAATCTTGTGTCCCTGAACTTAAATGTCTTTGAACTGAAAATTCAAATATACATTCAGTTAACTTTGATTCAATAGTAAATGGATTTGTGCTTACTCATATTGATCGTACTTGAATCTATTTGACTGAACAATGAATGACGGAACTGAACTGACAATCTTGAGTTGTTTGCCAAAATTCAAATGCATTGATTCAAGTTTTGCATGAGATTGAATTACCAGAATGTGCAGGCTTCATTATGCTATCAATTAGTTACACATCATGGTTCAATCATGCTCACACACCTTCAATGCCAATGGTAAGAATGAGCATTTTGAACCTCGATTGTTGGAGGATTCTTGGCTTGCATTGAATAGAACAAATGGTTAAATGCTCATTTACTTGTTCAGAGTAGATGGGTTTGCATGTGTCTTATGCATGGCCTTTCTCAAATTGTCTTGAGGATGATCTAGCTCATTTGGCTTTCTTATTGTTCAACAAAATCATGTCTGAAGGTGTTTTTAAGTACCTCATTACAAATGGACTTGATAGTTCTTGCATCTTCACTACATGCTATTCTATCGGCCAAGTCATGATTTCAAATGGATTGAATTTGTGTTGAAATTAGATTTGTATATGGGTATCCATGTCATATGTGCTCAAGTGATTTAAACTTGTACTTTGAATGATTGTAGTGTGGTATTTCAATGTGTTTTAATGAACTTTTTGTCTGTCAGGAAAAGTGTCGACCCATCGACACTTTATATTGGATTATGCTGTTTTAACTAAAACAGAACCCCCGGTAAAAAAGGTCAACCCCATGGGTTGACACTTTTTACCCTGGGTCCTGATTTTGTCTCAGGATAGAACTTCGTGAAAAAAGGTCGACCCCATGGGTCGACACTTTTGTCTAAATTCTGGATTTCGTATTTTTGACAGAACTCGTTGATACGTCATTACACCATGATTGCCCTTTTACCCCATTACACCTAAATTCTGGATTGTTTATTTTTTGTCTAAATTCTGGATTGTTTCGGATTGGCTTTCCCTTTTACCCCATTACACCTAGGGTTTCTACCCTTGGTTGGGTGTGGTTTTGAGAGGGCATAAGCATGGGCTTTATGGTCCTAAGTTGTTGTTTTCTCTTGGGTATAACTATGCCATGATTTCCATCGGATGAAGAATCCCCCCCTTGTGCTAACACGTTCTATCTGTTTGCAGGAATAGGAGCTGAGGGCTTCGCACACTTGGTGAAGGAGGAAGAAGAAGCTGCAAAATCCCACGACCCTAAGCTCAGATCTAGAGGCGGCTATCGCGGATCTTCACCGTCTGTCGGCTTGGGCGTTCATCTCTTCAAGGACCAACTGCTTCTTCTCTTCGTGGTTCATCATTACTAGTGCACCTTTCCATCTATCTTCGAGTTGCATTGAAGAATCTAAAGGGGATCTCTTGCTGCTTCATTTCCATATTCTGTCTTAGCATATATATGTTAGCTGCAATTTCTACATAGTAAACATAGAAAGAAAAGAGGGTTTGGCCGCAAGGTTGAGAGGGAGAGTGTTTTTTGAGGGTTTCACTCTTGTTTCATCTTGTAGGAACGTTCTTGGTCAAGGGAACTCAAAGATACATCCATTCTATTAAGCCTTCATGTGGGGAATAAGCTAGATCTGCAGCCGAGTTTGTGGGGCTTCATACATGTAGAAGATCGACCTTCCCTCACCTTGAAAGCTTCAAAGAGATCATCTCAAGGCTGTCCATATATTAAGGATATACTTCTCCATCCCTCTTTAGTTTATTTTGAAGATTCTTCCTCAGTCTATTCTGAGTACGAGCATGTATTGAATATTCTCTTGCTTTATTGAACTCGAAATACACTGTGTGTGGGTGGAGTTGTATCTCCGCGTGTGTGGGTTTATTGTGGGGAAACACTCCCCGTGTGGTGTTGTGTGTGGACGGAGCTGCGACTCCGTGTGGTTGTCGTGTTGGGGTACGTTCCCTGAACGTGTGTGTGTGCTGTGGTGGCAGCGTGTTTGGGCCAGTCCCCGTGTGGTTATTGCTGCGGAAGCGGCGTGTGTGTGGTTGGGGTTCATCCTCGTGTTGCTACGAAAGTAGCGTGTAGTGAAGCCTCACCCGATTGGGTGAGGGGTGGACGTAGGGAGCTTGTCGTGGTCCCGAACCACCTTAAAATCTCGTGTCCCGTGTGATTGCCTGTGCATTTGATCATTTCTTCTATCTCCCTTCATAGGTCAACTTAGTAGGTTTTAATTCACTACACATCACACATCGCTTCATCCGTTATCCGTGCGTGAGCTAATTTAGTTGTTCAATGCATTGTTCATTCGAGTGAGAACGGAAAGGTTGAGAGAATATCTCTTACATCTCACGATCATCTTGATCACACTTGGGTTTGAGCGAATTAACGTTAGTTAATTTAATTCCATTGTGATTAGCTTAGAAAGTTTTTTAAATTCTGCCATCTCGGCTAGGGGACAATTCAACCCCCCTTCTTGTCCGCCATCTCTCTGAGCCAACACTGGCTTTCCACAATTAAAACATGCACTGAATTTTCCTTTAACAACAGATTTGTTTCTATCAAACATGTTTTGATTTCCAGGGAAATTTATAGGTTTAGAATTAATTCTTTTCCCTTGAGCATGTCAACAGTCCTTGACTGTATGGCCATGCTTTTCACAATAAAAACATACAACATGCTTACCTCTACTCCCAAATTTATTTTTATTAAAAATATTTCCATTAATAGGGAAATTACCAAATTTAGAATTACCTTTCTTTCCATGTGCATTGCAGCATTGTATAGCAATATGGCCTAGTTTTCCACAATGAAAACAATTAAGCTTCTTTTTCTGAACAAAAGGAAATTTCTTATCATGATAATTCTTATCATTACAAAACAATCATTCATCATATGGCCATATTTCCCACAGTAAAAACATGAAATATTGTTTTTGGCATTAGAATTTTCAGCATGCATGTTGTTTCTTCTCTTGTTCAATGTTTTCTTTTTCACATTTTTATATTGTTTTTGAAGTTTCTGAGCAGCGAATTGTTTCGGGGATTGACTTGAGGTTCCAGCAACTTCTGAACTTCGAACAAAGGTTGTATACTGTCACGTCCCGACGTGGAATATCGGATTGGCAGTATAAATAATTAATTATAATAATATGTTGATTTACAGACATGATAGGCTAAAGCTAAAAGATCACACATCACCACAAATAGAAATAAACTCCATTCACTAAATAACATTTAAATAATCCATGTTCCAATCACATAAACTCACTTAAACAAACTTTCGACATAACATCCATACTACATTTGCTGACTTTGAGTTACAACTTTCCCAAACACACACTCTAAGACATAAATAGACGCAAACAACTATGACTGGCTCCACATGCTTCTAACTGGTTCGCTCCATGGCCGTCACTCTTGCCCATCCCCATTAGTATGTGATTCTCACCCGAGCTACCTGAAAAGGGGAACAACTTGGTGAGCGAACGCTCAGTAGGTAATAACAGGCAAGTTTAAGTGATTAACCAATTAATTGCAATTATATGCGAGAAAAATAAGGAATGAAATGAAATGATGATATGACGAAACAACATAATAAAGAGAAGGCAAGATCATGATATAACTGGAAATTGGCCAACAAGCAAGAACTAACCTAATTCAAGAAAAGATTCAAGTAATAGATTATTATCGTAGACATCACGCTAGTCATGCACTCGGTGCAATGCCTCACCATGTCATTCAAACTCCCCGGGGCACAAGTACTTTTCGGGCGCTCCTCCCAGGACCAGATCGGGTCCTTATGATGCGTTGGCATTGATTTAATGGATCCAAGATCCCAAGTTATGTCTAGACATTAATCAAGTTAAATGGCCAATAATGTCAAGGTATAACGTACCTCGGAGAATTACAAGGGTAAGTTAATGAGATACTTTGACCAGAAAATTCAAGCTATCAAGAACCAATCAGGTCTTTGGATTCTAAACACGAATCACCACGGAAAAAAAATCACTTCTAGATGATAAGCGGTCTAAACTGGGCCGCTCAAACCATACACGGTCTACATTGGACCGTTCAGGATGGAAATGGGCTGAGGATCAGCCTCACTGAAGTCAAGGATGCACGGTCCATCTGGGGCCGCTCAGGATGGAACAGTCAGGAGTGGGCCGCTCGTAGCTCGAAGGACTGGAAGCCCAAGAGCAAGGTAAATGGGCCTTATAGGGCCGCTCCACGGATAGAACGGTCCAATAAGATCCGCTCTATAACATGGACGGTTCTAATCAGTCTGTTCCACAGAGCAAACTGGAAATCTACCCAAATGGGCTCCGGGCTGCCACAAGTGGAATAGAATTGAACCAGGGTCCAGCCCACTCTCCACTGGTCAGCCTTAGGCTTATTGGGTCGATCCAAACATGATTTGGTCAAAGATAGAACAAGATTAATCGACCAATATTAGTGGCACTTGGCCAGGGAATGCACGGTTCATTATGGGCCGCCCACTAAGATAAGCGGTCCCTTTCGGGCCGCGTAAGCCTCAGTGGGTCCAAGTTGAGCCGTGACTCACAATATGAGAATCCAAGCGGTTCGATCATGTACACAGGTTCAGGTCTTGGTGGTACAACCTGCCCGGCGTCCTAGTAGGAATCCCAGGCTCGCGGGAGCTTACGGAGGTCCCGTAATGAAGGTCCTAGTCCGACGGAAGGAATATCCGGCAGAGAGTCCCAACCATTACAAGGAAATGAGGCTATCAATCATCAAAAACCAGTATAACGGTCAGTCAATCCTACCGGAGTAGAATGACTGTCAAACAATCCTAATAGCATAGTTTGAGAAATCATGTTTGAATTTAACATATTGAAATAAGCTAAGGCCATGAAGAATCAAGATCAAGTAAAGACAAACTAGTAAAATTCATGATTATTTGCTTCAATAAGTTCCAGTTATCATGTGGGTTGCTAACTTACCAATTACCCACTAATCTACTAAGTTAAATCATGCAAAAAGGAAAACAAACAGTTCCGTATGGTTGGGTGGTTCAGTCAGAGCCGCTTACTGACCTCGGCATTCGTACGACAGACCGTTCACACCCTCTCAGGTCTGAGGTCCTGCCAGGGATGAGCGGTCTGTAGGGTGCCGCTGGGAAGATGAGCGGTTCTTGACTAGCCACTTAATGACATGGCGGTTAGGGATCTGCCGCGCCTTCCACGAAACCGATCAAACATAAAATACATGGGCAGTCAGGAACTAGCCGCCTGCCCTGGATGGGCGGTCTATCGTGAAGCCGCGCAAATCAAATCAGTCTGCCACCCCTTTTGCCTTGCCCATCGCCGGCGGGGTTGGCTAGGGTTAGCAATAATAACTAAATACGCACAATATAAAGCACCGAAATTAGGGCTTTTATAGTCAATAGAACAAGCATGAAAAGTTTTACAAGATAGCATGGTCAATTTAATGTTTAATGCCTGAAATCCCTACTTTAATCGAGATGGAACAAAGTTAACTCTAGTTCTAGCATGCTACCACTAAAACTCGAAATCCTAGCAGTATACTAGATCAAAATTAGGGCTTTCTAGATCAATGGAAAGAGGACAAGATGACGCTTCTATTGATATATGATATTTAGGGTTTGGCTTGCTATCACCTACCTTATTCGAAGGATGAAGGAGGAAGAGGGAAGCCGATCGTGCTAGGTACACACCGCCGGTGATCGTCGAAATCCTCCCTCGGTCGAGCTCCTCTCTGGCCGCTACAGCAACTAAACGATTCTAGGGTTGCTAAGGGTCATTTTTATAGGTTCAATCGCATCTAGAGGTTTCTAATCATGGAGATAAAAGTCCACAACTCGGTTGTGCGTGAATTGCACGGATTAGGGCGCCGTCGCCGTTCTCATCCGAAATACGCTCTCTAGGGTTAGGGTTTCGAAGATAAACCAGAGGGGAAACGATCTATTAATCCTAGCCTTTCATTTGCATCTGGTCTTAGCTTAAATGGTCAGGTATTGGGCTCGAATTTCACGTTTTAAGGTCCGATTAGGCTAAATGTGGTTTTGGGCCTTAATCTGTTAATTCGGCTTGTTTACAAATTTTATTTGGGCTGGTCATAGAAGATAATTTTTCTAAACATTTTATCCTTTACAAGATTCCCATATTTCCATATTTTTATAAAATGGTCGAAAATTTGCTTATCCTTTTTCTTAAGGAATTTTTCTTATAATTTCCCAGAATTTTATTCTTTAATAAATCGGGGTGCTACACCCTCCCTCGCTTAAAAGAATTTGATCCTCCAAATTCACTGCACTTAATAAAACGGGGGTGAGATAACTCACCTAAAATAAGTCAGGATACTGCTTCCTCATGGTATCTTCTGACTCCCAAGTAGCCTCTTCGGTTCCACGCCGACTCCACTGATCTTTAACCAGGGTATGGAACGATTTCTGAGTTGCTGCTACTTACGATCCAGAATCTTGACAGGTCTTTCTTCATAAGTCAAATCTTTCTTTAGCTCCAAATCCACGTGCTGAATGATATGAGTGGGGTCATACACATATTTCCGTAGCATAGACACATGGAAGACATTATGTACTCCCGATAATTGAGGCGGTAGTGCTAAACGGTAAGTAACCTCCCCCACTCTTTCCAGAATCTCGAATGGACCAACATATCTTAGACTCAACTTACCTTGAATGCCAAACCTGTGAATCCCTCTCATGGGAGAAACCTTCAAAAACATATGCTCACCAACCTGAAATTCCAAGGCTCTCCTTCTGTTGTCGGCATAACTATTCTGTCTTGATTGTGCCACTAGCAATCGATCTATGATAATACAGATATTCTTGGATGATTCAGAAATGAGATCTGGTCCCATCCATTACTTCTCACCTACCTCATCCCAACATAATGGGGATCGACAGCATCTTCCATACAATGCTTCAAACGGAGCCATCTGAATGCTGAACTGATAACTGTGATTGTAGGCGAATTCAATCAGAGCCAAGTGGTCACTCCAACCACCTCCAAAATCAATCATGCAGGCTCTAAGCATATCTTCTACTATCTGGTTGGTTCTTTCAGTCTGTCCGCCTGTTTGTGGATGAACAGCAATACTGAAATTCAGATGGGTTCCCAAAGATTCTTGCAATCCTTTCCAAAAATGTGAGGTGAATCTGGGGTCTCTATTAGACACGATGCTGACTAGAATACCATGGTGTCTTACAACTTCCTTTATATACAAAGCAGCTAAGACGTCAATTGTCCACTTAGACTTAATGGATAAGAAATGAGCAGACTTAGTCAATCTGTCCACAATAACCCATATTGCATCAAATCCACTACGAGTCTTAGGGAGACCCATAATAAAATACATGCCAATACTCTCCCACTTCCATTGGGGTATATCAAGAGGTTTCAATTTCCCTGCAGGTCTGAAATGCTCAGCCTTGACTTGTTGACACACCAAGCACTTACTCACAAATTCTGTAATTTCTTTTTTCATATTCAGCCACCAAAAGGATCTTTTCAAATCCTTAAACATCTTAGTACCTCCCGGATGAATAGTATATCTGGATCTATGAGCTTCTTTAAGAATCTTATTCTTTATTTCAGCTACATCAGGTACACAGGTTCTTCTTTGAAACAACAATCTGCCATCGTCAGCCACCATGAAATCAGGTCTGCTACTCAAGCTCTCCTTGATTACTACCAACTCTGGGTCATTGTCTTGCAAGGATTTGATTTCCATTAACAATTCTGGTCTGAGTTTGATCTGAGCGATCGTAACCTGATCCTTGTCAACATTGAGGTCCAAACTAGCTAATTGCTCCAACAGTCTCCATTCTTGTAACATGAGATGCGACAACTTAGCTACTAGCTTGCGACTCAAGGCATCCGCCACTACATTTCCCTTTCCAGGATGATACTCTATGGAGAAGTCAAAGTCCTTTAAATACTCAAGCCATCTCCTTTGACTCATATTGAGTTCCTTCTGAGAAAACAAACACTTCAGACTCTTATGATCTGAGAACACCGTAAATGTCTCCCCACACAAGTAGTGCCTCCATATTTTTAAAGCAAACACCACAGCTGCAAGTTCCAAATCATGAAAAGGGTAGTTCTCTTCATGCTTCCTCAACTGTCTAGAAGAATAGGCTATCACTTTACCATGCTGCATGAGCACATAGCCTAGACCAATGCCTGAAGCATCAGTATATACCACAAAACCCCCTTCTCCTATTGGTAAAGACAACACAGGGGCAGTAGTTAGACATTCCTTCAAGATCTAAAAACTTCTCTCGCAATCCTCAGACCAATCAAATTTGTTCTCCTTGCGGGTTAATCTTGTTAAAGGCACCGCAAACTTAGAGAAATCCTTGATAAATCTCGGTAATAACCTGCCAGGCCTAGGAAACTTCTAACTTCAGTCACATTAGTAGCCCTATCCCAATTCTTCACTACCTCTACCTTCGAGGGGTCAACAGAAATACCTTCCTTTGTAATAATATGCCCTAAAAAGGACACCTCTTATAGCCAAAATTCACACTTACTAAACTTGGCATATAGCTGATAGTCTCTCAATATTTGCAACGCCATCCTCAAATGTTCAGCATGCTCCACCTCACTCTTGGAATAAATCAAGATGTCATCAATAAACACCACGACCCACTGATCAAGATAGGGCCGAAACACATTGTTCATCAACTGCATGAAAGCTGCGGGTGCATTCGTTAGACCAAAAGGCATAACTACAAAATCAAAATGCCCATACCTACTACGAAATGCCGTCTTATTGATATCCTCATCCTTGATCCGCAACTGATGGTATCCAGATCGAAGATCAATCTTAGAAAAATAATGAGCTCCTGCTATCTGATCAAATAATTCATCAATTCTCGACAATGGGTATTTATTCTTGATAGTCAGCTGATTCAATTGTCGATAATCGATGCACAACCTCATCGAACCATCCTTCTTCTGGATGATAATACTGGGGCTCCCCACGGGGATGTACTTGGACGAATGAACCCCTTCTCAAGTAATTCCATTAGCTGTTGCTTCAATTCCCTCAGCTCCACGGGAGACATACGATAAGGAGCTTTAGAAATAGGGGTCGCGCCAGGAGCTAAATCAATAGAAAAGATAACCTCTCTCTCAGGTGGAAATCCTGGCAAATCCTCAGGAAAGACATCCGAAAAATCTTGAACGACAGGAATATCCTTAATCTCGATCTTCTTCTCAGGGGTCACATAAACAAAGGCTAGAAAAGCCTGACATCATCTCCTCATTAACTTATCAGCTCGAAGGGCCGAAATAAGTGGCGCGGACTTATGGTGCCTAACCCCTATAAAAGAAAGTTCATGGTGTCTAGAAAATGACACAGAACTAGAACTGCAATGAACATTGGCTTCATACTTAGCCAACCAATCCACCCCTAGAATTACATCATAATCTTTCATATCCATGCAAACTAAGTCAGCTGGCAAGTTCTGTTCATTAATCATAACCTTAATAGAAGGATAGAAATACTTAATTGCTGAACTAGAACCAATAGGGGTTGAAATCTCTAACAGGGAACTCATCAAGACCGGATTTACAACAAAAGACTTACCAAATTTTTGAGAAACAAAAGAATGAGTGGCACCGGTATCAAAGAGAACGAATGCTGACTTATCATGAATAATAAGAGTACCTTCAACGAGTCCACCCTCCTCGGTGGTTCCTGCATCATCTTCTTGTAGGGCTTGGAGCTTGCCCTGCTGCTTCTTGTTTCCATGGGGCTTAGTCGGGGGAGCTTGGTCTGACAAAAGGGGACACTCAGGGATACGATGGTCCCTGCTACCACAACACAAACAAGCGCTCAGCTTGCGCCAGCACTCTTCCATCCTGTGACCTAGACGGTCACAATACTTGCATATGCCCTTAAACGGTACAATCGGGCCAGGCTTCTTGTCTTCATTCTTCGGTACCTTGCCCTTCAACGATCCAGACCCGCCATTGGGCCTCTTCTTACCATTGCTGGGTTTAGGGTTCCCGGATCCAGTAGGTTGTTCCTTCTTAACATTCTTTCCATGGATTCTCTCCTTCATCTCCAAGGTGTCTTCCAAGACTTGAGCCTTCTTACCATCTCTGCATACGTTTGAATTTCCAATGGTGCCAATTGGTTAATATAATGTAACTTCAGTCCGTTGAGAAAACGCTTGGCCTTCATCTTCTCCGTGGATATCAAGTGAGTGGCATAACGAGATAATCGAGAAAACTGAGCTTCGTATTCAGCCACAGATAGATTCCGCTGCTTCAAAGTAGCAAACTCAGCCGCTTTCTTCTCTTGTACTCTATCAGAAAAATATTTACCGTTAAAGAGTTCCTCGAACTCCTTCCATGAAACTTGTCTATCACCGAGGGTAGCCTTCACTGCATCCCACCATGTTCTCGCATCACGTTCCAGCTGGAAGGTCATTAAAAGAAAAAGCTCCTGGTCACTGCACTGCATTACTTCGAAGATCCTCTCCATCTCCTTTAGCCAGTGCTCGGCTTCATCGGGATTGGTCGAGCCTCCAAAACGCGGGGGATTCATCCCACAAAAGTTTCGGTGAAGATCGCTAGCTCCATGGTTCGCTGCTCCTCCTCGGGTCACTTGCTGCAAGGCCCGAGAACGTCCTTGAACCGTTCGCTGCATATCTCGCCATTGCGCATGTTCGGCTGCCATTGGAACGTCCTACACGTAGAATAAATTATTTTAGGATCATTTAAAAGGAATAGTTTAGAATCAGATTATAATCTCAACCCAAGTCTCTACCCGAATCTCACTAGGTTGGGTTCTTAAACTTATAACAAGGTTATAGGTTCTACGACATCATTAGGATCCTAGACTTAGAAAAACATAAGAATATTAGAAAAACTAGGAATATTAGAAAACCTAGGAATATTAGAAAACCTAGGCTCTGGTACCACCAAACTGTCACGTCCCGACGCGGAATATCGGGACTGGCAGTAGAAATAATTAATAACAATAATATGTTGATTTACAAACATGATAGGCTAAAGCTAAAAGATCATACATCACCACAAATAGAAATCAACTCCATTCACTAAATAACATTTAAATAATCCATGTTCCAATCACATAAACCCACTTAAACAAACTTTCGACATAACATCCATACTACATTTGCTGACTTTGAGTTACAACTTTCCCAAACACACACTCTAAGACATAAATAGACGCAAACAACTATGACTGGCTCCACATGCTTCTAACTGGTTTGCTCCATGGCCATCACTCTTGTCCATCCCCATCAGTATGTGAATCCTCACCTGAGCTACCTGAAAAGGGGAACAATTGGGTGAGCGAACGCTCAGTAGGTAATAACAGGCAACTTTAAGTGATTAACCAATTAATTGCAATTATATGTGAGAAAAATAAGGAATGAAATGAAATGACAATATGACGAAACAACATAATAAAGAGAAGGCAAGATCATGATATAACTGGAAATTGGCCGACAAGCAAGAACTAACCCAATTCAAGAAAAGATTCAAGTAATAGATTATTGTCGTAGACATCACGCTAGTCATGCACTCGGTGCAATGTCTCACCATGTCATTCAAACTCCCCGGGGCACAAGTACTTTTCGGGCGCTCCTCCCAGGACCAGACCGGGCCCTTATGATGCGTTGGCATTGATTTAATGGATCCAAGATCCCAAGTTATGTCTAGACATTAATCAAGTTAAATGGCCAATAATGTCAAGGTATAACGGACCTCGGAGAATTACAAGGGTAAGTTAATGAGATACTTTGACCAGAAAATTCAAGTTATCAAGAACCAATCAGGTCCTTGGATTCCAAACACGAATAACCAAGGAAAAAAATCACTTCTGGATGATAAGCGGTCTAAACTGGGCCGCTCAAACCATACACAGTCTACGTTGGACCATTCAGGACGGAAATGGGCTGAGGATCAGGCTCACCGAAGTCAAGGATGCACGGTCCATCTGGGGCCGCTCAAGATAGAACAATCAGGAGTGGGACCCTCATACCTAGAAGGAGTAAAAGCCCAAGAGCAAGGTAAATGGGCCATATAGGGCCGCTCCACGGATAGAACGGTCCAATAAGATCCGCTCTATAACATGGACGGTTCTAATCAGTCCGTTCCACAGAGCAAACTGGAAATCTACCCAAATGGGCTCTCGGGCTGCCACAAGTGGAACAGAATTGAACCAGGGTCCAGCCCACTCTCCACTGGTCAGCCTAGGGCTTATTGGGTCGATCCAAACATGATTTGGTCAAAGATAGAACAAGATTAATCGACCAATATTAGTGGCACTTGGCTAGGGAATGCACGGTTCATTATGGGCCGCCCACTAAGATAAGCGGTCCCTTTCGGGCCGCGCAAGCCTCAGTGGGTCCAAGTTGAGCCGTGACTCACAATATGAGAATCCAAGCGGTTCGATAACGTACACAGGTTAAGGTCTTGGTGGTACAACCTGCTCGGCATCCTAGTGGGAATCCCAGGCTCGCGGAGGCTTACGGAGTTCCCGCAATGAAGGTCTTAGTCCGACGGAAGGAATATCCGGCGGAGAGTCCCAACCATTACAAGGAAATGAGGCTATCAATCATCGGAAACCAGTATAATGGTCAGTCAATCCTACCGGAGTAGAATGACTGTCAAACAATCCTAATAGCATAGTTTGAGAAATCATGTTTGAATTTAACATATTGAAATAAGCTAAGGCCATGAAGAATCAAGATCAAGTGAAGACAAACTAGTAAAATTCGTGATTGTTTACTTCAATAAGTTCCAGTTATCATGTGGGTTGCTAACTTACCAATTACCCACTAATCTACTAAGTTAAATCATGCAAAAAGGAAAACAAACAGTTTCGTATAGTGGGGCGGTTCAGTCAGAGCTGCTTACTGACCTCGGCGGTCGCACGACAGGCCGTTCACACCCTCTCAGGTCTGAGGTCCTGCCAGGGATGAGAGGTCTGTAGGCTGCCGCTGGGGAAGATAAGCGGTTCTAGACTAGCCGCTTAATGACAGGGCGGTTAGGGATCTGCCGCGCCTTCCACGAAACCGATCAAACATAAAATACATGGGCGGTCAGGAACTAGCCGCCTACCCTGGATGGGCGGTCTATCGTGAAGTCGCGCAAATCAAATCAGTCTGCCACCCCTTTTGCCTTGCCCGTCGTCGACGAGGTTGGCTAGGGTTAGCAATAATAACTAAATTGCTCAATATAAAGCACCGAAATTAGGGCTTTTATAGTCAATAGAATGAGTATGAAAAGTTTTACAAGATAGCATGGCCAATTTAATGTTTAATGCATGAAATCCCTACTTGAATCGAGGTGGAACAAAGTTAACTCTAGTTCTAGCATGCTACCACTAAAACTCGAAATCCTAGCAGTATACTAGATCATAATTAGGGCTTTCTAGATCAATGGAAAGAGGACAAGACGACGCTTCTATTGATATATGATAGTTAGGGTTTGGCTTGCTATCACCTACCTTATTCGAAGGATGAAAGAGGAAGAGGGAAGCCGATCGCGCTAGGTACACACCGCCGGTGATTGTCGAAATCCTCCCTCGGTCGAGCTCCTCTCCGGCCGCCACAGCAACTAAACGATTCTAGGGTTGCTAAGGGTATTTTTTATAGGTTCAATCGCATCTAGATGTTTCTAATCGTGGAGATAAGAGTCCACAACTCGGTTGCGCGCGAATTGCGCGGATTAGGGCGCCGCCGCCATTCTCATCCGAAATACGCTCTCTAGGGTTAGGGTTTTGGAGATAAACCAGAGGGGAAACAATCTATTAATCCTAGCCTTTCATTTGCATCTGGTCTTAGCTTAAATGATCGGGTATTGGGCTCGAATTTCACGTTTTAAGGTCCGATTTGGCTAAATGTGGTTTTGGGCCTTAATATGTTAATTCGGCTTGTTTACGAATTTTATTTGGGCTGGTCATAGAAGACAATTTTTCTAAACGTTTTATCCTTTACAAGCTTCCTATTTTTCCAGATTTTTATAAAATGGTCAAAAATTTACTTATCCTTTTTCTTAAGGAATTTTTCTTATAATTTCTCAGAATTTTATTCTTTAATGAATCGGGGTGCTACATATACAGCTGGTTCCTCATATCCCTTCACTTAATTTAGTGGCTTCATTATTCAAGGGAGCTTTTAATTTCTCTTTACCTTTGACAGATTTTAGCGATGAGTTTTTCAGATCATGAATTTAATTTTGTAGATATGCAATATATATTTCATAACTGGTAATCTCTTGTTTACTACAATTAACACACTCACTTAGCACCTTATTTGTAGTTTTATATTTCTTAATTTCTTGTTCCAGATTACGCAGTTTTTCAGATTCTTCTGTGCTAACAGATTTTTCTTTTTCTAAAGCAAGAAGCCTTTCAAATATAACAGTATTTAAGACCATGAGCTTTTTATTTTGTTCTTTTAGATCTTTGTTCTCCTCAATCAACTCATCTTTGTTAACAGATTTCATCTTTTTATTCAGCTTGTCTTCAATCTGTTCTAGCTCTATTTTTCTGTTCAATAGCTCGTCATTTTCATTTGTGAGAGATTCAATTAATTCTTCTTACAATTTCAATTCAGATTGAAGATCATCATTCAATTTTTTTGCAGAAATGCATTTTTCACAAGAATTTTCAATCTTCTTTATTTCAGCTTTCAATTGTTCATTTTCAGACCTTAATGACTTTATTTCAGATGACATAACCTTTCTCATTTTCTTCGTTTCAGATTTGACAGTTTTGTACTTATCTAATAAACTATTATAGAGAATCATTAATTCATCAAAGGTGAGTTCCTCGGATTCAGAGCTTACCTGTGAAGATATCTCCTCCTGTTGATCACTGCTATGATCACTTCTTCTTGCTATGAGACATTCTTCTTCCTCTCCGTTGTGGATACGAAGCAGTTCATCCAATATTTCCTTTGCAGTGCTACAACGTGAGATAAAAGAAAATCATCAGAGTTAATTATAGCCTTCATTAGATTTAGAGCTCTCACATTATCATCATTTGTCATCTTGTGAACATAACTCCACTTGGACTTATCCTTAAGGATTTTATGTGGACCATGAGAGATAACATTCCACAATTGAGGATTAACAGAGTTAACATGCTTGCGCAAGAGGGATAGCCAGAATTTAATATGTGAACCACAGAATACTAGAGGATGAGCCATTAACACAAATCAAAACCAATTCAAAGCAGTGAATTCAAAAAGATAAACCACTGCCCAAAAAAAAATTGCACCAAAAGATGGCAGGATCCTCTGTAGATCGTTGGATCTGGATAGTCAGAGACCCGTTCTGATACCAATTGTTGAGTCTAAAAGATAGTGCAGATCAGATTCAGAGGGGGGGTGAATGAATCCCCTTTTAAACATATTTCCCAAATAAAACTAAATTTAGAAAATATTGCGAAATTAAACTCTAGAATTCAGTTAAGCCACAGTATGCAAACAAACACCTCACTAGTGTATGCGAGCCTAAGCATACATCTACCGTGAATTATGAAACAAGGAATCAAACCACTGCACAATGAATTTTAGATGGTTCAGCCTGCTGCCCGCAGACCTATGTCCATCCCCCAACTCTAACCAGAGTGAGGTTTACTGCGACCAAACAGCTTGATCCGCTGAGCATCATAGCTTGCTTACATCCGCTGAGCGTTACAGCTTGGCTTCCGCTGAGCGTTACAGCTTGGCTACCGCTGAGCGTCACAACTTGCTGTCCAGAGGAACAAATCCTCTGTAAACGTTGACACACAGCTTGAAGTTCAATAAGAAAATGAAAGAAATCAACGCTGAATAAACATCACCGGAAAGCTGTAAATGGAATGCAAACAATATAGCTCACACAGGAGCCAATCTGACTTGGATCTGATCCAAAGGTCAGTAGAGACAAATCTTCAAGAACCACTTCAATTGCTTTACAATCTCTTCTCTCGAGATCCCTCTTCTTCACTATCTCACGATTGCTCTTCTCTCTCTGACTCACACTCTTCTTTATCTCAGATGTCTTTTAATTATGGCACTATGTTTTTCTCAGATTTTCACTCTCTCTCAATTTCTCGAACACTATCTTCTTCTTAGCTGCTCTCTCACTCTATGCTCTTCTTCTTCTCTATGTGCTCACCTTTCACTTTTCTCTCAGAGTTTTTTTCTCTCTCGCGCTCTTGGCTCTTCTGCTCTTCCACTCTTCCAGATTCTGGCTATTTTCTCTGGACTTTTTCTTTTCATACATTTTGCTCCGATCGTAGAAGGGCTTTTTATATGGCTTCAGACTTGGGGACCCACGAGCTCACACATTGGGCGTGTGGAGGGCTCGTTCCCGCCTAATTGGAGATGACACGCGTCAGGTGCAGATAAGTGAGCTGACCCACATGGTAGAATCCTCTGGATGCATCAGCCTTGGATCACGTGCCAATAATCTACTGTCCTAGAGACATGTGGCCATCATTAGGTGACATGGGATCACGTGCCTTAGCTTTAGTTCTAGCTCACGTGCTCGCCTGAGATTTAATGAGTTCTGCCCTTCATATGTTTGATGAAGTTCCTACCAATAAGAAACGAAGCATTTCATCGAACACTTTCTAGTCAGATTAGTATCAGAGAGAAACATGATTAACAGATAATCAAATATGCTTTGAATGAGATGCCATGATAGAGTCATTCATGCAATTAATCTGATTAAATTCTAAGTCTTGAACCACCACTAGTAGACCTTGTAAAAGATGCACCGACCTTATAGCTCAAGGTACCATATGTGCACCGACCTGAAAAATTAGGTCCAATGTGCATAGACTTGACTTTGTCGTGCAGTATATGAGGTGCATCGACCTTAATGTGCATGAAGCACAATATGCACAGACCTGTGTGTGCACGATGTGCATTGACCTTGATGCTGGCTATAGAAAAGTACACCGACCTAATATGCAGCTAATCAGAAAGTGCATCGACCTTGAAGCATTGAAATCAAATGTGCACAGACTTGTAGTGTTGACACCAAAACATGCACCGACCTTGGAAGTCACATGTCCTCTGACCTTGTGCGTTCAATCAAAACTTGCACCGACCTTCTATATGCCCAAGGAGAATGTGCATCGACCTTGTTTGCCAAAGGCACAATGTGCACAGACCTTAATGTGCATGAAACAAAATGTGCTTCGACCACACTATGCATGATGCAAAAGATGCTCTGACTTGATGATAGTTAAAATAGGATGTGCATCGACCTTCTATGCAAGATGAGAAAAATGCATCGACTTGAAACAGTAACATAGACTGTAACGACCCGAGATCCGAACACCAGGAGAGGCCCGATAACCCGAATCCCGAACCGCCACCCACGAGCCCGAAGACTCGGAAGGGTTAAAAGGGATGGTGTGGAAATACACAAGAATTTGAAATAATTGCAGAACAACGAACTTTATTTGAATAAGTAGGAAATTAATAATTAACATTAATCAAATTACATGGTCCACAAGATAACAACGGCACTCTAAAATATAACAGTAGTCCAAAACTAGTACAACACTGAAAAGAAGGTACAACTACACGGGGCATATCCCGACCTGGCAACAGGCAACTAACCCTGGGCACCTGAACCACGCAGAGCCTCGGAAGCGCTCCCCTGAAGCCTCGTCTCACCTGAAACGCGGAAAACACGTAGGGAATGAGCCTTAAAACAAAAGGCTTAGTAGGGATCATCCGGTCCCCACCTCGCAAACAGAGAACCCACGCGAAAAGTAGCTAAAAGGCTATCGCTAGCAAGACGTAGAACGGGAAGCTGTAGGAATAAATAAACGGAAAAGCTCTGCTACGTCTAGTACAGAACACACGGCACGAAAACTGAGACAACTAGTCAAAACTCAAGAGTCGCTACCAAACAAAGACAGGAGTACCTTCCACTAGAAGCACAGTCGGATGCGTCCCCTAACGTCTTACACCGCGCCGCAGTGTCTCCCTACTCGCCCCAAGCGGAAACAGAGACACACACAAGTAACACTAACAAGGGTCTAGTCGGGGTCATGCTCGTCAGCACACGTTTGAAGTCCCCGACCACGTGTGCACACACTGATTGATTGCACTACGTCAGGCCCTCTAGCAGGTTCGTCCTCCCAGCTCGGACTCGAGCCGCCATAGTAGGAGGCCCATGGTAACCAACCTAAAACCGTCTCTCAGGTAGCCTCACCACCACTCTCCGGTGGGACCAGACGCGTGTCGGAAGGCTACGACTAGTGGAGGGTCACTGAAGGAGTAGACTCTCTAGCCAACGAAAAGCAACGTCTAAATCGGACAAGGTACGAGGACCGCTCCTTGTACCGACGCTGACTCACGGTGACACGAGCCAAAAACACCACCTCCTGGATCCCAAGGCACCCTAACATGTGGCCCCCACATGATGCCTAGCATCAGTCGGACCACTGCTCAACATGTGGATCGAGGTCCACTTACCCAGGACTCGAATCGGCCAAACACGAACTCTGGTCTGACATAAACCGCTGGCGGTCCACCTTTGGACCACTATTTTGGCGAGCGGTCTAGCGCTAGACCGCAACAAGGGGTAGGCGGTCTCCTGATGGACCACCACCCTCTGGGCTGTAGGGCCGAAAATGGTTCTATCTTGGACCGCTAAGGGGAAGAAAACGGTCATCCTTGCGACTGCTAAATCCCAAGACCTCCAACGGTCAAAAATGCCTCGAAGGTCACGTCGGCCAACTCGGCTAGCGGTCGGCCGATAGGCCGCCACTTGGGCGCTAGCGATCTATCGGGTGATCGCTAGGCCCAACCGACATACACAGCGCCAAAAACGGTCGCATGGCGACCAATAACGGGAAAAGGCGGTCACTGGAAGGACCGCCAGCCTTCCAGAAACCCGAAAACGGTAGAAAACCCCAAAATCGCCATTCCACGCCCCATTCACCCCCGTGTGAAGGGGAAACAAAGGAGGAGTTTGTCCCCACTGTCCTAGGCACTCAATGGTGCCCCCAAACCACCAATTCACGCGGTAAAACACTAGATCGACGCTCAAAACCCCGAATCATGGATTTCTCACCTCGAGCTGAAATGGACCACCCCTCTCGACCTCCCGTCGGCCTAGAAATCACAGGGAAGGAAACTACGGAGCTAGGGAGCCGTCACCCTACCTCGGATTCGCGCGAGACGCGCTGGATCGCCGCCGATCGACGAAGAACATTTTAGAACTCCCGAACCTTCACGATCTCCCACGAGCCACACGTCACCATGATTGCCTCGTCACCGCCGTCGCCACCACGCCGTCGCCCCGCCGCCGTCTGTAGCTGGTGGAAGGCCCCACCGCAAGCACGTTGGAGGAAGAAGAGGAAGGAGAGGGGCACCGGTCGCTCACGGGAGAGAAGGAAGGAGGAGAAGAAGAAAAGAAGAGTAAAAGAAAAATAAAAGAAATGGGGTTTATATAGAAAATCCTGATTTTCCAAAAAATACGAAAAAATAGAAAAATACCTTTCCGTGATCCTCGGAACACGTCGGTCGCACCGGTACCATCCCGGAGTAGGTGAACGACTCAGTTTGCCCGCTACGGGGTTCCGTAGGTTTACCGGAGAAAAACACGCGAAAACTGTGGAACACGTTCTGGATCTCCGAAACTGATCCGAAACGAACGAATCCGAACCAAAAAAATGTCTGAAAAATAATTCCGGGCACAACCACAGCAAATTCTTTGAGAAAATAAATCTGGGACCCAAGAAGAAGGATCCGAAGGGTCCGGATATTACAGCCCTCCCTCCTTAAACAATTTTATCCTCGAAATTTAAAATAAAGCACAGGGGAAAAGAAAGGGAGAAAATCACTCGAAGAGATAAGGGAACTGCTGACGCATCTCATCCTCACGCTCCCAAGATGCTTCACCGCCGGAGTGCCGCTGCCACACCACCTTAACCAGGGCAATAACCTTGTTCTGTAGGTGCTGATCTCGTTGATCCTCAATACGGATGGGGAACTCCGGTAGAGACAGATCGAGAGTCACCTCGGGCCAAACATAATCTTCTAACACATGAGAATCATCGGGCATATACTTCCTCAGCATGGAGACATGAAACACATCATGAACAGAAGATAGCTCCTGAGGAAGGTGCAGCCGATAAGCAACCTCACCAATGCGCTCAACAATGAGGAAAGGGCCAACATAGCGGGGACTCAATTCCCACGTCGACCAAAGCGCATCACTCCCTTCATAGGAGAAACCCTCAAAAATACTCGGTCACCGACCGAAAAACTAAGGGGCCACCTTCTCCTATCGGCATAGCTCTTCTGCCGACTTTGAGCTGCCAACATGTTCTGACGGACCAAATGCACCACATTCACACACTGCTGCACCAACTCTGGTCCCATTATAACACGATCACCAAGCTCAAACCAATCAAGTGGAGTCCGACACGGTCGCCTGTACAACGCCTCATAAGGAGCCATCCCAATGCTCCAATGATAGCTGTTATTATAGGCAAACTCCACTAATGGTAGATGGTGAAACCAACTCCCTCGTCATTCCAGGCAACAGGATCTCAACATATCTCTAGCGTCTGAATGGTCCTCTCTAATTGACCATTTGATTGAGGATGATATGCTGAGCTAAAAGCTAACTCGGTGGCAAGAGCTAGCTGGAAACTCCTCCAGAATCCAGAAGTGAAACACAGATCTCGATCTGACACAATGGAAATGGGAATCCCATGTAAAGACACGATCCGCTCCACATAAAGACGAGCCAACTTGGGCACACTCCAGCCGACTCTGACCGGTAATAACTGAGTCGTCTTCGTCAGCCTATCCACCAGCAACCAAATACTATGATGCCCACTCGGAGTCCTCGGCAACCCCACCACAAAATCAGTGGTCACTTGGTCCCATTTCCACGCGGGAACCTCCAAGGGCTGAAGCATACCTCTTGGTCGCTGATGCTCAGCCTTCACCTGCTGACAGGTCAGGCATCTAGTTACATACTCGGCAATATCTCTCTTCATGCCAGGCCACTAGAATTGTCTCTTCAAGTTCTGATACATCTTAGTCACTCCCGGGTGCACGGTGTACCTACTCCCATGAGCCTCTAGTAACACCGCACGCCTCACCTGCTCTTCAGTCGGGACGTATAGCCTACCACGGAATCTCACAGCTCCGTCCTCGCCGAACTCCACATCAGCCAAAGCCAAAATCCGGGGCAACTCAGGGTCTGCACGTTGAGTATCTATCACCGGCCGACGAATGGCGGGCGTGACAGTCAAGCTCGCAAGAACAGCTGACCCCGGCTCTTGGAGAACCTTAAGCCTAAATGTCACGGCTGGCACCTGTTCCCAGAGCCTCCACTTCTTTATCATCATCGCGCTGACCATGACCTTCCTGCTCAAGGCATCGACAACGACATTCATCCTGCCTGGCTGATAAGACATGGTGAAGTCATAATCCTTCATATACTCCATCATCGCCTCTGCCTGAGGTTAAGGCCCTTCTGGGTGAACACATATCTCAAACTCTGATGTTCAGTGAACACCTCAAACTTCTCGCTGTACAGATAATGCCTCCAAATCTTCAATGCAAAGATCACAGCCGCCAACTCAAGGTCATGGGTAGGGTAGTTCCCCTCATGTGGCTTCAACTACCGCGACGCATACGCTACAACTCTACCGTGCTGCATCAGCACAACACCCAACCTGACCCCAGAAGCATCTGTACACACTACGAAACCTCCTGATCCTGAAGGCAACACCAACACCGGTGCCGAGGTGAGCAACCTCTTCAGCTCCATAAAGCTCTGCTCACACTCACTAGTCCAAACAAACGACACATCCTTCCGCGTAAGTCTGGTCATCGGGGCTGCAATACGAGCAAAATTCTGAATGAACCTCCTATAATAGCCTGTAAGCTCCAAGAAACTTCGAATCTCCGTCACAGATCGCGGTCTCGGCCACTGCATCACTACCTCGACCTTGACTGGATCCACAAAAATACCATCACCAGAAATCACGTGCCCCAAAAAGTGCACCTCGTGAAGCCAAAACTCGCACTTGTTGAGCTTAGCATACAGCTGGTGATCTCTCAAAGTCTGCAACACAACCCTCAAATGATACGCATGCTCCTCTGCAGACTACGAATAAACAAGGATGTCATCCACAAACACGACCACAAACTGGTCCAGGTAAGGACGGAACACCCTCTGCATCAAATCCATGAACGCTGCAGGGGCATTAGTGAGCCCAAACGACATCACCAGAAACTCATAATGCCCATATCTTGAGCTAAACTGTCTTCTCCACATCAGACTCTCGAATCCGCAATTGATAATAATCGGACCGCAAATTAATCCGCGAGAACACTCGAGCAGACTAAAGTTGGTCGAACAAATCATCAATCCGCGGCAACGGATACTTGTTCTTGACGGTCACCTCGTTCAGCTGCCGGTAGTCAATGCACAACCTCAGACTACCATCCTTCTTCTTCACAAACAATGCTGAAAGACGCAGATCTTGCCACAGACATCGCTGGTGCTGATGCTCCCGAACTACCCGTAGTGTGCTGGAAGGTACACTGCTACTGGGTAGCCATCTGCGGACTGCGGCCTGACTGGGATTGCCCCTGGCCTCCCTGTCCTCAGATCTTCTACATATCCAGCTCCAAAGATGCCGCCACACGAGATGCTGTCTCCAAATCAGTAGCAGTGTTCGCCATCAGATGGTGCCTCAGATCCTGCCTCAAACCCTAAACAAACTGCTCGGTCTTCAACCCCTCATGCTCCATGATATGGGGTGCATAACGGCCTAACTCGACGAACCGAGCCCTGTACTGTAACACTGACATGTCGCTCTGCACCAGCTCCAAAAACTAGCGCATCTTCTGCGTACCGACATAGGATGGGTAGTAAGTACGCTCGAAGACCGTAACAAAGTCCTTTCACATGATCAGCTGGAGGGAACGTGATTGAAAGGACATCTTCCATTCTGAAGACCACCAAGATCGAGCCGTACCCTGTAACTGGTTGCAAGCCAACATCACCATGTCCTCCTCGGCACAACGCATGGAACTGAACACTCTCTCCATCTAATCAAGCCAACCTCTAGTCACATCCGGATCTGGCTGGCCACCATAGTAGGGTGGATGGAACTACAAGAAGTCCCGCGCTGCACGACTAGGTCCACCCCTGGACGACGATCCCTCACCGGCATCTCCACCGAACTACTGAGTCATGTAGTGAAACATGCTCCGAAAGAAATCCTCTACCCCCGGAACTCTTGCTGCATCCCCTGCCTCAGTGGCAGCTGGTGGCACTTTGCTCTGCTCCTCCTGCTCCTCTGTCGACTGTCCCTGCTGAGAGTGGATCCTTCGCCTCGGCGCCATACTCGCCAACTGCAAAAAGACAAAAGACACGGAAAATGGTGAAATCAATAAAACACACGATGCCCTAAGCCAGTGCCGATTGTACATCATCATTATGGACTAGTGGACCACTGCAATTATTTATAATTCTTATATATATCCACAACCACTGATCTGATACCAGCTGTAATGACCCGAGATCCGAACACCAGGAGAGGCCCGATAACCTGAATCCCGAACTGCCACCCACGAGCCCGAAGACTCGGAAGGGTTAAAAGGGATGGTGTGGAAATACACAAGAATTTGAAATAATTGCAGAATAACGCACTTTATCTGAATAAGCAGGAAATTAATAATTAACATTAATCAAATTACATGGTCCACAAGATAACAATGGCAGTCTAAAATATAACAGTAGTCCACAACTAGTACATCACAGAAAAGAAGTTACAACTACACGGGGCATACCCTGGCCTGGCAACTAACCCTGGGCACCTGAACCATGCGGAGCCTCGGAAGTGCTCCCCTAAAGCCTCGTCTCACCTGAAACGCGAAAAACACGCAGGGAATGAGCCTTAAAATAAAAGGCTTAGTAGGGATCATCCGGTCCCCACCTCGCAAACCGAGAACCCATGCGAAAAGTAGCTAAAAGGCTATCGCTAGCAAGACGTAGAACGGGAAGCTGCAGGAAGAAATAAACGGAAAAGCTCTGCGACGTCTAGTACCGAACATATGGCATGAAAATCGAGACAACTCGTCAAAACTCAAGAGTCACTACCAAACAAAGAAAGGAGTACCGTCCATTGGAAGCACAGCCGGATGCGTCCCCTGATGGCTTATACCGCGCCGCAGTGTCTCCCTACTTGTCCCAGGTAGAAACTGAGACACACATAAGTAACATTGATAAGGGTCTAGTCGGGGTCATGCTCGTCAGCACGCGTCTGAAGTTCCCGACCACGTGTGCACACACTGACTAAATGCGCTACATCAGGCCCTTTAGCTGGTTCCTCCTCCCGGCTCGGACTCGAGCCGCCACAGTAGGAGGCCCACAGTAACCAGCCTAAAACCGTCTCTCAGGTAGCCTCGCCACCACTCCTCGGTGGGACCACGCGTGTCGGAAGGTTATGACTAGTGGAGGGTCACTGAAGGAGTAGACTCTCTAGCCAACGGAAAGTAATGTCTAAACCGGACAAGGTACGAGGACCGCTCCTTGTACCGACGCCGACTCACGGTGACACGAGCCGAAAAGACCACCTCCCGGGTTCCCACGGCACCCTAACATGTGGCCCCCACATGATGCCTAGCATCAGTTAGACCACTGGTCAGCACGTGGATCGAGGTCCACTTACCCGGGACTCGAATCGGCCAAACATGAACTCTGGTCGGACATATACCGTTGGCGGTCCACCTTTGGACCGCTATTTTGGCTAGCGGTCTAGCACTAGACGGCCACAAGGGGTAGGCAGTCTCCTGATGGACCGCCACCCTCTGGGTTGTAGTGCCAAAAATGGTCCTATCTTGGACCGATAAGGGGAAGAAAACGGTCGTCCCTGCGACCGCCAAATCGCAAGACCTCCAACGGTCAAAAACCCAACGGTCAAAATTGCCTCGAAGGCCACGCCGGCCAACTTGGCTGGCGGTCAGTCGATAGGCCGCCACTTGGGCGCTAGCGGTCTATTGGGTGATCGCTAGGCCCAACCGACATACACAGCGCCAAAAATGGTCGCATGGCGATCACTAATGGGAAAAGGCGGTCACTAGAAGGACCGCCAGCCTTCCAGAAACCCGAAAATGGTGAAAAACTCAAAAATCCCCATTCCACGTCCCATTCACCCCTGGGTGAAGGGGAAACAAAGGGGGAGCTTGTCCCCACTGTCCTAGGCACTCAATGGTGCCCCCAAACCACCGATTCACGCGGTAAAACACTAGATCGGTGCTCAAAACCCCGAATCATGGATTTCCCACCTCGAGCTCAAATGGGCCCGTCTCGACCTTCCGTCGACCTAGAAATCGCAGGGAAGGAAACTACGGAGCTAGGGAGCTGTCACCCTACCTCGGATTCGCTCGAGACACGCCGGATCGCCGTCGATCGATGAAGAACGCTTTTAGAACTTCCGAACCTTCATGATCTCCCATGAGCCACACATCGCCATGATTGCCTCGTCACTGCCGTCGCCACCACGCCGTCGCCCCGCCGACGTCTACAGCCGGTGGGAGGCGCCGCCGCAAGCACGCCGGAGGAAGAAGAGGAAGGAGAGGGGCACCGGTCGCTCACGGTAGAGAAGGAAGGGGGAAGAAGAAGAAAAGAAGAATAAAAGAAAAAGAAAAGAAATGGGGTTTATATAGAAAATCTCGATTTCCCAAAAAATACGGTGTTGTGCCCCTGTAGTCATTTGAGTCATCATGTGATCAATTAGGTCATTCGACATCAATCTATGATCATATGAGTCATTTGGTATTCTTGGTTTTGATAATGGCTAAACACTATAAGTCATTGTTCTTTCCCACTATCTTATGACTGACATATGTGATGTTTTGTTCATGACAAATATGCACATGAAAGCTCAATGTTGTGCCCTCGCACGCGGATCGACCTGCGCGGTCAGGTCGCGGGGATCGACCTGCCCGGTCAGGTCGTGGGGGTCAAGGGGGTAGCGCCCCTTGCGGGGGTTTCCGGGGGCGGAGCCCCCGAAACAAAATTTGGCTTGAAGACTCAATAATAAAACTTCAAGACAATCAAGGTCGATGCCACAGACATGAACGGGCGGCTAACGGACTCAAGCGACGGAGCTGGTGCGGCCAACGGACCGACCCGGGGTGACCCGGGCTCTGCCCAGCTGGCGGTCGACCTCCAGCACAGGGGCAGTCGACCGCCCCAGCCAGGGACTGCCAAGGCTGCACATTTTTCAGTGGCGGTCGACCGCCAGCCAGTGGCGGTCGACCGGATTTCCCAGGGATCGCCCGGTTGCAGGTGTTTCAGTGGCGGTCGACCGCTAGGAGCTGCAGGTCGACCGCCAGCCCCGAGCCTTCATTTTTGACTTTGTTTCCAACTTCGAAAAGGGCCATTCTACATGAATTTCTTTAATCCAAAAGTCACCTAATCACCCACAAATTGTGGATCTGGTCTAAGGCTTGTCCATAGACCATTCAAGGTCTATAAAACCAATACAAGAGGGTTGGAAACCCTAATGCTTCAAGGGGTTACAAGGGTGGCTGCAAGGGAGGTTGCAAGAGAGCTTGGAAACGAGCTACTGTTCACGTGAACAGTAGTTCGTGAAGGTGTTCTTCATCCAATCAAAGGGGAATCAAGCTCAAATCAAAGCCAGCAATCTTCAAGGAAGATTACATCAAAGCAAGGCTATCAAAGTGATCCAAGGAAGCCGGTTTGATTCAAGTTCTTCAAGGGAAATCATCTTCATCCATTCAAGTTCTTTCAAGTTCATTCAAGGTGATATTTCAAGCATTCAAACTCCTAGAAGCTAAAGAAGCAATCATGATTCAAGGTAGCTTCATCATCTCCTTCATTCATTCAAAGAAATTCAAAGAGAAGATCAAGAGAGAAGAATTGAAGGAAGAAGTACTGTTCACGTGAACAGTACTCCGTGAAGAACATTCATCCAATCAAGGGTGAATCAAGAAGATTGAGTTGAAGCCAAGAGGAGCCTTGTTGCTGATCAACATTTCATACAAGGGCCAATTCATTTTCACTCATAACTCAATCTCTTGTTTTAGTTCCTTCACATTTGTTTCATTTTCATTATTGTTTAAACATTGAAAGTGTGATTCATCCCTACCGGTGGTTAGTAGGAAGGCAATTGGAGGGTGTTCCAATTTACAGTTGACGTCCCTACCAGGTGGTGAGTAGGATCAATTGGTAGTTTCCGATTTGCGGTTTGGTGCGCTGCACAAGTGAAGCCTCACCGGGTTTTGGTGAGGGGTGGACGTAGGGCTGAGGATTCAGTCCGAACCACCTTAAAAATCCTGTCTAGTGTGGTTTGCTTGTGTGATTGATTCGTTCTAGATGCATGCTTAGGATCGAATTATTATATATCTCGCTTATCTTGCTAAGTGAATCATAGCATACTTGGAAGCTAGTTTTTATTCCGCTGTAATTCATTTTAACTAGCTGTTTAGAGGGCCGCATTGCGAAAAGTGGGGCTGATCTATTCACCCCTCCCCTCTAGATCCGCTGTCCACTACACAACATACGGAAAAATAAAAAAATACCTTTCCGCGATCCTCGGAATACGCCGGTCGTACTGTTACCATCTTGGAGTAGGTGAACAACTTCGTTTGCATGCTACGGGGTTCCGTAGGTTTACCGGAGAAAAACACATGGAAACTACGGAACACGTTCCGGGATCTCCGAAACTGATCCGAAACGCACGGATCCGAACTCGAAAAATGTCCAAAAAATAATTCTGGGCACAACCACAGCAAATTCTCCGAGAAAATAAATTTGGGACTGAAGAAGAAGGATCCAGAGGGTCCGGGATATTACATAGATAGACCTTCATACTTATGAGAGAGCATGTGCATCGACCTTAGATGGTTAAAGGCTGAACTGGCATCGACCTTTATTAGTGAACAGTAAAGTGCATTGACCTACCTCTGTTTAGAAATGCAACATGCATCGACCTTAGATATGCTACAGTAGATGTGTACAGACTATGCATTGACCTTTTATGACTTAGCAGTGATATGCATAGACTTTCATAACTGTGAACAGGGATATGCATTGACCTCTGTACCCTAGCTACAGTACATGCATCGACCTCTTAATGCAAGACCTCACATATGCATTGACCTTAACATGCAAACATTAATGATAAAAGGTGTATGCACTGACCGGTATGCTTCAGACTAAAATGTCCATTGACCTTACCTGTTCCTGACAGATGATTTATGCACTGGCTGCCTGGTGTTGACCTTCTTGTGACCAGCGTTGACAATTTATCACCTTTTTGAACAATCATTGCTTTAAGTCATTTTAAAACCTGTTCTGATAGATTTTCATACTGATATATGAAGATGGTGAGATTAGTAATAAATCTATCGAGGTTATATAATGAGTCATAATATTTGTCATCTTTAAAATTTCAGAACCATAGGGACACAACAAGAACTCCAAAGCAACCGCGGTCAGCTCGTACCGATAAATCGAAGAGGAGCGGAAGCTCTTCACCACCTCCTCTCCAGCAGTAGACATCGACAAGTGCAACCCAGCAAGCTCCACCTCGACCTTCTGAGCATGGGTCTTAAAGTCCTGGACTTGCGCCCCCAGCTTGACTGCCTGGACTTCGGCCATTTCCTCCCGAATGCGAAAGAAATAGCGGTCTCGCTCCATTCTGACAAGGGCCAACCCCTACTGATGTAGCTGTTCGTGGAGCCCGGTGTTGGCAGCCTCAGACCCCTTCAGGCACTCCTCGAGCACCTCGCCGTTGGCCGAGAGCTCCGCCTGAAAGGCCTGGCTGGCCTCCAGCTTCCGAGCGAGAGCATTTAAGTGATACCTCCACAAGCCAAGGGCATGGGTAACCGAACACACGCCCTGGGTGGCCAAAGCCACCAACCTCTCTTCGGCCTCCCAGCCAAGCTCCTCAGTGCGCTCGTGCCAACGAACACTCCTTCCCATAATGGCAACGACCGTTGCGACCTCAGAAAGGCCGGACGTTATCCCCTCGGGCGGTGAGGACTGTCGTGGCAAGGGGACCTCCGGGGGAGGAGGAGAATTAACATCGGCAGCGAGGGCTTTGCCCCTGTCACGCCCCCGTGCCGCGGAGACCAACGAAGGAGAAGAAACCGCCGACTAACTGGCCGATGGCGGTGGCGGAGCCTTAGATTGAGGCGGCTCAGACGACGGAGGAGTCGGTGCGTGGCCCTGGGCCGGGGTAGAAACCCTTCCTCTCTTCCTCACACAACGCTGGTTGTTCAGTGCCATCAGATCATCCTCGGATAGGGGAGCACGACTTGTTGTGTCCCTGAAGTCATTTGAGTCATTCTGTGGTCACTTGGGTCATTCGACATCATTCTATGGTCATATGCATTCTGTGGTAGTCTTGGTTTTGATAATGGCTAAACACTATTAGTCATTGTTATTTTTCACTCCTATATGACTGACATATGTGTTATTGTGTTCATGACAGATATGCAAATGAAGGCTTAATGTTGCGCCCTCGCACGCGGATCGACCTGCGCGGTCAGGTCGCGGGGATCGACCTGCCCGGTCAGGTCGCGGGGGTTTCCGGGGGCGGAGCCCCCGGAACAAAAATTTGATTGAAGACTCAATAATAAAATCTTCAAGACTGTCAAGGGCGATGCCATAAACATGCACGGGCTGCTAAAGGACTTAAGCGGCGGAGCTAAGATAGATAACGGACCAACCCGGGAAAATCCGGGTTCTGCCCAGTTGGCGATCGACCGCCAGCACAGGGGCGGTCGACTGCCCCAGCCAACAACTGCCAGCCTGCACGAGTTTCAGTAGCTGTCGACCGCCAGCCAGTGGCGGTCGACCGGAAATCCCAGGGGCCATTCGTCTACAGCATTTCACAGTAGCGGTCGACCGCCAGGAGCTACAGGTCGACCGCCAGCCCCGAGCCTTCAATGTTGACTTTATTTCCAACTTCGAAAAGGGCCATTCAACATGGATTTCTTTAATCCAAAAGTCACCTAATCACCCATAAATTGTGGATCTGGTCTGAGGCTTGTCTATAGACCATTCAAGGTCTATAAAACTCTCACTTGAGGGATTAGAAACATAAGGGCTTCAAGGCTTCAAGGGAGATCAAGGGAGTTCATTTTCGAGGTACTGTAGCACCTCCGTGAACAGTGTTTCGGGAGGAAGTTCTTCATCCATTCCAAGGTATTCAAGTCCAGATCTGAAGTCATCTTAACCTCCAAGGAAGAAGAAGGAATCAAGGCTCTCAAGAGTGATCTAAGCTGCATCCTACATCTTCTACATCCTCTTCATCGACTCAAGAAGATCAAAAGGAAGATTGAAAGTACATCCATAGTCTTCTTCATCAACTAGAAGAGGTTCAAGGAAGATCATCCCGTAAGAAAGAAGACACCGTCAAAGCATCCGATTCAAACTTCTGCAACTCAGACAAGATTCTTTTCTTTGAGCATACTCTATATCCTGTTTGAGTGATTTCATATTTGTTCTCTTTTTCATTTCATACAAACAATTGAATCTGAGAATCGTCCCTACCGGTGGTTAGTAGGAAGGCAATCGGAGGTTGTCCGATCTGCGTTGTTGATGTCCCTACCAGGTGGTTAGTAGGAAGGTAATCGGTGGTCTTTCCGATTTGCGGTTCAGTGCGTGGCACTAGTGGAGCCTCACCGGATTTGGTGAGGGGTGGACGTAGGACTGGGGATTCAGTCCGAACCACCTTAAAATCTCATGTGTTGTGGTTTGTTTGTGTGATTGTTTCGTTCTAAATGCATGCTTAGGTTCGAATCGATATATTAGTAATCATCTTGCTAAGAAAATCGTTGTGTCCTTTGTTTAGCTAGTTATATTCCGCTGCAATTTATCTCATCTAGCTATATAGAGGGTTACATTACGAAAAGAGGGGCAGATCTATTCACCCCTCCCCTCTAGATCCGCTGTCCACTACACAACACGACTAACTCCAGCCATGGCAGACTCTTCTTCAGCTGTGCTAGTAGTTCCTTCAAGAGGATCCCTCCGAGGGCTCGACCCCTCGTCGGCCGTGGGCACTACTGGTGAACGCACCAGAGGGACACCGGCAGGGATTGGAAATTGCAACCTCCATGGAGCAAAAGTAACCTCGGCCTAGGGGGCGACAATTGTCACCTGGCCGGCCCCCGGCGCAACGTGATCCACCGGGCGAGGAGCGCATCGCGGCAACTTGACGATCTCGTAGCTCCACACCAGAATTTCGGGCGCCCCTGAAAACAGAGCAAGAATAGGTTAGCCTAATCCGCCATTAACAAGAACACGATGAGGAATCGAAGCCAGTACCCTGCAGCACTGGAGGACTCAATCCCAGCTCCCAGAGCAACCCCGGAGTCAGCACAAAGTCTGCGTCGACCATGCAAAATCGGAGGATGGCGTCGACCTTCTTGCGATCCTCGGCGTTGGTTGGAGGTTTCCTATTGGCCCAGATAGGAGGGGTACCCCTAAACCTCCAACTGCCAGAGTGATCTTAGTCACTCGACTCAGCAATATACATGTACTGCTACGACCAACCCTTGAGGTTAGCCGCGGCGGAGGAGACTCGGATGAGGTTCCGGCCAGATCGAGCCTTGAAATAGGCGTAGGCTGTGTCGACCGGGCAATGCTGGATGAAATAGAACTGCCGGAAAAGATGGACGTTAGGCTCCACTGACGCTCTCCGGGAGGCATAGATAAACCCATAGAGGATATAATAAGAGTTGGGAGACAACTCCCCAGGACGTCGCCCGTAATGGTGAAGGACGGACACAATGAAAGGGTTAACGGGTAGGCGAAGGCCCGCCTAGAGAAAGGCCACAGGGATCATAAACCTGCCCGAAGGGAGACTCATCTTGTCATCGTCCACAGTCGGGAAAATGATGTCAAAGTCAGGTGGGATCTGGAAAGCCTCTCGCAGCCCTCGAACCACCCTATACGCCACTAAGGACGGGGAATCATGACGACTGGCTCCGGCACCTGAAGTGCTCAGCATGCTACCTCGGCCAGGAGATACCTCTTCGACAGAAGAAGAAGGACTGGCATGAAGATTCCTCCTCCGAGCAGGCATAATCGCGGAAGATGGAAAATGCAAGAGAAAAGAAGGTCCTCATTGGGCGGAGGAAGAGGACGCCTACGACGAACACGATAGGCAGCGGACTCGGATGGAGTCTAGAAGGAGACCCTGTGGTGGTTCTTGAAACCGCCCACCAGCACTGCCCCCTCGGGAGGCAGGTGAAAAGGCACCCGTCACCATCACGGTACGTCCATCAACGCCAGACGCCCGTTCAAGCCCGCCTCGCACTAAATAAAATGCTAAAAGATAAACGAACACCACGAATAAATTTTTAAAAGAAATTCTTAGTACATCCACTAGCTCATATACATCAATACATTAGCTTGTATGTATGTTTTCAAAAAATCATTTGGCATTCTCTTTCAAATATTACACGGCATACTCTTGCATTTGACATTCTTGAATCTTACATCATGCCATTATTGGATATCAATGAGCACTAACATACAAAGTTGACAACTTACCCATCAAAGTAATACTGATCTAAGTGCAACTTTATGACTTAATTAATATTTAATATAATTTTTGGGGTTAAGAATAGGTAATTATTAAGGCATTTCACATAAGTCGGACCGAGTCCGTCCGAGTCGGATGCGACTTGACTGTACCGTACCAGATTAGGAGGATCCCGATCTGATACGGATCAACGAGTCGACGAACCATGATACACACACATTGTGATTAAAACAAAATGACGAAAAATAAACGTTTGTTGCACGCACACCCAAGGAAGGAGGTTCCTTGGGTGTGCAGTAAGTAAATATTTTTTTTCAAAAAAAATATAGGGGGAGGTAGGCCCCACCTCCCCATTCCTCCGTACAGCATAATTCTAGATCTCTAAAAAAAAATGATTTTATTGGGCCAAAAGAAATCTTGATTGTTCTTTGTTTTAAATTTTTTTTGAATCGCTAAGATTTAAGTGTAATTAAGAGGTGTGGATCCCACCTCTCCATATTTTTAAAATAAAAAATTATTTATTTACTAAACAATAAGATGTTGTGAAATAAAATTAAACGTGCAACAAATCAAACTCATGATCAAAATCAATACACAAGTCGTTGTTTCGCCGTACGGGAGAAGGAACTTTCATGCTCACTGTTATAAACAAACAAACAAAACAGACGGAGAAGAAGATTATGCCCGATCTCTAATCAAACGGATTGCACAAGCAAGTAGCGATTGAAAAGCATAGCACTATCGTCAATGTCTTGGCCTACGGAAGCTGACTTCCTTTACAAATAATCTGGAGCGGGTAGGGCTGTCAACGGGTCAGGCCCGAGTCGTGCTTAGGTCGACCTAACTCGAGCCCGAGTCTGACTCGGGTCCGAGTTATGTCCGGCGGGGTCGGGTCTTACACTATTAAAAATTATAAAGTCTGACTAAAACTCGGTCTGGTCCGATAATTTAAATAAAAATAACAAATAATAAATCTAATAATATAAAATTTTAAATCTCACTAAATTAATCAAAATTTTGACATTAATTAGTTAATTTATTGGAAAAGAGAGTTTTTAATTTTTTAATTAAGTAAAATTACATAATTTTAACAAAGTATTTTTTAAAATTTGGAGGCAGAAAAAAAAGAGAACCGCGGGCCGAACTCAAAGCAGAGCCCGGCCCGTGTGTCTAGTCGAGCCTGATTTTTAGGCCCGACTAAAGGCCTGTGGGCAGAAAATGGCTCTGCGACCTGACCCGAACTCGGGCCAAACCCGGGGGCCTATCGAGCCCGCTCGGCCCATTGACAGCCTTACAGGAGGAGACCGGCCAATTGCCACAACTACTTTGGGCGGTGTATGTGATAACCTGGTTATATATATATATAATTATTTATTATAATAATATAAAGATAATTTTATAAGTACTTAAATAAATTGACTAGCAATAAATATAAGGATAGAATAATCAAAAGGGACTAAATGGCTTAGAAATAGTGTTTTATTGGGCGAAATCTAAAGTTTGATTGAGTTAGTAATGGGTTTATAAACTCTAAAATAAGATTAATTTCTTAAATCTTAATTCTTAGTGGGTTTGGTGGCTAGAACCTAGCCTATTGGGCCCTAGATCGTAGGAAACCCTAGCCCACATAGAGGAGTCAATTTTCCTTTGAAATTCTAACAGGATTAGGGTTTAGAAGGGTGATTAGACGGCACTATTATGGGAAAGGGCGATTTTCGTAGAGAGAATTTCTATCCAAGATTGACTAGGATTTTGGACGGCCAAATCCCCATATAAAGAACTCTAGAGGTGCCTGGCCGAACCCTAGTTTGTGCAAGGTCGAGGAGGTAGAAGATAGAAGCGACTTTTGGGAGAGGAAGGCGTAGGCTTTTGGGCGTACGCGAGTGAGTGCGTGGTCTTCGTCCCTTTCCTTAGATTCGTTAAAAGATAGGTTTCTCTCGGGCACAAACAAATTAATACATTGAACAATGTTAACTAGCATGTGTAGATGTTTTGGAACATGTTTTGCCTAATTTTTATTGATCCTATTGCATGTATTTTGCGATTGATCGAGATATGTCAATTTCTGTCAGAAGTTCATCTACTATTATTGATTGCGTTACTAACAAGGACCACGTTCATGGTCACGACCCTACGATAGTCCGCAACTATATCAGTATATATATATATATATAAGGTATTAAAGTGAGCGTGTCCTATTGACTGGACACGTCTACATTAACGTCTCGCTTCCCATGGACGCGTCTATGAATGAGTCTTCAATGGATCGCGGTGTTTCCCCAAACTGCATTCTTCATCGCGGCACATGTAAGGACCGCGTTCTATCATGAGTTTCCGAAAAATCGTAAGATTTTTCAATAGCTTATTTCAATATAATTAGGGCTTAAAGTATTTCTTTCATTTGCATATGTTGACAGAACAAATTAAATAATCGGGGATCATGTAAATAGTTAAATTTCTAATGCTTAAGTTCTAGATTCATGTCCTCTTTGATCTATTGTTCTACTGCATGAATCCTTGTTATCCTGTCATCAAAAGAGTAGAGTTAAAATGTACATCTGTTTAAATATTATTGTATGATCTATTGTCTTCTTTACCATGCCCACTTTGTTATAGGACCGGTGATTTCATCGAATAGATTATGTAATGTTTCTGTTTGAAGGTCGTGTCACTCCGGTGGCATTGACCTACTGCTATTATAGTTTTCTTGTCACATCCCGAGATATAAGTATAGCAAAAGAAATTCGAGAACGTGAACAGTCGGCTAGTATGCCTCAAGCGAGCAATATAATCAGAGTGCAAATCATTCACACATAAGATGAATGGACATAATAATATACTCAAAACTTCACTTTATTGAATAATATTCAAATACATTGATAATTGACTCATTTCACTAGACTCAATAAAGGGAAAATACATAGACTCGACTTGACTCTTGACTCTACTAGATCTTCTCTCGATCTTTAATCACCCTCAGACTCATCACTTGAGTAGTCCGAATCACCGCTAGAATTTTTTGAAAAGATTGAAAAGTATGGAATGAAAACACTTGCCCAGTAGGTATCTTCGTATCAACATGAAGGTAATGTTTAAGTAATTAGCATTTTAGCTCTAGAAAATAAGAGAATAAATGCATACAATAAATACGCAAACAAAATCAAAGTAACAACGTAAGTAACAAGACATGATCAAGATGAGATATGAGAGTTCATGTAGGTTGATAATATGATCAAGCAAGAATAGAATGTGGCCTTTCACGAACAAGAATGCACAAGCACTTAACGAGAATGCAGTTTTCACTTTTCATAATCATAAAGGCAATCCACTAGAATGTCATGTAACAAGCAAGTAATAATTGCAAGAGAGTCTCGTGGTTTTCACTCATTTATAAAAGAAAGTACTCCCAGCGCAATGCGACGCCAGTGTTCATCATACCCCATGGTTTATAGCATGTTTCCGACAATCAGCCGAGGGGGCTAGAGTCAAGCCCTTGGACACAATCAGTGCCCGATCTACATCTTCACGTTATAAATCCAGTTACTTCCACGAGTATAACAATAAAGCTCGGCCAATAATGTGACAATTCAAATAATAAGCTCATGATAGCAAATATCAAAGTAAGAACGTACCAAATATGATTATGAGAGTTCAAAGAAAGATTTAAGATAAGTCAATTTCTCGACGCTGGAGTGGATCCTAAGGAGATACCATTTCCTCATGAATTTATCTTGAATCAGGATCTTTTGGCTCAGCTTTATCCCAGTTTTGCCAAGGGAGCAACCCCTTTTTTCACCTTGAATTGGTCAAAATACGCGGAAGGTCACGCCACGGGAGAAATCCGGCAGCATAACGGTACATTCATTAACTTCCATAGTTCATTAGATAACTTTTGAACAAGATGTTAGGTTCTAGATAATCAATAGACCATCTAGGAATTTAGGAAAATCAACCCTTAGGTCAAACATTGGGTTAAGGACACTTGAGACAGAATTGGTCATGACGAGACCGTTTGTTAGGATTAGCGATCGTTTACTGGACCGTTTACATACTTTAGCGGTCAGTATATGACCGTTTATTGACAGAGTCGATGCATGAAATCTGTGGAACCTTGCAGTCACGAAAGGGCCGCTAGGCGTCTTTGGCGGTCAAGTAAATGGTCGCTACTAGACTCTGGTGGTCTAATGGATGGCCGCTAAGATCCAGAACACAAAAAACTCTGGTAAAGTGCTTTCTAGATCATTGGGTTTTGAGAGTACAACTAGCTCAGCATCCTAGTGAGAATCCCAGGCTCGCGGAGACTTATCCAGAACACAAATACGATCACCTAGTCCGGTGGAAGGAATATCCAACGGAGAGGATCACAAGTTCAAGATTGTGTGCTTATAAGTGCAAAGTGTATCTAATGGCCACGCACCGCGGTACGCACCATGTACTTAAGAAAAGGCTATAGATGAGAAAGGATTGTTGTAAAATAGCGATCAAATCAAAACTTAAACAAGTCGATGAAGTAAAGCATGATCATTAGTACAATAATATAAGTTTTGGCATGAAAGTACATAGAATTAATCATAATTGTATAAAACATGTATGCCATGAGACCTAGTATAATGGATGCACAATATAACCATTTATATGAATCCAAGGTCAAAACTAGGAATAAAATCTAATTAACTTGGCTTAACTTATAATAAATAATGTAATTTTGCAATCTATTTAGGGTTAACATGCAGCAGAGAATAGCGGTCAGGGGAGGACCGCATGCAGGAGCTTAGTGGTCTATCGCATGGCCGCTAAATACATCTGGCGGTCTAGTAGAGACCGTTTATTCCCTATAACCAACGGAAGAAAAACCGAGGTACAGGGCTAATTTCTAAGATAATTTATGTATGAAACTTATGAGGACTAGAAGGGTAAAGCATGCTGACATGTTTTTATCTACTAGGATGCATGATTGGACATGAATTAAGCAAGAATTATCATGTTTGGCTAAGGGGTATAAGGAAAACATGTTGTAAAGATCATGCATACACAGTCATAGAAAGACATGAAATACTACTAGTAGAAAGCATGAAACAGAATGAAACCATAGGGCTTTTATTCCTAACATGTTTATTTAGCATTTTCATGAGATAACATACCTTTGATTTAATCCCTAGACTTAAGATTTCTTATTGGAAGCAGGCCCTAGTTCCTGCACGTCCTGTGCCAAACCAGCAACTTCCCGTCCCTCGTTCCCCTTAACCACTTGACCTAAAATTGTGAAAATTGGTGGGTATGCAGAAGATACGAAGGAGAACATAAAGTTATAAAGCCACAATGTGAACTAACCTCGTTTAGGGCTTCTACTCTCTTATTGTTCGTTGGACCGGTACACTGGTTCCTACACAGCTTGCATCAAAACAACAACTTTGGGGGCTTCTATCTCCTCAAAGACTCGACCTCCAAGCACGAAAATTTGAGAAAAGTTAGACCATAGTAAGAGGAACTGTTGTGTCCCTATGTTTTGATGCTGACAAAACTATAAGTCATGTATACTCTTTAACTTGATCAATCATTGTACTTTGTAGATAAAGAATCGTGCATATTGCTCTCATACTTCTGCTTATGTTGTAGAGGTGTTCAAGTTACACACAACAGGTTAAGTCATTGAGGAAAGGAGAAGTCAATGCATAGTCAACAAAAAGTCAACAAAAATGGTCAACATGGTCAGAGAAGTCAATGCACTGTCAACAAGTCAAAGTCCACTGAGCAAAGGTCAAAGAGGTGTTCAAGTTGCACATAATAGGTTAAGTCATTGAGGAAAGGAGAAGTCAATGCATAGTCAACAAAAAGTCAATAGAAAATGGTCAACGTGGTCGAAGATGTCAATGCACTGTCAACAAGTCAAAGTCCACTAAGCAAAGGTCAAAGGTTAAGTCAAGACTTGGGAAAATCAGTTAAGCTGAAAGAGACCAAGGTCCGTGCACATCCAAGACTTGCACAGACCAAGTCGGTGCACATTCCAGCTTGCACAGACAGAGGTCCGTGCACATCCAAGACTTGCACAGACCAAGGTCGGTGCACATCCCAGCTTGCACAGACCCAGGTCGGTGCACACACAGTTAGCAAAGACCAATGTCGGTGCAACTCTGGCCAGCATAGAGCTCAGGTTGGTGCAATGTTTAAGGACTAGGCAAAGGTCGATGATACCTCAAGCTATCAACTGAAACCAAGGTCGGTGCACCTTTGGTCCGTTAGTCATGAAGGTCGATGCTAGTCACTGTACAAGTCCAAGCAAATATGAAGCTCAGGTTTGAGCATATAAAGAGGGTTGGTGCATGTTACTGTAGCGGTGCAAGCAAGGTCGATTCTAGTTGCCTAAGCATGCAGCATGAAGTCAGTGCATGTCTACTTTTGACAAACCAAGGTCTGTGCACTTATCATGCACATTTGGTTCCAAAGTCAATGAACTTCATTCCACTACAAGAAAAGGTCTGTGCATTGTTTAAAGGTCTGAGCATATTACTGTGTGAGGTAGGTGCAGCTGAACAACTTATGAATCAAACTGAAGTCGAAGCATATGACTATAAGGTTGATGGCAAAGTGTTTGATGAATTGCCTGACTGAACATTCAAGTGCCAGCGTGTAATCTCAAGACACCGGAGCTCGAACTAGGTGATGGCACGTGTTCCCAAGTCAGCCAATAACGGGCACGTGTTTCTCCAGAATGGCAAGCAAGTGGCACGTGAACCCAGATGAGCAGTAATGGACACGAAATACAAGGAAGGCACGCCATTTTTTTCAGTAACTTCAGGCTGAGAAAGATGCAAGTGTCGACTTTATGAGTCGACACTTTCTTTCATGGCTGCTGTCTGTAGTGCAGACAGAACCGCAAGAAAGAAGTGTCGACTCTAAGAGTCGACACTTGTTACCGGGTTATGCTTTCTTTTAGCAGTCAGAACAATGAGAGAATAGTGTCAACTCTAAGAGTCGACACCTCTTCTGGCAAACCCAGAACTGGGTTTCTCTTCAAATTTGGGCCGTTCGTTTCTCACACATGGGATGGCTTGGGCACATAACTCCAGGCCCCAATCATTACAGAGGATGTTGGTTCGATGATCCAAGGTTACAAAGGAATTTATGAAAAGTTAAATTAACTTTTTCTGTTGGACCAATCATATGCAAGAAGAAGAAGCTTCTGTACGGTTCACCTCTTTTCTTGGGGAAGAAGACTCCTACGTGGACAGTACTGCCTGGTTTTCATTCACTGTCCAATAGGAGGGCCTCGTACCTCATCTACAAAGGGCTAATCAGTGGCCATTCTCTCTGCGATCTGAATCCCCTATAAATGCTAATGGTTCTCCATCAGTGAAGTATGACGAATAGAGAAAAAGAAAAAGAAGATATGCTCGAAGTAGGAGGAGTTCATCTAAAGAAGAAGAAGAAGAAGAAGAGGGAGACATTATTGCCAGTTTCGTTACTAGAATAAGAAGAAGAAGAAGGAGCTATTGCTGCTGCCTTCATTGCCAGAAGAAAGAAAAGGAAGAAGGAGCTACTGCTGCTACCTTCGTTGCAAGATAGAAGAGAAGGAAAAGAAGAAGCTACACATCTAGATATACAAAGGGCTAGCGGTGCTTGCAAGAGAAGATAGCAGACGAAGGTGAACCTACTATGCTAGGAGGGACTGTGAAGAAAATGCCTCATCCACTAATGATCGAGTGAGAAGAAGCAGAAACAAGGAAGAAGAATCTCGCCTGCTGCTATAATGAATCTGAGCATCGGTTCTTGGGTTTAGGAAGTTTTTTATTGAAGCCATTTTCTGTCATTTATTGTCCTGCTTATCTGTTGTTTGTATTACTGTGCAAGGCTTGCCCAGGCTCAGTGGATCTGAGCATTTTTGAGTGTGTATGTGTGTCGATGGGTTTCAGACCCAAGACGTTTGGGGTTTATCCCCATGGTAGTGCAGGGTCAAACCTGTGTGTGTCTATTGGGGCATGTCCCCGTGTATGCAGGCTTGTCCTTCATGTGTTTGGAGCCTTGCTCCTTGTTGGGGTGTTGTCCCCGTGCTGGTGCTCCAGCAGTGAAGCCTCATCGGGTTTCGGTGAGGGGTGGACGTAGGGAGCCCGTCGTGGTCCCGAACCACCTTAAAACCCATGTGCCTTGTGATTTGAATGGTGTGATTTTTTCCATATCTTCTACCCTATTCATAGGGTCTGATTTTAGGTTGCATATCTCATTTGTTTAAACTAATATCATCATTGGTTCATGATTGATCATTACACACATTATCGATAGTAAGCTTTCCGCTGTGTGAAATATGATAAGATTTTAAAATTAGACATTATTTTGTAAAGGGATCTATTCAACCCTCCTTCTAGATCCTGTTCCTTGCACCTCGGGACCCCACAGGAACAAAATCCTTAAAAGGTCTAACCTGAGTCAAAGCCTCCTTACCTTTGAAAAACGTGATCCAACATTAGGGTTCGCATGGGTCGAAATTAGGGTCTATTTATAGGATTTTGAGTTAGGGCTGAGGGTTTGATCGAATTGACAATCCTACTTAGGGGTAAGATCGATTCCTAAGAGTCCTAGACAAGCTTACATGTCTACATGCTTCGATTCATGAGGATTTAGATGCCAAAGATCTAACTTTTTCACGGTTCTCCCATTCACGGAACCAGAAGGGTTTAACGGTCATAGAAGGACCGCAAGGCTAGTTTAGCGGTCTTGCGATAGATCGCTAAATGGCCATTATTATGAAATTTTCAGATTTTCGTATTATCTCTTATTTATCCCCTAATTGGTGTATATATCCCATTTTAAATCCATAAATTACTCAATTTACGTTTTTATTAATGGGCTTGGGTTTTAAAAGTCTTGGAATTGGGTCTTTGGGCCTTTTTGAGTTGGGCTAATTAACCCTTTGATGAATATAGGGCCTTTAAATGGTTTTAATAAATCCTTAATTCCTTTTAATAGCCCATTAAGCCTTTTTAATTACTTAAAAATTATATTTAATCTAAAAAAATTCTTAGAAAAATATGGAGTGTTACACCCTCCCCCACTTAAAGAGAATTTGGTCCCCAAATTTAATGTATAAGTTTTAGGAAGAGTGTGATTAATTATACCAATAATTTAGGCAATTGATGAATATGAATGGGTCAAGATGGTACCTTTGATCGCTTTACCTTCATCATCCAAGATGGCATCTAGTCGGCCTTGTCGCCCACGTCCATTGTTATCCTGCGAGGATTGTTCCTTTATGAGAGGACACATGAGCAAGCGATGTTCCCAACTTCCACATTTGAGACAAGCGCCGAGACGTTTCCAACATTCTTAGGCCATGTCCTCGAACTTCTCACAGAAGGAGCAAGTCGCCATGCCCTTCTTTTCTTTCTCCTCCTTAGCTCTTTTATTCTTTCCATTGCCATTGCTATTACTTTTCCCATTACTATTTCTTTTACCATTATCATTCCCATTGCGGGACCTCTTGTTGTGATGGGGTTCGTCATCCTCTGTGATGGTGAACCTCTCTTCGTTTTCCTCCCGCCTATTATGTTTTCGGCTCGACCTTTCCCCTTTCCCCCATAACTTCTCTACCTTCTCTAGGGTCCTTTCACATAAATGTGCCCGTTGGAACATCTCCGTATATATGTGGATATTTTATGATCCAAGTTGTTGAATAAAGCTGGGCCTTAGTCTATCCATGAATCGATTAACTTTTAAGAGATCAGTGCTAACCAGGTGAGGGGCATATGGAGCCAGACGGGAGAATTGAAGTTCATACTCTGCCACAGACATCATCCCCTGCCTTAGCGAGGCAAATTCCACCGCCTTCCTCTCCTTAACATGCTCGGAGAAGTATTTTGCACGGAAGAAGGTAAGGAACTCATCCCATGTAAGCTGTGGACTTTGAGGTTGTGCCATCCACCAAGTACGGGTGTCTTTGTTTAATTGGAAGGTGGCGAGAAGACCTTCTCTTGATCGGTGCATTGCATGACATCGAATATATAGTTCATCTCGTCAATCAAGTTCTCTGCCTCGTCAGGGTTGGAGGATCCAGTGAACCTCGGAGGATTCATACTTCAGAAATTCCCATGCAGATTTCCCGCGCCAGCCCATGCGCCAGCTTGGGCCACAGTCTGAAGGGCCTGGGTAAGACCCGCAAATGTTTGTTGCATCTCATCCCAGTTGAGACGGTGTGCCATTATAAGGGTGGGGGTACCTGAGAAAGAGGAATGATTTGTTAATTCCTACGGAATTGAAGAGAGTTAACTTAGAGATAAGTTCTAAATAACTATCTCATCTCGGCTCTACCCATTCTCACATGATTGGAAATTCTTTCCTTAGTTCATAGGAGTGGGTCCTTAATTCCTTGGACTTAGACTATGACATGACATTTTCCTAGGACGTACTTATGCCTAGGCTCTGATACCACTTTAATTGTCATGCCCGAGATATAAGTACATCGGAAGAAATTCGAAACGTGAACAGTCAGCTAGTACGCCTCAAGCGAGCAATATAATCAGAGCGTAAATCATTCACACATAAGATGAATGGACATAATAATCTACTCAAAACTTCACTTTATTGAATAATATTCAAGTACATTGATAGTTGACTCATTTCACTGGACTCAATAAATGGAAAATACATAGACTCGACTTGACTCTTGACTCTACTAGATCTTCTCTCGATCTTTAATCACTCTCGGACTCGTCACTTGAGTAGTCCGAATCCCCGCTAGAATTTCTTGAAAAGATTAGAAAAGTAGGGAATGAGCACACTTGCCCAGTAGGTATCTTCGTATCAACGTGAAGGCAATGTTTAAGTAATTAGCATTTTAGCTCTAGAAAATAAGAGAATAAATGCATACGATAAATACGCGAACAAAACCAAAGTAACAACGTAAGTAACAAGACATGATCAAGATGAGATATGCGAGTTCATGTAGGTTGATAATATGATCAAGCAAGAATAGAATGTGGCCTTTCACGAACAAGAATGTACAAGCACTTAACGAGAATGCACTTTTCACTTTTCATAACCATAAAGGCTATGCACTAGAATGTCATGTAACAAGCAAGTAATAATTGCAAGAGAGCCACGTGATTTTCATTCATTTATAAAAGAAAGTACTCCCAGCGTAATGTGACGCCAGTGTTCATCATATCCCATGGTTTATAATATGTTTATGGCAATCAGCCGAGGGGGCTAGAGTCGAGTCCTTGGACACAATCAGTGTCCGATCTGCATCTTCACACTATAAATCCAGTTACTTCCATGAGTATAACAATAAAGCTCAGCCAATAATGTGACAATTCAAATAATAAGCTCATGATAGGAAATATCAAAGTAAGAACGTACCAAATATGATCATGAGAGTTCAAAGAAAGATTTAAGACAAGGTCACGTCACGGGAGAAATCCGATAGCATAACGTTACATTCATTAACTTCCATAGTTCATTAGATAACTTTTGAACAAGATGTTAGGTTCTAGATAATCAATAGACCATCTAGGAATTTTGGAAAATTAACCCTTACGTCAAACCTTGTGTTAAGGACACTTGAGATAAAAACGGTCATGACGAGACCGTTTATTGGTATTAGCGGTCATTTACTGGACCGTTTACATACTTTAGCGGTCAGTACAGGACTGTTTATTGACAGAGTCGATGCATGAAATCTCTGGAACCTTGCGGTCACGGAAGGGCCGCTAGGCGTCTTAGGCGGTCAAGTAAATGGTCGCTTCTAGACTCTGGCGGTCTAATGGATGTCCGCTAAGATTTAGAACACAGAAAACTCCGGTAAAGTGCTTTCTAGACCGTTGGGTTTTGAGGGTACAACCAGCTCGGCGTCCTAGTGGGAATCCCAGGCTTGCGGAGACTTATGGAGGCCTTGAAACAAAATCACCTAATCCGGTGGAAGGAATATCCAACGGAGAGGATCACAAGTCCAATATTGTGTGCTTATAAGTGCAAAGTATATCTAATGGCCACGCACCGGGGTACGCACCATGTACTTAAGAAAAGACTATAGATGAGAAAGGATCATGGTAAAACAACGATCAAATCAAAACTGAAACAAGTTGATGAAGTAAAACATGATCATTAGTACAAGAATATAAGTTTTGGCATGAAAGTACATAGAATTAATCATAATTGTATAAAACATGTATGCCATGATACCTAGTATAATGGATGCACAATATAACCATTTATATGAATCCAAGGTCAAAACTAGAAATAAAACCTAATTAACTAGGCTTAACTAATAATAAATAAGGCAATTCCGTAATCTGTTTAGAGTTAACACGCAGCAGAGAATAGCGGTCAGGGGAGGACCGCATGCAAGAGCTTAGCGGTCTATCGCATGGCTGCTAAATACATCTGGCGGTCTAGTAGAGAACGTTTATTCCCTATAACCAACGGAAGAAAACCGAGGTACTGGGCTAATTTCTAGGACAATTTATGCATGAAACTTATGAGGACTAGAAGGGTAAAGCATGCTAACATGTTTTTATCTACTAGGATGCCTGATTGGACATGAATTACGCAAGAATTATCATGTTTGGCTAAGGGGTATAAGGATAACATGATGTAAGGATCATGCATGCGCAGTCATAGAAAAATATGAAATACTACCAGTAGAAAGCATGAAACGGAATGAAACCATAGGGCTTTTATTCCTAACATGTTTATTTAGCCTTTTCATGAGATAACCTACCTTTGATTTAATCCCTAGACTTCAGATTTCTGACTGGAAGCAGACCCTAGTTCCTGCACGTCCTGTGCCAAACCAGTAACTTCTTGTCCCTCGTTCCCCTAAACCACTTGACCTAAAACCATGAAAATTGGAGGGTATGTAGAAGATACGAGGGAGAACAAAAAGTTATAAAGCCACTATGTGAACTAACCTCGTTTAGGGCTTCTACTCTCTTGTTCTTTGCTGGACCGGTACACTAGTTCATGCATAGCTTGCAGCAAAACAATAACTTTGGGGGCTTCTATCTCCTCAAAGGCTCGACCTCCAAGCACGAAAATTTGAGGAAAGTTATACCATAGTAAGAGGAACAAAATCTTAAAAGGTCTAACCTGAGTCAGAGCCTCCTTACCTTTAAAAAATGAGATCCAACATTAGGGTTCGCATGGGTCGAAGTTAGAGTATATTTATAGGGTTTTGAGTTAGGGCTGAGGGTTTGATCGAATTGAGAGTCCTACTTAAGAGTTGGATCGATCCCTAAGAGTTCTAGACAAGCTTACATGTCCACATGCTTCGATTCATGGGGATTTAGATGCCAAGATCCAACTTTTTCACGTTTCTCCCATTCACGGAACCAAAAGGGTTTAACGGTCATGGAAGGACCGCTAGGCTGGTTTAGCGGTCTCGCGATAGACCTCTAAATGGCCATTATTCTGAAATTTTTAGATTTTCCTATTATCTCATATTTATCCCCTAATTGGTGTATATATCCCATTTTAAATTCGTAAATTACTTAGTTGCGTTTTTATTAATGGGCTTGGGTTTTAAAAGTCTTGGAATTGGGTCTTTAGGCCTTTTTGAGTTGGGCTAACCCTTTGATGAATATAGGGCCTTTAAATGATTTTAATAAATCCCTAATTTCTTTTAATAGCCCATTAAGCCTTTTTTATTGCTTAATAATTATATTTAATCCCAGAAAAGTTTTAGAAAAGTCTGGGGTGTTACATTTCCCTTACTTTATCAAACCTTAATTCTTGGTGAAGTTAGCATCCTCTGCCGATACTCCTTCGGCCGGATTGGAACTTTTTTATCAAGGCCTCCGTTAGACTCCGCGAGCCTGGATTCACACTAGGACGCCGAGCTGGTTGTATCACAAAAATCATGAAAACTACCAGAATCCACGTCCTACTATGTAGGATAGGGTTCAATCGGCCTTTGGAAGGGCAGGACGAGATTCTGCCAGAGTTCTGTTTAGTCCGTACTGAACGCGGTGGACCTAGTGACCGCGTTTAGGTTCTGGTTTATGAAGGCGGTAGACCCAGTGACCTCGTTTTTTTCTGCCAACTACGAACTTGAATGACTGAGTGTTGACGCATCGGGAGTGAGTGACGCATTCACTAAACACGTTTGCCTGATACGACGTGTTCTTGCATGACTGCATTGACCTTTTTCCTCATCTACCTATTGATTGACCTTCATCACGTCACCCGGACTGGACACATTTAGGTCGCGGTCTCTGGACAGGCCGCATTCAACCCAATTTTCTCGGAATTATCGTTTCTGTGTTGGAGGTGTGGAATTCCAGACCTTATCTCGAATTCATGCCTTCTTGGCTAGTTCCTTGACATCTTCAACCCTTTCTTGGGATTATATTCTGCATTGATGAGCCTATATGCCTATTGACCTACTTTTTATTGTCATATCTCTAATGACTTACTATCTTGTTCTCATAAGCTTGATTTATTGAAAATCTTTGGAAAACTCGTTTCTTTGACTGCATGAGCTTGTTATTAGAACTCCGTTTGGCCATAGTGAAATGATTGAATTATCTTGAAAACTATTGAATGTGACTATGGTCTAACGACCCCAATGCCTGTGCATATAGGGCCCTATCTGGTCTTAAGAGGAGCACCCGAATTACTCAATAACTGCGGAAGTATGTGACTTGTGGTGTGGCATTGCACCGAAAGGTCATGCAAGATTGATCTGGATAATTCAATATTGAATGATTGATTATTATTGTTATTGACCCAATGAATGTATGACCAATCTTATTGTATTGAATAATGATTAATGATAATGGCCATATCAAATCTTGTCATCCTCTTCAAGGTTCATTGACTGAATATTGTTCATTGAAATGTTTATATCAAATCTTGATATCTTATTCATTGAAATTGTCATGTCAACTGTTATCCTTCTTAATTCTCGTTCTTCTTTATCTAAAGTATTCCTTTGGAAAGATTGTTCTGCATTTTCTATTGTCATTTTTATTCATTGTATATTAGTGACATCATGTTATTGAAAATACATTGAACATGCTAATTACTTAAATTTTTTCTGGTACAAGATGAGTAATTCTTACATTGAACGTAGTGTTTTTAATATTTTTTAGGTAGTTCTGATAAAGAGCATCAATCGGACATGCTGAGACTATAGTAACCTGTTGAACTATGGTTTTGATGATAACTAAACTTCTTGTGTGATGCCTTGGTTTTGATGATTGTTGAAGTCATGGTTTTGATGTTCATGTGCGATTAAGTGAATGGTGATAACTAAACTAAATGGTTGATTGTTCCTGTCGATTGGTTGAATATGATTGACTTGAACATGTGCTTTGAATACTTCCATGCATACTCTTCATGGAGCTTGGCTACATACATGCATTTGTGAAAGCAACAATTGTTCCAATCTTATATGTGAAATTGGGTCTCAATGTAAATCACCTTTTGAACTCTAATACATATTTCACATATCATTTTGAGCTTACATTATGTTGAAACAACTCATGAGAAATTTGCTTGAAAATTGGAATCATGGTACTTATATCTTGCTCAAACGGTTTACAATAAGCTCTTGTTGATTGATTGAAATTGCCAAATGGCCAAAGGGGTTTCATACATGTACTTCATGCAATTACCACATGAATTATTGATCAAAGTCCTAATCCTTTTTTCTATGGTTTTGTAGGTCAAAACACTCAACATATATTCCCCAAGATCAAAGGAGTTTGAAGCCTCAGACTTAAATAGGTTGCAATGGAGTTCGGGGGTGAAACCTAAAAAAGTATCATCCTGCAGAACTATAGGTCGACCGCCCCAGGTCGACCGCCTGCAGCGGTCGACTGCCCCAGGTCGACCGAAAATGCCAGGGATCAAATTTCTACATGTTTCTCAGTAGCGGTCGACCGCCAGCTTCCACAGGTCAACCGCCAGTCTCGAGCCAACATATGTTGACTTTGTTTTCCACTTCGAGAAGAGCCATTCTCCATGGATTTCTTTAATCCTAAAGTCACCCAATCACCCACAAAATGTGGATCTGGTCTGGGGGTTGTCCATGGACCATTCAAGGGCTATAAAACATCTCATTAGAGCCATAAACCCTATCTATCCAAGAGATCCAAAGGGGAGGCTGTCCAAGGAGGAAGAAGAGGTACTGTAGCTCCGTGAACAGTACCTCGTGCAGCAAGCTCTTCATCTACCTCCAACCCATTCAAGGTATTTCTGAAGCCATCTACCTCCAAGAAGGTGTAGAAGTACTCAAGGTTCAAAGCTACATCCATACACCTCTTCATCAACTCAAGGTGATCAAGGGAAGAAGAAGAAGGATGCTACAAGGAAGAAAGAGCCATTCAAGCATCATCTGAAGGTACTCTAGCTCGATTTGAAGTCAGTAGTCTCAAAGGAAGAGAACAAGCTCACAAGCATCAAGAAGATACATGGATTTATCCAAGGAAGAAGGAAGGGCACTGTAGTCGTGAATAGTGCTCTGTGTAAGAAGATCTACATCAAATACAAGGCCATTCAAGCTGAGTCTCAAGCTATTCAAGTGAAGAATGAATCAACGCGAACATCCAGAGCACACACTCAGGGGGAGCCTAAATAAGGAGCTTTCTAAACTATGGTTTATTCATGTTTGTGTTTTGTGCTTTATAGTTTCAGATTTGTGTTTCTTATAAACAGAAAACTCGTGTGTGTGTGGATCGTTGTTGGATCTGTGGTCATGTGTGTGTGTGTCGTACTTGATTCGTGTGTGCGTAGGTCTTCTTAGATCTGCGTGTGTGTGTGGATTTATCCAGATCTTAGTGTTTGTGTGTTTGGAGTGTTGCACTTGTCGCAGTGTGTGTGTGTCTTGTTGATCCGCTTGTTGGATCATGTTGGAGACTTCGTATCTGTGTGTGTGTGTGTTTTGGGGCGTGTCCCCGTGTGTGTAGGCAGGCGTTGTCCTGCGTGTGTGGTTGGAGCGTCGTCTCCGTTTGGGGATTTATCCCCGAGTGAAGCCTCACCGGGTTTGGTGAGGGGTGGACGTAGGATTACCGTCGTTGCCTCCGAACCACCTTAAAAACCGTTGTGCACTATGGTTTGATTTGTGTGGTTTGGTCCTTTTCTTCTACCTCCATTCTAAGTGAGTGTATTTGTTAATTGTTGTTACGGATTTATCTACGTATATGTTGCATAATCTTATCATACATAGTTTGATAAATCCGATTTGTGATCATATAGTTTTGAATCTCTTAACTAGCATTATATCACATGTTTCAAAAAGGTCAAAAGTTTTCGTAAAATTGGTAAACACCCAATTCACCCCCCTCTTGGGTGTCATTGATCACGGGACTTCAATTGGTATCAGAGCTAATGGTCGATTGTTTATAGATCTAACGATCTAGAGTGATCCAGATCAATGACTACCATTATGTATACTTTGAATTCTCCACCGATGTTTGATGGTTGGAATTTCGATTTGTGGTTAGGTAGATTGTGCAGTCTTGTCAACTCATATGATCCTAAGCTATGGAAGCTTGTTTCATACGGTCCTTATGAGTTGCCTAAGGACAAAAATGTCTATACTGAAGATCAAAAGCTTAAACATGATCAAAATTATTTGGTGTTAAAGTTGCTAACTGCTGCAGTTGATTCTAATTATTTCCCCTTTGTCTCCCATTGTAGATCTGCGAAGGACATCTTGGATGGATTAACCAAAATCCGGGAAGTGCATGGAGACCAATGTCCTGTGGCAGGCACGAGTGAACAAGGGAGTGATCAGCCAAGTAGATCAAGCTCAAAGGTAAATTCTGATTCTGATAATGAAGATGAATTTAGCTATGAAGATTTGTTGATTGCATATGATGATCTTGCTGATAAATATAAGAAGGTATAATCCGAAAACAAAAAATTGAAAAAGAATACCGAACAAAATAATTGTAATTCTCTAGTAAAAAATGCTCACATTTAGAGGAAACGATTGAGTCTTCTGTTTTTGATCTTGAATTCCATAAAGATCAAATATCTTCCTTGCGAAATGAAAATAAAGAGCTGAGAGAGAGAATAAGTTCAGTGGACAATGGTCAGACTGAATTTGTTCATGATAAGAAACTTGAAAAAGAAAATGAGAAACTGAAGGAATTGAATAGGACCATTTCTGAAAGATTGCTTGTTTTTGAAAAAGGAAAATCTGTGAATATTGATGAATCTGAAAAAGTGCATACTGGAGAGGGGCATTTCTGTAGCCCACCCAAAGAGCAGCCCAACTAGACCCAACAGGGTCCAACGAGGCAAGCCCACCCGGGTGACAGCCCACAGGGCCCACTCAGGGAAGAAAAGCCCAATAAACAAACACTCGAGGAACCAACTCTCCCCGGTGGCCTCTAGGCTCGGAGGGCCCGAGTGATGGTCAGGTCATAAGGAAGGTCCGGCCCAAGCCGTTTCCCCGCCCGGGAGAGACAGGCATTAGCCGACCTATCCGACCCCTCTTTCACCGAGCTATGCTCATCGCCCGGACAGGGCTGGCGTTTCAGGAGCTCGGCCAGACCAAATATCATCCGTTCAAGAGTCCCCAACGGATAGGGGAGTCAAGAAACCGCCGGACTTCAAGGCGATAACGTCCCCACGATAAGGCCATGAAAGCCCACGTTGAGGACGTAACTCCCGCCGGAGACCCCTCAGCTTGCAGGACTCCTGAAGGCGGCACACTATTTAAACCAGGGCTACCCTCCGACGGAAAAAAGGGCCATTCAGGTACTCATATACCCAAACTCCTGAGCAATCCGCTTCACCCTCTGGTGGAGAGGAATCTCGCGTGCTAGCTTTTCTCCTCCCCATTAATTCTTCCACCACAGCTCTACTGACTTAGCCATCGGAGGGTTTTACCCCAGGGAAGCCCCCTGGGCCCTCTGATACGTTTCCCTATCTTGCAGTTCATCTTCAGGTGATCTACAGCCCGCTCAGGATACAAGCGCGAGATTTCACCTCTTCATCTGGCGCCGTCTGTGGGAAACGCACGAAGAGCCGAGATGGTGAGACTCAGGGAGGAGATCCACCGTCGAGAAGGGCAAGGCCGTGGTGGCGGCAGGAGATGGCCCCTCTAGGGCCTCACAGAACCCTCCCTCCAACGCCAGCGTCCCCACCAACGGACCGCCGCCCCCTCCGACGGTGACGGGGGTACCCCCCAACGGTGGCGACGAGGTCTTCCAGGCCCTCAATAAGAAGCTTGACATCCTCGTGGAGCTCATGAGGGCCCAGGCGGCAAGGGATGCCAGGTCCCACGCCCCATCCGGGAGCCCCCCCCCCCCGAAGTGCGTCCCAGCATACCGCTGGGGGCCGCTTCACCCTCCGCGGTCAGCAGCTCATCCGCAACAACGTGGGAGGACCCTCGCAAGCTCCTCCCCAGGAGCAAGAGGCTTCCTCCACGCCCAGAAAAGGGAAACAGGGGGCGAGGCCTCCGTGCTCGAGCATCGGCGGTCCTGAGGATCGCCACGACACTCCCCCCAGTCCCACAGCACGACCTCAGCCGAAACTATCCCTCCGGCTGAGGGATTTTGAAAGACGTTTTGCAGAGCAAGAGCGCGCCCTCCGCGCCCTGCAGAAAACCTCTTTCCCGGAGGATGAGGAGAAATCCCCTTTCTCCGAATACATCTTGAAGGCAGAGGTGTCTCCCAGAACCTCCCTTCGACCTTCAAGCTCTATGATGGCCAGGGCGACCCAGCCGACCACTATGACAGCTTCGACGCCCTGGTGACTCTGCATGGAACACTGGATCCTATTAAATGCTGAGCCTTTGCGGCCACCCTGGTCCAAGGCGCTCAGGCATGGTTCCGGGCCCTCGCCCCTGGGTCCATCCGGGACTTCAGGAAATTCGGGCGAGTCTTCAAGGAGAGCTTCGCCGGAAGCGCCCCCCCAAGGTCAGTAGCGGGGCTCCTGGCCCTCAAACAGGCGCAAGGGGAAAGGCTCCGAGCTTATGTCCACCGATTTAAATCGGAAGCCCTCAGAATTCCCCGCCTGGATGTGGCCTCGGCCACGACCGCTCTGACCGGGGGCACCCGGGACGAGAACCTCCGCCGCGAACTTGTCCTCCACCCTCCCTCGACCCTTGCCGAGCTAGTGACTCTGGCACTGCGCCACGCCGAGTGCGAAGAAGTACTCAGCGCCTGCCGAGACACAACCGGCTCGGGTCGGGAGGGGGACAAGAAACGAGCCTCCGAGCCAAACCCTGGCTCGGGCAAGAAGCGCGATCGGGAAGGAGAGCGCAAGAGGAAGTATGAGCGGTACACCCCGCTGACCGCACCAGTCTACGAGATCTATGAAGACATCAAAGACTCGGGACTCCTCCGCCGGCCCGAACCGATGAGATCGAAGAACCGCAAGCGCGACAGGCATTGCCTGTTCCACGGCGACCACGGGCACCATACCGGCGACTGCCACCAGCTCCAGGACGAGATCGAGCGTCTCATCCGTCAGGGGCACCTGGCCCGGTTTGCAGCCGGGCGCAAAGAAGACCGGGACGCCGCCGAGGAGATCGACAACGCCCCCCGAGGGGTCCACCTCAACGTAATCTCCAGAGGAACGGCGTCGGGCGGCGACACCAGCCGAGGAAGGAAGCTTCATGCCGAGCGGGCCAGCCAGGTCTTAGAACCCTCCAGCGGCCCGCCGAGGGAGCCCCAGGTCATAGTCTTCTCCGACCAAGACCTGGAAGGGCTAAAGACCCCGCATGATGATGCCCTCGTTATCTCGGCCACAATAAACCATTGTAACGTAGATAGAATTCTGGTTGACAATGGGAGCGCCCCCGATGTATTATCTTACGACTGTTTCCTTAAGATGGGGGAAGACCCATCCAAGCTCCGCCCGATCCGAACACCCCTTTGCGGGTTTAATGGCCTATCCACCTACCCCGAGGGAGCCCTAAGCCTGCCGGTCACCATCGGCACCCCACCCAAAACTGTTACGGTCATGGTGGACTTCATAGTGATTAAGGGTATGATAGCGTACAACGCCATTTTCGGTCGGAAAATTCTCAGCCGGATAAAGGCCGTACCATCTACCTATCACCAGAAAATGAAGTTTCCCACCAAAAACGGGTTGGGGGAAGTCCGAGGTAACCAGGCCACGGCTAGAAGGTGCTACAACATCTCGGTGGAAGCCTCAAGGCCGGACGGGGGAGATAAGGGCCCCAAGGGAATCGAAGGGAAGACCGTAACCGTCGAGCCCGGTGGCGAATTGCTAACGGTATTCCTAAACGATGACCCGGCCCTCGGAGTAAGGATCGGAGCCGACCTACCACCCATGGAACAGCAGCAATACAAAAAATTCCTTTCTGAGTATGTTCAGGTCTTTGCTTGGTCCGATGATCAACTCCCTGGCATACCAGAGAAGACCGTGATGCACAAGCTTAGCCTCGACCCCACCGTGAGGCCCGTACAGCAACGGAGAAGGAAGCATGCGCCCGAGAAACAGGCGATCATCAAGGCGCAGGTCACCAAGGGACAAGAGACAGGCCTCTTCAGACCAGTCCTGTACCCTACGTGGCTAGCCAATGTCGTCCTGGTGCCAAAAACTACAGGCAAATGGCGAATGTGCGTGGACTTCACCGATCTGAATAAGGCTACCCCCAAGGACTGCTATCCGCTACCGAGCATCGACCAATTGGTTGATTCAACCTCGGGCAACGAGATACTCAGTTTCCTGGATGCCTATTCAGGTTATCACCAGATCAGAATGAACCCAGAAGATGTCGAGAAGACCGCCTTCATCACCGACTGCGGCGTGTACTGCTACACCCGGATGCCTTTCGGGTTGAAGAACGCCGGAGCCACATATCAGCGACTGGTAAATCACATGTTCGAGGGACAGCTGGGTCGGAACGTCGAGGCTTACATTGACGACATGCTCGTCAAGACCCCCAAGGCCCAAGACCACTTCACCGACCTTGCCGAAACCTTCGGCACCCTCCTGAAGTACAACATGAAGCTCAACCCCGCCAAGTGCGCCTTCGGAGTAAAATCCGGGAAGTTCCTGGGTTTCCTAGTCACTCAGCGCGGGATCGAAGCCAACCTCGACAAAGTCCAGGCCATCCTGGACATGCGCCCGCCCATATGCATTAAAGACGTTCAGCGTCTGGCGGGGCGTGTGGCCGCTCTCAGCCGTTTCCTGTCCCGTGCGGCCGAACGATGCTTGCCCGTCTTCAAACTGATGAGGGGACCCAAGCTAGCGTCTGCTACGTTCGCATGGGATGAGGAGTGCCAGACAGCGTTCGTCGAGCTTAAAAAGTTCCTAGCTTCGCCACCGGTGCTCTCCAAGACTGCCCCAGGCGAAGTCTTGCTGCTCTACCTCTCGGCGACGCCATCCACGGTCAGCTCGGTCCTAGTCAGAAATGACTCGGGAATCGAAAGACCAGTCTACTACACCAGCAAGGTGCTCAATGAGGCCGAACGGAGGTACCCCGCAACCGAGAAACTCGTGCTAGCGTTGGTTACCTCCGCAAGGCGTCTCCGCCCCTACTTCCAGGGGCACCCCATCACCGTGCTAACCGGCGAGCCGTTGAAGAAGATTCTGGCCCACCCCGAGGCCTCAGGGCGACTCGTCAAATGGGCCATTATGCTCGGGGCCTACGACATCTCGTACCGGCCGCGATCAGCAATCAAAGGCCAAGCGCTCACCGACTTCATTGCCGAAAGCACCATCCCCGCCGAGGACAGGCCTCCGACCACGACCGGGCCAACCTGGGAACTGTTCGTCGATGGATCGTCCAATTCGGCAGGCAGCGGTGCGGGGATACTCTTGAGGTCCCCCGAAGGGATAGAGCTACAGTACGCCTTGAAATTCAACTTTCAGGCATCCCACAACGCTTCTGAGTACGAGGCCCTTATCTTGGGAGCGCGCATGGCCCGACGGCTGGGGGTCGAGCGAGTCACTCTCAACTAGTCGCAGGTCAGGTCAACGGCGAGTATGAAGCTCGAGAGGCACCCATGGTCAAATACCTTCAGTTGGTCCGGAGCCTGGTCCAACAGTTCGAGGAATTTGGGGTAGTCCGGGTAGCTCGGGAGCAAAACTCTCGGGCAGACGCCCTCTCTCGATTGGCCTCCTCCCTAGACCCGGAAGGTACACGATCAGTCCTCCTAGAAGAGCTAGAGCGCCCGAGCATTGACACGGAGCTCCTCGCTGTTGACTCGGCCACTCCAAGTGACTGGCACTCCCCCTACCTGTCCTGGCTACAAGACTCCCAAGAGCCCTCCGACCCTCAAGAAGCCCGCCGAATGAAGTATCAAGCTCGGCGCTTCGTCATCTTCGACAACACTCTCTACCGAAGATCGTTCTCCGGTCCCCTCCTGAAGTGCCTCGGTCCCGACGAGGCAAGCCGAGCCATCCAAGAGATTCATGAAGGCCTGTGCGGAGCGCACTCAGGGGCAAGGTCACTGGCCAGAATCCTGTTACGACAGGGGTACTGGTGGCCCACCCTGCAGCGCGACTGCTCGGCCTATGTTCAACAGTGCGACCGATGCCAGCGGTTCGACCACTTGGTCCATCAGCCGGCTACGGAACTTGTCACCCTTGCCGAGCCTTACCCTTTCACTCGGTGGGGAATCGATATCCTTGGGCCTTTCCCAACGGCCCAGTCCCAGAAGAAGTTCATCATCGTCGCCATCGACTAGTTCACCAAGTGGATCGAGGCCGAGGCTACGGCGAGGATCACCGAGACAGTCATTTGGGGCTTTGTTTGGAAATCGATCATTTGTCGCTTTGGCATCCCCCGAGTGATAGTAAGCGATAACGGTCGGTAATTCGACTCTCGGTACTTCCGAGATAGATGCGCCGACCTAAATATCCGCAACCACTTCACTTCGGTCGCCCACCCTCAGGCCAACGGGCTGGTTGAAAATGCCAACAAGACTATCTTGAAAGGCATAAAAACCAGACTCGGCAAGGCTAAGGGTAGCTGGCTCGAGGAATTGCCTAGCGTACTATGGTCGCACCGAACAACCCCCAGGACGGCAACCGGTGAAAGCCCTTTTCAGTTGGTATATGGCACCGAAGCCGTCGTTCCATTGGAGATCGCCAATCCGTCTCTCCGAGTGATCAGCTTCTCACTCGAGGCAAACGGGCAAAAATTGCTCGAGAACCTCGACCTAGCAGACGAACTCCGAGAGATCGCGAACGTCCGGGCAACGGAGTACCAGCGCCGCCTCACTCGATACTACAACGTCAAGGTCCGAGACAGACGTTTCCAACCAGGGGACTTCGTCCTCAGGAAGGTCGAAGCCTCTCGACCACTAGAGGCGGCGGGCAAGCTATCCCCCAACTGGGAAGGCCCCTACCGAGTGGTCGAGACGCTCGGAAAAGGTGCGTATAGGTTAGCGACAATGGAAGGGGAACCTATTCCTCGGACATGGAACGCAGTCGCACTACGCAAATTCTATTTTTGAAATTGTACAGCAAGATGGACGGAATAAATCCCTTTTCTTTTCATTCCAAACCATTGGTACATCAGATAGGCAAATGCCAGTACATCACATAGCAAAAAGCAAAAATCCGTCTAACACCGTCTCAAGGGGTCATCGCTCGGCTGACTCGGTCTTGATCTCCTCGCGTCCAGCCACTGACTCTGCCTCATGCGGAAATTGGCTCGGACAAAAGGTGGTCAATCCAGTTGCCTCGGGTGGCCCATGACAAAGGTGATAGAGGGATTGCAGGAGGGAGGCCACCTTTAAACGTTGAGGAAGGCTACCTCCCAAGTTGGCAACAACCAGGAAAAAGGAGCGCCGTGAAGGCCTCCCCTCTTCCAAACTGCCAACTCCTTGGAAGGAAGGAGAGAGCAAGCAGCCCCCGAAGAGTGAAGGAAATGAAGAGCAGAAGAGGGAGAAAGAGGCTGCTGGGAGAGGTTAGGAGGGAGCTGGAGTCGCCTCCTCCCCTCACACGGAGGGAAGTGACGGCAGGCTCCCCTGATGCCCCCATCCGTACTCCGCCTCGGCGTCCACCCGGAAGCCACGCTGGAACTGAGAAAGGGCAAGAACCGTGCCTTCACACGTCGAAGCCCTCTCCAGATCTGTGCGGCGACCGTCGGACCCGTCTCGTGCATGCGCGGCGACCGTGGGATCCGTTCAACATTACAGGGCAGCGGGAGCTCGCCGCTCCCCGTCGTCGGCGGCGTCACCCTCCGAAGGATCCTCCATGCTCCGAATACAAGGGCACAACGCACAGTGAAGAGGAAGGAGCGAGGAAAGACTGTTAGAGAAAATCCCAAGCAGTAAAGAGGAAAGGGCGCCTTTCGGTCCTTCTTATAGGCCAAAGGAGGCTACACGCCTTAAATGACCCCCCCTCCTCGAAAAACACGCCAAAGGATTTCCCCCCTGAACAGTCACCTCCAACTCCTCGTCCCCCGCCCTAGCGGGATTCACGAAGCGGCCTGACATTCAAAGCATGAGGAAATGGAAAGACGCCCCGTCAAAAGCCTACCAAAACTGCATGCGAAAACCACGCAGGACATATCGGCACCTCCCAACCACTCAAGATCCACCAACCAAATCATGGTAAGGATGGTACTCAAACAGAGCAAGTCATTTATTATCACACCAAAAGGAAACCCTCTAAAAAGAGGGAAGAAAGACAAAAAGGGAAGGAGGCAAAGTACATCAGGCCTCGGGCCCACTTTGACATTCGGGAACGGCGAAAAGGAGACGCGTCACCCCCGGTGCCTTCGGTGACGGCTGGCTCGGACACTGACCTCGCCTGTGCGAGAACTGTCTCAGTCGTGAGCCCTCCCGAAACGCCCGGAGCCGGTGACCCCGATGGAGGCGACCCCTCCGAATCTCCCCCGACCGACGAGTAAGAGCTGGAAACCGACTCATCCGAGTCATAACACTGGCCGAAGGGGAACTCGATTGCGGAGTTTTGCTCATCGGCGTAGTCCACCGCCCGGCGATAGCCTTGCTTGAACCCCATTCGAGCACCCCGGCGTAGTGCTACCTCGTAGTAGGGTAGGGCGGCTTTCATCAGGTCGGCCGAGTAAGCATCCGAGCTCCTGTAACGCTCGATTGCCTCCGCCTCGACCTGCCCCGCCCTTCCGACGAGCTCGACCCGAGCCCGCTCCGCCTCGGCCGCGCACTCCTCTGCCCGGGCCCGGTCCGCCTCAGCCTCAGCTCGGAGACGCTCCGCCACCTCCGCCCGATCTAGCAGCTCAGCGCGTTCGAGCTCCCAGTGGTTGTCCAGCTCGAGGCGACGCAGACGCTCCTCCTCAAGGAATCGGCTTGTCCTCTCGAGAGACTCTCAGGTCTTGGCGAGCTGTATGGCCAGCACCCCGGCTTCCAGTCTGCTCGCCCGCGCCACCTCCCGGAACGCGGAGAACTTCTGTCAGAGCCCCTCATGCTCCCCCTTGAGTCGGGCCAGTTTCCTCTCGCAGCCCCCAAGGGTCCAGGCCAGGTTCGACCGCTCCGCCTCCGTCCGGGCGTGCGCCTCCGCCATCAAAGCCGCCGACCGAGCTATGACCAGGCCGCCCTCCATCAAGACATCAAGGATCCCGGGGGGGTATTGCGCCTTTCTCCCCCCTTCGTCCTTGCGGCAATCGACCGGCAGACCCGATACAGGTTGCCTGTAATGCCGAGCCTTTCCAAGGGCTCCGACAGAGGGGTCCGCTCCGCCCGGGGCACCCCGCCAGAAGACTCCGCTCGAGTGACGGAACTAACCGCCTCGCGCGCCACGATCGGTTGGGGTTGCGACGCCTCCCCGGGCGAACCCCCAACCTCGATCGGCGCCGCGGGACCGACCGCACCGGGAGCTCCAAGCACCTGGGGCTGCAACGCCCTAGCGGGCGAACCCCCAGCCCTGCCTGTCTCGGCCCGCACCTCACCGACCGAGACATCCCCGCCTTAGGCCAATCCCCCTGCCTCGGCGCCAGCTACTTCGACATCGGCCCCCTCTGCCTCCGTGGGGGGGGAGAGCCGACCCATCGCCGCCCTCTGATGGGCCCCCGGTCTCCTCGGCCCCCTCTCGCCTGGCAGGTGGGGGAGCTGGCCCCGAGGGATCGGCCCCATCTTGCCCCCGAGAGGGGAGCACCGCCCAGCCGGAGTCGCCCCCGGCGGTAGGAGAAAGACCGGCCTTCTTGGCCCGTTTCTTGGCCTTCACGGCCTCCCGCAACTTTCCTGCCATGGGATCCTTGCGCTTTGTGCCAGTTGGCCGTGAAGACCCCACGGGAGCCACCCCCTTGCCCTTATCTCAGGCTTGGGCGCGACTCACAGAAGCATCTGGTTCATCGGCCGTCGAGTCATCTCCCAGATCGATGACCTCAGCGGCTTCCTCCAGAGGTTCCCGCCTAACGTCTGCCACAAAGGGAGAAGACCCGGTCAGGAGAAAGAAAGTAACTACCGTCCCAGGAGAAGAGCCTCGAGAGCGGTACCTGTCGACGTCAACCGCGTAAGCAGGCACCGTTCGATGTTCTCTGGCGTCACCAGCTCCTCGGTAGACTGGCGGTTACCCAGCAGACGAGCAGCCTGCCGCTCCACATGGGAAGGGAACTCCTCCGGGCGAGGGGGAAGATTCGGATGAAAATTGGGCGAGATCGGACATCTCCAAAACTCGTCCCTCGCCTCCGCCTTCACCCAAAAGAATTGGGTCTTCCACCCCTTGTGCGAGGAGTCCTTCGCAGCGAGGGAGATGCAACTCATGTTCCTCCTTGCCTGGATGAAGTAAAAGCCCTTCCCCACCTGTCACGCCCCGAGCGCGGAAGATACCCGGAGACGCGCGACGAGTTTATATCAATCATGTCAATCAGAGTGGTCGTGTATTCGACACAAAGACAGAGATGCGCAAAATAGCAAGATAACCCAATCCTTTATTTCATAATAGACTATTACAAATCTAATACTCTGTTTAATAAAAAGGAAAAGTACATAGTTGACTCAAGAAAATAGGAAAAGACTAGATGACACTTGGACAAGCTCTAGCTCTTTCACTCTTGACCTTCCCCATCCGTTTCAGTCTCGTCATCGGACTTACCTGAAAAGTAAGGGACAAACGGAATGTGCGAACGCTCAGTAGGAAATTATATCTCTAGTACTAGCAAGAGGTTTAAGTAATTACATCTTTCATGAATGCAATAAAGCTATGCATGCTCGCATAAAATGACAAGATAGAGATAATGTAATATCAAGAATAAGATGAACTAATCATGAACTTTCAACAAGATACTCATGATATTCAAGCAAGTACATTTAACAAGTCATGTCAAGAATTTTGGCTATCATGTATCAAGCAAGCAAGTAATTACCCTTTCACGGGCCACGCATTTCATGTCAAGTCAAGTACGATTCAAGTACAAGATTTATGTGGAATGTCCAATCTAGAAAGTAAAGTACTCGGTATAATGCCAAATACCTTATCATTTTAACTCCCATGGGCACAAGTACTTTCGGGTGCTCCTCCCAGGACTAGATCGGGCCCTATATGCGCAGGCATTTATCATGTGTTTTGACATCCACTCTTATATATATATAGCCAATTTTTGAATTTCAATAATCAAGCTTGTAGACATGTATGACAACTTTGACAGAATGGAGTCCAAAAAATATGACAAAGGACATAGAATGGCGATAATAACGGTATAATCACGATATCGATAAAACTAGGTAGAATATGGTTCCCTTAACTTGGGTACCATGACAAATCAATATGGACATTCTATATATAGAATTTAGGTCCACATGAATAATATATCACAGGTAAGATACCCTCATTCTTATCATAGAATTGAGGTTTACAAGAATGACATGATATGGCATGATATCATCATTCCATTAAGAATTTCTTATGATATACTCTTTGTATAACATAAGGGCCGGTATCCCATGTTTCTTTAGAGTGACATGGCATCAATGGTGTAATGGGTTTTTAGGGTACAACCAGCTCAGTCGGCCTTGAGGGAATCCAAGGCTATGAGGAGTCTTACGGAGGTCTCTATGACTAACTCGCTAGTCCAAAGGAACGGAATGTCCAATGGAGAGCTTGTATATCAATGAGAATTGAGTGTGATCGATAAAATAATCATGAAACGTGGGACTATACTCACGGAGTGGAGAATACTGCCGATATATATATTATATAACATATGAAACCATCGGTTAACAGAAACAGTAAAAATCAGTTTACAGTAAAATAACGACTTAAGTAAAGTCGTTTATCAAGTAATTAACGCCTAACAGAAGGGCGTTTACATATGTTTCCATTTTGGCAGAATTTTCAATAATTCAATAATTTATCTAAAACACGCCCTGGACAGGGGCGTTTCTTTGCAATGAGACGACTACAGTAGCAGGCGTCTTTTTATTTTCACTGTTTGACAGAATATCAGTATTTTCAGGAATTTATCAAAAATGCTTCAGGAATTTATCAAAAACGCGCCCTGGGAAGGGGCGTTACCATTTAATTCTATTTTTCAGAATATGTATTCCAGGATTTTAACAGATACGCGCCCTAGTAAGGGACGTTTCTTTTCAATTCACGCCCTGTGATGGGGCGTTAACACATGGAAAATGACCTAGTCTAGGTTGTGAATTCAAGAAATACCAGGAAAGCAAGATTTGCACGATAATCAAGGATAATAATCATATAGTCATGACAGGAAAATTGGCAGGAATTCAGATGCAATAAATTAGATTTGATGTTTCATGTTTATTGACTTTTAACCGTTAACAATTATTTATTCCATGTAATTGCATGGATAATCAGTTCTTAAGATAGGTGATTAACATTTACATGAAATTAACGCCTGGGTACAGGGCGTCAAATATTAAATTGACGACCTGGGCAGGGTCGTGTATTGTAAATTAGCGCCCTTGACAGGGGCGTCTCTTTCAAAATATTGCAGAAACGTATTAAAACTATAATAAATCGTATGCATGTCATGCTTATATATATGTATATCTTGCATTAATTTTGTTTGGGCTACCATAACTTGAGAAAACCTACCTTAATTGATATCTGGAGAGGGGACACGTGAATAACTTGATAAGAACACACTGAAGCTTCTAATACCCTTGATAGCAGTAGTATGCAGATCGGACAGGAAGAAGAAGAAAAATTTAGTTGATGAAGATGACGGAGATGATGATCTTCAATCAACCTGTAGGGGAAGAAAAAGGAAGGAAGGTGAGGATATAATCGAAGTTAGGGAAACGGTTGAAGAACATTACCTTGTTCTTCGGCAGTTGCTGTGGAGCTTCCTACAAAGAAAAGTCAAATGAAGAATTTTCAGTTCTTCATGCAGTCGAAGCAGAGGGCAAAAGAAAATAAGAAGAACATATGTTCTTCACTTACCGTGCAGCAACAGGTCGATCGTCCAAATAGGTTTAGGGTTCGGCTGTCAAGAGTCTTTATAGGATTTTGGGAAATCCTATTAGGGTTAGTGATTGTGTGGAAGTAATACTTCCTTGATAGAGTCCTTACCACCCTTTAACTCTTTCTAATACTTATCCATTACCCTGGATAAGCTCCCGTGTCGAACGGAACTCGAATGGAATTAACGACTTTGGTCAGGGCATCGATTCTTGAATTGACGACCTGGTTCAGGTCGTTTCTTAAGAAGCGCCTTTCGTTAGGGCGTTCCTTTGTTTAAAACACGCCCAATATAGGGGCGTTTCTTGACCTTACCATTTTTGACGTTGGAATTTGACGCCGTGTGGTCAGGGCGTTACTTCATGAATCACGCCTTAACTAGAGGCGTTCATAATTTAAATAGCGCCTTTATCCGAGGCGTTATTTTATATTATTTTATTTATCTAATTATTTGATTTATTTTTAAAATCTTTATTATTATTAATATTTTATCAGGGTTGCTACACCCTCCCCCACTTAAAAAGAATTTGGTCCCCAAATTCAATTGCATATTATGTATACACGCGGAGAGTGTAGAGTATGTACCTCTTAGAACAGCTCGGGAAATCGTTTCTTCATAGATTCCTCGGTCTCCCATGTCGCTTCGTATTCAGTATTCCTATTCCATTGTACCTTAAGCATGGGAATAACCTTATTCCTTAGAGCTCGTATTTCACGATCTAAGATCTTCATAGGCTTCTGTTCATATGTGAGATCTTTCTGGATCACCAGATCTCCATGTTCAATAATATGCGAGGGATCGTGTACATACTTCTTCAACATAGATATGTGAAATACATTATGTACCTCGGATAATTGAGGAGGCAATGCGATGCGATAAGCAACCTCGCCAACTCTTTCGAGTACCTCAAATGGTCCGATGAATCTTGGCGTAAGCTTGCCCTTAACACCAAATCTTCGTATGCCACGTCCAGGTGATATCTTGAGAAATACATGATCTCCGATTTAGAATTCAAGATCTCTCCTTCTTGTGTCAGCATAAGCCTTTTGCCTTGTCTGAGCAACTTGCAATCTTTCTCTGATTACTTGTATCTTCTCAGTTGTATCCCTTACCATGTCTGGACCTAACAGTTGTTTCTCTCCAACTTCGTTCCAGCATAAGGGTGATCGGCAACTCCTTCCATATAAAGCTTCGAAAGGTGCCATTTGGATACTAGCTTGGTAGCTATTATTATATGCAAATTCCACTAGTGGCAAATGTTCATGCCAGCTTCCACCAAAGTCAATGATGCAAGCTCTTAGCATATCCTCAACAACTTGATTAGCTCTCTCGGTCTGACCATCCGTTTGTGGGTGGAAAGCAGTACTAAAGTTGAGCCTTGTTCCCAACGAATGTTGTAATCCCTTCCAAAAATGAGAAGTGAAACGGGGATCTCTATCAGACACGATTGAGACAGGAATTCCATGTAACCTGACTATTTCTTTGATGTATAGTGCAGCTAGCACATCAATTGACCATCGACTTTTTATTGGAAAGAAATGTGCCGATTTAGTTAATCGGTCAATGATAACCCAGATTCCATCATGTCCTCCTTTAGATTTAGACAAACCCATGATGAAGTCCATACCAATATCCTCCCACTTCCACTTAGGAATATCTAGAGGATGAAGTTTACCAGCAGGCTTTTGGTGTTCCGCCTTGACTTGTTGGCATGTGAGACAGCGATATACATAGTCTGCTATTTCTCTTTTCATATTAGGCCACAAAAAGTTCCTTTTTACATCTTGATACATTTTGGTTGATCCTGGATGAATAGTGTACCTTGATCGGTGAGCTTCATCTAAGATCTTCTTCTTTAATTCCGGACAGTCGGGTATACAAGTTCTACCTTTGAATAATAATCTTCCATCAGAAGTTAGTTGAAAATTAGATTGTCCTTCTAATCTGCCTTTGATTTCCACTAATATAGGATCATCATCCTGAAGTGCTTGTATCTCAGATAATAAATCTGACTGTATGCTTACATGAGATAATGTGACAAATTTGGCTTCCTTGTCCAAGCTTATATTGAGCTCGGAGAATTGTTCTAGCAACCTCCATTCTTGTATCATACAATTGGCTATCATTACTCTCGGCATTCGACTAAGGGCATCAGCAACATAATTACCCTTTCCGGGATGGTATTGTATATTGAAGTCGAAGTCCTTGAGATATTCTAGCCAGCGTCTTTGTCTCATGTTTAGCTCCTTTTGTGAAAATAGATATTTGAGACTTTTGTGATCGGAGTATACAGTAAACTGCACTCCATATAAGTAGTGTCTCCATATCTTTAGGGCAAATACCACCGCGGCCAGTTCTAAGTAATGGACGGGGTAATTCTCCTCATGCTTCTTCAGTTGACGTGAAAAGTATGCTATGACCTTTCCTTGTTGCATTAGGACACATCCGAGGCCAATGCCAGAAGCATCGGTGTAGACCTCGAATTTCTCTCCTTCTATCGGTAGAGCTAAGACTGGAGCTGAAGTTAGATGATCTTTGAGAGTTTGGAAGCTTCTTTCACATTCCTCACTCCATTCATAACGGATCTCCTTGTGAGTTAACCTTGTAAGGGGCACAGCGATCTTGGAGAAGTCTTTGATGAATCGCCGATAATATCCTGCAAGACCTAAGAAACTTCTGATCTCGCTAGCATTGGTTGATTTTTCCCAGTTTCTAACAGCTTCAACCTTTGATGGATCAACAGATAGACCATCCTTGGATATCACATGTCCGAGAAAGTCACTTCTTCAAGTCAGAATTCACATTTGCCGAGCTTTGCATATAATTGATTTTCCCTCAATACTTGCAATGCGATCCTTAAATGTTCCTCATGCTCTTCCTTAGTCTTGGAATATATCAATATGTCATCAATGAAAACCACCACGAATTGATCTAGATAGGGCCTGAATATGCTATTCATTAACTGCATAAAGGCAGCAGGGGCATTTGTTAGTCCAAAAGGCATAACAACAAATTCGTAATGGCCATACCTGCTTCTGAATGCAGTCTTATGAATGTCATCATCCTTGATTCTTAACTGATGATATCCCGACCTGAGATCAATCTTGGAGAAATATTTGGATCCTGAAATCTGATCAAATAACTCATCGATTCTCGGCAGTGGATACTTGTTCTTGATAGTGAGATGATTCAACTGTCGATAGTCGATGCATAGCCTCATGGATCCATCTTTCTTCTTTACAAATAGTACAGGTGCTCCCCACGGGGAAGTACTTGGTCTAATGAACCCTTTTCGAATTAGTTCCATTAATTGCTCTTTTAACTCCTTGAGTTCAGCAGGTGACATTCTATAGGGTGCCTTTGAAACTGGACCAGCACCAGGGACTAAGTCAATGGTGAAGGCCACATCCCTTTGAGGGGGTAATCCTGGCAAATCTTCCAGAAACACGTCCAGAAATTCTTGCACCACTTGTATGTCTTCTAGCTTAGTTTCCTTTGTTTCCTTAACTGTGACAAATGTAAGGAAAGATGTACATCCTTTCCTGATGAGCTTGCTAGCTCGGAGGGCCGAAATAAGAGAGGAATTGCTCCGACTCTTGGGGCGAGTAAAGACTAATTCTGGAATATCTTTGAAAGCAATTTGGCTATTGCGGCAATCAACCGTTGCCTGGTATTTGGATAACCAGTCCGCTCCCAGTATAACATCATACTCCTTTAGATCGAGGCATATGAGATCTATAGGTAAATTCCTACCTTGAACCATTATCTCACAGTTTTGGTAGTGATGAGTAATATCATTCTCACTTCCAAGAGGAGTAGTTAGAACTATTTTTATCCATTCTGGTTCTAACGGTGACGGGTCGGCAAACTTCTTAGAAATAATGGAATGCGATGCACCCGTATCAAATAAGACATAAGCACTTTTGGAACAAACTGTTAATGTACCTTCTACCAGTCCACCTTCTTCTTGCTCGGTCTCCTTTATTGCATGAAGTCGAGCGTTCTTTGTCACCGGGCGTTTACCGTCACCGGCTTGGTCATTCATTAATGGACAATCGGGAATCCGATGTTCGCTACTCCCACAACGGAGACAAGCTCCTAATTTCGTACAGCATTCTTCGGTCTTGTGACCAGCCTTGTCACAATGCTTGCATACTACGTTTGAAGGTGTAGTGGTGATAGAGAAGGGCTTGGTCTTCTTGAATTTCTGATCTTGAGAGGAAGAACCTCCATTATTGGGCCTCTTCTTAAAGTTGGGTTTGAAAGAACCCGAACCTGTGACTTGCTCCTTCTTGTCTTTTCCACGGATCCTATCAGATAGTTCCGTGGCATCTTCAAGTAGTTGAGCTCGGCGCACGATTTCAGAATAAACTTGAATATCCATCGGCGCTAGCTGAGTAATATAGTGGGGCCTAAGCCCATTAAGAAATCTACGGGCTTTCATCTTCTCCGTGCTAATAAGATGCTTAGCATATCTAGACAACATGGAGAACTGAGCTTCATAATCTGCTAATGATAAAGATCGTTGTTTTAATGCAGCGAATTCTGCAGCCTTCTTTTCTTGGACTCGATCCTAGAAATATTTAGCATTGAAGTATTCCACAAATTCTTCCCATGTTACTTGAGTAGGATCGATGGTTGCTTCAATAGACTCCCACCAGCATCTAGCATCTTTCTCTAACTGAAATGTGGCTAATAACACCTTATCTTGATTCGTGCATTGCATAACACGGAATATACGTTCGGTTTCCCGAACCCAATGCTCGGTATCGTCCGGATCGGTCGATCCTATGAACTTCGGGGGATTCATACTCTTAAATGCTTGGTGTAAGCTTCCAGCTCGTGGAGCACCACCTTGTGCTACCTGTTGTAGCACTTGAGTCATCCCTTGGAGGTTACGCTGCATGTTGCGCCATTGAGCACGTTCGGCAGCCATTATCCTATAATTACAATAGCTACATTAGTATTATACCAAAAAGACTTATTGACTCTTACCCTTGGTTCTACCCAATCTCACTTGGTTATACGTTCAACTTATCCTTGGACTTGGGTTTTTCCTAGGAATTGAATACCTTACGCTCTGATACCACAAAAACTGTCACGCCCCGAGCGCGGAAGATACCCGGAGACGCGCGACGAGTTTATATCAATCATGTCAATCAGAGTGGTCGTGTATTCGACACAAAGATAGAGATGCGCAAAATAGCAAGATAACCCAATCCTTTATTTCATAATAGACTATTACAAATCCAATACTCTATTTAATAAAAAGGAAAAGTACATAGTTGACTCAAGAAAATAGGAAAAGACTAGATGACACTTGAACAAGCTCTAGCTCTTTCACTCTTGACGTTCCCCATCCGTTTCAGTCTCGTCATCGGACTTACCTGAAAAGTAAGGGACAAACGGAATGAGCGAACGCTCAGTAGGAAATTATATCTCAAGTACTAGCAAGGGGTTTAAGTAATTATATCTTTCATGAATGCAATAAAGCTATGCATGCTCGCATAAAACGACAAGATAGAGAGAATGTAATATCAAGAATAAGATGAACTAATCATGAACTTTCAACAAGATACTCAAGATATTCAAGCAAGTACATTTAACAAGTCATGTCAAGAATTTTGGCTATCATGTATCAAGCAAGCAAGTAATTACCCTTTCTCAGGCCACGCATTTCATGTCAAGTCAAGTATGATTCAAGTACAAGATTTATGTGGAATGTCCAATCTAGAAAGTAAAGTACTCGGTATAATGCCAGATACCTTATCATTTTAACTCCCATGGGCACAAGTACTTTCGGGTGCTCCTCCCAGGACCAGATCGGGCCCTATATACGCAGGCATTTATCATGTGTTTTGACATCCACTCTTATATATATATAGCCAATTTTTGAATTTCAATAATCAAGCTTGTAGACATGTATGACAACTTTGGCAGAATGGAGTCCAAAAAATATGACAAAGGACATAGAATGGCGATAATAACGGTATAATCACGATATCGATAAAACTAGGTAGAATATGGTTCCCTTAACTTGGGTACCATGACAAATCAATATGGACATTCTATATATAGAATTTAGGTCCACATGAACAGTATATCAAAGGTAAGATACCCTCATTCTTATCATAGAATTGAGGTTTACAAGAATGACATGATATGGCATGATATCATCATTCCATTAAGAATTTCTTATGATATACTCTTTGTATAACATAAGGGCCGGTATCCCATGTTTCTTTAGAGTGACATGGCATCAATGGTGTAATAGGTTTTTAGGGTACAACCAGCTCAGTCGGCCTTGAGGGAATCCAAGGCTACGAGGAGTCTTACGGAGGTCTCTATGACTAACTAGCTAGTCCAAAGGAACGGAATGTCCAATGGAGAGCTTGTATGTCAATGAGAATTGAGTGTGATCGATAAAATAATCGTGAAACGTGGGACTATACTCACGGAGTGGAGAATAGTGCCGATATATATATTATATAACATATGAAACCATCGGTTAACAGAAACAGTAAAAATCAGTTTACAGTAAAATAACGACTTAAGTAAAGTCGTTTATCAAGTAATTAACGCCTAACAGAAGGGCGTTTACATATGTTTCCATTTTGGCAGAATTTTCAATAATTCAGTAATTTATCTAAAACGCGCCCTGGACAGGGGCGTTTCTTTGCAATGAGACGACTACAGTAGCAGGCATCTTTTTATTTTCACTGTTTGACAGAATATCAGTATTTTCAGGAATTTATCAAAAACGCTTCAGGAATTTATCAAAAACGCGCCCTGGGAAGGGGCGTTACCATTTAATTCTATTTTTCAGAATATGTATTCCAGGATTTTAACAGATACGCGCCCTAGTAAGGGGCGTTTCTTTTCAATTCACGCCCTGTGATGGGGCGTTAACACATGGAAAACGACCTAGTCTAGGTCATGAATTCAAGAAATACCAGGAAAGCAAGATTTGCACGATAATCAAGGATAACAATCATATAGTCATGACAGGAAAATTGGCAGGAATTCAGATGCAGTAAATTAGATTTGATGTTTCATGTTTATTGACTTTTAACTGTTAACAATTATTTATTCCATGTAATTGCATGGATAATCAGTTCTTAAGATAGGTGATTAACATTTACATGAAATTAAAGCCTGGGTACAGGGCGTCAAATATTAAATTGACGACCTGGGCAGGGTCGTGTATTGTAAATTAGCGCCCTTGACAGGGGCGTCTCTTTCAAAATATTGCAGAAACGTATTAAAACTATAATAAATCGTATGCATGTCATGCTTATATATATGTATATCTTGCATTAATTTTGTTTGGGCTACCATAACTTGAGAAAACCTACCTTAATTGATATCTGGAGAGGGGACACGTGAATAACTTGATAAGAACACACTGAAGCTTCTAATACCCTTGATAGCAGCAGTATGCAGATCGGACAGGAAGAAGAAGAAAAATTTAGTTGATGAAGATGACGGAGATGATGATCTTCAATCAACCTGTAGGGGAAGAAAAAGGAAGGAAGGTGAGGATATAATCGAAGTTAGAGAAACGGTTGAAGAACATTACCTTGTTCTTCGGCAGTTGCTGTGGAGCTTCCTACAAAGAAAAGTCAAATGAAGAATTTTCAGTTCTTCATGCAGTCGAAGCAGAGGGCAAAAGAAAATAAGAAGAACATATGTTCTTCACTTATCGTGCAGCAGCAGGTCGATCGTCCAAATAGGTTTAGGGTTCGGCTGTCAAGAGTCTTTATAGGATTTTGGGAAATCCTATTAGGGTTAGTGATTGTGTGGAAGTAATACTTCCTTGATAGAGTCCTTACCACACTTTAACTCTTTCTAATACTTATCCATTACCCTGGATAAGCTCCCGTGTCGAACGGAACTCGAATGGAATTAACGACTTTGGTCAGGGCGTCGATTCTTGAATTGACGACCTGGTTCAGGTCGTTTCTTAAGAAGCGCCTTTCGTTAGGGCGTTCCTTTGTTTAAAACACGCCCAATATAGGGGCGTTTCTTGGCCTTACCGTTTTTGACGTTGGAATTTGACGCTGTGTGGTCAGGGCGTTACTTCATGAATCACGCCTTAACTAGAGGCGTTTATAATTTAAATAGCGCCTTTATCCGAGGCGTTATTTTATATTGTTTTATTTATCTAATTATTTGATTTTTTTATAAAATCTTTATTATTATTAATATTTTATCAGGGTTGCTACACCACCGACGGGTGTGCTTTCAACTTGAAAAAATAATGAAAGAGGTCCAAGGAAGGAAAAATGTCGTGCTGACGACAGAGAATCCGAAAGGCGGAAAGAAGGAGATATGAGTTGGCCACCAACTGAATAGGCGCCAACTAGAAAAACTCGAGAAGCTGGAGTACAAGAGGCTCGAAGGGAAGGCGGAACCCACTCTTCCAAGCCAGAAGGAAAGTGCAAATGTGCCCCGTACGGCTGTCCAGACTCGTCTCATACGGGGCGGCGGCAGTAAAGCTGTACCTGAGAGGCAAGTGAAAGCGATGCTCCAGCTTCCTCACCTCGGCCTCCCCCAACTCACTACAGTTGGAGATGGGCTCCCGCCTCACCTGCCCGATTTCCAGTGGCAGACCAGCCATCGAGCCGGAAGATGATCCCTCGTGCGAGCTCGAAGACTCCGGAGGGGAAGGAAGTTGCCGGACCGCCTCCACGGTTATCCTCGCCAACTCCTCAAACGCCGCCGCAAGGCTCTGCGCCTCCACTGTGCCCTCACGGCGCATCAAGGAGCCCCAGAAACAAAGAAACTAAGGAAAGCCCAAAACCCTGAGAAGCCTAGAACGACGAACAGCGCCCAACTCCTATAAAACCCTGGAGGAAGGCGGCGCGTCGTTCCGTGCTCCGAGAAAAGGGGGGCCCCTTCAGTTCAAATCCATCAGGATCATCATTACGGGCCCAGGTGACCACTATATGTGACTCCATCACGCCAACAGAATTCCACCCACCTGAGCCACGCCGGTCTAAAGCCTCAAAAACTACTCGACCGAGCCTCCATGGCTCGGGAGTAGGAGGGGGACAAGTGGAGAGGGGGATTTCTGTAGCCCACCCAAAGAGCAGCCCAACTAGACCCAACAGGGTCCAACGAGGCAAGCCCACCCAGGTGACAGCCCACAGGGCCCACTCAGGGAAGAGAAGCCCAATAAACAAACACTCGAGGAACCAACTCTCCCTGGCGGCCTCTAGGCTCGGAGGGCCCGAGTGATGGTCAGGTCATAAGGAAGGTCCGGCCCAAGCCGTTTCCCCGCCCGAGAGAGACAGGCATTAGCCGACCTATCCGACCCCTCTTTCACCGAGCTATGCTCATCGCCCGGACAGGGCTAGCGTTTCAGGAGCTCGGTCAGACCAAATATCATCCGTTCAAGAGTCCCCAACGGATAAGGGAGTCAAGAAACCGCCAGACTTCAAGGCGATAACGTCCCCACGATAAGGCCATGAAAGCCCACGTTGAGGACGTAACTCCCGCAGGAGACCCATCAGCTTGCAGGACTCCTGAAGGCGGCACACTATTTAAACCAGGGCTACCCTCTAACGGAAAAAAGGGCCATTCAGGTACTCATATACCCAAACTCCTGAGCAATCCGCTTCACCCTCTGGTGGAGAGGAATCTCGCGCGCTAGCTTTTCTCCTCCCCATTATTGCTTCCACCACAGCTCTACTGACTTAGCCATCGGAGGGTTTTACCCCAGGGAAGCCCCCTGGGCCCTCTGATACGTTTCCCTGTCTTGCAGTTCATCTTCAGGTGATCTACAGCCCGCTCAGGATACAAGCGCAAGATTTCGCCTCTTCACATACTTTGTTGCAAGAAATTGAAAGTCATAAAACCATCAATGCTACTTTACATGAACAAGTCAATTCGTGTGAAAATAAGATTGTTTCCTATGAATTACACATTTCATCACTTGAAAAAGAAATCTCGGACTTGAATGCTTCATTGTCTAGATTTGTGGATGGTCAAGGAAATTTGGACAAATTGTTGGGGATGAAAGTGAACTTTCAAAGAGAAGGATTGGGGTTTAATCCTGTGAACAAGAAAAAATTGGAAAGCAAGTTATACACTTCATTTGTTCATAGCACATGTACACCCAGCACCTCTAAATCTAACTCCCAGCAGCCCATTGTGCCAAGAACTCAAGCCAATCTGAAAAATAGTGTGAATGTTCAAAATGTGCATGCTAAAAACTTTCATGCGAAATCCCATGCATCCAACAAAAGAAACATGTCTTGTCTTTACTGTGGAAAACTTGGACATCTTATGCATGATTGTTTCACTATGAAGAATGATGACTTGAGAGCATGTAGAAACCAAGCTGTTTTGAAAAATGCAAAGAGAGCTTTCTGTCACGCCCCGAGCGCGGAAGATACCCGGAGACGCGTGACGAGTTTATATCAATCATGTCAATCAGAGTGGTCGTGTATTCGACACAAAGACAGAGATGCGCAAAATAGCAAGATAACCCAATCCTTTATTTCATAATAGACTATTACAAATCCAATACTCTGTTTAATAAAAAGGAAAAGAATACATATTTGACTCAAGAAACTATAGAAAAGACTAGATGACACTTGAGCAGCTCTATCACTTTCACTCTTGACCATTCCCATCCGATTGACTTCCATCGTCGTCGGACTTACCTGAAAAGTAAAAAGGGACAAACGGAATGAGCGGACGCTCAGTAGGAAATTATATCTCAAGTACTAGCAAGGGGTTTAAGTGATTACATTTTTCATGAATGCAATAAAGCTATGCATGCTCGCATAAAACGACAAGATAGAGAATGTAATATCAAGGAAATAAGATGAACTTAATCATGAACTTTCAATAAGATAACAAGACATTGAGATATTCAAGCAAGTACGTTTAACAAGTCATGTCAAGAACTTTGGCTATCATATATCAAGCAAGTAAATTACCCTTTTTCGGGCCACGCATTTCATGTCAAGTCAAGTACGATTCAAGTACAAGATGTGTGTGGATTGTCCAATCTAGCAAGTCAAGTACTCGGTATAATGCCAGATACCTTATCATTTTAACTCCCATGGGCACAAGTACTTTCGGGTGCTCCTCCCAGGACCCGATCGGGCCCTATATGCGCAGGTATTTATCATGTGTTTTGACATCCACTCTTGTTTATAGCCAACACAGAATTTCAATAATCAAGCTTGTAGACACGTATGACAACTTTGATAGAATAGAGTCCAAAATATGACAAAGGACATAGATTGGCGATAATAACGGTATAATCACGATTAACGATAAAACTAGGTAGAATATGGTTCCCTTAACTCGGGTACCATGACAAATCAAGGTGGACATTCTTTATATAGAATTGAGGTCCACATGAACAGTATATCAAAGGTAAGATACCCTCATTCTTATCATAGAATTGAGATTTACAAGAATGACCTGATATGGCATGATATCATCATCCCATTAAGAATTTCTTATGATACACTCTTTGTATAATCATAAGGGCCGGTATACCATGTTTCTTTAGAGTGACATGGCATCAGTGGTGTAATGGGTTTTTAGGGTACAACCAGCTCAGTCGGCCTTGAGGGAATCCAAGGCTACGAGGAGTCTTACGGAGGTCTCTATGACTAACTCGCTAGTCCAAAGGAACGGAATGTCTAATGGAGAGCTTGTATGTCAATGAGAGTTGAGTGTGATCAATAAAACAACGTGAAAAGTGAGACTATACTCACGGAGTGGAGAATAGTGCCGATGTATACGTATATGTATAATATGAAACCATCGGTTAACATAATCAGGATAAAATCAGTTTACAGAAAATAATGACTTAGGTCAAGTCGTTTCTCAAGTAATTAACGCCTAACAGAAGGGCGTTTACATATATTTCCATTTTGGCAGAATTTTCAATAATTCAGAAATTTATCTAAAACGCGCCCTGGACAGGGGCGTTTCTTTTCAATGAGACGACTACATTAGCAGTCGTCTTTTTATTTATAATATTTTACAGAACATATTTATTTTCAGAAATTATCAAAAATGCGCCCTTGGCAGGGGCGTTAATCATTAAATTCTTATTTTCACAGAATATATTGTTCGGGATTTTAACATAAACGCGCCCAACGAAGGGGCGTTACTTTTACAATTCACGCCCTGTGATGGGGCGTTAACACATGGAAAACGACCTTGTCAAAGTCGTGAATTCAAGAAATTGCAGTAATTGACACGAACAGCCAGAAGTTTCACAATAATCAATGTGCAGGATGGTATTTATATAGTCGTGACAGGAAGAATTTCACAGGGAGAGTCATGCATTCAATATTTCATATTTATGGATTTTTAAACATGAACAATCTAATTACATGTGATTTTCGTGGATAATCAGTTCTTAAGGTCGCTGATTAACATTACATGAAATTAACGCCTGTGTATAGGGCGTCAAATATGAAATTGACGACCTGGGCAGGGTCGTGTCTTGTAAATTAGCGCCCTTGACAGGGGCGTCTCTTTCAAAATATTTCAGAAAAACACAACGAAACCATATATAAACCGTATGCATGACATGCTTATATATATATATCTTGCATTAATTTCATTTGGGCTACATTAATTTGAGAAAACCTACCTTTACAGTTGATTTAGAAGAAGACTTGTGAAGTATTTGAGGAGAACCCTTTCTACTGCAACTATATAACCGCAGCAGCAGCAGGAAGAATCGTTCGTTTTGAAGAACCCTTGTTCTTCGACAGAGCTTCCTACGGAGAAACATGAAGATGTATCAATCCTCACTTCATCATACTTTGGCTGAAGGTAAAAGAAAGAAGAACATTACCTTTGTTCTTCACGCACGCAGGTGCTCTCTTCGACCTGTAAGAAGAGAAAGAGATGAAGAGTCAGTAACTCTTCATATGATAGAAAGAAAAGAACGTTCAGTTCTTTTACTCACCGCAGCAGACGATCGATCAAATGGATTTAGGGTTTGGTAATCAAAGGTATTTATAGGATTTTGGGTGTCCTATTAGAGTTAGTGATTGTGTGAGGGTAATATATCCCTAATAGAGTCCTTACCCTAGTAGACACTTACTGGATTAGGTTAATCTTTCCCTGGATAAGCTCCCGTGTCGAACGGAACTCGAATGGAATTAACGATTTTGGTCAGGGCGTCGATTCTTGAATTGACGACCTTGTTCAGGTCGTTTCTTAAGAAGCGCCTTGTGTAAGGGCGTTCCTTGTTTTAAAACACGCCCAAGATAGGGGCGTTTCTTGGCCTTACCCTTTTTTGACGTTGGAATTTGACGCCGTGTGGTGAGGGCGTCACTTCTTGAATAACGCCTTATCTAGAGGCGTTTCTAATTTGAATAGCGCCTTTATCCGAGGCGTTATTTTATTATGTTTTATTTATCTATTTATTTGATTTATTTTAAAATCTTTATTATTATTAATATTTTATCAGGGTTGCTACACCCTCCCCCACTTAAAAGAATTTGGTCCCCAAATTCAATTGCATATTATGTATACACGCGGAGAGTGTAAAGTATATACCTCTTAGAACAACTCGAAAAATCGTTTCTTCATAGATTCCTCGGTCTCCCATGTTGCTTCGTGTTCAGAATTCTTATTCCATTGCACCTTAAGTATGGGAATAACCTTATTCCTTAGTGCTCGTATTTCTCGATCTAAGATCTTCATAGGCTTCTGTTCATATGTGAGATCTTTCTGGATCACCAGATCTCTATGTTCAATAATATGCGATGGATCGTGCACATACTTCTTCAACATAGATATGTGAAACACATTATGCACCTCGGACAATTGAGGAGGCAAGGCGATGCGATAAGCAACCTCGCCAACTCTTTCGAGTATCTCAAATGGTCCGATGAATCTTGGCGTAAGCTTGCCCTTAACACCAAATCTTCGTATGCCACGTCCAGGCGATATTTTAAGAAATACATGATCTCCAACCTAGAATTCAAGATCTCTCCTTCTTGTATCAGCATAAGCCTTTTGTCTCGTCTGAGCAACTTGCAATCTTTCTTGGATTACTTGTATCTTCTCAGTTGTATCCCTTACCATGTCTGGACCTAACAGTTGTTTCTCTCCAACTTCGTTCCAGCATAAGGGTGATCGGCAACTCCTTCCATATAAAGCTTCGAAAGGTGCCATTTGGATACTAGCTTGGTAGCTATTATTATATGCAAATTCCACTAGTGGCAAATATTCATGCCAGCTTCCTCCAAAGTCAATGATGCAAGCTCTTAGCATATCCTCAACAACTTGATTAGCTCTCTCAGTCTGACCATCCGTTTGTGGGTGAAAAGCAGTACTAAAGTTGAGCCTTGTTCCCAACGCATGTTGTAATCCCTTCCAAAAATGAGAAGTAAAACGGGGATCTCTGTCAGACACGATTGAGATAGGAATTCCATGTATCCTGACTATTTCCTTGATGTATAGTGCAGCTAGTACATCAATTGACCATCGGCTCTTTATCGGCAAGAAATGCGCCGATTTAGTTAAACGGTCAATAATAACCCATATTCCATCATGTCCTCCTTTTGATTTAGATAAACCCATGATGAAGTCCATACCAATATCATCCCACTTCCACTTAGGAATATCTAGAGGATGTAGTTTTCCAGCAGGCTTTTGATGTTCTGCCTTGACCTGTTGGCATGTGAGACAACGAGATACATAGTCTGCTATTTCTCTTTTCATATTAGGCCACCAAAAGTTCCTCTTTACATCTCGATACATTTTGGTTGATCCTGGATGAATAGTGTACCTTGATCTGTGAGCTTCATCTAAGATCTTCTTCTTTAATTCCGGACAGTCGGGTATACAAGTTCTGCCTTTGAATAATAATCTTCCATCAGAAGTTAGTTGAAAATCAGATTGTCCTTCTAATCTGCCTTTGATTTCCACTAATATAGGATCATCATCTTGAAGTGCTTGTATCTCAGATAATAAATCTGACTGTATGCTTACATGAGATAATGTGACAAATTTGGCTTCCTTGTCCAAGCTTATATTGAGCTCGGAGAATTATTCTAGCAACTTCCATTCTTGTATCATACAATTGGCTATCATTGCTCCCGGCTTTCGACTAAGGGCATCAGCAACATAATTACCCTTTCCAGGATGATATTGTATATTGAAGTCGAAGTCCTTGAGATATTCTAGCCAGCGTCTTTGTCTCATGTTTAGCTCCTTCTGTGAAAAGAGATATTTGAGACTTTTGTGATCGGAGTATACAGTAAACTGCACTCCATATAAGTAGTGTCTCCAAATCTTTAGGGCAAATACCACCGCGGCCAGTTCTAAGTCATGGACGGGGTAATTCTCCTCATGCTTCTTCAGTTGACGAGAAGAGTATGCTATGACCTTCCCTTGTTGCATTAAGACACACCCGAGGCCAATGCCAGAAGCATCGGTGTAAACCTCGAATTTCCCTCCTTCTATTGGTAGAGCTAACACCGGAGCTGTAGTGAGATGATCCTTGAGAGTTTGGAAACTTCTTTCACATTCCTCACTCAATTCATATCGGATCTCCTTACGAGTTAACCTTGTAAGGGGCACGGCGATCTTGGAGAAGTCTTTGATGAATCGCCGATAATAGCCTGCAAGACCTAAGAAACTTCTGATCTCGCTTGCATTGGTTGGTTTTTCCCAGTTTCTAACAGCTTCAACCTTTGATGGATCAACAGATAGACCATCCTTGGATATCACATGTCCGAGGAAAGTCACTTCTTCAAGCCAGAATTCACATTTGCTGAGCTTTGCATATAATTGATTTTCCCTCAATACTTACAATGCGATCCTTAAATGCTCCTCATGTTCTTCCTTAGGAATATATCAATATATCATCAATGAAAACCACCACAAATTGATCTAGATAAGGCCTGAATATGCTATTCATTAACTGCATAAAGGCAGCAGGGGCATTTGTTAGTCCAAAAGGCATAACAACAAATTCGTAATGGCCATACCTGCTTCTGAATGCGGTCTTATGAATATCTTCATCTTTGATCCTTAACTGATGGTATCCCGATCTAAGATTAATCTTCGAAAAATATTTGGATCCTGAAATTTGATCAAATAACTCATCGATTCTCGGCAGTGGATACTTGTTCTTGATAGTAAGATGATTCAACTGTCGATAGTCGATACACAATCTCATGGATCCATCCTTCTTCTTTACAAATAAGACTGGTGCTCCCCACGGAGAAGTACTTGGTCTAATGAACCCTTTTCGAATTAATTCCATCAATTGCTCCTTCAACTCTTTGAGTTCAGCAGGGGACATTCTATATGGTGCCTTTGAAACTGGACCAGCACCAGGGACTAAGTCAATGGTGAAGGCCACTTCTCTTTGAGGGGGTAATCCCGGCAAATCTTCCGGAAATACGTCTGGAAATTCTTGCACTACCTGAATGTCTTCTATCTTAGTGTCCTTTGTTTCCTTAACTGTGACAAATGCAAGGAAGGATACACATCCTTTTCTGACGAGCTTGCTTGCTCGAAGAGCCAAAATAAGAGGGGATTTGCTCCGACTCTTGGGGCGAGTAAAGACTAATTCTGGAAAATCTTTGAAAATAATTTGGCTATTGCGGCAATCAACCGTTGCCTGGTATTTGGATAACCAGTCCGCTCCCAGTATAACATCACACTCCTTTAGATCAAGGCATATGAGATCTATAGGTAAATTCCTACCTTGAATCATTACCTCACAGTTTTGGTAGTGATGAGTAATATCATTTTCACTTCCAAGAGGAGTAGTTAGAACTATTTTTATCCATTCTGGTTCTAACGGTAACGGGTCGGCAAACTTCTTAGAAATAAAGGAATGCGATGCACCCGTATCAAATAAGACATAAGCACTTTTGGAACAAATTTTCAATGTACCTTCCACTAATCCGCCTTCTTCTTCAGGTTCGGTCTCCTGGATTGCATGAAGACGAGCATTTTTCGTCACCGGGCATTTACCGTCACCGACTTGGTCATTCATTAATGGACAATCGGGAATCCGATGTTCGCGACTCCCACAACGGAGACAAGCTCCTAATTTCCTCCAGCATTCTTCTGTCTTGTGACCAGCCTTGTCACAATGCTTGCATACTACGTTTGAAGGTGTAGTGGTGATAGAGAAGGGCTTGGATTTCTTGAACTTGGAATCTTGAGAGGATGAACCTCCAGTATTGGGCCTCTTCTTAAAGTTGGGTTTGAAAGAACCCGAACCTGTGACTTGCTCCTTCTTGTCTTTTCCACGGATCCTATCAGATAGTTCCGTGGCATCTTCAAGTAGTTGAGCTCGGCGCACTATTTCAGAATAAACTTGGATGTCCATAGGCGCCAGTTGAGTAATATAGTGGGGCCTAAGCCCATTAAGAAATCTACGGGCTTTCATCTTCTCCGTGCTAATAAGATGCTTAGCATATCTAGACAACCTGGAGAACTGAGCTTCATAATCTGCTAATGATAAAGATCGTTGCTTTAATGCAGCGAATTCTGCAGCCTTCTTTTCTTGGACTCGGTCCGAGAAATATTTAGCATTGAAGTATTCCACAAATTCTTCCCATATTACTTGAGTAGGATCGATGGTTGCTTCAATAGACTCCCACCAGCATCTAGCATCTTTCTCTAACTGGAATGTAGCTAATAGAACTTTGTCCTGATCCGTGCATTGCATGACACGGAATATGCGTTCGGTTTCCCGAACCCAATGCTCGGCATCGTCCGGATCGGTCGATCCCATAAACTTCGGGGGATTCATGTTCTTAAAGGCTTGGTGTAAGCTTCCAGCTCGTGGAGCACCACCTTGTGCTACCTGTTGTAGCACTTGAGTCATCCCTTGGAGGGTACGCTGCATGTTGCGCCATTGAGCACGTTCGGCAGCCATTATCCTACAATTATAATAGCTACATTAGTATTATATCACTGTGATCTTATAAAAAGACTCATTGACTCTTAACCCTTGGTTCTACCCAATCTCACTGGTTTAAAAGTTCAAACTTATCCTTGGACTTGGGTTTTTCTTAGGAATTGAATACCTTAGGCTCTGATACCACAAAAACTGTCACGCCCCGAGCGCGGAAGATACCCGGAGACGCGTGACGAGTTTATATCAATCATGTCAATCAGAGTGGTCGTGTATTCGACACAAAGACAGAGATGCACAAAATAGCAAGATAACCCAATCCTTTATTTCATAATAGACTATTACAAATCCAATACTCTGTTTAATAAAAAGAAAAAGAATACATATTTGACTCAAGAAACTATAGAAAAGACTAGATGACACTTGAGCAGCTCTATCACTTTCACTCTTGACCATTCCCATCCGATTGACTTCCATCGTCGTCGGACTTACCTGAAAAGTAAAAAGGGACAAACGGAATGAGCGGACGCTCAGTAGGAAATTATATCTCAAGTACTAGCAAGGGGTTTAAGTGATTACATTTTTCATGAATGCAATAAAGCTATGCATGCTCGCATAAAACGACGAGATAGAGAATGTAATATCAAGGAAATAAGATGAACTTAATCATGAACTTTCAATAAGATAACAAGACATTGAGATATTCAAGCAAGTACGTTTAACAAGTCATGTCAAGAACTTTGGCTATCATGTATCAAGCAAGTAAATTACCCTTTTTCGGGCCACGCATTTCATGTCAAGTCAAGTACGATTCAAGTACAAGATGTGTGTGGAATGTCCAATCTAGCAAGTCAAGTACTCGGTATAATGCCAGATACCTTATCATTTTAACTCCCATGGGCACAAGTACTTTCGGGTGCTCCTCCCAGGAACAGATCGGGCCCTATATGCGCAGGCATTTATCATGTGTTTTGACATCCACTCTTGTTTATAGCCAACATAGAATTTCAATAATCAAGCTTGTAGACACGTATGACAACTTTGATAGAATAGAGTCCAAAATATGACAAAGGACATAGATTGGCGATAATAACGGTATAATCACGATTAACAATAAAACTAGGTAGAATATGGTTCCCTTAACTCGGGTACCATGACAAATCAAGGTGGACATTCTTTATATAGAATTGAGGTCCACATGAACAGTATATCAAAGGTAAGATACCCTCATTCGTATCATAGAATTGAGGTTTACAAGAATGACCTGATATGGCATGATATCATCATCCCATTAAGAATTTCTTATGATACACTCTTTGTATAATCATAAGGGCCGGTATACCATGTTTCTTTAGAGTGACATGGCATCAGTGGTGTAATGGGTTTTTAGGATACAACCAGCTCAGTCGGCCTTGAGGGAATCCAAGGCTACGAGGAGTCTTACGGAGGTCTCTATGACTAACTCGCTAGTCCAAAGGAACGGAATGTCCAATGGAGAGCTTGTGTGTCAATGAGAGTTGAGTGTGATCGATAAAACAACGTGAAAAGTGGGACTATACTCACGGAGTGGAGAATAGTGCCGATATATATGTATATGTATAATATGAAACCATCGGTTAACATAATCAGGATAAAATCAGTTTACAGAAAATAACGACTTAGGTCAAGTCGTTTCTCAAGTAATTAACGCCTAACAGAAGGGCGTTTACATATATTTCCATTTTGGCAGAATTTTCAATAATTCAGAAATTTATCTAAAACGCGCCCTGGACAGGGGCGTTTCTTTTCAATGAGACGACTACATTAGCAGTCGTCTTTTTATTTACAATATTTTGCAGAACATATTTATTTTCAGAAATTATCAAAAATGCGCCCTTGGCAAGGGCGTTAATCATTAAATTCTTATTTTCACAGAATATATTGTTCGGGATTTTAACATAAACGCGCCCAACGAAGGGGCGTTACTTTTACAATTCACGCCCTGTGATGGGGCGTTAACACATGGAAAACGACCTTGTCAAAGTCGTGAATTCAAGAAATTGCAGTAATTGACACGAACAGCCAGAAGTTTCACAATAATCAATGTGCAGGATGGTATTTATATAGTCGTGACAGGAAGAATTTCACAGGGAGAGTCATGCATTCGATATTTCATATTTATGGATTTTTAAACATGAACAATCTAATTACATGTGATTTTCGTGGATAATCAGTTCTTAAGGTCGCTGATTAACATTACATGAAATTAACGCCTGTGTATAGGGCGTCAAATATGAAATTGACGACCTGGGCAGGGTCGTGTCTTGTAAATTAGCGCCCTTGACAGGGGCGTCTCTTTCAAAATATTTCAGAAAAACACAACGAAACCATATATAAACCGTATGCATGACATGCTTATATATATATATCTTGCATTAATTTCATTTGGGCTACATTAATTTGAGAAAACCTACCTTTACAGTTGATTTAGAAGAAGACTTGTGAAGTATTTGAGGAGAACCCTTTCTACTGCAACTATATAACCGCAGCAGCAGCAGGAAGAATCGTTCGTTTTGAAGAACCCTTGTTCTTCGACAGAGCTTCCTACGGAGAAACATGAAGATGTATCAATCCTCACTTCATCATACTTTGGCTGAAGGTAAAAGAAAGAAGAACATTACCTTTGTTCTTCACGCACGCAGGTGCTCTCTTCGACCTGTAAGAAGAGAAAGAGATGAAGAGTCAGTAACTCTTCATATGATAGAAAGAAAAGAACGTTCAGTTCTTTTACTCACCGCAGCAGACGATCGATCAAATGGATTTAGGGTTTGGTAATCAAAGGTATTTATAGGATTTTGGGTGTCCTATTAGAGTTAGTGATTGTGTGAGGGTAATATATCCCTAATAGAGTCCTTACCCTAGTAGACACTTACTGGATTAGGTTAATCTTTCCCTGGATAAGCTCCCGTGTCGAACGGAACTCGAATGGAATTAACGACTTTGGTCAGGGCGTCGATTCTTGAATTGACGACCTTGTTCAGGTCGTTTCTTAAGAAGCACCTTGTGTAAGGGCGTTCCTTGTTTTAAAACACGCCCAAGATAGGGGCGTTTCTTGGCCTTACCCTTTTTTGACGTTGGAATTTGACGCCGTGTGGTGAGGGCGTCACTTCTTGAATAACGCCTTATCTAGAGGCGTTTCTAATTTGAATAGCGCCTTTATCCGAGGCGTTATTTTATTTTGTTTTATTTATCTATTTATTTGATTTATTTTAAAATCTTTATTATTATTAATATTTTATCAGGGTTGCTACACTTTCACCACAAAATCTTCCATGCATTGCAATCACTATGGTAAAATGGGTCATACAACTTCATATTGCTGGTTATTGTTGAAGAGAAAGAACTCCTACTCAACACATCATGCTCACACACACAAATCAGTAGAACCCATGAGAAGAAAGAATATGATGCCACGAGCCTTCTACCATCACTTTGGTAAATCTGGGAATGTTAAGCATAATTATTTTCTAAAGAAAAATGATGATTTGAATATTGTCAAAAATTGGAAACCACATGCCCATGTTGCTGCTAACCCACAAGGACCCAAGATGGTTTGGGTACCTAAGAATGTCAAATGAGAAATCTATTTTGCAGGTGTGCCATATGAATGTAAAATATGAAATGTATCTTCGTCAAGAGGGTAAGGCACACGAGTCAAGTGGCATAAGTCAGGTTCGAAGAAAAATTAAAAACTGAATTTGAAGATCAGATTATACTCCCAAATCCAAATGATGATGGGCTAGTCATGGCCAAGCTTGAGTAAATGAAAGGAATACCTTGTAAGGATGAAAATGATGAGAACCCTCTCAAGTTGCTACAAGAAGATGGCATACTTTATGTAGAACAACCTCCAAGATCGACTCAAGTATAAGGTGGTGAAAGTCATTGTACGTGCTAAAGCAAGTACCCAAGGCACGGTATGAAAAGTCCGCATCTTTTGATTGAGAATAGGTTCAATAGGTAAGATTGATCAAACACCTCTCACAAGGTAAATCAGGTAAAAGATATTTTAGTGGTTCAAGCATACGTGGATGATATCATTTCTGAGCTACTAATAATACCTTTTGTGAACATTTTGCAGGGATTGTGCAAGAAGATTTTAAAATACACTCAATGAGTAAATTGAATTTTATTCTTCTTTTGGATTGTAGGTGGAAGGCTTGGAAGAAAATAGATTCTCAATGCAAAGGTAAGAAAGTAAAAGCTGAAATATCTACCTTCGTGAGGTTGGTGATTTTAGTGATTGAAGGCTTCCAATCTTGTCTCCTGAACTAAGGTAATTCAACCTTGTCAATTCATGCAATGGCCGTCTTTGTCACTTGGTGGCACTCTCAAGTGATAGGTATTGATTCTAAAAACTTGAATTGTCATTTACTAGCATGTTGTGATGAATGTGCCTAATTGACTGAATCAAATTAAAAATCGTGAAAGATGTGTATGAAGTGGTTGCATATTGTATGTTCTCAATATGAATTACATGATCACACTTGAATTGAACTACACATCTGGTATATCAAATGGCGTCTATGGAAGAGTGGATCGTGTCCACTTGGAAGCATTCCCTATGCGTGAGCTGGGTCTTCGGACTAAAATCTCCGCCTCGTACCAGATCTTGATGATTGTGACTGGCTTGTGAATGGTTGATGTGTGAATAAATTCTTGAGCTGAATTATGTAAATTGAAAACATGTCTGTGATTAAATGATTCATACATTTGACTCTTGGATAAATTCTCATTTCAATACTTGTGAATGACCTTTGAAAATCTATTTTTGAAAAATTCTAAAAATTAGGTTGCATTGCTTAATTTTGATCTTTTAATCACCCTTATCTCATAAAGGTCATGTCATGCAAAAGCTTGTTGACACATTGATAAAATGTGAATACTCTAATGTAGAACTTGTCTCATGATGTGTAAATCAAAGCCCTCCCTTGCTGCAATTGCATACTTCATCACACTCTCTTCCAGGCATAGGTTGCATGCATTAGAGTTCATGCATTAACTGTAGTTAGCTCATTCATTTGATATCAGAAGCTTTGCACCACATTGCATGTTGTCTTGGCATATTGCATTTCCATTCCACTACTATATAATCAAAGGTTGCATTGCATCAGTACTCATGCATTAGCTGCACTCATTCAAATGAAAATTAAAAGTCTGAATCCCTTTGCACATTGCATCACATTCTTATATGCTCATACGTTGTATTGCATTGGAACTCAAGCATTAGTCGCACTTAGTTCATTCAGTTGGCATCCATTCAATTGGTATCAAATTGTCCATTCCATTGGTATCAAATTGACATCACATTGCTCGCATGCATGTCAAAGTGCATGTTGCATACATTCCCTCTGTATGCTTGCTTGATACTATATGCTATTCACCACCATCCTTTGGCATTTCTATGGCCGTATATCTCCTTACTAAATAATGCTGCATTTGAGTCATTATTGGAGTGTTTCATGTCGTACACTCTGGGGGAGTTCTTATTTCATAAGTGCATCTATTTAGGGGGAGTTGCACTGTTATGTATTCATGATATTTTCGGTATACATGCTGAATCAAATTCGCACACTTCATGCATAAAATGTGAAAATGAGTGTTAAAGATAAAGATATATGAATTTCTTTTCAACACTCTCGAGATGTTAAACTTGCTGCATGTATGTTGAAGAGACAGTTTAGGAAAAAGCTGCCTACCCATCCTTGTTGAAAAATCTGGAATGATAATAAAAGATAGAGCAATGCTCGATCTCACTGAGTAAACTGGGCACATGTCACCTGAGACGTGATGTGGTTCATATCTGAAAAGTGTTGACTAGTATCTCTGTTCAAAATGAGGTGAAATGGTTCAGTATTCTGAGTAGCCGGGGATTCTGGCATGAGCTCCATGCGTCTACTCGCGTAAAAAGGAATTATTTGAATCTGATCACTCTTGAAAAATTCTGACTATCATGTGATATTGGTTGAGTTGAAAAATGTTGGTGAAAACTCATTGCAGTAGAGCGTAGCCTCTAATACGTTGTTCTCAAAATTAAAGTGCAGTCTATAAAATGTCTCCTTGTGTTAATCTGAAAATCTGAATATCCATATTGCAACTATCATTTTTCATGTTACTCACTTACACATCTGGAAATTTGATTCATTATGTATTCAAAAAATTGATTGACTGGTTTAGCAATTGCATGAATCTCCTATATGATTGTACAATCTCCCATGTGCTACACATGTGCATTCTGGTTATCATGACTCTCTTGCATCTTTCTTATACCCATTCCCTGTTTATATATGTACGGGGGAGATTGCATGTATATTTATATGTAAATATTTGGTTGCATTGTGTGCACTTCATGAGTCATCATCTGCATATTCATAGCTTCATGCATTTAAACAGAAAATGCAAAAATTTGAAAATCAAGAAAAATTCTTTTGATATGCCCTCCTGCTCTTGTTTGTTGTGAAAAATCTGACATGGGTTCTAGATCTTGAATGCTATCCTACTGAACACCTCATCTTGTGAACGTCTCCACTGGCTCATATCCTTGAGGCCAATCATTACCTTCATTTGGTATCAATACTTGCTTGACTTCATTTGCTTTGGATGGTATCAAATTGATTTGTGAGCATAATCACCAATTGGTTTCCTCTGATTGGAATCATATTACTTTGTTCGTCCATGATTTTCCCTTACTTCGTCTGATTTGATAAGATGGGCTATTATTGTTTCCAAGGGAGATAAGCTTGTTGATATTGTTGATCATGTCCCAGGGGGAGAAAGATTTGCATTATCCCGCTTTTTGATTATGTCAAAGAGGGAGAAAAATTGATGATTGTGTTAGGGGGAGAAGAACATCTTGTATCCTCATTTAGTTTATCATCATCACTTTGTTTGTCATCATCAAAAAAGGGGAGATTGTTAAACTATGGTTTTGATGATAACTAAACTTCTTGTGTGATGCCTTGGTTTTGATGATTGTTGAAGTCATGGTTTTGATGTTCATGTGCGATTAAGTGAATCGTGATAACTAAACTAAATGGTTGATTGTTCATGTCGATTGGTTGAATATGATTGACTTGAACATGTGCTTTGAATGCTTTCCATGCATACTCTTCATGGAGCTTGGCTACATACATGCATTTGTGAAAGCAACAATTGTTCCAATCTTATATGTGAAATTGGGTCTCAATGTAAATCACTATTTGAACTCTAATACATATTTCACATATCATTTTGAGCTTACATTATGTTAAAACAACTCATGAGAAACTTGCTTGAAAATTGAAATCATGGTACTTATATCTTGCTCAAACGGTTTACAATAAGCTCTTGTTGATTGATTGAAATTGCCAAATGGCCAAAGGGGTTTCATACATGTACTTCATGCAATTACCACATAAATTATTGATCAAAGTCCTAATCCTTTTTTCTATGGTTTTGTAGGTCAAAACACTCAACATATATTCCCCAAGATCAAAGGAGTTTGAAGCCTCAGACTTAAATAGGTTGCAATGGAGTTCGGGGGTGAAACCTAAAAAAGTCTCATCTTGCAGAACTATAGGTCGACCGCCCCAGGTCGACCGCCAGCAGCGGTCGACCGCCCCAGGTCAACCAAAAATGCCAAGGATCAAATTTCTACATGTTTCTCAGTAGCGGTCGACTGCCAGCTTCCACAGGTCGACCGCCAGTCCCGAGCCAACATATGTTGACTTTTTTTTCCACTTTGAGAAGAGCCATTCTCCATGGATTTCTTTAATCCTAAAGTCACCCAATCACCCACAAAATGTGGATCTGGTCTGGGGGTTGTCCATGGACCATTCAAGGGTTATAAAACATCTCATTGGAGCCATAAACCCTATCTATCCAAGAGATCCAAAGGGGAGGCTGTCCAAGGAGGAATAAGAGGTACTGTAGCTCCGTGAACAGTACCTCGTGCAGCAAGCTCTTCATCTACCTCCAACCCATTCAAGGTATTTCTGAAGCCATCTACCTCCAAGAAGGTGTAGAAGCAATCAAGGTTCAAAGCTACACCCATACACCTCTTCATCAACTCAAGGTGATCCAAGGGAAAAAAAAGAAGGATGCTACAAGGAAGAAGGAGCCATTCAAGCATCATCTGAAGGTACTCTAGCTCCATTTGAAGTCAGTAGTCTCAAAGGAAGAGAACAAGCTCACAAGCATCAAGAAGATACATGGACTTGTCCAAAGAAGAAGGAAGGGTACTGTAGTTGTGAATAGTACTCCGTGTAAGAAGATCTACATGAAATACAAGGCCATTCAAGCTGAGTCTCAAGCTATTCAAGTGAAGAAGGAATCAACGCGAACATCCAGAGCACACACTCAGGAGGAGCCTAAATCAGGAGCTTTCTAAACTATGGTTTATTCATGTTTGTGTTTTGTGCTTTATAGTTTCAGATTTGTGTTTCTTATAAATGGTAAACCCGTGTGTGTGTGGATCGTTGTTGGATCCGTGGTCGTGTGTGTGTGTGTCATACTTGATTCCTGTGTGCGTAGGTCTTCTTAGATCTGCGTGTGTGTGTGGATTTATCCAGATCTTAGTGTTTGTGTGTGTGGAGTGCTGCACTTGTCGCAGCGTGTGTGTGTCTTGTTGATCCGCTTGTTGGATCGTGTTGGAGACTTCGTCTCTATGTGTGTGTGTGTTTTGGGGGATGTCCCCGTGTGTGGTTGGAGCATCGTCTCCGTTTGGGGATTTATCCCCGAGTGAAGCCTCACTGAGTTTGGTGAGGGGTGGACGTAGGATTGCCGTCGTTGCATCCGAACCACCTTAAAAATCATTGTGCACTATGGTTTGATTTGTGTGGTTTGGTCCTTTTCTTCTACCTCCATTCTAAGTGAGTGTATTTGTTAATTGTTGTTACAGATTTATCTACGTATATGTTGCATAATCTATATCATTATCATACATAGTTTGATAAATCCGATTTGTGATCATACAGTTTTGAATCTTATAACTAGCATTATATCACATGTTTCAAAAAGGTCAAAAGTTTTCGTAAAATTGGTAAACACCCAATTCACCCCCCTCTTGGGTGTCATTGATCGCGGGGCTTCATGACCAAGAGCGGCCTTTAGAAGTCCAATGTCCTGAGTCTAGTAGTCAAAGATTGTCAAGTTGTAATGAGTCTATGAGTTGTAATTGAATTATCCCCTCCCTTTTTCCGTCCGAACCTACTTATCCTTACCTGTTAGGCATATGAGTTTATGAGTAGTAATAGAATTTTGAGTTGTTATATTGATGAAGGAATGATGTAGTAGTGTCTTAGAAAGATGAAGTTGTCAAATGTAAATATTGGAGTTTTTTTATTATTAATATAGTTTGTTTGGATGTCAATTGCGTTTATGGTGTCTTATTTTTTTGGAAATTTCTAATTTTTGCTCTAATTGAATGATTATAACTACCACGATCAGAGTTTCTGCATCGGGGCGTGACAGTTTTGTGGTATCAGAGGTATGTTTTCATTAAGACCTAAGGTTAGAATGTCTTAGTCAGTAGAACCTATAACTTAAGTCGGTATGTTGTAATCTACTGGTGAGATTGGGTTGAGCCAAGGGTTAAGTGTTAAATAAGATAATAAATTGATTCTCAAAAATGAGATAATTCACTTTGCTATTATTTTGTAGGTTCTAATCAACAAGAATGGCAGTCGAGCATGCTCAGTGGCGTGAAATGCAATAGACCATTCAGGGTATGACTCAGGCTCTCCAACAAATGGCACAGGGAGCGGCGCAGCATGGTGCGGGAGACCTGTATAGGAGCTTCAGAGGCTTGAATCCCCCTAGGTTTCCTGGACCGACGAATCTAGAGGAGGCAGAACATTGGATAGAGGAGTTGGAGTGGATTTTTCGTGTGATGCAATGCACGGATCATGAGAAGGTCCTCTTGACAACTTTCCAGCTAGGGATGGTGGCGGTCCATTGAGGCTACTCGTCCCCAAGAGCAGTTGTCGTGGGATGAATTCTTGGATTATTTCAATGACAAATACTTCTTTGAAAGAGTTCGAGAGATGAAGGTTGCTAAGTTTGCAACCCTGACACAAAGGAATCTTACTGTGGTGGAGTACGAAGCTCAATTTTCCAGGTTAGCACGGTATGCTCCTCACCTTTTCTGTACGGAGAAAATGAAAGTAAAAAGGTTCATGAATGGCTTGAGGCCCAGGTTTATTCCCCATCTGTCGATGCTGGATATTCAAACATATGCAGAAATGGTCAAGAAAGCCCAGTTATTGGAGGACGGTATGTCTTTTGCTAATGGAATAAGAGGAAAAGCTATGAAGAAGAAGCAAGCTAGTGGCTACAGGAACTTAAAACCTGTCGCAGGAAAGAAGAGGTCTAGTGGAGGCCGAGATTTCTCAAAGGACAAACAGAAGTTGAAGGAGAACAACAAGTAGATGGTTCCAGTGCCCACAAAACAAGAGAGGTGCAAGCATTGTGATAAGGAAAACCACTGATCCAATGAATGCTGGCGGATCCTCAGAAATTGCCTTTGATGTAGAAGTCAGGAGCACAAGATCTCCGAATGTCCTTTGATGAGGGAGTGATCCTAGCAAGAAAAAACACATGGAGGATCGAGGCATCAAGGGCGACTTCAAGCTCTAAGGGAGGCGTAACCCTCCGAGGAAGGTGGAGTGGTAGAAGGTATTCTTGTTGTAAACTCTAGACCTACTGTTGTTCTGTTTGACACAGGTGCTACACATTCTTTTATATCAGAGAAGTTTGCTGCTACTTCACCTTAGGAACCTGCTCTGTTAGAGTTTGATTTAGTTATTAATACACCTTTAGGAGCTGGTACTGAGCTTAATTTGTGTTATCTTGCAAATGAAGTTTTAATTGATAATTGTAATATACCTGCTGATCTAATACGTATGAACATGGAAGGTTATGATATGATTTTAGGAGATGATTGGCTAGCTAAGCATGGTGCTAGTGTGAATTGTAAGGAAGGGATGGTGACTTTTGAGAAGCATCCTAAACTTGTTTTCTATGAAGCCAGGAATTCTAAACCACCATATCTCATATCTGCTCTTTGAGCCTTTAGATTATTAAATAAGGGGTGTATGGCTTTTCTAGCCTCTGTTGTGTTAGAGAAGAAGGGGACTGCTATTAAAGATATTCCGGTGGTGAGAGACTATCCAGATATTTTTCCAAATGAATTATCTGGTCTACCACCTGAAAGAGAGGCTTAGTTCTCTATTGATTTGATCCCTGGGGTTGCCCCAGTGTCCAAAGCACCCTATAGAATGTTGCCAGCAGAATTAAAGGAATTGAGGGAGCAATTAACGGAGTTATTGGCAAAGGGGTTTATTAGACCTAGCACGTCTCCTTGGGGAGCGCTTGTTTTGTTCGTAAGAAAAAAAGATGGGTCTCTAAGATTATGTATTGATTACCGATAGTTGAATCAGCTAACTATTAAGAAAAAGTATCACCTGCCGTGAATTGATGAGCTGTTTGATTAACTATCTGATGCTCAGTATTTCTCTAAGATTGATCTGAGATCGAGTTATCATTAGCTAAGGATTAAGGAAGAGGACATTTATAAAACTACCATTAGGAGTAGGTATGGTCATTACAAGTTTGTTATTATGTCTTTTGGATTAACCAATGCACCTGCAGCTTTTATGCAATTGATGAATGCTGTCTTTAGAGAATATCTTAATAAATTTGTGGTGATATTTATCGATGATATTTGGATATATTCAAAAACTAAAGAAGATCTTGAAAATCATTTGAGGACAGCACTGCAATTGTTGAGGGACAATAAGCTATATGCAAAGTTGAGCAAATGTGATTTTTGGCTTGAGGAGGTTTCATTCCTTAGTCATGTACTCTCGAAAAAGGGAGTGGCTGTAGACCCTTCAAAGGTGGAAGCTGTGAAGAATTGGGAGAGACCTAGCAATGTAACTGAAGTTCAGAGTTTCCTACATTTGGCTGGTTATTACCAAAGGTTCATCAAGGACTTTTCTGAGATTACGGTACCTTTGACAAGGTTAACTCGGAAGGAAAATCCTTATGTTTGGACGGAGGACTGGGTGAAGAGTTTTCAAACCTTAAAGGAATGTCTAACGACTACACCTGTCCTTGCTCTACCCATGGGTAGTGAAGGATTTTAAGTTTATACAAATGCTTCGGGTATTAGACTAGGCTGTGTATTAATACAACATGTGAAGGTCATTGCTTATGCTTCCAGACAACTGAAGGGCCATGAAGAGAATTATCATGTACATGACCTGAAGCTGGCAGCTGTTATTTTCACCCTCAAGATCTGGAGACATTACTTGTATGATGAGTAGTTTTTTGTTTATATCTATCACAAGAGTTTAAAATATTTGTTCTCACAAAAGGAGTTGAATATGAGGTAGAGAAGGTGGCTTGAATACTTGAAGGATTTTATTTTTTCTATCCAATATCACCCTGGAAAAGAAAATGTAGTGGTTGATGCCCCTAGTCGTAAGCCTATGGCTTCGCTACCTTGTTTGATGATTAAGGAAAAGAGTTTATTAAAGCAATTTACTGATTTAAAGTTGGATGTGGAAGCTAAGGAAGGTCACTTATTGATCGCCAACATTAGTGTGCAGCCCAGTATATTGACCAAGATCAAGGAGCCTCAAGATGTTGATCCATTTCTGGTAGAAGTCAAAGGAAGCCTAGACAAGAGATAGGATTTTAGTATGTCTAGTGATGTGAAGAGGCTACTGTTCCAAGGTAGAGCATGCATACCAGATCATGATGGCATTAAGAAGAAACTCATGAAAGAAGTGCACAGGTACAAGTACACAATCCACCCAGGAGTTACTAAGACGTATCAAGATCTAAAAAAGACTTATTGGTGGCCGAATATGAAGAGACAGATTGTCAAATATGTGGGCCATTGCTTAACTTGTCAGCAAGTCAAAGCATAACATCTAAGGTCAGCTGGTAAACTTAAGCGTTTGGAGATACCTTAGTGGAAGTGGGAAAATATTGGCATGGATTTCATCATGGGACTACCAAGGACCCGAAGTGGGTTTTGTTGGGAGAATGTTTTGCATGTATGATACACGCATGCTTCTCCACCTTAATGAGGTTTTGATGATGTCTGCCTATGAGTCACCGATGAGTCTAACTTGCACTTGATAACATCAATATTCATATATTTCAGGTCATTGTAAGTAAAGTATAAGAAATCAAGAATGTCACATAAATCAAGGTAATTGGTAGCACAAAAATCAAGGCTAAATTCACGATACTGAAATTCAAGAGCAAGAATCTTCCAAGTTGATAGAGAAACTCAAGATACATGGTTGCACAAAAATTGAGGCAACTCGATGCACAAGAATCAAGGCAGATGATAAATATTAGGTGCACAGAAATCAAGGCACTGGAAACACAGAATTCAAGGCAACAGGTTTCACAGAAGTCCATACAGTCAGGTTAGTGTAGCTGTTGAGGTCGATGCACATCAGCACTTCAAGAACAAAGGTCGATGCACATTCTGTCAGTGAAGAAGTAAGGTTGATGCACATCACTGTTCATGAAGAAGCATGGTCGATGCACATTCATCACCCTGCATATAAGGTAGATGCACATTTGCATCCAAGGTCGATGCATGTTTTGAGATCATGTGATATTGGTCAATGCACATACTATAGCATGCATAGTAAGGTCGATGCACATTTGCATCTAAGGTCGATGCATGTTTTGAGATCATGTGATACAGGTCGATGCACATACTGTAGCATACATAGTAAGGTCGATGCACATCCCATAGCATTGAACACTCAGGTCGGTGCACATATGCAGCCTAGTCCAGAAGGTCGGTGCACATGTTGACGACATGCGACTAAGGTTGATGCACATGTAGAAGACTTGGACTAAGGTCGATGCACATGAAGACTTTATGTTCAACAAAGGTTGCGCATATGTCCAAGTCTGTGCACATGAAGGAACCAAGGTTTGTGCATGTATGATGAAATGCCTCAATCAAGAAGAAGGTCTACCTCTGTCCTCCCAGAAGCATTGCAAGCCAATTTTCTATCAGATCAAGTGGGCCATCCAGAAAGAGAAAATAGATACCGCAAGTGTCTAAATACATGGATTTCGAGGTCTGGATGGAGTACCCAGGTTTGATTTTTGTCCCTATCATCATGTCTCATCTAATCTATCTTCTTGGAGTTACTTTTGTCAGATATCCAGCTGGAGAAAGGACACCTCACAGTCTGCCACCTTATTTACTGTCACCCCATGGGACTCATGTCCTAGCAGTCCTCAGCAAAACAAAATGAAGCATTTCAAGCCTTTCTGTCAGATCAAGTTGGCCATCCAGAGAGAGAAAATAGGTACCGCAAGTGTCCAAATACATGGATTTTGAGGTCTAGATGGAGTAGTCAAGTTTGACTTTTGTCCCTGTCATCATGTCTCATCTAATCTATCTTCTTGGAGTTACTTTTGTCAGATATCCAGCTGGAGAAAGGACACCTCATAGTCTGCCACCTTATTTACAGTCACCCCATGTGACTCATGTCCTAGTAGTCCTCAGCAAAATAGAATTAACTCCAGCCAATGAGAAGACCACATGTCTAAAGGGCATTTAATGTGAAGACCTGAAATTGACTAATGGAAGATTTGGTCAGCTCCATTCTTCTCTATCGCCACTGCTCTCTCCTTGGACTTGATGCCAGCCCGCTCAAGTTGTACTTCTGGCAGAGTATCTTCCTCAAAGAGATTTTGTAGGGAAAGTTCTTCCTCACATTTGCTTAAGGCTTGGCTATAAATATGAAGCTTCCTCAAGAGAAGAAGCAGTTGTCGCCTTGAGAAAAAGTCACGCCCTTGAGCCTCAAAGAAGAAAACTTGTGAGAAAGAAAGGAAGGCAGTGAGAGCATCCCAGCACCAGTTGACCTCAATCCAGTGTTGTACAAGAAGAACAAAAGAGAAGTCTTGAGAGAGAGAGAGGGAGAGCAGTCCTGTAGTCTGTCGGTGTTTGAAGAGAAGGATCTTTGGATCTAACCTTGTAGCTGCAGTCACCAGCATCCTTATCTTGATATATTGTTTTAGCTGGTGTTTATATTTTCATTCTTGTTTCCCCACTACATTTGCAGTATTTTCCTTTGTGTTTTCAGTTCATTTTTCTTGTTTTTTCGATCCCCTATTTTGGGGACCGGGTTCCTTCTGAGCAATCAGAAGAAGGGAAGGTTGTCCCTCCGGTGTCCCTCTGTGACTTCAGAGGAAGGGAGAAGTGCTCTTCTCTAGGTTCCCTCTGGGTTTTCAGAGGAAGAGAGGATCTGATCCTCTGGGCCTATGAGCAACGGGGTACGATCTCATGGTTCCTTCTGGGTTTTTAGAAGAAGGGAGGTTTGGGCTCCTCTGATCACTACCGTAGGTAGTGGGTCTGGTCTTGTGGATTCAAGATCAGGGTGAGGGATTTGTCTCCCTCAGGTCAAGCTGTGAGTCGGCATTTGTTGTGGAGGTTCTCCATGGTTCTTGCTTTTGCAAGGGTAAGCCTCACCGGGTTTGGTGAGGGGTGGACGTAGGTTGCGGGCTTGCAACCGAACCACCTTAAAAATCCCTGTGTTATGGTTTATGGATCTTGTGTGATTGCTCCTTATCCTCTATCTCCATTCACACGTTATTGTGCTAGTTTGAGCAAATGCAATCCTGATCATTTGTGTTGCAAACATTTCTGATCTGCACTAATTGTTTTATCTTGACACCCTTTGCTATCATATCATAGCTACACCTGTATCTCCTCAGTTGCCTGCTGCACTCTTGCTCACAGGCACTAGGGAGTACACTCCAAGCAAAAGGGTGTTGTATATTTCATGCACGCAGCTTTCTCCTTTGCTCCTTATTTTGTTAAGAACGGTTGAAACAGTGTCAACCTCTCTGATAGGAGTGTCGACCTGTTTGATAGAAGTGTCGACCTGCCCAGTGATCCGTGGGAGGAGTGTCGACCTCGTGGCCGTGCAGTGCTAACCTCACCCTTCCTTATTGCTAGGATTGGTTAAAGGAGTGTCGACCTGCCCACTTGGAAGTGTCGACACATCTGTGCTGTTTGTGCACTGTTCTTTGCCGTTTCCATTTAAGCCATTCCTATTTAATTCCGCTGTGCATTGTGTCTAAGTACTTTATTGGAGTGGTTCATGTGATTTATCATTAAGAGTTTTTAATTGGGCAAAGTTCGTGAAAGGATCTATTCAACCCCACCCCCCTTCTAGATCCTATTGCACCACATGGGACCCAACACGTGGCATTAGAGCCAAGCTCTGCCATTCTCAGATCCTACGATCTGCAGGGAAAGATCCCGGTGCATTTTGATAAAATGGCTTCATATGCTACACATGCTTCGATGGTCTCTCCGCCCATTTATGATGGTTTAGATTTTTCTACATGGGTAGGGAGAATGTTTATATAGGTTAACTCCATAAATCCACAACTGTGGACTCTTATATTCAATGGTCCTCATGAGCTGCCATCAAATTCAGTTGAATGGACAGCTGATCACGAGACCAAACATTATGATAACCTTGCTGCATTTAATCTGATAAAAGCTGCAGTTGATTTCAGGTTACTTCATCTTGTGTCCACCTGCAGCACAGCCATGCAAGTTCTGGACATGTTGGTGAACATCCATGAGAAGGGAGAAGAACAAATGCGTGAATGCCTTACGGCCGACCATCCTGTTCAGTCCAGTGATCCATCCTCAACTCAGGTAAACTCTGACTCCGAGGACTTCACTTTTGAAGAGCTTATAGAAGACTATGATGATTTAGCCAAGCACTACAAAAAGCTAAAATCAGAAAACAGAAAAATGAAAAAGGATTTGAAGATAAACAGTCAAGGTGAGAGTTCTTTTTGTAAAAATTGTTCAGCTTTTGAAGAGCTCAATGACACCCTTATGATTGACATAGATGTGCATAAAGAAACCATTGTTTGCTTAAGAGATGAAAATGTAATCCTTCAAACTGAGATCAATAGATTAGAAGGAATTGTGAGAAAGCTACAAGATAGATCTAAATCTATAAAAAATGATCAAAGCTTAACTAAAAATGAGGTTATCGCTGAAGAAAATCAGAGTCTTATGAGAGAAAATGAAAAATTAACGAAGGAAAACATTGAGTTGCTTGCTAAGTTAAATGACTGTGAAAAAGGCAAGAGTGTGAGCAGTGACGAATCAGAAAAAATATTTACTCTCCAAAAAGAATTTGATTACTACAAAACTGTCAATGACATGCTAAATGAACAGCTGGCCGAGTGTGATGTTGACTTAGCCAATGCATACCAACACATATCCACACTTGAAAATCAAATTCAAGATCTGAACAATTCACTGTCAAAATTTGTGGAAGGACAATAAAATCTGGACAGATTATTGGGGATGAGAGTAAATTTCCAAAGAGAAGGGCTTGGATACAAACTAGTGAACAAAAATTTTTTTGGAAGCAAGCTATACACATCTTATGTTTCTAGTTCAATTGAAGCCCAAACCTCTAAAGCATCCCCAAGACAATCTGATGTCCAGAAAAATCAAAAAAACAACAAAAAGAAAAAAAGAAAACACTCAGTTAAAAATAGAAAATTGATTTTGTTGATGTTGATATGCATGCTCAGAAACACAATGATAAACACCATGTTTTCCATAAAATGAATGTTCACTGCTTTTATTGTGGTAAACATGGTCACATCATGCATGATTGCTTTATCTTGAGGAATGATGAGCTAAGAGCAGGAAAGAATAGAAGAAACATCGCAAATGGTTGTGCCAAAGGAAAGGTCTACACCCGGAGGAAGCATGCTTAGCACACCTCCGTTCAGAAGCCCGGAAGAGGTCTGATGCATCGACACAGTTCACATAACATGTCTATGCACCCTGAGGCCAGCAGAAGAATCTCTCCTCCTCACTACTCTCACTGTGAAAAGATTGGCCATACAGTTCAAAACTGTTGGCACTTGAAAGGCATAACCCACGTTTCTGCCAAAGAAGGTAACTTCCATGCTCACCTACAAAAGCCTAACATGTTAGAATATATGGGTGCAATTAAGTTCCGTACACACCTTGTAACTAGAGGATATATGTTGTTTAGACGCCAGTATCTGTAAGCACTTAGTATGACTAACTGTCATGCTTCAGAGATAGTATTGACACCTCATGACATACTTCACCTTATTTCATTGATAAGTGAGGTATATTTCTCAGTATTCAAGCCATTGCTCTGCCTAGATTTCTAATGAATTTTATTTAGTAGAGTTAATTATGGCACTTCATGACACCGTCCTCTAGACTTCATGGTCAATGGACATGGTTTCTAAGTGACCAAAATCATTCCTCTAACAGAATTTACCCTTAGGAAACACTTAAGATTCATCAGATGTTTAAAAACAATACTGATTTCATATAATTCAACCAAATAAAGCCATGATTTTAACACTTTCAGATTTTAGAAGATTTTACAAGGTTCAACATGAAATACTTGGTTAAAGTTTATTAAAGTTGACTCATATATTTTCAAGATATTCATAGCCAAGCTCAATGAATACATTAGACTTAAACCAATCTGATCTTTTAGACATTCATAAATCTGTATAATAGAAGATTCTTTAATGAATTGATTTTCAGATTTATGGTCAAGGTATACAAATTGAAATCTTCTCAATTTTTTGAATTTTCAATGAGATTCAGCAGTAGTCAAGTTGTGAACTGCACAAGAGTTTCAAGCATGTAACAAAGATGAGCACAACAATGAAGGTGTCGACATTTGACAAAGCATTTCCAAGATGATGTTGACTTACTGTGTCGACACTTCCAATCATGACAATTAATAGGTGCAGTAGAGAATGTATCAAAGAGAGTCATAGATATCCAGAGGTCCATTAGACAGATTTACTCAAGAAAGACCAGCTCAGAAGATTCAAAATCAAATCAGAGTCAAGTTCAGATACGTGAAATGGATGATCTCAAGATAAGGATGGGAGCTTTAGTTGACTGATTGAAATAACAAGAAACTAGATGAATAGCCAGCAGAACACAATCTTGTTATATACTCCCCCTTAATGAATGCAATCTTGTTATTTTCAATGTGAGTGATGTGCAATGAATTCTGAAATAAGTGTATGCATTTGACAACATGTATGCAATGCATTGACTCCCCCTAACTAAATGCATGTAATCATCATATATGTCATGAAGATAATGCATGTGACTTTATGTACGGGAAGTCATGAACTATGCTAGGGATGGTGGCGGTCCATTGAGGCTACTCGTCCCCAAGAGCAGTTGTCGTGGGATGAATTCTTGGATTATTTCAATGACAAATACTTCTTTGAAAGAGTTCGGGAGATGAAGGCTACTAAGTTTGCAACCCTGACACAAAGGAATCTTACTGTGGTGGAGTACGAAGCTCAATTTTCCAGGTTAGCACGGTATGCTCCTCACCTTGTCTGTACGGAGAAAATGAAAGCAAAAAGGTTCATGAATGGCTTGAGGCCCAGGTTTATTCCCCATCTGTCGATGCTGGATATTCAAACATATGCAGAAATGGTCAAGAAAGCCCAGTTATTGGAGGACAATCTGTCTTTTGCTGATGGAATAAGAGGAAAAGCTATGAAGAAGAAGCAAGCTAGTGGCTCCAGGAACTCCAAACCCGTCGCAAGAAAGAAGAGGTCTAGTGGAGGCCGAGATTTCTCAAAGGATAAAAAGAAGCTGAAGGAGAACAACAAGTAGATGGTTCCAGTGCCCACAAAACACTGTTTCAACCGTTCTTAACAAAGCAAGGAGCAAAGGAGAAAGCTGTGTGCATGAAATATACAACACCCTTTTGCTTGGAGTGTACTCCCTAGTGCCTGTGAGCAAGAGTGTAGCAGGAAACTGAGGAGATACAGGTGTAGCAATGATATGATAGCAAAGGGTGCCAAGATAAAACAATTAGTGCAGATCAGAAATGTTTGCAACACAATTGATCAGGATTGCATTTGCTCAAACTAGCACAATAACTTGTGAATGGAGATAGAGGATAAGGAGAAATCACACAAGATTCATAAACCATAACACAGAGATTTTTAAGGTGGTTCGGTTGCAAGCCCGCAACCTACGTCCACCCCTCACCAAACCCGGTGAGGCTTACCCTTGCAAAAGCAAGAACCGTGGAGAACCTCCACAACAAATGCTGACTCACAGCTTGACCCGAGGGAGACAAATCCTCAACAATTGTAAGTAAAATTGTCTTCTACGACCAGCCCAAATAAAATTCGTAGCAAGCCGAATTAACAGATTAAGGCCAAAAACCACACTAAGCCTAATTGGACCTTAAAACGTAAAATTTGAGCCCAATACTTAACCGATTAAGCTAAAATCGGATGCAAATGAACGGTAAGGATCGACTCATCATTTCCCCTCTGGTTAATCTCCGAAACCCTAACCCTAGGAGATGTATTTGGCGGCGGAGTGGCGGATTGACTTGGTCTCGCACGAATCTCACACGTCCGCGGTGCAAGGACTCTATCTTCACGATTAGGACTCCCAAGACCTAATTGAACCTATAAAAATGATCCCTAGCCACCCTAGAAATGTCTAGAAGTTGTGGCGGCCAGAGAGGAGCTCGATCAAGGGAGGATTTCGATGATCATCGGCGGTGTGTACCTAGCGCGATCGGCTTCCCTCTTCTTCCTTCATCCTCCGTTTAAGGTAGGTGATAGCAAGTCAAACCCTAACTATTATATATCAATAGAAGCGTTGTCCTATCATCTTTCCATTGGTCTAGAAAGCCCTAAATTTCATCTAGTATCTTGCTAGGATTTCAAGTTTTAGTGGAAGCATGCTAGAACTAGGGTTAACTATGTTCCATCTCGATTTAGGTAGGGATTTCAGGCACTAAACATTAAATTGATCATGCTATCTCATGTAACTTTTCATGCTCGTTCTATTGATAGTAAAAGCCCTAAATTCCATGCTCTATGTTTTGTGTATTTCACTGTTTTAGCAAACCCTAGCCGATCTCGCCGGAGGCGGGCAAGGCGAAGGTAGCAGAAACCCCTGACTTGCGCGGCCTCGCGATAGACCGCCCAATCTAGGCAGGCAGTCGATTATTGACCGTTCATGTGCTTTTACCTCCGATATGTTTTATAGAATGCGCGGCATAACCCTAACCGCCCTGTTACTAAGCGGCCAATGCCAGACTGTGCACTGTTCCCAGCGGCACAGAGAGGGTGTGAACGGCCTGTCGTGCGACCGCCGAGGCCAGTGAGCGGCTCTTCCAAGACTGCCCAACTGCATCGAACGTCTTATTTTCTTTTAGCATGATTTAACTTTGTAGATTTATGGTTAATGATAAGTTAGCAACCCATAATGGAAAAGGAAACATATGTGAGAGCAGATTTTCATAATTTTTGACTATTCTTTCGTCATGACCTTGACTTATTTTAATATGATAAATTCAAACATGATTTCATAAACTATGCTATTAGGATTGTTTGACAGTCATTCTACTCCGGTAGGATTGACTGACCGCTATACTGGTTTTCGATGATTTGATAGTCTCATTTCCTTGTAATGGTTGGGACTCTCTGTCGGATATTCCTTCCGTCGGACTAGGACCTTAATTATGGGACCTTTGTAAGCTCCCGCGAACCTGGGATTCCCACTAGGACGCCGGGCATGTTGTACCACCAAGACCTGAACCTGTTTACGTGATCGAACCGCTTGGATTGTCATGCTGTGAGTCACGGCTCAATTTTGGACCGACTGAGTTTTGAACGGTTGGAATAGAACCGTTTGACTCAATAGGCGGCCCATTATGAACCGTGTAATTCTGTCCAAGAGCCACTTACATTGGTCGATTTACCTTGTTCTATCTTCGACCAAATCATGATTCGATCAATCCAATAAGCCCTAGGCTGACCAGTGGAGAGTGGGCTAGACCCTGGTTCAGTTCTGCCCCACCTATGGTAGCCCGGAGCCATTTTTGGGTTGATGTCTAGTCTTCTAGTTAGGCCCAGTTGAATGGACTAAATTGGACCATCCATGTTCTCGAGCGGATCTTACTAGACCGTTTAGCCATTGAGCGGCCCTACAAGGACCGTTTAACTTGTTCTTGGGCTTCCGGCTCTTCTACACATTGAGCGGCCCATTATTGACCATCCATTTATTTGAACGGCCCGATATGGACCGTGTATCTTCTGCAAATGATTTCCATGGTTATTGTGTTTGAATTCAAGGACCTGGTTGGTTCTTGATAACTTAAACTTTCTGGTCAAAGTATCTCTTCACTTACCCTTGGAATTTTCCGAGGTAAGTTCTATACCTTGTCATTATTGACCATTTAACTTGATTAAAGTCTAGATAGAACTTGGATCTCGGATCCATTAAATCAATGCCAACGCATCATAAGGGCCCGGTCTGGTCCTGGGAGGAGCGCCCGGAAAGTACTTGTGCCCCGGGGAGTTTGAATGACATGGTGAGGCATTGCACCGAGTGCATGACTAGCGTGATGTCTACGACAATAATCTATTACTTGAATCTTTTCTTGACTTGGTTAGTTCTTACTTGTTGGCCAATTTCCAGTTATATCATGATCTTGCCTTCTCTTTATTATGTTGTTTCGTCATATCGTCATTTTATTTCGTTCCTTATTTTCTCGCATATAATTGTAATTAATTGGTTTATCACTTAAACTTGCCTGTTATTACCTACTGAGCGTTCGCTCACCCAGTTGTTCCCCTTTTTCAGGTAGCTCAGGTGAGGATTCACAGACTGATGGGGACGGGCAAGTGTGATGGCCGTGGAGCGAACCAGTTAGAAGCATGTGGAGCCAGTCATAGTTGCTTGTGTCTATTTATGGCTTAGAGTGTGTGTTTTGGAAAAGTTGTAATTCGAAGTCAGCAAATGTGGTAGTGTCAAGTGGATGTTATGTTGAAAGTTGTTTCAGTGGGTTTGTATGATTGAAACATGGATTATTTAAATTTTATTTAGTGAATAGGGTTATTTCTGACCCTTAGCTTTAGCATATCGTGTCTGTAAATCAACATATTACTATTAATTGTTTCTACTGTCAGTCCTGATATTCCACATCGGGGTGTGACAGTTAGGTGGTATCAGAGCCTAGGTTTCTAATATTCCTAGGTTTTCTCAGTTCTATGGTTCTAAGTGATGTCGTAGAACCTATAATCTTGTTATGAGTCTAAGAATCCAACCTAGTGAGATTGGGTAGAGACTTGGGTCGAGTTAATAACGTAATTCAAAAACTATCCCTTCTAAATGATCATAAAATAATTTATTCTACGTGTAGGACATTCTAATGGCAGCCGAGCACGCGCAATGGCGAGACATGCAGCGAACGGTTCAAGGACTTACTCGAGCCTTACAGCAAGTGGCCCAAGGAGGAGTGGCGAACCACGGAGCTGGCGATCTTCACCGGAGCTTTCGTGGGATGAATCCCCCGCGTTTTGGAGGCTCGACCGATCTCGATGAAGCCGAGCACTGGCCAAAGGAGATGGAGAGGATCTTCGAAGTGATGCAGTGCAGTGACCAGGAGCATGTTCTTTTAATGACCTTCCAACTGGAATGTGATGCGAGAACATGGTGGGATGCAGCGAAGGCTACCCTTTGTGAAAGACAAGTTTCATGGAAAGAGTTTGAAGAGCTCTTTAACGGTAAATATTTTTCTGATAGAGTACAAAAAGGAAAGTGGATGAGTTTACGGCTTTGAAGCAACGAAGTTTATCGGTGGCGGAATACGAAGCTCACTTCTCTCGATTATCTCGTTATGCCACTTACTTGATATCTATAGAAAAGATGAAGGCCAATCGTTTTCTCAACGGGCTGAAGTTACATTATATCAATCAGTTAGCGCCATTGGAAATTCTGACGTATGCAGAGATGGTGAGGAAAGCTCAAGTCTTGGAAGACACTTTAGAGATGACAGAGAGAATTCGTGGGAAGAATGTCAAGAAAGAATAGCCTACTGGATCCGGGAATGTCAAACCCGGCAATAGCAAGAAGAGGCCCAATGGCGGGTCTGGATCGTGGAAGAATAAAATGCCGAAGAATGAAGACAAGAAGCCTGGCCCGATTGTGCCATTTAAGGGCGTGTGCAAGTATTATGACCGTCTAGGTCACAGGATGGAGGAGTGCAGGCGCAAGCTGGGCACCTGTTTGCGTTGTGGTAGTAGGGACCATCGTATTTCTGAGTGTCCTCTTTTATCTGATCAAGCTACCCCGACCAAGCCGCAAGGAAACAAGAAGCAGTAGGGCAAGCTCCAAGCCCTACAGGAAGATGATGCAGGAACCACCGAGGAGGGTGGACTTGTTGAAGGTACTCTTATTATACATGATAAGCCAGCATTCGTTCTCTTTGATACCGGTGCCACTCATTCTTTTGTTTCTAAAAAATTTGCTAAGTCTTTTGCGGTGAAGCCGGTCTTGATGAATTCCCCGTTAGAGATTTCAACCCCTATTGGTTCCAGTTCAGCAATTAAGTATTTCTATCATTCTAGTAAGGTTATGATTAACGAACAGAACTTGCCAGCTAATTTAGTTTGCATGGATATGAAAGATTATGATGTAATTTTAGGAGCAGATTGGTTGGCTAAGTATGAGGCCAATGTTCATTACAGTTCTAGTTCCGTGTCTTTTTCTAGACACCCTGGACTTTCTTTTATAGGGGTTAGGCACCATAAGTCTGTGCCACTTATTTCGACCCTTCAAGTTGATAAGTTGATGAGGAAAGGATATCAGGCTTTTCTAGCCTTTGTTTATGTGACCCCTGAGAAGAAGATCGAGGTTAAGGACATTCCTGTTGTCCGAGACTTTCCAGATGTCTTTCCTGAGGAATTCCCAGAACTTCACTGGAGAGAGAAGTTATCTTTTCTATTGATTTAGTTCCTGACACGACCCCTGTTTCTAAAGCTCCTTATCGTATGTCCCCTGCGGAGCTGAGGGAATTGAAGCAATAGTTAATGGAATTACTTGAGAAGGGGTTCATTCGTCCACGTACTGTTATGTCCCTGAAGTCATTTGAGTCATTCTGTGGTCACTTGGGTCATTCGACATCATTCTATGGTCATATGCATTCTGTGGTATTCTTGGTTTTGATAATGGCTAAACACTATTAGTCATTGTTGTTTTTCACTCCTATATGACTGACATATGTGTTGTTGTGTTCATGACAGATATGCAAATGAAGGCTCAATGTTGCGCCCTCGCACGCGGATCGACCTGCACGGTCAGGTCGCGGGGATCGACCTGCCCTGTCAGGTCGCGGGGGTCAAGGGGGCAGCGCCCCTTGCGGGGGTTTCCGGGGGCGGAGCCCCCGGAACAAAAATTTGATTGAAGACTCAATAATAAAATCTTCAAGACTATCAAGGGCGATGCCACAAACATGCACGGGCTGCTAAAGGACTTAAGCGGCGGTGCTAAGATAGATAACAGACCAACCCGGGAAAATTTGGGTTCTGCCCAGCTGGCGGTCGACCGCCAACACAGGGGCAGTCGACCGCCCCAGCCAGCATCCGCCAGTCTGCAGTCTTTCAGCTGGCGGTCAACCGCCAGCCAATGGCGGTCGACCGAAATTCCCAGGGATCACCCGAATGCAAGTTTTACAGTAGCGGTCGACCGCCAGGAGCTGCAGGTCGACCGCCAGCCCCGAGCCTTCAATGTTGACTTTGTTTCCAACTTCGAAAAGGGCCATTCAACATGGATTTCTTTAATCCAAAAGTCACCTAATCACCCGTAAATTGTGGATCTGGTCTGAGGCTTGTCTATAGACCATTCAAGGTCTATAAAACCAATACAAGAGGGTTGGAAACCCCCAGGCTTCAAGGGAGATCAAGGGAGTTCATTTTCGAGATACTGTAGCACCTCCGAGAACAGTGTTTCGAGAAGGAGTTCTTCATCCATTTCAAGGCATTCAAGTCCAGATCTGAAGCCATCTCAACCTCCAAGGAAGAAGAAGGAATCAAGGCTCTTAAGGGTGATCTAAGCTGCATCTTACATCTTCTACACTCTCTTCATCGACTCAAGAAGATCAAAAGGAAGATTGAAGCTACATCCATCGTCTCCTTCATCAACTAGAAGAGGTTCAAGGAAGATCATCCCACAAGAAAGAAGACACCGTCAAAGCATCCGATTTAAGCTTCTGCAACTCAGACAAGATTCTTTTCTTTGAGCATACTCTATATCTTGTTCGAGTGATTTCATATTTGTTCTCTTTTTCATTTCATACAAATAATTGAATCTGAGAATTGTCCCTACCGGTGGTTAGTAGGAAGGCAATCGGAGGTTGTCCGATCTGCGTTGTTGACGCCCCTACCAGGTGGTTAGTAGGAAGGCAATCGGTGATCTTTCCGATTTGCGGTTCAGTGCGTGGCACTAGTGAAGCCTCACCGGATTTGGTGAGGGGTGGACGTAGGACTGGGGATTCAGTCCGAACCACCTTAAAATCTCGTGTGTTGTGGTTTGTTTGTGTGATTGTTTCGTTCTAGATGCATGCTTAAGTTCTAATCGATATAATAGTAATCATCTTGCTAAGCAAATCGTTGTGTCCTTCGTTTAGCTAGTTATATTCCGCTGCAATTTATCTCTTCTAGCTATATAGAGGGTTACATTACGAAAAGAGGGGCAGATCTATTCACCCCTCCCCTCTAGATCCGCTATCCACTACACAACACGTACATCCCCGTGGGGAGCCCCATTATTATTCGTCCAGAAGAAGGATGGTTCAATGAGGTTATACATCGATTATCGGCAATTGAACCAGCTGACTATCAAGAATAAATACCCATTGCCGAGAATTGACGAATTATTTGATCATATAGCAGGAGCTTAGTATTTTTCTAAGATTGATCTTTGATCTAGATACCATCAGTTGCGGATCAAGGATGAGGATATCTATAAGACGATATTTCGTAGCAGGTATGGGCATTTTGAATTTGTAGTAATGCCTTTTGGACTAACGAATGCACCTGCAGCTTTCATGCAGTTGATGAACAATGTGTTTCGGCCCTATCTTGATCAGTGGGTCGTGGTGTTTATTGATGACATCTTGATTTATTCTAAGAATGAGGAGGAGCATGCTGAACATCAGAGGATGGCGTTGCAAATATTGAAATACCATCAGCTATACGCCAAGTTTAGTAAGTGTGAATTTTGGCTATAAGAGGTGTCCTTTCTAGGACATATTATTACAAAGGTATTTCTGTTGATCCCTCGAAGGTAGAGGTAGTGAAGAATTGGGATAGGCCTTCTAATGTAACTGAAGTTAGAAGTTTCTTAAGCCTAGTAGGTTATTACCGGAGGTTTATTAAGGATTTCTCCAAGATTGCGGTGCCTTTGACAAGATTAACCCGCAAGGAGAACAAATTTGATTGGTCAGAGGATTGCGAGAGAAGCTTTCAGACCTTGAAGGAGTTTTTAACTAGTGCCCCTGTGTTAGCTTTACCATCTGGAAAAAGAGGTTTTGTGGTATATACTGATGCTTCAGGCATTGGTCTAGGTTGTGTGCTCACACAGCACGGGAATGTGATAGCCTATTCTTCTAGGCAGTTGAGGAAGCATGAAGAGAACTTTCCTGTTCATGACTTGGAACTTGCAGCTGTGGTGTTTGCCTTGAAGATATGGAGGCACTACTTGTATGGAGAGACATTTACGGTGTTCTCAGATCATAAGAGTCTGAAGTATTTGTTTTCTCAGAAGGAACTCAATATGAGGCAGAGGAGATGGCTGGAGTATTTAAAAGACTTTGACTTCTCCATAGAGTATCATCCTGGAAAGGGAAATGTAGTAGCAGATGCTTTGATTAGCAAGCCAATAGCTAAGTTGTCGCATCTCATGTTGCAAGAATGGAGACTGTTAGAGCAGTTAGCCAGTTTGGATCTCAATGTTTACAAGGACCAGGTTACGATTGCATAGATTCAGCTCAGGCCAGAATTGTTAATGGAAATCAAGTCCTTGCAAGATAATGACCCAGAGTTGGTAGAGATCAAGGAGAGTTTGAGTAATAGACTTGATTTCATGGTAACTGACGATGGCAGATTGTTGTTTCAAGGAAGGACCTGTGTACCTGATGTAGCTGAAATAAAGAATAAGATTCTCGAAGAAGCTCATAGATCCAGATACACTATTCATCCTGGAGGTACCAAGATGTTTAAGGACTTGAAAAGATCTTTTTGGTGGCCGAATATGAAAAGGGAAATCACAGAATTTGTGAGTAGATGCTTGGTGTGTCAGCAAGTTAAGGCTGAGCATTTCGGACCTGCATTGATGTGACACAACTAATGCAGTAAGCAAAAGACAATGACGCAAAGGCAGCAAACGACAATGACCCCTTGGACTTAATTCGCAATGACAATCACAAGAGTCGAGAGCAACTTGAGAGTCGCCGTTACACCGCGCACACCCGTTTCCCATGGTGACTCAGTGATGCCGAGTCGAGGTAGTGGAGAAAGCCCCTGGCTGGCTAGAGGGCCAGCACCACTTAGGTTGACCCTCCCGAAGATATGAAGCCCACAAACGAGGGCAGCCGGGTGCCTTGGGGGCACTAGGACACTCCTCTCACTAAGGCCACGGTGACCACACAAGGGTGGTGGTTCCTGGATCGGGCACTCTCTCACCAACCAGCGAATAAGTTTTGCAGATATTAAATGAACAAGAGTAAAGAGCAAGGGTAGAGCTCACCTGGTTGGTTTGAAGAAACCAACCCCGATCGGAGACGAGGGCGAGCGGGGAAGTGTGGTTTCCCGCACACTGCGCCGGTGAAGCTTCAATCCTGTTTTGAATGATTACAATCACTACACCTCACGCAGGAGGGTGAACTTAGAGTGGGGTCAATTAAGTACACTCAAACACTACCTCCACGCAGGGAGGGGCGGTAAGCCGGCCAGGCGGGAGAGGGAGATTCGGCGGAGGACGCGCCGGTGTAGCCGAAATGGAAATTCCCTGCTTGCTGTGATGGCTGACTGCCAGTCACTATAGAGGCCGTAGATCACGTTCTAGAATTTCGCTGAAGACGAGACCAGCTGGAAAATCTTCGTATCTGGAACCAGGAGGCTTCAGAATTTTATCAATTTCTTCAGCTGCAGTGGCTGGTCTGGGTCGAGCTTCGAACAAGGTGGCAGTTTCTGGCCGCAACAGCTACCTGACACAAACAGTGACTTGCAGAAGTTGTCCCGGCCGCTCCTAGGCACCAAATCACAAACCGTTGAAGTTGCTGGAACCGTGGATGGACCCTCTTCGCGGGAAAACTGGTGGGGAAGCCGCCTGAGGTCGGGGTGGACTGGGGGACGCCGATGAGTGGCAGCAGGTCACTGCAGGTTGTGGGAGGCAGACCCGACCCGTCGAGGGAGAAAAACGAAAGCTCTGACCTCCGGAAGCCGAACGCACTTCTGCTTCTTGATCCAGAAAGAGGACAGGTGGAGGAAGATATTTGTAGAAGGACTCGTGACTTGAATCTTCCACCGTCGGCCGTGGTGCAGCTTCGAACCGGGTGACAGATTCTGGCCGCAGCAGCTATCTGATTCAAACAGCGACTTGCAGAAGCTACCCCGGCCACTCTCGAACTCTGAATCACGAGCCGTCGGAGTTGCTGGAATCGAGGTCGAGTCTACTTCGAAGCCAAACCAGCAGGGAAGCCAGATGAGGTCGGAGGAGACCGGGGGACCCAAGAAGGTGTTGACAGGTCGTAGCAGACTTGGGGAATCAGCTTGGAGCAGTCGGAGGAGAAACTCTATAACTCCGTCCCACGGAACCCGAACGCAGTTCTGCTTCCTGATCTTGGAAGAGGATAGGACGTGGAAGAACTTTGATGAAGAGACCTTGGCTTTATTCTGCTAGGGTTCGCCGTGGCACAGCTTCAAAACCGGTTCAGGTACTCTGCAGAGGGAGCCCAGCGCAGTCGGGGGAGAATGGTTCTCCCGGGCAGCCCCGAACTCAGAATGGGACGAGATCACCTCGCCTGCAAAGATAACTGGACGACCTTTCCAGAATGGTATGGTACGTCTTCAGATGACGCCGTATGAATCCGTGGATTCTTCAGCAAGTCGACCCTTTCTCTGCCACCTGCAGACTTGGGCAAAGGGAAAGAGATAGTGGTGGAACTAGGCTAATGGAAGAACAATGGGGAAGGGGGTTGGGGGGCTGCGACCTAGGGAGGTGAAGGGGCTGGGAATGAATGGGGTGCAGTCCCCAAAGGGAGGAAAATTCGAATTTTAGCTTGGGAGGGGTGAAGGGTGTGCTTGGGGAAGTGAGGGGGTGTATGGGGAATGCCAAGGGGTGCCTTGGAAGAGGGAGAGGTGCCTAGGAGAAAGGGATTCCACCTAGGGGTTGGAGGGGACTTAAATGGGAGGTATGGAGAAGGGGGAGGGGTCTTAATTAGAGGTGAATAGGGAGGAGAGAGAGTGAATTTCGAATTTGGGGTGGGGAGGAGAGAGAGAGAGAGAATGAGAGAGCTAGAGAGAGAGAGGGGTGCACTTATGCTCAAATATTCAAATGTTCATTAACCTTAAAAGAGGGGGTTTGGGGTCCTATATATAGGAAAACCCAATTTACAAAAAGTCCTCATGGAATGGACAAATGACGAAAGACCAAGGGGTGGGGAGAGGGGCGCCCATGGGCCAGACCAAAGAAATGGCTCAATAAGAACTACTAGCCCCATTAGCCCACTAGCCTACATACAAGCATAAGTAAATAACATGATAACATAGTAACATGACTCAAAACATAGGCAAATACATCAAAATGACTCAAGAAAATAGGAAGATGTAATAGGATGATAAGCACCAATGTTCCTTCTGAAGAAGGGCTGCTCCCTAGCTGCCTCCGGGAGGGAGAGAAGTGCCAAGCCAGAGGGTATGTGGTGTGATGCCCTCATCAATTCTCCCGGGCGGCGAAGAGCTTGACTCTGTCGAGTAAAGGCCCTCCCTGCTGCGGTACTGCTCTAGGAGATCGGGGGACAGCTGCTGGAGATCCTCCCGGCTCACCCAGGTATCGTCCGAGGGTGGTCGTCCCTTCCACCTGACCAGGTAGCGCTCATACGCCTTGCTCCTTGTGATGGTAACCTGTTCATCTAATATCTGCTCCACTTCATCGCGCCGGTTTCTCAAATGGGGTTGAGCTCTCTGGGGTGTGGGGGCGCTCTCAAAGGAGGGAGTAGGCTGGATTTCCTCACCGGGTGTCACCGTGGGGCCCTTGTAGGGCACCAGGTCAACCACATTGAATGTGGGGCTTACTCTGTACTCTTCAGGGAGGTCCAACACGTAAGCATTGGTGCCAAGGCGTCTCAGCACCTGGAAGGGGCCAGCTCCACGCGACCTCAACTTCGAAGTATTCCCAGGGAACAACCTCTCAGTTCTCACCATCACAAAATCACCAATCTGGAATTCTTGGTGACGGCGGTGGGAGTCAGCAGACTTTTTATAAATCTCGTTGCTCTTGTTAATGTTTTTACGAATTTCTTCATGCAACTCTCTAATGTGTTGTGCAAAGGACTCAGCAGTGACGGATACTCTAGTACTCAGCAGTGACGGATACTCTAGCATTCAAGCTCTGATACCAACTGATGTGACACAAAATACATCGGAGACTTTGATTCCTTGGACCTAATTCGCAATCACAATTACAAGGCGCCGAGAATATGTTAAAGCTACCAACGCACCGTGCGCACACGATTCCCGTGGTGACCCGGTGATGCCGAGTCGAGGTGATGGAGATAGCCCCTGACTGGTTAGAGGACTAGCACAACTTTAGTTAGCCCTCCCAAAGGTTTGAAAGCCCACAAACAAGGGCGGCCGGATGCCTTAAGGGCACGGGGTCACTCGCTCACTTATGGCCACGGTGACCACACTGAAAGGTGGCGCCGGGATCGGGCACTCGCTCTCCTACCGACCGATATGTTTCGCGGATATTAAATAAACAGGTATAAGGAGGCAAGGGCAGGAGGCTCACCTGGTTGGTTTGAGGAAACCAACCCCGGTCGGAGACAAGGGCGAGCGGGGAAGTGTGGGTTCCCCGCACACTGCGCCGATGAAGCTTCAAAAAAAAACCTGCTCAAGAGTACATGCACTACACCTTGCGCAGGAGGGTGATCTCGGGGGTGGGAATTAATTGATTACAAACAAACACTACCTCCCGCAGGGAGGGGCGGTAAGCCGGCCAGGCGAGAAGAGTAGATTGATCGAGAAACCCACGAGGAGGAGCCGCTATCGAACCAGACTGCTTGCTGTGGTTGGTGATAGACAGGCGGTGTAGTTGCTATAGATCTCAACCAGGAATTTTTCCGATGACGAGCCCAGGGGGGATCTTTTCATAACAGAAACCCAAACGCTTCTGATTTATGTCAATTTATTCTGACATCGTCGATGGCTGCAGTGGAGGTCTGAGTAGAGCAACAGATTCTGGGGCGGGTGGCTCCCTGTTTCTATCTGCAACTTGCAGAAGTTGCCCCGGTCGCTCCTGGATGCCGAATCATGAACCGTCGGAGTCTCTGGAACCATGGACAAAGCCTCTACACAGAAAAACTGACGGAAACACCTTCTGCAGTCGTGGTGGACAGGGGGACGCCGACGAGTGGGAACTGGTCGCTGCAGACTGCAGGAGGCAGACCCGCGCGACTGAGGGAGAAAATTCGGAACTCTGGTCCCCGGATGACAAATGAGGTTCTGTTTCTTTCTCCTAGTTGGGAACAGATGGAGGAAGAACTTTGATGAAGGGTCTTCGGTCTGAATCCTCCTCCGTTGGTCGTGGTGCAGCTTCAAATCGGGCTCAGGCTAGCTGCAGAGGGAGTCTGGCGCAGTCGGGGGAGAATGGCTCTCCCGGACGGCCCTGAACTCGGAACAGGACGATTCCACCTCGCCTGCGAAGCTATCTGGACGACCTTTCCAGAAAGGTATGGTACATCCTCAGATGTCTCTGGCTGACTCCGTGGCAGCTTCTTCAAAACGATCTTGTCTCTGCCACCTGCAGACTGAACAGAGTGAAGTGGATAGGGGATGAACTAGGTTGATTGGAGTGGTGGTTAATGATGGTGAGTGGGTGGGGATGAAGGATGATGGGGTAGGGGTGTGTGTGAGGGGGTGGAGTAGGGGAGAGAGAGGTCAGATGGGTGGAGGGGGAAGAAGGCCACAGCTAGGAGAGGGGAATGGAGGGGTCGACCAAGGCAAGGAGATGGGTAGATGGAGAGGGGGGAGGGGTGCGCAAGTTTTGGTGGGAGTGGGATTTGATTCTCTTGGGGATATGAATGGAGGTGTGGGGAAGTGGAATGGCTGCTTGGGGAAGAGGGAAGGTTGCTAGGGGAAGTGGGTTGGTTGCTTTGGAGAATGGAGGGTTGCCTAGGAAGATGAAAGGTTACTTGGGTTATGGGGGGAATGAATGGGAGAATTGAATGGACCTAGGGGAGAGGAGGGGTTGGGCTGAGGTGGAAGGTGATGTGGCAAGAGAGGGAGAGAGAGAGAGTAGGTCGAATTTGGGAGAGAGAAGGGGAGGAGAGAGAGAGGGGGCCGCCCCCTTTTTGAGAGAGAGAGAGAAGAGAACTAGAGAGAGAGGGAGAGATGCACTTAAGTGGCTCAAATTTACTTAATACTTCATTAACCTTAAAAGAGGGGGTTTGGGGTCCTATATATAGGAAAACCTAATTTACAAAAAGTCCTCATGGAATGGACAAATGACAAAAGATCAAGGGGTGGGGAGAGGGGCGCCCATGGGCCAGACCAAAGAAATGGCCCAATAAGAACTACTAGCCCCATTAGCCCACTAGCCTACATACAAGCATAAGTAAATAACATGATAACATAATAACATGACTCAAAACATAGGCAAATACATCAAAATGACTCAAGAAAATAGGAAGATGTAATAGGATGATAAGCACCAATGTTCCTTCTGAAGAAGGGCTGCTCCCTAGCTGCCTCCGGGAGGGAGAGAAGTGCCAAGCCAGAGGGTATGTGGTGTGATGCCCTCATCATGCAGGGAAATTGAAACCACTTGATATACCTCAATGGAAGTGGGAGAGTATTGGTATGGACTTTATTATGAGTCTACCTAGGACTCATAGTGGATTTGATGCAATATGGGTTATTGTTGACAGATTGACTAAGTCTGCTCATTTTTTGTCCATTAAGTCTAAGTGGACAGTTGATGTTTTAGCTGCTCTATATATGAAGGAAGTTGTAAGACTCCATGGTATTCCGGTCAGCATTGTGTCGGATAGAGACCCCAGATTCACCTCACATTTTTGGAAAGGATTGCAAGAATCTTTGGGAACCCGTCTGAAATTCTGTACTGCTTTTCATCCACAAACAGATGGATAGACTGAAAGAACCAACCAGATAGTGGAGGATATGCTTAGAGCCTGCATGATTGATTTTGAAGGTGGTTGGAGTGATCACTTGGCTTTGATTGAATTCGCCTACAACAACAGTTATCAGTCCAGCATTCAGATGGCTCCGTTTGAAGCATTGTATGGAAGAAGCTATCGATCCCCATTATGTGGGGATGAGGTAGGAGAGAAGCAATGGCTGGGACCAGATCTCATTTCTGAATCGTCCAAGAATATCCGTATTATCAGAGATCGACTGCTAGTAGCACAATCAAGGCAGAAGAGCTATGCCGACAACAGAAGGAGAACCTTGGAATTTTAGGTTGGTGAGCATGTGTTTTTGAAGGTTTCTCCCATGAGAGGGATTCGCAGGTTTGGCATTCAAGGCAAGCTGAGTCCGAGATATGTTGGTCCATTCAAGATTCTGGAAAGAGTGGGGGGGGGGGGGTTGCTTACTGTTTAGCACTACCGCCTCAGTTATCGGGAGTACATAATGTCTTCCACGTGTCGATGCTGTGGAAATATGTGTATGACCCCACTCATGTTATTCAACATGCGGATTTGGAGCTGAAGGAAGATTTGACTTATGAAAAAAGACCTATCAAGATTATGGATCATAAGCAGTAGCAACTCAGAAGTCGTTCCATACCCATGGTTAAAATGCAATGGAGTCCGCGTGGAACCGAAGAGACTACTTGGGAGTCAAAAGATGCTGTGCGGAAGTAGTATCCCTACTTATTCTAGGTGAGTTATCTCATTCCTGATTTTCTGTAAGTGAAGTAAATTTGGAGGACCAAATTTTTTTAGTGGGGGAGGTGTAGCACCCCGATTTACTTAAGAATAAAAATTTTCGAGAAATTAATAAGAAAATTCCTTAAGAAATAGGATAAGTAAAATTTTGACTATTTTATAAAAAATCTGAAAAAATTAGAAACTTGTAGAAGATGAAGCATTAAGTAAAATTGTCTTCTACGACCAGCCCAAATAAAATTTATAAACAAGCCGAATTAACATATTAAGGCCCAAAACCATACTTAGCCTAATTGGACCTTAAAACGTAAAATTCGAGCCCAATACTTAACTGATTAAGCTAAAACCGGATGCAAATGAACGGTAAGGATCGACTCATCATTTCCCCTCTGGTTAATCTCCGAAACCCTAACTCTAGGCGGTGTATTTGGCGACGGAGTGGAAGATTGACTTGGTCTCGCACGAATCTCACACGTCCGCGGTGCAAGGACTCTATCTTCACGATTAGGACTCCCCATACCTAATTAAACCTATAAAAATGATCCTTAGCCACCCTAGAAACGTTTAGAAGCTGTGGCGGTCGGAGAGGAGCTCGATCGAGGGAGGATTTCGACGATCATCGGTCGTGTGTACCTAGCGCGATTGGCTTCCCTCTTCTTCCTTCATCCTCCGTTTAAGGTAGGTGATAGCAAGCCAAACCCTAGCTATTATATATCAATAGAAGCGTTGTCCTGTCCTCTTTCCATTGGTCTAGAAAGCCCAAAATTTCATCTAGTATCTTGCTAGGATTTTGAGTTTTAGTGGAAGCATGCTAGAACTAGGGTTAACTATGTTCCATCTCGATTTAGGTAGGGATTTCAAGCACTAAACATTAAATTGATCATGCTATCTCTTGTAACTTTTCATGCTCGTTCTATTGATAGTAAATGCCCTAAATTCCATGCTCTATGTTTTGCGTATTTCACTATTTTAGCAAACCCTAGCCGGTCTCGCCGGAGGCGGGCAAGGCGAAGGTAGCAGAAACCCCTGACTTGCGCGGCCTCGCGATAGATCGCCCAATCTAGGTAGGCAGCCGGTTATTGACCGTTCATGTGCTTTTACCTCTGATATGTTTTGTAGAATGCGCGGCATAACCCTAACCGCCCTATTACTAAGCGGCCAGTCCCAGGTCGTGCACTGTTCCCAGCGGCACATTACAGACCGCTCAGCACCAGTAGGCCTTCGGACCTGAGAGGGTGTGAACGGCCTATGGTGCGACCGCCGAGGCCAGTGAGCGGCTCTTCCAAGACCGCCCAACTGCACCGAACAACTTATTTTCTTATAGCATGATTTAACTTAGTAGATTTATGGTCAATGATAAGTTAGCAACCCATAAGAAAAAGGAAACATATGCGAGAGCAGATTTTCATAATTTTTGACTATTCTTTCGTCATGACCTTGACTTATTTCAATATGATAAATTCAAAAATGATTTCATAAACTATGCTATTAGGATTTTTTGACAGTCGTTCTACTCCGGTAGGATTGACTGACTGCTATACTGGTTTTTGATGACTTAATAGCCTCATTTCCTTGTAATGGTTGGGACTCTCCGCCGGATATTCCTTCCGTCAGACTAGGACCTTCATTACGGGACCTCTGTAAGCCCCCGCGAGCCTGGGATTTCCACTAGGATGCCGGGTAGGTTGTACCACCAAGACCTGAACCTGTTTACATGATCGAACCGCTTGGATTGTCATGCTGTGAGTCACGGCTCAATTTTGGACCGACTGATTTTTGAACGGTTGGAATAGAACCGTTTGACTCAATAGGAGGTCCATTATGAACCGTGCAATTCTGGCCAAGAGCCACTTACATTGGTCGATTTACCTTGTTCTATCTTTGACCAAATCATGATTCGATCAATCCAATAAGCCCTAAGCTGACCAGTGGAGAGTGGGCTGGACCCTACTTCAGTTCTGCCCCACCTATGGTAGCCCGGAGCCATTTTTGGGTTGATGTCTAGTCTTCTAGTTAGGCCTAGTTGAACGGACTAAATTGGACCGTCCATGTTCTCGAGTGAATCGTACTGGACCGTTTAGCCATTGAGCGTCCCAACAAGGGCCATTTACCTTGTTCTTGGGCTTCCAGCTCTTCTAGCCATTGAGCAGCCCATTATTGACCATCCATTTATTTGAACAGCCCGATATGGACCGTGTATCTTCTACAAATGATTTTCGTGGTTATTGCGTTTGAATTCAAGGACCTGGTTGGTTCTTGATAACTTGAACTTTCTGGTCAAAGTATCTCTTCACTTACCCTTGAAATTGTCCGAGGTAAGTTCTATACCTTGTTATTATTGGCCATTTAACTTGATTAAAGTCTAGACATAACTTGGATCTCGATCTATTAAATCAATGCCAACGCATCATAAGGGCCCGGTCTAGTCCTGGGAGGAGCGCCCGAAAATTACTTGTGCCCCGGGGAGTTTGAATGACATGGTGAGGCATTGCACCAAGTGCATGACTAGCGTGATGTCTACGACAATAATCTATTACTTGAATCTTTTCTTGACTTGGTTAGTTCTTGCTTGTTGACCAATTTCCAGTTATATCATGATCTTGCCTTCTCTTTATTATGTTGTTTTGTCATATCGTCATTTTATTTCGTTCCTTATTTTCTCGCATATAATTGCAATTAATTGGTTAGTCACTTAAACTTGCTTGTTAACCTACTGAGCGTTCGCTCACCCAGTTGTTCCCCTTTTTTAAGTAGCTCAGGTGAGGATTCACAGACTGATGGGGACGGACAAGAGTGATGGCCGTGGAGTGAACTAGTTAGAAGCGTGTGGAGCCAGTCATAGTTGCTTGTGTCTATTTATGTCTTGGAGTGTGTGTTTTGGAAAAGTTGTAATTTGAAGTCAGTAAATTTGGTAGTGTCAAGTGGATGTTATGTTGAAAGTTGTTTCAGTGGGTTTGTATGATTGGAACATGGATTATTTAAATGTTATTTAGTGAATATGGTTATTTCTGACCCTTAGCTTTAGCATATCATGTCTGTAAATCAACATATTACTATTAATTATTTCTACTGCCAGTCCCGATATTCCGCGTCGGAGCGTGACATTGAATGCATGCTGTCTATACTAGTATTGACCTTGAACTCTATACTATCATTGACCTTGAACTGTTCGATGAAATGCCATGCACTCTGATGAAGTTGTACGCAACATAACATGCAAAGACCAGATGCTCATTCAATCATGCTCATTCAATCTTTCATGCAAACACAGTGTGACTTATAGTGTTTGCTATCATCAAAACCATAGGGGTACAACATAACGCACATGCACATGCACATACGAGAAACACCAAATCCTCTGTGCATTGATTTTATTGTTGGAAAACTGAACATGACATGCACGACTGTCATACAATGAGGGAAGATGACTTGACTGCATTGAGAGAGAGAAATGCAGCTGCCCAAAGAACTAACCCACAAGGACCCAAGGAAGTTTGGGTACCACAAAATTCATAATGAGAATTGTGGGTGCAGGTGCCTTAGAGCTGAACATAGGATGATCAGGTAAATAAAAGCTCAAGGCACAAGTATGTAAATAAACACCTTAATTTCTGTAATCTTGCATGATAGGCTTGCTTTTTAGCTTTTGCATCATAAGTCTGTCTTGCTGTCAATATGTGCTGAAAATTGAATTTGTCACTTTGGACTGCAAAATCTTCATCCATGATGTAAAATGATCATCTAAGATTGAATCACTTGCTTATCAACTGTTCGAAATATGGTATATCAAATGGTGATGTGTAGAAAGGCAAGTTAAGGTTGCCCGGAACTCTCACTATGCGTGAGTTGGGTCTACAAATCTACACCTCCGTCTTGTACCAGTGATCAATTAATTCAGTTGCGTAATCCATGAAAAATTTGTCATGCTGATGGAATTACTATGATGATGAGTTGCTATTTGATTTCTACTCCCATTTAACAGCCATGTGAACTTATTGCTTAGCATTATTGATCATTACTTTTGATGATGTCTTCCATGCCTACATTTATTTCAACTCATCTCTCATGTGGGGTTTAATGTCCATAAATACTGTTCAAAGGGGGAGTTTAAGAGTTTGCACCTTAGTTTTGAAATGCATTGCAAATGTTTGAATCTATATGTGTTGAGGTCATTTAGCATCATCTTGGAATTTCATGCACTATCATGCATTTCATGATCAAGGGACCCAACACTGCATGACTGGCATGTTTTACTCATACTCCCTTGCATATCTTGTTATGTCTAACTTGCACACTTAGAATATTTGGAAAGAGGGAGTAAGTAGCATGTATCCATCTACACATTAAAAAAAAAATCTAGTCTGCATTTCAGTTTGGAATGCATTGCAAATAATCCATGATTGCATCATATTGTGATCTAGTTCACCCCAATGCACACCATGTTAAAGGGACCCAGAGACAACATATCAAGTGGTATCATCTTTAATGCATCATGTGTTCATTTAAGTCATAGGTTGCATACACCTCTGTCAACCCTTGCACATGTTTAGTGGGAGTCAACATCAAAAATTTCAGTCTGCATTCATGCACTCTTTTTTTTGCATAGATTACATCCTCTTGAAGGGTTGATCAGGTAGACCAACTTGCAGTTAATAAAGGGTGAGGCTCGTATGGATAAGCTGGGAATGCCCAGCATCCGTTTGATGTAATCAATATTCCTGCTATTTAGCAATAAAATTCACCCCCTAGTGGCCGATGGTCATCCCATCTGCACCTAGGTAGGGTTTTCTGGAGTAAAAAAAAAAACTTGCAGTTAATTCTGCTTGAAAAATGTTTTCTGTCCAAAACTCTGTCTGAGCTCAGGGTGTCGACACCATCAAGTGCCAGTGTCGACACCTCCTTGTATGTGCTGATCCTATCTCACCTATTCCAATCAGAGCTCACCACATATCTTCAGGGGGAGTGTTCACCATCCATTTTCCACCTTCAAACTATCAACACTCCTTACCTAAACCAAACCACTGTTCCATCATGGCTGATATCATTTTGTGGTTCACCTTGGACTTAAAATGCCTTGAACTTCTTGGAGGATTTTCTATCTGTTATTGAGTTTGCTAATCAGGGTAAATCTTCAAGAAGAATCTTCTTTTATAGAGTTTTGTGACTACCTTGAACATGAAAGCTGTTGCTTTAAAATTAATGATTTCTCGAGCCTTATTGTTTAATGATCTTGAAAATGTTCGCATTCAGGCTTAATAGACTTAAACCAACTTTTCATGTTTTGATAAGTTATGCTTTCTTGCATATGAAAGTTTATCTTAAGTACAAAGACATCTTTGATTGAGAAACTTCAGTCTTGTATTGTTTTTAAACATCAGTTAAATCTGAAGATTTTAAAAAGGGGCTATAATGAAAATAATGAATGTAAGTCATACTGAGTAACTAGGGATATTGGCGTTTGATAAATGTATATCCTTACGCAAAAAGGTGTGTGCTAAATTCAGTGCTCTAAGGCAGAGCAATGGCATTAGATTCACCGAGAAACCGAGTCCCTTCACCAAAGAAGTGGAGAGGACAACGTCATGAAGTGCCATGCTACCTCTATTCTGGTTAAGGCAAGATAGTGAGCTACACTGAGTAACTGGGAGTGTTGGCGTCTAATCAACGTGCACTCTCATGTCAAAAGGTACATGCTACACTTGACTGCTCGTTAAATAATAACAGTTGGTATCCTACAATGATTTCAAAAGGAAAATATGAATGTGTAGCACTCATGGAAAAAATCATAAACTTCTATATGTTTAACCTCAATACTTTTCGTAGTCACTCTCAAAGGAGCTAATAGAATTGAATGAGTAAGATAAGAGGAGATTAACTTGGTTTTAGTATGAATTTCTGGTTCACTTCTATTAATCTTGAATACAGATGTTTTCCAGCATTTTTATTGAGAAGTTCAGAATTCATTAGAGTTAAACCAATCTTACTTTAAGGGTTGCTTCATTAGAAATCTATAACTGGAGATTCTGAAAAAAATATAACTCTGCATTTATGAACTTGGTTTCAGATTTAAGAACCTCCATCTATTCTAAAGACAAGTTGTCTTTTTATTGATAAATCCGCATAACTCATTCAGTGTAGCAACCCTGGAAAAATAAAGATTTTTGAAAATGGATCAAATTAAAATAAAAGATAAGTAAATAGATGGCAAAGAGCCTAAATGATTAAATCATTAATCAAGAGGAAAATAACGCCTTTTATCAAGGCGCCAATTCAAAAGGAAATGCCTCTGTCTAAGGCGTTAATTTAAAAAGGACGCCTACACCCTAGGGCGTCAAATTTCAAACGACGGGAAATAAAATTAAGGAAAGGAAAGGAAACGCCCTCCACTTGGGCGCGTTTTACATAAGAAATGACGCTTGACAAGGCGTCAATTTAAATTAACGCCCTCACTTAGGACGTTAATTCAGTTCGAGTTGCGTTCGAACCCAGCCCTCATCCAGGGTAAGTTTCTGGATAACTACGTCAAAGGTGGAATATGGTAAGAACTCTATCATGGAAATATAACTTCCAATAGAACTCTAACCCTATTAGGATCCCCAAAATCCTATAAATATCCTGCTACTCGACCCAGACCGCTGTTTGGCGTTCTGTGTTGCTGTTGTCGTCAGTGAAGAACCGGTAATGTTCTTCCTCTTTTTCTTTTACCTTAGGTTATATGATTAATGATCTTCATTATTTCTTCTGTAGGAAGTCTGCAGTAACTCTCTGTCGAAGTGAAGAACGTGAGGTTCTTCATCCTCTTCTTCCTCTTCTGGTGATCAGAAGACTCTGTTACAAACAGAGTATCGTTTGTCTTCACGAATCTTCACGAAACCTTCATCCGTTCATCAGTTAAATCTTCATAAGGTAGGTTTTCTCAAGAAACGTAGCCCAAATTAATTTAAGATCCTTAATAAAATCATATGTTATCCATGCATATAGTTTCATCATGGTTTTAAATGTTTTCTGTAAAATTTTGAAATAAGCGACCCTGACAAGGGCGCTAATTCTTGTTTTGACGCCCTACCTAGGAGTCGTCAATTTCATATAAATTGATAATTACCCATGTTTAAAATTCTATATCTATGAAACCATGAACCTAATCTAATGCATGTTCATCCTGATTGAATCCTGCTATTTTTCTGGTCCTGACCATGTACCTATTTCATGAAAATTTAATATCTGAAATTTGGAAAATTATTGAATTAACGACCTGCACAAAGTCGTCTCTTATTGAACTGACGCCCCAGATCAGGGCGCAAATTGAAAGGTAACGCCCCTGACCAGGGCGCGTTTTTGTTAAATTCCATAATATTGGAAATTTTGGTAAAATAGAAATAAAGAATGGACGACTGCTGTGTACGTCGTCAAATTGTGAATAAACGCCCCTGAGTAAGGCGTTAATTGGATAATTAATGACTTAGCTTAAGTCACTATTTTATGTATTACTGTTTTACACTGATTACTGTCAACCGAAGGGTTTTATATATATATATATATATATCGGCACTATATTTCCACTCCGTGAATATAGTCCCATGTTTCATGATGTTTTTATCGCACTACCCTCAATTCTCATTGACATACAAGCTCTCCATTGGACATTCCGTTCCTTTGGACTAGCGAGTTAGTCATAGAGACCTCCGTAAGTCTCCTCGCAGCCTTGGATTCCCTCAAGGCCGACTGAGCTGGTTGTACCATAAAAAAAAACCCATTACATTACTTGATTGCCATGTCACTCTAAAGAAACATGGTATACCGGCCCTCATGTCATGCCATGGGTATGATATGAGAATTATCTTAATGAACGGGGAAGAACATGCCGTTGTTATGCTGTTCTTGTAAACCCCAATTCTATATCAACATTGTTATGATGTTCTTGTAGACCCCAATTCTATATTAAACTTGATGTTCTTGTGGACCTCAATTCTATATAAAGAATGTCCATACTTGTTTGTCATGGTACCCAAGTTAGGGAACCAATTCCACCTAGTTTTATCGATAATCGTGATTGTACCGTTATTATCGCCATTCTATGTCAAGTGTCATATTTTGGACTCTATTCTATCAATGTCTATCCTACATGTCTATAAGCTTTATTCTTGAAATTCCATATTGGCTATACACAAAAGTTGATGTTAAAATACATGATTAATGTCTGCGCATATAGGGCCCGATCTGGTCTTGGGAGGAGCACCCGAAAGTACTTGTGCCTATGGGAGTTGATTGACCACGGTATTGACATTATACCGAAGTGCATGACTAGCTTGATTGAACATTCCACAAATCTTGTACTTGTATTTGACTTGATATTACATGACTTACGTGACCCGATAAAGGGTAATTGCATACTTGCGTGCTTGAACGTGATAGCCAAATTCCAACATGACATGATGAATACACTTGCTTGAATATCTTGATATCTTTTGATATAAGTTCTTGAAAGTTCATGACTAGTTCTTCTTGCTATCTTATTGTTATACACTCTCTCTATCTTGTCGTTTTATGCGAGCATGCATAGCTATAGTGCATTCATGAAAGATGTAATTACTTAAACCCCTTGCTAGTTCTTGAGATATAATTTCCTACTGAGCGTTCGCTCACTTAGTGTTTCCCTACTTTTCAGGTAAGTCCGACGATGAGGGAACTCAAACGGATGGGAAAATCAAGAGTGAAAGAGATAGAGCTTCTTCCGTGTTATCTAGTCTTTTTCATATTTTCTTGAGTCAACCTTGTATTTTTCCTTTATTTTAGTTAGTACTTCAAAGGTTTGTAATAGACATATTCTTATGAAGGAATAAAGGATTGGGTTATCTTTACTTTTACGCATCTCTGATTTTGGTGTCGAATACACTAATACTCTGATTGACATGATTGATATAAACTCGTCACGCGTCTCCGGGTATCTTCCGCTCTCAGGGGCGTGACAGTTTTTGTGGTATCAGAGCCTAGGGTATTCAATTCCTAGGAAAACCCAAGTCCAAGGATAGGTTCAAACCTTTAACTAGTGAGATTGGGTAGAATCAAGGGTTGAGCTAACATAAAAACTTAAAAGCCCTTAACGCGAGTATATACTAATATAGTTATTGTAATTGTAGGATAATGGCTGCCGAATGTGCTCAGTGGCGCAACATGCAGTGTACACTTCAAGGCATGACTCAGGTGCTGCAACAGGTAGCACAAGGAGGAGCACACCGAGCAGGGAGTCTCCACCAAGTCTTTAAAAACATGAACCCGCCTAAATTCACGGGTTCTACTGATCCGGACGACGCAGAGCACTGGATCAGGGAGACGGAACGTATATTCCGTGTTATGCAGTGCACGGATCAAGATAAAGTTTTATTAGCTACTTTCCAACTAGAAAGGGATGCCCGATGCTGGTGGGAATCAATAGAAGCTACTTTAAATCAAGACCAAGTTACTTGGGAAGAATTCACTGAACATTTCAACGCTAAATATTTTTCAGACCGAGTCCAGGAGAAGAAAGCCGCAGATTCGCTGCACTGAAGCAACGATCTTTGTCAGTGGCTGAGTACGAGGCCCAATTTTCTAGATTATCTCGGTATGCTAAGCACTTAGTTAGCACCGAGAAGATGAAAGGTAGGAGGTTCTTAAATGGGCTCAGGCCCCACTATATCACACAGCTGGCGCCAATGGATATCCAGGTCTACTCGGAAATTGTGCGCCTAGCTCAGCTATTAGAAGACGCCACGGAACTATCTGATAGAATCCGTGGGAAGGATAAGAAAGAACAAGTTACAAGTTCGGGTTCCTTTAAACCCAACTTCAAGAAGAGGCCTAGCAATGGAGGTACTTCCTCACAAGATCAGAAGTTTAAGAAGACCAAGCCCTTCTCCATCACCACTACCCCATCAAATATAGTGTGCAAGCATTGTGACAAGGCGGGGCATAGAGCAGAAGAATGCTGGAGGAAACTAGGAGCATGTCTCCACTGTGGGAGTCGCGATCATCGAATTCTCGATTGCCCATTACTTAATGATCAAGCCGGGGATGGAAAGCGCCCAGTAACCAAGAATGCTCGTCTTCACGCAATTAAGGAGACTGAACAAGAAGAAGAAGGCGGACTAGTAGAAGGTACATTGAAAGTTTGTTCCAAGTCTGCATATGTCTTAATTGATACTGGTGCTTCACATTCAATTGTTTCCAAGAAGTTCGCTGATCCATTACCCCTAGAACCGGAATGGATAAAATTAGTCTTGTATACTCCTCTAGGAAACGAGACTGATATTACACACCATTACCAAAACTGTGAAGTATTGGTTCATGGTAAGAATCTCCCTATTGATCTTATATGTTTAGATCTAAAGGAGTATGATGTCATACTAGAAGCAGATTAGTTATCTAAATATCAGGCAACGGTCGATTGCCGCAATAGCAAGGTTACTTTCGAGGAATTTCCAGAACTGATCTTTACTAGCCCCAAGAGGCGAAGCAAAACCCCTCTTATTTCGGCTCTCCGAGCTAGCAAGCTCATCAGGAAAGGATGTGTATCTTTCCTTGCATTCGTCACGATTAAGGAGGCTAAGGAAACTAAGATAGAAGACATTCCGGTGGTACAAGAATTTCCGGACGTATTTCCGGAAGATTTGCCTGGATTACCCCCACAAAGAGAAGTGGCCTTCACCATCGATTTAGTTCCTGGTGCGGGTCCAGTTTCTAAGGCACCGTATAGAATGTCACCTGCTGAACTCAAGGTGTTAAAGGAGCAATTGATGGAACTCATTAAGAAAGGATTCATTAGACCAAGTACTTCCCCATGGGGAGCGCCTGTATTATTTGTAAAGAAGAAAGATGGATCCATGAGGTTATGCATCGACTATCGACAGTTGAATCATCTCACTATCAAGAACAAGTATCCACTGCCGAGAATCGATGAGTTGTTTGATCAAATTTCAGGATCCAAGTACTTTTCCAAAATTGATCTTAGGTCGGGATATCATCAGTTAAGAATCAAGGATGAGGGCATTCATAAGACTGCATTCAGAAGCAGGTACGGCCATTATGAATTTGTTGTTATGCCTTTCGGACTAACGAATGCCCCTGCTGCCTTTATGCAGTTAATGAATAGTATATTCAGGCCTTATTTGGATCAATTCGTGGTGGTCTTTATTGATGATATATTGATTTATTCCGAGACCAAGGAAGAGCATGAGAAGCATTTAAGGATTGCATTACAAATATTGAGGGCAAACCAATTATATGCAAAACTCAGCAAGTGTGAATTCTGGCTTGAGGAAGTGACTTTTCTCGACATGTTATATCAAAGGATGGCTTATCAGTAGATCCATCAAAAGTTGAAGCTGTAAGAAATTGGGAAAGACCGACTAATGCTAGCGAGATCTGAAGTTTCTTAGGTCTTGCTGGCTATTACAGCGATTCATCAAAGATTTCTCTAAGATCGCCGTACCACTTACGAGGTTAACTCGCAAGGAGATCCAGTTACGAATGGAGTGAGGAATGTGAAAGAAGCTTCCAAACTCTCAAGGATCATCTTACTACAGCTCCTATCTTAGCTTTACCAATGGAAGGAGAGAAATTCGAGGTATACACTGATGCTTCTGGCATTGGCCTCGGATGTGTTCTAATGCAACAAGGAAAGGTTATAGCTTATTCTTCTCGTCAATTAAAGAATCATGAAAAGAACTACCCTGTCCATGACTTAGAATTAGCCGCGGTAGTATTTACACTAAAGATCTGGAGGCATTATCTATATGGAGTACAGTTTACTGTATACTCCGATCACAAGAGTCTCAAGTATCTTTTCTCTCAAAAGGAACTAAATATGAGGCAAAGGCGTTGGCTAGAATATCTCAAGGACTTCGACTTCAATATACAATATCATCCCGGAAAGGGGAATCCAGTAGCTGATGCCCTTAGTCGAAGGCCGAGAGCACTGTTAGCTAATTGTATGATTCAAGAATGGAAGTTGCTGGAGCAATTCTCTAAGCTCAATATAAGCATGGACACGAACTTTAAATGTGTCACATTGTCTCATGTAAGCATTCATCCAGACCTATTAACTGAAATACAAGCACTTCAGGATGATGACCCAACATTAGTAGAAATCAAGGGCAGATTGGAAGGACAATCTGATTTCCAATTAACTTCTGACGGAAGATTGATGTTCAAGAATAGAACTTGTATACCGGATTGTCCTGAGTTAAAGAAGAAGATCTTAGATGAAGCTCATAGATCAAGGTACATGATTCATCCTGGATCTACCAAAATGTATCAAGATGTGAAAAGAAATTTTTGGTGGCCCAACATGAAAAGGGAAATAGCGGACTACGTGTCGCGCTGTCTCACATGCCAACAGGTCAAGGCGGAACACCAAAAGCCTGCTGGAAAACTACATCCTCTAGATATCCCTAAATGGAAGTGGGAGAATATTGGTATGGATTTCATCATGGGTTTATCTAAATCAAAAGGAGGACATGATGGAATATGGGTTATTATTGACCGATTGACTAAATCGGCGCATTTCTTGCCAATCAAGAGCCGATGGTCAGTCGATGTGTTGGCTGCATTATACATCAAGGACATAGTCAGATTACACGGTATTCCTATTTAAATCATGTCTGACAGAGATCCCCATTTTACTTCTCATTTTTGGAAGGGACTACAACATTCGTTGGGAACAAAGCTTAACTTTAGTACAGCTTTTCATCCTCAAACGGATGGTCAGACCGAGAGAACTAATCAGGTGGTTGAAGATATGCTCAGAGCTTGCATCATTGATTTTGATGAAAGCTGGCATGACCACTTGCCTTTGGTTGAATTTGCATACAATAATAGCTACCAGGCAAGTATACAAATGGCACCTTTCGAAGCCTTATACGGAAGGAGTTGCCGATCACCCTTATGCTGGGACGAAGTTGGAGAAAAACAACTGCTAGGTCCAGACATGGTAAGGGTTACCACTGAGAAGATACAATTGATTAGAGAAAGACTGCAAGTTGCTCAGTCTAGGCAAAAGGCTTATGCCGATACAAGAAGGAGAGATCTTGAATTCCAAATCGGAGATCATGTATTTCTCAAGATATCGCCGGGACATGGCATACGGAGATTTGGTGTTAAGGGCAAGCTTACACCAAGATTTATAGGACCTTTCGAGATACTGGAAAGAGTTGGCGAGGTTGCTTATCGCATCGCATTACCTCCTCAATTGTCCGAAGTCCATAATGTGTTCCATATATCTATGTTGAAGAAGTATGTGCATGACTCGGCACATATTATTGATCACGGAGACTTAGTGATCCAGAAGGATCTCACATATGAACAGAAGCCCATGAAGATACTAGATCGTGAAGTACGTACTCTAAGGAATAAGGTTATTCCCATGCTAAAAATACAATGGAATAAGAGTTCCGATCATGAAGCCACATGGGAGACCGAGGAATCCATGAGAAAACGATTCCCAGAATTATTTTAAAGGTATATGTTCTACACTCTCCACTTATATATACTATTGAATTTGGGGACCAAATTCTTTTAAGTGGAGGAGGGTGTTGCAACCCTGGAAAAATAAAGATTTTTGAAAATGGATCAAATTAAAATAAAAGATAAGTAAATAGATGGCAAAGAGCCTAAATGAGTAAATCATTAATCAAGAGGAAAATAACGCCTTTTATCAAGGTGCCAATTCAAAAGGAAACGCCTCTATCTAAGGCGTTAATTTAACAAGGACGCCTACACCCTAGGGCGTCAAATTTCAAACGACGGGAAATAAAATTAAGGAAAGGAAAGGAAACACCCTCCACCTTGGTGCGTTTTACATAAGAAATGACGCTTGACAAGGCGTCAATTTAAATTAACGCCCTCACTTAGGACGTTAATTCAGTTCGAGTTGCGTTCGAACCCAGCCCTCATCCAGGGTAAGTTTCTGGATAACTACGTCGAAGGTGGAATGTAGTAAGAACTCTATCATGGAAATATAACTTCCAATAGAACTCTAACCCTATTAGGATCCCCAAAATCCTATAAATATCCTGCTACTCGACCCAGACCGCTGTTTGGCGTTCTGTGTTGCTGTTGTCGTCAGTGAAGAACCGGTAATGTTCTTCTCTTTTTCTTTTACCTTAGGTTATATGATTAATGATCTTCATTATTTCTTCTGTAGGAAGTCTGCAGTAACTCTCTGTCGAAGTGAAGAACGTGAGGTTCTTCATCTCTTCTTCCTCTTCTGGTGATCAGAAGACTCTGTTACAAACAGAGTATCGTTTGTCTTCACGAATCTTCACGAAACCTTCATCCGTTCATCAGTTAAATCTTCATAAGGTAGGTTTTCTCAAGAAACGTAGCCCAAATTAATTTAAGATCCTTAATAAAATCATATGTTATCCATGCATATAGTTTCATCATGGTTTTAAATGTTTTCTGTAAAATTTTGAAATAAGCGACCCTGACAAGGGCGCTAATTCTTGTTTTGACGCCCTACCTAGGAGTCGTCAATTTCATATAAATTGATAATTACCCATGTTTAAAATTCTATATCTATGAAACCATGAACCTAATCTAATGCATGTTCATCCTGATTGAATCCTGCTATTTTTCTGGTCCTGACCATGTACCTATTTCATGAAAATTTAATATCTGAAATTTGGAAAATTATTGAATTAACGACCTGCACAAAGTCGTCTCTTATTGAACTGACGTCCCAGATCAGGGCGCAAATTGAAAGGTAACGCCCCTGACCAGGGCGCGTTTTTGTTAAATTCCATAATATTGGAAATTTTGGTAAAATAGAAATAAAGAATGGACGACTGCTGTGTACGTCGTCGAATTGTGAATAAACGCCCCTGAGTAAGGCGTTAATTGGATAATTAATGACTTAGCTTAAGTCACTATTTTCTGTATTACTATTTTACACTGATTACTGTCAACCGAAGGGGTTTATATATATATATATATATATATATATCGGCACTATATTTCCACTCCGTGAATATAGTCCCATGTTTCATGATGTTTTTATCGCACTACCCTCAATTCTCATTGACATACAAGCTCTCCATTAGACATTCCGTTCCTTTGGACTAGCGAGTTAGTCATAGAGACCTCCGTAAGTCTCATCGCAGCCTTGGATTCCCTTAAGGCCGACTGAGCTGGTTGTACCATAAAAAAAACCCATTACATTACTTGATTGCCATGTCACTCTAAAGAAACATGGTATACCGGCCCTCATGTCATGCCATGGGTATGATATGAGAATTATCTTAATGAACGGGGAAGAACATGCCGTTGTTATACTGTTCTTGTAAACCCCAATTCTATATCAACATTGTTATGATGTTCTTGTAGACCCCAATTCTATATTAAACTTGATGTTCTTGTGGACCTCAATTCTATATAAAGAATGTCCATACTTGTTTGTCATGGTACCCAAGTTAGGGAACCAATTCCACCTAGTTTTATCGATAATCGTGATTGTACCATTATTATCGCCATTCTATGTCAAGTGTCATATTTTGGACTCTATTCTATCAATGTCTATCCTACATGTCTATAAGCTTTATTCTTGAAATTCCATATTGGCTATACACAAAAGTGGATGTTAAAATACATGATTAATGCCTGCGCATATAGGGCCCGATCTGGTCCTGGGAGGAGCACCCGAAAGTACTTGTGCCCATGGGAGTTGATTGATCACGGTATTGGCATTATACCGAAGTGCATGACTAGCTTGATTGAACATTCCACAAATCTTGTACTTGTACTTGACTTGATATTACATGACTTGCGTGACCCGATAAAGGGTAATTGCATACTTGCGTGCTTGAACGTGATAGCCAAATTCCAACATGACATGATGAATACACTTGCTTGAATATCTTGATATCTTTTGATATAAGTTCTTGAAAGTTCATGACTAGTTCTTCTTGCTATCTTATTGTTATACACTCTCTCTATCTTGTTATTTTATGCGAGCATGCATAGCTATAGTGCATTCATGAAAGATGTAATTACTTAAACCCCTTGCTAGTTTTTGAGATATAATTTCCTACTGAGCGTTCGCTCACTTAGTGTTTCCCTACTTTTCAGGTAAGTCCAACGATGAGGGAACTCAAACGGATGGGGAAAATCAAGAGTGAAAGAGATAGAGCTTCTTCCGTGTTATCTAGTCTTTTTCATATTTTCTTGAGTCAACCTTGTATTTTTCCTTTATTTTAGTTAGTACTTCAAAGGTTTGTAATAGACATATTCTTATGAAGGAATAAAGGATTGGGTTATCTTTACTTTTACGCATCTCTGATTTTGGTGTCGAATACACTAATACTCTGATTGACATGATTGATATAAACTCGTCACGCGTCTCCGGGTATCTTCCGCTCTCGGGGCGTGACATTCAAGCTGCCATGAAAGCTTCACCATTCTAAACAAGTGGTATCATGTCCCTAAAATAATGGTTAGTGTGCATTTTTTATCTCCATACATTGCATAGAAAATTTTAAAAATCTGAAAAATAGAAAACCAAAATAATTGCTCTTAGATTGCATTATTTTGACATGCTCAAAATTCATGCACATGCCTGCCTCTCATATGTTGTTGTGCTGTGTCTTCATGGCATATAATGTCCATCTGTGTAAATTTCATTCTGCCATGCCAAAGGACTTAATGTAATGCCCTGGGTCTTTCGGATCTGGATCGGAGAGCTTTCGGATCGCTTTTGTGGATCCTGAGTTGTGTTTTACGATCCATGTGAGTTTTTCTCTCGTACAAGTTATGGAACCCTGTGGTGAGTTTACTGTTGAGTTCATCGACTCGAGAACGCTACAGCTACGTTATGCTCCTTCCGAGGATCGCGTTGACTATTTTTCCATATTTTTTTGAATTAGTGAATTTTCGGGCTAAAATTGGATTTCACGAAAATTAGGAAATTCCTAATTTCCTTTTCCTATTTCTTCCTTCACCCTCTCTCCTCTCTCTCATTCTCACATTCACTCTCTCCCTCTCGTTCTCTCTCCTTTCTCTTCCTCTCCCCCAGGCGCGTGACTGAGGTGGAGGCGGGCGAGGCGAGGACGCCGTGGAGCTGCTGTGACACGTGATGGTGCGAGAATCAAGGCATGGTTGGCGCGATCCCGTTCGTGGATTCAAAGCCGACGTGAGTGGTTCGTGCGATCAATTTCGGCGTGGTTTAGTCGCTTTGGCGTGCGAGAACTTCGGTGGTGGTATGGAGATGGATGCCCTGCTCCTGTTCTGCGTTCCCTCGCAATTTCGAGCTGAACCATGCGGGAACGAGTGAGTTTTCTAACTTTAGGGCGAAAGCATGCTTCGGGGGGTGTGAGACAAGTTCACCTTTTCTGGCGACATTTTCTTACCTAGTTAGTTTCATTTGAACCCCTGGCATGTTAGAATTTCGTTCCTGCCATTTCTGTTGCAATCGGTTGTCATTTGGGGCCGGTATGAGCCCGGGAACCCACGTGACTCATTTTGGGTTGATTCGTTAGAATCACCCGTTTCTTGTCTTTTTAGCATCAGATTGATCCCTTCCGGACTGTGGAAGGCGTATATCATGCTTAGGGTTGTTTCCCCATTGTTTAGATGCGATTGGGGCATGGAAAGGCCGGGTTTTGGCCATTCCTACGATTTTCTCACCGTAACGCCTTGGCGGTCCTTTCAGAGACCGTTTTTATATCTTGAGTGGTCCATGGGTGACCGTTATGGTTCTTTGTCGGTTCGGGTTTTAGCGGTCGGGCGATAAACCATTTTGTGTCAGCTAGCAGCCCAGGATGGACTGCTAAGCTTTGTGCAGCGGCCCAGGTAGGACCGCTACATTTCGATTAGCGGCCCATTGGTGACCGCTATTCTTCGTGTTCTTTTGGCTAAGTCGGTTCATTGGGTAACGGCCCAACGACTGACCGTTTCATGAAGTTGGGCGGCCCATGTGAGACCGTTACTTATGATTTAATGTCGATTTGGGCTAGCGGTCTAGCTCCGAACACCAGGGTGTCCCTGGGCGGCCTTAGGACGACTGCCAGGCTCTGTGAAACGGTTCTAGGTAGACCATTTTTATTGGTTTGACCAGTTGAGTCGGTTTAACTATTTTATGGTGGACTGAGTGTAAGTGGCCAGGCCATGATCGCAAAGCTCATTCCTGCGGCCTTGAGGAGACCGCCTTGTGTAAGAAACGGCCTCAGATAGACTGCAAAAACCCTTTGGCTTTGGTAGTTTCATTTTGGGAGTCTTCTGAGCGTAGCGGTCATCTTCTTGGTCGTTTCACTTAGTGGGACGGCCCTTTGTAGACCGTCTTGGGCATGGTGCGGCCATGGTCTGACTGCCAAGTGCCTGTGCTTTCTGTGTGAGGGTAGCGGCCCTTTGGCTGGCTGCCTAGTTTGCCTAGCGGTCGAGCGAATGACCGTTTCCTTCCTAGAGTTCTGTTTTCTCGATAGTTTGGCCTCCAACTGTCTTGGCTCAACCATGTGGTTTGCCCGTTGTCCCGTGGATGTCTTTGATGTCCTTTGAGGGCTGTGACCATGTTTTGGGGTGGCCGGGAGTTCCATTGTATCGAGTAATGTTCCGTGATACTTCAGGATCATTATTGGTTTCTGGTCAACCCGGTTGCGACCCAGTGGTTGACACATGACCTCGTAAGTGTCTCGTCTATCCTGTGACGATCGACACATGGTTTTGGATGCCTTGAGGTACCGTCTTACCTTAGTTTGCGTGTCCACATGGGTTGAGGGTGTTAGTGATCCCTCATGTCTCTGTGATTTGTGTTATGCGGATGTGTGGATCCGGCTGTCCTATGCCGTTTCCTTTATAAGTGTTTTACCATGATTTGGTTTAGGGACTAGGCTGATTGGCGGCGTGCTACCGCTTTGTGCGATGATCTTGACCCCGAGTCGTGAGACTCAAGGATCATTGTCAATAGGTCTAGTTGACTGTCCTGAGTCTGGTGGCAGTGGTGTACTACATTATGCTCCGTAGTACGTGCGATAGGTGTGAGCTTACCCTATTTGTACTTTGGTGTTCGCTATTTTAGAGTCTCTGTGTCTAGTGAGACTCCACTAGTCATAGCCTTACAGCATTTTCCTGTGTGTCGGCCCACCTAGGAGTGGCGGCGGGGCGAGTTCCCGATAGATGGTTTTTAGGCTAGTTTCTGTGGGCCCCCGTTCTTTGTGGTAGCGTCCTACTGGGAGAGAAAACTAGCTAGAGGCCTGCCTCAAGGCAATGAGCTTGTGTGTGCACACATGGTTAGGGGCGTTTGGATGAGCATCGGCGGGTGTGACCCTGATTAGTCACTCATTATTGTTGTTCCTTGTACTTGGTTCTGTGAGTATCTCAGTTACCGTCGTTCCAGGTGCGTGGGAGACACTTGTGGCGCAGTATAAGACGTCAGTGGACGCATCAGGCTGTTCTTCTAGTGAGGAGGTACTTCCGTCACCTGACACCTGACTCATTGTGTTTTCGTGACTTTTCTGGGTAGTCTGTTCTTGGCTTCACCCGAGGACAATGTAGTGTGCACAACAATCTAGTTGTGTATGCGTTAATGTTTCTTGACTTTGTAGGTCTTTTCTAAGGCTTTTGCCTGTTTCTATAGGCTTTCGCTATGGAGCAAGTGCTTTGTCGACGGATCAGTAACGCCCGACTTTGTGAGATCGGGGTTCACCTTTCTGTTGCTGTTTGGAGTAGCTTAGAGAGCCGAGGTTCGTTCGGCAGCCGTGTTTCTGTTCGGTACGGCTTTACTCTTTCTTTTAGATGTTCTTACTCCTGATTTTACAGCTTTACTATTATAGTTTAGCACTGCTATTACTTCTGCTCCTGCTTTACTGTTTAACGCTATTGTCTTGTATGTTATTGTGTTGTTTCCAATGGGGATCTGTGGGACCCCTATTGAGCCAGTGACACAAGGCTCACCCCTGCTTTTCAGGTGTGGTCGTTCTTCTTCCTCGCGGTTCGAGGTGCTGTCCGTCGGTTCGTTGTTGCCAGCTTTGCTAGTGTCGGGCTTCCCCCGACTTGAGAGTACGTTCTCTTTCCTGTTAGACTGTACTTGTCTTTCATTGGACTGGACTCTATAATTTAAATTGTTGATTAAAAATGTAATTTTATTTCTGCTACTTTAGCAACCCTGATCATTGAAATATTAATTGCTTACTGCTTTATCTGGAACTTCAATGTACCCACACACACCTTTTATCCCTTCGGAGCTTTATCGCTCTTGGGAGGCTTCTCAGAATCCAAGTGGTATCGGGTTTACCCGGTATCCGGAGTCTGGGTCGTCACAATTGGTATCAGAGCTAGTTGTGTGAAAGTACATGGGAATTCAAGATATTACAGTATTCAGAGTCCTTAAGGTCCAGTACAGTCGGCACCTGACATTAGGTTTTTATGTTTTTATACCTATTTGTTCTCTTGTGAGCGCTTGTGTGCTCTGTGTTGGTGCTGTGATGATGGATTTGCTCTTGTCAGATTGCGACGGAGAGTTCTCCTTTTGTCATGGTGTTTGTCTCGGTTATGCTGTACTTGGCAGAGTTCGTCGACAAGCGTGAATCTGTGGTGCGGTGTTCAAGATTTTTTCGTGGCTTGTTCAGGTGGCTGGTGACTTTATAGTTGGTGTGATGGTCATACATGTTTTTATGTTGTTTTGGTCGTCCCAGCTTGAGGTTTGTTTAGCCCCTGAGGTGTTAAGCTTGTGTTGAGGTGGTCGATTAGAATGCCCGGGCGAACCTAGGATTTTCCTTCCTGGTGAGCTACTGTTAGTCGAGCTTGATTTTTCTCATCCTATTTGGTAGCGTCTTTTCGAGGTAAGCTTAGAAGTGCTGTCTCGGTGAAGCCTTTGTCCTGTGTCTGTTTAAGTGTGGACTGTGTTAGTTCTGAACCTGATTTGCCTTTGTTCGATGGTTGCTTGGCTTTGGACCCAGTTTGTGTGTTGGGGGGGCGTTGTGCACCGTGTCCGATGTGCCGTGTTTGGCGACTGTTGTGCTATGAAGGTTCAGTTACTGTTTCAGGATGTGAGGATAAGCTGAGATAGGTGTTCTTTATGCTTTGTGATGAAGCTGGTGCTCTTCCTAGTTTGCACATTGGCGACTTGTGATCGGTTGTAAGTACTCGAGGCGTGGTACATTGTAGTTCTCTGAATTGCTGTGGCACCGTGTGTGTGCTGAGATGCGGATGCCGAGTTGTCCTTGCTACCTGTGTGTGTGTGTGTTGAGCGTGCAGTGAAAGTGTGTGGGCTTATAACCCACAGGTCGAGAATCGTTTGGTTGGAAGATTCTGGCCGGTTGAGAGGTTGTTTCCTCAATGTGACATCATCTTGGCTATGTGTGCCTTGATGTTGTTGGTTGTCGTGCCATTGCTTGAAGCTTTGTGGTGGTTGGCACCGGCATGCGTGAGGATTGGGGAAATATGTCGGCGTATATGCTGGTCGAGTACCCTTTTTCTTCTTCTATATTTTTCTTGCGAGTTGTGCTCTCGGGACGTGATCGTGGTCCTTGAGATGCGTTCTCTGAGGTTATTGTTGTTGTTGTTGTGAGTCCCTGTTGGTAAGCTGCTCGCAGTGTGGCTTATATGTGTTAGCCGTGTGTTTAGCTGTAATTGTGCCTTGATGTGACCCAGCTTGCAGTTGTGTCCCGCGGTTCAGTATTGAGAACGGAGCCAGGATTCTCCAGGTGTTGGTGTTGGTGTTGTTGTCGTCGTTGTTGTTGGTGGTTGTGTTCAGCTTGGGAGGAGTTCCCTGTGAGTCTAATTTGGCATTGTGTGGACCGAGGTCTTGTCGGTTGGATTTGCTGTACTATTCTATCATGGTAGAGTTGGCAAGTGACTCGAATCAGATGTAATGTCTGAGTGAGGACTGACTTGATTGTGCTTGTGGTCCAGTGCTGTCACTGGCGTACTGCGTGCTAGTTTCGTGGTTGTTCTTGGTACATAAGCCGATGATTTGGAGCTGTCAGCTGAGAGGATTATGTTTCCTTGTTTAAGCTGATGATTGTTGTGTCTGCCGAGTGTTTTATCCGTAGCTGCTTTCATGGCATGGGTCGTGTCTCCTTTTGTAATGACTCGAGATCCGAGTACTGGAAAGGAACCGGCGCGACTCGAACCCCGGCCCCCCACCCACGAGCCCGAAGACTCAGAAGGGTTAAGGATGGTGTGGGGATACAAGAGAAACTAAAATAACTACAGGGATAGCACAATAAACAACTAAATAATAATGCAGGAAATTAAATAAATAACTAAACTGCAACAAGGTCCAGTGTATCTCATGTCTAAAATAAGTATAGTCAACAGAAAGAAAAGTACAAGTACACGGGGCATACCCTGATCCTGGCAACTGGCGACTAACCCTGGCTACTGGAACCACACTGAAACTCCGCCACGCCTCTCGACGACCCTGCCTCACCTGAAAACACAGGGGTGAGCCTCATTTCATTGGCTCAGTAGGGATCCCACGGACCCCCACCTTGCACGAAAGAAACAAGGCGAAAAAGCACGCACAAGCATGGAAGGTAACACTTCCTAACAAAAGTACAGTAGAATCAACAAGCAGTAATAAATAAATGGAAAAAGCTCTCTACTGCTAATCGTACCGTACAAACCAACCTCGGTCTGACATAACACGAGTCCGTACCTACCAGGAGACATGAGTACCACCGACTAGAAGCAAGGCCGGATGCGTCTACTGACGACTTAGTCCACAGCCTCAGGTATCTCGCTACCACGCCCCAGGCGGAGATTGAGACACCGTACTAGTAACTAAGAACACATAACAAGGATTAGCTGGGGTCGCGCTCTTCAGTGCGGGTCTGACGCCCCCAACTAAGTGTGCACACACAGACCATGCGCCCTAGGTCAGATCCTCTAGCTGGTTCTTCCCCCGAAGCCCGGACTCGGCAATGCGTGGGGGCCCTACGGTAACCGGCTTAGAAACCGTCTCTCTCAGGTCACGCTCTCCACCACTCCCAAGTGGGTTCGTACACTTGTGCGTAGGAAAGCTACGTCTAGTGGACAGGTCACTGGAGGAGTAGACTCTCGAACCAACGGAAAACAACGCCTAAACTGGGCAAAGCACGAGGACGGCTCCTCGTACCGATGCCAACTCACGATGACACTAGCCGAGATCACGCCACCTCCCGGGACCCCACGGCACCCACACACATGGTCCCTACACGATGCCCAGCATTAGTCGAACTGTAGGTCAGCACGTGGATCGAGGTCCACTCACCCAGGATTTGAATCGGCAGGAACTAAACTTCGGTCGGACAGAACCCAGGAGGCAGTCCACTCTAGACCGTCCCAGGGTAAAAACGGTCAAATGCTAGACCACGCGACAAAGAGAGGCGGTCACCCACAGGCCGCCGCTCAAAAGAGAGAAACGGTCTCCTGCAGGGCATTTGAAACAAAAATGGTCCACCCTGGGCCGCTTTAGGTGTGAAATGGTCCCCCTTGGGGCCGCCACGCCATGGAACTGCGAGAAAGGCAAAATGGTCACCTTATGACCGTTGGAGTTTAAAACGGTCTCACCCAAGACCGCCAAGTAGGGTTAAACTGTCACCCTATGACCGCCATTCCCAAAAACTATTTAACAGTCGAAATGCAATAGTCAGAAACACCTCGACATTCTTGCTGGCCCCATGAGGGAAACGGTCGGCCGCTTGGCCGCCTTTGGCGGTAGCGGTCAATCGTTCGACCGCATACCTTTCCGACACTCTGGGCTGGAAAACGGCCCACCTAGGGCCACCTTTAATAAAAACGGTTCCTGGAAGGACCGTTTTTATTATGGAAAATCGAGAACGGCGGGAGTGGCCCCAAAATGCCCTTCCATGCCCCGATCATCGACAGATGAGGGGGAAACAAAGGGGGATCCATCCCCAAGCACCCTAGCATGCATCTACACCCTTAGATCGGTCAAAAACTCCGTAAAATGGGAGATCCAATGCTCAACCCCAAATCATGGAATTTTACTCTCCCGTCTCAAAACACCCCCACTCGGCCTCCCCTCGGCCTAGAAATCTCAGGGAATGCAGTAAAGAGGGTACGGATCCGTACGTCCCCCTACCTCAAGAAGCTTGAAAATAGTCGGATCACCGCCGATCTCCAAAACTTGGTCGAACACGATCTCCTCACCCACGCCTCGAAGGAGGCACCGCCGCCTTCCTCTCGCCGCCGCCGTCGTCGCCGTGCCGCCGCCGTCGTCTGTCGCTAGAGGAGGAAGGGGCACCGCAAGGTTCAATGGGAGAGAGGGGGTCACGGTCGCGCTCACGAGGAAGGAGATCAAGAAGGAAGAAGAATAAAAGAGGAAAAAGGAAAAAGAAAGAAAAAGAAATGGTTATTTATAGAAAATCCAAAAAATGCTAAAAATATAAAAAATTAGGAAAAATCATTTCCTCGATCCTCGGAACACGCTCGACGCACTAGTACCGTCCCGGAGTAGGAGAACGCAACGGTTCACCTGATACGGGGTTCCGTAGGTCTCAGGGAAAAACATGCATAAACCACAAAACATGCTCTGGGACCCCCGAAAGCGATCTGAAACCCACAGATCCAGATCCGAAAAATATCTGAAAAACCCAGGATATTACATCCCTCCCCTCTTAAAGAAATTTCATCCTTGAAATTAAGGACAAGGCACAAGAATAGGGGAGAAGACTCACTCGAACAAATAAGGATACAACTGCCGCATCTCATCCTCACGCTCCCACGACGCCTCGCCACCAGAATGACGTTGCCAGACCACCTTAACCAGGGGAATAACCTTATTCCGCAAGTGCTACTCTCGTCGATCCTCGATGCAGATAGGGTACTCTGGAAGGGACAAGTCTAGGGCCACCTCGGGCCAAACGGCATCTTCCAAGACATGGGAATCATCGGGCATATACTTCCGAAGCATCGACACATGGAACACATCATGCATGGCAGATAGCTCTGGAGTTAATTGCAACCGATAAGCGACTTCACCAATACGCTCGACAGTAGGAAAAGGACCAATGTGGCGGGGACTCAACTTCCCACGCCTGCCGAAGCGCATTACACCCTTCATGGGAGAAACTCTAAAAAACACTCGATCTCCCACAGCAAAACTGAGGGGTTGCCTCCTCCAATCGGCATAACTCTTCTATAGGCTCTGCGCCGCCAACATCTTTTGCCGAACGAAATGCACCACCTCAATGCACTGCTGCACCAATTCCGGTCCTGTCAAGACACGCTCGTCCACGTCAAACCAATCAAGCAGAGTCCGACAAGGTCGCCCATCCAACGCCTCATAGGGAGCCATACCAATGCTCGAATGATAGCTGTTGTTGTAGGCAAACTCCACTAACGATAAATGGTGGGTCCAACTCCCCTGCCACTCCAGGCAACATGACCTCAACATATCCTCCAAAGTCTGGATGGTCCTCTCAGACTGACCATCCGACTGAGGATGATAGGCCGAGCTGAATGCCAACTCCGTGCCTATGGCTCTCTGGAAACTCTTCCAGAATCTCGAAGTGAAGCGCAGATCACGATCAGACACAATGGAGATGGGAACTGCATGCAACGGAACGATCCTCTCCACGTATAATCGGGTCAACCTATGCACGCTCCAACTGACTTTGATCGGCAAGAACCGAGCCGTCTTCGTCAGTCTATCCACTAGTAACCAAATACTATCATGCCTGCTGGACGTCCTCGGTAACCCAACCACGAAATCGATGGTCACATGGTCCCACTTCCGCGCGGGAATCTCCAAGGGCTGAAGTGTATCTTTCGATCGTTGGTGCTCAGCTTTCACATGCTGACAGGTTAAACACTTGGCCACAAACTCTGCTACATATCTCTTCATCCCAGGCCACCAAAACTGCCTCTTCAGGTTCTGGTACATCTTAGCCGATCTGAGGTGCATGGCATACCGGCTACCATGGGCCTCTCGCAATACCACGTGCCTCACCTGCTCCTCGGCTGGGGCGTACAATTGACCTCTGAACCTCACAGCTCCATCCTCACCGAACTCCACCTCGGTCATCGATAGAACTCGAGGTAGCTCGGGGTCCGCATGCTGAGCCTCAGTCACTTGACGATGAATAGCTGGCGTGACAATCAGGCTTGCAAGAACAGTCGAACCCTGATCCTGAGGAATCTTGAGCCTAAAAGTCATGGTCGGCACCTGCTCCCATAACCTCCACTTTCTCAACAACATCTGACTGACCACCACCTTCCTGCTTAAGGCATCAGCCACGACATTCATCTTGCCAGGCTGATACGACAGAGTAAAATCATAATCCTTCACATACTCCATCCACCTTCTCTGCCTGAGGTTAAGATCCTTCTAGGTAAACACATACCTCAAACACTGATGGTCAGTGAACATCTCAAACTTCTCACCGTACAGATAGTGCCTCCATATCTTTAAGGCAAAAATTATCGCCGCCAACTCAAGATCATGAGTGGGGTAGTTCTCCTCATGTGGCTTCAACTACCGAGATGCATACGCCACAACTCTACCATGCTGCATCAGCCGGCACCCAAACCTATCCTGGAAGCATCTATACACACCACAAAACCTCCCGATCCTGAAGACAACACCAACACCGGAGCGATAGTGAGCAATCTCTTCAGCTCCATAAAGCTTCGTTCACATTCCTCCTTCCAGGCAAACGGCACATCCTTCCGCGTAAGCCTGGTCATTGGGGCCGCAATACGAGTAAAATACTGGATGAACCTCGTACAATAGCCTGCAAGCCCCAGAAAACTCCAAATCTTTGTGAGAGAAGTCGGCCTCGGCCACTATACCACAACCTCTACCTTGGCCGAATCGACGGAAACACCATCACCAGAAATCACATGTCCCAGAAAGTGCACCTCTCGAAGCCAAAACTCGCACTTGCTGATCTTGGCATATAGCTGGTGATCACGCAAGGTCTGCAACACGACCCTCAAATGATGCACATGCTCCTTAGCAAACCGCGAATACACAAGGATGTCATCCATGAACACGACCACAAACTAGTCTAGATACGGATGAAACACCCTATGCATTAAATCCATAAATGCCATGGGCGCATTGGTGAGCCCAAACGGCATCACCAAGAACTCATAATACCCGTACCTCAAGCGGAACACAATCTTCTCAACATCAGACTCTCGAATCCGCAGCTGATAATAGCCCGATCTCAAATCAATCCGCGAAAACACCCGGGCAGACTGAAGCTGATCAAACAAGTCATCAATCTGAGGGAACGAATACTTGTTCTTGACAATCTCCTGGTTCAACTGCCGGTAGTCGATGCACAGCCTCAAACTACAATCCTTCTTCTTCACAAACAACACTAGTGCACTCCACGGGGAAAAGCTAGGATGAATATACCCCTTGGCAAGCAACTCCTGCAACTGCGCCTTCAGCTCTCTCAACTCTGCAGGCGCCATACGATAAGTGGCCTTCGACATAGGCGTCGTATCTAGTACCGCCTCAATCACAAAATCAATCTCTCGTTGCGGTGGCAACCCTAGCAAATCCTCTGGAAAAACATCGAAAAACTCGCACACAACTGGAATATCCTCCACTTTTGGACACTGCCGATCGACTAGAACCACTAAAGCGAGAAAATATTGACAACCAGTGTCAAGCAATCAACGAGCCCTAATAGTCGAAATAAGAAAATGGGAAGGGGAAGATCGGATACCTTGGAAATAGAAGGTGGGTCTACGAAGCTGCCAAAAATAGACCTTCTTCGAGCTGTAATCCACCATGGCATGATGGGCCTCGAGCCAATCCATGCCCAAAATCACATCAAAGTCCTGAAGTGGTAGTGCATAAAGCCTAGCTGGTAAGTTCCGCCCTTCCACCCACACAGGTACCTTCTCAAAATAATACGGGGTGATCATGAAGTCACCTGTAGGCAACCCTACCACCAAATCATAGGACATCTCGGCCACCGGGTCCTCAACACTCTGAGCAAAATCCTGGAATATGAATGAATGAGATGCACCAGAATCGAACAAAACATGAGCCGTACAACCCAAAATCAGAAGAGTACCTTCCACCAACTACGACGCCTCAGCCTCTGCTCTGGTCATATGTGTAATGCGGCCTCGAGAGCTCTCCCTTCCTACAGTAGTCAGTCGAGTAAACTGAGGAAACTGTCCTTACGGCTGGTACTGTTGTGGCTGTGGTGGTATCTGCTGGGGCTGGAACTACTGTTGCTACTGGAACTCGTGTGGCTGACGTGGTCTCTGCGGACAGTGACGTGCCATGTGCCCTGACTGGTTACACCTAAAGAAAATCACAAGCGCTGAGCACTATTTGCCTCGATGAGAATCACCACATCGAGGACACGTGCCCCGAGAACCACTCACTGAAGCCTATCGCTCATAAGACACGGGTTGTTGAACACTACCTGCTGATGTCTGCCTGGGCTCCCTACGGCCTCGACGCCTCCTGCTGAAACCGATCTCATTGAACAGCTTCTTGAACTTCGACCTAAAGGACTCCGAGTCTGCCGCAGACGCCACGGACAGAGATGCCCCTGAACTGCCCACTGAGGGCTTGACGGTACTCTACTACTGCACGTCCATCGGCTGACTAAGACCCGCTTACGTCTGACATGTGCTGCCTTGCCCTTGAACCTTCTGCAGGTCTCTCTCCAATGCCGCTGCTGCTTTGCAAGCCGCATCTAGGTTGGCTAAACCTGATGCAAGTAGGGGATGCCTCAGCTCTGGCCTCAAACCCCCAACAAACTACTCGATCGTCACTTCCTCATCTGCCATAATATGAGATGCATAACGGCCCAACTCAATAAACCTGGATCAGTACTATATCACCGTCATATCACCCTGGACCAACTCTAGAAACTCACGTAGCCTCTGTGACCTGATGAAAGATGGGAAAAACACACGCTCAAAAGTCATGACGAACTCCCGCCACGTGATCTGCCGAAGAGGACAAGACTGGAACGTTGCCCCCCACGTTGACGTCCACCACGTCTGGGCTGATCCCTACAATCGGTGCGTATCCACCACTACCTTCACCTCCCCAGCACACTCCATAGAACTAAAAATCCTCTCTACATCATCCATCCACTCCTTGGCCACCTTAGGATCTGGCTGCCAGTTGTAAAGAGGCGGTTGGAACTACAAGAAATCTCTCAGCACACGGCCATGACCACCTTGAGATGACGAGCCCTCGCCAACATCACCACCCTACTGCTTGAGAACATACTGATACATGCCCCGGAAGAAGTCCTCTACACCAGGAACTCTCGCCTCCCCGGCTGCATAATCCGGAAGCACTGCTCAGCTCTGCCCTTCCTGGCCCCCTCCACATGACTCTCCCTGCTGGGAACGAGTCACTCTCCTGGGTGCCATAACCTCCTGTTAACAAAGACAAACAGCAGAATTAATAAAACACACGGGGCCCTACGCCAGTCACCGACTATACATGACATTCATGGACCTTCTGGACCACTACAATCATTTCAGGTTCTTATGGACCTCCACAACCCCGCTGTGATACCAATTGTAATGAGCCGAGATCTGAGTACCAGAAAGGAACCAGCGCGACTCGAATCCCGGCCCGCCACCCACGAGCTCGAAGACTCGGAAGGGTTAAGGATGGTGTGGGGATACAAGAGAAGCTGAAATAACTGCAAGGATAGCACCATAAACAACTAAATAATAATGCAGGAAATTAAATAAATAACTAAAATGCTACAAGGTCTTGTGTATCTCATGTCCAAAATAAGTACAGTCAACAGAAAGAAAAGTACAAGTACACGGGGCATCCCCCGGTCCTAGCAACTGGCTACTAACCCTGGCTACTGGAACCATGCTGAAACTTCACCACGCCTCTCGACGACCCCACCTCACCTGAAAACACAGGGGTGAGCCTCATTTCATTGGCTCAGTAGGGATACCGTGGACCCCCACCTTGCATGAAAGAAACAAGGCGGAGAAGCATGCACAAGCGCGGAAGGTAACACTTCCTAACAAAAGTACGGTAGAATCAACAAGAAGTAATAAATAAATGGAAAAAGCTCTCTACCGCTAATCGTACCATACAAACCAACCTCGGTCAAATAAAATATGAGTCCGTACCTACCAGAAGATAGGAGTACCACCCACTAGAAGCAAGGTTGAATGCGTCCACTAATGACTTAGTCCACAGCCTCAGGTATCTCGCTACCATGCCCCAGGCGGAGACTGAGACACTGTACTAGTAACTAAGAACATAAATCAAGGATTAGCTGGGGTCGCACTCGTCAGTGCGGGTCTGATGCCCCCAACTAAGTGTGCACACACAGACCATATGCCCTAGGTCGGATCCTCTAGCTGGTTCTTCCCCCAAAGCCCAGACTCGGCTGCGCATGGGGGCCCTACGGTAACCAGCTTAGAAACCGTCTCTCTCGGGTCATGCTCTCCACCACTCCCAAGTGGGTTCGCACACGCGTGCGCAGGAATGCTACGTCTAGTAGACAAATCACTAGAGGAGTGGAATTTCGAACCAACGGAAAATTACGCCTGAATTGGGCAAAGCACGTGGACGGCTCCTCGTACCGATACCAACTCACGGTGACACTATCCAAGATCACGCCACCTCTCGGGACCCCACGGCACCCACACACATGGCCCCCACACGATGCCCAGCATCAGTCGGACCATAGGTTAGCACGTGAATCGAGGTCCACTCACCCGGGATTTGAATCGGCAAGAACTGAACTTCGGTCGAACAGAACCTAGGTGGCGGTCCACTTTGGACCGTCCCAGGGTAAAAATGGTCAAATGCTAGACCGCGTGACGAAGAGAGGTAGTTGTTAGGGTGCTAGGCCCAGATATAGAGGGGGGGTGAATGTATCCCTCTAGAGATAATGCCCAAATTAAAACTCTAAAGCTCAGATATGCGGAATAAAACTAATGAGCTCTCCAAGATGAGATGATAAGACAACACATGATCAAACAGTTGGACTGCCACAATGCAGTCACCTGATTACACCAGAAACACAGGCAGAGCTAAACACACCAAACACACTTAGCAGAATATAAACCTCGAAATTTACTCCCAAGATAACACAACTAATCAAGCATGCAGAACCTGTGAATGTGAGGTAGAAGGCAAGGAACAAACGCACAAAGCACAACCACTGCACAGTAGATTTTTAGTTGGTTCCGTCACCAAGACCTACATCCACCCCTCACTCCCAACCGGAGTGAGGCTTCACTAGCCAACGCTAGAAACCTGCAGACTCAGTCTGCGACAGGGTGCTGCCACACAGCTTGACCAGGGGAACAACCTCCCCTCTTCCTCCCAACCGGAGGGACACCCCAAGTGACTCCCAGCCACTTGGAAACCAGAGGTCGAAGACCTCTCTTCCTCCAGATCAGGAAGGACCCCTGGACTTGCAACCCACAAGGCCAGAATCGGAGGACGAGCCTCCCTTCCTCTAACCAGAGGGAGCCCACAAGTGACAACCTGTCACTTGCAACCCGGAGATCAGATCTCCCTTCTCCTGAACCAACAGGAGGAACCCGACCTCAATCCAGAGGATCGGAAGAACAAAGGTAATCAGAAAAACAAAAGAAAAATAAGAAACACAAAATGAAAATAACTTCAGCAACCAGAAAGCTGGAAAATGAAATATAAACTACAGCTCTCGCAGGAGCAACTGGATTGGATTTGATCCAAAGTCCAGTAAAAATAACGAAGCTTCTCTCTGTTCTTCTTCACGAGCTCTCTCTTTCTCTTTTTCTTCTGCTGCTCTCACTCTCTATCTTCTTCTCTTTCGCAGGCTCTCCCCATCTCTTCTTTTCTCTTCTTCATCTGCTCTTTTGATCGTGGCTCTCTTCCTTATACTTCTCTGCCTCTCTTCTTCTTCACTCTCAGTCTCGATCAGCCCTCTTCTATATTCATCATACTTCTACAGTGGACGAAGGCTTCTATATATATCACAGCAACTTAGGGCGTGTGTTCTCCACAGCTCCCGCCCAATCTACTCTGCCACGTGTCAGCATCTCAGCTCCTTGGATCACGTGCCAGACACCTGCATGACAAATGAGGAGTTCAGTCGATTAACAAAATCAACTGAAGACAGTGTAAAAACTTTATAACTCATACTGTAAAATGTAGTGTATAGACTTTATAAGTAGCAAATGAATAAGTATGTACACTGAGAGAGTGTATAGAGTTGAAGTTCTTCATGCGAGCTCAGTGTATGGACTTTCAGTTAAATGCATTAACATACCAAGGGAATGAGTGTATGGACTTAAGGCATCAGTTAACCAAGTGTGAAGAGTGTATACACTTGACTGCGTGCATGACAGATAATGTCTAGACTTGCTATTAACATGCATGAGAACCCAATGTACAGACATGCTGTCGCTTCAGTTGACGACCCCAGTGTATAGACTTGCTGAGGGAGAGACTGTACAGACTTGAAGTAAAGCAAGGCAATCGAGTGTGTAGACTTGACTGCTGCGAGCACAGGCTGTACATACTTGGTGTAAAGAACACAAGCCAAGTGCAGTGTATGGACTTTATGCAAGAAAACAAGTGTGCATTGTATAGACTTGAGTGATGAGTTGACTTTCAATGAAGAGGCTGTACAGACATGATGAAATCACGATGTGTAGACTTGCCAAATATAACTGGTCTATGTACAGACTAGAACAAGGCTAAGTCTGTACAGACTTGAACAAACACAGTGTATAGACTTTGACAAGGCAACGTTGGTAAAACTACCAATGTGCAGACTTTCAAAGCTGAACGTAGGTAAAGAACCCAATGTGCAGACTTGAAAGTGCAACGTAGGAACAGATGCCAATGTACAGACTTTGGCAAGCAATGATGTACAGACTTGCATAGTTCCAGCTGAAGAATGTATAGACTTTACCTATTAAATGTGGCTGTACAGACTTGGAGAGTTGAAGCCAATGTACAGACTTGTTGATATCAAACTGATGTACAGACTTGCAGATGCGAAGCCAATGTATAGACTTTATGATATGAAGCCAATGTATAGACTTGCAGATGCGAAGCCGATGTACAGACTTTAAAGGCTGTGAACAACAAGGCATGCTGTACAGACTTACTCAATCAAACTGATGTATAGACTTTGAAGGATTTGAATGGGAGAATGTCTAGACTTTAAGAACCGAAGCTCACGTTGTACAGACTTTGTTACCCAAACGATCAATGTATGGACTTGAACTTATGGAAACGAATGAATAGACTTTGCCACAGTCTAATGTATAAACTTCCGGTGTGAATGAAATGCTGTACATACTTGCTCAAACAGTCCGATGTATGGACTTGGAATTCCAACAGAAGGATGTATGGACTTTGATAAGAGAATGGCTGTACAGACTTCAGGTGAAGACCAATGTATAGACTTCCAATATGAAGACCAATGTACAGACTTCCAATATGAAGACCAATGTACAGACTTCGAATAAGAAGACCGATGTATGGACTTCGAATATGAAGACCAATGTATGGACTTTGATTGAGTGCAATGGCTGTACAGACTTGGAATGTTTGAGCCAATGTATAGATTTCTGCAGGGCTGCCAGTGTATGGACTTGTACAGTGCAGCGAGTGTACAGACTTTGAGGCCGAAGACAGTGTGTAGACTTGAGAAGCTCGAGGCCACTGTATAGACCTGGGGTTCAGCTGAGAATGAATGGACTTTGATAGAGTGAGACAATGTTCAGACTTTGAAGTTACACTGTGGATGTATAGACTTGAATGAGCATGGAGTGTATAGACTTGAAAGTCTGAAGGCGATGTACAGACTTCAGTTGAAGTCAACCGAAGAGTGTATATACTTTATGAATGCATATGCCAAGACCAGTGTACAAACTTGATCAAATGTCTAGACTTTACATGAACAGTCGATGTGTAGACTTCACATGTAGAGATTCTGAACGTGTGTGCTGGCAGTGTACAGACATTGATAGTCTAGGGGGGTCGACCCATCTAAGAAGGGGGGTCGACCCACTTCAGTCCTGACAATGCTGACAGAGTTTACACTTGAACAAATAATGCATGTGAAAGATTTATGCAGCAGATAACATGACTGAACATATAGTGCAATGCTTCATGATCTGATGAACTGACTGAACAGCAAATTAACTAAACATATGAGAGACTGCATTATGATCAGAAAATGACTGAATAACAGCATGATGACTCACACAGCAAGATGACTCACAGTGATTAACTCACATCAAAACCAATCATCAAAAGATTAACTCACATCAAAGCCAATCATCAAAATCACAGGGACACAACAGCGGTCACCCACAGGCCGCCGCTCAAAGGAGAGAAACGGTCTCCTGTAGACCATTTGAAACAAAAACGGTCCACCCTGGGCCACTTCAGGTGTAAAACGGCCCCCCTTGGGGCCGCCACGCCATGGAACTACAAGAAAGGCAAAACTGTCACCTTGTGACCGTTGGAGTTTAAAACGGCCTCCCCCAGGACTGCCAAGCAGGGTTAAACGGTCATCCCATGATCGCCATTCCCAAAAATTGTTTAACAGTCGAAATGCAATGGTCATAAATGCCTCGGGAGTCACGCTGGCTACATGAGGGAAATGATCGGCAGCTTGGCCGCCTTTGGCGGTAGCGGTCAATCGTTCGACCTCATACCTTGCCAACACTCTGGGCTAGAAAATGGCCCACCTAGGGCCGCCTTTAATAAAAACGGTTCTTGGAAGGACCGTTTTCATTCCAAAAAATTGAGAACGGAGGGAATGGCCCCAAAACGCCGTTCCACGCCCCGATCATCGCCCGATGAGGGGGGAACAAAGGGGGATCCATCCCCAATCACCCTAGCATGAATCTACGCCCTTAGATCGGTCAAAAACTCCGTAAAACGGGAGATCCAACGCTCAACCCCAAATCATGGAATTTTACCCTCCTAACTCAAAACACCCCCACTCGGCCACCCATCAGCCTAGAAATCTCGGGGAATGCAGTAAAGGGTAAGGATCCGCCCCCCTACCTCAAAGAAGCTCGAAAATCACCAGATCGCTGCCGATCTCCAAAACTTGGCCGAACACGATCTCCTCACCCATGACTCAAAGGAGGCACTGCCGTGTTCCTCTCGCCGCTGTCGTCGTCATCGTGCCGCCGCCGTCGTCCGCCGTCCGTCGCTAGAGGAGGAAGGGGCGCCGCAAGGTTCAACGGGAGAGAGGGGGGCCATGGTCGCGCTCACAGGGAATGAGAAGAAGAAGGAAGAAGAAGAAAAGAAGAAAAAGGAAAAAGGAATAAAAAGAAATGGTTATTTATTGAAAATTGAGAAAATGCCAAAAATACAAAAAATTAGGAAAAATCATTCCTCGATCCTCGAAACACGCTCGGCGCACTGGTATCGTCCCGGAGTTGGAGAACGCAACGGTTCACCCGATACGGGGTTCCGTAGGTCCGTTAGGGAAAAACACGCGTAAACCACAAAACATGCTCTGGGACCCTCGAAAGTGATCTGAAACCCACGGATCCAGATCCAAAAAATGTCTGAAAAACCCAGGACTTTACAGTTTTCCCTGTGAGACGTAAGCGACATTGCCTTGTTTTTGGAGGTGTCGGACTTGTGTTCACTTGTGTGCCATGCTCGTTCTGTGAATTTATTTTCCTTGAGATCCAGAGCGTGTGCCTGTGATTTTGGTCTGGCAGTGTCCCTCTGAATTATGTTTTTTGAGAATTGTGTTATTGTGTTCTAGGTGTCCAGTGTTGCTGGAGCTTGGAGAGCATTACCAGCGTTCAGGGTTGTTCTTCCCTGCTTCTTCTGTTGACACCTTTAATTTTGAGGATGCAATTTCCTAAGGAGGGGAGGCTGTAATGCCCTGGGTCTTTCGGATCTTGATCGAAGAGCTTTCGGATCGCTTTTGTGGGTCCTGAGTTGTGTTTTACGATCCACATAGGTTTTTCTCTCGTACAAGTTACGGAACTCTGTGGTGAGTTTACTGTTGAGTTCATCAACTTGAGGACGCTACAACTGTGTTATGCTCCTTCCGAGGATCGTGTAGACTATTTTTCCATATTTTATGAATTAGTGAATTTTCGGGCTAAAATCGAATTTCACGAAAATTAAAAAATCCCTAATTTCCTTTTCATATTTTTTCCTTCACCCTCTCTCCTCTCTCTCATTCTCACGTTCACTCTCTCCCTCTCGTTCTCTCTTCTTTCTCTTCCTCTCCCCCGGGCGCGCGACCGAGGTGGAGGGGGGCGAGGCGAGGAGGCCGTGGAGCTGTTGTGACACGTGATGGTGTGAGAATCGAGGCGTGGTTGGCGCGATCCCGTTCGTAGATTCAAAGCTGACGTGGGTGGTTCGTGCAATCAATTTCGGTGTGGTTTAGTCGCTTCGACATGTGAGAACTTCAGTGGTGGTAGGGAGATGGATGCCCTACTCTTGTTTTGCGTTCCCTCGCGATTTCGATCTGAACCGTGCGAGAACGAGCGAGTTTTCCAGCTTTAGGGTGAAAGCATGCTTCGGGGGGTGTGAGATGAGTTCGCCTTTCCCGGTGACATTTTCTTACCTAGTTAGTTTCATTTGAACCCCTGGCATGTTAGCATTTCATTCCCGCCATTTCTGTTGCAATCTGTTGACATTTGGGGCCAGTATGAGCCCGGGAACCCACGTGACTCATTTTGGGTCTATTCGTTAGAATCGCCCGTTTCTTGTCTTTTTAGCATCGGATTGATCCCTTCCGGACTATGGAAGGCGTATATCGTGCTTAGGGTTGTTTCCTCATCGTTTAGACGCGATTGGGGAGTGGAAAGGCCGGGTTTTGGCCATTCCTATGGTTTTCTCGCCGTAACGCCTTGGCGGTCCTTTCAGAGACCGTTTTTATATCTTGAGTGGTCCATGGGTGACCGTTATGGTTCTTTGTCGGTTCGGGTTTTAGCGGTCGGGCGATAGACCATTTTGTGTCAGCTAGCAGCCCAGGATGGATCGCTAAGCTCTGTGCAGCGGCCCAGGTAGGATCGCTACATTTCGATTAGCGACCATGGGTGACCTCTATTCTTCGTGTTCTTCTGGCTAAGTCGGTTCGTCAGGTAACAGCCCCACAACTGAATGTTTCATGAAGTTGGGCGGCCCATGTGAGACCGCTACTTATGATTTAATGTCGGTTTGGGCTAGCGGTCTAGCTCTGACCGCCAGGGTGTCCCTGGGCGGCCTTAGGACGACCGCCAGGCTCTGTGAAATGGTTCTTGGTAGACCATTTTTATTGGTTTGACCTGTTGAGTCGGTTTAACTGTTTTAGGGTGGACTGAGTGTAAGCGGCCAGGCCATGACCGCCAAGCTCATTCCTACGGCCCTGAGGAGACCGCCTTGTGTAAGAAACGGCCTCAGATAGACCGCAAAAACACTTTGGCTTCGGTAGTTTCATTTTGGGAGTCTTCTGAGTGTAGCGTGATGTGATCTAGCAACGGTGCGTGTAGGGTTCAGAGGGGGGGTGAATGAATCCCTTAAAAAAAATTTGACTGAACAAATATCAACTAGTCCAAACTCAAGGGCCTGATTAAATCAGATCATAGACTTGAATAACTGAAGTGCACCAGTGAACCTTGAAAGCCAAACTAAACTACTCAAGCTAGTCATGCATCTATCGATACACACAAGACAAGCAAACCACACAGAGCACAATGAGTTTTTAGATGGTTCAGTCTGCTACCTGCAGACCTACGTCCATCTCTCACTCAAATCCGAGTGAGGCTTCCTGCTGCCTTATAGCTTGAAAACGCTGCGCAACACAGCTTGCGTCTGCTGAACCTCACAGCTTGCTTACAAACAACTGAGCAACACAACTTGCTATCCAGAGGATCCCTTCTCTGACCGCTAAGGATTACAGCTTAACCTCTGCTGCCACACAGCTTGATCAGAAAAATTAAGATAAGAAACAAAATAAAAACGGTGGAAACAGCTATTGAAGGCTGACAATGAAATCCAAAAAAAATAGCTCACGTAGAGCAAACTAGACTGGATCTGATCCAAGTACCAGTGGACATACTATCATATATTCTTTTCACGATCTCCCTCTTCCTCTTTCTCTCTTTTATTTTCCCACAAGCTCTCTATCTCTTTTCCTTCTCTTCTGCTCTCTATCTCTTGGATGTTCAGAACCTCTCTTTTTCTTCCTTCGATCTGCAACCTCTTATATTCTCTCATTGAGCATGTGGAGGGAGAACTCCCACCAAAGAGCTTCCAGAAGGCTCTCAGCCACGTGTCACCATTTAAGCATTGTATCTTTCCACGTGGCATTCTTTTAGAGATAGATCTACCTTGGATCACGTTCCCCTCCTCGGAGAGAAACTCTGTCAGAAAACACAAGGCATTTAGTCAAACACTTAGCACAGTTTGCACCAAGGTAATGAGTGTGTAAACATAACATGCACTGAGTAGAAATATGCGAGTCAACCATTGTACTGAGTTGATAAAGCCAGAAATGGGAAATGCACTGACTTACAAATATGTATGACACCATGTGCACGTACATGAATCCATGAGCCACAAGAGGAAGACTATGCACCGAGTCAAAAGTGACTAAAGACATGCACTGACTCATAAGGTGTCTAGTACAGAGGATGCACCGACTCTAAGAAATGTCTAGGACATAAAATGCTTGGAGTTGGATTTGCGGTCCAGGCAAGAGTTACACCGAGATGAAAATAAGAATGCACTGACACTAAATGACAAAACTGAATAGTGCGTGCTGGTCAAGAATCGCACGGACTTGAAAAATGCACTGACTTCATGTTATTTCAAAAAGAAAGATAATGCACCGAGATGAGGTGAGCAGAAACGAGAAATGCACTGAACTAGTGAAAAGGACGACAAGGAGATGATTGGACCAACTTGGGTTAGGCTGACCAAGCAAGATCTGCACTGACCCCTTTTTCTGTATGAGACAAGCGATGCACCGAGGGAGGAACGGGACGACAATGTTTGTGCGTGGACAGAGACTTGCACAGAGGCAAGCACTTAAGCATGAAGTGCAGAACAGAACCGACTAGCACCGAGCTAGATCTCTAGCAGTTCAACACATGCACTTGCTATGAATACTTCTGTGAAATTACATGCACCAAGAGAAGCAAACGTAACAGATATAATTGAAAGATTTAAACACTTTAATCTAAACATGATTCATAGAAAGTCATTATCAAAACTAGGGTTCCAACAGTCTCCCCCTTTTTGATTATGACAACTATGAGTCATGTTTGATTAAACCATAGAAACATTCAATACTCAGCATTCAAACAACTGAGTTCACAGTCTGTTAGAGCATGCTCAAAAAAAAATTTATCCACACACAGACAAGACAGAGAAATTGCATTGGACACCACAAGTGTGCAACCAAACAAAAATGCAATTATGCACCATGTAAGAATAAGAAAAAAATGCTTCTGTGTGTATTAAGAAAGCAAACATTAGTGTTTGAATGTACATCTCTCTTTTCACAAAAGGATGGGTATTAGAAGCATCACATCTTTCCCTTGCCAAAATCATTGCCATTTCACTCATCAGTAACAGTGAGGTCTTCTTTGCAGCATATACTCAGCAGCTATCAAGCAGGATAACATGAGGTCTTCTTCATACATGAGGTCTTCTTCTCCCCCTTTGTCATTATCAAAAATGGAGAATTTTGAGAGATTAGTGACCTCGGTAGCTCCCCTTGTCTCTTGCAGAATATGCTGAACTAGAGCCAGAGGTGGGAAGTCTGTTCAACAAAGCGGTATGAAGATCTCTAATTGAGTCTGCCAGTCTGTCAAGCTTTTGATGCAGTGTTCCCCAGCCTTTCCACTAGAGGGGTGACTGACTCTCGTTGGTTGAAAACTTGTTGAACGATCTCTGACAAAGTCTGCAAATTAGACTGGACAACTTGAAACTTTGTGATGATTTCTGGCTGACTGGCCGCTATTCTATTTATCATGCCCTTTAACAGTTCAAACTCAATTTTCAGATCAAAGGTATGGCTAAGAATCTTACCTATATTGGTGACTTTGGAGATTTTAGTGTCTTGAATTTTACTGACCATGTCACCTACTCGAGAGCTGATACCCATAAGATATTCTAAAATCTCTTGTACTTCTTCATCCGTCTTTCGTTTAGCAGTTAACAATTCTAGCCCTTGACGTTTCACAACCTTTTCCAAATGTTTCAATCTGCCCTCTACTCTGTCTATTTGAACAGTCTGGAACAAAAACTGTTTGTTCATAAAGTCATTCTGATTGAGTACAATCTCTGTCAACTTAGACAACATCTGAGCAAGATTGAATTCAGCATTTGTTTCATGTGTACTGGAAGTGGAAGCACTAGAATCTGGCAACTCAGTGTAGTACTCATGATGCTGTTCAGGGGGCGGAGGAGGTGGATTGCCAAGACTAATTAGTTCTCCAAAGTGTGGACCATACTGAGGAGCCTGAGAGAAGGACATCTTGGGATACATCCTATGGTGAGGGGCAGGTCCCATGACACAGTCTTGTGATACTTCTTCAGCTACCCCTGGATCTGGAGCAATTTGTTGCTCATGTGGAGCTTCTTCAGCAGATCCTTGAGCTCCTCGTTCTTCAACTTCTTGCTCATTGACTACAGATTCTGAAATTTCTTCATAAATCACTTCAACAGCTTCTCTCATAACTTTGTCGACCAATTTAGTCATTTCCTCTTCATCTATAATGATTTCCTCTTCTCTGTCACTAGGTAGTTCTTATGTTGGCGCCTCTTCCTGCGCCAGCTCTGCTTGATTAGTGACTAGCTTTTCCTGTGACTGCTGTCCAAAATCATCAAATATCTCATGGATATTGTGGTCTAATTCCTGAATGATGTCCTCTTCCTGAGCATTCTATTCAACTATTTCGTGAATTTGAGGTGCCTCAAGTGCTGTTGCTGCAGTTGGGTCCAGTTGAAGTTCTTGTTGATCAGAGCCTTCAGTTGCTTATATTTGAGCTGGAGATTGATCCACCTTCTGATGAACATGTTCCAAAGGTGACTGAACAGACTGACATTCACTTTGGATTAACTCAAGAGTGTGAGTTTCTTGTGTGGGCTGATCAGATACTGACTCATCCTGAGTTTCTGTATCTTTTTCCACTGGAGTATCCTTTGTAGAAAGAGTACTCGTTCGTTTGGTTCCTTTCCTCCTCATGAATGTATCAATGAAACCCATGTTATAAATGTTTACCTTGGGGATTGCTGTCACAATTTCACCATCCAGGGAGATGTTTTCCTCTTTGAAGAATGTAGTCAACTGAGCAGCATAAGTAAAATATCTTCTTGTCTCTTTGCACGTTCCCATAACCTGAATCATTATGTGCGCAAATGGATTCTAATTTTCTTCAGCAAGCAGTAGAGAATAAACCGCTGAGAATCTGTCAATCTACCCCTTCCTCCTACTTGTGGAGTAATCATGGAGGTGAGAATGTGATGGAGTAGTCTCTTGGGTGCAGATAATTTGTTGGTGTTATAATAACCGAGCTTCGTCTGTTGCTTGTCATGAATGTTTCTAGGCAGGTCAGTGATGAGGGCAAACACATCATATATGTTAAATGTAAACCCTCCTTCAATCTCTCCATCTACTGAGACTCTTAGAGTTCTGTGTAGGGACTGCCTAGATAGCTCTACCATTTTTTCTTTGACCAGAGAGAATACTATGAAATTAGCATCATCGTACCTTAAGTTGTTGTAGAATTCTGTTACCTGATTAGGGCAATACACCCTATGCATACTCAAGAACTCTTTCCATTGTTGGAACTCAAACAGCTCTAGCAACTCAGGGAACTCGAAAGCCATCTCTTGATCAGCAAAGTCAATATACCAAGGGGGTATTATCTTCCCGGCTTCCAATACTAGCAGAGGTTTCTCTGTAGGCTTTGTAGACATATTTCCCTTCCTCGTGGTAGAAGCTGCTTTCTTCTATCTCTTCGTCCCATTAGGTTGCATTGCGGCCACCGTGGACAAGGCATCTTCTGGCAGCGGCTGCTCCACTACCTTCCTCTTCCCTTTGCTCGCGGTTGACGAAGTAGACGGCAACAGAGATGGAGGAGAGATGAAATGTGGAGACAGAGAGGGTGCACTGGGGGGAGAGAAAGATTGGAGACATGAAGGGTTGCAAGTTGTGCACGCACGAAGAAGCCACGGAGCGGGAGGACGCTTCAGCTTCCAAAGAAAGGGTAAGATGGTAAAGAAGATAGGGTTTCGTATATAGGGGAATACTTCCAACTTTACCAATCTTCAGTAGATAATACCCAAAATACCCTTAGCTTAAAATAAGGTGCCTTTCTTCGTAGAGAAGTAATTTACAGAAAATGAGCTAATATCTCACAGGGTAGCTCTTCACAAGATATCTCAAATGAATTTAAGTCAATGAAAATAAAACAGCTTAGTCATGAAATCAGCTCAGATAGAAAAGACATTAATCTTAGCGGTCCTTTTCATTAGCCAGAATCTGATTGAAGAACCCAGTTTTATATTTTTCTTAAGTCTGTAAAGATTAACTGAGAGAACCATTGGGTCAACCATATATATTTCATTATTCTTGTGCCTCCTTTTTATTAAAAAAACTTTTATTGAGTATTCCTGTATAACTGCACCTTTTTACACAAGTAGACATGTCGATCAGACACCGGAATCCCTGGTTACTCAGTGCAATTAACTTTCATACTTCATATGTTGAAAAGAGTTGGCATTAATTATCATGACATAACCTCTGAATTTCTTTGAAACAGAAGGTCAGTTTCTCAAATGTCATGCCATTGCTCTGTCGGAGTTTCTTTCATTATTTTATATCATGGCGTATTCCCAATTCTTTTATCAGAAAATTCTCTTTAACAAGACGTAAAAATCATATAAGCCTTAGGTTTCCAACGATTGGCTTATTACTAAAGATTTTCAGATGTCAGACCTTCTACAAAGAAGTTTCCAATTTGGACTGTTTCAAAATCATTGAGAAAACATTCACTATTATTTGTGAGAACTATTCAGATAAGATTTAATGTTCATACACTGTAAATTACTTCTCAATTTAGATCAGCAAGATATTTTTAGTTCAGAGTGATCTGGGCATTTAATTATTGAAGAGGGTAAAGGTGACATTATTTATATATACTACTCCCCCTGACTAGAACAACCAGGAACATTTGGAAGACAGAGAATGATAGGAGAGATAGACGAATGACAAGGTGAGGAGGATGAAAACCATACATGAGCAAGGTAAGAGCATTTCCAAAGGGCACAGCTTAACCGGCCATCAACCCACCAGCACTTCTCTCAGTAAATTGATCATCATCCAGCCTTCAGACAACCTTCTCATGCAAACTTAAGCTCACACCATTGATAGAGCCCGCAATAGAGTTTTTCAAATCCATTAGACACCACAAGATGACTCCCATTCGAGCAAAGCACATCCTCTCAAGATTTTAAACATCCACAAGGTAGCGTCTAGCTAGCTGAACCAGAGCCATTGACACTCCAGTAGAAGAAATATCAGCTCACAACCATACCAGATACATTGAGCTCTACAGTAGAAGCGTTACCAAATCTCATGTTCTCCCCCTTTTTTTTAAAAAAATATACCTCTAATGACCAGCTGCCTTAGATAGTCTAACCACCCCCTTTGAATGAGCAAAGATTTCCATCAAACATTATTGTTTTTATTTTTCTTAAGGTTCACAGAAGTGTATCAACAAAATATGCATTCTGCAGGAACATGCACAGACCCAACACACAAACAGACAGCACCAACAAACAGCATGAATTAATGACATGACATTGATCACTGTAGCGAGATAGAGATCATGCAAGCATTTCTAACTGAAAAGTAACAGATATAAACTAGAGAAAAAATTAAATTCAACTAACCTTTGTGTGCCTTGGTTTTATTATCCCTTTATTTTCCTTCTTCAAGACACACCTGCATAGTAAGATTAACCTGTAAATTTGGGGACCCAAGGACTATTGGGCCTTATTAGTTGAGTGACACCTCTAGCAGGTGCACTCCAAGGTTTCCAGGTTTTTTTATTATCAAATTCTAAATCATGGCATTTATTCATAATATGACCCATTCTCCCACAATAATAACAGTGCATAGCAGAATTTAGATGTTTCTTGACAGAATAAACATTGAATCTTTGTGGGTGGACTTTCGTAAAGATGGTTCTCCCATGGTGATTGTTACCACTTTTTGCATGCCAACATTCAGATTTACCACATTCAGATTCATGGTGGCCAATTCTTCCATAAGCAAGATTTTTACTACCAAAAATATTTTTATTTACAGGGGAGTTTCCAAATTTAGAATTGACTCTCTTTCTTTGAGTATGCCAGCAAAGGACTCCAATATGGCCCGACTTCTCACAGTGGTAACATTGAATTTTCTTCTTATGAATTGCATGGTGAGTGTTTTGAGTTTTTCCATCATGGAATTTCTTGGAGACCAGCTCATCTAGCTCCATTGCTCTGCACTCATGCATTTTATGACCAGTTTTTCCATAGTAATGACATGAAAATATTTTTGTGTTTGCATGTGACTGAATGGGGAAGCTTTTTCTAACATGCACTTGTTCAGGACAATTTTTAGAGACAACAGAAACAACATCAGATGAAAGTTTGATTTTATGTTTGCTTTCACTCCTTTTCTATTTTCTTTCATTTTTAAAATTTTTACTTTGTTCTTCACTTCTCCTCGCCGTGAACTGAAATACAGATGAAGTGGAAGTTTTTCTTGTTCTGAACTTTTAACGAAAATAGTTTTCATTTTACTTCCATCAACCTTCTTTATTACTGGACTGTAACCAGTCCCTCTTTCTGAAAATTTATATTAGCTCCAAGCAGCTTATTCAAATTGTCTTTTCCTTTAACAAACTTTGACAGGGAATTCTTTAGATCTTGAATTTCAGTTTGCAAGGAAACAATGCAGTCTTTACAGAAAATGACTTGAGTATGCAAACCATCATTTAGACTTTTCAGAGTCTCATTCTCCTGCGTTAACTTCAATTCTATATCCACTTCTTTTTCTTCCAAGACTGATTTTCTCTTTCAAATGCAACCCATTTTTCAGAGAGAACAGTATTCAGAACCATCAGCTTTTTATTTTGATCTTTTAGATAACCATTTTCTTCAAGCAATTTGTCTTGCCATTCATCAATTTCCTTTTTCTGTTCAAGCAATGAATCATTTTCTTCTTTCAGGGATCTAATTAGATTCTTCTGCATATTGTCATCTGAATCAAGATCTTCAATCAATTCCTTTAAGAAGGCACATTCATTACACGAATTTTCATTTCTAGCAAGTTTGTTTCTTAAATTCTCATTCTCAGATTTCAAATTTTCTTTTTCAGCTTTTAAGCGAGTAACTTCAGAAATCATTTCTTTTCTAAGTTTTTTCTTTTCAGACTTGACTCTATCATATTTATTCAATAAATGCTCATTCATGGAGAGTAAATCATCATAACTAAAATTCTCAGCTTCAGAATTTACCTGGGAGGATGAGTCCTCGGACTGATCTCTGACCATCAGGCACATTTCCTCATCTCCACATGATCTTCCCAATATTTTGTTGATGATTTCCACTGCGCTCCTGCATTCATTAACACATTGAAAGCAATTAGAGTCTATTGCCCTTTTTGTTAGATTTAAGGCCTTTTGATTTTCTTCAGATTTTAGTCTGTCTAAGGATCTCCATTGAGATTTATCCTCTGGAACTTCATATGGACTGTGATCTATGAGTACTCATAAGTCAGAATTCAAATGTATCACAGTCTCTGAAATGACCTACCAGCCATAGAAATCTGAACCAGTGTATACAGGAATTTCAGCCATAAGAACAAAAATAGTACAGCTAGCGCTACTCAAATCGCACCAAAATCAAATCAACGAACGAATCTGTAGGTTGTTAGACCTTTTGTTCAGAAACCTACTCTGATACCAATTGAAGTGATCTAGCAACGGTGCGTGTAGGATTCAGAGGGGGGTGAATGAATCCCTTAAAAAAATTTGACTGAACAAATATCAACTAGTCCAAACTCAAGGGCCTGATTAAATTAGATCATAGACTTGAATAACTGAAGTGCACCAGTGAACCTTGAAAGCCAAACTAAACTACTCAAGCCTAGTCATGCATCTATCGATACACACAAGACAAGCAAACCACACAGAGCACAAGGAGTTTTTAGATGGTTCAGTCTGCGGCCTGCAGACCTACGTCCATCTCTCACTCAAATCCGAGTGAGGCTTCCTGCTGCCTTACAGCTTGAAAACGCTACGCAACATAGCTTGCGTCCGCTGAACCTCACAGCTTGCTTACAAACAACTGAGCAACACAGCTTGCAATCCAGAGGATCCCTCCTCTGACTGCTAAGGATTACAGCTTAACCTCTGCTGCCACACAGCTTAATCAGAAAAATTAAGATAAGAAACAAAATAAAAATGGTGGAAACAGCCACTAAAGGCTGACAACGAAATCCAAAAAAAATAGCTCACGCAGGAGCAAACTGGACTGGATCTGATCCAAGTACCAGTGGACAGACTATTAGATATTCTTTTCACAGTCTCCCTCTTCCTCTATCTCTCTTTTCTTTTCCCACAAGCTCTCTATCTCTTTTCCTTCTCTTCTGCTCTCTATCTCTTGGCTGTTCAGAACCTCTCTTTTTCTTCCTTCGATCTGCAACCTCTTATATTCTCTCATTGAGCGTGTGGAGGGAGAACTCCTACCCAAGAGCTTCCAGAAGGCTCTCAGCCACGTGTCACCATCTAAGCATTGTATCTTTCCACGTGGCATTCTTTTAGAGATAGATCTGCCTTGGATCACGTTCCCCTCCTCGGAGAGAAACTCTGTTAGAAAACACAAGGCATTTAGTCAAACACTTAGCACAGTTTGCACCGAGGTAATGAGTGTGTAAACATAACATGCACTGAGTAGAAATATGGGAGTCAACCATTGTACTGAGTTGATAAAGCCAGAAATGGGAAATGCACTGACTTACAAATATGCATGACACCATATGCAGGGACATGAATCCATGAGCCACAAGAGGAAGACTATGCACCAAGTCAAAAGTGTCTAAAGACATGCACTTACTCATAAGGTGTCTAGTACAGAGGATGCACCGACTCTAAGAAATGTCTAGGACATAAAATGCATGGAGTTGGATTTGCGGTCTAGGCAAGAGTTGCACCGAGATGAAAATAAGAATGCACTAACACTAAATGACAAAACTAAACAGTGCGTGCTGGTCAAGAATCGCACGGACTTGAAAAATGCACCGACTTCATGTTATTTCAAAAAGAAAGATTATGCACCGAGATGAGGTGAGCAGAAACGAGAAATGCACTGAACTAGTGAAAAGGACGACAAGGAGATGATTGCACTGACTTGGGTTAGGCTGACCAAGAAAGATCTACACTGACCCCTTTTTCTGTATGAGACAAGTGATGCACCGAGGGAGGAACGGGACGACAGTGTTTGTGTGTGGACAGAGACTTGCACAAAGGCAAGCACTTAAGCATGAAGTGCAGAACAGAACCGGACTAGCACCGAACTAGATCTCTTGCAGAACAACACATGCACTGGCTATGAATACTTTTGTGAAATTACATGCACAAAGAGAACCAAACATAACAGATATAATTGAAAGATTTAAACACTTTAATCTAAACATGATTCATAGAAAGTCATTATCAAAACTAGGGTTCTAACATAGCGGTCATCTTTTTGACCGTTTTACTCAATGGGACGGCCCTTTGTAGACCATTTTGGGCATGGTGCGGCCATGGTCTGACCGCCAAGTGCCTGTGCTTTTTGTGTGAGGGTAGCAGCCCTTTTGCTAATCGCCTAGTTTGCCTAGCAGTCAAGCGAATGACCGTTTCCTTCCCAGAGTTCTATTTTCTCGATAGTTTGGCCTCCAACTATCTTGGCTCAACCTTGTGGTTTGCCCATTGTCCCGTGGATGTCTTTGATGTCCTAAGAGGGCTGTGACCATGTTATGGGGTGGCCGGGTGTGCCATTGTATCAAGTAATGTTTCATGATACTTCAAGATCATTATTGGTTTCTGGTCAACCCGATTGTGACCCAGTGGTTGACATGTGATCTCGTAAGTGTCTCGTCTATCCTGTGAGGATCGAGACATGGTTTTGGACACCTTGAGGTACCATCCTACCTAAGTTTACGTGCCCACATGGGTTGAGGGTGCTAGTGATCCCTCATGTCTCCGTGATTCGTGTTATGCAGATGTGTGGATCCGGCTGTCCTGTGTTGTTTCCTTTATAAGTGTTTTACTATGATTTGGCTTAGGGACTAGGCTGATTGGTGGCATGCTACCAATTTTGTGCGACGATCTTGGCCCCGAGTCATGAGACTCAAGGATCGTTGTTAGTAGGTCTAGTTGACTATCTTGAGTCTGGTCGCAGTGGTGTACCACATTACTCTTCGTAGTATGTGCGACCGGTGTGAGCTTACCCTGTTTGTACTTCGGTGTTCGCTATTTTGGAGACTCTGTGTCTAGTGACCCTCCACTAGTCGTAGTCTGACGGGCACTTTCCTATGTGTCGGCCCACCTAGGAGTGGTAGCGGGGCGAGTTCCTGACAAACGATTTTTAGGCTAGTTTCCGTGTGCCCCCTTGCTTTGTGGTAGTATCCTACTAGGAGAGGAAACTAGCTAGAGGCCTGGCTCAAGGCAATGAGCTTGTGTGTGCACACGTGGTTAGGGGCATTTGGATGAGCGCCGACGGACGTGACCCTGACTAGTCACTCATTACTATTTTTTCTTGTACTTGGTTCTGTGAGTATCTCAGTTACCGACGTTCCAGGTGCGTGGGAGATACTTGTGGCGCAGTATAAGATGTCAGTGGACGCATCTGACTGTTCTTCTAGTGAGGAGGTACTTCTGTCACCTGGCACCTGACTTATTGTGTTTCCGTGACTTTTCCGGATAGTCTGTTCTTGGCTTCACCCGAGGTTAGTGTAGCGTGCATGGCGATCTAGTTATGTATGCGTTAATGTTTCTTGACTATGTAGGTCTTTTATAAGGCTTTTGCCTGTTTCTATAGGCTTTCGCTATGGAGCTAGTGCTTTGTCGACGGATCGGTAATGCCCGACTTTGTGAGATCGGGGTTCACCTTTCTGTTGCTATTTGGAGTAGCTGATGTGGCATAGCCTTGGGATGATGTTGGATGACTTAATGAGCCTGGGACCTAGACCCGCAAGCATACAAGGACATTCACAGACTAACACTAGCGGCTCACTCGCACGGCGCGTACGATCTCCGGATGGTGACCGGGGGATGACGGCGAGGGTCCGAGGTGGGACCCAAACATTCTAAGGGACTTGGATGGCTTAGGCTGACCCCTAAGGGTCTGTGACTCCCAACTTCATGGGCTGCCAGCACGCCGGGACGTGGGTTTGGGGTGGCTCTCCTCACGGTCTGCGGTGGGCACACTAAGTGTGATATGCGAGTCCGGGCTCTCGGCTGTCTGTCCGACGGGCCTCCAAGGCAATACTAAGCTAGCAAAGAAATCAACTAGCCAATGTAGGACCAGATGCTCACCTGACGGGTGTGAAAACACCGATTCTAATCGGAGACGTGGGCGAGTTGGTAAGCATGGGCACGCACCCGCACGCTGCGTCGATGGCGCTTGACTTGAAAATAAGATTGTTATAGCACTACGCCTCGCACAAGAGGGGGGTTCTCGGGGTGGGGGTTAAATAGTTACATCCAAAACTACCTCCACACAGGGAGGGGCCTTCATCCGGCCAGGCGGGGTGGGGGAGAACTAAGTTAGAAGCCGAAGTGACGAACTCCGCCGATTCTGCCTACTTTTGAACAGCCTGACAGGGGGTCGAAGACGGTGTCGCCACGGACTCTACCGAACTCTGATGAGGATGAAACCGGTGACAAAACTTCCTGGTTTGGCCTAAGAGGATGCCCAAATTCTTCAAGAATTTTCTAACGACGATGGTGGCCGGGGAAGAATCTGGACAACGGCCGACCCGCTCTGGTTGTGACTGTGCCCAGACTTCTGCTGCTGGAAGACGAGGGCGCAACGAACAGTCCCAGGGGCCGTTTAAGGCAGGACCAGAACCGTTCGATCGTGGGCGAGCCTTCTTCGATCCGAGACTGACGGGGCCACCAGAGGAGGCTGGAGTAGGTCGCGAGAACCAGAATGGTGGGAAGGGTAGGTTCTGACTCAGGGGGAACTGACCTGCGCACTTTAGGAAGAAAAAATGAAACATGGTCCTCTGGGGTCCAAATGGCATTCTTCTTCTTCGTGCTGACAGAGGACTTGGAGGAGAAGATCCCAGATAAAGAATCATGTCCAAACTCGCATAGGAGTGGCCGTGGTCATGCTTCTACTCAGGCTCAGGTTCCCTGCCGGATCTGTGCTGCGTAGTCAAGGGAGAATGGCTCTCCCGGGCGGCAAAGACGTCGGATGGATGCGAAACCACCTCACATGCAAAGCTCCCTCAACAAGCTTTCCATAAATGTAGAGCATGCCACCTGAAGAGACGTGATGACACTGGGGCAGGCTCTGCAACTCAACCCTTGACTGCTGCCTGCGAACTGGGATGAGCTGGGTGGTGATAGATGATGGGAAATGGGGGGTAGATGGGATGAGAAATGGGGTGGATGGGTGTGGGGGCAACCCTAGCTGTGAGGGGGTCTAGGAGGGGGCCTTTCCCAGCCGTGGGAAGGGGAAAATGGGGTGTTGGGGTTTGTTGTACCAAGGGGTGGGAGGGAGCTACGAATTTTGGTGGTGGGGAGGTAAGTCCAAAAGGGGTAGTGGTGTAGTTTGAATTCTTGGGTCCTAGAGGGGGGCTAGCTAAGGGAATCTAGGAAATTTTGGTGGAGGGATGTGATGGGAGGGAAGAAAAGTCTATGTATATGTGTTGGTGGAATTTGATGGGGTGGGAAGAAAAGTCTTTAAGTGTAGGTGGGATGTGATGGGTAGGGTGTAGAAGTCTAAGTTGGGTGGTTGGAGGGTGATGGGTGGGGTGGAGAAGTCCAACTTGGGAGGGTAGAAAGTCTCCTTTGGAAGGTTTGAATAAAGGGGTGGGAAGAATATTCCTGAGGAGGTGGAGGAGAGAGAGACAGGGGGAGGAAATGAGGTGGATGGGAGGGGAGGAGAGAGATGGAGGTGCGTCCTTTTTTTGGAGGGAGAGGGGAAGAGAGGGAGAGAGACAAGAGTGAAGAGATTGCCAAGTGATGCTTCTTTCAAAATTTCATCAAAAGTGTTACAAATGAGGTGGGATGAGCCCTATTTATAGGCTCCCACTTTTTTCCCAATGACCAAAAGGCCCTTGGCAAATAGACAAAAGACCAAGACCATCCCATGGGTGCCCATGGGCCTAACACACTAGTTGGGCCCAATTAGCTAACATAATGGCCCAATTCCCTAATGGACTGACTCAAATAAAGAAAGAGGATACACACATGACTCAATTAAAGCAAAATTACATGATATAAGAGCCAACAATAGAGATAACATGTGAGAATCATAGTTGATCCACCTCACAGTGGAGCAGGCGACCCGAGCCAGAGAGAGTGGCGTGAGGTGTCCTCATCAAATCCCCCGAGGTGGGGAGAACTCGACCCCGTCTAGTATGGGTCTGCCTGGCTGTGGTAGTGCTCCAAAATGTCTGGGTCAAGGCGCAACAGGTCCTCCTGACTCACTCAAGTATCCTCTATCGGGGAATGGTTCTTCCACCTCACCAGGTAGCGCTGGTATACCCTATTCCTGGTAATGATACTTTGCTCGTCTAGTATTGCCTCCACCTGCTCACATCGGCCTCTCAAGCTAGTAGGTAGAGTCCCACCGTGGGTGTCTCTCTCAAGGGCGGGTAAAGGCTCAAGCTCCTCACTGGGTCCCACTGCAGGGCCCTTGTAGGGTACCAGGTCTGCCACGTTGAAGGTAGGGTGTACCCTAAAACCCTCAGGTAGGTCCAGCTCATAAGCGTTACTACCTAGTCATCTTAGAACTCGAAAGGGTCCCGAACCCCGTGCCCTCAACTTGGAGGTGGGCCCCGGAAGGAGCCGCTCCATCCTCATCATCACCGAGTCTCCCACTTGGAACTCGCAGTGGCGCCGTCGAGTATTTGCCTGCCTTTTGTAAGCCTCATTGCTTTTCCCTATATGCTTGCGGATGTCATCATGCAAGTCTTTGATATGTTGTGCAAAGGACTCAGCTGAGACTGATACTCGAGCATGTGGGGGGAGGGGAATGAGATCCGAAGGCTTTTTAGACCTATAACCATGCACAACCTCAAATGGACTCCTGCCTATGGACCTATTGACGGAATCATTGTAGGCAAACTCGGCCTGAGGTAAGAGGAGATCCCAATTCCCGGGGTGGTCCCCGACAAGGCAACGGAGCAAGTTCCCAAGACTTCGGTTGATGACCTCAGTTTGGCCATCGGTTTGAGGGTGATAAGCAATGGAGAATCTGAGGAGGGTTCCCATTAGATGCCAAAGAGTTTTCCAAAAGTAACTGGTGAATTTCACATCCCCGTCGGACACAATGGTCTTGGGTAGTCCATGGAGTCGAACCACCTCATCAAAGAATAAACGGGCAACTCTAGAAGCATCCGAAGTTTTGGAACATTGGATAAAGTGGGCCATCTTAGAGAACCTGTCAACAACTACAAAGATGGATTCATGTTTGCGCAAGGTCCTAGGTAGGCCAAGGATAAAATCCATGCTCAAGTCCTCCCAAGGTCGGTCCGGGATGGGAAGGGGTGTGTAAAGCCTAGTGTTTTACCTCACTTGCTTGGCCGAGGCACAAATGCGACACTGTCGCACAATGTTGGCCACATCCTTCTTGAGACTGGGCCAATGGAATTGCCTCTCAACTAGCTCTATGGTCTTTTGGACCCCAAAGTGACCAGCTAGGCCACCACTGTGTAACTCCCAAACTAAGAAGTCCCGAAGTGAAGTCCGAGGTATGCATAGCCTAGCTCCCTTGAAAAGATACCCCTCTTGGAGTATGAATCCCTCATGTTCCCTGTGGGGTTGAGTGGAGAGGGTGCTGTAGTGAGTCCCAAAGTCGGGGCAATTTGGATATTCCCCTTTGATTCTCTCAAACCCCGTGACTTCCACCTGGATAGTGGAAAGTAAGGCTATCTGCCTACTCAGCGCATCGACGGCACGATTCTCACTACCCATCTTGTACTTGAGGATAAAGGTATAGTCCTGAATTTATTCTACCCAACGGGCATGACGGGCATTGAGCTTTTGTTGGGTGTTGAGGTACTTCAAGGCCTCATGGTCCGAGAAGATCATAAACTCCTTCGGTAGGAGATAGTGCCTCCAATGCCGAAGGGATTGAACAACGGCATAAAGTTCTTTGTCATATGTGGAGTACCTAGTCCTAGTCCCACAAAGTTTCTCACTAAAATAGGCTACTGGGTGACACTCTTGGCTAAGAATGCCTCTAATCCCTACCCCGGATGCATCACAAGTGACCTCGAAGACTTTAAAGAAGTCGGGTAGGCAAAGGACTGGGGCATGGGTCATCTTTTCCTTGAGTTCTAGGAATGACTTGGAGGCCACCCTAGTCCATACAAAGGTGCCCTTCTTGAGGTAATCCGTGATAGGAGCGGTGATAGTGCTAAACCCACGGATGAATCTCCTATAGAAGGTGGCTAGCCCGTGAAAGCTTCGGGCCTCATGGAGGGTCTTAGGCTCGGGCCACTCAAGAATGGCTTGGACCTTCTCGGGGTCCATGGACACCCCTTGGGATGAGACAATAAATCCTAGGAAGGCTAGTTGGTTGGTCAAGAAGTGACACTTCCCAGGGTTGGCAAAGAGACTCTCCTTCCTTAGAATGGTGCACACTTGCTTGAGGTGATCGAGGTGGGCTTCCTTGGACTGGCTATATATGAGAATGTCGTTGAAGTAGACGACAAGGAAGATGCCAGTGAAGGGCTGGAGGACCTCGGTCATGAGGCGCATGAAGGTGCTTGGTGCATTGGAAAGGCCAAAGGGCATGACAAGCCATTCATAGAGACCGTCCTTTGTTTTGAAGGCGGTCTTCCACTCATCCCCGAGCCTAATGCGAACTTGATGATAGCCACTTTTGAGATCGATCTTGGAGAAGGTGGTGGCTCCAGCAAGCATGTCTAGCATGTCATCTAGTCGAGGGATGAGAAACCTATACTTGACCGTGATCTTGTTGATGGCCCGACTATCCACACACATGCACCAAGTTCCGTCCTTTTTGGGTGTGAGAAGGGTCGGGACGGCACATGGGCTCTTGCTAATGTGGAGGAAGCCCTTCTTGATGATCTCCTCAATTTGCCTCCTAAGCTCAGCATGCTCGGTGGGGTTGAGGCGGTAGTGGGGGAGGTTGGGTAAGGTAGCTCCGGGCACAAAGTCGATGGCATGTTGCACATCACGCATGGGTGGTAGCTTATCCGAGAGCTCACCAGGGAACACATCATGGAAGTCCTCAAGGAGTTGTTGGATTTCTATTGGGTGTGGGTCGGTTGGGGTGGATTCCCCAAGACAAATGACAATGGCACACACTTGTTCTCCTTGGTTGACTTCTTCCTCAAGTTCTTGCCTAGTGATGAGGTGAATGCTCCTAGTAGTTCCAATGGTCAAACTAGGGCTAGGGCTTGATGGGGTGGTGCTTGGAATAGAGGAGGGGTAGGGGATCCCTCCAGGGAAGGAGGTGTCTTCTTGGGGAGGGAGCGGGGTGGTGAAGGGTTGAGTTGGATCCTTTTCCCCTCATGGGTGAAAATGTAAGTGTTCGTCCTTCCAAGGAAGGTGGCATCTACATCATAGATCCAAGGCCACTCTAGGAGGATGCTCCCTACTTCCATTGACAGAATGTCACACCAAACTTGGCCATGGTAGGATTGAAAAGTGATGGGGACAAGGCAACGAGTGCTGACGGGTACGGATGTGGCTTCGATCCACGTACCCGATAAGGTTTCGGGTGTGGGGAAATGGTAAGACCTAGAAGTTTGACGGTGTTGGGGGACACCACATTCACACTACTCCCATTATCCAAGATGACTTTCCTAGCATGGCCCCCTATCCAGATGTAGGTATGGAAGATGGTGCTTCTTCTCCAATCATGTTCCTGGGCTTGAGTCAGGGTGCACCTAACCACTCCAAGGTGAGGGTCAGTGGATGGAGAGGGTTGTTCTTGATTGGTCTCATTTTAGTGGGTTTCATACTCCTCCTCCCAATCGGGAGAGACCTCAAAAACCTCAACCTCTTCTTCAATCCCAGCTTGAGGTAAGAGATTAGCCTCCTCAATGAGCAAACTAGATGCTCCGTTGGTGGGGCATTGATTGGCAAAGTGTCCATACCCAAGGCACCTAAAGCATTGTTGCCCGCTTTGGTGGGTGGGGGTGGCCCTAGTGTGAGGGGGGGTGGGTCCTGGATTCGGTCTATTGGGAGTGGGGTTGGGAGGACCACTTGTGGGGCAAGGAGGAAGGGTGCCACTAGGAGGGGGTGCCCGTGTGGGAGGAGCTCCCATGGGGGTGGGAAGGAGACCTCGTTGAGGAGGTGGGGTGTTGGTCCGAGGTGCCAAAGATTTGGGGTCCATCCCCTGAGGGGGAACCATTCAGGTATATCGAGAGAATTTCTCGGCATCCAGGGCTATTTGGTAGGCTTGCTCTGGGGTGGTCACTTGACGCATGAATAGCTCCTTCTATATGTGGAATTGAAGCCCATTCCTAAAGCAGGACAGTGTGACCGCGGGATCCTCTTGGACTCCACACTCAAGAAGGTAGTAATCAAAATTTTCAATGTACTCCATCACGGTCTTCCCTTCTTGGGTTAGGGTTTGCCACTCATCTAGGAGGTTTTGATGGTAGGAGGGGGGACATGTTTGAGTTTGAGTTGTTCTTTCATGGTCCCCCATATGGTGATGGGAGGTTCCCTCCTAACTATCCTCAATCCCTCAACGTTCAACCAATGGGTCTTGGCTAACTTGGTAAGTTACATTTTGGCAAGCCGGACTTTCTTATCCTCGGTCATAGGGTACCAATCGAAATATTGGTCCATAGCCGCCTCCCAATCTAAGTAGATGCTCGGATGATGGGACCCATCAAAGGTGGGGGCATCAACTTTCACAAGCCTTACAAGGTGATCATCCGGATTATCCCAGGTGGGTCTATCATCTTTCCTTAGGGGTGGGTCCCTATTCGGGTCAGGTGGGTGGTCACAGTTGAGCTCTCCTATGGCTTGTCCCTCACGTGGAGGAGGTGCCCTTCTATTATCATCCACCCTGGGAGGGGCTATTTTCCTCAAGTTGTTCAAGTCGGGACGTTATGTCATCAAGCCACCCTAAGACATTGGTCATACCCTCCACAAGGAACCTAATGTGATCGGGGAGCTCATGCCCATTGGGGGCAGGGTTCGCTTGGGGATTAGGATTCATTGGGGAATTGGAGGAGGATGGATTGGATTGATAAGGGGTTCCGCTACGGGTGGTCATGCAATGTTGGGTGGGCTATGCACGGGTGTGCGTGTGCACCTAAGGGTGACCTAGTGTGAAGATGCCCCAAGACTAGACTTGTGAGAACAAGCCTATAACCGCTGTGATACCACTTGATGTGGCATAGCCTTGGGATGATGTTGGATGGCTTGATGAGCTTGGGACCTAGACCCGCAAGCATACAAGGACATTCACGGACTAACGCTAGCGGCTCACTCGCACGGCGCGTACGATCTCCCGATGGTGACCGGGGGATGACGTCGAGGGTCCGAGGTGGGACCCAAATACTCTAAGGGACTTGGATGGCTTAGGCTGACCCTTAAGGGTTTGCAACTCCCAACTTCATGGGCGGCCGACATGCCGGGGCATGGGTTTGGGGTGGCTCTCCTCACTGTCCGCGGTGGCCACACTAAGAGTGGTGTGCGAGTCCGGGCTCTCGTCTCTCCATCCGACGGGCCTCCATGATGGGGGCATCTCTCACCCCATATATTTTCAAAGCCCCGGTTGCCCGCCAGCATGGTTCCATTACATCCGTCACATTTTTCTAAGTCAATTCATGTAACTTTCATATTTTCTTTGAGTCATAATTATGTAATTATCCTTTTATTTGAGTCTTGTACCTAGATTAATGCGTCATTTACCTAGGTTAAGTGTCATTATGTTGATAGATTAGTTTATGGGCCCAATTCATTGGGCTTGGCCCAAGGGCACCCCCCTTCCCTTGGTTATTTGTCATTGTGTTAAGAGTCAAGGTCTTTTGTAGAAATGTGGGTTGCCTATATATAGGACCCCATTTCCTCCATTTGAACTAATGAATCAATGAATGAAAAACTTGCCATTTTGAGAGTTTACACTTCTTATCTAGTGGAGAGATTCTATTTTTTGGGTGAGAGACCCTAGGGGAGAGATTCCCCCCACCCATCCCTCTCTTAATCTCTCTTTTTCACTCCCCTTTCTCTCTCCTCCACACCCAATTTCGAAAATTTTCTCTCTCCTCCCTTCCCAACCACCACTCTCCCACCTACCCCCATTAAAGACCACTCCCCTTCCCCACACATCCCATTACTCTACCCCCTAGTCTTAAGAGAGCTTCCACCAATCCTAGCTCCACCTCCCAACCCCCAACTACCCCACCCACTTCCCCAAGCACCCTTCCCACTATCCAAAGCAGCCCTCCACCTTCCCAAGACACCTCTTCCCATCCCCAAGACCACCATTGACCACCCCACATTAAAAGAAATTCAAACTCACATGCCCTCCACTTACTTGTGCCCCCCCCCACCTTCCTCCTTCTCCCTCCAAGCCCAAATTCGTAGCTCCTCCTCCCACCACCTATTAGACCCCCTTCTAGACCCTATTCTTCCCCTCCCACACCTTGGAACACCCCCTCCTAGACCCCCTCATAGCCAGGGTTCTCCCCACACTCATCCACCTCCATTTCCCCTCCATATACCCAATTTCCCCCCACCATCTTCAACCTCCAGTTTTCAGTTCGTTGGCAGCAGAAGAGTAGCAGTTTGCAGAGGTGACCCCAACCACATCCCAGAGAATCTGAAGCCCAAGAGGTATCCACGGAAGCGTCTACCTGTCTTCTTCGCAACGTCGGTGGTCTCGTCCCCTTCCGAGCTCCGAGCTGACCGGGAGATCCGTTCTCCTACAACTGCGCAGAGCTGCCCCTGCTGAGCACCTGAGCCATAGTAGAAGGTCTGCCACGACGAACCTTTGAAGATTCAGGCCACAAGTTCTTAAGCAAAGTTGTTCCTCTTCCTGTCTACTTTCTGAATCAAGAAGTGGAACTTCTATCAACATCTGTGGGCCATAGTTATCATTTTTCTCCCTCGGGTATGCGGTTCAGCTTCCCACAGCTTGCACCAACCTGTCATCAGTGTTCAGAGTCTCCTGGTCTTCTCCGGCATCGTTTGGCTTCCCCGTCAGTTTTCATGCGAAGAGGACTCGTCCACGATTCCAAAAACCCCAGCGGTACTTGATTCTGAGTTCGGGAGCTGACGGGGCATCCTCTGCAACTTGCTGTTGGCCGCCAGAAGCTTCCAGTCCAAGAATCTGCCTCCCTGCTCGGCCCTCCACCCAGACCAGCGTCGGCACCAGAAGAAATCAACAAAATTTGGACGACTTCCCTGGCCTCCTACGAAGATTTTCCATGTGGTTTCATCCCCAACAAAATTCAGCATCAGTCGCAGCAACCATTTCTTCGATCATCTGTCAGCACCCACAGAACGTGGACAGAACCGGCGACCTCCCATCTTCGGTGTTCCTCTCTCAAGTTCCCCTCCCCGCTTGGCCGGCTGAAGACCTCTCCCTATGTGGAGGTAGTTTTAGTTGTAATATCACTTAACCCCCACCCCAAGATCCCCCTCCTGCGAGAGGTGTAGTATTGTAATCATTTGGGCAGGTCAAGCTACCCCGACGCGGCGTGTGGGGATCCACCCGCCTCCCCGCTCGCCCTCGTCTCCGAGCGGGACCGGTTTCTTCAAATCGGTCGAGTAAGTGCTCCAAACTTTGCTCTAATTTGTGCTTGTTCTTTCAATATTAGTTCATAAACTCCGCTGGCCGTGAATGAGAGCCCGATCCTTAAGCTCCTTTGCTATAAGTGATCACCGTGGGAAAAGAGTGGAACCCGTGCCCTCGGCACGACGTCGGCTCCCTTGAATTGGGCTGACATTACCCTTGGGAATCAACTTAGGCCTTGCTGGCCCTCTACCAGCAAGGGCCCAGCCCACACAACCTCCACTTGGCATTGCCAAGTTACCCCGGGTCTTGGTGAGCATCGGGTGAGCGGTCGCCGACATCGATCCGTTTGATTGCGATTGTGCTTGTTTATTTAAGTCCTAGGTTGTGTCACATCAATTGTGCTTATTTGTTTAAGTCCTAGGTTGTGTCACATCAATTGGTATCAGAGTAAGTTTTAGACTTGTCTCTACTAAGTCTAGTCCTTGGGCACATTTGCATTCATCAACATGGCTACCTCTCTTTGGTCACATTCATCCCACTCGACCCCCCATAAGGGACCGATCAACCCTCCATTTGACATAATCTCTTTTGAGGATCTCTTCTTCAATGGATCATGCTATAGTGCCTACCTAAAGTGGGAGGTCACCATGGAAAAACACTTTGAGAGAACTATGGTTTATGGACCCGCAAGAGTCCGCGTTGCCATGGGATAATTTCGGGGTCAAGCCAAGGAAAAATGGAGGAACATAGTGGGCTTAAGGGACGTTTGGAAATAAGAACCCATTTTCTCATGGGATGATATGAAGAAAGAACTTAGAAAAATCTACATCCCCAAATATTCCCACCCCTTCTACTCAAACACCCCTAGCCCGAGGTGCACTACCACTCCTTCATCCCCATCCGACCAACTTGATATCACCTTTAGGCCTCCTCCCCCACCACTCCCAACAAATCACTTCTCAACCATCATAACTACACTTCGCGACCAAGTCCTCTCCCTTAAGGCCCAAATAAACCAAGCATCCACCTCTCCACCAAATCCCCTAAGGGTCCCCACACTCCAACCAAAACCCCCTTCCACAATCCCTCACCAAACCCATACCCCGCATCTCCCCTTGGTCCCCACCACTACCCCTCCATCGTCCCCTAAAAAGGGTACACCCCCCAAAACCCATCAACCCAAATCTTGTCACCCAACCCACCTTCCACTTCCAACCCCAATCCTACCCCAACCTAGGCCTCCACTACTTCCACTCCCAAACCCCACTCTACAAATCACAATCCAAGTTTCCCTTTACCCTCCACCCCGGGAGCACCACACACCAACCCTCATCACCCCAAAAGACCCCCTCACCTCCTTGGTAGAAGAACTCATACCCGATCCAATAGTTGTGAGCACTCCAAACCCACCCCCCACCTTGGAGGAAACCCAAGTCCAAGTTGAAGAAGAAACCTCACACGATGGTCTTTACCTTACACCACCCTCTCTCGTTGGGGCGGAGCTCATCTTAGGAGAACTCATTGTTAGTTGGCTAAAGGAGAGCCCAATTAGAGAGATCCCGGCCCATATTTTCCCTCCCATAGAACAAGACCTTCCCTTAGTGCCCTTCTTCTCCTATCACACCACAATCCAAGCATCCTATCAAGTGGAGACCTTAGAGGAGCTTCTCAAGGGCATAGCATGGCAATTAGAGATGACTAGCATGTTGACCCCTATGGTTGAACAACCTAGGAGCCTTAGCCTCCTACACCTATGCATAGGGTCTATCACCTCGGTTTGCACCATTGGTTGCTACACTAGCGACCTCCTTCTATTCCTCCCTACACCCGATGAGCCCAACCTTCTCCTCTATTTAGAGCTTCTTATCTCGGGTAGAAAGCCAATCCCTCCACTCATAGCCGACCCACTTGCCAAGAACATTGGCCCAACTATCATGGAGAAGGATGACTTAGCACCTTTTGAGGATCTTGAGGACATGGAGTTCCTCCCCCTAGGTGACCCATTCTATGATCCATATGATCCATTCCAATGGGAGTCAAGAGACTCGTGTGACCCAAACACTTTATCCACCACCCACATTTCCCTACACCAACTCACCATGTTTGACCCAATCCACTCCATCTTAGACCCGGGTTACACCTTGGGAGCCATGACCTTGGGCCACATATCCCTAGGTAATAAGGTTGTGATCCACCCCTTGATGACCACCTTCTTAGATCCATTCGACCCTTTCCAATGGGAGTTCAAAGGTTGTCCCACACCTATACACATGGAAGTCACCCATAGGAAAAATATGCATGTGTCTAGGCTTACCACACCACTTGGCATGAACACTATGTTGGGTCCATTCATTCATATCACCCACATGTCAAGTAGAAAGCATGAGTGGTCCAAATTCGGATGTAATGGTCCACCTTCACTCATCATGAGTCTTAAGCATGATAGGAGCATTCTTGGATGTCTGGGTCCCCTGGCATTTGTCACCCGCATAGATGACCGGATCACCTACGGATGCCCCGGCCCTCCAACCTTTGTTAGAAAGTCCATACTTGATAGGGCCACTTTTGCTTGCCCCGGCCCACCAAGGTTCATCAAGGTCCATATGGCATCATGGCATGATAGGTCCATCTATGGTTGTCCAGGTCCACCCATCACCCCTAGAATGTCAACATTCACAAAATTGTATGAAAACCTTCGCAAGCACATTAGCAAGGAAAATGAGATCTATAAAAGGCAGGCTGACTCCCTTCGGCGTCACCAAGAATCCAATGTGGGTGACTTTGTGATGGTGAGGAAGGAGATGCTCTCCCCGGGAGTCATCTCTAACTTGAGGTCACGTGGGGCTGGTCCCTTCCAGGTCCTGAGGTGCATTGGTGCTAATGCCGATGAGTTAGATCTCCCCAAGGAGTATGGAGTGAGTCCCACATTCAATGCAGCCGACCTAGTGCCATATAAGGGACCCACGGTGGGACCCAGTGAGGATATTGAGCCTATTCCCTCCATTGAGAGAGCACCCACCTGTGAGGAGAGACCACCAGCCAAGATAGCCCAGCGTGAGCGCATTGAACGAATATTGGATGAACAGGTCACTACCACCAGGAGCAAGGTATACGAGCGCTATCTCGGCAGGTGGATGGATCGGTCTCGTTCGGAAGACTTGTGGGCGATACCACTTCTACACCCTCCGAGGAGGGAAGGACTCTTACTCGACGGAGTCGAGTTCTCCGCACCCCGGGAGTATGATGGGGGCATCTCTCGCCCCATATATTTTCAAAGCACCGGTTGCCCGCCAGCATGGTTCCATTACATCCGTCACATTTTTCTAAGTCAATTCATGTAACTTTCATATTTTCTTTGAGTCATAATTATGTAATTTTCCTTTTATTTGAGTCTTGTACCTAGGTTAAGTGTCATTATGTTGATAGATTAGTTTATGGGCCCAATTCATTGGGCTTGGCCCAAGGGCACCCCCCTTCCCTTGGTTATTTGTCATGGTGTTAAGAGTCAAGGTCTTTTGTAGAAATGTGGGTTGCCTATATATAGGACCCCATTTCCTCCATTTGAACTAATGAATCAATGAATGAAAAACATGCCATTTTGAGAGTTTACACTTCTTATCTAGTGGAGAGATTCCATTTTTTGGGTGAGAGACCCTAGGGGAGAGATTCCCCACCCATCCCTCTCTTAATCTCTCTTTTTCACTCCCCTTTCTCTCTGCTCCACACCCAATTTCGAAAATTTTCTCTCTCCTCCCTTCCCAACCACAACTCTCCCACCTACCCCCATTAAAGACCACTCCCATTCCCCACACATCCCATTACTCCACCCCCTAGTCCCAAGAGAGCTTCCACCAATCCTAGCTCCACCTCCCAACCCCCAACTACCCCACCCACTTCCCCAAGCACCCTTCCCACTATCCAAAGCAGCCATCCACCTTCCCAAGGAACCTCTTCCCATCCCCAAGACCACCATTGACCACCCCACATTAAAGGAAATTCAAACTCACATGCCCTCCACCCACTTGTGCCCCCCCCACCTTCCTCCTTCTCCCTCCAAGCCCAAATTCGTAGCTACTCCTCCCACCACATGTTAGACCCCCTTCCAGACCCTATTCTTCCCCTCCCACACCTTGGAACACCCCCTCCTAGACCCCCTCACAGCCAGGGTTCTCCCCACACTCATCCACCTCCATTTCCCTCCCATATACCCCATTTCCCCCCCACCATCTTCAACCTCCAGTTTTCAGTTCGCTGGCAGCAGAAGAGTAGCAGTTTGCAGAGGCGACCCCGACCACATCCCAGAGAATCTGAAGACCCAAGAGGTATCCACGGAAGCGTCTACCTGTCTTCTTCTCAACAGAGGTGGTCTCGTCCCCTTCCAAGCTCCGAGCTGAGCGGGAGATCCATTCTCCTACAACTGCGCAGAGCTGCCCCTGCTGAGCACCTGAGTCATAGTAGAAGCTCTGCCACGATGAACCTTGGAAGATTCAGGCCACAAGTTCTTCTGCAAAGTTGTTCCTCTTCCTGTCTTCTTTCAGAATCAAGAAGTGAAACTTCTATCAACGTCGGTGGGCTATAGTTATCATTTTTATCCCTCGGGTACATGGTTCAGCTTCCCACAGCCTGCACCAACCTGTCATCAGTGTTCAGAGTCCCCTGGTCTTCTCCAGCATTGTTTGGCTTCCCCGTCCATTTTTCTGCGAAGAGGACTTGTCCACGATTCCAAAAACTCTAGCGGTGCTTGATTCTGAGTTCGGGAGCTGACGGGGCATCCTCTGCAACTTGCTATTGGCCGCCAGAAGCTGCCAGTCTAAGAATCTGCCTCCCTGCTCGGGCCTCCACCCAGACCAGCGTCGGCGCCAGAAGAAATCAAAAAAATTTGGACGACTTCCCTGGCCTCCTAAGAAGATTTTACAGGTGGTTTCATCCCCAAAAAAATTCGGCATCAGTCGCAGCAACCATTTCTTCGATCATCTATCAGCACCCACAGAACGTGGACAGAGCCGGCGACCTCCCATCTTCGGTGTTCCTCTCTCAAGTTCCCCTCCCCGCTTGGCCGGCTGAAGGCCCCTCCCTATGTGGAGGTAGTTTTAGTTGTAATATCACTTAACCCCCACCCCAATATCCCCCTCCTGTGAGAGGTGTAGTATTGTAATCATTTGGGTAGGTCAAGCTACCCCGACGCGGCGTGTGGGGATCCACCCGCCTCCCCGCTCGCCCTCGTCTCCGAGCGGGACCGGTTTCTTCAAACCGGTCGAGTAAGTGCTCCAAACTTTACTCTAATTTGTGCTTGTTCTTTCAATATTAGTTCATAAACTCCGCTGGCCGTGAATGAGAGCCCGATCCTTAATCTCCTTTGCTATAAGTGATCACCGTGGGAAAAGAGTGGAACCCGTGCCCTCGGCACGACGTCGGCTCCCTTGAATTGGGCTGCCATTACCCTTGGGAATCAACTTAGGCCTTGCTGGCCCTCTACCAGCAAGGGCCCAGCCCACACAACCTCCACTTGGCATTGCCAAGTTACCCCGGGTCTTGGTGAGCATCGGGTGAGCGGTCGCCGACATCGGTCCGTTTGATTGCGATTTTGCTTGTTTGTTTAAGTCCTAGGTTGTGTCACATCAATTGTACTTGTTTGTTTAAGTCCTAGGTTGTGTCACATCACTCCAAGGCAATACTAAGCTAGCAAGGAAATCAACCAGCCAAGGTAGGACCAGACGCTAACCTTACCCGTGTTAGAACACCAATTCCGATCGGAGACAGTGGGCGAGCCAGGAAGCGTGGGCACGCGTCCGCACTGCTGCGTCGGTGGCGCTTGACCCGAAAATAAGATTGTTATAGCACTATGCCTCACCCAGGAGGGGGGTTCTCAGGGTGGGGGTTAAATAGTTACATCCAAAACTACCTCCACGCAGGGAGGGGCCTTCAGTCGGCCAGGCGGGGTGAGGGAGAACTAAGTTAGAAGTCGAAGTGACGAACTCCGTCGATTCTGCTACTTTGGAACAGCATGACAGGGGGTCGAAGACGGCGCCGCCACAGACTCTGCCGAATTCTGATGAGGTTGAAACTGGTGCCAAAACTTCCTGGGTTGGCCCAAGAGACGCCGAAATTATTCAAGAATTTTCTAACGACGATGGTGGCCGGGGCAGAATATGGACCAGGGCCGACCCGCTCTGGTTCTGACTGTGCCCAAACTTCTGCTGCTGGAAGACGAGGGCGCCTCGAACACTCCCGGGGTCCATTTAAGGCGGGACCAGAACCGTTGTGATTGTGGGCGAGCCTTCTTAGATCTGAGACTGACGGGGCCACCAGAAGAGGCTGGAGTAGGGCGCGAGAACCAGAATGGTGGGAGTGGTCGGTTCTGACTTAGGGGGAACTGACCTGCGCACTCCGGGGAGAAAAAATGGAACTTGGTGCTCCGGGGTCCAAATGGCGTTCTTCTTCTTCGTGCTGACAGAGGACTTGGAGGAGACGATACCAAAAAAAGAATCACGTCCAAACTCGCATAGGAGTGGCCATGGTCGTGCTTCTACTATGGCTCAGGTTCCCTGTCGGATCTATGCTACGTAGTCGAGAGAGAATGGCTCTCCCGGGCGGCACATACGTCGGATGGATGCGAAACCACCTCGCCTGCTAAGCTCCCTCGACGAGCTTTCTAGAAATGTAGAGCACGCCACCGGAAGAGGCATGATGACTATGGGGCAGGCTCTGTAACTCGACCCTTGACTACTACCTACGAACTGGGATGAGCTGGGTGGTGATAGGTGATGGGAAATGGGGGGTAGATGGGATGAGAAATGGGGTGGATGGGGGTGGGGGAAACCCTAGCTATGAGGGGGTCTGGGAGGGGGGCTTTCCCAGCTGTGGGAAGGGGAAAATGGGGTGTTGGGATTTGTTCTACCAAGGGGTGGGAGGGAGCTACGAATTTTGGTGGTGGGCAGGTAAGTCTAAAAGGGGTAGTAGTGTAGTTTTAATTCTTGGGTCCTAGAGGGGGGCTAGCTAAGGGAATCTAGGAAATTTTGGTGGAGGGATGTAATGGGAGGGAAGAAAAGTCTATATGTATAGGTGGGATTTGTTGCGGTGGGAAGAAAAGTCTTTAAGTGTAGGTGGGATGTGATGGGGAGGGTGTAGAAGTCTAAGTTGGGTGGTTGGAGGGTGATGGGAGGGGTGGAGAAGTCCAACTTGGGAGGGTAGAAAGTCTCCTTTGGAAGGTTTGAATAAAGGGGTGGGAAGAATATTCTTGATGAGGTGAAGGAGAGAGAGAGGGGGGAGGAAATGTGGTGGATGGGAGGGGAGGAGAGAGAGGAGGTGCGCCCTTTTTTTGGAGGGACAGGGGAAGAGAGAGAGAGAGAGAGAGAGAGGGAGAGAGACAAGAGTGGAAAGATAGCCAAGGGATGCTTCTTTCAAAATTTCATCAAAAGTGTTACAAATTAGGTGGGATGAGCCCTATTTGTAGGCTCCCACTTTTTGCCCAATGACTAAAAGGCCCTTGACAAATAGACAAAAGACCAAGACCACCCATGGGTGCCTATGGGCCTAGCCCACTAGTTGGGCCCAATTAGCTAACATAATGGTCCAATTCCCTAATGGACTGACTCAAATAAAGAAAGAGGATACACACATGACTTAATTAAAGAAAAATTACATGATATAAGACCCAACAATAAAGATAACATGTGAGAATCATAGTTGATCCACCTCACAGTGGAGCAGGCGACCCGAGCCAGAGAGAGTGGCATGATATGTCATCATCAGTAGCTTAGAGAGCCGAGGTTCGTTCGACAGCCGTGTTTCTGTTCGGTACGACTTTACTCTTTCTTTTAGCTGTTCTTACTCCTACTTTTACAGCTTTACTGTTATAGTTTAGCACTGCTGTTACTTCTACTCCTACTTTACTGTTTAGCACTATTGTCTTGTGTGTTACTGTGTTGTTTCCAGAGGGGATCTGCGGGGCCCCTACTGAGCTAGTGACATGAGGCTCTCCCCTACTTTTCAGGTGTGGTCATTCATCTTCCTCGCGGTTCGAGACGCTGTCCGTCAGTTCGTCGTTGCCAACTTTGCCAGTGTTGGGCTTCCCCCGACTTGAGAGTACGTTCTCTTTCCTGTTGGACTGTACTTGTCTTTCTTTGGACTGGACTCTATAATTTAAATTGCTAATTAAAATGTAATTTTATTTCTACTACTTTAGCAACCCTGGTCATTGAAATATTAATTGCTTACTGCTTTATCTGGAACTTCAATGTACTCCACACACACCTTTTATCCCTTCGGAGCTTTACCGCTCTTGGGAGGCTTCTCAGAATCCAAGTGGTATCGGGTTTATCCGGTATCCAGAGTCTGGGTCGTCACACTTAACAACATACATTGTGCTGGTCATTAACACTTGGTGTCATTTGCTCTCTAAACGCTCAGCATCACTCACTAACAAGTGGTATCAACTCCTTGATTGCACGGTCCCCTCTCTGCATAATACTTGCTTTACTTGCATTCACGAGGGACCCAACAAGAGAACCTTCAGGGACCCAATAATTGTTAACTTTAATCAGTGTACAACCATTGGCATGTAATTCCACATCATTTTTTTTGGAACACTGAGAAGGTATCTTAGGTTGCGGCACGCTTAATTGCTCCCTACAGGTATGTACTTACTTTCACTCTATACATCCTGTGCTAATAATCTTCTACCTTACTCCTTTCCTTCCAAACTGTGCCATTTATTCTCTCTATTCTGTTATTTTAATGATGTCAAAGGGGGAGAGAATTATATGTGTCATTAACTAGGGTATGCATAAGGGGGATAGTCTTGAATGCATAAAGGGGAATATGGGGAGAGGAAGTCTTTGTGCTTCAGTTCATGATTATATCTCTTTGCAACTTGAATTACAATGTACTCATAGTTGCCATCATCAAAAAGGGGGAGAATGTTGGAAGAATGTTGTGCATGTATGATACACACATGCTTCTCCACCTTAATGAGGTTTTGATGATGTCTGCCTATGAGTCACTAATGAGTCTAACTTGCACTTGATAACGCCAATATTCATAAATTTCAGGTCATTGTAAGTAAAGTATAAGAAATCAAGAATGGCATGTAAATCTAGGCAATTGGCAGCACGAAAATTAAGGCTAAATTTATGATACAGAAATTCAAGAGCAAGAATCTTCCAAGTTGAAAGAGAAACTCAAGATACATGGTTGCACAGAAATCAAGGCAACTCGATGCACAAGAATCAATGCAGATGATAAATATTAGGTGCATAGAAATCAAGGCACTGGCAACACAGAATTCAAGGCAACAGGTTTCACAGAAGTCCATGCTGTCAGGTCAGTGCAGCTGCTGAGGTCGATGCACATCAGCACTTCAAGAACAAAGGTCGATGCACATTTTGTCAGTGAAGAAGTAAGGTTGATGCACATCACTGTTCATGATGAAGTAAGGTCGATGCACATTCATCACCCTGCATATAAGGTCGATGCACATTTACATCCAAGGTCGATGCATGTTTTGAGATCATGTGATACAGGTCGATGCACATATTGTAGCATGCATAGTAAGGTCGATGCACATTTGCATCTAAGGTCGATGCATGTTTTGAGATCATGCGATACAGGTCGATGCACATACTGTTGCATTCATAGTAAGGTCAATGCACATTTGCATCTGAGGTCGATGCATGTTTTGAGATCATGTGATACAGGTCGATGCACATACTGTAGCACACATAGTAAGGTCGATGCACATCCCATAGCATTGAACACTCAGGTCCGTACACATATGCAGCCTAGTCTAGAAGGTCGGTGCACATGCTGAAGACGTGCGACTAAGGTCGATGCACATGTAGAAGACTTGGACTAAGGTCGATGCACATGAAGACTTTATATTCAACAAAGGTTGCGCATATGTCCAAGTCTGTGCACATGAAGGAACCAAGATCTGTGCATGTTTGATGAAATTCCTCAATGAAGAAGAAGGTCTACCTCTGTCCTCCCAGAAGCATTTCAAGCCAATTTTCTGTCAGATCAAGTGGCCCATCCAAAGAGAGAAATAGGTACCGTAAGTGTCCAAATACATGGATTTCGAGGTCTAGATAGAGTATCCAGTTTGAATTTTGTCCCTGTCATCATGTCTTATCTAATCTATCTTCTTGGAGTTACTTTTGTCAGATATCCAGCTGGAGAAAGGACACCTCACAGTCTGCCACCTTATTTACTGTCACCCCAGGTGACTCATGTCCTAGCAGTCCTCAGCAAAACAGAACGAAGCATTTCAAGCCAATTTTCTGTTAGATCAAGTGGCCATCCAGAGAGAGAAAATAGGTACCGCAAGTGTCCAAATACACGGATTTTGAGGTCTAGATGGAGTACCCAGGTTTGACTTTTGTCCCTGTCATCATGTCTTATCTAATCTATATTCTTGGAGTTACTTTTGTCAGATATCTAGCTGGAGAAAGGACACCTCACAGTCTGTCACATTATTTACTGTCACCCCATGTGACTCATGTCCTAACAGTCCTCAGCAAGACAGAATGAAGCATTTCAAGCCAATTTTTTGTCAGATCAAGTGGCCCATCCAGAGAGAGAAAGTAGGTACCGTAAGTGTCCAAATACACAAATTTCAAGGTCTGGATGGAGTACCCAGGTTTGACTTTTATCCCTGTCATCATGTCTCATCTAATCTATCTTCTTGGAGTTACTTTTGTCAGATATCCAGCTGGAGAAAGGACACCTCACAGTCTGTCACCTTATTTACTGTCACCCCATGTGACTCATGTCCTAGCAGTACTCAGCAAGACAGAATGAAGCATTTCAAGGCAATTTTCTCTCAGATCAAGTGGGCCATCCAGAGAGAGAAAATAGGTACCACAAGTGTCCAAATACATAGATTTCGAGGTTTGGATAGAGTACCTAGGTTTGACTTTTGTCCCTGTCATCATGTCTCATCTAATCTATCTTCTTGGAGTTACTTTTGTCATATATCTAACTGGAGAAAGGACACCTCATAGTCTGCCACCTTATTTACTATCACCCCATGGGACTCATGTCCTAGCAGTCCTCAGCAAGACAAAATGAAGCATTTCAAGCCAATTTTCTGTCAGATCAAGTGGGCCATCCAGAGAGAGAAAATAGGTACCGCAAGTGTCCAAATACATGGATTTCGAGGTCTGGATGGAGTACCCAAGTTTGACTTTTGTCCCTTTCATCATGTCTCATCTATTCTATCTTCTTGGAGTTACTTTTGTCAGATATCCAGCTGGAGAAAGTACACCTCACAGTCTGCCACCTTATTTACTGTCACCCCATGTGACTCATGTCCTAGCAGTCCTCAGCAAGACAGAATTAACTCCAGCCAATGAGAAGACCACATGTCTAAAGGGCATTTAATGTGAGACCTGAAATTGACTAATTGAAGATTTGGTCAGCTTCCTTCTTGTCTGTCGCCACTGCTCTATCCTTGGACTTGATGCCAGCCAGCTCATGTTGTACTTCTGGTAGAGTATCTTCCTCAAAGAGATTTTGGAGGGAAAGTTCTTCACCACATTTGCTTAAGGCTTGGCTAAAAATATGAAGCTTCCTCAAGAGAAGAAGCTACTGCCGCCTTGAGAAAAAGCCACGCCCTTAAGCCTCAATGAAGAAAACTTGTGAGAAAGAAAGGAAGGGAGTGAGAGCAGCCCAGCATCAGCTGACCTCAGTCCAGTGCTGTACAAGAAGAACAAAAGAGAAGCCTTGAGAGAGAGAGAGAGAGAGAGCAGTCTTGCCGTCTACTGGTGTTTGAAGAGAAGGATCCTTGGATCTAACATTGTAGCTGCAGTCACCAGCATCCTTGTCTTGATCTATTGTTTTAGCTGGTGTTTGTATTTTCCTTCTTGTTTCCCCACTACATTTGCAGTATTTTCCTTTGTGTTTTCGATCCCCTATTTTGGGTACCGGGTTCCTTCTGAGCAATCAGAAGAAGGGAGGGTTGTCCCTCCGGTGTCCCTCTGTGGCTTCAGAGGAAGGGAAAAGTGCTCTTCTCCGGGTTCCCTCTGGGTTTTCAGAGGAAGAGAGGATCTGATCCTCTAGGCCTGTGAGCAGCGGGGTGCTGTCTCACGGTTCCTTCTGGGTTTTCAGAAGAAGGGAGGTTTGGGCTCCTCCAGTCACTACCGTAGGTAGTGGGTCTGGTCTTGTGGATTCAAGATCAGGGTGAGGGATTTGTCTCCCTTAGGTCAAGATGTGAGTCAGCATTTGTTGTGGAGGTTCTCCATTGTTCTTACTTTTGCAAGGGTAAGTCTCACCGGGTTTGGTGAGGGGTGGACGTAGGTTGCGGGCTTGCAACCGAACCACCTTAAAAATCCATGTGTTATGGTTTATAAATCTTGTGTGATTGCTCCTTATCGTCTATCTCCATTCATAGGTTATTGTGCTGGTTTGAGCAAATGCAATCCTGATCATTTGTGTTGCAAACATTTTTGATCTGCACTAATTTTTTTATCTTGGCACCCTTTGCTATCATATCATAGCTACACATGTATCTCCTCAGTTGCCTGCTGCACTCTTGCTCACAGGCACTAGGGAGTACACTCCAAGCAAAAGGGTGTTGTATATTTCATGCACGCAGCTTTCTCCTTTGCTCCTTGTTTTGTTAAGAACGGTTGAAACAGTGTCGACCTCTCTGATAGGAGTGTCGACCTCTCTGATAGAAGTGTCGACCTTCCCAGTGATATGTGGGAGGAGTGCCAACCTCGTGGCCGTGCAGTGCTGACCTCAGCCTTCCTTATTGCTAGGATTGGTTAAAGGAGTGTCGACCTGCCCACTTGGGAGTGTCGACACATCTGTGCTGTTTGTGCACTGTGCTTTGCCGTTTCCATTTAAGCCATTCCTATTTAATTCTGTTGTGCATTGTGTCTAAGTACTTTATAGGAGTGGTTCATGTAATTTATCATTAAGAGTTTTTAATTGGGCAAAGTTCGTGAAATGATCTATTCAACCCCCCATTCTAGATCCTATTGCACCACATGGGACCCAACAGGTTTGATGCAATTTGGGTTATTGTGGGCAGATTGACAAAATTAGCTCATATGTTGCCCATCAAGAATAAGTGGATCATTAATGTGTTAGCAACTTTGTATATCAAGGAAGCGGTTAGACTGCATGGCATTCTCATAAGTGCTATATTTTATATCATAAGTTACATCACATTCATCACTTTTGAGCATTTAATGAGTATAGTTGTGCATTAATATGGGCAAAACTCATTCTCACCATTAATTTGAGTTTACATGAGTTTACCATCAATACTGAGCCAAAATAGCAGTGTGAGAAATACTTAGGAAAGTGCACAATTATTACAATTTATTTTGATTTGAAGAATAATAATTATTTTAAATTTTTGAATATTTAAGAAATAGCGACTGGTGGATCAGACGCCATTTCTGAAGCATTTTTATGAAAAAAAGAATGAGCGACTGAGCAAACGAGCGCCCATTTGTTTGACTGAAAAAGGAAAAAAAAAGAAAAAGGAAGAATTAGCAACTGCGTATGCAGGCGCACATTCATTTGATGAAAATAGAAAAAAGAAGAAAAGTCTGAAAAATAAAAGAATGTGTGACCGACCAAGCAGGCGCAAATTCATTGGAAAAGAATGTGCGACCGTTCAAGTAGGCGCCCATTCATTTGTACGGGAAATTGAAGAAAAATGGAAAAAAGAATGAGCGACTGTTTGCATAGTCGCTAATTCCTTGATTTATGGAAAAAAGAAAATCAAAATTAGGAAATAAAGAATTAACATCTGCACTAGAGGGCGCCATTTTAATGAGCGGCCACCCTGTTGGACGCCATTTCTTTTAGAAGCAGAAACAGAAACAAGACGGTCTCTTGGAGGCAATCTAGCCATGGTCGTCGTTACCCTTCCATATTTGGATTAAGGGAGAGTCTATCCATGGCAAGAGCCCTAATTTGAGCAATCAACTATCGCTACAAAGTCGGATTTGAGCTGATCTGCAAGACCTTGGCCGTGAAGTTTTCCTGAGCACTATAAAAAGCTGCCCGTGAGAACTCGAAGAGGGATCTTTCTGGTCTTTTTCATGCTTTTCTAATCTTTTTCTTATTCTACTTTCTACAGCAAATTTCTCTATTTTCAAAAGCTCTTTGAGTTTTTCTTCTTCCTCTTCCACCAATTCTCCTCCATTTTTAACTTATTCTCTGATTTTTTAAAGCATAGTTCTGCAATTTTACCGTTCTTCTCCGCTTTTCACTATCTTTTGATCTTCTTCTCCCTCTGCATCCTTCATCAACTTTCTTCGTCTCATCTAAATTTACAACTCTTTCTTCTTCCACATCCTCTAAATCTATCTCATTTTGAAGTTATTGTCTTTCTTCTTAGTCTCTATTTTTCTCTTATTTTACAGTGTCTTCTTCTTCCCGTACCTCATCTTTCTCTCTCTCTATTCGCTCTCTTTCACAACACACTCACGCACACACACGTTTTAATTCTTCCTCTCTTCCTCTTGTCTCTCCCTTCTCTTGTTTCATCTTAATCCCTTTGGTGGAGATTCTACTTTGTGAAGTCCCGCGATCAATGACACCCAAGAGGGGGGTGAATTGGGTGTTTACAAATTTTAAGAAAACTATTACCCTTTTTATAAAAAGTGATAGAACGCTAGTTAAGAGATTCAAAACTATTAAATCACAAGTTGGATTTATCAAAATCTATTTAGTAATGAGATAGATTATGCAAGATGAACAAGAATAAAATCTGACCAACAAAGCACACTAACACTCATGTAGAATAGAGGTAGAAGAAAAGGACCAAACCACAAAATTCAAACCATAGTGCACAATGGTTTTTAAGGTGGTTCGGATGCAACGATGGCAATCCTACGTCCACCCCTCACCAAACCCGGTGAGGCTTCACTCGGGATAAATCCCCAAATGGAGACGACGCTCCAACCACACACGTAGGACGACGCCTGCACACACACGGGGATGCGCCCCATAAAACACACACACACGGAGACGAAGTCTCCAACACGATCCAACAAGCGGATCAACAAAACACACACACGATGCGACAAGTGCAGCACTCCACCCACACAAACACTAAGATCTAGATAAAACCACACACACACGCAGATCTAAAAAGACCTACGCACATACGAATCAAATACGACACACACACACACGATCACAGATCCAACAACGATCCACACACACACACAAGTTTTTGCAGTTTATACAAAACACGAATATGAACTTGAAACACAATAAGGCACAGTTTAGAAATCCCCTGATTTTGCTTCCTTTTCAACGTATGCTGCTGATCCTGAATGTTGCCTTCTCTCTTGCTTGAATGACTTCAAGTGGATTGTGAAAACCTTGCTCTTTTCACCCTTGTACAACCTTCTTCTCAAGTCCGTGCTTGCTTGCTTCTTCTTCTTTCTTCCTTGGGCCATCTTCCTTTGAATCCTTGCTTCCTTGCTTGCTTCTTTTCCTTGGAGGATGTTGGCTTCAGATCTACCTTGAATGGCTTGAAGTTGGATGAAGATTGTTGCTGCACGAGGTACTGTCCACGGAGCTACAGTACCCTCTCCTTTCACCTTGGACAGCCTCCCCTTTGATCTCCCTTGAAGCCCTCTTGGTTGGTTAGGGTTTATGGCTCCAAATGATATGTTTTATAGCCCTTGAATGGTCCATAAATAAGCCTCAGACCAGATCCTCAAATCATGGTGAAATCGGGGTCATTGGGATTAAAGAATTGGGTGAAAGATTCCTCTCCTCGAGCTTGAAATCGAAGTCAACAAAAGGGGGCTTGGGACTGGTGGTCGACCGGAAGGCATGGGGCAGTCGACCAGAATTTTACAGGTTTCGAAGTTTTGGTTGCTGGGAAAAGCGGTCGACCGCCCCTAGGCTGGCAGTCGACTGAAATCTAGAATTTTCCAAATTTTGAACGTCGAGCCCCTTAAACCAATTTGCAGTCCGTTAATTCAAACTCCTTTATCCTTGAAGATTTGTACTGAGTATATGGACCTACAAATACATGGATAATTGACTAGAACTATAGCTCAAACATCCATATGATGAATGCATGAGCTTCATGCAAACCATTGAGTATGAAATCAAAATTTTGTTCCGGGGGCCCCCAGAAACCCCCGCAGGTCGATCCCTGCGACCTGACCGCGCAGGTCGATCCGCGTGCGAGGGCGCCCGATGGTGAGTTCTGCAAGGGCTTAAAACCTCATGAACTAGGTGCATATGAACACTTTGAAACACACATGTTCTGAGGTAAGGATCAAGTTCTAGGCTAAGAATCAATAGATAAAACTCAATCATCCCAAGTAAATTATTGATGAAATAACCTCATGGAACACTTAATACCAAGGAGTGTATAACATGGTAAGAGCCTTACCAATGGTTCTTGATAGTACATGACATATACCACCTGTTTTGGATTGTAGAGGAGCATGGTGATTATCCACATGTTTGGTTCACCAGGTGACTACCATGAGTTGATCTTGTATGCAAGATAGTCAGGGTTAATACCATACTTGTTCACATTAAAGAGGTTATGAAATCTCTTGCCTCTTATAAAACCAATTCAATCAAGCAAGAATCAAGACCATGTACCAATGCCATTTGCCATCTCAATCATATTTAAACATGAAGGTACACAGCCATCAAGAATATGTGCAATCAACCATAAGTTTAGTTATCATCACTCAATCACGCATTAAGTTTAGTTATCATCAAAACCATAACGCCAACAATCATCAAAACCATAACTCAACACTTTGGTCTTCTCGGTGGGGTCTATCTCCACGGCTGGGCGGTCCACTCGAAGGCTCGGCAAGGAGACGGCGGCGTTCTTCTTCCAAATTTCCTGACTCCAATTCTTCCCTTAGTCTTTAATTTTTAGTCAAGTTGTAATTTTTGGCTCTAATAGACATTGTAATCTCTTCCTTTAGCAATAAAAAATCAATCGTTTGTGCAATTGTTCTTTTATTTTCTCTCTCTATCTCCTTCCAATTTCTCTCCTTAACCCTCTCGTCTTCTTTAGATAGTTTTAATTTCAAGCAATTTTATTTTTCTTTTCAAAATCTCACTCAAAATTTAGATCTTCCAAATATAGGGATTTTCCATCATGCTTAATTGAAAATATTTCTTCTCCGAGGGATCGACCCGTTCTTACCACTTTACTCTAATTCAAATCTTTTTAAGTGAGTGAGTGTGGTTATTTTTTAAAATTGTGGCATGACTTTTCAACGACGAGTGTTAGTGGCTATCACATTCCAGTGTCTTTTGTTTCTGATCAAGATCCAAGGTTCACATTACATTTCTGGAAAGGTTTGCAAGCTTCATTGGGAACAAAGTTAAATTTTAGCACAACTTTTCATCCGCAGATAGACAGTCAGACGGAGTGAACTAACCAGATTATTGAAGATATGCTCTGAGCTTGTATGATAGATTTTGGTGGTAGTTGGCATGGGCACTTACCACTAATATAATTTGCTTATAATAACTGAAGAGGCGTGATCTCGTGCTGAAGCCTGAGTCGTCAGATCCTCGACGAACACTGATTGTAGCCACACTAGATTAGAACTCTGCAACGTGGGAAAGAGATCAGGGGGCCCAGGGTAATAACCCTGGGGAAACCCTCTGATGCCTAAGTCAGCAAGGTAGTAGAGCTCTATGCAGAGGAGAAGAAGAAAGAGGCAGGGGGTGGGCACGAGACCACTCTCCACCAATAAGGGTGGCTGAGAGTGCTCAGAATGGCTTACCTTTCTGGAGGGCTTCCTTTGGTTTTTATAGTGGTTCATTCTCTTTTGGGGATAGGGGGATAGGGAGTGTTTAGGGGGCGTTACCCCTTAAATGTGGGCTCTCCCTCGTTCGAGGGTGCTTACCCTTCTTTCCTCTTGACCCTCGGTGTCACGCCTCGGGTTTCTCGGATCTTTTTCCGCGGGTCACGGATCGTGTCCGAGTGAGTTTTGAACTTTAGTTTCAGATTTTCGGACCCTCAGATGGTGCTTTTGTGGGTCATTTCGGGTCCGTGGCTGTGAGTTGAGCCGCCTTGCTTTTTCTTGGAATTTTTCGGCATCAGAAATTATTTTTCCAGAAATTTCGGAGTTGATGTGTTTTTTTTAAATAATAAAAATTAAAAACCCTTTTTTTAACCCCCACCCCCTCCGTTCTCTCCCTCACTCTCGCATCTCACTCTCCCCCTCCCGTTCCCCCCCCCTTTCTCTCCCACCACGGTAGACGACGGCCGACGGATAGCAGCGGTGGGCTAGGATCGGGGGACCACGGCAGCGAGCGACGATGGGAAGTCAGAGGTGGTGCCGCGGCGGCGAGCTCGCGGGACCGAGGTTCGAACGGCGCGTTCGAGGTAGTTTCACGGCAGTTTTCATGATGAATTCTTCATGAGAGGTAGGGGGATAGACCCACACCAGTTCACCGTGCTTTTCCCCTACATGCATCAGGTTTTGAGCGACAGAGTGGGGTTTACCATTTTTCAGAGAATTTTCATGTTCACAGGCGTGCGATCGGATCGAACTGCCGAATTCGAGTTTCGTGCTATCGAATGCGGTCGAGGGTGATTTCCTACGCATCTCAGGAGTTTTGGAGCTCAATGTGGGCTTATAAGCCAAGGGAATGAACCACCAGGGTGGTTCCCCGGGGTGACCCTATCATAGGGAAATGCCCAGTTGGGCGGCCAAAACGTTGGCCGCCCTGGGAGCTGAGCGACCAAAGAGAAGGCTGCCCAGGCCCATTCCCACCTGGGCAGCAACAATGTTGGACGCCCAGTCTACTGGGCGGCCAGGGCATTGGCCGCCCGGGCCAAGGCAATGGCGGCCACAGATGTGGCCGCCCAGTGTTGTGGGAGGCCAGAAGTCTGGCCGCCCAGACCCTGCCAGCCCATGGGTTTGGCTTTTCCGCGTTTCGTGTGTGGTGGTTTTGGTCTGTGCCGATTTTGCCGGTTATCCATAGAGTAGTGACCCAGTCAGAGGTCCTAGGGTGTTGTGTTCTGTCTATGGCCGTCTCGTGTTGTGTTACACGTGTACGGTGGGTTACGTATGGACCGAAGGTGTTCCGGTGGCTTTCGCTTTTAGCGAGTTCTTACCTTTTGGTGACTTTCCCCACTAGTTGTAGCTTTCCTGCACACGCGTGTGTTGACCCACATGGGAGTGGTGGAGAGCTTTCCCAATGTGACGGTTTTTAGGCTGGTTACCATAGGGCCCCTCGTTTATGCAGCCTAAGTCTGGGCTGGGGGAAAACCAGCTAGAGGATCTGACCTAGAGCGCATGGTCTATGTGTGCACAAGTGGTTGGGGGCGTCGGACACGTGCTGACGAGCTCGACCCCAGCTAGTCCTTGTTCTGAGGTTCCGTGGTTATTGTGTCTCAGTTTCTACCTGGGGCGAGTAGGGAGATGCCAGGGGCGCAGACTAAGATGTCAGTGGACGCATCCAGCCTTACTTCCAGTGGGTAGTGCTCTTGTCACCTGAGGGATTTTAGAATCCTGTTCTCTTCTGCCGAGGTTCAGCGTTTTAGCGGCTCGGAGTCCTGTTTACTTATGGTCGAGGTGTGGTTCCTCGCTGTCTTTGGAAGTCTTGTCCGACTGCGTAGCCGTGTTTCTGGTTGACCGATCGAGGGTCTACCTGGTAGCCTAGATCCTAGTGTGTGTCCTAGGAGACGTGCTCAGCGACAGGTCGATGGGTTCTAGCTTTCTGTAGCCCAGGTTTCGAGTTTCTGCGTCAGCGTGAGTTGTGTTCGATACTTGAGGTATCCTGACGGTGTGCAGGTTTGTAGCTGTTAGTGGCTTAGCGCGTTTCTTATGGCAGTGTCGTTCTTTACTACTTTACTTCCTTACTGTCTTACCTGCTTTACTGTCTTTATATTTTATTACTTGCTGCTATGTTTATTTGTTTATTATGGTGGGGATCCGTGGGACCCCTACTGAGCCAATGAGATGAGGCTCACCCCTTTTCTTTTCAAGTTGGCATGCCTCCTCTTCATTCGGAGGCCTTGAGCAGCTTTCGGGGTCCTAGTGTCGCCAGCTTGTGTTAGCGGGGGTACGCCCCAGAGGCTATGTACTTTCCTTTTTGTTGCACTGTACTTTTTGGACTAGTGTATATCTGGACTAGCAATTGTATAAAATGTGTAAATCTATTCATATAAATGTAAATTTTAATTTCAACACTTTAATTCTGGCATTTATTTTAGATTTTTGTACACTCCCATGACACCTTTTAACCCTTCCAAGCTTCCCGGTATCTAGATCTTGGGTCGTGACAGTTGGTATCAGAGCCAAGGTTACAGCGGAGTACAAAAATGTAGAGTAATTGCAATGTTTAACAGTCCAAATAGTCCAATACAGTCAACGGTTGGCTTAAGGTGTTCCATTTTCTTACCATGTTATCGTTTCATGTGTTTAAGGATCTGCGATGGCGCAGAGGGGGGACACGCGGCCCCAGGTATAGTAGGCCGCAAGGGCCCAAGACGTGCAGGATGGAGGACGGCCCCCTCTGGTGGACGTAGCACCGGGTGCGCCGAGAACTGTGGAGTTTTTCGAGTTGTCCACCCAGTTCTTGGCACTGGCTCAGGGTGCCTTGCCGGTTGCCCTATATTGGGCTAGGTTCATAGAGTTGAGTTGGTACGTGCCACCGGCTATGGCAGGTCCAAGATTTTTAGCCCAACAGTTTATTGTCAGTCTGAGGCCCGAGATCCGTCGGACCCTCATGGCATCCAGGGTTGCAGACGTGGCATTTCGAATGGCAGCGAATTTGGTGTTGTGGGGAGATTGTGTGGGATAATGTGTGTCTCATGTTGTGTCTCCTTTAACTTGATTCTCTGAATTTAATTTCCTATTAAGTTTTGATGATTGGCAACAATATATTTTGTCTTCAGCTTTTGGATAAATTGTGATACTCTGAATCTACTCTTCATTATGGCAACACTGTTAGTATCTTATAGCTTGTCATGCTTCAGATGTATGTGTTTCTCACTAAGGTCGATGCTAGTGTGTATGTGTTTCTCACTAAGGTCGGTGCATGTTCATACATGCTGCATATGAAGGTCGGTGCATGCTCATAGTGTTGCATATGCAGGTTGGTGCATGTTCATACATGCTGCATATGAAGGTCGGTGCATGCTCATAGTGTTGCATATGCAGGTTGGTGCATGTTCATACATGCTGCATATGCAGGTCGGTGCATGTTCATACATGTCGCATATGAATGTCAGTGCATGTCTGCATGTAAGTGTATAAGGTCGGTGCACATTGTCACTATTACATACTAAGGTCGGTGCACATGTTCAGTGTTGCATGTAAGGTCAGTGCACATGAAGAAAGTGCTGCATGCAAAGGTCGGTCCACATTGTCATTGTTGCATACTAAGGTCGGTGCACATGTGTTAGAGATAGGCATAAGTTCTGAGCACCTTCCTTCAAGTCAGAGCACATGCGCATAGTCTAGTTATGCAGTCCGGTGCACCACTTTAAGGTCTGAGCATATGTGCATGAGCGCACACTAAGGTCTGAGCATATGTGCATGAGCGTACACTAAGGTCTGAGCATATGTGCAATTTTCGGTCTGAGCATATGTGCTTGAGCACACATTAAGGTCTGCGCATATGTGCAATTTTAGGTCTAAGTATATGTGCTAGCTTGCACTATAAGGTCTAAGCACATGTGCTAGTGTGCATTATAAGGTCGGAGCACCTTTGCTGTAGTCGATGCACATGAAGGCATCAGGTCCGAGCATACTAGGCATGGTCGGAGCACATGTTTCATACAAGTCTAAGCATATGCACTAAAGTCAGAGCACATGCACCTTTAAGGTCTGTGCATATCCTACACAGTTTGAACTAAGGTCTATGCATATCCTGTACAGTTTGAACTAAGGTCTGTGCATCTCAAGTCTGCTCAATTACTTATGTCATGACTCAATTTTTATAGGTCAATGCATATTGAATATTCACCTATGTTGATAAAGCGTTTGATAAAATGTCTCATGTACTATTGGCAGGAGCTTAAGTGTGAAGAGTCTTACAACCACCAGGGTCGAACACTTACACCGCAGGCTTAACTATAAGATGCATTCACGTGGTTCGTAATTAGTTATAGGCACGTGATCCAAGATAGGGATCTCGTCTAGAGATTCTGCCTCATGGACAGCGCGCCTTCATCTCTTGATAAGTGGACTTCCAGCGGAGCATTCCTTTTTGAATTTCCTTGGGCGGGAGCGTGTTTCTCACGCACCACATTCTCGCGAGCCTATAAAAGGAGGTCAGGTCTCTCAATTAAAAGACAGAGAGAGAAGCAAGAAAGAAGTAGAGCATATAAATTTGAGAGAGCACTTGTAGAGAGAAAATAGAAGTAGAGAGAAGGAGAGCAACCGAGGAAGAAAGGAGTCAGAGAGGAATCTGAAAGGAAGTTTGTGAAAGCCAGTTGCAGCGAGTTGAGGGAAAACAGAGTATCGGAGTGTCTGCTATCTGAGTGAGTTGTATCTCGACTACTGGATCAGATCCAGAGTCGAATTGCTCAACTGTGAGCTACATTTGCATTTATGTTATCATTCTTTATTTCACCTTTTTTCTTTCAAATCTCTTGTAAGCTGTGTAACAGCAGAGCAAGCTATGATGTTCAGCAGGTGAGGTTGAATCCTTGGACAGCAAGCTGTGACGCTCAGCAGTTGAAGCTGTGAATCAGTAGTCTAGCAAGCTATGAAGCTCAGCGGATTGTAGGGATCTAGTCCCCGAAGCTATGACTCAGCGGATTCACACTGTGAGTCAGCAGTAAGCCTTACTCAGTTGAGTAAGGGGTGGATGTAGATCTTGAGCTCGAGATCGAACAACCTAAAATTGCTTTGTTCGTTGTGTGTCTGCTTATCTGCTTTTCTCCACTCGACTAGATGAATGCCTAGGAAAACACAGTACTAATTTCTCTGATCTGTTTGTATATTCATCTGAAGTCTTCTATATTTGATTGATTGCCATTAACCGTGCCTGTTCGCTGAATTCTGAATCTATTCTGAATTGGGTTGAATTTCTTCATCATAATTCTGGTTTATAATAGATAACTTAGTGGTATATAAAAAGGACAAGTCAGAAGGACAGATTACATCTATCTGGAAAATTGACCCTTGCGTGAGGAGATTATCTAATCAACCCTCCGCCTGGTACCATACTGAGTTATCAATTCAGTGAACTGTTGATTCCATAGATGATGATTCATATTGTTTCAATTGTGTGATTTGCAGTAGTTAATTCCTAATTCCGTATTTCTTTTAATTGCTATGAATCAATTAAAATTTGGGGTAGATCTATTCACCCCCCTGTAGATCTGTATTCATTCGATTCAACATGTGGTATCAGTAACTCTCCCTAAGGACTTCACATCTCGGAGTGGTTAGCTGAAATGGATGCTAAAGGATTAACTGCAGAAGGTCACTCAACCAGTAAGCCTCCTTACTTTGATGGAAATAATTATGCATTTGGAAAAATCGCATGTAGGTTTTCTTTTATGTGAGAGACTATGAGATTTGGAAAGTTGTGAGCAAGGGACCATTCGAGCTCCCTGACGACGAGGAAGTATGGATGAGAGAGGAAATTCACAAATCAACGTTAAATTGGAGTGCCATCAATGAAATTCAGTGTGCTCTCCATCCCACAGAATTTTCAAGAATTTCGTCATGCTCCACTGCAAAGGAGAAGTGGGATAAGCTAGAGGTAATCTATGAGGGTACATCTCAGGTAAGAGAAACTAAGGCTAACATGCTTGTTTCAGAATATGAAACCTTCAAAATGAAGCCAGATGAGTCCATCTCCGAGATGTATGCCCATTTGATGGTACTAACCAATAGCTTGAGGAGCCTCGGTAAGGCCTACAGTGAATTTGAAATTGTTAGAAAAATTCTCAGGTCTTTGACTCCCATCTGGCACACTAAGGCCACTGTTATGGAGGAGTCTAGGAACCTTGCCACGACCACTATAGATGAACTCGTCAGTTCTCTCATGACTTATGAGTTGAACCTTAAGAGGGTTGATGAGTCTGAAAAGAAGAGAAAACCCCTCGCTCTGAAAGTAGCTTCTAGTAGCAAAGGATCCTCTAGTGAGCATAGCTCTTCTAGTTCAGAGGTGGATCTAGATGAATTTGCCATGATCACTAGGAAGTTTAAAAAATTTCTAAGAAAATAATGAAAAGGGATTAGAAGAAAATATCATTCTGGAAAGAGACAGTCGAAGTATAGATCTGAAACTGTTAAGAAAACTGACTCTAATGTTTGTTATAATTGCAGGAAAGCTGGTCACCTAAAGGCTGACTACCCCGACTACAAAAGGATAAATTCAGGTCAAAGAACAAGAAAGGAAAGGCAATGGTCAGTACTTGGAGTGACGAGGATGAAGGAAGTCTCAGCAGCACATCAGGCAGTGATGAGGAAGACAGACTCTACTTAATGGCCAAAAATGATGAAAGAGAAAGTGATGAAGAGGTAACTAATCCATTCGAAAACTATACTCATCATGATTGGGAATATGCTTATGCAGAGATCTTAGATAAGTATGACGAAGTGCATAGGGAAAATAGGCATTTGAAAAGAAGAATAACCTCTTTAGTGAATGATACATCTCTGAATGATAAAATCACTTGCCTAGAAATAGAAAATGATAGTTTAAAGAAATCTCTTGCTGAATGTGATAGCTTGAAAGTCTCTTTAACTGACATGAGAAAAGAGAATGAGAATCTGAAAGATGTGATTGATGAATTAAAGATTAAAATGTAAAAAATTGAGGAAGAAACCAAAACTGCTAATGAAAAATATAGTGTTGTTGTTGGAGTGAATAACAACTTGAAAAAGACAATTGAAAATCTAGAGAAGGAGAATAAGGATAAACAATAATCCCTTGAAGGCATGACCCAGGGAACTAACAATCTTAATGCCATCTTGGGAACAAAAGTGAACTTTAGAAAGGAAGGATTGGGTTTCAACCCAACAAACAAAAAGAGGCTTGATGTGAAAACCATGACATTTCTTGCTGAAAAAGAAACATCAAAGTTCAAACCTCTAATAAGAATGAATTCTGAAGAAAGCAACAGCAAAAACACTGTGAAAAATGTTAATCAAAATAAGCCCAGTGCCGAGGACAAGGGCAAAGAAAAGGTTGGGGTGTCTAGTGGACCATGAACACACACTACGACACCTCAGGCTAGAAGATAGGTTAGGGGTCAACCTACTAAAGCTCAAGTCCAAGGAAAGCCCCAGATCAAAACAACCCAATATCCCCAGAAAGGTCGAGGCAGCTACCAACCTCCACCGATGTAGACTTCTTATGGGTCTAGGATTTTTAGAAATCCAGGTCAGAGCTGTGACACCTCTGGTCAAAGCTACCACCGTGGTGCACAGACCTATTTCTCATTTCACAACCCCTATTATTACCATCCTGGTAAGATAGGTCGAGGCAGCCCCAACAGGAGGTTAGTGCACTAGTCATATCCCAGTCAAAAATATAGACCTAAATCCTGGAACACCTTTGGGCAACCTAGGTTCAGGAATTTCAGAAACTATAACTCTCATAGCTTTGTTCACTCTATGTCTAGTCAGCTTAGGACCCACACTGGACACTCTCATCCTAATGTCCGTTGGGTTAATCACTGGCATGGAAATTTTTAGGCTGATAATAAGAATGCTAAACCACAAAAGCTACCAACCAAAGCTCAAAATGCTAATGTAAGATAGGACAAACAGAAAGCAAAGAAATCCACAACACAATTGAAGACAACAAATCAAATGTGGATTCCAAAACACCTTCTATCCTGCTTGCATGATTTGACTGTTAGTATAAGGCCCAAACATTTTTGGGTTCCAAAATTTTCCACTTGATTTCATTTGCAGGTATGCCTGGCAGCCAACCAGAACAAATGGTATCTTAACAATGGCTGTTCCAGGCACATGACCAGGGATAAAGGAAAATTTTGCATGTTGGTGAAGAAAGATGCTGGTCATGTTACATTTGGAGGTAATACCAAGGGAAGGATCATTGGGTCAAGAAGAGTTGGTAAGTGCTCTTCTTGTTTTATTGAAGAAGTTCTATTAGTTGAAGGGCTAGCTTATAATTTGCTCAGTATTAGTCAGCTTTGTGATAAAGGCCATAAAGTTATTTTTAATTCTCTTGCATGCATTATTTTTGAACCCAATTCTGAATCTATGAAATTTTTTAGCAAGAGAGTAAATAACATCTATATGGTAGATTTAGATGATGTAGCACACACCAATCTATGTCTCACTCTCAATAAGGATGACTTAGCCTACCTGTGGCATCATAGGTTAGGTCATACCAGCTATAGTGTGCTTCATAAATTGAATAAACATTGCATGGTGAAAGGTTTTCTTGAAATTTCTTTCAAACAGGACAATAAAATTTGTGAGGCATGCACCCAATGTAAACAAACCAGAAAGTCATTTAAGTCCAGAACTGAAAACTTATCTTCTAAACCTTTTGAGCTAATTCACATGGATTTATTTGGACCCATTAGATCAGCTAGCTTATCTGGAAAAAGATATGATTTTGTGTTAGTTGATGACTTCTCTAGATTTACTTGGTTATCTTATCTCACAAGAATGATGCATTTGAGGAATTTCAAGAGTTCTTTCATAAAATAAAATAGACATGTGAACAGTCTATTTCTAATATTTTGTCTGACCATGGAGGTGGGTTTGTAAATTCACAATTTGATGATTTCTACAGGGAAAATGGCATCAATTACATGTTCTTCTCACCAAGGACTCCAGAGCAGAATGGAGTGGCGGAAAGGAGAAACCGAATGCTAGTAGAGATGGCTCGGACTATGCTGGTAGAAGGGAACTTGCCTAGGAAGTTTTGGGCTGAGGCCATTAATACTGCATGTTATATCATTAATAGAGCCCTGGTAAGACCCTCTACACAAATGACTCCATATGAGATTCTCAAGGGTAAGAAACCTTCTCTAGCACATTTCAAGGTTTTCGGTTGCAAATGTTTTATTCATGTCAATTCTAAACGAGACCTTGATAAATATGAACCTAAAAGTGAACCTGGAATTTTTCTAGGTTATTCTGAATTGTCTAGAGCTTATAGGATATACAACCTTAATTCTAAAGTTGTTGAGGAATCTCCATATATTGTTTTTGATGAATTTGCAATTAAGACTGAAACTGGCTTATATAGGGACAAAGTTGATGGTGATATCTTGGAAACCAAAGAAGAACAAAATGAAGAATCTACAGAAGAGGCTGATGCAGAAGGTTCTCATGCTCAGGGGGAGGTAAATGAACATCCAGGTAATCAGGTTACCAATGTTAGATTTCTCAGAGATCATCCTTTAGAAAACATAATTGGTAATTTGAATGAACCCCCTAGAACTAGAGCACATTTCAGAATCGAAAATGAATTGAACTCATTTGCTTTAGGTTCACAGATAGAACCAAAGAATATAGAAAGTGCCCTACAGGATAAACATTGTATAAATGCCATGCATGATGAACTTAGTCAATTTGATAGGAACAAGGTCTGACACTTAATTCCTAAACCCACATATGGCAATGTTATAGGTACTAAATGGGTCTTTCGAAATAAAACTAATGAGCAAGGGAATATAGTCAGAAATAAGGCTAGGCTTGTAGCTTAGGGGTACAATCAAGAGTTTAGAATTGACTTTGAAGAATCTTTTGCCCCTATAGCTAGGCTAGAAGCCATTAGGATTCTTTTGGCAATTGCATGCAGTTTAGGAATAACTCTCCAGCAGATGGATGTTAAATCTACATTTTTAAATGGTGAAATAAAAGAGGATGTTTTTGTAAAACAACCCCTTGGTTTTGAGTGTCTTTACTTTCCTGACCATGTTTATAAGCTTGATAAGGCACTCTATGGATTGAAGCAAGCTCCCTGAGCTTGGTATGACAGACTGAGCAAATTCCTCACAGATAAAGGATTCTCTAGAGGTAAGGTTGATCAGACATTATTCACAAAGGTATGTGATAAAGATATTCTAGTTGTTCAGACCTATGTAGATGATATAGTGTTCGGGTCAACCAAGTCATCTATGTGTGAGGAGTTTTCTAAATTAATGACTAATGAATTTGAAATGAGTTCAATGGGAGAATTAAAATTCTTTCTTGGATTACAGGTCTGTCAGACTAAAGAAGGGACATTCATAACCCAAGAGAAGTATATCAAGGATCTACTAAAGAAATTCAAGATGGAAAGCCTCAAAGTCATAACTGCACCAATGGGCACATCAACTAGACTTGATGCTGACCCTGAAGGTAAATTGGTAGATACCAAACTCTACAGAGGTATGATCGGATCCTTTTTATATCTTACTACATCTCGCCCTGATATTCAATTTTGTGTGTGTTTGTGTGCACGTTTTCAAGCTAGTCCTAAGGAATCACATATGATAGCTGTGAAAAGGATCTTTGGGTATCTATCTGGCACCCTAGACTTAGGTTTATGATATACTGCTAGGTGTGAGTTAGACCTCATAGCTTACACTGATGTAGACTATGCAGGGTGTAGGATAGATAGGAAAAGCACTAGTGAATATTGTCAATATCTAGGTGGTTGTCTAGTGTCTTGGGCATCTAAGAAATAGCATACTGTTGCCCTATCCACTACTGAGGCAGAGTATGTTGCTGCAGAAACTGTGCAGCCCAAGTCCTCTGGATTAAGCACCAGCTTATTAACTATCACATTAACCTTGGTTGTATTACAATTCTTTGCGATAACACAAGTGCTATTTCCTTAATTAAAAATTCAATTCACCATTCACAGACTAAGCACATTGAAATAAAACATCATTTTCTTATAGATGGGGTAAATAAGAAAGAAATTGAATTAGAATTCATTAAGTCATAAAAACAAATTGTTGACATTTTTACCAAGCCTCTTGGTAATGAAAGATTTAAGTTTTTGAGAAGAGAACTTGGTATTTACAAATTTTCTGCATGAATATCTATTTATATAAATGGCTGTGATAGTTTCATTCTTATGTGCCTAAAATGATATGTCCAGCAGTAAGTGCATCTAGTTAGGGGGAGTCAGTGTCAAAAACATTCTTTGTCCATCTCTTTTGTGCATGCTGTAAGAGGGAGTTCATGTTAGGTTCATGCTATTTAATCAAGGCAACTGTGTGTCCTCCTTGTATCATGTCCATCTTGTTCTCAGTGGTATATAAATTGGTATGATGGTAGAAGGACAAATTAATTTTTGTTTGGAAATCCATACTATGTGTAGAGGCCAGTCCTCCGCCAAGTACCCTGAATTGAGAGTCTTTCTGAGTCCTTAACTCCACATGTTGTGTCTAAATATCAATGCATATAGACAGGGGGAGTTTCTTGCATGTTGATAGAGGGAGTTAATAATAATTTTGAGTCAGATCTGATTCATCATATCATGTGATCTCTCTTCAGTCCAGATTCAAATTCTAGAAATCCTGAATTTGTTCTCCTGATCATGGAAATTCTTATTAATTCCTTACTGAAATCTCAGTAGCACTTTGTCACTAAGCATTCCTAAGTATCATGTCTTTTTGGCACACTCAGATTTTTCATTCATTGAATTCAATCTCTTGGAAAGTCCTTGCAATTCTGTGCCTCTGAAATAATGACAGTCTGATAATCGATTCATCATTCTAAGCTACTAAAATCAGAAATCTTCTTTTATAAGAATCCTTTATTATTTCATGAATGAATTGATGGTTTAAACTTAATAAATTTTAGAGTCTAAAGACTGAATTCAATGAACTGGTTTGTTTATGATAATTAATAGCTCTCAACCATTTTTCTCATAACATGTCTGATAAAGTCTTCAAATATCTGAAAGTTCTTAGATTAATAATGTCTTGGTTGAGAAACTTGGAACGAGTATTGTTTTTAAACAAGTCTTTCTAAATACAAAGGGCAGCAAGATTATAAAAATAAGTCAAAATATGTACAGGCAGAGAAATAATTGAATACACTGAGAAACTGGGTACTTCATCAAAATAATGGAGAAAACTCATGTCATTCTCATGTCATGAAGTGCTTCAAGTTATCTCTGTTCAAAGGTCAAAACATTATGGGTAGTTTCATTGAGTAACTAGGGGTACTGGCATCTGATAAACGTGTACACTGATGCAAAAAGGTGTAAACTATTTCTACTGTTTTGATATATGAAACAGGATGGTATATTTTGCTGAGTAACTAAGGGTACTGGCGTCTAATCAACGTGTACCCTTATGATAAAAGGCATAGATGATACCTAACTGTTCAAAATTATGGAAACAAAAAGATAAATAATGCCTCTGCTGTAACCCTAAAGTGAAAATTCAGAAATGTCAAATTGTTTAACCTCAATACATATCCTTGTCACTCTTAAAGAAATTCACTCATTTTTGAACAAGTAAAATATAGTAAGGCCAACTCTTTCATGTCCAATGTAATTCTGATTTATTGCTATTAAAGGTTTTTGTAGACTTATTCAAGAGTCCAGTGGATACACTCTAATCTTTACTACTATTAAACTAGAATTCTATCAAGAATGCAGTACATAGAATCTTATATCTGAAGAATTTGAGCTCTGTCTGCTTAGCTTAATGAACTATCACTCAGAATGTCAATCAGAATTCTCTTGTTCTTTCCTCCTTCTTGATGCTATCCTATCTTTCCTTATCTCTATCATTTCCTTGTTTGCTGATGGCAAAGGGGGAGAATAAAGTTTTTTGATGGTTTGATTGGTTTTTGATGGGGTACGCAAAGGGCATAGGGGGAGAGATTTTCTTTGAGAGATTTTTTTAGGTATCATATTGGCTTGGGAAGAGTTTGATAACTGCAATAGCTGCATTTTCTGCATAATGTGCATTTTTCTGGATCTTAATAAAGTCGTTGTTACGATCAAAATGTAAGCGTGTTGCCATCAAAATATATATCAAAGTTTAATATGTCGCCATCATCAAAAAGGGGAAGAATGTTGTGGGGAGATTGTGTGGGATAATGTGTGTCTCATGTTGTGTCTCCTTTAACTTGATTCTCTGAATTTAATTTCCTATTAAGTTTTGATGATTGGCAACAACATATTTTGTCTTCAGCTTTTGGATATTGACAATTGTGATACTCTGAATCTACTCTTCATTATGGCAACGCTGTTAGTATCTTATAGCTTCTCATGCTCCAGATGTATGTGTTTCTCACTAAGGTCAATGCTAGTGTGTATGTGTTTCTCACTAAGGTCGGTGCATGTTCATACATGCTGCATATGAAGGTCGGTGCATGCTCATAGTGTTGCATATGCAGGTCGGTGCATGTTCATACATGCTGCATATGAAGGTCGGTGCATGCTCATAAGTGTTGCATATGTAGGTCAGTGCATGTTCATACATGTCGCATATGAAGGTCAGTGCATGTCTGCATGTAAGCGTATAAGGTCGGTGCACATTGTCACTGTTGCACACTAAGGTCGGTGCACATGTTCAATGTTGCATGTAAGGTCAGTGCACATGAAGAAAGTGCTGCATGCAAAGGTCGGTGCACATTGTCATTGTTGCATACTAAGGTCGGTGCACATGTGTTAGAGATAGGCATAAGGTCTGAGCACCTTCCTTCAAGTCTGAGCACATGTGCATAGTCTAGTTATGCAGGTCGGTGCACCACTCTAAGGTCTGAGCATATGTGCATGAGCGCACACTAAGGTCTAAGCATATGCACTTAAGTAAGAGCACATGCACCTTTAAGGTCTGTGCATATCCTGCACAGTTTGTCCTAAGGTCTGTGCTTCTCAAGTCTACTCAATTACTTATGTCATGACTCAATTTTTATAGGTCAATGCATGTTGAATATTCACCTATGCTGACAAAGTGTTTGATAAAGTGTCTCATGTACTGTTGGCAGGAGCTTAAGTGTGAAGAGTCTTACAACCACCAGGGTCGAACACTTACAGCGCAAGATTAACTATAAGATGCAGTCACGTGGTTCGTAATTGGTTATAGGCACGTGATCCAAGATAGGGATCTCATCTGGAGATTCTACCTCGTGGATATGCCTTCATCTCTTGACACGTGGACTTCTTGTGGAGCATTCCTTTTCAAATTTCCTTGGGCAAGAACGTGTTTCCCACGCGCCACATTCTCGCGAGCCTATAAAAGGAGGCCAGGTCGCTCAATTAAAAGATAGAGAGAGAAGCAAGAAAGAAGTAGAGCATATAAATCTGAGAGAGCACTTGCAGAGAGAAAAGAGAAGTAGAGAGAAGGAGAGCAACCGAGGAAGAAAGGAATCAGAGAGGAATATGAAAGGAAGTTTGTAAAAGCCAGTTGCAGTGAGTTGAGGGAAAACAAAGTATCGGAGTGTCTGCTATCTGAGTGAGTTGTATCTCGACTACTGGATCAGATCCAGAGTCGAATTGCTCAACTGTGAGCTACATTTGCATTTCTGTTATCGTTCTTTATTTCACCTTTTTTCTTTCAAATCTCTTGTAAGCTGTGTATCACCAGAGCAAGCTGTGAAGCTCAGCAGGTGAGGTTGAATCCTCAGATAGCAAGCGGTGAAGCTCAGCGGTTGAAATTGTTAATCAGTAGTCTAGCAAGCTGTGAAGCTCAGCGGATTGTAGGGATCTAGTCCCCGAAGCTGTGGATCAGCGGATTCAAGCTGTGAGTCAGCAGTAAGCCTTAGTCAGTTGAGTAAGGGGTCGATGTAGATCTCGAGCTTGAGATCAAGCCACCTAAAATTCCTTTGTTCATTATGTGTCTGCTTATCTGCTTTTCGCCACTCGACTAGATGAGTGCCTAGGAAAACCCAGTACTAATTTCTCTGACCTGTCTGCGTGTTCATCTGAAGTCTTCTATATTCGATTGATTGCCATTAACTGTGCATGTTCGCTGAAGTCTGAATCTATTCTTAATTGGTTTAATTTCTTCATCATAATTCTGGTTTATAATAGATAACTCAGTGGTATATAAAAAGGCTAAGTCAGAAGGGTAGATTACATCTATCTGGAAAACTGACCCTTGCGTGAGGAGATTATCTAATCAACCCTCTGCTTGGTACCATACTGAGTTATCAATTCAGTGAACTGTTGATTCCATAGATGCTGATTCATATTGTTTCAGTTGTGTGATTTGCAGTAGTTAATTCCTAATTCTGCATTTCTTTTAATTGCTATGAATCAATTAAAATTTGGGGTAGATCTATTCACCCCTCCTCCGGATCTGTATTCATTCGATTCAACATTTGAGGTTGAGCTATTGCGAGCCTAAGAGCAGGGTCGGGCATTGCAGCTTCAGCAAGGACTTCCTCAGGTGGTTCCAGAGGAGCTAGTCGCATCCTCTTCCCCTTTCCATGGTTCACACCGACAAGACAGGAGGAGGAAGAGGTAGGATTGGCAGGCGGCTCAGCATGGCTTTGGGCCACGCCAGGAGCGTAGGCATCGGAAGAAGGAGCAGGCGCAAGAACAGGTGCTGGCTCATGCCTCGGAGGAGTCCGTGGAGCAGCCAATGGCAAGGCCACCGCGGCCCGGCCTGGTAGAGGAGTCGGTGTCATCCCCGAGGTGCGGTGGTGCCCATGCAGGCCATCCTTTCTAGGTGGCCATGGCAGAGTGGAGGTGCTTCCGATGTGATCGACTGGGGCATTTGATTAGTGATTGCACCGAGGTGAGGCGTTGCCGTAGGTGCGGCGGGGTTGGGCATGTGTCTCGTGAGTGCCCCAAACCGCCACCCTAGCGGTGATCATCCTTTTGGTGGCCTTTTCGAGGCTTGGGGAGGCGTGTGGTTATGTTTTGACCCTGGCTGAGGCATCTGTGTATAGAAGGTACAGCTTCAATTTTCTTATGGTTTTTATCTGCCTTCGATGTTCTTGTGATTTCCCCTTGGGTCTCGTGATTAGAGAAGCGTGTGTCTAGGTTCTGCCCCATACTTTGGAGGTCGTTCCTAATGCTGGGAGGTGCCGCAGGTGCAATCAAGCGAGATTTTTGGCACGTGGTGGCCCGGAAGGGCTAGCCCAGTAGTTGCAACGACTTTTGTGATGGCGAGGTTGGACTTTTGAGGCCACGAGGTGTGCAGCCGGGCGAGCGAGGAGGCATCCTACCTCGTGGCAGGTATAATTTTTTTATTGCCTGTGTCGCATTTTTGGTATAATTCCTTGAATTTCGTTGTTTTCCCATTTACTCCCAATTGTGCTCGTGTTTTCCCGTATGGGTGTCGGGAGTCCGAGGCAGTGCCCCGTGCAGTAGAAGTTGAGTCACGCATTTGTTTTTCTATCTGTGTGGTGTGTGACACATGGGTAAGTGGAGTTAAGTTACCGGTTGAGCTGTCGGTGTGCTACTCTTTGTGGCGGTGACGGAGCCGCGTTCAGGAATCGGGTGCTCGTTTCCTTGATATTACGGCATGCTGGTTCCATGGTTTGAAGAGTGAAGCTACTAGCCGAGTCATGTGTTGTGCCGCGTGGCTGGTGCCCGGTGTCTCGATTGGAGTTGGGCTTAAATTGTTGGTTCGGCACGTGAATTTCCAGACTGTGTGTGGAAGTTTGTGCCCCATATTTACAGTGTTAGAGTCTCTTGCACTGTTTCTGGGTTTGGTCCGTGGAATTGGAGGTTGTTTTTTGGCAGGGGCCAGAATCCTCCTCTTGATGAGGTGTCTCGTGTAGAGTGCGCAGCGGAAGTGTGGTGGGCCCATAGCCTGCGTGCCCAAGATCGATGCCAGGTGTGGTCTGAAGATGCCCTATTGGTGAGTAGGGTTTTGAAGGTTGGTCGACTAACCCTAAGGGGGGAGGTTGGCCTTTGTCATGTAGTTGCGCTGGCCACGATGTTGGCATCGTTTGGCATGCTGTGGATTGGGTATTATGTTTAACGGCATTGGTGGGGTCGAGAATTGGGGGCTTTCGAGTCAAGGTTGTTGAGTGGAGACTTGGGTTGCCCTAGTTTCTCCCCTAGAATCGTCATGCGTATGACGCATGGAGGAGCCCGACGTGTGGCTGGTGCTGTGTGGAAGGCATTGACCGGTGGACTGGTTATCATAGGAGGCGAGTGTGAGTAGCTCCAGGGTGAGGAGTTGTTTGTTCGCCTTCGATTCAGCTAGTGTTTTCCAGATCAGCTCAAGATTTGGTGTTGGTTGTAATTAGGGAAATTGCTTATAGTCCCTGTAGAAATGCTGTTTGTATCGGGGTGGCTGATTGAACCCCTCGCACCTAGCAATTTCATGGTTTTACGTGCCGAGTGTGTGGCAGTGATGTCAGTTGGGGACCGGTGGAAGCTGAGATAAGGTTGTTGGAGCAGGACCTGGACTGTGACTGCGGTCCGGTGTGCCAGAGGTTTGTGGGGGTGTGAGTCGTTGTCCTCGGATTTAACAAGTTTTCGTAGGCATGAGGCGCGGGCAGATGTCGCTCGGAGTCGAGTTGGCAATTTTGGCTGGCCTGGATGGGCCGAGAGTGTCGTGATTGTAGATGAGTTTCCGTGAGATGGCCATGTGTATCATTGGAGGAGCTGATTGTGCTGTCTTGATTCCCTGCGATGTGTGTGGTTCAGTGTGCCGGTTGTCCGATGGTCTTGATGATCGGGTCTGGATGAGTGGTGTAATGGTTGTGGATCGAGTGCTTGGTCATGCCGAGACTCAGGAGAGTTTAGAACTCGGTGTTCCCCATGGTGCCGCCGACCAGATTGTTGTGTTGGGGTCGGAGGCTTCCCCTATCTCTGGAGGAGTTGTTCAAGGGGATGGTGTGTGAAGCCATTGTGTGTTTAAGCTGAGTGGTGTTGCGTTCGAGTGAATGCTGGCATTAGGTTATTATCGATTGGTAGGCCAGGTGGAGCTGCAGTATCACTAAGGGTGGATCGGATGGTTGTAATATGGAGCGGGTGTCTCCTTGGCGAGGAATCCCCTAAAATGTGATCGTGAGATTGGGGCCTTGCACTTGAGAAGGGTTTGGAGGCAATGTGACAAGGCTGGCGAGATTATGGAATTCAAGGTTCGCGCGGGCGACCTTGTTCTTCTTCTTCCCTCATGAGAAACTGGGTTGGTTGGATGGCCAGGGCGGTTGGATTAGCACCCAGTTAAGGTGCGGCCCAGGCACGGAGCTAGCAGGTTTATGGGCCGATGGATGTGTGTGGACATCCGGAGTTTTGTTTACCGGTTCTGCAAAGGACCTGATGAGAAGACTGATTCGAGTATTTCTTGGTTGGAGTGAGACCAATGGCCGGTGGATGGCTTCCTTAACTGGTGTGTTGCTCCTCGGGTTGGTCCTGGTGTGATGTGTTTTGCGGTTGATGAGATCGTGGATGGTTCTTGGTGGGTGTTTCTCGAGCATGGGTCGAGACCGGTAGGAACTGGTCTTGGCAGTGGGACCGGTCGAGACCAGTGAGCATTGGTTGTGTTTGGCTTCCCAGGTGAGGGCCGTTAGCTGTGTAGGAGCTATTACGAGTGTTGTGATCAGTGATGTGGATCGTGTGGGTTTCGGCTCTCGAGATGTCAGTTGCTGACTATGCAGAGCTGTTGGTTATGTCACAGTCGGTAATGATGGATGTCGGAGTTTTGCTTGAGATTAAGATGTGATTGTGCTCCTTGTGAGGAGTTTTTGGTGGTTGGCAATTGAGGAGGCCGACGTCTTGAGTGGATAGCTGGGTGAGATCTTCCCCAGTGATGGATCATGTTGTAGCTGGAATTGGGTGTTATCCTCCTCGATTGGTGTGTGGCCGATGTTATTTGTGTTGTAGAGTTTTGAGAAGCTGAGGTGAGACCAGACTCGTCCATCTGTATGTGCCTCGGGTGGTCCAAGGATTAGTTTAGATTGGCATAGAGTTGCGAGAGGACCTTGTCGGTTATTTTGGTCTGGCGTTGTCCCTCAGAGGAGTCGCGTGTTGTAAGGCAGTGGTGTCGCCTTCTAGAGGTGTTGCCCATGGGGTGTGTTCTTCCCCTTGAGTTCTATGCATCGTTCTCAATTTCGAGGATGAAATTTGTTTAAGGGGGGAGGTCTGTCACGTCTCGAGTTTTTCAGATCTTTTTCTGTGGGTCGCGAATCGTGTCTGAGCGGATTTCGAACTTTAATTTTGGATTTTTTGGACCCTCAGATGGTGCTTTTGTGGGTCATTTCAGGGCCGTGGCGGTGAGTTGAGCCGCCTTGCTTTTTCCCAGAATTTTTTGACGTCAGGAATTATTTTTCAGGAATTTCCGGAGTTGATGTGTGTTTTTTAAAAAATAATAAAAAAATTTAACCCTTTTTTTAACCCCCACCCCCCTCTATTCTCTCCCTCACTCTCGCATCTCACTCTCCCCCTCCCGTTCCTCCCCCTTGCTCTCCAACCACGGCAGACGGCGGCTGACAGACGGCGGAGGTGGGCTAGGACGGGGGACCACAATGGCGAGCGGTGGTGCGCGACGGTGGGAAGCCAAAGGTGGCGCTGCGGCGGCGAGCTCATGGGACCGAGGTTCAAACGGCACGTTCGAGGCAGTTTTACAGTAGTTTTCATGACGACTTCTTCATGAGAGGTAGGGGGACAGACCCACACCACTTCCCCATGCTTTTCCCCCTACATGCATCGGGTTTTGAGCGAGAGAGTGGGGTTTACCATTTTTTGGGGATTTTTCATGTCCACGGGCGTGCGATCGGATCGAACCGCCGAATTCAAGTTTCATGCTACCCAATGCCGTCGAGGGTGATTCCCTACACATCTCATGTGTTTTGGAGCCCAATGTGGAGCTATAAGCCAAGGGAATGAGCCTCCAGGGTGGTTCCCGGGGGTGACCCTATCACTGGGAAATGCCCAGTTGGGCAGCCAACGTTTTGGCTGCCCAGGGAGTTGGGCGGCCAAAGACAAGGCCGTCTAGGCTCATGCCCACCTGGGCGGCCAAGGGTCTGGCCGGCCAGGGGTCTGGGCGGCCAGAGGTGTGGCCACCCAGGCCAGGCTGTGCGGCCAGGGCATTGGCCTCCCATGCCAAGGAAGTGGTGGCCATAGATGTGGCAGCCCAATGTTGTAGGAGTCCAGTCGCCGAGACCCTGCCAGCCCATGGGTTCGGCTTTTCCGCGTTTCGTGTATGGTGGTTTCGGTCTGTGCCGGTTTTGCCAGTTATCCATAGAGTAGTCACCCAGTTAGAGGTCCTAGGGTGATGTGTTCTGTCCATGGCCGTCTCGTGTTGTGTTACACGTGTATGATGGGTTACGTACGGACCGAAGGTGTTCCGGTGGCTTTCCGCTTTTAGCGAGTTCTCACGTTTTGATGACTTTCCCCACTAGTCGTAGCTTTCCTGCGCACGCGTTTGCGGCCCCAATTGGGAGTGGTGGAGAGCTGTCCCAGTTGTTGACACCCATTTTATGCCGATAAGTTGAGTCGTTCCTCTTACTCCCATTTGTTGATGCCTCGAGTTGTCCATCACCCGTTGGGGCTATTTTCAGGCATGCTTTAGGCCAATTTTATGGGTTGCCTCCCTCCTTGGTTAGGTCCAAGTTGATTCAGGGCTTAACGGGCCTTGGTTTTGGTTGATTGGGCTTTTCTATAAGTTTCAAGCGCCCATGTGCATGTACGGTTCATCACGGGCCGCTCAATCCATGTGCGGTTGACTGTGGACCGTCCATCTATTTTGGAATATTTTGGTTAATTTTTGAATTTCCACCGACAAGCATTTATGTGGTCCTATTCCGGCCGTTTAACTTGATGGACGGACGAGTTATGACCGCCCATCTCTCAAAGTCCTGCGCTTGAAGGTTTCCTCAGATAATTATCCAATTAATCTATTTATCACCGACAAGGCTAGAACGATTTGTCTTTGGCCGCTCAACCTTTTAACGGTCTCATCTGAGCTGTTCATCTATGAGAGTCCAACGGCGAAGGTTTCGGTCAGTTCGATGGATACTTTGGATTATTTATGAATTATTTTGAATTTCCACCGACAGGGTTGGACGGCCAGGACATGACCGCACATCCAGTTGGGCGGTCTATCGTAAGACCGTTCTTCCGTTCGATTCATGAATTTCAACAGATTTTATCCCTTTTATCTGTGGTTTTATCCACAACTTCTCCCATCATTTTCTCTGTGAATAATCAACCATTTTAAGTGCCGTTTCGACTGGATAAAAGATAATCTGTTTATCTACAATTTTCCTTTGATTATCTCGACCTGAAAATGCCTCTAAACCCTAATTTCGAGCTAGGACTTTAGGTACTCCATAAATAGACCCTAAAGGCCGGGTTTGAAAGGGGGGAGATTTTTGGTCGACGGCGAAGCCCTGCCGCATTCTTGAGCGACCTAGCACCAAGGAGGGAGGCTTTCCACGTCCATACAAGCCTCCGGTTCAGGGAGTAGTCCAGTTTTTGAGTCTTTTGCATTTGCTAGTTTTGTCCACTTTTTGATTGCATGCATTACTTTCATTACTTTCTCCCCACGTTCTTCTTCATCTTCATTGCCATGCACATGTTGTGCATCCCTTGTTTTGATGATGACAAGTTGTTTCTCATTGTCTTTACCATATGCACATGCCAAATGTTTAATATCTAAATGATCAATGCAAGTATATTGATGATTAAAATAGGCCAGCCAAAGGTCAAGGATGAACCAAACTCAATTCAGAAGCTCAGCCCTTCAAGATCTCCAAAACAGGTTCTGGACTGGCTCAGAACCCGACACCTGAGGGCTCCGAAGCCGACACTTGAAGGCAGATAGAAACCAGGGAATTATGGTTCTGTTCAGAAGCCGACCACGGAGGCCCTGGAAGTCGACACTTGAAGGCAGACAGAAACCAGGGAATTCTGGTTCTGTTCAGAAGCCGACCACGGAGGCCCTGGAAGCCGACCACAGGCGGAGTTGCGAACTTTAAACCCTAAAATGGACTATGTTCTTGCAAGATCCGATACCCAAAGCTAAGATCCATTATGGCATACACCTAGAAGGTCCAGATAAACCAGGAAACATGGATCTTTACCAGAGTTTGATTCTTTTCATGGATCTGACTTGGTCTTCAACTTCCTTGCTGAAAAATAGGAGATTCCCCACCATTTCTCCAACTGAACCAGCAGATGTTGTGGAGTTACTCAATAACAAGAAAAAAAATGGTGGGAAGAGAAAAAAAAAGAGAGTAGCCAACCCTAAGGGGCGCAGGGGTTGAAGAAGGCTGAAGTAGACGTGGGCTGGAGATAGCTGTTGCAAAGCTTGGCTGCAGAAGATGAAGCGCTGCATCTAGGGAGAAAGCCACTGCACCACGAGGGCTGAAGAGGACCTGCTGCAGACCGTAGCTGCTGGAAGACTGACTGCTGCATCTAGAGAGGAAGTAGAAAAGAAAAGAGAGGGCTATGCAACCTAGATCAAGAAGAAGAAGGAGAAGAAGAAAACAAGGGCAACAGCAGAAGAAGCACTAGTAGGAGAAGAGCAGCAGTAGGAGAAGCACCGACAGCAGCACAAGATCAGCCAAGATCTGAAATCAGAGAAGAAGCTCAGTGAACTCCATCTACAGATCGAGATACCCAATCATCAGGAGAATTCTACACTCGATCTGTATTTATATCTCTATTCGATCTTTCATTTCATTCTTCTATTCTATTAATCAAGCTGTTCGTCAGCGGAATATTCAGATTGAGCTGAGCTGCTCAGATCTGAAGTTGTTCAAGCTATGAGTCAGCGGAGTGTTCAAGCTGTGAGTCAGCGGAAGGAAGCCTCACCGGGTTTGGTGAGGGGTGGATGTAAGCAGACTGGATGTCTGGCCGAACCACCTAAAAATCCCTGTCTCCTTTGTGTGATTGTTTATGATCTCCGCTAGATGCATGCCTAGGTTCGTCTTTGTTATGCATAGAGTATACGCTTTAATTTCCGCTTAAGCCGCATAGTTTAAATTGTTTACATAAGTCTGCAATAGTTTTTGAATTTGGGGGCGGATCTATTCACCCCCCCCCTCTAGACCGCCATTCCACCTGCACAACACATGGTATCAGAGCGGGTTATCCATTCAAGAGGTCCAACGACCCGGATAGATTAGTGGAATGGACGCCAAAGGATTATTGGTAGAGGGTCATTCGGTGACTAGGCCACCGTATTTTGATGGTACTAACTACCCGTATTGGAAAAACCGAATGCAGGTCTTTCTCAGAGCGCAGGACCATGAAACATGGAGAGTTGTAAGCCGAGGGCCACATCAACTTCCTGAAGATGAAGACACCTGGACACGAGAGCAGATAAAGAAGTCAAATCAGAACTGGGGAGCAATGAATATTATGCAATGCTTGCTTCACCCAACAGAATTTTCAAGGGTTTCCTCATGTGCCACTGCCAAGGAAATGTGGGACCGATTACAGGTAATATATGAAGGCACTTCTGAGGTAAGAGAAATTAAAGCCAATATGCTTATCTCCGATTATGAAATGTTTAAAATGGAACCACATGAATCCATTTCTGAAATGTATGCTAGACTAACTCAGTTAACTAATAGCTTAAAAGGTCTAGGGAAAAACTACACTAATAATGAACTTGTGAGGAAAGTCCTTAGATCTTTAACTTCTACTTGCAATCATGTGGGTTTCGGCTCTCGAGATGTCAGTTGCTGACTATGTAGAGCTGTTGGTTATGTCACAGTCGGTAATGATGGATGTCGGAGTTTTGCTTGAGATTAAGATGTGATTGTGCTCCTTGTGAGGAGTTTTTGGTGGTTGGCAATTGAGGAGGCCGACGTCTTGAGTGGATAGCTGGGTGAGATCTTCCCCAGTGATGGATCATGCTGTAGCTGGAATTGGGTGTTATCCTCCTCGATTGGTGTGTGGCCGATGTTATTTGTGTTGTAGAGTTTTGAGAAGCTGAGGTGAGACCAGACTCGTCCATCTGTATGTGCCTCGGGTGGTCCAAGGATTGGTTTAGATTGGCGTAGAGTTGCGAGAGGACCTTGTCGGTTGTTTTGGTCTGGCGTTGTCCCTCAGAGGAGTCGCGTGTTGTAAGGCAGTGGTGTCGCCTTCTAGAGGTGTTGCCCATGGGGTGTGTTCTTCCCCTTGAGTTCTATGCATCGTTCTCAATTTCGAGGATGAAATTTGTTTAAGGGGGGAGGTCTGTCACGTCTCGAGTTTTTCAGATCTTTTTCTGTGGGTCGCGAATCGTGTCTGAGCGGATTTCGAACTTTAATTTTGGATTTTTGGACCCTCAGATGGTGCTTTTGTGGGTCATTTCAGGGCCGTGGCGGTGAGTTGAGTCGCCTTGCTTTTTCCCAGAATTTTTTGACGTCAGGAATTATTTTTCAGGAATTTCTGGAGTTGATGTGTGTTTTTTAAAAAATAATAAAAAAATTTAACCCTTTTTTTAACCCACACCCCCCTCTGTTCTCTCCCTCACTCTCGCATCTCACTCTCCCCCTCCCGTTCCTCCCCCTTGCTCTCCAACCACGGCGGACGGCGGCCGACAGACGGCGGAGGTGGGCTAGGACGGGGGACCACAACGGCGAGCGGTGGTGCGCGACGGTGGGTAGCCAAAGGTGGTCCTGCGGTGGCGAGCTCATGGGACCGAGGTTCAAACGGCACGTTCGAGGCAGTTTTACAGCGGTTTTCATGACGGCTTCTTCATGAGAGGTAGGGGACAGACCCACACCACTTCCCCGTGCTTTTCCCCCTACATGCATCGGGTTTTGAGCGAGAGAGTGGGGTTTACCATTTTTTGGGGATTTTTCATGTCCACGGGCGTGCGATCGGATCGAACCGCCGAATTCAAGTTTCGTGCTACCCAATGCCTTCGAGGGTGATTCCCTACACATCTCATGTGTTTTGGAGCCCAATGTAGAGCTATAAGCCAAGGGAATGAGCCTCCAGGGTGGTTCTCGGGGGTGACCCTATCACTGGGAAATGCCCAGTTGGGCAGCCAACGTTTTGGCCGCCCAGGGAGCTGGGCGGCCAAAGACAAGGCCGTCTAGGCTCATGCCCACCTGGGCGGCCAAGGGTCTGGCCGGCCAGGGGTCTGGGCGGCCAGAGGTGTGGCCACCCAGGCCAAGCTGTGCTGCCAGGGCATTGGCCTCCCATGCTAAGGCAGTGGTGGCCATAGATGTGGCAGCCCAATGTTGTAGGAGTCCAGGAGTCCAGGAGTCCAGCCGCCGAGACCCTGCCAGCCCATGGGTTCGGCGTTTCCGCGTTTCGTGTATGGTGGTTTCGGTCTGTGCCGGTTTTGCCAGTTATCCATAGAGTAGTCACCCAGTTAGAGGTCCTCGGGTGATGTGTTCTGTCCATGGCCGTCTTGTGTTGTGTTACACGTGTAAGATGGGTTACATACGGACCGAAGGTGTTCCGGTGGCTTTCCGCTTTTAGCGAGTTCTCACGTTTTGATGACTTTCCCCACTAGTCGTAGCTTTCCTGCGCACGCGTGTGCGGCCCCAATTGGGAGTGGTGGAGAGCTGTCCCAGTTGTTGACACCCATTTTATGCCGATAAGTTGAGTCGTTCCTCTTACTCCCATTTGTTGATGCCTCGAGTTGTCCATCACCCGTTGGGGCTATTTTCAGGCATGCTTTGGGCCAATTTTATGGGTTGCCTCTCTCCTTGGTTAGGTCCAAGTTGATTCAGAGCTTAACGGGCCTTGGTTTTGGTTGATTGGGCTTTTCTATAAGTTTCAAGCGCCCATGTGCATGTACGGTTCATCACGGGCCGCTCAATCCATGTGCGGTTGACTGTGGACCGTCCATCTATTTTGGAATATTTTGGTTAATTTTTGAATTTCCACCGACAAGCATTTATGCGATCCTATTCCGGCCGTTTAACTTGATGGACGGACGAGTTATGACCGCCCATCTCTCAAAGTCCTGCGCTTGAAGGTTTCCTCAGATAATTATCCAATTAATCTATTTATCACCGACAAGGCTAGAACGGTTTGTCTTTGGCCGCTCAACGTTTTAACGGTCTCATCTGAGCCGTTCATCTATGAGAGTCCAACGGCGAAGGTTTCGGTCAGTTCGATGGATACTTTGGATTATTTATGAATTATTTTGAATTTCCACCGACATGGTTGGACGGCCAGGACATGACCGCACATCCAGTTGGGCGGTCTATCGTAAGACCGTTCATCCGTTCGATTCATGAATTTCAACAGATTTTATCCCTTTTATCCGTGGTTTTATCCCTAACTTCTCCCATCATTTTATCTGCGAATAATCAACCATTTTAAGTGCCGTTTCGACTGGATAAAAGATAATCTGTTTATCTACGATTTTCCTTTGATTATCTCGACCTGAAAATGCCTCTAAACCCTAATTTTGAGCTAGGACTTTAGGTACTCTATAAATAGACCCTAAAGGCCGGGTTTGAAAGGGGGGAGATTTTTGGTCGACGGTGAAGCCCTGCCGCATTCTTGAGCGACCTAGCACCAAGGAGGGAGGCTTTCCACGTCCATACAAGCCTCCGGTTCAGGGAGTAGTCCAGTTTTTGAGTCTTTTGCATTTGATAGTTTTGTCCACTTTTTGATTGCATGCATTACTTTCATTACTTTCTCCCTATGTTCTTCTTCATCTTCATTGCCATGCACATGTTGTGCATCCCTTGTTTTGATGATGACAAGTTGTTTCTCATTGTCTTTACCATATGCACATGCCAAATGTTTAATATCTAAATGATCAATGCAGGTATATTGATGATTAAAATAGGCCAGCCAAAGGTCAAGGATGAACCAAACTCAATTCAGAAGCTCAGCCCTTCAAGATCTCCAAAACAGGTTCTGGACTGGCTCAGAAGCCGACACCTGAGGGCTCCGAAGCCGACACTTGAAGGCAGACAGAAACCAGGGAATTCTGGTTCTGTTCAGAAGCCGACCACGGAGGCCCTGGAAGTCGACACTTGAAGGCAGACAGAAACCAGGGAATTCTGGTTCTGTTCAGAAGCCGACCACGGAGGCCCTGGAAGTCGACCACGGGCGGAGTTGCGAACTTTAAACCCTAAAATGGACTATGTTCTTGCAAGATCCGATACCCAAAGCTAAGATCCATTATGGCATACACCTAGAAGGTCCAGATAAACCAGGAAACATGGATCTTTACCAGAGTTTGATTCTTTTCATGGATCTGACTTGGTCTTCAACTTCCTTGCTGATTTCTCCAACTGAACCAGCAGATGTTGTGGAGTTACTCAATAACAAGAAAAAAAATGGTGGGAAGAGAAAAAAAAAAGAGAGTAGCCAACCCTAAGGGGCGCAGGGGCTGAAGAAGGCTGAAGCAGACGTGGGCTGGAGATAGCTGCTGCAAAGCTTGGCTGCAGAAGATGAAGCGCTGCATCTAGGGAGAAAGCCACTGCACCACGAGGGCTGAAGAGGACCTACTGCAGACCGTAGCTACTGGAAGACTGACTGCTGCATCTAGAGAGGAAGCAGAAAAGAAAAGAGAGGGCTATGCAACCTAGATCAAGAAGAAGAAGGAGAAGAAGAAAACAAGGGCAACAGCAGAAGAAGCACCTGTAGGAGAAGAGCAGCAGTAGGAGAAGCACCGACAGCAGCACAAGATCAGCCAAGATCTGAAATCAGAGAAGAAGCTCGGTGAACTCCATCTACAGATCGAGATACCCAATCATCAGAAGAATTCTACACTCGATCTGTATTTATATCTCTATTCGATCTTTCATTCATTCTTCTATTCTGTTAATCAAGCTGTTCGTCAGCGGAATATTCAGATTGAGCTGAGCTGCTCAGATCTGAAGTTGTTCAAGCTGTGAGTCAGCGGAGTGTTCAAGCTGTGAGTCAGCGGAAGGAAGCCTCACCAGGTTTGGTGAGGGGTGGATGTAAGCAGACTGGATGTCTGGCCGAACCACCTAAAAATCCCTGTCTCCTTTGTGTGATTGTTTGTGATCTCTGCTAGATGCATGCCTAGGTTCATCTTTGTTATGCATAGAGTATACGCTTTAATTTCCGCTTAAGCCGCATAGTTTAAATTGTTTACATAAGTCTGCAATAGTTTTTGAATTTGGGGGCGGATCTAATCACCCCCCCCTCTAGACCGCCATTCCACCTACACAACAGCACACACCCACCTACGTTTTTTGACACCCCAGGTATCCCCCTTTCCACTTATTCATGTTCATTTCACATTATTTTGACATTTACTACACAATTCAGTTCTAATCTAGGTTTTCTCTTTGTGTTTTTACGTCGTTTTGTAGGTTAGCAATCCCTAGCACGAGGCCCATCCCCTCTGGCCAGCTGGAGAGGGTGGAGGTTGGACCCCTTTACGACTTCTGGCTTGGTGGTCTTGTGCGGTTCTCTACAGTCCGTTCAAGAAGACGTACGGTGCAGCCTGGGCGGTCCTTCTTCTTCCTGCGATCATGACAGAGCCGTTCAATTTCCAGGAGCGCTTCATCCCGCATCTTCTGCAGCGTCCTTAGGCGGTCTATCGTGAGACCGTGCATCCTATATGCGGTTCTTCAGGAGTCGTTCATCTTCCCAGCACTGCAGGATAGGCGAGTGTATCTCCCTCTTTCCAAGGCACGACGTGTTCATCACGTTCGGCGATTTGGTTGCGATCACGGTTCTTTACTTTCTTCTGTTCTCCTTCTACTATCCTATTTTATTTTACATATCGATTTATTAGAAGGAGAGAAGAGATCTTTCAAGCCGGTATTGAAGAGAAAGAAGAGAGGAGGAGAAAACATATCAACAGCCCATTTTTCAGCGATCACGGTGGGACACCTAGTGCCCATCGTGCTTGTGATTTACTGACCCCTCTTTCGCTGTGTTAGTCCCCTTTTGGAGTGATTGCAGGCTAAGTTGTGTTTTCTGCCTTCTGGAACGTGAGAGATTCTCACAGAGCCGTTCATCCTCTGGGCGGCTGATCATCCACAGTCGAACATCGCCAGTTCTCCTGCCAGTGTCCTGTCATAGACGACGTTCTATCGACTGTCCAGACTTCTGAACGGCCTGTCCCTGGCCGTCCATCGCTCTGGCACAGGTACGCTTCTGGGTGTTCTGACTGTAGGTACACAGTTTATGGGGATCCGTTCCAGAGCTTACGCTGCTGTATATCGACCGATCTTCTTGGTACATTTTTCATCGCTGCCGTCCTTCATTTCCAGCACTCTGTGATTCTTTTACAGTTATTCTGTTGTTCTGTTGCTCCCTGGATTATGTGGTCCACCCCAGACCATTTATCTTATTGTGCGGTCTCCCACAGACCGTCCTTCTGATGCCACAGTGCACCCGAGGTTGCTTTGATTTCCATATCTATATTGTCTTTGTTCTCCTTGGTACCATTTGTTGATCTTCCCCTGGTTACATGTTGTTGCTGCCTACTTGCTTTCATCCTTGCATGTTTATTTTGGTCATTGCTTGTTAGTTTCTAGGCTAGATCTTGCATGCACTCCGGTGCACATAGATTCATGCATTTCATTCATAGTTAGTCGCATTCCTACCGAAGTAGGGTTTCCTCTCGTCTCCATATTCCTTGGAGCCGACTAGGGGGCCTTACCGAGGACCTCCGTAAGCTCCCGTGAGCCGTGGATTCCCACACGGACGCCGGGCAGGTTGTACCATACTACCCCCCTAGTCTAGGGTCTGCATTCGTGCGAGAGAGAGTCCTTTAGAGTCTGCCAGTTCTCCATTCTCACCCTATTTAGGTACCTTATGGTTGATCGAATTCACATTTTTAATTAATCCACTAAGGTCCTAAAAGAGAACTTATAAAAATCTTCGTGCATCATTTGGAATTTGTTTGGGTAACTGGTTGACTCTTTCTCATCTCTCTCCTCCATTGTATGTTGCACAGTGTCATCATTTGCATCTTTTTTGTCAGATTAGGCTCATTAGGTCTAGCTCATCTTCGTGTGTCTCCATTTAGCTGCATTTGTCTTAGGTTCATTCCCCTCCTTGTATTCATTTGAAATTCACTGTATAAAGTCTCCATTCTCCCCACGGAGCACTTCTCCCCTGTACCTTATTCCTATACTTCTCCATCTTCTTACCCCCGCGTGGATTCCTCTTCACATGCGGGCCCATCTCCTTATTCCTCCGTTGGACCCTATTCTCTAAACGGGCCTTCTTATCCAGCCCGTGCTGCTGTTGGCCCAATCAATCCTCATTCCCACATACATAATTCTTCCAGGCCCATGCATTCCCTCATTCCTGGAATGGGCTTTCCTTCTTCTCAGGCTGGATCCTCTTATCCGGCCCATCAACATTACCCTTGTCTAAATTCATCATCCCTTGCTCAAGTTGACCCATATCCTTCTCAGATTCTTCCTACCGATGAGATGTTCACTTAGGCGCAACGCCAGCTTGATGAATTACAACGCCGAATCAATCCTAAGACTTCTTTGGATATCCCATTTGCCTTCCAAGGTCTTCAGCTTCCACCACGTTCACAGATTCCTGCATATCGCCGCTATGGTGGAGTTGGTGACCCCTATGTCCATTTGAAGGAGTTCTTATATGAGTCGGCCCAGTTCCAGCATGATCAACGCTTGATGGCCTATTTGTTTGGCCTATCTTTAGAGGGCTCCACCAAGGATTGGTTCTTCACATTGTCGCAAGAGCAAATGATGAATTTTCAAGCCGTTCAAGTAAGATTTATCCAGCAATATCAGGACCAGGTTGGGCCCAGATATTCTATGGTTGATTTGGCCCACGAGAAGATGAATCCCGGCGAGGAATTCTCCATGTTTGCCGACCGCTTGTGTCACCTAGCCGCGCAAGTCCCGGGGCATATTCCGACGGGCGAGCAGATCAAGATGGTTATTTCTAATACCACGCCCGAGCTCAGATGTATCTTAGCCCTGAACGATATCACTTCATGGCAACAACTTTACAGTCGAGCCCGCTTCATTAGCCAACAACTCCTAGTTTCCTTTGACCATGAGTCCCCTCCACCTTCGCCTTCCACATACCCCTTTTCTTCCCCATCCACCACGAGTCAACCCTCCACTACGTATCCCTCCACGAGTAGGCCTTCCGCTCCCCCACACCCCTATACTTCCATGTGCTCCACCTTACATCCCTCCATGAGTCAGCCCTCCGCTATTTCATCTCACTACACCCCTCCACCTCCGGTCAAGGAAACACTACACCCGAAGCGCGTAGATGCCGTCCATTACATTCCCGCTGTAACGACCAGAGAATCCGATAACCGGGAAGGCCCGATAATCCGAGACTCGAACCGCTGCCCATGAGCCGGGAGGGCTCGGTAGGGCTAAAAGGAGTGTGGAGGCACAAAGAAATAGGAAATAAAGCAGGACAATTAACAGAAATAGATAAACAACTACAGCTATAATAGAGTCCAGTCCAACAGAAAGTACAGTCTAAAGCAGTAAAGCATACCACATGCCAAGTGAACACTTGGCCTGGCAAGCTGGCAACTGAGAACCTCCGCTCCGCACCCTCGAACTACGAGGAAGAACCGCCACACCTGAAAAGCAGGGAATGAGTCTCCAAAACAGAGACTCAGCAGGGATCCCGCGGAACCCCAATCGGAAACAATGGCGGTACCGAAAAGGAAGGTTGCGAGAGCAACCACAATAGCAAGAACAGTAAACCCAGTGGCCGGTCGAAACACGGCACTACAACTACTCCTACTGTACCAGAAACATACCCCGATCTCGCAGTCGAGGCTACCGAACTACACTAGTACTGCTTACCGAAGTAAAAATCCATGGCAACCATGCCGTAGAGGCCTGTCCCCCAGACACAGCCAACTTGTACACGCTGTCCAAGGTGAAACCCCGACCATCCGATCGCGGGTACCGCACAACAAGACGCAACCTCGGTAAAGCCACAAGCACTAGTCTCACGGCGTGAAATCCAACACACGAGCCACGGCGAACAACCGAACTCAACGGTCAACACGACCAAAAATCGAAGGTCGAAGTCACGGAAACTAACAGTCTGTCACTCCGTACTCGACAGGAGTACCTCCCACTAGAAGCACAGCAGGTAGCGTCCCCTGACGTCTTACACCGCACCGCAGGTGAACCGCCTGGCGTGGTAGCTCCTACCAAAGGCGCGAACACCGTACAAGTAACCACATACAAGTGACTAGCTGGGGTCACGCCCGTCGACGTGGGTCCAACCTCCCCCAACCACGTGTGCACACACAGACCATGCGTCCCAGGTCTGGCCTCTAACTGGTTTTCCCCTCAGTCGAACTCTAGCTGCAAGACATAGGGCCCGATGGAAACTAGTCTAAAAACCGTCTCTAAGGGTAAGCCTCTCCACCTACTCCTAGGTGGGACGACTCACGTGTAAGCAGGCTACGACTAGTGGAGGGTCACTGAAGGAGTAGACTCTCAAGTCAACGGAAAATAACGTCCGCATCCGATGACGTACGGGGACCACCCCATGTACCGGCCCCATCGCACGGTGACCACAGTCGGAGAAGAAATAGGACTCGCAGTCCACGGCCACGCACGCACCCTGCGCGAGAGTCGAGAAAACTCAAGTGGCGCTAAGCCACTGGACTCTGGGCAGTCCTCTAGACGCACTACACCCAACGGTCCTTGAGTCACAAGACTCGGGGTCAAGACCGTTGTACGCAACAGCACAAGGCCGTCAATCTAGTCCAATCTCAAGGTCTAAAATCATGATAGCACGAGTACCGAGACAACTCACGAGCCGCCACGACCACTCCCTCGGAAAGGGAACGCAAAGGACTAAAGCCACCCACACGGGTCACACGGAAAACACAGAAGCATGATTCCCAAGGCAACACAAAAGTCGCCATGTCAATCTCCCATCCCAGGGTAGCGGGAAACCTCCAGCCCCAGGCCGGATAACTAGACTTATAGTCCAAGACAAAACACATGGCTCACATGGGAATCGCCTTCCAAAGAGACCCACGACATGCGGGGGAGACCCCATCGCACACACACTGATACACGGTGACTCGATCGAGCGTAACACGAAAACCCAGAACACGTGAGGTCACCCGGACCCACCATACCTATGGGCACGCTAATCGAGGTAAATGAAACCTCTGAACACCCAAAGACACGGTCACAGAACTCCACGGGGTGTCAAGGACATTCACAAGACCTAAAGTGAACCACTGGGTTACAACCGGGTCGACCGGAGGTCAAAACAACGCAAACGGGAACCGCAACGTAGTCATGGTCACTTGGGGACGGAGACCATAGTCACGGTAGACTGGGGACCGCGACCACACAGTAGTGGTCGACCGAGGACCGCGACCACGCAGTCACGGTCACCTCACGACCGCAACTAGCCACGAGCAAACCCGATGGTAACGGTCGCCCAAGGACCGCGACCACACAGTCACGGTCAGCTCATGACCGCGACCAGACGAAAATGGTCTATCGCACAACCGCGACGCTTGCCGACGCTCTTTGGAAAACGTGGTTCTCCCAATACCGCAACCAATGAACACGGTTACTGGTAGACCGCGACCATTTCAAAAAATCGAGAACGACGGGAAAACGCCCAAAAATCCACGCCACGCCCCCAAACATCCACGGATGAGGGGGAAAACATGGGGGAAGCTCCCCAGTAGCCCCTAGCATGCATCTATGGCCTCGGATCGCCTAAAACGCAACGAAACGCTAGATCGAGCGATCACTCCCCCAAAACATGATTTTCCCCAAAACGCCTCAAACGACCCGCTCAGCTCACCACGGCCTACAAAACTCGTGGGAAATGAAGCGCACGGGCTGGGGGTCCATCACCCTACCTCCACCGAAGATTTCACGCACCGTGGACGTCGATCCACGAAGAAACGCCGTTGAAGCCTCGCCGTTCCACGAACCCACGGCCGAGCTTCACCGCGCCTCCACCGCCTCGATCCTCATCCATCCTCGCCCGTACCTCGCCCGCGCCATCCCCACCTCGCCCACACTCCACCCTGTCGGCCGCCGGAGAGAGAGTGAGAGAGGAGAGAGCGTGAGAAGAGAGAGGGAGAGAAGAGAGAAATGAGAGGGGAGAGAGAGAAAAGGGTTATATATAGGAAAATCCGAAATTTTGGAAAAATCCCAAAAAATACAAAATCACACCATCACGATCCTCGGAACGCACTGATCGCAACGGTACCACACTCGCCTAGGTGAACGGCCCGGTTCACCCGCAACGAGGTTCCGAAGGAATTACCGAAACATACACCGGGAATCAGAAAACACACACAGAAAAGCCGCGGAGCTCTTCCGGGCCTCCGAAACAACTCCGGATCACGCTAATCCGAACCCAAAAGATGCCCGAAACATCATTTCGGACACAACGGAGCCAGATATACCAGAAAGGTAGATCCGGGACCCGAGAAGAAGGATCCAAAAAACCCGGGGCATTACAGCCCTCCCCCCTTAAAGGAATTTCGTCCTCAAAATTCAGGACCTAGCACAAAGTCCCAGGGGAAGAACACTGAACCAACTGACACGCTGTCAGAGCCCCAGCACAGAAAACCTTGATCCACATGAAAACACCGGTCCTGAGGGACACAGCCAGACTTACAATCACAAGCAACACCTCGCTCCTCGCGCCGAGTACACTGGCCAACAGAGTAGGCATATACCAAAGGACATAGTCCGGCATCACCTCAGACAACGCGAGAATCCACCATGGCACCGCAGCCACAATCTTGCTCACCGAGGAATCACAACCCTCGACACGAGAAACAACTACCGATCCATCCTATGGTCGGATGACACATCGCACATCAGCTTCACAGCCAGCTGATAGGTCGCACACCCTCCTCAAGGGAGCAACCAAAACAGAGCCTCCACCAGCTCAAGCAGCCATCTCAATAGACCGCAACTAGCACATCGGCTCAGCACGAAGAAACATCTCACACATGGCAAGCCGAAAGTCAGACATAACACTATGCCAACTCTTGTCAGAAGACAAACTCCGACAAAGCCGAGATCCCATCCGGGAAGGCACATCACGGAAACGACCACCAAAGGTCTCGCTGGCACACGGCTCTAGCCACGCTCGAGTTCCGACAACCAACATCTTCTGTCTGTGAAATGACCACACGACGACGACCACCAATTGCTCGCTCAGGTTCTTCCTTCTTTCCTGGTGTCTTCAGTCATCATCTCACTTGACTCAGACTCACAGGGGAACCATCCCATGCTGGTCACCAAACCAGGGATAACCATCGCGACACCATCATCCTATCAAGGACCACCCTCCGACGCCCATCTCACAAAAAGGCCTCCGCCCACAGGCGTCACTCTTCCATCTGGTCTCATCAAATCCTTCGATCAATCCAAGTGGACACCTGCCAATCCCGATTGCGCCCCTACCACAGAGGCACGGGACACCACCTGAACAGTTCTCACGGGTCCCTAAAGCAACAAACATCTCACCATGGTCGGCTACGAGACTAGCCTTACCAGTCACTCGCAGCTACCAACAGGAACCCACAGCCTACCAGAGATCACTTCTCCAAAAATGATCCCATTCAAGGACACGACTGGGAACACAAGTCGGGCACCAAGCTACCGACTCTGACCAACACATCCTCGACCTCCGTCAGGCGACATCCTCAACAACCCCCTCCAGGTCTAACACTGATGCCTGGCACGGCTTCCATCACAGGAACAGGGTACTCATGCGGCACACTAGCCAGCACTTTTCCCAACACTCCATCTAGCTAGTGCCAACAACCATAATATCTCGAGCAACGGCACGGCAACAGCACGTTTCACACCGAGGAACCAATCCTCCAATGCTCAACGCAAACTCAGGAATCCGCCCGTAGCAACCAACGCTACGATCCTGAACCAGTGGGTCACAAGCCCACCACGCTTCCGCTGCGCACTCTGATCCGCGCGCACAGCCACAAATTCTTGGAAACACCGCCCAACCAGCACTCGTCCTTCCGGAACAGTGCCAGCACCCTCACATGACAAGGGAATGGGCACGACTTCTCACAGGCAACCACCTTGCCAAGATAAGGAGCACGTCTCGCACAGACTTCATGGCACACAAGGCCAACCAATCCGAACACAGAATGCAAGACGATGAACCTTAGCCCAACACAATCTCTCCAACCAAAGGGGAAACCAAACGCACTTCCGACCAACGGAAGAACTCCACGCTCGACCTGATCTCAAACCTCGTACATGCTGGAAACAGCACCATCCAGCACCAAGTAAAACCATCGCTTCCATCAGGTCAGCTCCTCCGACACATTCGACGAGTGTCACGTCGGACCACAATCACAGCATCTCTCGACGCACCACTGCTGCAATTCCTCAAACTGCAACACACCACACCAAGAGCCGCAACACGAGCCATAACGACAACCGCCGACGCTCGCCCTCGAGTCCCGAACTCGCCGTGGAGCCTTCACATCTCAAGCCAACTCCAGGGCGAACACAACCCATTCGCACACAAGGGCGCAGGAGCAAGACTTACCGAGACATCTCTGCCAAATCCTGCCTCGAAATCCGCAGAACAATTCGGGACCGACACGTCATTTCTGACGCCACAGAGCACGACAAGGACACTAGGCTTAACAAAATAGCAGCTCACCGAGAAGATATTCCGCTCTCTCGAGCACACTACTCGATCAGAACACCTCAGGGGCTAGACAAACCTCAAGCTGGAGTGGCCAAAACCGACAGCAGCTCCCCCAGAGCACGCTCACGGCCACTTAACCACGAAAAATCCTCCCCAGCCACCTGACCACGCCGCAGATTCCTCGAATGCAGCACCGCAGCAACGCACCTGCCGGCAACCTTTGCCCAACGCAGCACAACCAGGGCCACCACCGATGAGGGAGAAGGCTCTCAACCTCGATCCTTAGACACCATGCTGGCACGAAAGCCGCGTATAGCAACCACCTTCACAGCACCACACAGCGCACTCAAGCTCTCAAGCGAGAAATAAAGCGGAAAAATAAGCACAAAACCCTAAGCCAGCTGCCGACTGTACTTGACCTTACGGACTCTGATCACTGTAATATTTCAAATTCCTATGTACGTCCACAACCATCGCTTTGATACCAGCTGTAACGACCCGAGAATCCGATTACCGAGAAGGCCCAATAATCCAAGACTCGAACTGCCGCCCATGAGCCGGGAGGGCTCGGAAGGGCTAAAAGGAGTGTGGAGGCACAAAGAAATAGGAAATAAAGTAGGACAATTAACAGAAATAGATAAACAACTACAGCTATAACAGAGTCCAGTCCAATAGAAAGTACAGTCTAAAGCAGTAAAGCGTACCACATGCCAAGTGAACACTCGGCCCGGCAAGCTGGCAACTGAGAACTTCCACTCCGCACCCTCGAACCACGAGGAAGAACCGCCACACCTGAAAAGTAGGGAATGAGTCTCCAAAATAGAGACTCAGCAGGGATCTCGCGGAACCCCAACCGAAAATAATGACGGTACCGAAAAGGAAGGCTGCGAGAGCAACCGCAACAGCAGGAACAGTAAACCCAGTGGCCGGTCAAAACACGGCACTACAACTACTCCTACTGTACCAGAAACACACCCCGATCTCACAGTCGAGGCTACCGAACTACACTAGTACCGCTTACCGAAGTAAAAATCCACAGCAACCATGCCGTAGAGGCCTGTCCCCCGGACACAGCCGACTTGGACACGTTGTCCAAGGTGCAACCCCGACCATCCGATCGCGGGTACCACACAACAAGACACAACCTCGGTAAAGCCACTAGCACTAGTCTCACGGCGCGAAAACCAACACACGCGCCACGGCGAACAACCGAACTCAACGGTCAACATGACCGAAAACCCGAAGGTCGAAGTCATGGAAACTAACAGTCTGTCACTCCGTACTCGGCAGGAGTACCTCCCACTAGAAGCACAGCCGGTAGCATCCCCTGACGTCTTACACCGTGCCGTAGGTGAACCGCCTGGCGTGGTAGCTCCTACCAAAGGCGTGAACACCGTACAAGTAACCACAAACAAGTGACTAGCTGGGGTCACGCCCGTCGACGTGGGTCCAACCGCCCCCAACCATGTGTGCACACATAGACCATGCGTCCCAGGTCTGGCCTCTAACTAGTTTTCCCCTTAGCCGGACTCTGGCTACAAGACGTGGGGCCTGACGGAAACCAGTCTAAAAACCGTCTCTAAGGGTAAGCCTCTCCACCTACTCCCAGGTGGGACCACTCGCGTGTAAGCAGGCTACGACTAGTGGAGGGTCACTGAAGGAGTAGACTCTCAAGTCAACGGAAAACAACGTCTGCATCCGACGACGTACGGGGACCACCCCACGTACCGGCCCTGTCACACGGTGACCACAGTCGGAGAAGAAACAGGACTCGCAGTCCACGACCACGCACGCACCCTGCGCGAGAGTCAAGAAAACTCAAGTGGCGCTAAGCCACTGGACTCTGGGCAGTCCTCTAGATGCACTACACCCAATGGTCCTTGAGTCACAAGACTCGGGGTCAAGACCATTGTACGCAACAGCACAAGGCCGTCAATCTAGTCCAATCTCAAGGTCTAAAACCACGGTAGCACGAGTATCGAGATAACTCACGAGCCGCCAAGACCACTCCCTCGGAAAGGGAACGCAAAGGACTAAAGCCACCCACACGGGCCACACGGAAAACACAGAAGCATGATTCCCAAGGCAGCACAAAAGCCACCATGTCGATTTCCCATCCCAGGGCAGCGGGAAACCTCCAGCCCCAGGCCGGATAACTGGACTTACAGTCCAAGACCAAACACATGGTCCACATGGGAATCACCTTCCAAAGAGACCCACGACATGCGGGGGAGACCCAACCGCACACACACCGATACACGGTGACTAGATCGAGCGTAACATGAAAACCTGGAACACGTGAGGTCACCCGGACCCACCACACCTACGGGCATGCTAATCGAGGTAAATGGAACCTCCGGACACCCAAAGACATGGTCACAGAACTCCACGGGGTGTCAAGGACATTCACAAGACCTAAAGTCAACCACTGGGTCACAACCGGGTCGACCGGAGGTCAAAACAACGCAAACGGGAACCGCAACGTAGTCACGGTCACCTGGGGACCGCGACCATAGTCACGGTCGACTGGGGACCACGACCACACAGTAGTGGTCGACCGAGGACCGCGACCACGTAGTTACGGTCACCTCACGACCGCAACTAGCCACGCGTAAACCCGATGGTAGAGGTCGCCCAAGGACCGCTACCACACAGTCACGGTCACCTCATGACCACGACCAGACGAAAATGGTCTATCGCAAGACGGCGACGCTTGCCGACACTCTTGGGAAAATGCGATTCTCCCAATACCGCGACCAATGAACGCGGTTATTGGTAGACCGCGACCATTTTGGAAAATCGAGAATGACGTGAAAACGCCCAAAAATCCACGCCACGCCCCCAAACATCCACGGATGAGGGGGAAAACATGGGGGAAGCTCCCCAGTAGCCCCTAGCATGCATCTATGGCCTCGGGTCGGCCTAAAACACAACAAAACGCTAGATCGAGTGATCACTCCCCCAAAACATGATTTTCCCCAAAACGCCTCAAACGACCCGCTCGGCTCATCACGGCCTACGAAACTCGCGGGAAATGAAGCGCACGGGCTGGGGGTCCATCACCCTACCTCCACCGAAGATTTCGCGCACCGTGGACGTCGATCCACGAAGAAACGCCGTTGAAGCCTCACCGTTCCATGAACCCACGGTCGAGCTTCACCGCGCCTCCACCGCCTCGATCCTCATCCATCCTCGCCTGTAGCTTGCCCGCGCCGTCCCCACCTCGCCCACGCTCCACCCCGTCGGCCGCCGGAGAGAGAGGGAGAGAGGAGAGAGCGTGAGAAGAGAGAGGGAGAGAAGAGAGAAATGAGAGGGGAGAGAGGGAGAAAAGGGTTATATATTGGAAAATCCAGAATTTCGGAAAAATCCTAAAAATAAAAAATCACACCCTCGCGATCCTCGGAACGCACTGATCGCAACGGTACCACACTCGCCTAGGTGAACGGCCCGGTTCACCCGCAACGAGGTTCCGAAGGAATTACCGAAACATACACCGGTAATCAGAAAACACACGCGGAAAAGCCACGGAGCTCTTCCGGGCCTCCGAAACGACTCCGGATCGCGCCGATCCGAACTCGAAAGATGTCAAAAACATCATTTCGGACACAACGGAGCCAGATATACCAGAAAAGCAGATCCGGGACCCGAGAAGAAGGATCGAAAAAACTCTGGGCATTACACCCACTCCCTCCACACCTCCACGTCATTTTAGCCCTCCGCCTTCACCTACGCAATCCCCTTTGCCTATGCAACCCCCGCTACCATCCCCACTACCTTCTCACACCCCTCGGCATCCACCTTGCCTGAAGTAGGCTTCTCACTCTTCGTTGTCGGAATCCTTTAAAGATGTTTTCAAGGCTCTGATGACCACCCATGCGTTGCGGCTCCCTCCGGTTATGCCTTGCCGACCCGCGGTCGGGAATTTGCTCCAGTTCTGTGAGTTCCATCGTCAACAAGGGCATGTGGTCGAGAATTGCCCCAAGTTCTGGGAACTTGTTTATAGCTTGGAAGACAAGAAGATGATTGATTGGGCTACCATGCGCCAAGTTATTTCAGATCTCAGCAGCAAGCAGCAGCAGCAGCAAGCCGTGCCGCCTAGGCAACCGTCTCCACGTCAAGACCAGGGGCACCCTGGTGTTTCTTCAGTTGATAAGATACCTACTCCGTTACCCACTTCTTCCTCTATCCCATCTCCTCTACCACCTTTACCTACCCCAGCCTCTGCTCGGGCAACTTCTCCTTCACCCTCCGTTTCCACCACCACACTTGTCCCCAACGCCTCTCAACATGTTGTAAAGATACGCAGAAGAGCGCCGCCACCCGCCACTTCCTTCACTACGCCACTGCCTTCCTCTCCTCCATCTTCCCCACCCCTACCTTCACCTCCTTCCTCTTCACCTTCACCATCTCCATCAACCCCATCACCCCCTTTACCACCCTCATCACCTTTGCTACCACCGTCACCTTCACAACCATCCCCGCTACCGAAGCCACTTCTTTCGCCATCGTCCTCTGAGCCCGAGCGGGCCGACCCTAAACCCACACCTCCACTTTTCCCTTTACCTCCACCCATGCCCATCATCATCAGTATTTCCCCCTCAATTGCACCATCGCCATCCGCGCCCTTCAAACCTCCTCCTTCTAACCTCCCTCTACCACTTCCCACTTCGCGGAGCAGGTACCCGCTACCTTTGGTGCCCCTCGAGTCTAGTCCTCAGGCAGAAAAGAAGCCAAGCCAGGTCTCAATCGTGCATTTCAAGATCCAAGATGTTATTTCCTGCATTCCGGTCTGAGTCCTGGTCCCTGGCTATTCTAAGGATAATGAGCCTGCACTTGCTATGCAGACGGCTGCTGAGAAGAGTTCTTTAGCACTGGGGCCGGTTTCTTCAAAGGCGAGGCTGATGGCAATCTCTTTGCTCGGCGGAGAATTCACTGTCGATTTTGTTATCACCTCTCGCTTGATTGCTATTCAATTCATTGGCCCAGAAGAGTTTTCCGCCCAGATGGTGCTAACCCACACGGCCGCCAGAAATCTAATGAATCTAGCATTCAAAGGGCAATTGGCCGTGTCCTCGAGATTGACCAGGGGCATTCTACATTGTCTATCTCATCTCCCTCGGTTTATTGGTGAGGCAGCCACGTCAACGCCGTGCATCACCCTCCCTCAGTTCCGTCCTGTGCTTTTAGCAAGGGAGTTGTGCTTCATGCCCGATTGCCGAGTGGAGTTGCCGAATCTTATGCTTCTAGTGCCGAATGTCAAACTCCGCTGTCTCCTGATGCTCATCCCAGGAGTTAACTATTCTGGAATGTCCTTCTAAGGTTAGCACCGTGCAGCTAGGGGTAACCATCTCGATGAAGCTGCATGTTCATAATCGGGCCAGGCCATCTGTCAGATAGGCTCGTTATTTGAGAAAGTATTGCAAGACAAGAAGCCCGAAGGCCCGAGTCCGCGTCGGGCGGAGTTGTTTCGAGAAGATTTCTGCTAAGAAGAGGCGACGGCATAAGTTTAAGGGCCGTCAGTTGCACACTTGGGGGTCCAGTTCCTCCTCTCTTTCTTCCGTCCATTCGTCTTTTCTGTTGCTCAGTTCTTATCCTTGGGTGGTGTACCTTCCACCATCTAAATATGTTTCCACCATATTCTCCTATCCTCACCATTCTAGGCCTCGGCCTATGTCCTCCTCTTCCCCTGATCTGGGGGCATCCTCTTGTAATTTTTCTCCCCAGGTACGCCCGAATTTCGCTACTCATCCTTTTTCCTCGACCCTGTTGGGGATTCCTGGTGCTCGTTCCCCGACCTTGTTGGGTAGCTTTTCTAATCCTTCCCCGACTTTATCGGGTGGTTTCCATTTCTTCTCCCCGACATTGTCGGGTGTTCATGCATATCCTTCCCCGCCTCTGGCGGGTGATCGTTATTCCTTTCCTCCGACCACGTCGGATGATCTTTCTCTTTCTACCTTATCTTCACAGTTATCTTTTCATCGTCCTTCTGTTCTTTCCTCCTCACCCTTTCAGGGTTCTTACCCTTTTTCTTGCTGTTTTCGAGGCTTTAGTCCGCCTTGATCTCAGTTAATCTCTGTTCATTTTGTATTTGGTTTCTTGTTATCAGGGCCTCTGTGCCTTAACGAGGGAGTTCTAGCCCTCGTCTCTCTTCCTTTTATTTCTTCTTTGTCCAGTTTGATGTCTGCCGCTCCTCCATGTCAAGGAATATCTACACATTGCTGTCCTTTTCACCCTTTTATCCTGGCAAGCAAGGAATATAAAGCTCGTGCTGATAAAAAGCTCGATGATCATGTTCGCTTCAGGATGCCGGTTTCCGCGCCATGGATTTAGAAAGGTATTGTTATTTTGTGCAAGAAAATGCTATCATCGTTATTATCTCTCTTACACCTGCACATGCTTATAACGTTGGTTCCTCAACATGGTTGAGTGGCTTTAGTTGAATTTACTTAATTAGTCAAATAAAAAAGTTAGCTTCTGCAGCATCCTTAGGCTGGTGATAGCTCCGCGCTGGGAGTCTAGTTTCTTTCCCCGATTGCTGAGGGTAACCTTTGAGCATGGGTTTTTCACACACAACACGGTGAGCCATAGCCGATCTCTCTGAGGTAACATCGTTGCTGCTTTGGCCATACTTTGGGTATGCACAAAGGCCTTTCCCTTTTCCGCTCGGCTAAGTGTAGGGGCAAGTGATTGATGGATGAGATGACTAACCTAGGCGCTCCCTAATACGAGAGAGGTCTCAAATATGGGCAGTCTTGACCCTAAAAAATGAGCTTTCACGCTAAATCTAGCCAGTAAGGGCTACCAAAATGAGAAAATGAATCAATGTAAAATTATGAATTAAAGGCATGACAAGAGTGGCAGTACAGTTCCCCACGGGACGTCATGAGCTCGGTCGCATGCGTGCCTGATAAATATGGGTCTAAATATAAAAGACACAAAGCCCCAGCGCAACAGGCTATCTCTTTGAGGGTAGTGCCCTGGAAGGAATTCGAGCCTTGATATCTCTCATCCTACACAAAGCTTGTCTCCAATTTTTCTTCTACTCCTCCCTCTTAGGTTGGGTTGTATCCCGGGTATGGCCTTAGTAGGGGCACCGTTCGTTAGAGACAGTTGGTTATGGTAAGCCACCCTCGCATGCACACCCTACTCAAGGGAAGTCTTTGATGAGAGGGGAGGGACGACGATCCCTGGCCCGTAGTTCGAGCCTGTCTTTGGGTGCTGCGAATTACTGTTCAAAAAATACCAAAAAAATGAGATATTGTCAAAAATCTAAAAAACAATTGAATGAGATATTGTCAAAAATCCAAAAAATGATGAAATATTATTCAAATCCAAAAAATTAATATTTTGAAATCCAAAAAAAATCAAGAAAATTGAAAAATCTAAAAATATTTATCTTTAATATTTTATCTTGAGGACATATACGTAATCCGTTTGCTAAGTGTGCAGGTTGCAAGTACTCAGGCATTCCTTGCTATATCTTTTTGCTCTGCCTCCTGTCCACATTTTTGATATGTTCTTTCCTTCTTCAATCTTATCTCTCGATCTGTTCTGAAGCTTATGTCTTTCTCAACTTTTGTTTGCAATGATCATATCTTTATGAGAGGGTTTTGCCTCACGATTATGAACCTGACGGTTCTGCATCATTTTGATCTTGGGTTTCGATTGAAGATCACGCTTTGTCATGTCTTTTGTCCCGCCGTATCCTTTGTTCATGTCCATGTCCCACCATGTTGTCCCACACATGTTATTTTGTTCCTCACTCCATGTTGTTAGTTATCTTGCACATGTTGACAGTCGTCCTTCCATGTTCCGTGTGTTGTCCCAACCATGTGATCTATCATGTTCTTATCTCAACCGTGTGTTGTCCCGCCGATTGTTGTCTTGTCACACCGTGTTCATGCATCCGTATTGTCTGTTTATGCCTTTGCCTATGTGCCTGTTCGTCTTGTTGTGTTGTTTCCATTCGTCATGTTATGTCATGTTGTTTGTCGTTATATTAATCGCTATGCTTATCTTGTTTGTCTTATACATGAAAATCCATGAAAAAAAATCAGAAAAAGAATATCCAAACTTTCACTCGCCGTTTCGCCTGCATAGGTAAGTCAGCTATGGCATTCTATCCTTATCACCCTTATTACATTACTATAGGGTACTATAATATATTATCTCGAGAACCAGTTGGTTATCTACGTGTTCCAAGATCTGGTGTTCCCCTTCAACAAAAATGATGATGATCCAGGTTCACGTGTTTAATCTTCGGATAGGCCGTTACGTTGGGATGTCATGGGGAGGATGGTTCTATCCTGCACGCCGTGGTTGCGGATGGTATCTTGACTCTGATTTTCCCAGCTTAGTAATATTATTCTCGAGTATTTTATATTTTAATCTTTCTTTGCATTTATTTTAACGATTTCTTTTATTTTTAGCCTAGCATGCATCATACGCATCTTTTTGAGCATTCATAACCCATGGTTTAGTTGAAGAATTTCCCGTCAGTGATGGTTAACTGTGCGTTCAGTGTTTGAGTAAGAGGAACTAATTCCACTCTAAGTTGGAAGGTTCTCTTTGGTCGATTCGCTTGGTTTGGTTGATTAAGAGGTCCCTGTCTGGAGCTTTAGCCTGTTTCGTTTACTTTTGCTGCCTGCTTTTGGCCTCCTCATTGGACCGCGGGATTGTGTCCCCCATGAGGTTGGTCTTGTCGATTTATTTCATTTAGTTTAGTTCCTCCAGACTGGTGTCACTTTTGATTTTATCATTCCTTGCGTTTGGTTCAGAGTTTTCCGGAAGATTCTTATCGCTTGTTGGTAAAAACGGATGTCGTTTTACCTTAACGCCCGCTTTTCAGTCCACTCCGCTGCATCTCCGCTTCATCTCCATGTTCCATGTCACTTTCGCTTCACTTCCGCTCGCTCCCCTACAAAGAGGACGTTAAGGAGGGGCATCTGTTGACACCCATTTTATGCCGATAAGTTGAGTCGTTCCTCTAACTCTCATTTGTTGATGCCTCGAGTTATCCATCACCCGTTGGGGCTATTTTCAGGCATGCTTTAGGCCAGTTTTATGGGTTGCCTCCCTCCTTGGTTAGGTCCAAGTTGATTCAGGACTTAACGGGCCTTGGTTTTGGTTGATTGGGCTTTTCCATAAGTTTCAAGCGCCCATGTGCATGTACGGTTCATCACGGGCCGCTCAATCCATGTGCGGTTGACTATGGACCGTCCATCTATTTTGGAATATTTTAGTTAATTTTTTGAATTTCCGCCGACAAGCATTTATGCGGTCCTATTCTGGTCGTTCAACTTGATGGACGGACGAGTTATGACTGCCCATCTCTCAAAGTCCTGCGCTTGAAGGTTTCCTCAGATAATTATCCAATTAATCTATTTATCACCGACAAGGCTAGAGCGGTTTGTCTTTGGCTGCTCAACATTTGAACGGTCTCATCTGAGCCGTTCATCAATGAGAGTCCAACGGCGAAGGTTTCGGTCAGTTCGATGGATACTTTGGATTATTTATGAATTATTTTGAATTTCCACCGACAAGGTTGGACGGCCAGGACATGATCGCACATCCAGTTGGGTGGTCTATCGTAAGACCGTTCATCCGTTCGATTCATGAATTTCAACAGATTTTATCCCTTTTATCTGTGGTTTTATCTCCAACTTCTCCCATCATTTTCTCCACGGATAATCAACCATTTTAAGTGCCGTTTCGACTGGATAAAAGATAATCTGTTTATCTACAATTTTCCTTTGATTATCTCGACCTGAAAATGCCTCTAAACCCTAATTTCGAGCTAGGACTTTAGGTGATCTATAAATAGACCCTAAAGGTCGGGTTTGAAAGGGGGGAGATTTTTGGTCGACGGCGAAGCCCTGCCGCATTCTTGAGTGACCTAGCACCAAGGAGGGAGGATTTCCACGTCCATACAAGCCTCCGGTTCAGGGAGTAGTCCAGTTTTTGAGTCTTTTGCGTTTGATAGTTTTGTCCACTTTTTGATTGCAAGCATTACTTTCATTACTTTCTCCCCACGTTCTTCTTCATCTTCATTGCCATGCACACACCCACCTACATTTTTTGACACCCTAGGGGTTTAAAATCCCCCAGGTATCCCCCTTTCCACTTATTCATGCTCATTTTACATTATTTTGACATTTACTACACAATTCAGTTCTAATCTAGGTTTTCTCTTTGTGTTTTTACGTCGTTTTGTAGGTCAACAATCCCTAGCACGAGGCCCATCCCCTCTGGCCGGCTGGAGAGTGTGGAGGTTGGACCCCTTCGCGACTTCTGGCTTGGTGGTCTTGTGCGGTTCTCTACAGTCCGTTCAAGAAGACGTGCGTTGTAGCCTGGGCCGTCCTTCTTCTTCCTGCGGTCGTGACAGAGCCGTTCAACTTCTAGGAGCGCTTCATCCTGCATCTTCTGCAGCATCCTTAGGCGGTCTATCGTGAGACCGTGCATCCTATAGGCGGTTCTTCAGGAGCCGTTCATCTTCCCAGCGCTGCAGGCCAGGCGAGTGTCTCTCCCTCTTTCCAAGGCACAACGTGTTCATCACGTTCGACGCTTTGGTGGCGATCATGATTCTTTACTCTCTTCTGTTCTCCTTCTACTGTCCTATATTATTTTACATATCAATTTATTAGAAGGAGAGAAGAGATCTTTCAAGCCGGTATTGAAGAGAAAGAAGAGAGGAGGAGAAAACATATCAACACCAGTGTGACGGTTTTTAGGCTAGCTACCGTAGGGCCCCTCGTTTATGTAGCCTAAGTCTGGGCTGGGGGAAAACCAGCTAGAGGATCTGACCTAGAGCGCATGGTCTATGTGTGCACAAGTGGTTGGGGGCGTCGGACACGTGCTGACGAGCTCGACCCCAGCTAGTCCTTGTTCTCAGGTTCCGTGGTTAGTGTGTCTTAGTTTCGCCTGGGGTGAGTTGGGAGACGCTAGGGGCACGGACTAAGACATCAGTGGACGCATCCAGCCTTGCTTCTAGTGGGTAGTGCTCCTGTCACCTGAGGGGTTTTTGACTCAGGTTCTCTTCTATCTAGGTTCATCGTTTTGGCAGCTCAGAGTCCTGTTTACTTGCGGCCGAGGTGTGGTTCCTCGCTGTCTTCAGAAGTCCTGCCTAACTGCGTAGCCATGTTTCTGGTTGACCGATCGAGGGTCTACCTAGTAGCTTAGATCCTAGTGTGTGTGTCCTTGGAGAGGTGTTCTGAGACAGGTGCTGGGTTCCAGCTTTCTGTAGCCCTGATTTCGAGTTTCCGTGTCAGTGTGAGTTGTGTTCGATACTCGAGGTATCCTGACGGTGTGTAGGTTTGTAGCAGTTAGTGGCTTAGCGCGTTTCTTGTGGCAGTGCCGTTCTTTACTGCTTTACTTCCTTACTGCCTTACCTGCTTTACTGTCTTTATATTTTATTACTTGCTGCTATGTTTATTTATTTATTATGGTGGGGATCTGCGGGACCCCTACTGAGCCAATGAGATGAGGCTCACCCCTTTTCTTTTCAGGTTGGCGTGCCTCCTCATCGTTTGGAGGCCTTGAGTAGCTTTCGGGATCCTAGCGTCACCAGTTTCTGTTAGTTGGGGTATGCCCTAGAGGCTGTGTACTTTCCTTTTTGTTGCACTGTACTTTTTGTACTACTATATATCTAGATTGGCAATTGTATAAAATGTGTAAATCTGGTTATGTAAATGTAAATTTTAATTTCAACACTTTAATTCCTGCATTTATTTTAGATTTCTGTACACTCCCGTGACACCTTTTAACCCTTCCGAGCTTCCCAGCTCGTGGGTGGCGGCATAGGATCCGAGTGATATCAGGTTTGACTCGGTATCTGGATCTTGGGTCATGACACCTGGGATTCCCGTGGTCAGTTACGCTCGGCCACCGTTTGGGCTTTCTCCGAGTGACCGTTACTCGGACTCCCGAACCTGGAGGCCGCTTGGGTTATGTCGGTATGAGTGAGTTGGGCTTGAGTCAGCCCAATAAGGGGGCTGTCCCTTGTTGGGCTTAGCGGGTCCAGTTGGGCCGCATTGGGCCACATATCTTTTGGGCCACTAATTTGCCCCTCTCCACTTTCCCCCCTACACCCGAGCCAGGAGGTTGGCTCGGAGAGTAGACCGCATTCCGGCTGGAGTTGTGGCTCGGATGGGGATCGGCTATTGTGAGCTGTCCCTGCTGCGAGGTTTAGGGGCCATTAATACGGCTATCCTAGCATATGGGGGCTCAAGCGTAATGATGATGTGTTGTGCTTCGGCTTGGGGGCACCCTTCTTGGAGTCTGAAACGTCACGGAGGTTCTTCCCGGGGCCGCTTAGGGCCTATAAATAGCTTATGTGCTTGCGTTCCACGTTTCCTCCGTTTGGGACTTTTCCTCCCTTTGTCGCTTCCGTGGGTTCAGTGGGAATGAGATTTTATGTTTTAATTTATTATTTATTATTATTTGTTTGATAGGCGTGTCAGTCACTTAGTGGTAAATTTATTATGCGCTCGATCTGACTTGGTCAGACGAAGGTGAAGTCCGTGTCGGGACCATAAGTCTGCCATACCATAAAGGCTATGACGTTAATTACATCCTCCCAAAAGGAGGAAAACCCTTGATTAATCCCCAAGAAAAAAGGAGCACCGGGGCTGAGTGAATGTAAGCAAACGCACAAATTAAAAGACATCATTATGTGGTGCAAGACCTAGACATACATTCAAACATACGATGCAACAATATTTATTATCCACACCCCAATACAAGGTAGAGAATTTAGATCCGAATATCAACTCACCATAATGAAAGCTTCCGGTCGGGGCTAACCTGACCTTTTACAGATCATCATTTGATAAACCGGAGGACCGGAACATGCGAGCATGTAGTAAGATAGTTATGCATATAGAGGTATATGTGTATGTGCACTCTTGTGTTTATGCATTCATAACAAAAGTATGACCAAGTGGGTTGGTTATTGTTATATGCATTTTTTTGTCATTTATCTTATCATAAGATGACCATGGGCCAAGCACAGTGTATAACGCCCGAGAATTTTCTAGAAATTTTTTGGGATTAAAGTATAATTATTAGACATTTTTAAAAAGGCTTAATAGACAATTGAGGAGAATTAAGGACTTATTTAATCCATTTAAAGGCCCTATATTTACCAAAGGGCTAGGCCCAACTTAAATAGGCCCAAAGACCCAATTCCAAGACTTTCAGACCCAAGCCCATTAATAGAAACATAAATTAGGTAATTTACGGATTTAGAATGGGATATATACATCAATTAGGGATAAATGGGAGATAATATGAAAATATGAAAATATCAGATTTTATGAAGCCTGGCGGTCTATCGCGCGACCTCCAGACCCACCCTAGCACTCCTGCTATGACCGCTAAGCAATCCCAGTTCCGTGAATGGAAGAAAACGTGAAAAGTTTGGAACTTTGATGACCAAATCACCTTAGATCGAAGCTACTTGGCGTGGAATGCTCTCTAGAACTTTCTGGGGATTAACTCTACTCCAAATTTGGACTCTAGGTTCGATCTAATCCCTTAAACCCTAGGTGAATCCTATAAATAGACCCTAACTTCGACTCATGCGAACCCTAATGTTGGCTCGCGTATTTCGAAGGTAAGGAGACGTCTTCACAGGTTAGTTATTTAGAACTTTATGATTGTCTTAGCTTTGTCTAACTTCCCTCAAATTTTCGTGCTAGAAGACGAAGCCGTTGGAGAGTTAGAGCCTCTGCAAGTTACTGGTTGGCAACAGATTGCACAGGAACCAGTGCGACGGCCCAGTGAAGATCAGGAAAATAGAAGCCCTAATCAAGGTATTTAAGAGTTGATTCTTTAAAACTTTCTGTTTCCTTTTGTATCTCCTATCTACCCTCCAATTTTCATAGATTTAGGTCAAGAGGGTCAAGAGATAGAGGGACGGGAAGTTACTGATTTGGCACAGGACGTGCAGGAACTAGGGTCTACTTCAGTTAGAAATTCGAAGTCTAGGAGCACTATCAAAGGTAGGTTATCTCATGAAAAGGCTAGAATAATATGTTAGGAGTAAAAGTCCTTTAATTTCATTGAATTTCATGCCTCCACATGGAGTATTTGATGTTTTATTATGACTACGCATATAGGGTTAACATAGCATGCATGGACCTTGCCCTTAAAAAGAAATTAATAATTCTGGCTTATTTCACTCAAACCCATGCATCTCCATGTTTTAATATGGTTTTATCAGGCCATATTTATCTGTTGGCATGTTTTACTATACATCTATCTGCCCTAGATTAGCATATATCTTGGTTTTATTACTGTTTGCTATGGATAGTAAGAAACAGTCTTCCTGAGACCGCCAGAGTCTCCCTAGCGGCCCTACGATAGACCGCTAAGGCCCATAAAATAGTCCTCTCGAGACTGCTTTAGTTTCTGAGTTCTATATTATTGTTAACTCGAAACATAATGCGGATTAGCTTTATTTATCATATGATAAACCTAGATAGTTAGATTCTATTCTTCTTTAAAGCACTGTAGTCGTAAACCTGGATATGTTTCATGGTTTCATGCACTTAGCCGTTATTTTGAATCTACGCTAGTTTCATGCCGAAACAATAGATTCTTGTATTAAATGCATATTTTAAAGTGATAGATGAACTTGTTTCACTAATTGGTTGATCATTGTTTTACAAGCTCTTCTTATCTCTGAGTCATTTTCTTAAGTACAAGACGCGTATTCCGGTACGGAGTCATTTGATACACTTTGCACTTAAGCACACAATCTTGGACTTGTGACCCTCTCCATTGGATATTCCTTCCACCAGACTAGGTGGTCTTATTTCAAGGCCTCCGTAGGTCTCCGTGAGCCTGGGATTCTCACTAGGACGCCAAGCTGGTTGTACCATCAAAATCCAAATTGTCTAGAACGCAATTACACTACCGGTGTTTTTTTGAGTTCTTGTTCTAAAACGGTCCTCATACGACCGCTACGCCCTGTCTAGCAGTTAGCCCAAGACCGCTTTTGTCCACAAACGGTCCGTTTATGACCGCATGTGCTCTTGAGTCAAGCCTTTTGATTCTGGCTTCAACCCAACGTAAACGGTCCTTACCTGACCGCATGGATCTCCTTAACGGTCTGGATCTTACCGCATGAGTTATCAAACGGTCCAGTAAACGACCTCTTGGTCTCTGATCCTGTCGAACCCGAGGTTTGACCTTTGGGTTGGGTTTTATAAGTTCTAGGTGGTCTGATGATTGCTTGGAACTTAACACTTGTCAATTAAGATATTAATAACTTTTGGAAAAAAAGAATGTGCCGTTATGTTGCCGAATTTTCTTCATAGCCTAATCTTGTTCTAAATCGATTTTGAACTCTCATATTCTTAATTAGTGCATTCTTACCTTGATAATTGTTATCATGAAACTATACTTTAACTTATTCATTATTGGCCTACATTATTGATATTTCTCATGGAAGTAGCTTGATTTATAACTTGAAGATGCAAGAGCGTGCATGGACAGTGTCCAAGGACTCCACTGTAGTCCCCTCTACAGATAGCCAGAAACATACTATAAACCATGGGGTATGATGAATACTAGCATTGCATTGCCCCGGAAGTACTTTTTTTATAAATTGGTGAAATCCATGAATTCTCACGAGGCAATCTTGTGAAACTACATGCTTGCTAGTACATTCTCGTTACATGACTTTCTAGTGCATAGCCTTTATGGTTATGAAAAAGTACTCGTCTCCTTGAGCTTTTGACTTCCGCTCAACCCAGAGCCGAGGACGCCCATCTTGCACCGTCTTTGGAGGGGTTAGAGAGAGAGTGGATTGAGAGAGAAAGTAGAGAGATGTCGAGAGAGAAAGAGATAGAGGTGGAGGTTAATAATAAAAATAAAAATAAAATAAAATGGGAAGGATTCGTGCGGTGTGTACATGTGTGTGTGTGAGAGAGAAGAGAGAGGCACGGAGAGAGAGAATAGAGTGCAGGAGGGAGTGTAGAGAGAGGGGGAGAGAGCTACATAGAGGGTGCGAAGGTGTGTGTGAGTGTGTGTATGTGTGTGTGAGAATAGAAAGACAGGGAGAGGGAATAGAGTGGGGGTGAGAAGAGGACGAAAGCTAGATGTGGGGTTGTGACTGTTTGAAGGGGTGTGTGTGTGTATGTCTGTAGGCGAGAGAGAGCAGAGAAAGGGGGATGCGCTGGTGCAGAGAAAGAGGGGAGCAGACCTGGGAGAGAGAGAGGGAGAGATGCTGCGAGGGGGGAGAGAAGAAAAGGAGAAGCCGCAGTGCAGAGGGGGTGTGGGTGTGTGTGAGTTAGATAGAGAAAGAGAGAGAGAACGAAGAGACAATGGAGGAGGGGGCATGAAAGAGAGAGGGAGAAAGAGTGCGTGAGTTAGAGAGAGAGGGAGAGAAAATGGGGGCCACCGGCGGTGCGTGTGCGTGTGTGTGTGTGTGAAGTGGAGAGGGAGATAGAGAGAGGAGGGAACAGAGGGGAAGAGGGAAGAGGGAGCTCGGAGGGGGGGGCCTGCTGGAGGATCCACTGGCCGGCGTTGCAGAGAAGAGAAAGGGAAGGGAGAGAAGGCAAAGAGGAGGTAGGGAGAAGAGTGAAGCAGGAGGAGGAAGGAGAAGATAGATGGAGAGGGGAGAAGAGAGGAGGGAGAGCTGCTTCGGAGGCGCTGGCGGAGCCCCTATTTTGAACAGGGGCGTCGGTCCGCGGTGAAGGGAAAGGGGGAGAGGAGACGAGAAGGAGAAGTGAATGGGGAGAAAGAAGAAGGGGAAGAAGAGAAAATCACCGGAGAAGAAGAGGAAGGATGAGAGGGAGAGGAGCAGTGGGTGGCTCGGAGGTGGGAAGAAGAAGTGAAGAAAAAGAGAAGAAAGGGAAGAGGAGAAGAAGACTACCTGCAGGGGGGGGAAGTTCTTCCCAAGAGAGGGGGGAACATTGGGTTTTATAAGAGCCATGCAACGGCTATTGTGTCGTGTTCGTACTCCCGCACTCTGCCACAGCCCACGCCGTGCCTACTCTCTTGCTGCCATGCGTCGCCATGCCACAGCCCACGCACGCGAGAGGGGGCTCGCCTGCTGTCGTCTCCCTGCTGCTCTCTGCCATCGTTTGCGGCATGCGAGACCTACGCCGAGAACACCTACAACACTATTCACAAGGTTGGGAAAAGATGAAAAAAATTATACATAAACTCTTGAAACAAAAAGTTTAAGTCAATGTATTCATAAATATTTTGCCATTTGTCCCTCCCTTTTGTTCACAAAAAAATGAGTTTTGTAAAAAGTAATTATAGCAACATTTCTTGTGAAATAATTTTATCAAATTTTAATTATGCATATTTTTATATTAAATAAAATGTCTCAAATATCATTAATTACGAAAAAATCTCTATTTTACGTGAGACTGAGATTATTATGTAAAAAATGCATAATTAACTTCGTTAAAGCCCAAAAAAATGGTGTGTGTGATATGAATAAATATAAACAATTGAGTGCTGATCAGGCTCCGATAGTGTGAGGATGTCGAGCATGTGCAAAGGATGAGGAGATGACTCTTCTCTCAAACACTCGGGCACTCAAAAATCCAGCAAAATCTCCCCTTGATCCAAAAGAAATCTCTTAAGCTCGGAAAGGATTTTTGCTGAGTTTCCCTCTCCTCGCCAATAGGATTTCAAAGCCTTTATTTGTGGGAGGGGGTCCCCTAATTATGGGGAGACGGGAAAAGAAGTGTCCCTCCATGACGGATGTCTCTTTACAAACCCGTCCAGCTGACCAGATGCTTCGTAGAAGTTGATGCGCCCTGTAAACTAGGCGCCTTAATGTAGTGGCGTCTCTTCAATAAGACGCCTATTATAAAGGCATCCTCTCCATGGGACACACCTACGTTCTTCTCAGCACCAGACATGGTGGTAGACGGTAGCTTACGTGTTGAAACGGGGGAAGGTCAGTGCCTATCGTTGACTTTGAGATACGTCTGGTCAGTAGGATGCCCCTTGACACGCGTTCAACTTTTCAAACAAAAGAACTTAACTAAAGAGGCATCTTCCTGTTGGGACGCCTTTAAATGAGGCATCCTATTGATTAGACACGTCAAAGGTGGAGGCGCGATTTTAAAATTTCAAATCCCTGTCATGATCGGGTCCTTTTGGGGACCGTGTTCCTAGTCGCAGTCCCCTTGTTAACCGTGTTCTAACAGGTTGAAGATGCATTTTGAATAAATTTTTGAAAAAATTATGAAAATTGGGAAAATTTTAAAAAAAATTAGAAAAATCACTCAAATAATTCAATAATGAGAGCCACTTTGGGGTATTGTAATATGATATGAGATTTACTCAATATGATTGTTGACACCCATTTTTTGCCGATAAGTTGAGTCGTTCCTCTTACTCCCATTTGTTGATGCCTCGAGTTGTCCATCACTCGTCGGGGCTATTTTCAGGCATGTTTTGAGCCAGTTTTATGGGTAGCCTCCCTCCTGGTTAGGTCCGAGTTGATTCAGGGCTTAACGGGCCTTGGTTTTGGTTGATTGGGCTTTTCTATGAGTTTCAACACCCATGTACATGTACGGTTCATCCCTGGCCGCCCAATAAATGTGCGGTTGCCTGTGGACCGCCCATCTATTTTGGAATATTTTGGTTAATTTTTTGAATTTCCACCGACAAGCATTTATGCGGTCCTCCTCTAGCCATTCAACATGATGGACGGACGGATGGTAGCTACTCATCTCTCAGAGTCCTGCGCTTGGTGGTTTTCTCAGATAATTATCCAATTAATCTATTTATCACCGACAAGGCTAGAACGGTTTGTCTTTGGCCGCTCAACTGTTGAACGGTCTCATCTGAGCCGTTCATGTGTGAGAGTCTAACGCCGAGGATTTCGGTCAGTTCGATGGATAATTTGGATTATTTATGATTTATTTTGGATTTCCACCGACGGGGTTGGACGGCCAGGACATGGCCGCATATCCCATTGTGCGGTCTATCGTAAGACCGTTCATCCGTTCGATTCCTGAATTTCAACAGATTTTCTCTCTCTATCCGTGGTTTTATCCCTAACTTCTCCCGTCATTTTCTCCGCGGATAATGAACCATTTTGAGTGCCGTTTCGACTGGATAAGAGATAATTTGATTATCTATGATTTTCTTTTGATTATCTCGACCTGAAAATGCTTCTAAACCCTAGTTTCGGGGCTGGCTTTCTAGGCTCTATAAATAGACCCTAAAGGCCGGGTTTGAAAAAGGGGGAGATTTTTGGTCGACGGCGAAGCCCTGCCGCATTCTTGAGCGACCTAGCACCAAGGAGGGAGGCTTTCCACATCCATATAAGCCTCCGGTTCAGGGAGTAGTCTAGTTTTCAAGTCTTGCGTGTTTGATACGTTCTGTCCATTTTTTTTATTGCATGCATCACTCTTCTCACTTTTTCCCCACGTTTTTCTTCACCTTCATTGCCATGCACACACCCACCCACCCACGTTTATGACACCCTAGGTGTTTAAAATCCCCCAGGTATCCCCCTTTCCACTTATTCATGTTCATTTCTTATTATTTTGGCATCTACTACACTTTTCAGTTCTAATCTTGGGTTTCTTCTGTCTTCTTCATGTCATTTTTGCAGGTCAGAAATCCCTAGCATGAGGCCCATCCTCTCTGGCCGGCCGGAGAGGGTGGAGGTTGGACCCTTTGTGACTTCTGGTGTGGTGGTCTTGCGCGGTTCACTACCATCCGTTCAAGGAGACGTGCGGTGCTACATGGACCGTCCTTCTTCTTCCTGCGGTCGTGATAGAGCCGTTCAACTACCAGCAGTGCTTTATCCCGCATCATCTGCAGCGTTCTTAAGCGGTCTATCGTGAGACCGTGCAACTTATAGGTGGTTCTTCCTGAGCCGTATATCTCTCCTGCGCTACAGGTCAGGCGAGTACCTCTCCCTCTTTCCAAGGTACGGCGTGTTCATCACGTTCGGCGCCTTGGTGGCGATCACAGGTTTTTCGTTCCTCCCTCTCCCTCTGTCTTCATTCATTTCCCGTGTTGGATATGGTAGGATAGACATTGGGAAGGCATTAGAAGAACGGACGGGAGGAAAAATATCTACACCCTACTTTTGTGGCGATCACGGTGGGACACCTAGTGCCCATCGTGTTAGTGATTTGCTGACCCCTTCTTTCATTGTGTTAGTCCTCTTCTTGAAGTGATTGCAGGTTGGGTTGCGTTTTCTGCCTTCTGGAACGTGAACGGTCCTTCTAGAGCCGTTCATCCCCTGTGCGGTTGCACGTCCACCATCCCTCTCTGCAAATAGTTCCAGTTCTCCTGCAAGCGTCCTGTCATAGACGGCCTCCTATCGACCGTCCAAACTGTCGAACGGCCTATTCTTGGCCGTCCATCTTTCTGGCACATGTACGCTTTTGGTTGGTCGGGTTGTAGGTACACGGTTGCTGGAGATCCGTTCCAGAGCTTACGCAGCTATCCACAGACCGCTCTTCCTGGTACGTTTCTCATCTCTACGTCCTTCATTTCCAGTATTCTGTGATTTTCTTTTGCAGTTATTATGCCGTTACTCCCTGTTACTCCCTGGCTTATACGGTTCTGTACAGACCGTCTGTCCCTTTGAGCGGTCTCATATAGACCATCCTTGTGGTGCTACAGTGCACCCGTAATTCATCTTGATTGCCATGTTCCATGATAATCATGATCTTTGGTGCTAGTTATTGGTCTCCCCCTGCTCCCATGTCATTGTTGCATGATTGTTTTCATTGCTTATATATTTGATTGGCCATTGGTTGATAGTTGCTAGGCTAGATTTTGCATGCACTCCGGTGCACATAGGAGCATCCATCTCTTTCATAGTAGTTGCATTCCTACTGAGGTAGGGTTTCCTCTCGTCTCCATACTCCTTAGAGCCGACTAGGGGACCTTGCTGAGGACCTCCGTAAGCCCCCGTGAGCCGTGGGTTCCCACACGGACGTCGGGTAGGTTGTACCGTATCCACCCCCAGTCTAGGGTTTGCATCCGCGAGCGAGAGATCCCCGTAGAGTCACCTAGTTCCTCATTTCCCAACTGGTTAGGTACCTTGTGGTTCAGCGAATTCATATATTAATTAATCCACTAAGGTCCTACAAGAGGAATTTAAAAATTATCGTGCATCATTTTGACAACTTGATTGCTTAAGTGCTTGATTCTCCTCTCATCTATCCTCTCCATTGGATGCTTGGTTGTTTGAGGTTTTGCTGTGGTTAGGATTGTTTGCTCTAGTCTTGAGGGGTTTAGTGTATGTGGGGTTGTCTTTTTCCCTCAGGATCATCACCTAGGGTCAGTTCTCATTTACATTCTTACTTTAATCCTTTGTTTGATTCATCATCTCCCATGTCGTCATACGACTTCTCCCAGTCCCACGAGGACTCTCTTCCTCGCGGCCTTCTTGAGGACCCATCTAGGGTCACCCATATGCAGGGAGGAGAGGGGACTACCCCTCCACTCCCAACCATTCTTGGCGAGGGTTCCCAACCCTCTCTTTCCGATCCATTCATTCAGAATCCGACCAATCAAATTCTCAACATGATGGTCCAGCTGGACCCTACCCAGCTCCATCTCATCCGGCAAGCCTTGCAGGGGGCCGATGCCCCGACTTCAGCTCCTTCTCGTGGCATGACTGTTGTTGCCACTACATCTTCTGTTGCTAGGACCACCTCTGTGGCCCCCAATGACCTTACTCCCACCCGTCCTCAGATCCTTCGGTACTCCATCATGTAAACGGGCCAGGCTTCTACCTCGGCCCATCAGCCGCTCGCTAAGGGGAAGTCTCAAATTCCCTCTGTTCCTTACCTTGATCCCTATGTCACTATTTCTCCATCGCCGCAGGGCCTTGTAGCCCCGGCAGACTTTACTCGGTTGCAACCAGGGGCCGCCCAGCTAGCTCATGTAGATGTGGGCCCTTCCTTGGCCCATTATCCATCTTACGGGCTGCCCCCTCAGTCGGCTTTTCCTTTGGCTCTGTATCCAGGTACTGCTCCTCCTGCTCCTTCTTCTCCATCCCGGGAACGGGAAATTCTAGACAAATGGGCTGCTATGCAGCAACAAATTGACCTCCTCCACAAGCGGGTTGGCCCGCAGTCTTTGGCTGATGTCCCTATTCCTAACTTCAGGGACATTCATTTTCCTCCTCAGTCCGAGCTCCCCGTGTATCGAAAATATGACGGGAACGGCAACCCGTTCATTCATGTTTGGGAGTTTCTTTACGAGTCAGCACAGTTCCAGCATGATGATCGCCTGATGGCTTACCTATTCCGCCGATCATTGGAGGGGGTCGCCCTAGAGTGGTTCTATACCTTGCCTATGGAGGAGGCCAAAAATTTCAAGACAGTCAAGGAGAAGTTCATTCAGAGGTTCCAAGATCGAGTCGGTTCGAGTATTCCTTCACCGACCTGGTAGCGGAAAAGATGAGGCCGGAGGAGGATTTTGCAACCTATGCGGATCGATGGAGGCAGATGGCCTCACGTGTGCCCGGGCAAATCCCGGAAGAAGAGAAAGTTAAGTTGTTGATCTCCAACGTCACCCCAACATTCAGAAATATTTTGGCAATGAATGACATTTCGAATATGCACCAGTTATACAGTAGAGCTCGGTTCATACAGACACCGTTTAAAGACTCCCCTATTCATTCACTGTTTGAGGCCCAGAAACCCAAAATCGCTAGAAAATCCCAGGGCCCTGTCACTGAGGGAGTGCAGATCAACAAGCAGGTCTGGGCTGTTCAGTTTCCCACCAAGCCGCTCCACCTCGCTTTCCGTAGCCTCCACGTAACCCCCAGTTCGCCGCTCCACAAGTTCCCCAACCCGCTTTCCTGGTTCCTCAACACCCGCAACAACCACTACCACCACCCCAACAGCCTCAGCAGCCGCCGCAATATCATAATGTCCCTCCACCTGCCGCTTACGGACCTGCCCGACCGAGCCCAAAAAGGACCCATTACCCTCCTCTTCCTGAGACATTGCCTGATATTTTCTATGCTTTGATGTATACTGGTGATATTCAATTACCTCTGGAGCGCCAGAATTGGAATCCGGCCGTCGATCAGTCCCAATATTGCATATATCATCGGCAGCCCGGGCACACAATAGAGCGGTGCTATCAGTTTAGAGATCTGGTGTATGATTTACATGAGGGCCAGATGATTGATTGGGCCCAGATGCACCAGCTGATCGAGGACATCAAGCAGAGGCAGAGACAAGCCAGGCCGCAGCAGGCGGCGCCCCTGCAATAGCAACAGCAGCAACCCCAACAGCAACAGTAACCCCAGCAACAGCAGCAGCAGCAACAAGACCTTGGGATCCATCAGAATCCCATGCCCGTACACCAGCCCGCTCTTCTGCAACAACAACAGCCGCCGGCGCCGGCACCGGCCCAAGTAAACATTGTTCAGCACCCAGCCCCCAACGCTGGGTGGACTTTTGATGATGAAACCCCCGCACACCTCTTGGCCTTCCACCATAACCATTCCCCCGCACTTGCTATCCCCTCCGTTCTCAGGCCCGCCGTTCTGACCACCACTCCACCCATTATTCCCTTCGCATCACCCATCAGGTCCACCGCATTCCCCTCCATACCGCCAGTCCTTTCGCCATCACCCACCATACCCTCCATCATCACCCCTCCACTTAACCCGTCGCCCATTTTCCCTTCACCTAGGCCCATCAGGCCAACTTCCGCCATCCTCACCCCCATTTCTACCCCTTCCACCTACCCCACCGGGCCAAGCGGGGGTCCATCTCAGGCCGTGCCGGCACCACATTGCGCCCTTCAGAGCGGGAATCCATTCCATAAAGTTTACCCTTCTTCTCGTGCACCCGCACATACCCCTCAGCCTTCTTCCTCAATAGCTGAAGATGCAGACCCCGTGCCAGGCACGAAGTACGACTTGTTATAGCACTTGGACCGGATGCCGGCCAAGATTTCAGTTTTAGAATTGATCAAAAGGTCGCCGCTACATCAGGATGCTTTGAAGACTTTTTTGCAAAATGTGATGGTAAATGAAGATGTGGCGGTGGATAGTTTACCAACGGTGTTGGCAACCATCACAAGGGGGCCCTCTATTTCATTTTCTGAGTCAGAACTAGCTCCCCCAGAGGCACGGCAGATGCCACTCTGTATTACCATTTCTTTGAATAAAGTGGCTGTTGAGTCTGCCCTTGTGGACATAGGAGCATCGATAAACGTGTGTCCATTGAGTACCCTCCGTGCCTGTAACATTTCAGAGGATATGCTTAAGCCAACACCCATCACAATAGTAGCATATGACAATTCCAGGCGTGCTTGTCACGGGGTCGTGACTGTACAGGCCGAGCTAGGGCCGTTGGTTATGGACGTGGAGTTTTATGTGTTGGACATAGACCCAATGTTCAAAGCTATTCTAGGTCGTCCATGGATAAACAGTTTAAATGACGTACCTTCAACCGCCCACCAATGCCTGAAATTCCCATTCCAGGGCCGGGTGGTTAAAGTGAAAAGCATCTCCACCGTCCAGTCTGTTGATGCCATTTCAGATAAGATTCTCCCTACATTGTGGCCAAGCAATAGGCCAGATTTGTCAGTAATGGACTTGAATTATCCATGGGCATATGCGTCACGCAAGCCCGCCACTGCACCAACAAATGTCAAGATCAAGTCCAAGATTAGAGATTCCAAAGGATGGCACATGATTATGAGATTAGGTTATCAACCGGGCCTGGGTCTCGGCGCACAATTACAGGGGCGGACCAAGCCCATCCCTAAAGGCAGGAAGATGGGCCGCCGAGGCCTTGGTACCGTGATTCAGCAATGTCAATACTTGGAGACTATGGGCCGTTAACGTGGGACTATCGACAACATTTTGTGAAAGGCCCGCTACAGCCCAGCACTTTGAAGCAACCACCGCCATGTGCTGAGGTGAAGGTTGATGCCGCCTGTGATGATTCTGACCCACCGCCGCCGCTGAAGGGGTTGGTGGGTGATATGGAAGATTTTGCTGGTTGTTTTGAAAAGTTGTTCAGTAAAAGAGAAGACCGTCCGAGGGAGAAGGAGATTCAGCTCGTGAAGCATTCTCCAACTCAGCTGGTCTGCCGGGGGCCACGGGAAGTGGGTAGCTCTATCACTACCTTTTCTCTGTCCCCGTCCCGTCTTGCCTCTTTGTTCCAACAATTGGGGTTTGTCCCCCATTCCCCTCCAATTCTGGTCGACCCGTACTTCACGGAGAGACCGCCTGAAATTTTATTTGTTCCATGTGCTTGCGGGCGCTGCCCACCTATTGATCTTTCAACCTTATTTACTCCTCCTCCCCCCAATGCCCAACTCCACGAGATGTGGTTTCGATCCTCTGATCCATTCTTCGATTGCATCTTCCCCGATTTGTTCCCCATGCAACTATCTCCTCCTCCGTCCTCTTCCTCATATTGCGTGATCTCCTCCGGCCTTCAAAAAAAATGCCAATTTTAAAATGGAGGTTTCAATGGAAGATTACGCGGTGTTCTGCTCAGCTTCCCAGGGGCATGAGACCCCTGTTCCTTTTCTGGTAGATTTTCTATCTCCTAGGTTAGATGTACAGTGTACAGAGTCTCCTAGGTTAGTAGAGTCAGTTGGGGTAGAGTCTAGTTCGAGTCTAGTCAACCCGTCCTCGTCTGCAGCGCACCCTATGATGCGTCATCCTAAATCCATCCCTGATAGGTTTTTGCAAGATTTGGCCGAAAGGTGCCATGCCCTCCTTAGGTGCCCAGAGTTTGTAGAGACCGCAATTGTTTTAGAAGAAGATGAGGAATTGGATGGGGGTGGAGCAATGACGGATTAAGGGTCTATGAAATTGTGAATGAGAAGGACCCAGCTGATGATGAGGAAAGAGATGTGGATGACACTGCTGATCTGTACGCACAAGGTTTGAAAAGGTTTGACGAACTGTCCTCAGCAGTGGATGAACCCACTAAGGAGATTAATCTTTGAACGGAAGAGGACCCCAGGCTCATACTTATTTCTGCTAATCTCCCTCCTCAGGTTGAAGAGGAGCTCATCGAGGTTTTATGGGAGTATAGCGATTCGTTTGCCTGGTCCTACGAGGACATGCCGGGTCTTGACCCCACATTGGTTGAACATCGATTGATTCTTAAACCAGGGGCAACACCCGTTAAACAAAAAGCGAGAAGATTCCACCCACGGATGGCCTTAAGAATTAAAGAAGAAGTCGACAAATTGCATAAGGCCAGGTTTATTAGAGTTGTTTTATATCCGCAATGGGTGGCAAACATAGTCCCGGTAATGAAAAAGGATGGCAAAATTTGGATTTGTATCGATTTCAGGGACTTAAATAAGGTGTGTCCGAAAGATGATTTCCCGCTTCCTCACATTGATGTATTAGTTGATAACACTGTTGGGTATGAGGCCCTCTCATTCATGGATGGTTATTCCAGATATAACCAAATCCGTCTGGCTCCTGAGGATCAAGAGAAGACCTCGTTCACCACGCCCTGGGGCACATACTGCTATGTTGTCATGCCATTTGGATTAAAGAATGCAGGTGCTACTTATCAGAGGGCAATGATAGCTATCTTCCACGACATGATGCATGTCTACTTAGAAGCTTACATGGATGATATTTTGGTAAAGTCGAGGTCTCAAGAGGAACACCCCGCCATTCTAGCAAAAGTGTTGCAAAGGGCTAGGGAGTATAAGTTAAAGATGAATCTAAGAAATGTGTGTTTGGAGTCGCATCAGGGAAGTTACTCGGGTTTATAGTTAGTAAACGGGGATTCAGATCGATCCGAATAAAGTAAAGGCCGTTATGGAGATGCCGCCACATAAGAACATCACCGAGCTCAGAGGTTTGATTGGGCGTTTACAATTCATTATGAGATTTATATCTCAACACTCGCAAAGATGCCGCCCATTCTATGAATTATTAAAGGCGGGAGCAAAGTTCGAATGGAATGAACAATGCCAAAAGGCCTATGAGGAGCTTAAGGTCTATCTTTCTAATCCCCCGGTTTTGCAACCACCCGTCCCTGGGAAACCCCTGATCCTATACATTTCTGTGATCGAGGACTCCCTAGGAGCTGTCCTGGCTCAGGTAGATGATGAAGGAAGGGAAAGGGCAGCATACTACCTTTCGAGGTTGTTTAATCCCGCTGAATCCAAGTATACTGCCATGAGAAGACCTGTGCGGCACTAGTATGGGTAGCTCAGTAGCTCAAACACTATTTTCTTGCCCATGAGGTCAAGCTGATCTCTAGGATGGACCCCATTCGTTATCTTTTAGAAAAACCTGTCCTTTCTAGCTGATTAGCTCGCTGGCAGAGCTTTCTTTCCCAATTCGACATCACCTTCATCATCCAGAAAGCAATCAAGGGGTATGCCATTGCTGAGCACCTTGCTCATTCTCCTATCCCTCGCACGGATTCAATCCAGGACGAGTTCCCTGATGAACACTTGGCAGTAATCACTCATCTTCCTTTTTGGTCTCTCCATTTCGATGGTGCTCTCAATTCCAAGGGCAGTGGAATCGGCGCCGTTCTCCTCACTCCGGAAGGGGTAACCATCCCTATCGCTTACCAACTCTCATTTCCTGCCACGAATAATATAGCCGAGTATGAGGCTCTCCTTGTCGGTCTGAAGCACGCCTACTTCATGGGCGCACGATACCTTAACATCATAGGAGACTCTCAATTGGTGCTGCGTCAAGTTCTGTCAACTTACCGCACCCGTGACCCTAAGCTTAAGCCCTATCAAGATCTGGTCACGCTCTTGGCTAGGCAATTCCGGAAGCTTATCTATATTCACACTCCTCGTTCTCAGAACATTTTGGCTGATGCCCTTGCATCACTAGCTTCTTCTCTTTCATTTCCCCTCAGTCGTGCCACTGAGACCGTTGTGGTCCAGCGGTTAGACGCTCCCTCTCTTCAGGATCCCTGGTTTGACAACCTTAGGAAATCTATAGAAAGGAAGATAGAAAGGGAAGAGGTGAAAGAAGTTTCGTTAACTGAGCTTGAGGAGATCATAGAAGAAGAAGAGTTGCCGTGGTATTATGAGATTGAGCAGTATTGTAGGGATGGTTCATTTTCGGAGACGGCAAATGCCGAGCAGCGGAAGGCCATTAGAAGAGTCGCCGCAAGATACACGATTGTTACTGGAGAATTGTATAGGCAAGCTCTCAATGGAGTTCTAATGAGGTGTCTAGATGACGATGAGGCTTGGAAGGTAGTAGAGGCAGCTCACTCCAGTGAGTGTGGAGGGCACGTAAATGGGCAGGCGTTGGCGAAGAAGATTCTTAGGTAGGGCTATTACTGGCCAACCCTAGAAGAAGATTGTTCCACCTATGTCCGTAGGTGTCTTCAATGCCAGCTCCATACTGACAAGATCCATGCTCCGGCTTCTTCTCTTCATCCTCTTTTTGCTCCTTGGCCATTTTCCATGTGGGCCTTTGATATCATTGGACCTCTCGGTGACCCGAATTCCGTAGTCAAGCAGAAGTCCTTCATCCTGACAGCTACGGAGTACTTCACCAAGTGGACAGAAGCTGAAGCCTATGTAGAAATCAAAGCCACCACAGTATGCCGCTTCATCCTAAAGAATATCATCTCGCGGTTCGGAGTGCCAAGTGATATCATCACCGACAACGGGCCTCAATTCGTTTCTCAAGAACTCCGGGACCTCTGTAAGAAGTTTAATATATCATTGCATCATTCATCACCATACTACCCCCAAGGTAATGGTCAGGCTGAGGCCACGAACAAAACCCTTCTTAAAATCATCAAGAAAACATGTGAGTCACACAAATTTGCTGATTGGGCCGATAAACTGGTAGAAGCTCTATGGTCTTATCGCACCTCTGTCCGTACTCCCACAGGGAAAACTCCTTTTGCTCTCACCTATGGGATGGAGGCGGTACTCCCGTACGAGATCCTGATCCCTTCCCTAAGGGTGCAGCTGGACAAAGAACTTAATCTCGACGAGCGTCGAGAGGCGTTGCTAGTCCAACTAGAACTCTTAGATGGGAAGAGGCTTAACGCGGCCAATCATGTCTCGGTTTATCAAAAACGTGTCTCGTGGTATTTTCAAAAGAAGGTCATCAAACAAAAATTCCAAGTGGGTAATATGGTTTTGAAACGCAAATTTATCAGATCAGCAGGTCCCAGGTCTAAGCTGCAACCCAACTAGGAAGGGCCGTTTATAATTAAGGAAGTCTATCCGGGTAATGCGTATCATTTAATCAACGCGGAGTGTGAGGAATTACCAAATCCATGGAATGGGCTATATTTAAAACACTTTTATCCATAGAGTCAAATCAGCAATGACTTGGTGGCGGGGTGCGCCTTCACTTGATCACGAAAGGGAATCCCCGGTTCAACATTTCACTCACTACACGACCTCCCGTGGGTTGGTTTCCTTCTTTTGCATAACACCATTTCTCCTTTGGCCATGCTTTGGGGAGGGTGAAGATCCTTGTTTTTCCTTCTCTCTCGGCTGAAAATAGGGGCAAAGGGTGAATAAGGGGGCGAGAACTTATCTAGACCCCCCAATAAAAGATGTCTCAAATAGGGGCAATCCATTATGACCTTATTCCGCAAAAGAACAAGAAAGAAAAGAAAGAAAGGAATGAAAAGGAAAAAGGGGCAGAAATCAAAGCTAAAAGCTCACCCAAGGCTCGAAGCTCTCAAAAGTTTGAAAGTCCCCAAACAATAAAACTAGGCACGACAAGAGTGGCAGTACAGTTTTCCCGCGGGACGTTATGAGCCCGGTCGTATGCGTGCCTAGAGCGGAAGTAGGTTCGATGATGGACACAAAGCCCCGGCGCAACAGACCAAATTCTTTGAAAAAGGGGGTGTCGCGAGAAGAACTCAAGCCCTAAAAACCTTTATACCTATCGCCAGCTTTTCTATTAAAATCTGTTTTATTTTCCAAGGAATAGATCCAACCCCGGGTATGGCCTCGGTAGAGGCACCGTTAAAGCAGGATTAGCACCGGCCACGGGCAGTCCTTTATATTACACATTGAGCCCGGGAGGCCCCTGGTGAGATGGGAGATTCCCTATCGTCAGGTCTAAGCTGGTTTCAAAATCCAAAAAAATCAAATATTTAAAAATAAAAAAAATCAAATATTTCAAAATCCAACAAAAAATCAAATATTTTAAAATCCAACAAAGAAATCAAATATTTCGAAATCCAAAAAAATCAAATATTTCAAAAATCCAAAGAAATCAAATATTTCAAAATTCAAAAAAATAAAATATTTCAAAATTCAAAGAAAAAATCAAATATGTTCAAAACCCAAAACAAAATCAAATATTTTGAAATCCAAACAAAAAGTAGATATTTTCAAAATTTCAAAAAAGATTTTCTTGATTTGCATTCATAGCATCCATTGCATTCATTGGATATTTGTTATTTGCCTATTTAATAAGGCTTACCCCCTTGATCAAAAATCAAGAACTAGTCATTTCCTAACTTATTATAGGCAAGGGGTTACGCCTAAAATAGATTTAATCTGTTTTCTGTATTTGTATGTGTGCAGGGGCAGGTTGAAGCTAAAAGTTTAGTTGGCTCGTGACCGTGTGAATGTTAAAGTCTTATCCCAACCTACGCAGTCACATCAAGGAAAAGGCCCAAAGCCCAAAGCCCAAAGCCCAAAGCTCAAACTCAATCCAATCATCAATCTTATTCATTCCATATATCAAACTTTCTAAGCACAAGTCCTATCCAACACCATCATGAAACAAAAGAAAATCACTCAGTCCTCTGCTGGGCATCCCCGCGGGCACATATCTCTCTCAACTCTCTAACATAGGCCTGGCGCATCGCCGGGATCTCTGTAACCTCTGCTGGTAGGGTAAGCACCCTGCTCACCTCCCACATGATCAGGGCACTCCTGACCGCCTGCTCGTCCTCCTCCGTGCCAATCCTCCTCGCCTGTAGCGCGGGAAGGTGGGGTAGTGCTGGTTGAACAGTCCGGGGTAGTCCAACCTATAGGTAGCACCGGTGCGGGCTGTACATCGCCAGCGCGGTGTCGCTCACGAGCCTCAAGTCCAAGCCCGGTCTCCTGGGAACTCTGACAGTGGTATCACGGAGGAAGTCCGGGCGCATCACGAACCAATCCAGGGGCAGCCTGTTGATGTGCAGTCGCCACTCATCCCTGGTCTTCTTTTCTGCTATTCTGCACTCTACCTGTGGAGAGAATCCGAACGCACCACCTATGAAGAAGAGGGGGTGGCTCCCGAAGATCCTGCTAGCTGAAGTGACATACTCCTTGTAGATGAATTTCATCCTAACACCCATCCAACACTCTAGAAGGATCATAGAACCAAACAGGGGACCTCCTAAGGCTGTTGAGGTGAGACCCTCGTACAAGTAGGTAAGGATTGCCTGGGAGATGGAAAGACCCTGCCATAGGCCGCTAATGGTACTAAGAAAAGGAATCTCTAGCACATGGTCAACTGAAGGAAACAAGATGGCCCCGCACAAGCAAATGGACGCAGCCTTAGCTATGGCTTCATCCCACCCACACTTGTTCTTGCAATGCTCCACTACCCACTGGCTAAGGGGAAGAAGGTGAATCTGACGTGGGCCTACGAAAGTATGGACATCCCTGCTGTCTGGTATGAACCCTCCCAAGATAAGCCTAGGATCTATAGGGGCAAGAGTATGACACACTGAGTCTTCCCCTCCCACCTTGGACCTGGGTAAAGAGACGTAGGTCTGTACCTCCGCCAGTAAGATAGTGGCCTTGAATGATGGGAAAATGAATGTATGAGTTTGAGGATGCCAAATTTCAACTAAGGTCGAGATGTTGTGCCAATCAAGAGAAAGCTTTGGGTAGTTCTGACCTAACACTAGGAGAGGTTGTAAGTGCCAAGGTCTCAGGATAGATGTCACTCCTAGGGGCAAGGCGCGGACCATGGGAGCCAACCACTTCAAGGTGGAATACCGCCTGGGGCCAGGGAGAAGCTGAGGCGGGAAGAAAGAAGATGGAAGAAAGAGAGAGGAAGGAAAAGCTTGTAAGTAAATGAAAGAAGTGAATTGAACGAAATCACGATTAACTTACCTCTCTCAGAGGACTCGAGCTGAGATGTCGTGGGATTGCGGTCAGTAGTTGGAGCACTTCCCGCTCCTTCCTGGCAGGCTTTGGCCCTTCAAAAGATGCTCCCTCCATGGAACTCCCTTCTAGGGCCCTCTTCATGATGATTTGGTGATGAATAGCAAAGGTTTCCAGGCTTAGAAGGAGGAGGATGTGTGAATCACGAATTTAGGCTCCCCCTCCTACTTATAGGGCTTGTTAGGAAGCCTAGGTCTCTTAAGATCGGATTGGATAAGTCTAGGGCAGGTTAAGATGAGGTTTGGATAGGTTTAAAGCAGTTTGCCCTCGGGTTAAGGACTCTCCAGGAGAGTCCCAGTCAAGTTCGCAGGATGCCCCTTTGGACGGTGTTACGATAGACCGCCTATGTCATTGCGCGGTCCGTGACGGACCGTTTATCATTTTCCAGAGAATTCGAGGGCAGGAGTTTAAGCGGCCTGATTTAGACCGTTCGTCTTCTTATACGGCCTATGGTAAACCGTTCAACATTCAGAACGATAAATATGAGACCGTTCAATTCTTTGGAACGGTCTATTAAGGACCGCGTATCACTTTGAACAGCCCACTGAGAACCGTTCTTCTGATCTAAAGCCCTTTTCCAACAAGTTGTGCACCTGTCCAACTAGTAGTCGTGCTGTCTCTCGTCTCACTCATTTTGCGTCCCTCATCTCACTCATTTGGCTATCTCTCATCTCACTCATTTGGCGTCTCTCATCTCACTCATTTGGCGTCTCTCATCTCACTTATTTGGCACTCTCATCTCACTCATTTGACGTCAATCATCTCACTCATTTTGCGTCACACTCTCTCTCTCCCACTCAGAGTCGGCGTCCATCTGTCTCACTCGTGGTCGTGTCGCGTCACACCCGTAGTCGTGTCTCACCCGTAGTCGTCGTCTCTCACTCACACACTCGTTTCGAGTCAGTAGTCGCATTCATCCATTCATTCATTCATTCATTAATAGAAATAGACAAAAAAAGCATATCACTATCACTATCATATCATATCATGTACAAAAGTTAGGCCCCAAGTACAAAAGTCAGGACTGTCCCTCTCCCTGGCCCCCATCGCTGTCTTCGGCTCCCTCATGCCTCTTTGGTGGAGGCATCGCTGAAGCCGCCACGTCACGTTGACGTCACCGGTGCCACTCGTCCTCCTCATTCCTCCGGTGGCCGGAGGAACCTGTAAAGTAACTCCTAACAGAGCCATGAGTGCCGTGGCTGCCGCTCGGAGTCGCTCGGCTGCGCTCTCGACTCACCTCTCTCATGCCCGCCACCATGCCCTCCAATCTGGCAACCTGTAACCGGGCCGTCTCCGCCTCAGCCCTGTAGCACTTCACCTCGGTAGCACTGGCTCGGAGTCGCTCCAGCTCAGCCCGAAGAAGCGCCGTCTCTAGCGCCTCTGCTGGTCGGCTCTGTGCTGCCTCCTCCCGCACACGGGCCACCTCCTCCCGAGCCGCTACCCGGCTCTGCTCAAGCTCGATCCTAAGGTGGGTCAGCTCGATCGTCTGCATACACATATCATTGTCAGTCAATTGCATTTTATACATTTCATAAGCATAAGTAACAAAAGGGGAAGTGTAGTGATTTGCGTACCCTCTCGGTGAGCACCACCTTGGTCGCTTTGGCCAGCACTACCATCCTAGTGAAGTCGGCCTCTCGCTCAGCCCGATCTGCAGGAGTCTAGGTAGAAGAAGAAGAAGGAGCATCGGCCCCCTGTCGTTGGGCACCCTCGGCACACTGCATCCAAAACTCCAGGTCAGTCACATGCACAATCATAATCATAAGCATTTGCATAGTTTAAAGAGTTTAGGGTTTAGAAAACTCACCAGTAAGGCTAGGGCCTGCCGGGCCTCGTCCCGCTCCTGATGGTGGAGTGTAGGAGCCCCTGCAGCTCCGCCAGTCGTCCCTCAGGGTCAATCTGCATTTAGAAGTTCAAGTGTCAGTGCATCATCATCATAAGCATAATAGACAGAGTTTGTGTAGCAACCCTGGTAAATTTAAAAGGAATAAAATCTTAATTATCTTAAATAGATTAAAAGATTTAAGCTAAAGATAAAGGCCCAACTCATATACACTTAAACATATAACAAATGGGCTGCAGATAAATAACGCCTCTTATCAGGTCGTCATTTAATTAAGGACCGTTAAAACAGGTGCTAATTTAATAAATGACGCCACTTGAGCGGGCGCCATTTTAATACGATAATAGGGAAAGAGAAAGGATAAGAGTAATTGACGCCCCCTTGATAGGCGTCATATGAATGATTGAAGACCGCGTACATAGGCGTGAATTTAGAAATAACGCCCCAACCATAGGCGTCATTTACAAACCGACCCGTTGGTGTTTGGTTCGAACAGGGAAGAATCCATACGAGGATATCTATGTTTAGTTAAGGATTCTACCAAGGAAATTTTAGTTCTAATCGAACTCTTAAAAACCCATTAGGATTCCTTCCCTATAAATACCCCTTCCATCGAGCCAACCTGTTGGTTTTTCTTCGTCAAACCTATTACTGCTAGTAATACGAGTAGGGTTCCCATCATCTTCCTCTTCGTTCTACTGTAGTGAACGTGAAGAATGTGAAGTTCTTCATCCTTTCTTCTTCTTCCTTGCTGCATGGAGGATTGAAGCTGCTGCTGCTGTTAGAAGCTGCTCCCTATGTCTTTTTCCTTCTACGCGGTTGCTCTGTTTCAAACAGGGTATCGTTGTGATCAAATCTTCATATATATTCTTCACGATCCATCAACCAGATCATCACCAAGGTAGGTTTTCTCAAAAGATTAGCAAAACCTATGGTTATTAGGCCATCTGCATGCATGTAGAATTGTTAGTAGGTGTTATTGATATATTTTCTATATTTCTTGAAATGACGCCCCAGCTTAAGGCGTTATTTTGATTTAACGCCCTTGCGAATAGTCGTCAAATTGCACTAGTCAGTTAATAATTACGCATGATCAAAATTTAATAACTATCAATCCTGATGAGTTAACTAATGCATGATTATATTAGTAAATTCCTGCTATTTTTCTCTATCTGATCATGTCTCTAGATCTTGAATGGACCTACCCCAAAATCCATGTGTTTAGGATTGTACCTGCGGGTGCAAATCATATGACAAAGAATTAGCGACCCTGATTAGGTCATCAAATTGAATGAACGCCCCTGTAAACGGGCGCCAAATTAGTGATAAACTATGAAATTATAGGAATGATGTTATAATGTTCCTGATATTAAAATGACGACATATACACTACCCTGTAATTTTATATATGACGCCCCTGACTAGGGCGCTGTTTACTGAATTGAAGCCTTCATGAAAGGCGTCATTTTTATAATAATCAAAATTGGAAATATTTATAGATTTTAATCTGAATATAACGACTGCGTGAACAGTCGTCATTTATTGAACTGACGACCCTGACAAGGGCGTCAATTCATAAAATGAAGACTTAAGCCAAGACGCCAATTGACTGATTTCCTAATTTCGTGGTTTTTTCAGTAACCCTTGACAATGGGTTATGTGTATAGGCACTATATTCTATTCCGTGAATATAGTCCCATGTTTCACGTTGTTTCATCGATTACCCACTATTTCTCGGTGATAGACAAACTCTCCATGGGACATTCCGTTCCTTTGGACCAGTGACTTTATCATAGATACCTCCATAAGACTCCGCTAGCCTTGGATTCCTCAAGGCAGCCGAGCAGGTTGTACCATCAAAACCCATGACACTACTTGATTACCATGTCGCTCTAAAGAAACATGGTATACCGGCCCTCATGACTTGCTAAAGAGGATGTCATGAGAATACTCTAAATTAATGGAATGGGAAACCATGCCATTAGTGTTCTTATGAATTAGGGGCCATACTTGTGGACCTCAATTCTGTCTAGCTTATCATGTCCAAGAACGAGCGATCATCTCTATATGAGCGCTTATTCTTAATGTCGTGGCACCCGGTTAGGGAGCCTATTCCACCTAGTTTTAATCGTTAATCGTGATTGTACCGTTATTGTTTTCTTTATACATCATGTTCAATCCTTGAAATTCTATTCCACAAGATCTACCTTAAAGTTCCTACAAGCTTATTCCATTGAAACTCTATATTGGCTATAACCATAGTGGATGTCGAAAAATACACGATCAATGCCTGCGCATATTAGGGCCCGATCTGGTCCTGGGAGGAGCACCCAAAAGTACTAGTACCCATGGGAGTTGTAATGATCACGGTGTGGCATTGCACCGAAGAGCATGACTAGCTTGATTAGACATTCCACAATCTCATACTCGACTTGACATGACATGACTTGCGTGACCCGGAAAGGGTATTTATTGTTACTTGCTTGAAATATAATAGCCAATCCTTGACATGACTTGATAAACGTACTTGCTTGAATGCCTTGATCATTATTGACATGAATTCTTGAATGACATGCTAGTTCACTCAATTATCTCTTGTTATACTCTCTCTCTTATCGTTTTACGCAACCATGCATAGCTTTATTGCATTCATGTAACATGTAAATTACTTAAAGCAAGCTAGCTCTTAGGATATAATTCCTACTGAGCGTTCGCTCATCTAGTGTTTTTTCCCTATTTTTTTCAGGTAAGTCCGAGGATGAAACTAAATCGGATGGGGAAAGTCAAGAGTGAAGAGATTAGAGCTCCCCGTCTATCCAAGCGTCTTCTAGTCTTATCTTCCTATATTTCTGAGTCAATCGTTGTACTTTTCCCTTTATTGAGTCTTAACACTTTCATCAAGTTGATTGTAATAGAAGTACTTTTGATGCTATGATTGGATAAAGGATTGGGTTATCTTTATTTTTGCGCACTCTGTCTTTATGTTGAATACACTAATGCTCTGATTGACATGATCGATATAAACTCATCATGCGTCTCCGAGTTCCTTCCGCGCTCGGGGTGTGACAGTTTTTGTGGTATCAGAGCCTAGGATATTCAATTCCTAGGAAACCCCAGTCCAAGGATAGGTCTTTACCCGGTGAGAATTGGGTAGAACCATGGGTTAAAGTAACTAAGGTATTCAAAACTCTTGGTCAAAGTCTCATATTAATTAGTTATTTAAATCCTTGTAGGATAATGGCTGCCGAACGTGCTCAGTGGCGTAACATGCAACGCACCATTCAAGGCATGACTCAGGCACTTCAACAGGTAGCTCAGGGGATGGTGAACCGTGGAGCGGAAACCTCCACCAAAGTTTCCAGAACATGAACCCTCCTAAATTCATGGGATCCACTGATCCGGATGACGCAGAGCACTGGATCCGAGAGACGGAACGTATCTTTCGGGTTATGCAATGCACGGACCAAGAGAAGGTCTTGTTAGCAATGTTTCAATTAGAAAGGGACGCCCGCTGTTGGTGGGAGTCGGTGGAAGCCACATTAGATCAAGGATAAGTTACTTGGGAGGAGTTTGTTGAACATTTCAACAATAAATATTTTTCAGACCGAGTCCAAGAGAAGAAGGCCACCGAGTTCGCCGCACTTAAACAACGATCTTTGTCGGTGGCTGAGTATGAGGCATAATTTTCCAGGTTGTCTCGATATGCTAAACATCTAATTAGTACCGAGAAGATGAAAGCTAGGAGATTCCTAAATGGGCTCAGACCCCAATATATCACACAGCTGGCACCGATGGACATACAGGTCTATTCGGAGATAGTACGCCGAGCTTAGTTACTAGAAGACGCCACAGAACTATCTGATAGGATCCGTGGGAAGGATAAGAAGGAACAAGTCACTAGTTTGGGTTCCTTCAAACCCAATTTCAAAAAGAGGCCGAGTAATGGAGGTACTCCCTCCCAAGAGCAAAAGTTCAAGAAGACCAAACCTTTCTCCATCACCACTACACCTTCTAAGGTGGTATGTAAGCATTATGATAAGGCCGGGCATAAGGCCGAAAAATGTTGGAGGAAACTTGGAGCGTGTCTCCATTGTGGGAGCCGTGATCATCGGATTCCCGACTGTCCCCTACTCAATGATCAAGCCGGTGACGAAAGCGCCCGGTGACAAAGAATGCACGTCTCCAAGCTATTAACGAGACAGAACAAGACGAGGGAGGACTAGTGGAAGGTACATTAAAATTTTGTTCCAAGTCTGCATATGTCTTATTTGATACTGGTGCCTCGCATTCCTTTATTTCTAAGAAGTTTGCTAATCCATTACCCATGGAACCGGAATGGATGAAATTAGTTCTTTCAACCCCTCTCGGAAGCGAAGTTGACCTTGCTCACCATTATCAAAACTGTGAAGTATTAGTAAAGGGAAGAAATATTCCTATCGACCTCATATGTTTAGACCTAAAGGAATATGATGTCATATTAGGAGCGGATTGGTTATCCAAGTATCAGGCAACTGTGGATTGCCGTAATAGTAAAGTTACTTTCAAAGACTTTCCAGAACTGGTCTATACTAGCCCTAAGAATCGGAGCAAGTCACCTCTTATTTCGGCTCTCCGAGCCAACAAACTAATAAGGAAAGGATGTGTATCTTTCCTTGCATTTGTCATTATTAAGGAGACTAAGGAGACTAAGCTAGAAGAAATCCCAGTGGTACAAGAATTTTCGGACGTATTTCCAGAAGATTTGCCCGGATTACCTCCACAACGAGAAGTGGCCTTCACCATCGATTTGATCCCTGGTGCTGGTCCAGTTTCTAAGGCACCATATAGGATGTCCCCCGCCGAACTCAAGGAGCTGAAGGAGTAATTGATAGAACTTCTTAAGAAGGGTTTTATTAGACCAAGCACTTCCCCGTGGGGAGCACCTGTGCTATTTGTAAAGAAGAAGGATGGATCCATGAGGTTATGCATCGACTATCGACAGTTGAATCATCTCACTATCAAGAACAAGTATCCACTGCCGAGAATCGATGAATTATTTGATCAAATATCTAGATCCAAGTATTTCTCAAAGATTGATCTCAGGTCGGGATATCACCAACTAAGGATCAAAGATGAGGACATTTATAAGACCACATTCAGAAGCAGGTATGGGCACTATGAATTTGTTGTTATGCCTTTTGGACTAACAAATGCCCCTACTGCCTTTATGCAGTTGATGAATAGTATATTCAGGCCTCATCTAGACCAATTCGTGGTGGTTTTCATTGATGATATATTGATTTATTCCAAGACCAAGGAGGAACATGAGGAGCATTTGAGGATTGCATTACAGATATTGAGGACAAATCAGTTATATGCAAAGATTAGTAAATGCGAATTCTGGTTAGAAGAAGTATCTTTCTTGGGGCATGTTATATCAAAAGACGGTTTATCCGTAGACCCATCAAAGGTTGAAGCTGTAAGAAATTGGGAAAGACCGACCAACGCTAGCGAGATCCGAAGTTTCTTAGGTCTTGTAGGCTATTATCGGCGATTCATCAAGGATTTCTCCAAAATCGCCGTACCACTCACTAGGCTCACTCGCAAGGAGATCCGTTATGAATGGAGCGAGGAATGTGAAAGAAGCTTCCAGGCCCTCAAAGATCACCTAACTACTGCCCCGGTCTTAGCCTTACCAATTGAAGGCGTGAAATTTGAAGTACACAGATGCATCTGGCATTGGCCTCGGATGTGTCTTAATGCAACAAGGAAGAGTTATAGCTTACTCTTCTCGCCAATTGAAGAAGCATGAAGAAAATTACCCAGTTCATGATTTGGAGTTGGCTGCGGTAATATTTGCATTAAAGATATGGAGACATTATATATACGGAGTACAGTTCACTATATACACCGATCACAAGAGTCTCAAATATCTCTTCTCGTAAAAGGAATTAAATATGAGACAAAGACGTTGGCTAGAATATCTCAAGGACTTCGACTTCACTATACAATATCATCTTGGAAAGGGAAATCCTGTAGCCGATGCCCTCAGTCAAAAGCCGAGAGCACTATTAGCCAATTGTATGATTCAGGAGTGGAAGTTGCTAGAACAATTCTCTAAACTTAATATAAGCATAGACATGGGCAGTAGGTGTGTCACATTATCCCATATGACCATACAGTCAGACTTGCTATCCAAAATACAAGGACTGTACTAGTGGAAATCAAAAGCAAGATTGGAGAGCAATCAGATTTCAAGATATCTTCGGATGGAAGATTGTTGTTCAGAGATAGAAATTGTATACCAGATTGTCAGGAGCTAAAGAAAAAGATTTTAGAGGAAGCTCACCGATCAAGGTACACGATTCATCCAGGGTCTACTAAAATGTACCAAGATTTGAAAAGAACCTTATAGTGGCCCAATATGAAAAGAGAAGTAGCAGACTTTGTGTCTCGCTGTCTCACGTGCCAGTAAGTCAAGGCAGAACACCAAAAGCCTGCTGGTAAGCTACATCCTCTAGGTATTCCCAAATGGAAGTGGGAGGATATCGGTATGGACTTCATTATGGGTCTGTCTAAATCAAAAGGAGGACATGATGGAATATGGGTTATCATTGACTGATTGACCAAATCGACACACTTCTTGCCAATCAAGAGTCGATGGTCAATTGATGTTCTTGCTGCACTATACCTTAAGGAGATAGTCAGGTTACATGGAGTACCTGTCTCAATCGTGTCCGACATAGACCCTCATTTTACTTCTCACTTTTGGAAGGGTCTACAACATTCGTTGGGGACGAGACTTAACTTTAGTACAGCTTTTCATCCTCAAACAGATGGCCAGACCGAGAGAACCAATCAGGTAGTTGAAGATATGCTCAGAGCTTGCATCATTGATTTTGGTGGAAGCTGGCATGATCACTTGCCTTTGGTTGAATTTACATACAATAACAACTACCAGGCGAGTATACAAATGACACCTTTCGAAGCCTTATACGGAAGGAGTTGCCGATCACCCTTATGCTGGGACGAAGTTGGTGAGAAACAACTATTAGGTCCAGACATGGTAAGGGATACCACTGAAAAGATTCAGTTGATTAGAGAAAGACTTCAAGTTGTTCAGTCTAGACAGAAGGCTTATGCTGACACAAGAAGAAGAGATCTCGAATTCCAAGTCGGAGACCACGTATTTCTCAAGATATCAACTGGGCGTGGAATAAGGAGATTTGGTGTTAAAGGCAAGCTTACACCAAGGTTTATCGGACCTTTTGAGATACTAGAAAAAGTTGGCGAGGTTGCTTACCGTGTCGCCTTACCTCCTCAATTGTCAAAAGTTCATAATGTATTCCACATATCTATGTGCACGATCCGTCACATATCATTGATCATGGTGACCTGGTGATTCAAAAGGATCTCACTTATGAACAAAAGCCCATGAAGATCCTTGATCGCGAGGTACGAACGTTAAGGAACAAAGTTATTCCCATGGTTAAGGTGCAATGGAGTAAAAGCTCAGAACATGAAGCAACATGGGAGACTGAGGAGTCTATGAGGAAACGATTTCCAGACTTATTTTAAGAGGAATGTACTCTACACTCTCCACGTCTATATACGATTGAATTTGGGGACCAAATTCTTTTAAGTGGGGGAGGGTGTAGCAACCCTGTTAAATTTAAAAGGAATAAAATCTTAATTATCTTAAATAGATTAAAAGATTTAAACTAAAGATAAAGGCCCAACTCATATACACTTAAACATATAAAAAATGGGCTGCAGATAAATAACGCCTCTTATCAGGTCGTCATTTAATTGAAGACCGTTAAAATAGGCGCTAATTTAATAAATGAGGCCCCTTGAGCGGGCGCCATTTTAATACGATAATAGGGAAAGAGAAAGGATAAGAGTAATTGACGCCCCCTTGACAGGCGTCATATGAATGATTGAAGACCGCATACATAGGCGTCAATTTAGAAATAACGCCCCAACCATATGCGTCATTTACAAACCGACCCGTTGGTGTTTGGTTCGAACAGGAATATTAGCCAGGAAGGTTTCTTGATTAGGGAAGAATCCATACGAGGATATATATGTTTAGTTAAGGATTCTACCGTGGAAATTTTAGTTCTAATCAAACTCTTAAAAACCCATTAGGATTCCTTCCCTATAAATACCCCTTCCATCGAGCCAACCTGTTGGTTTTTCTTCGTCAAACCTATTGCTGCTAGTAATACGAGGAGGGTTCCCATCATCTTCCTCTTCGTTCTACTGTGGTGAACGTGAAGAACGTGAAGTTCTTCATCTTTCTTCTTCTTCCTTGCTGCATGGAGGATTGAAGCTGCTGTTGCTGTTAGAAGAGCAAGCTATTGTGTCTTTTTCCTTCTACGCGGTTGCTATGTTTCAAACAGGGTATCGTTGTGATCAAATCGTCATATATATTCTTCACGATCCATCAACCAGATCATCACCAAGGTAGGTTTTCTCAAGAGATAAGCAAAACCTATGGTTATTAGGCCATCTGCATGCATGTAGAATTGTTAGTAGGTGTTATTGATATATTTTCTGTATTTCTTGAAATGACGCCCCAGCTTAAGGCGTTATTTTGATTTAACACCCTTGCGAATAGTCGTCAAATTGCACTAGTCAGTTAATAATTACGCATGATCAAAATTTAATAACTATCAATCCTGATGAGTTAACTAATGCATGATTATATTAGTAAATTCCTGCTATTTTTCTCTATCTGATCATGTCTCTAGATCCTTGAATGGACCTACCCCAAAATCCATGTGTTTAGGATTGTACCTGCGGGTGAAAATCATATGACAAAGAATTAGCGACCCTGATTAGGTCGTCAAATTGAATGAACGCCCCTGTAAACGGGCGCCAAATTAGTGATAAACTATGAAATTATAGGAATGATGTTATAATGTTCCTGATATTAAAATGACGACATATACACTACCCTGTAATTTTATATATGACACCCCTGACTAGGGTGCTGTTTACTGAATTGAAGCCTTCATGAAAGGCGTCATTTTTATAATAATCAAAATTGGAAATATTTATAGATATTAATCTGAATATAATGACTGCATGAACAGTCGTCATTTATTGAACTGACGACCCTGACAAGGGCGTCAATTCATGAAATGAAGACTTAAGCGCAGACGCCAATTGACTGATTTCGGATTTCGTGGTTTTTTCAGTAACCCTTGACAATGGGTTATGTGTATAGGCACTATATTCCATTCCGTGAATATAGTCCCATGTTTCACGTTGTTTCATCGATTACCCACTATTTCTCGGTGATAGACGAACTCTCCATGGGACATTCCGTTCCTTTGGACCAGTGACTTTATCATAGATACCTCCGTAAGACTCCGCTAGCCTTGGATTCCCTCAAGGCAGCCGAGCAGGTTGTACCATCAAAACCCATGACACTACTTGATTACCATGTCGCTCTAAAGAAACATGGTATACCGGCCCTCATGACTTGCTAAAGAGGATGTCATGAGAATACTCTAAATTAATGGAATGGGAAACCATGCCATTAGTGTTCTTATGAATTAGGGGTCATACTTGTGGAGCTCAATTTTGTCTAGCTTATCATGTCCAAGAACGAGCGATCATCTCTATATGAGCGCTTATTCTTAATGTCATGGCACCCGGTTAGGGAGCCTATTCCACCTAATTTTAATCGTTAATCGTGATTGTACCGTTATTATTTTCTTTATACATCGTGTTCAATCCTTGAAATTATATTCCACAAGATCTACCTTAAAGTTCCTACAAGCTTATTCCATTGAAACTCTATATTGGCTATAACCATAGTGGATGTTGAAAAATACACGATCAATGCCTGCGCATATTAGGGCCCGATCTGGTCCTGGGAGGAGCACCCAAAAGTACTAGTGCCCATGGGAGTTGTAATGATCGCGGTGTGGCATTGCACCGAAGTGCATGACTAGCTTGATTAGACATTCCACAATCTCATACTCGACTTGACATGACATGACTTGCGTGACCCGGAAAGGGTATTTATTGTTACTTGCTTGAAATATAATAGCCAATCCTTGACATGACTTGATAAACGCACTTGCTTGAATGCCTTGATCATTATTGACATGAATTCTTGAATGACATGCTAGTTCACTCAATTATCTCTTGTTATACTCTCTCTCTTATCGTTTTACGCAACCATGCATAGCTTTATTACATTTATGTAACATGTAAATTACTTAAAGCAAGCTAGCCCTTGAGATATAATTCCTACTGAGCGTTCGCTCATCTAGTATTTTTTACCCTATTTTTTTCAGGTAAGTCCGAGGACGAAACTCAATCAGATGGGGAAAGTCAAGAGTGAAGAGATTAGAGCTCCCCGTCTATCCAAGCGTCTTCTAGTCTTATCTTCTTATATTTCTGAGTCAATCGTTGTATTTTTCCCTTTATTGAGTCTCAACACTTTCATCAAGTTGATTGTAATAGAATTACTTTTGATGCTATGATTGAATAAAGGATTGGGTTATCTTTATTTTTGCGCACTCTGTCTTTGTTTTGAATACACTAACGCTCTGATTAACATGATAGATATAAACTCATCACGCGTCTCCGAGTTCCTTCCGCGCTCGGGGTGTGACAGTTTGAGTTTAGAAGTCATACCGGTCGGGGGCACCCCGGAACACCTGGTCCCGGTAGTGTCTGGCATACGCGGTGTAGTACACTGAGTCACTCTCCACTCGGGCAGTCACCACTCGCCCGAGAGCTGTCCAGTCGGCCACCTGCATAGCATTCCTCGCCAACCAACCAAATGTTGCCGCTAGGCCCCGGGTAGTCCTCGTCACTCATTCCCCTGCCTTCTCAGGCGCCGGGAACTCTACCGCGGGCTGATGGACCCCGATGGTCCTCATCACCAATCTATAGTGCAGTGGCTCCACCACATTCACGCAGTGAAGCCACACGTCTCGTCCAGCAAAAGCGAGGGTGCCAACCACCCAAGGCTGACCCTCCTGGCCCTCCTCTGTGTAAGGTGTCCACCATACCTACAAGAAATAGAAAGTCGCATCAGCATCATCATTATATAAGAATTGCATTTAATTAAAGAGTCTGAGTTTAGAAGCATACCGAGGCAAACGGTAGAGCGTCCAGGTCGTCTTGCAGCTCTCGGATCTGTCGTCTCAGGGCTGCAGTCTCTCGAGGTGCTGTCCACCTTCGGGCAATCGGCAAGAGCCCAGGACGGGTCTCCTTGCCTCTACCCAGCCCGCGTAGGTGTACGTAGGCCCACACCTGCATCAAAGCATCGTGTCAGCATTTAGGAAACATATAGAGTTTCATAATTAAGTCTAGGGTAAGAGTCATACCTGGAGTAAGGGGGAGAAGCCCCCGAGCATCGTCCGACGGGCCGTCAAACTCAGCATGTCAAAAAAGAACACAAGGACTGCTGCTCCCCATGCGTAGTCGCCCACGTGGCTCAGCTCCTCGAGGAAAGGAAGGAACCGACAGCTCATCACGTCCGCTCTGGTGGAGAAGAGGAGTCGCCCGAACATCAGCATCAGGAATCGTCGTAGCACTCTGTCCGCCTCTGCTCCCGACCCCGCAGCTACCCTCGACCGCGCTAGCTCCACCAGCCGCTGCAGGTGCTCCTCCGACTGCTCTCGAACTGCAACTCCCGCCCGTCGTAATCCCAGGCTGTCTTGGAGACTTGCCCGGGGTAGGAGGGTCGACTCCCTCTCAGGGCGCCGTAGCTCTAAGCCCATCAATCCCCGAGCCATCGCCCGGTGGTCGGGAAAAGTGGTCCCGCTTGCCGGTGCCCCGTGCACTCGAAGGCCAGTAAGCCTGGCCACGTCCTCCAGCGTGGGGACCATATGGCCCCACAGGAAGAGGAACGTCTGACTCACTGGATCCCAGCGGTCGTGCAGAGCGTAGAGCAGAGCTGTGTCAAACCGACACACCTCGATGCTCAGGAATGGGGCGAACCCCATGGCAGCCAACCGCTCCCTCTGAAAGTCCGACAGTGCTAAATACACTGCACGGACCTGCAGCCATGAGGTGCGGGTCCTGCATTTTCCCAGCATTCATTTTAGATGCATTTGAGTAATTTATTTAAGCATTTTATTTCACATATAAATAAAATCATCAAGGTTTAAATCTCTGTCAGAAAAGTGGTCTCCCACAGGCCGCTCATCCCTTTGAACGGTCCCATGTGTACCGTTCTAATCCCTAGGTTCTGTGTTTCAAACGGGCTAGCATTGGCCGTTCTTATCTTGAATGGGTGAGCATGCACCGTTCTTCCCTCAGGTTTCTTAGTTTCAAACGGCCGCTCCTAGGCCGCAGGAAGGTTGGGCGATCTTATAGGGACCGCATTGTTCTTTGTTGACGAGGTGTTGAACGGACCAATGCGGTCTGTTTGTCGTTTGTACGGTGAGCCTCTCACCCTCCTTACTTGCTTCGGTTCTAATGCTGTGTGAATTTGAACGGCTGCCCCTGAGCCGTGTGGGTTTTGGGCGTCTCTATGTGAGCCGTCTATTTTGGTTTGTGCGGTTTTTTCTAAACCGCCCTACCGTCGTCTTTCCCGATGACGGTGAGGGTTTCCCCACCGGCGGGGAGGCCACCATGGCGCCCCAAACCGGTCCTTAGCCTCCTAAATCTCCCCGAAATCCCCTTAATCTAACATGCATGGTGTGAAAATGGAAAAGAAAAAAGGTTTCGGTGCACCTACCTCGGTTGGACGGGGTCCCTTGTATTGAGTAGTGGTCAGCGGATCTAGAGGGGAGGGGTGAATAGATCTGCCTCTCTTTTCACAATACAACCCTCTAATAGCTAGATAAAATAAATTACAGCGGAATATAAGTAGCTTATCGAAGAACTCTATGATTCGCTTGACAAGATGAGCAAGTAATATATTGATTTGAACATAAGCATGCATCCAGAATGAAACAATCACACAAGCAAACCACAACACAAAGGATTTTAAGGTGGTTCGGACTGAATCCCCAGTCCTACGTCCACCCCTCACCAAATCCGGTGAGGCTCCACTAGTGCCACGCACTGAACCGCAAATCGGAAAGACCACCGATTGCTTTCCTACTAACCACCGGTAGGGATGTCAACACCGCAGATCGGACAACTTCCGATTGCCTTCCTACTAACCACCGGTAGGGACGATCTTCAGTTTCAATCGTTTGTATGAAATGAAAAATATAACAAATATGAAATCACTCAAACAAGATATAGAGTATGCTCAAAGAAAGAAGATCTTGTCTGAGTTGCAAAAGCTTGAATCGGATGCTTTGAAGGTGTCTTCTTCCTTGCGAGATGATCTTCCTTGAATCTCTTCTAGTTGATGAAGAAGACGATGGATGTAGCTTCGATCTTCCTTTTGATCTTCTTGAGTTGATGAAGAGGAGGAAGAATGCAGTTTAGATCACCTTTGAAAGTCTTGATTGCTTCTTGCTTCCTTGGAGGTTGAGATGGCTTCAGATCTGGACTTGAATCCCTTGGAATGGATGAAGCTTCTTCCCGTAGTACTGTTCACGGCTACAATACTTCGAACTACTCTCCCTTGAACACACCCTTGCAGCCTCCCTTGATTTCTCAAATGATCAACTAGGGTTTCTAACCCTCTTGCATGTATTTTATAACCTTTGAATGGTCCTTAGACATCCCCCAGACCAAATCCACAAATCATGGGAGATTAGGTGAGTTTTGATTAAACAAATCCATGGAAAGGGGCTGGCCTCGAGGTGAAAATCGAAGTCAAACATGGCTGCATCGTGGATGGCGGTCGACCTGCAGCTTCTGGCGGTCGACCGCTATTGGGAATCGCTGTAAAGGATTAGTCCCTGGAATTTTTGGTCGACCGCTACTGGCTGGCGGTCGACCGCCACTGAAAGAGATGCAAACTGGGGGTTGCTGACTGGGGCGGTCGACTGCCCCTATGCTGGCGATCGCCCGCCATCTGGGCAGACCCCGATTCATCCCGGGTTGGTCCGTTAACCGCTTTAGCTCCGTCGCTTGAGTCCTTTAGCAGCCCGTTCATATCTGTGGCATCTCCCTTGATAGTCTAAAAGGTATCAACTGAGTCTCTGGCCTTGGATTCTCTTGGATGTACTTCTTTGTGCATTGACCATGGATGTGTGACGAGCCGAATATCACGTGTCGACTTTTGCTTGTGTTCGCATCCTTGCTTGGGCGCGATCAATGAGCTTTCACTTTTGCCATCCTCACTGAATGCCTTGTCCATTCATTGGCATATCTGTCATGAATAGAACATCACGTATGTTAGTCACATGAGAGTGGAAACATCAATGACTAATAGTGTTTAGCCATTATCAAAACCAAGAATGCCACAGAACTCATATGACCATAGGATGATGTCGAATGACCCCAGTGACCATAGGATAACTCAAATGACCACAGGGGCACAACATTCTCCCCCTTTTTAATGATGGCAACACTGTGAGTCATTATGTGGTAGTAATATCAAGAATGGCAAAAGTTATAGCAAATGCAACATTTACAACTCAAGATCCATGATAATGAGAATATGGGAATGCAGATATGAATGCGGATATGAATGCGATGTAATTATGCAAACCCCATCACATATACATATGAAGACTCCCTCATCACTCATACACAAAAGCGCACAAAGGTTTCTCCCCCGTACACAATTCACTCATCCCCCAATGACAACTCATAAAGCAAGGGATGACTCACAACAAAATATTCTCTCCCATTTGACAACGCGATAACGCAAAACTCTTACAACGGACTCACACAAAGAATTATCCCCCTTTGACAACAGCAAAAAGGGAGGGATAAGGTAGAGAAGGGGACTAATGTCTAAGAGACCAGAGCGGAATGAGAGTGGAGAGCAAGCCATTATATGCAAACCTGAAACATACCGTGAGCAACATAGATGGTTCAAAGCTAATGAAATCCGAGATCATCAACAGAGTTCGAAAAGCAGCTACATCCAAGATTTAGTAGAAATGAAACAAAAATGCATATCATGGCGGTGTGTAACCTTCCCTTGTCTTATATATCCATATTCAATAACTACAAAGAGAATAACAAAAAAGCACGTATTGAGGCTAAACAAGCAAGACTGAAGCATGGAATTTTATGATTGTAGCAACTTCGATTGGCAGTATCTTTTGCATTTGAAGGCACATGGCTCACTTTTTACGAGCAATCAAGTCTAGTACATGCCTCCAAGCCGTAAGAATACACGTTGTTTAGACGCTAGTATTCCTAGGTATTTGGTAAAACTGACTGTCATGCTTCAGGATGAACAGAGATAGCAAAGTCACGTCATGACATATCCTGTCTCAATTCTTTGATGAGAGGATATATTTCTCAGTAATTATGCCATTGCTCTGCCTAGAGTCCAAAAATATTAAGACAGAGATAACAGGGGCACATCATGACATATCATTCGTCACTTGATTTGATGACGTGACATATTTCTCCGTGCAACAATATCATTGCTCTGTCAAATTGATTTTCAAGAATTCCAGCTCATCAAGATGTTTAAAAACAATACTAAGCTTGAGTGTATCACCAAGATTGTCATGAGGTTTGGATTTTCAGATTTCAGGGTAGTCATTCAAGACATAACATCTTTAGTTAAAGTCTATTAAAACCACAGAACATAGATGATTTTAAACAAAATATATCAGAACTACAAGGAAATCATTAAATCTGAACCATTTTCATTGAATAGACAATCATCAGTTCATATAATAGAAAGCTCTCACACCATATGTTTGTCAGTCTCATGATCTCATATTTAGACTATAAGCCATGAAAGCACAAGAAATTAAGAAACGCATCAAGACTCCCCCTAAGGTGCAATGAATGCACTCAAGGAGTTATGTGTGCAAGCAAGTGTAATGACAAACATCAAGGAGAGAGAGACTAGAACCATGCAGGGGTTGACCTGATCAAATATGAATTTGGTAGACATGAAATGCATGACCCAACACATGGTTGTACACTTATTAAATGCAACAGAATGAAGATGAAACATATGCATGAATGATGCAGAGAGACAACTCCCCCTTACTATATGGCCTATATGCGACAGTGACGCATGGTACTTGGCGGAGGTGAAACCTCACGCATATTGAGTGCTTCTAAGTAAGCATAATCTGCCTTTCCATACATCAACATTTAATATACCATGGCCATGCACGAAGGATGCTACACAAATCATGCAATGCATCGTGAACATAAATTCAACTTTATTATGCATTATGACTACATGCAATGCTACACCATATGCAAAATGACGTAATTACATATAAACAATGCATGGACACCAATCTGTAAAAACACACAACTAAATTGAACAAGATCATCATTTCAATTTTTATTGGCCTGAGGTCGACAAAGACCAAGCTCCCTTCTGAGTGTTGAAAACTTGTCATTACACAAGGGCTTGGTGAAAATATCAGCAATTTGATTTAGAGTATCAACAAAATGCAGTTCAAAATTTTTCTTACCGACCTCATCTCTAATGAAGTGATGCCTAATCTCAATATGCTTATTCCTAGAGTGCTGGACTGGATTTTTTGCAAGGTTGATAGCACTAGTGTTATCACATAAAATCGGGACACAACCAAGATCCACTAAGTAGTCTTGGAGTTGGTGTTTAATCCACAACACTTTGGTGCCACAGCTCCCCGCAACAACATATTCTGCCTCTGCGGTTAAGAGGGCAACCGAGTGTTGTTTCTTGGAGGCCCAAGAAACTAAACACCAACCTAGAAACTGGCAATAACCACTAGTACTCTTACGATCCAATTTGCATCCAGCGTAGTCCGCATCAGAATAAGATATAAGAGATAAGTCACATGATGACGGATACCACAATCCCAAATCTTGAGTGCCGACAAGATATCTAAGGATATGTTTGACGGCAGTCAAGTGGGATTCTCTAGGACTAGCTTGAAATCTAGCACAAAGGCATGCACTAAACTGGATATCTGGTCGGGATGCAGTCAAGTAAAGCAAAGAGCCGATCATACCTCTATAGATCTTTGCATCCACTAATTTACCATTTTCATCCGAATCCAGTGATGTTGTGGTGCTCATAGGAGTTGCAATGATTTTATTGTTCATCATGTAAAATCTTTTCAGCAGTTCCTTGATGTATTTGGCTTGACTTATGAAGCAACCATCTTATCCTTGGTTGACCTGCAAACCGAGAAAGAATTGGAGTTCTCCCATTAGGCTCATCTCAAATTCTCTAGTCATGAGGTTAGCAAATTCCTCACACATTTCAGATTTAGTAGAACCAAACACAATATCATCAACATAAATTTGAACAATCAAGATGCTCTTACCTTGTTTCTTGGTGAAAAGTGTTTGATCTACCTTACCTCGTGTGTACCCTTTTTCAATGAGGAACGAGCTTAGTCTCTCATACCAAGCTCTTGGTGCTTGCTTAAGTCCATAAAGCGCCCTGTCTAGCTTGTATACAAAATCTGTATGGTTAGAATTCTCAAAGCTAGGGGGCTGCTCAACATAGACTTCTTCTTTGATCAAGCCATTCAAGAAAGCACTTTTTACATCCATTCGATACAGCTTTATTCTAAGGGAGCATGCAAAGGCAAGTAAAATTCCGATGGCTTCGAGTCTAGCAACTGGGGCATAAGATTCATCAAAGTCTACCCCAAACTCTTGATTATACCCTTGAGCCACCAATCTAGCCTTGTTTCTTATTATCTTGCCATCCTCACTTAGTTTGTTCCTAAAAACCCATTTAGTCCCTATGACAGATTGTGATGATGGTCTAGGAACAAGATGCCAAACTTTATTTCTTTCAAACTGGTTTAACTCGTCTTGCATTGAATTTATCTAGTTTTCATCTTTTAAAGCCTCATCAATATTCTTGGGTTGAATCTGGGAGACAAGAGTAAGTTGATCTAATTCTTCCACAATTCTAAAATGTGACCTTGTTCTAGGTGGGTCATTCAAGCTACCAATGACATTTTTTTAAAGGATGATCCTTAAGAATTCTAATGTTTGTAGAATCATTACCTTCTCCTGGAGCTTGATCCCTTGAATTGCTTGATTCAGCTCGGTCACCATCTTCTTTTGTTTCTTCTTGTGGAGGATCACTCTTGTCCTTCATGCTTAGAAATTCCCCATCTTCATCATTTTTCCTGCAAGAGTTATTATTGTTAGAATCATCATGATATTCATCAAAGGAAACATGGGGTGATTCTTCCACAGTTTGACTCTTGATATTGTAAATTCTATAAGCCCTAGATCTATCAGAATATCCAAGGAATATACCTTCACCGCTCTTGGGCTCGAATTTATCTAAGTCTCTTTTGTCATTGTTGTGAATGAAGCATTTTAATCCAAACACTTTCATATGTGAGAGAGATGGCTTTTTACCTTTCAGCAACTCATAAGGAGTCTTTTTGGTGTGTGGCCTTACCATAGAGCGGTTGATAATGTAACATGCTGAGTTTACCGCTTCATCCCAAAACCTCCTTGGAAGTTACCATTCAGCAAGCATGGTTCTTGCCATCTCTACAAGTGTTCGATTTCTCCTTTCAACTACATCATTTTGCTCTGGCGTTCTTGGTGAAAAAAATCGATGTAAAATTCCCTCAGCCCTGCAAAGATTATAGAAGTCAGCATTTTTAAATTCACCACCATGATCAGATTGAATCTTGGAAATTTTAAACTCACCGTCATGCTTTATCTTCATGTAGAGTGCCGGAAACTCATCAAAAGTATCATTCCCATGTGAACCTAGAAAAGTCATCCACCAAGACATATCCATATTTTCTACCACTTAAGCTAGCAGTTCTGGTTGGGCCAAACAGGTCCATATGAATTAGCTCGAGTGGTTTGGATGATGTATTTTCAGATCTTCCTTTGAAAGATTTTCTTGTTTGTTTACCTAGGTCACATGCATCACACAACTTATTTTTTTGTTTAAATGATAATTCAGGTAACCCTTTCACCATTGAATGCTTTAACCGTTTATGTAAGACATTGTAGCTAGCATGTCCTAGTCTACGATGCCATAGCCAAGCAATCTCAGATTTTGGTGCAGCAACACAAAGGTTTAAATAAGCAGGATCATCTAAGTTAATCATGTAAACATTGTTGAATCTCTTACCAGAAAATTTTACTTTGTCAGATTTTGGTTCAAAGATTTTACATTCATGAGAATCAAACAACACTTTGTGACCTTTATCACATAATTGACTTATGCTGAGCAAGTTATATTTTAAACCTCAACTAAAAGCACATTTCCAATGGAGTTGGAGAGATTCTTATCTACATTACCTATTCCAATGATTTTTCCATTGTTGTTCCCTCCAAATGTGACGTATCCTCCTTCCTTTTCCTCCAAGAGACAAAATTTTGATTTGTCTCCAGTCATGTGTCTTGAACAGCCACTATCAAGGTACCACGTAACACCCGGTAATTTTGAAGGCTAAAAAGGGAATAAATATATAAATATATATTTAGATTTCGAAAAGAAAAATAACATATACATGATGATATCTACATATCTCTATAAATAGTTAATAAAGGTTCCTAGAATTTACAAAAGACTAGTTAATATTAACTTTTGGAATGGAAGTAAAAATTTATCTAGGATCGAACCTGCCTCTGATACCTAGGACAAGGACAAATAAAAGTTAAAGAAATTATGAGGAATAAAATCCTTGTATATATACAAATTATTAATAGGTATATGAGGGTTAGTAAATCAACCCACACACATTGTAAAGGCCCTTAAGTCTAAACCCACTCATCCATATATATGTGTATATATATATAATGTAAAATAAATAAATATAATACAACGTAAATAATTAAGGCCAGGCTATACACAACCCTCTGACAGCCTAAGAAGTCTCACAAGAAGAACTCATGGACCCTACCATTATATTATAATAAATTTAATAATAACATGTTATTTTAAGTAGCCATTTAATGCACAACATAATTTTAATTGAATTGAGAATCATTAAATCTTGAAGAAAAGGTCAATTTATATTTTTTACTAATTTAGCAAATTTAATATTTCACATTTATTACATTATAAAGGGAGGATATATATAAATTTACGTATAGACATGGGGGAATGTATAGACTTGGGAATGTATGAATGTCTCATGCAATGGGGAATGCACAGACGTTGGACGTATAGACTTACGATGTGTAGACTTAGGAGGAACGGATGTGTAGACTTTGCATTGTGTAGACTTGGAGGATGTATGGACTTGGAGAATGTATGGACTTGAAGAGTGTATGGACTTGGGGAGTGAGATGCTCTGGAATGTACAGACTTAGGAATGTGCAGACTTAGATGCTTAGGCTTGTAGAATGTATAGACTTGGATTAGATGGATGTATAGACCTAGGAGGATGGATGTACAGACTCTATGCAATGTATAAACTTATGAAATGCAAAGACTTTGGAATGTGCAGACTTAGAACGTATGGACTTAGAATGTATGGACTTAGAGCTTGGACTTGCGAGTGTATAGACTCTATGGAATTTGTGGACTTGAGAGTGTATAGACTCTATGGAATGTGTGGACTTGTGAGTGTATAGACTTAAGGAATGTGTGGACTTTGACGGGTGTACAGACTTGGGATGAAGGAATGTACAGACTTAGGATGAAGAAGTGTGTAGACTTGGAGAAATGTATAGACTTATGCATTGAAGGGACTTATGAATGTATAGACTTGGAGAATAAATGTATAGACTTGGAGAAGGAATGTATAGACGTTGGAGAATGTATGGACTTGTGGAATGCTAACTAAAAATGCTAAAACTCAATTGACGCCAACGTCAATGGGCGTCAATTGCATAGAAAATGACCTTGAACAAGTCGTCATTTCAAATAAAATGAATAGTGCCGATTTTTCGACTAAAGAATTTTGGAAAAACTAATTATATGGAAAAATAGAGAAAAATGGAAAACTCATACCCCTAAAATTTCCCATCTAGATCACATCTAGAAAAAAAGATAAAAATCTAGAAAGATAGTTACACCTTAAATTAACAAAATAGGAAAGGTGAATGACGCCTTTGTTCAAGTTGTCAATTAAGGAATTGACGACTGTGTGTACAAGCGTCGTTTATGAAAATAACGCCCCAACCTGAGGCGTCATTTCCAAAAGGGACAGTCGGTGTTCTATGAGTAAGTATATTTAGGGAAAGGATTAATATGAGGAAATCTCCATTCCAATAAGGATTCTTCCAGGAGTAATATCACTCCCAATCGAACTCTAACCACGGGAGAACCTTCTCCCTATAAATAGGATTCCTCCGGAGACCTTCAGAGGCTACTACCTCTGAGAGTTCTTCGTCCACCTACTTTTTCCCTCTACCCCTGTTTATTAAGATTGAGGACCCTGCTGCTGTAGCTGTGGAGGAGTTCCACTTTTCCTACGCACTGGTTTTTCGATTTAATCATTGCCAAAGGAGCAAGTCTTCTTCAAACGATCATGGGCTACTGTTGCCTGCTTCTTAGTCTTCCTGTGCAACGAAGCTGTTGATTGTTGCTGCTTCTTCCACAGTACGAGAAGAACTTGAGGAGTTCTTCAAATTCTTCTTCTTTCTGCTGCCGCTGGTTCTTCCTGTAAAGGGGAGGAAAATCTTCTTCCTCTTCTTTGATTGCATGAAGAACGAGAGGGAGGGGAAAGCTATTCCTTCCTCTGCTTCTCTATTTTCAAAGAAGCTGTTGTGTGCCGCTCTCACCTTTCTGCAGCTTCATAGAAGGGTTGCTGCTATTTGGATTATCGAGAGTTGCTGTCTACGAAGGAAGGGCTCTGCTACTTCCTATATCTTTATTTCTAACGGATATCTCTGTGCAATAGAGATTATTATTCTCTTCCGTTCTTCACCAAATCAACATCCAAGGTAGGTTTTCTCAATAACTGAAGCCCAAAGATAATAGTAGTTAAATTGCATGTTTAGAACGCATGTTTTGTTACCATCGATTGCTTAAGTTTAGTTTACTGCTTAATTCTCTTAATAATCTCGGTACGTTAAAAAGTTTAAAACCAAGTAATCACACACCAAAATTTTTGGATAAATATACTTCTAAAATCTTCATGGTTATTCTGAAATTTCATGTCTTATATGGTGTATTTACTATAAGTTTAAACAAGTTAAACCATTTAATATATATAATCATGTTACTCGGCGAATTCCAAAGATTACTGTAGCATGCTAGTTATAGGTTTTTCCTTTGACAACTTGATTCTCATCACCGGAGTGTCCTTTGGCTATGAAATTTTATGAGTGCATTGTTGGGGAGGAGACCGAGGTAATGAAAGTGGTTACACCATTTTTCGTGCCCCCTATCTCAAGATCCCCCCATCTCTCAACGGAAAATTATTTTGAACGTCTGGTTAGGTAGAGTTTTTCGAGCCCGTCATTTCGGTATATTATAAGCTCGATTCCGACATAGTTACATCGAGAAACGAGAGGTTTGAAAATAGACAATTTTTGAAATAACGACCAACTAAAGGTCGTCAAATTCATTTTGGACGCCACTGTACAATGGCGTCAGATTAACTAATATATATATATATATACACACACATATATCATGTATGTATATCTTGGAAAATCCATATTTATTAAAATATGTAACAGAAAATTATAAAAAATCTATATATTTAGAATCCTTGTATTTTTCTCCCAATTATCATATATTCCATTTCCTTAAATTATTTTAAATAAATCAATGTGTCTTTGAATGTATGTTTTTGAAATTATTCAATTAAATAGATATAAATGTGAATTCTTGTTAAATAAATTAAGTTAAAAATCATAAAATTAACGTCCCTCCAAGAGGACGCTAATTAATAAATGACGCCACCCCTGGGCATCAAATAATATAAGTTTATTTAATTATAGTTAATTATAGAATTGGATGGACATGAATTCTATAATTAACGCATTCATGTTCTCACCGTTTTCTCCCGATTTTGACCCATACCGCGGGTCTTCTGGCACTCTCATCTCATGTCCGTAGATGGAGTCCTTGTTTTATGATTGGTTCACGTATACACCTCAACTCTCGGCGACATATGAGCTCTCCGTTGGACATTCCATTCCTTCGGACTAGCAAGTTAGTCATCGGGACCTCCGTAAGTCTCCTCGTAGCCTTGGATTCCCTCAAGGCTGACTGAGCTGGTTGTACCTTAAACACCTTGTACACATTTTAATGCCACGTCACTCTGGAGAAACGTGGTAACCCGGCCCTTTAATGGTGCTATTCTTGGCCTATGGGAGAAATTCTCTTAGCCGGTGGAATGAGTGATCATTCCACTGGGTGATACATTGAATTGGGTAACTTATTGCTAAGTACCAATTATTCAACTTGCATTATATCCATTGAACTGGTGACTATCTTGCTAGTCATCTATTCAAGTTATTTATGGCAACCTATCTAGGTGCCAATTCCCCCCAGTTTTTTGACATGTCATAGTTTCTATGCTTTCACATGGATTTTATCGCAAGTATGTCCCTACTCAAGGGTTTTATCCTTGAATTCCGTGAATTCTACGTTATCGTTCTATTTAAAACTTGATATTGAAACTCTTTATTGGCTATAAACTATCGTGGATGTCTAGATCTATCTTTAAATGCTGTGCATATAGGGCCCGATCTGGTCTTGGGAGGAGCACCCGAAAGTACTAGTGCCCATGGGAGTTATATTGATCATGGTGTCTGGCATTACACCGAAGTACTTGTCTCTCTTGATCTTTGGCATTCCACACTCTCTCTCTTTCTCTCGTGACTTGCGTGCGTGACTCGACTTGCGTGACTTTACTAGCGTGGCCCGAAATGGGCAAAGTACTTGCGTGAAATAGCTAATATTCTATAAATATCTCATGGATATCTCTTGCTTGAAAGTTTTTGCACGACGTTGTTAATCTCTTGCTAGTTTTTTTTCACTTGCTCGGTTAATTCTACATGCATAGCCTTACTGCATTTACATGTGAAAGATGTAATTACTTAAACCAATTGCTTGTTCTTGAGATATAATTCCTACTGAGCTTTCGCTCACTCAGTATATTCCAACATTTTTCAGGTAATCAGGTGGCTAGCGAGACCGTGACTCTCATGGGAGGGACAAGTGTGAAAGCAAGCATCGGAAACTAGTAAACCCGTGTCTTTTATCTTTCTTGAGTCTAGATAGTATTTCTTATTAATTGTCTAGCCAAGTTAGCTTAGCGTCTCTTATCTTGTCTAAGTCTGTTAGCGCGTCATCTCCTCTGCTATCGGTTCGGGGCGTGACATACCACCTGTTATGCATGGCTGCAAGACACTCCTGCACAAGCAATTAAGCAATGGTGTTTGGAACCCAACCAAATTTGGGTCCCATCAAACTTTTCAAAATTTCAAAACATGGAACCATTTCTTTTGGAATCCAAACCTTCTTAACATTCATGTTTTGTTTGCTTAGAGCAGGGATTTTATTTTTCTTTTCAATCTTGACATTCATTTTCTATTTGGAGGCTCTTTGTTGGAGTTTGTGGAAGTTTGATGAAGTTTGCTTCTTAAGCCATTGAGGCCGTTGGTTGGTTTTGGGTTGAAAGTGATTGTTTTGCCACCTAGGAGATTGAAACTTATAGGATTGGTGAACACATGAATCACAATTTCCCCAAAAGTATGGTGGTGTTGGCCTATATGAATGTGCAATCCAGTTATAGTGACATCTGGAAGATTGAGCATGCAATGGCCAAGGAAGTGTTGACCTATGCTTCGGGGAAGGTCAACCTTTCTTAGGCTTTTGGACAAACTTTTTGGGAATTTCAGTTATTGCCTCTTCAATCTTTTTTTTTTCCTTTCTCGTTTTATTTTTGCTGGTTTTGTGTGGGAGTTGTGTTTGAGGTGGAGGCTTCGGAAGATGAACCAAATGTGACTGTTTTTAGCCCAAATGGCCTTTTGTTTGTTAGATCAAAACCCAACCCATCTTTTTTGTGGTTCATTCTAGTTCCTAGCAATGCATCTAGGTTTTGTCTTCCATCCACAAACTTTTCTAAAGAATGTTGTTTATCCTTCAACTCTTTTTGTAGGTTTTCAATATTTTGTAGAAGTTGAATGTTGACTTGTTTGATAGCTTCATACTTCTCGTTGCTTAATTTGCTATCCTTTTCATAAGTTTACATTTTTAGCTTCATGCTATCAATCTCATTTCTCAAATCTTCATTTTCAGTTTCCAAGTCATCAATTTCTTTTCTTCCTTCCTCCAAATCCTCAATCATTTTCTTAAGATCCTCAATTTCAGTTTCAAGTGAAGCATTCTTGACATTTATTTCATGATCATGCACAAATGAGTTAATTTTCTTTTTCAATGATTTATTCTCCTTTTGTACATTTCATATTTTTCCATGAGTTGTATATATGCTTCCTCCCAATCATCAATTATATAATCTTCAAATGGAGAATTTACCTCAGTTTCTTCATCACCTTTGGCCATAAGGCAGAGATCTTCTTTTTCTTTGTCCGAGGAGCTAGTTCCATCATCACTTTCCTCTCCATCGCACCATGTGGACACCATGGCCTTGTTCTTCTTCTTGCCCTTCCATTTGTCGGCTTTTATGAATCTGTCGGGACAATTATTCTTGAAATGTCCGTTTTTATTGCAAGAATAGCAAATGATTTTATCAGATTTCTTAGAGTTTTCAGAATTAGATTTGAAACCATTTCTTACCTTTGACCTTCCTCTCATGAAGCTCTTTCCTTCCTTTCTCATGAATTTTCTGAACTTACATGTGAGCATGGCTACGTCATCCTCATCTCGCACACTTGCCAAATCCTCACCTTCATCAGAAGGGCCTTGACCGCTGGGTCCTGCTTTAAGAGCTAGGGATTTTTTCTTAGGTGTCTCAGCCTCTTTGTTCTTAAGGTTGATCTCATAGGTCATCAATGACCTAATGAGTTCGTCTACCTTAGTCGTTGCGAGATCTCTGGATTCTTCAACAACGGTCGCCTTCGTGTGCCAAGCTGGAGTTAATGATTTGAGAATTTTTCTTACAATTTCTTGCTCTGAATATTTCTTTCCCAAATCAGTTAAACTATTAGTGAGCACAGTCAATCGAGCATACATATCTTGAATTGACTCATCAGACTTCATGCGGAACATTTGATATTCAGAAACTAAAATGTTGGTATTTGTTTCTCGTACCTGAGAGGTTCCTTCGTACATTACCTCTATCTTGTCCCACATTAGTTTTGCAGATGCGCAGGTAGCCACTCTTAAGAATTCAACTGAATGGAGTGAGCATTGCATGATATGTTTAGCACTCCAGTTGATAGTGGATTGCCTTATCTGTTCTTTGGTCCACAAGTCCTCATCATCCGGCAGCTCATACGGACCTTTGATGATCACTCGCCAGAGTTCGTAGTCTTGGGCGCGAATGAACACCTGCATGCGATGTTTCCAATAAGGATAATTAGATCCAGTGAAATAAGGAGGCCTATTCACAGAATGTCCTTCAGGTAAATAACCCTTAGACGCTGATCCACCAATTCCCTCAAGGTCGTTGGACCCCATAATGAGAGATTAGGCTCTGATACCACTTGTTGAGTAGTGGTCAGCGGATCTAGAGAGGAGGGGTGAATAGATCTGCCCCTCTTTTCGCAATACAGCCCTCTATATAGCTAGATAAAATAAATTACAGCGGAATATAACTAGCTTATCGAAGAACACTATGATTCACTTGACAAGACGAGCAAGTAATATATTGATTCGAACCTAAGCATGCATCTAGAATGAAACAATCATACAAGCAAACCACAACACAATTGATTTTAAGGTGGTTCGGACTGAATCCCCAGTCCTACGTCCACCCCTCACCAAATCCGGTGAGGCTCCACTAGTGCCACGCACTGAACCGCAAATCGGAAAGACCACCGATTGCCTTCCTACTAACCACCGATAGGGACGTCAACACCGCAGATCGGATAACTTCCGATTGCCTTCCTACTAACCACCGGTAGGGACGATCTTCAGTTTCAATCGTTTGTATGAAATGAAAAAGATAACAAATATGAAATCACTCAAACAAGATATAGAGTATGCTCAAAGAAAGAAGATCTTGTCTGAGTTGTAAAAGCTTGAATTGGATGCTTTGAAGGTGTCTTCTTCCTTGCGAGATGATCTTCCTTGAATCTCTTCTAGTTGATGAAGAAGATGATGGATGTAGCTTCGATCTTCCTTTTGATCTTATTGAGTTGATGAAGAGGATGAAGAATGCAGTTTAGATCACCTTTGAAAGTCTTGATTGCTTCTTGCTTCCTTGGAGGTTGAGATGGCTTCAGATCTGGGCTTGAATCCCTTGGAATGGATGAAGCTTCTTCCCGTTGTTGTGCCCCTGTGTGGTTTTGATGATGGCTGATACACCATGAGTCACACTGAGGTGTGCCATGAGTCACACTAAGGTGTGCTAATTAATTTAGATGACTGTTTGACTGCTTAAATATCTGATTGTTTGCTTGAATAGCTAATTCATGAATATGGCTAGATTGGGTTAACGTAGTGGCTAATTGTTCATGCAGTGCGTTGACGTAGTTGGAGATTGGGTTGACGCATTGGCTGTCTGTTCACTAGTTACATTGACGCTACAAGGACACTGCGTTGACGCAGTAGTTGCTGGTTTACTTGCTGCGTTGACGTAGTGGAACAGATGGGTTGACGCCATGCTGCTTTGTCTACTTTTTGTTGCTCATTAAGTCTTAAAGTCTGTACAGGGTAGTTCATGCATCACTCTATTTGCCAAGTGTATACATCAGTCAGCATTGCATCTTGTTCATGAAGTCTATACATCCACCGTCTATGTTAAGCTTCAAAGTCTGTTCATCCGATCTTCTCATTTGTGTTGAAGTCCATACATTGGTGGCTAACTATATACATTGTCTATTTTACCTACGTTGCTTGAAATGAAGTCTATACACTGCTGGATGTTCATGTCTGCACATTGGTGCTTTTCCCTATGTTCTGGCCAAGTCTATACAGCCTCATCTTTACTTTCGTTCCAAGTCAAAGTCTGCACATTGGCCAAGTCTACACATCGGCCTGTGGCCTACTTAGCTGAAGTCAGTACATCGTCCGTTGTCTAGAGTTCTTGAAGTCTGTACATCGGACTGTTTCAGCAAGTCTGTACATCCGACTGTTCAGCTTGCAACCAAGTCTATACATCAGACTGCTTCTTTTGAAGTCTATACATTGGCTCGTTCACGTTTGCAAAGTCTGTACATTAGACTGTGGCAAAGTCTATACATTCGGTTCCTTGGGCAAAGTCTATACATCGTGGCCTTGAACTTTCAAGTCTGTACACTCCTTATTTCAAAGTCTGTACATTGTTGCCTTGAAGCCGTTCCAAGTCTATACAACGCTCAAGTCTCTACAGCGTGAACAGTGCGTCTTCTTCTCCAACTCTATACATCGCTCGCTCTATCAACCTTTCATCACAGAGTCTATACACTGGTTTTCACGAGAAGTCTATACACGGGTCTTCACTTGATGTCTGTACATTGGCTCAGACTTACCAAGTATGTACACTGCCTTTGGGTTCTGTGCTTTTAGTGCGTTGACGCACTTGGCTGACTACGTAGACGCAATTGTGCGTCTTTCGCTTTCTGTCTTGTTCACTGCGTCGACGCTGACACAGGATGCGTTGACGCATTGGCCAGTTGCCAAGGGCGTGAGCATCTCGCTTGAGGAGCTGAGGCGACACTGCACGATGGAAGCGTTGACGCCTTGGGCTGATGTCCTCACGAAGTCTGTACACTCAGTTAAACTTTCAAGTCTATACATCATCTGATACTGTTATTCCACTGATTACCTGACAGGATTAATGGACGAGGTTATTAAGACTGGCACGTGATCCTAGAGGCTGAGATGCTGACACGTGGACCACTGAAGCTTGGGCGAGAATCGAAAAAGGCATAAGCCCTAGCTGCCTGCAGCTGGTATATATATGGAGACTCCTCCATCGGCTGAGGGTGATCGAAATGAAGTGAGCCATCAAGAGAAAAATAGAAATGCAGAGAGTGCCTCCACGATACAGAGAATAGAGAAGAAGAGGAAAAGCAGTGAGAAGAAGATGAAGAAATAGAAGAAGAGTGAGCCGACAAGAAGAAAAAGAGTTGAAGAGTAGAAGGAGAGAACAGCGTGAGAGAAAAGGAGAGCAGAAGAGGAAGAAAAGAAGAAGAGGAGAGAAGTCTATTGAAGACCTGTTCAGTCTGTTCGTGGATCAAATCCAGAACGACTATTGTGGTTCATTTCCAGCTTTCGTTGCTGTGCTTTTCATGTTTCTTATTTTTTTTTTATATACTCCTATTGCTATTGTTCATCCGATCCTCTAGACTGAGGTCGGGTTCCTCCTGGTGGGTCAGGAGAAGGTAGATCTGATCTCCGGTTTACAAGCAGCAGGGGGGCTGCTTGTGGGTTCCCTCCGGGCTAGGAGGAAGAGAGGCTAGGCCTCTGGTGGATTGCTGGTAGGAGAGTGCTACTGGCTGGTTCACTGGTAGCGGGGCTGCTACTAGTGGGGTTCCCTCTTGGTATAGAGGAAGAGAGACGTGAGTCTCTGGTTTCTAGTGACCATGGGTTGCTAGAGGTTCCCTCCGTGTAGAAGGAAGAGGGGAGGTTGTTCCCCTGGGTAAGCTGTGTATCAGCGTCTGTTGGCAAGCTGTGTTGCCCAGCTGTTAGTGAAGCCACACTCGGGTTGAGTGTGGGGTGGATGTAGGTCTGTAGGACCGAACCACCTAAAAACCCCTTTTGCATTGTGGTTTGATTGCTTATGGTTTGCTTCCGCTAGATGTTTGCATAGGGGCGCTCCAAGTGTTTGATCACAGGTTCATTAGATAATTTGATCAGATTTTGTTCTAAGTGTTTAATCTGTTGAGTGACCGAAATTCTAATTGAGCGAAAGTTTATATTGGGTGAAAATTTTTATAGGCTATATTCATTCACCCCCCCCTCTGAATACTTGCACCGAACCTAACAATTGGTATCAGACCGGTTACTGCTTCAAGATCCAACGATCTGCAGTGATCCCCGTGCTTCTCGGTGCTTATTCCGGTTTGCTGCTCCGTGATTTTTGTCTAATTGATCATAGCCTACAAATGGCTCTTCCACTGGTTTTCAATGGGTCTAACTTTGATTCATGGTTCAGTAGTTTGCGTAACTACGTCAATCTAGATAATCCTGATTTGTGGAAGTTAATTACTCATGGTCCTCATAGGTTACCACGAAAAGAGTCCAAATGGACTGATCGTCATAGATCAATGCATAGAGAAAATCAAAAAGCTATAAATCTGATAAAAGCATCCATTAACAAGGCCTTGCACTTTTCCTTTCATGATTGCAGGTCTGCAGGGATATTCTGGACAAGATGAAACTAACTTGCAGAACAGGGAAGGAAAACTGCATGATGGCTGATGGGAGCGACCATAGCAGCAGCCACAGTGATAAAGAAGAGAACGAAGTTCAGGTAAATCCCTTTGCGGACTATACCTTAGATGATTGGGTAGATGCTTATTCCAAGCTGTTAAGATCTAGCAATAATTTGAGCAAGAAAAATAGATCTATGAAAAAACGGTTAGATAGGTTTGAGAATTCTAAACTTACTGGTGAGGACAGTGATACTCTGAAAACTGAAAATCAGATATTTAGAAGACAGCTGACTGATCTTGATTCTATTACTTCAGATCTGGAATATCTGAAATCTGAAAATGCTAGACTCAAAAAACAAACTGAGGAATCTGGATCTAAATCAGTGAGCCTTGAAAATGAAAATAGATTGATTTCTGAAACTTTGGAGACTGTCAGAATAGAAAACTCAGAACTTCAGAAAAGGCTTGAAAATCTTCAATCTGAAGATGAACAAGAAGTGTTTAGTGAATGTCAGACCTCCTTAAGTGTTTTGAAATTTGATGATGAAATTCTGGAACAAAATGGTAAAATGAGACAGGAGATCTGCAAGCTAAAACAGTTAAATACAGCTATGTCTGAGAGACTTATCACTCTTGAAAAAGGGAAGAGTGTTAGCCTGGATAACTCTGATGAGCTAATGAAAGCTGAACAGAAAATTGAAAGTCTTAGGACTGTTAATCAAATGTTGAAAGAAGATGCTGTTTGCTATAAAAAGAAAGCTGATGAATATGAAATCCATGTATCAAAGCTTGGATCAGAAGTTACAGAATTGAAGAAATCTCTTGAGAAATTTGTCAGTGGAAAAGAAAATCTTGATAAAATTCTTGGATCTAAAGTGAATCTCCGAAGAGAGGGTTTGGGCTACAAACCAATAAATAAAAAGAGCTTTGAAAGTAAGCTTCAAACTTCATTCGTGAGTAGCTCTAAGTCTGGCAGCACATCGAATGTGCCTATTTTTGAATTTAGTGCTAAGAAGAATCAAAATTCCACTGACAGCCCTAAGTCTGAGAAACAAGTTCAAAAATAGAAAAAGACTGTTCATGTTCAGAACAAAGATTCAAGAACTCTCATGATAAAACTGAGAATGCTGTGCCTAAATTGAACAAACACATTCATGCAAATAAAAAGAAAATTTCATGCCATTATCGTCATAGGTTTGGTCACTTGATGCATGAATGTAAATTGATGGAACAGGATGATATGACTGCTGGGAACCTTCATGATAGAAATCCTTCATTCCAGAAAAAGAAAATTGAATGTTTTCACTGTGGTAAATTAGGACACACAGTTGCACAATGCTGGTTTGCAAATGATAAGAAAACATCTCATTCATATCATGGTAAATCTCCTGCAAGCCAACATGGTCCTAATAAGAACAAATTTGTTTTTAAAGATAAGCTCATTACATGCTTTGAGTGTGGAAAGACAGGCCACAGGGCCATTGAATGCTGGCTGAGGGCTGGTGGAAGAAATTCTAGTTCATGCTTTCACTGTGGCAAGATGGGTCACATTGCAGCCCAATGTTGGCATGCTCAGGGAAGGAAGTTTAACAATAAATCTGGTAAATTCCTTGTCAATAGAAATATTTCTGATAGAAATGAATTTGTTTTTGAAAGGAAAACACTTGCATGTTTTGAATGTGGGAAGCCAGGCCATAGAGCTACTGACTATTGGCTGGCTTATGTTGGTAAGCAGAATCTTAATTCTGTTAACAGAAAATTTCATTCAAATGCACATAGAACTCATGCTAATCAGAATGTGCATAAAAAAAATCTGAAATCTGCTGCCTCTTGCTATTATTGTGGTGTATTAGGTCATTCAATGAATAATTACCATCTGATGAGATCTGATGACCTAAATGCGAAAAGGTTGTTTAGAACACCTACCAAAGGTGTCACTATTAACCATGCAGGACCCAAGACTGTTTGGGTACCTGCCCATGCAAGATAGTGTGCTAACTTGCAGGTGTGCCTTGGAAGCTGAAGAATAAAAAGGGGGAAATAAGCTAAGGCACCCAAGTTGATAAAACCCCATTCAGGTAAATTTCTCAAATCTGTTCAAATGAAATTTATGGTTGATCTGATAAGTCATAGTTTCATGCATACATGCTTTTTGTTTGGTTTGACTCTTGCATTGAGCTTTGTGGGCTTTCTTGTTTGTACTTTGAGCTGAGTGCATATATGAGTATTGCCTAATCATGCACTTGACACACTATCATTGAAAATGCCAAAAAGATAGACTGAATGCATACATTTAGGGGGAGCATTACTCATACATCTGAAATCACTCAACTGTTTTTAGATTTACTTCATAGCATGTTAAATCTGTTGTTGCACAGTCATTCATCATCTACATTGTCTGCATGACATATAGGATGATTCAGTGTCTTTTAGTTAGAGGGAATCATTGCATAGCATATCACTTCTTTGAAAAATCAAAAAAGGAAGGGAAATCTCACTGCATATAGATAGGGGGAGCATGCTTAAACCGTTCAGTTGTGTTTTTTATCTGAACTCTTCCTATCCACCTACTTGATTCACCTTGTCAATTCTATAGTGTCAGTGATTCCATCACGAAAGTGGTATCAAAAGATCCTTCTTGACTGCTTCTGAAGTTGTTCAAAATCTGAATTCATACTTTATAGGCATCTGTCTGTCTCTCCTAAATCTGCTAAAGGAGAGCTTCACTTCTTTTCAGTCATCCTTGAACTTCTATGCTCAAGAGCAGCTCCTTTGCTACAATTTTTCAGAATCCATGCTGTCTGTTGAATATTCTCACTTGAATTACTAAGCTGAGATATGAAGTAAATCTTCAGCCTGAATACTACTTCATAAAAGCTAAAACATCTTCAATGAGGAACCTTCCATTATACATGCTTAAGAACATTTGTTAACTGGAACTGGTTTAAGTCTTATGTACTCCTGTTTGGACACAAGGAACTTGGAAATATCTGATTCAATCTCTTAATAAACTTTAACTGTCTGCTTCATGTAAATTCATATAAGAGCTTCTGACATCTGAAAAGTTGATATCATTGTCTATGTTGACTGAGATATATAGTGTATGTGAATTTTCTTAAACACTTAACTTGTTCTGAATCATGGACAGAGCAATAACTGTGGTTATTGAGAAACCTGTCCAAAGGATTGTGTCATGAAGTACCATGGTTAACTCTGCTTAAAGAGATGATTGAAAATACTGTGAAAATTTGGCAGAGCAATGGCATTGTTGTATTGAGTAACTGGGGATTCTGGCATCTAATCAAGGTGTATCCTCATGCCAAAGATACTTTCAATGCTACCTCTGTTCTCCAAAATGGGAGAAGTAATACGGTTGTCACACTGAAAAACTGGGGTTTCGGGCCTCTGATCAATGTGTCTCCCCATGTCAAAAGGTGTTGATAAACCAAAATTGTTCATTTAAAAAGAAAATTATGAACAAGTGTAAATCAAATTCTGAAAGAACAATGTAAAATTCTGTTGCATTCTCTTATGTATCTCCTAAAACTGTCATGGAAAGTAAACTAAGTAAGATGGAAGTTGGTTGAACTAGAATTTTATATGAGCTTGTAGTTCCTTTTTATTAAGAGCTGGTTCAGATATGAGTACAATTCTTTTTGAAAAACTTGTTTACATCATTCTAAAACCATATCTGTAAATCAAGGTTTCATAAGCTTTTATAATGGAGGACTCTAGAACTTAAAAATTCTTTTCTATGAAGTTAGTATCTTGCTGAAAAGTTCAATATCTCAATTTTCACTAACTGTTGAATCTGCTCATCCTATGGCTCTTTATCACTGTGTTTTGATTCAGTGGTATTAGACTGGTTGTCATTTTTGAGAAGCACTTCTCTCAGTTTACCATGTGTACTTGTAGTTTTTGGATAACCAGAGTTCATTCTTGTGGATTTCTCTTGCATCATAGATCACATGGGCAAGATTCTCTGGTCTGTTTGAGAGACTATTTGCATAAGGGGACAATGTGCTAGATTGTCTGTTCATGTTGTTTGTCTGCATTAGCTCTATATCTTCTGCCATGTCAAAGGGGGAGTATTTGTTGCATATGCATCACTGCATAAGTTGTTTAACAAAGGGGGAGAATTGATTTAATTGCTTCTGATATTGTGTTGTCCTCATCTGCTGAACTATGTTGAGTGTCTCATATGACATCTCTGGTTTATTCGTTTTGCTAAAGTAAAAGGGACAGATTAGTCAAAAGGGGGAGCTTTTAATTCACTCCTTTTATACAGTCTCATTCTTTCCTCTTCCACTCATGTCTTTTTGCGGAAGGCAAAGGGGGAGAAGAATCTAATCTGAGTCAGTGTAACTCATAGTGTTGCCATCATCAAAAAGGGGGAGATTGTTGTGTCCCTGTGTGGTTTTGATGATGGCTGACACACCATGAGTCACACTGAGGTGTGCCATGAGTCACACTGAGGTGTGCTAATTAATTTAGATGACTGTTTGACTGCTTAAATATCTGATTGTTTGCTTGAATAGCTAATTCATGAATATGGCTAGATTGTGTTAACGTAGTGGCTAATTGTTCATGCAGTGCGTTGACGCAGTTGGAGATTGGGTTGACACATTGGCTGTCTGTTCACTAGCTGTGTTGACGCTACAAGGACACTGCGTTGACGCAGTAGTTGCTGGTTTACTTGCTGCGTTGACGCAGTGGAACAGCTGGGTTGACGCCATGCTGCTTTGTCTACCTTTTGTTGCTCATTAAGTCTTAAAGTCTGTATAGGGTAGTTCATGCATCACTCTATTTTCCAAGTGTATACATCAGTCAGCATTGTATCTTGTTCATGAAGTCTATACATCCACCGTCTATGTTAAGCTTCAAAGTCTGTTCATCCGATCTTTTCATTTGTATTGAAGTCCATACATTGGTGGCTAACTATATACATTGTCTCTTTTACCTACGTTGCTTGAAACGAAGTCTATACACTGCTGGATGTTCATGTCTGCACATTGGTGCTTTTCCCTACGTTCTGGCCAAGTCTATATAGCCTCATCTTTACTTTCGTTCCAAGCCAAAGTCTGCACATTGGCCAAGTCTACACATCGGCCTGTGGCCTACTTAGCTGAAGTCAGTACAGCGTCCGTTGTCTAGAGTTCTTGAAGTCTGTACATCGGACTGTTTCAGCAAGTCTGTACATCCGACTGTTCAGCTTGCAACCAAGTCTGTACATCGGATTGCTTCTTTTGAAGTCTATACATTGGCTCGTTCACGTTTGCAAAGTCTGTACATTAGACTGTGGCAAAGTCTATACATTCGGTTCCTTGGGCAGAGTCTATACATCGTGGCCTTGAACTTTCAAGTCTGTACACTCCTTATTTCAAAGTCTGTACATTGTTGCCTTGAAGCCGTTCCAAGTCTATACAACGCTCAAGTCTCTACAGCGTGAACAGTGCGTCTTCTTCTCCAACTCTATACATCGCTCGCTCTATCAGCCTTTCATCATAGAGTCTGTACACTCGTTTTCACGAGAAGTCTATACACGGGTCTTCACTTGATGTCTGTACATTGGCTCAGACTTACCAAGTATGTACACTGCCTTTGGGTTCTGTGCTTTTAGTGCATTGACGCACTTGGCTGACTGCGTAGATGCAATTGTGCGTCTTTCGCTTTCTGTCTTGTTCACTGTGTCGACGCTGACACAGGATGCGTTGACGCATTGGCCAGTTGCCAAGGGCGTGAGCATCTCGCTTGAGGAGCTGAGGCGATGCTGCACGATGGAAGCGTTGACGCCTTGGGCTGATGTCCTCACGAAGTCTGTACACTCAGTTAAACTTTCAAGTCTATACATATCTGATACTGTTATTCAACTGATTACCTGATAGGATTAATGGACAAGGTTATTAAGACTGGCACGTGATCCTAGAGGCTGAGATGCTGACACGTGGACCACTGAAGCTTGGGCGGGAATCGAAAAGAGCATAAGCCCTAGCTTCCTGCAGCTGGTATATATATGGAGACTCCTCCATCGGCTGAGGGTGATCGAAATGAAGTGAGCCATCAAGAGAAAAACAGAAATGCAGAGAGTGCCTCCAGGATACAGAGAATAGAGAAGAAGAGGAATAGCAGTGAGAAGAAGATGAAGAAATAGAAGAAGAGTGAGCCGACAAGAAGAAAAAGAGTTGAAGAGTAGAAGGAGAGAACAGCGTGAGAGAAAAGGAGAGTGGAAGAGGAAGAAAAGAAGAAGAGAAGAGAAGTCTATTGAAGACCTGTTCAGTCTGTTCGTGGATCAAATCCAGAACGACTATTGTGGTTCATTTCCAGCTTTCGTTGCTGTGCTTTTCATGTTTCTTATTTTTTTGTATATACTCCTATTGCTATTGTTCATCCGATCCTCTGGACTGAGGTCGGGTTCCTCCTGGTGGGTCAGGAGAAGGGAGATCTGATCTCCGGTTTGCAAGCAGCAGGGGGGCTGCTTGTGGGTTCCCTCTGGGCTAGGAGGAAGAGAGGCTAGGCCTCTGGTGGATTGCTGGTAGCAGAGTGCTACTGGCTGGTTCACTGGTAGCGGGGCTGCTACTAGTGGGGTTCCCTCTTGGTATAGAGGAAGAGAGACGTGAGTCTCTGGTTTCTAGTGACCGTGGGTTGCTAGAGGTTCCCTCCGTGTAGAAGGAAGAGGGGAGGTTGTTCCCCTGGGTAAGCTGTGTATCAGCGTCTGTATGCAAGCTATGTTGCCCAGCTGTTAGTGAAGCCACACTCGGGTTGAGTGTGGGGTGGATGTAGGTCTGCAGGACCGAACCACCTAAAACCCCCTTTTGCCTTGTGGTTTGATTGCTTATGGTTTGCTTCCGCTAGATGTTTGCATAGGGGCGCTCCAAGTGTTTGATCACAGGTTCAATAGATAATTTGATCAGATTTTGTTCTAAGTGTTTAATCTGTTGAGTGAGCGAAATTCTAATTGAGCGAAAGTTTATATTGGGTGAAAGTTTTTATAGGCTATATTCATTCACCCCCCCCCCCCTCTGAATACTTGCACCGAACCTAACACCCGTAGTACTGTTCACGGCTATAGTACTTCGAACTACTCTCCCTTGAACACACCCTTGCAGCCTCCCTTGATTTATCAAATGATCAACTAGGGTTTCTAACCCTCTTGCATGTGTTTTATAACATTTGAATGGTCCTTAGACATCCCCCAGACCAGATCCACAAATCATGGGAGATTAGGTGAGTTTTGATTAAACAAATCTATGGAAAGGGGCTAGCCTCGAGGTGGAAATCGAAGTCAAACATGGCTGCATCGGGGCTAGCGGTCGACCTGCAGCTTCTTGCGGTCGACCGCTACTGAGAATCACTGTAGAGGATTAGTCCCTGGAATTTTCGATCGACCGCTACTGGCTGGCAGTCGACTGCCACTGAGAGAGATGCAAACTGGGGGTTGCTGACTGGGGCGGTCTACCGCCCTTGTGCTGGCGGTCGACCGCCAGTTGGGCAAACCCCGATTCATCCCGGGTCGGTCCGTTAACCGCTTTAGCTCCGTCGCTTGAGTCCTTTAGCAGCTTGTTCATATCTGTGGCATCTCCCTTGATAGTCTAAAAGGTATCAACTGAGTCTTTGGCCTTCGATTCTCTTGGCTGTACTTCTTTGTGCATAGACCTTGGTTGTGTGACGAGTCGAATATCACGTGTCGACTATTGCTTGTGTTCGCATCCTTGCTTGGGCGCGATCAATGAGCTTTCACATTTGCCATCCTCACTGAATGCCTTGTCCATTCATTGGCATATCTTGTTGTGTCCCTGAGGTCATTTGAGTCATTCTGTGGTCACTTGGGTCATTCGACATCATTCTATAGTCATATGAGTTCTGTGGTATTCTTGGTTTTAATAATGGCTAAACACTATTAGTCATTGATATCTTCCACTCTCATGTGATTGACATACGTGATGTTTTTATTCATGATAGATATGCCCATGAATGGACAAGGAATCAAGTGGCAATGGCCAAAGTGAAAGCTCATTGATCGCGCCCAAGCAAGGATGCAAATCTCATCTCTCTTACAAACAAAAGTCGACATTTCATATTCGGCTCGTCACTCATCCAAGGTCAATGCACAAAGAAGTATAGCCAAGAGAATCCAAGGTTAAAGATTCAGTTGGTACTTTCTAGACAAACAAGGGCGATGCCACAAACATGCACGGGCTACTAATGGAGTTGAACGACGGAGTTCAAGACTTAACGGACCGACCCGGGAAAGCCCGGGTTCTGCCCAGCTGGCGGTCGACCGCCAGCACAGGGGCGGTCGACCGCCCCAGCCAGCATCCACCAGACTGCATGAGTTTCAGTAGCGATCGACCGCCAGCCAATAGCGGTCGATCGAAAATCCTAGGGGCCATTCGTCTACAACATTTCTCAGTAGCGGTCGACCGCCAGGAGCTGCAGGTCGACCGCCAGCCCCGATGCAGCCATGTTTGACTTCAAAATCCACCTCGTGGCCAGCCCCTTTCCATGGATTTGTTTAATCAAAACTCACCTAATCTCCCATGATTTGTGGATCTGGTCTGGGGGGTGTCCAAGGACCATTCAAGGTCTATAAAACCAACACATGAGGGGTTGGAAACCCTATCACTTCAAGGCTTCAAGGGAGATCAAGGGAGGCCATTTTCGAGGTACTGTAGCACCTCCGTGAACAGTGTTTTGGGAAGGAGTTCTTCATCCATTCCAAGGCATTCAAGTCCAAATCTGAAGCCATCTCAACCTCCAAGGAAGAAGAAGCAATCAAGGGGTTCAAAGGTGATCTAAACTGCATCCTTCTTCCTCTTCATCAACTCAAGAGGATCAAAAGGAAGATCAAAGCTACATCCAACACTCTCTCCATCAACTCAAGGTGATTCAAGTTCATATCTCAATCCAGCAACCTCCAAAGAAGAGTAGAAGCAAGAAAGGCTAATAAAGGAGATCAAAGGAGGCTGCAAGGGTGTGTTCAAGGGAGAAGAGTTCGAGTACTGTAGCTGTGAACAGTACTCCGGGAAGAAGTTCTTCATCAAATCTCCAAGTGATTCAAGATACTTCAAAAGAAGATTCAAGCCCCAGCAATCTCAGACAAGATCCTTCTCCTTGAGCATATTTCATATCTTGTTTGAGTATTTTCATACTTGTTCTTTTCCATTTCATTCAAACATTTGGAACTGAAGATCGTCCCTACAGGTGGTTAGTAGGAAGGCAATCGGAAGTTGTCCGATCTGCGGTGTTGATGTCCCTACCGGTGGTTAGTAGGAAGGCAATCAATGGTCTTTCCGATTTACGGTTCAGTGCGTGGAACTAGTAGAGCCTCACCGGATTTTGTGAGGGGTGGACGTAGGACTGGGGATTCAGTCCGAACCACCTTAAAATATTATGTGTTGTGGTTTGTTTGTGTGATTGTTTTGTTCTAGATGCATGCTTAGGTTCGAATCAATACATTAGTAATCATCTTGCTAAGCAAATCACTGTGTCTTTCATTTAGCTAGTTATATTCCACTGTGATTTGTTCTATCTAGCTATTTAGAGGGATCCATTGCAAAAAGAGGGGCAGATCTATTCACCCCTCCCCTCTAGATCCGCTGTCCACTACACAATAAGTGGTATCAGAGCCTAATCTCTCATTATGGGGTCCAACAACCTTGAGGGAAATGGTGGATCAGCGTCTAAGGGTTATTTACCTGAAGGACATTCTGTGAATAGGCCTCCTTATTTCACTGGATCTAATTATCCCTATTTGAACATCGTATGCAGGTGTTCATTCGCGCCCAAGACTACGAACTTTGGCGAGTGATCAGCAAAGGTCCGTATGAGCTTACGGATAATGAGGACTTGTGGACCAAAGAACAGATAAGGCAATCCACTGTCAACTGGAGTGCCAAACACATCATGCAATGCTCACTCCATCCAGTTGAATTCTCAAGAGTGGCTACCTGCGCATCTGTAAAACTAATGTGGGACAAGCTAGAGGTAATCTACGAAGGAACCTCTCAGGTACGAGAAACAAAAGCCAACATTTTAGTTTCTGAATATGAAATGTTCTGCATGAAGCCTGATGAATCAATTCAAGATATGTATGCTCGATTGACTGTGCTTACTAATAGTTTAACTGATTTGGGAAAGAAATATTCAGAGCAAGAAATTGTAAGGAAAATTCTCAGATCTTTAACTCCAGCATGGAACACAAAGGCTACTGTGGTTGAAGAATCGAGAGATCTCGCAACTACCAAGGTAGATGAACTCATTGGGTCATTGATGATCTATGAGATCAACCTCAAGAACAAAGAGGCTGAGGCACCTAAGAAGAAGTCCCTAGCTCTTAAAGCAGGACCTAGCGGTCATGGCACTTCTGATGAAAGTGAGGATTCGGCAAGTGAGCGAGAAGAGGATGGCGTAGCCATGCTCACACGTAAGTTCAAAAAATTCCTGAGAAAGGAAGGTAAGAGCTTCATGAGAGGAAGGTCAAAGGTAAGAAATGGTTTCAAATCTAATTCTGAAAACTTTAAGAAATCTGACAAAATCATTTGCTATTCTTGCAATAAACCAGGACATTTCAAGAATGATTGTCCCGACATATTCAGAAAAGTCGACAAATGGAAGGGCAAGAAGAAGAACAAGGCCATGGTGTCCACATGGAGCGATGAAGAGGAAAGTGATGACGGAACTAGCTCCTCGGGCAAAGAAAAAGAAGATTTCTGCCTTATGGCCAAAGGTGATAAAGAAACTGTTGGGACGCTAAAGGGTGATCTAGAGGGGGGTGAATAGATCATACACCCGTTAAAAATTACTACAGTAGAATCAAATGCAGAATTAAAACTTCTACTGAATAGATAGTGGGCACAATGTGAATACCACCCAGAACCGATGAAGAACCGTCCTAAGCATACATCTACTGCGCGAAGATATAAATATAGAAGCTAGGCAAACCACAAAATAATCACATAGTAGACAAAGGCTTTTAGGTGGCTCGGTCCTCCAGACCTACATCCACCCCACACTCAACCCGAGTGTGGCTTACTGCTGACTCGCAACTTGAATCGCTGGGCCTCACAGCTTGCCTACAATCCACAGAGCCTCACAGCTTGCTGTCCGAGGTATCCACCTCGCCTGCTGAGCCTCACAGCTTGCTGTCCAGAGGAATCCTCCTCTGCAAAACCCGCTGGGCAATACAGCTTAGCCGTCCAGTGGAATCCACCACTGCAAGTGCTGCCACACAGCTTGAACACAATAGTTTCGAAAAACAAAACAAAAGATAAACGAAAGACAAAAGGAATTTCTGCAGGGAAAATAGCTCAAACAAGTGAGCAAACCTCAGATCTGGTTTTGAACCAAAGATCCGAGGAATAAAACTCTCAACTCTTCACTCTCTCAACTCTCTTCCTTTTCTCTCTTTTCTCTTCTCTCTTCTGCTGGATCGAAGGGCTCTCTACTCTCTACTTTTTCTTTAAGGCTTCTGCATTTGATCAACCTTCAACTGAGGACGAAGGCTTCAATATATAGCAGCAGGTGGATAAGGGCGCGTGGCTTCCACAGTTCCCGCCCAAGTGAATTTGCCAGATCCGAGGCAATTCCATCCACGTGTCAGCATCTGCACACCTGTTGACACCTTGAAAATGAGCAAGGGCAGAGACAGAATTGAAAGGAAGATCAGACCAATAGTGAAAGATGAATGACGAAGTTCGTCAACCATCTACCCGGCTGAAGCCTTTTCCCGGCCAAGCTGATGTCCGATGCCATTGTCAGTCAGACGACGGCACTGATGAAATAGCAGTCACCTGGCTGAAGGCTTTCCAGGCTAAAGCTGATGTCCGGTCTTGTCACCGTTCCGGTGATGATACCAATGAAATGATGTTCGGTTTTGTCATCATTCAGATGACAACGCCGATGAAACCCCGGTCTACCGACTGATGAAAAACCTATGAATGATCTCAATAGAAACTATGTCACCAATGGAGGGCCCTTTTGGGTGCTGATGTACTTGAAGGACCAATAAGAGGCCTAGTCTAAAAGACCTAAGTGGGCCTATAAAAGTGGCACCGGGATCCCCTTGTCGAAGCCCAAAAGTGGCGCCGAGAAGCTTGAGTCCCACGCGCCGGGAGCTCTGCCTACAATTGAAGCGCGCCGGGACGAGCCTGCCGGGAGGACACCAACGAGGGATATAAAACCCCCTCATTCGAAGAGAAAAGAAGAAAGAAGGGGATTGGGAGGAGACACGAAGAAGAGACCTGCAACCTCGTCCACGAGAAGAGAAAAAGAGCTGAAGCAGAAAAGAGTGAAGAGAGAAAGAGATTGTTCGAAGCTGATCGAAGGTGGGCAACGGGGAGGGAGAGGAGTCAATGCTCCGCCCTCCCCCCCCATTTCTATAGTTCTTCTTTTTATTTTGATGGTCTCTCCTCTTTCCTCCTCCGATGTAGCCTGTAATGCCGTAGCCGGTTTCACACCGATACAGTGATGTATTCCCCCTACTTCCTCATTATGTATCTCACCCAATGAATGTTATCGAATGGATAAATATGGTGGGCTGCAGTCCATCCCTGCTTTGGTTTCTCTGAAGCTCTATGCTCATCCCCCGTGTTGTCTGTCTCTTCTTAAGATTCAATAGCATGCTATCCCCCTCCCCAGGTCGATCGATCGTCTGTTCATTCGCCCGTTTCCTGAGCGCTCCTCATGCTTGCTTCTGAGCCAGGGACAGACTATCCCTTGGCCTCTCAAGCAAAGCATAGATACATAGCAACCGCCTCTCGGTCTTAGATGTTGCACTCATGCTCATCGGCTTTGTCGAAGTCATCCCCGGGGCCAGAGACAGTCATCTCTTGGCCCCCAGATGATGGAGAGTATACTGAAATCATCCTCACGGATTATTAGGAACGCTGGTGACAGAGATACCCTAAACCGTGTTTCCCCCAAATCACTCTCCGCCTCCGACCTTTCCTTTGAAATCCAAGCCAAAGTCAGTTGTAGTCTGATGAATTGGGCCCTCTGATTTCCCAATGCCCATCTATCTTGGCCTGAATCACCAGGAAAACCCCTGAATCCTCAACAGATTCAAGAACAGGGTACCGTAAAGCTCTGTTTCTCATCCCGGCGCCCTTACACCTCTCGGCCTCGCGTACAGTAAATCAGATGAACAGCTCTCGGTGTTATCCTTCAGGCGCCGAGAACTGTCTTGGCCTTCTGACCTCCGCGCCGGGAACCCTTGCACTTGGCCGCGCCGGGAAGCCCTCCCTTGGCTGCTTTGCATCACGCCGGGAACCCATCATATGGCCTTCTCCCCTGCGCGCCGGGAACCCTTGCACTTGGCCGCGCCGGGAAGCCCCCCCCCCCCCCTTGGCTGCTTTGCATCGCGCCGGGAAGCCCACCATATGGCCTTCTTGATGGGAATCGACACTGATCCTGTACCTTTTTTATTACATTTATGTCCTTTTAGTTTGTGTTTATATCCACGGGAAAGTATACGCACAATTGTACGGCTTTATCGGCCAATGCGTCACTCCCGTAGATTGTGTGGGTTTTTATGCAATTATGCAGTAGGACCAGCAAGGGGGCCCTCAGCCCTTTCCCATTGGTCCATGTCATCTTGTGGGGCTGGTCAACCATCCTAGGTGGACATCTAGAAGGTTGGACTAGTCATATGCCACATGGGTAGACAAGTGGCCCATTTTGTCCAAGGTAGGCCACCTACCATTCAACCTACCCATTCAACCTTACCTATAGTCAAGGGGGCGCCCCATTCCACTTGCCTTAGTTTAATATTTTTTGTGTGTTATTAGAATGCAATCCCAGCCCTTCAATCCTCTTTCCTAGATCTAAGGGTCCACATTGCATTTGATGTAAACCATATATAAGCTTGTATTTTCATGTGAAATTCAATGAAAAATCAGAAAATTTTGTGAAATCCAAGGAGCTTCTTGCGCCCCCAGCCCTCTCCCCTCTGGTTCCTCTCCTCCAAACTCAAGTTCTAGAGTGATTCTACCTTCTATCATCTCCTCTCAACCTTCGGTGATCGTCTGTGCCGTCGCCGCCGCCGTTCGTGCCGCCATCGAGCCGCCTCTGCAGTTCTATCTTCGTCCAACCATAGCAACTTCCAAGAATTATCTGTCTCAGCCACGAGCTTGGATTGATCTGAATGTTTTATGGTGTGTTCATCCCTTGCATCCCAAGATCCACTTAAATTTTCACGTGAAAAGTCCATCATTTAGTATTTTTACATTTTCGTCCAACCTGTCATCCCAGATCTGTCAGGTTTCTATCTACAGTGAAAGAACCTCTGAGTTCTCCCCCTCCGACCATCTTTTTGATTTGTCCAAACCCTCCCAATTTTACTGGGAGTTCTGTCCATCACCCCCTACCTCCACAATTTTTTTTAATGTTTTATCAGCCTTCTACCTATTTTTAAAAATTCATGTTCTTCCTCTGATACAGTATTTTTAGTCAGATCCCAGGTCCGACCACTCTCCACTTCCAAAATCATAAAAAATCACCATTACCTCCAACTCCAGATCCGAAAATATTCCTAGTTTCCTTGTTCGATTTCCTACAACCTTGCTGAAGAACACATCTTCAAATTCGGACATCTACTTCACAGTAAAAGGCAATCAACAGGAAAGTTCTCTGCAGATCTGAGTCTTCGGTTACTGTACAACAGCAGCATATAAAATTCGCCAACACAAAGTACAAATCTGGTGAATTTTTCTGAAGGCCACTAGATTGCAGTACTTCGAAGCAGCTTTCCAACGGCTCTGATCTCGTCGCATTCCGACACCGGTGCTGATCGCAGCATCCGTTCTCGCCGGAGCGGGCGCTGAAATACAGAACCGGCAGATTTCTGATCGGTTTTTTCGACCGGTGCCGAACGGAGCCGCCCGGCCTCCGGTCGGCGAACCAGCATGCCGCCAGCCCGGGGAGCGCTTCTCCAAGTGTCTCCACTACAGCGGTACCACCGGGTCCCACACGGCCACTCCGGACAGCACGTGGGCCCCACGGTCGTGAACACGCGTGTAGCCGAATCAACACACGAAGCTGCCCGTCAACCCGAATTCGGTCTTCCCGGGCCCATTTGTATAGCCCTTTACCTCCCTGCGTGGAGTGGGTATGTTCTCATTGCTGTAATTATTGTGTGTTAAGTTTCCTGGGAGTACGAGTTTTCGGCCGGGTCCGTCTTCCCCACGCCGAGCGCGTGGAGGTATCGTTCTCGCTCCCTACACTCGGCATTTGCTTATTTTCATATACACTTGTTTATGCCGCTGCTAGAGAGCATGCTTTAGGTCCGTTAGCTCGCTATATTATCATTCACCGCTGCTACGAGAGAGAGCGTGACCGTCCCGTGACCCGATCCGGGCACGAAAGTGCGAGCCGACCACCCTAGCTCTTGCCGGTTTCTCAACCGCGCACGTCCGACGCTTCCCTCGTTAAGGGACGATCGCGAGCTTGTCGTGTTCGTGTCTCGTCCCGCATCAATTTGGTATCAGAGCGAGGTTGAGTCTAGGGTGTCAAAAAAAAACAAGTGTCATTCATTAGTCATTTACGTCTAAGTCGTGTTTAGGGTCATCATTGTTTTAAAACAAACAAAAAAAGTGTCTTTTTGCATTGCATCCCTTTACTCGGTATATCAAAAGGTGTTGTCCGAACGTTATGCTACGCCTATCGGGAAGGCCGCAAACTTGCGCGAGTGACCTTCGGGTCGATTACCTCCGCCGCATACCGCGTTTTGGTTAAGTCTAGGCGCATCATTTTGCATTAGTGTGTTTTACTTTAGTCGGCATCTTCTAGTCGGTGTGTTTGCATGCCCACTTGTCGGGGTACTCAGTACTCACCCCCACCACCACCTATGGCCAACCCACGGGATACCTCTGCAGACTTCCACTCCCTACAAGAGGCGATGATGGCCATTATGACTAGGTTGGACCAATCCGATGCTAACTTTCGGACTTTCTCCGATAATATGGATGGTCGCCTTAGAGCCATGGAGGGGCGCTTGGAGACCTCCGACAGGTCGGTCCAAGACCTCGTTGGGCGGTTAGATAGGATGTCACACGGGGACCCTCCAGGGGTAGCCCAAGGCCCACCCGCACCCCCTCCCGCGGTGGCCCAAGTCCAACCCGCTCCCATGGCCCAAGTCCAGGCCGCTCCCGCGGCCTAAAACCAGCCACCACAGGCTCCTCCACCCGCCCTTCCTCGGGTTCCCCAACTACCGCACCGTGACCTTGGTCTCGAGGACTATGGTTCCGACAATGCCTATGAGGGATATGGTCAACGCCGTCGTGGTTTTCAGCCACAACGAGATGAGGATGATGACCGGGTCCTTAAGAAAGTGCGAGCGGACCCTCCCGCTTTTTACGGGTCTTTGGATCCGAAAGTCTACCTAGATTGGGAGTTCGGCATGGACCGTTACTTTGAGTGGTATGATATGTCGGAGCGTCGAAGGGTCCGATTCGCCACCATGAAACTCATGGGGCAGGCACAAACCTATTGGAAGAATGTGGAGAGCCTGCTACTTCAGCGGCTAGAACCCCCGATCGACACATGGGCCGAGATGAAGAATAAACTTCGGCAAAAGTACCTTCCTCCCACATACCGCCAGCGACTCATCCATAGATGGCAAAGACTTAGCCAGGGAGACCGGTCTGTCTCCGAATACAATGCGGAGTTTGATGAGTACTTTCTACGATGTGGTGTCACGGAGGAGAGTACCATGCCCGTGTCCCGCTTTCGACGTGGTTTGCGGCCACACTACCAGTATGAGCTTTTCCGCCGCAATGCCAAGACGTTGGAAGAGGCATACCAGGTTGCTCTCGAGATGGAGCAATTTGAGGGAGAGTTCGAGTCTAGCCATCGGTTGGGCCCCACCCCTCTCCGTAGTACCGAGCCCCATCACTCCATAGGCCCACATCAGCGGCCTCCCATGGCTCGACCTCAGGAGCCCACCCGTCAGGAGCACTTTGCTCCACGGCCTCGTCCTCCTCCACCCCGGGATCTATTCCCACCCCAACCACCGGCACCCGTTGCCCGTCCCCCGGCTCCTATAGCCCGTCCTCTGGCACCGACACCCCCTCCACTATTGTCCAAGGCACCTACATCTCCCCATTTGCTGCCTACACCCCCTACCCGACGGGATGATAAGGGTAAGGCCCCTTTTATAGGAGAGAGTAGTCGGTCGAGAGTGCAGTGTTTTCACTATCATGGATTTGGCCACTTTGCCAGCGAGTGTCCCGCTCGCGCCACCCTAGCCTTAGGTGTTGGAGAGCCCGCACCTCCCGAGCTTGAATGTGTCAATTATGAGGCCGATGACGCACTAGCCGATGAGTACTATGCCTTGGGGGGAGAGTTGGATGGCTCACCCGCCGCCCAGGATACCGCCACCTAGTGGGCTTGTGTCACCATCTTAGTCTAGGGTCATATATGAGTCGGTGTGTTTTCTTGTGAGGTTTGTTTGTGTGGTGTGTCTCGAGTCGATTGTTGTGTGTATTGCATGGTAAGTCTGCATGAGTCTTGTGCAAGCTCGTTGTCGGTCTCTTATGAGTAAGAGGCGAGTGGACTCACTTGATGAGTATGGGGTCGATTCTACATCTATACCCGGATCAGTCACCTATAGGGACTCAGCGGTGATTCCTAGTGAGTCTTTGAGCCGCTTCCCTTCCTTTTGAGAGTGCCCCACCCGGAGTGTCCATCTTCAGGCCATAGCAGTTTGCGCATATCGAGTATATATGGAATGAGCAGGTGACGATCATTTGGAGTGGAGCGTACCTGCATTACTTGGCACGGTGACGGATCCGCCGGAGTATTCGAGCATCCCTACCCCTACTCGACGGGGTCGAGTTCCTCCCACCCGGGGAGAGTTGATGGGAATCGACACCGAGCCTGTACCTTTTTTTATTACATTTATGTCCTTTTAGTTTGTGTTTATATCCACGGGAAAGTATACGCGCAATTGTACGGCTTTATCGGCCAATGCGTCACTCCCGTAGATTGTGTGGGTTTTTATGCAATTATGCAGTAGGACCAGCAAGGGGGCCCTCAGCCCTTTCCCATTGGTCCATGTCATCTTGTGGGGCTGGTCAACCATCCTAGGTGGACATCTAGAAGGTTGGACTAGTCATATGCCACATGGGTAGACAAGTGGCCCATTTTGTCCAAGGTAGGCCACCTACCATTCAACCTAACCATTCAACCTTACCTATAGTCAAGGGGGCGCCTCATTCCACTTGCCTTAGTTTAATATTTTTTGTGTGTTATTAGAATGCAATCCCAGCCCTTCAATCCTCTTCCCTAGATCTAAGGGTCCACATTGCATTTGATGTAAACCATATATAAGCTTGTATTTTCATGTGAAATTCAATGAAAAATCAGAAAATTTTATGAAATCCAAGGAGCTTCTTGCGCCCCCAGCCCTCTCCCCTCTGGTTCCTCTCCTCCAACCTCAAGTTCTAGAGTGATTCTACCTTCTATCATCTCCTCTCAACCTCCGGTGATCATCTGTGCCGCCGTCGCCGCCGTTCGTGCCGCCATAGAGCCGCCTCTGTAGTTCTATCTTCGTCCGACCACAGCAGCTTCCACGAATTGTCTGTCTCAGCCACAAGGTTGGATTGATCTGAATGTTTTATGGTGTGTTCATCCCTTGCATCCCAAGATCCACTTAAATTTTCACGTCAAAAGTCCATCATTTAGTATTTTTACATTTTCGTCCAACCTGTCATCCCAGATCTGTCAGGTTTCTATCTACAGTGAAAGAACCTCTGAGTTCTCCCCCTCCGACCATCTTTTTGATTTGTCCAAACCCTCCCAATTTTACTAAGAGTTCTGTCCATCACCCCCTACCTCCACAAATTTTCTTAGTTTTTTATCCGCCTTCTACCTATTTTTAGAAATTCGTGTTCTTGCTCTGATACAGTGTTTTTAGTCAGATCCTAGATCCGACCACCCTCCACTTCCAAAATCATAAAAAATCACCACCACCTCCAAATCCAGATCCGAAAATATTCCTAGTTTCCTTGTTCGATTTCCTACAACCTTGCTGAAGAATACATCTTCAAATTCGGACATCTACTTCACGGTCAAAGGCAATCAACAGGAAAGTTCTCTGCAGATCTGAGTCTTCGGTTACTGTATAACAGCAACATATAAAATTCGCCAACACAAAGTACAAATCTGTTGAATTTTTCTGAAGGCCACTAGATTGCAGTACTTCGAAGCAGCTTTTCAACGGCTCTGATCTCGTCGCATTCCGACACCGGTGCTGATCGCAGCATCCGTTCTCGCCGGAGCGCGCGCTGAAATACAGAACCGGCAGATTTCTGATCGGTTTTTCCGACCGGTGCCGAACGGAGCCACCCGGCCTCCGGCCGGTGAACCAGCGTGCCGCCAGCCCGGGGAGCGCTTCTCCAAGTGTCTCCACTACAGCGGTACCACCGGGTCCCACACGTCCACTCCAGACAGCACGTGGGCCCCACGGTCGTGAACACGCGTGTAGCCGAATCAACACACGAAGCTGCCCGTCAGCCCGAATTCGGTCTTTCCCGGGCCCATTTGTATAGCCCTTTACCTCCCTGCGTGGAGTGGGCATGTTCCCATTGCTGTAATTATTGTGTGTTAAGTTTCCCGGGAGTACGAGTTTTGGCCGGGTCCGTCTTCCCCACGCCGAGCACGTGGAGGTATTGTTCTCGCTCCCTACACTCGGCATTTGCTTATTTTCATATACACTTGTTTATGCCGCTGCTAGAGAGCATGCTTTAGGTCCGTTAGCTCGCTATATTATCATTCACCGCTGCTACGAGAGAGAGCGTGACCGTCCCGTGACCCGATCCGGGCACGAAAGTGCGAGCCGACCACCCTAACTCTTGCCGGTTTCTCAACCGCGCACGTCCGACGCTTCCCTCGTTAAGGGACGATCGCGAGCTTGTCGTGTCCGTGTCTCATCCCGCATCAATTTGGTATCAGAGCGAGGTTGAGTCTAGGGTGTCAAAAAAAAATAAGTGTCATTCATTAGTCATTTACGTCTAAGTCGTGTTTAGGGTCATCATTGTTTTAAAACAAACAAAAAAAGTGTCTTTTTGCATTGCATCCCTTTACTCGGTATATCAAAAGGTGTTGTCCGAATGTTAGGCTACGCCTATCGAGAAGGCCGCATACTTGCGCGAGTGACCTTCGGGTCGATTACCTCCGCCGCGTACCGCGTTTTGGTTAAGTCTAGGCGCATCATTTTGCATTAGTGTGTTTTGCTTTAGTCGGCGTCTTCTAGTTGGTGTGTTTGCATGCCCACTCGTCGGGGTACTCAGTACTCACCCCCACCACCACCTATGGCCAACCCACGGGATACCTCGGGAGACTTCCACTCCCTACAAGAGGCGATGATGGCCATTATGACTAGGTTAGACCAATCCGATGCTAACTTTCGGACTTTCTCCGATAATATGGATGGTCGCCTTAGAGCCATGGAGGGGCGCTTGGAGACCTCCGACAGGTAGGTCCAAGACCTCGTTGGGCGGTTAGATAGGATGTCACACGGGGACCCTCCAGGGGTAGCCCAAGGCCCACCCGCACCCCCTCCCGCGGTGGCCCAAGTCCAACCCGCTCCCATGGCCCAAGTCCAGGCCGCTCCCGCGGCCCAAAACCAGCCACCACAGGCTCCTCCACCCGCCCTTCCTCGGGTTCCCCAACTACCGCACCGTGACCTTGGTCTCGAGGACTATGGTTCCGACAATGCCTATGAGGGATATGGTCAACGCCGTCATGGTTTTCAGCCACAACGAGATGAGGATGATGACCGGGTCCTTAAGACCGTGCGAGCGGACCCTCCCGCTTTTTACGGGTCTTTGGATCCGAAAGTCTACCTAGATTGGGAGTTCGACATGGACCGTTACTTTGAGTGGTATGATATGTCGGAGCATCGAAGGGTCCGATTCGCCACCATGAAACTCATGGGGCAGGCACAAACCTATTGGAAGAATGTGGAGAGCCTGCTACTTCAGCAGCTAGAACCCCCGATCGACACATGGGCCGAGATGAAGAATAAACTTCGGCAAAAGTACCTTCCTCCCACATACCGCCAGCGACTCATCGATAGATGGCAAAGTCTTAGCCAGGGAGACCGGTCCGTCTCCGAATACATCACGGAGTTTGATGAGTACTTTCTACGATGTGGTGTCACGGAGGAGAGTACCATGCCCGTGTCCCGCTTTCGACGTGGTTTGCGGCCACACTACCAGTATGAGCTTTTCCGCCGCAATGCCAAGACGTTGGAAGAGGCATACCAGGTTGCTCTCGAGATGGAGCAATTTGAGGGAGAGTTCGAGTCTAGCCATCGGTTGGGCCCCACCCCTCTCCGTAGTACCGAGCCCCGTCACTCCATAGGCCCACATCAGCGGCCTCCCATGGCTCGACCTCAGGAGCCCACCCGTCAGGAGCACTTCGCTCCACGGCCTCATCCTCCTCCACCCCGGGATCTATTCCCACCCCAACCACCGGCACCCGTTGCCCGTCCCCCGGCTCCTATAGCCCGTCCTCTAGCACCGGCACCCCCTCCACTATTGTCCAAGGCACCTACATCTCCCCCTTTGCTGCCTACACCCCCTACCCGACGGGATGATAAGGGTAAGGCCCCTTTTATAGGAGAGAGTAGTCGGTCGAGAGTGTAGTGTTTCCACTGTCATAGATTTGGCCACTTTGCCAGCGAGTGTCCCGCTCGCGCCACCCTAGCCTTAGGTGTTGGAGAGCCCGCACCTCCCGAGCTTGAGTGTGTCAATTATGAGACCGATGACGCACTAGCCGATGAGTACTATGCCTTGGGGGGAGAGTTGGATGGCTCACCCTCCGCCCAGGATACCGCCACCTAGTGGGCTTGTGTCACCATCTTAGTCTAGGGTCATATATGAGTCGGTGTGTTTTCTTGTGAGGTTTGTTTGTGTGGTGTGTCTCGAGTCGATTGTTGTGTGTATTGCATGGTAAGTCTGCATGAGTCTTGTGCAAGCTCGTTATCGGTCTCTTATGAGTAAGAGGCGAGTGGACTCACTTGATGAGTATGGGGTCGATTCTACATCTATACCCGGATCAGTCACCTATAGGGACTCAGCGGTGATTCCTAGTGAGTCTTTGAGCCACTTACTTTCCTTTTGAGAGTGACCCACCCGGAGTGTCCACCTTCAGGCCATAGCAGTTTGTGCATATCGAGTATATATGGAATGAGCAGGTGACGATCATTTGGAGTGGAGCGTACCCGCATTACTTGGCACGGTGACGGATCCGCCGGAGTATTCGAGCATCCCTACCCCTACTCGACGGGGTCGAGTTCCTCCCACCCGGGGAGAGTTGATGGGAATCGACATCGAGTCTGTACCATTTTTTATTACATTTATGTCCTTTTAGTTTGTGTTTATATCCACGGGAAAGTATACGCGCAGTTGTACGGCTTTATCGGCCAATGCGTCACTCCCGTAGATTGTGTGGGTTTTTATGCAATTATGCAGTAGGACCAGCAAGGGGGCCCTCAGCCATTTCCCATTGGTCCATGTCATCTTGTGGGGCTGGTCAACCATCCTAGGTGGACATCTAGAAGGTTGGACTAGTCATATGCCACATGGGTAGACAAGTGGCCCATTTTGTCCAAGGTAGGCCACCTACCATTCAACCTACCCATTCAACCTTACCTATAGTCAAGGGGGCGCCCCATTCCACTTGCCTTAGTTTAATATTTTTTGTGTGTTATTAGAATGCAATCCCAGCCCTTCAATCCTCTTCCCTAGATCTAAGGGTCCACATTGCATTTGATGTAAACCATATATAAGCTTGTATTTTCATGTGAAATTCAATGAAAAATCAGAAAATTTTGTGAAATCCAAGGAGCTTCTTGCGCCCCCAGCCCTCTCCCCTCTGGTTCCTCTCCTCCAGCCTCAAGTTCTAGAGTGATTCTATCTTCTATCATCTCCTCTCAACCTCCGGTGATCGTCTGTGCCGCCGCCGCCGCCGTTCGTGCCGCCATCGAGCCGCCTCTGCAGTTCTATCTTCGTCCGATCACAGCAGCTTCCACGAATTGTCTATCACAGCCACGCACTTGGATTGATCTGAATGTTTTATGGTGTGTTCACCCCTTGCATCCCAAGATCCACTTAAATTTTCACGCCAAAAGTCCATCATTTAGTATTTTTACATTTTCGTCCAACCTGTCATCCCAGATCTGTCAGGTTTCTGTCTACAGTGAAAGAACCTCTGAGTTCTCCCCCTCCGACCATCTTTTTGATTTGTCCAAACCCTCCCAATTTTACTGAGAGTTCTGTCCATCACCCCCTACCTCCACAAATTTTCTTAGTTTTTTATCCGCCTTCTACCTATTTTTAGAAATTCGTGTTCTTGCTCTGATACAGTGTTTTTAGTCAGATCCTAGATCCGACCACCCTCCACTTCCAAAATCATAAAAACTCACCACCACCTCCAAATCCAGATCCAAAAATATTCCTGGTTTCCTTGTTCGATTTCCTACAACCTTGCTAAAGAACACATCTTCAAATTCGGACATCTACTTCACAGTAAAAGACAATCAACAGGAAAGTTCTCTGCAGATCTGAGTCTTCGGTTACTGTACAACAGCAGCATATAAAATTTGCCAACATAAAGTACAAATCTGGTGAATTTTTCTGAAGGCCACTAGATTGCAGTACTTCGAAGTAGCTTTCCAACGGCTCTGATCTCGTCGCATTCCGACACCGGTGCTGATCGCAGCATCTGTTCTCGCCGGAGCGCACGCTGAAATACAGAACCGGCAGATTTCTGATCGCTTTTTCCGACCGGTGCCGAACGGAGCCGCCCGGCCTCCGGCCAGCGAACCAGCATGCCGCCAGCCCGGGGAGCGCTTCTCCAAGTGTCTCCACTATAGCGGTACCACTGGGTCCCACACGGCCACTCCGGACAGCACGTGGGCCCCACGGTCGTGAACAAGCGTGTAACCGAATCAACACACGAAGCTGCCCGTCAACCCGAATTCGGTCTTCCCGGGCCCATTTGTATAGCCCTTTACCTCCCTGCGTGGAGTGGGCATGTTCTCATTGCTGTAATTATTGTGTGTTAAGTTTCCCGGGAGTACGTGTTTTCGGCCGGGTCCGTCTTCCCCACGCCGAGCGCGTGGAGGTATCGTTCTCGCTCCCTACACTCGGCATTTGCTTATTTTCATATACACTTGTTTATGCCGCTGCTAGAGAGCATGACTTAGGTCCGTTAGCTCGCTATATTATCATTCACCGCTGCTACGAGTGAGAGCGTGACCGTCCCGTGACCCGATCCGGGCACGAAAGTGCGAGCCGACCACCCTAGCTCTTGCCGGTTTCTCAACCGCGCATGTTCGACGCTTCCCTCGTTAAGGGACGATCGCGAGCTTGTCGTGTCCGTGTCTTGTCCCGCATCACTTCTCCCCTGCGTGCCGGGAACCCCAATTGCCCTTCGTGCAGACAACCTCCTCTGGCCATTTGGCCCTCGCGCCGAGAGCCTACTTCCCGGCCTCTTCCCCGTCGCGCCGGGAACCCTCCATGTTGAACCCGCCAAGAACCCTCACCCTCTTGCATCCTTCTGGCGCCGAGAGCCCTAATTACTTGGCCTCCTTGCTTGCGCCGGGAGCCTAACACCTTCACCCTTCTGCCTTGGCGCCGCAAGACCCCTTTGCTTCCCTGCTTGCTTGCGCCGAGAACTCCACTAACGCCAGCTTCCCGGCGCCCCAACTGGTGCCTTGCAAAGAACCCTTCTCGGTGCGGTGGTCTTCATGCCGAGAACTCATATATCCATTCAAATCCGTGCCGAGAGGCTGTCCTGCCACCCAACGAGCTTCCAACACTTCTATCAAACCCACCCAGGGATGTCCATGAGTCACCAGAACTATCCCGAGGATAAAATCAAAGGGAGTCAGACTCCCTTACTTTCCACTGATCCGTATCGGGTTTATGAGCAACCCCTTTAGCTAAGGTGAGCTCTGCCACTGCACGAGTGTCACCAGCTCCTACAAGGGAAGAATCGAACATTGCCCCGGGGCATGCATGTACAATGTGGGAGGTTCGCTCCCTCCTTTTTCTTTCGGCTTTCATCCCGGCACTCCGTGGGTGATAGCCTATTCTCCCCTGGGCATAATCCAGATTATGGGGAGATGCTGTCGAAATGTCGATAGATGTTTAAACCCCGATAAGTCCCGGGGAAGTGCTCAACATACACCTCCCGTCTGGCTCGATTTTTCGGGGAATATGAACACTGCGAGGCCTTTGGCTGGATGGGGAACATGAAAGGGGATATATTCCCGATGACTGTCCAAGCTCCGCCCCGCCGCTGCGGGGACGGTGCCCTATCTCCACCCAGCACGACCTACACAAAAGGGGGGGGGGGTAATGCTGATTTGATAAACTATCGTTCGCTCTATTATCTTCTCAGAATAATAATATCTTCAATATTACGCATTGTTATTTTTCTTTTATTATCGCCCCGAGTGGCCTCCTATTTTGGCGTTTAATCAAGGGTTGTCCTTCTTAGGAAGGGCGTAATTAACGTCATAGCCTTTATGGTATGGCGGACTTTTGGTCCCGACTCGGACTTCACAATCGACTGACCAAGTCAATTCGAGCGCATAATAAAAATTGTCACCATGGTGACTGGCACGCCAATAAATCAATAAATAAACAAATAAAATTAAATAAGATAACGGAAGAAAAATCTCGCGTCCACAAGTCTGGCACGCCCGGTGGGACCTAGTCTCCCTTCATCTCTACGCCAAAATAGGAGGCCCAGTGGGCCCCCCCTCAAATTTCTGATTCCGTTCTTTCTCTATTTTCAGGAAGCTACGATGACGGCTGGAATCATGTCTGTACGCTTTGATCAACAAGCGGTCGATGTGCATGTTCGAGAAGGCTACCTGGCGGTACCTCTTTCGTTCGGATCGATGCCGCATGCTGTCGGGATGCCCAACTGCCTGGGCCTCATCTTCACTGACTTGCTCGAGATTGACAACCAGGAGCAAAAGACTGTTGTCGAGACATTTCTGCAAGCTACCAGCCCCAAAATGAGCCAGGTGATGCAGGATACTCCTGAGGTCGTGGCCTGCTTTGTCCATCACGAGGTGAAAAGGGGCACATCCTCTGCTGCTGGAAGAAGGAGGAGATCCGACAGGAGAGCCCGACCCACTGCTGCGGGTCGTCGGATATCCAACTCAGGAAAGACAATGTTGATTGGAGATGTCCGGGTAAACCTCAGTGGTTGCCCAAGGGCGGTCAAGCCGGACGTGATCGTCCCGATGGTGCCTACTACCAACAGGTTCCGGGTACTAGCTGCCAGGAGGGTCGACATGAAAGAGGAGGATAGAAAGCCACGGGCACCGAAGCCGCCCAAGTTCAGACAGATCTGGCGGCCGAAGAAAATCCAGAGCTGGGTCCCAGCTCGAGAGGAAGAAAACATTGTTGATACCACTGTTGCCCGCTTCAGGGCAGGAAGCAGAAGAGAAGAAGGAAAAGACATAAGAAATGTTGTTGCTGTTCACCCCAGAGCTCGGGGTAGGAGAGATGAGGAAGAGAACGAAGGAAGAAATCTGACTACTATTCGCCCCAGGATTTGGGGCAGAAGATATCAGCAGAAGGAAGACCTCACGGTCACCCTCCCCATGGCTGGGGGCAAAAGATGGGAAAGAAAGAATTATGCTGCTCTAAGATGGGAGTAGAAGGTTCAGGGAGGAAAAGGAAATGAGAATAAGCAAACCAGTCGCTGCTGCCACTCTAAGAAGACCATGAGCCTGTGCCAGACAGGCCGATATATTCAAATACTGCAGAGCCGAGCACTTGACTGCTCAGGTGGAGAGACTGGCTTATCAGCAGAAGAGCCGGGAAAGATTGATGCTCCGACCAGAGCCACGAAGGCACGATCAAGAGGAGATGAAACAAGTGGCTCAAGACTACTTTCACTACCTTGGGAACTCCGCCCTCGGGCGGCAAAGATTATGCCGTGCTTTGGGCACCATGAATGAAGAAGAAGAAGAAACCCTTCAAGAAGTGATGCTCGGAGTCTCCTCCTCCGATTCCAATGACTATGAAGAAGGCCACAGAGCCGGGTATGGGAAAGAAGACCTGCACATGGAAGAAGCTAGAGAAAGAGTATCGGTCTTTGACCGGCTCAAATACCCCGATCAGATGAGAAGGAAAGTCTACAGGCAGAAGGAAAAGATGCAGATCTTTGCCTGCAATATGGCCGGGCTTGTCAAAGGGCAGGATATGTTACCGACACAGCCAGATGAACTGCTCAGACTGGCAACCAGACCAGGTCCCGTCACAAGGAGAAGTCAGGCGGCCAAAGATAAGATGAAGACTAATGATGAAGCCTGCAAGATCACCACTATGACAGTTAATGTGGTGACAACGGAAGAGGAAGACAATCCCTTCGTTGATGATGCTGAAGGGACTTCAGAAGATCTACAGATCCCGTCAACCCTGGATCCCATGATCCAGATGATGTTTAGAAGATATCAACAAGAGATCAATGCTCTCAGAAGACAGCTAAATGAGAGGCATGAAGCTACACCGGTCTCCAAGCAAGCCGAGCCTGTGGGGCAGACTGCCAGTTCAACAGAAATGGCTATTCCAGCTAATCCTCTTCCGGTTGATAAGGGCAAAGCACCGAGCCAACCCGTTCTGCAGCAGACGGTAGCTCAGCCCTCTGCATCTCAGACGCAGCCTGCCGCGCCAGCCTTGCGCGCAACTGTGATGACAACTCCTTATGGTCAGCAACAAGCTCACTTCTTCCCGGAAAACATAGATCCAGCCATAGCCCAGAAGCTGATGATTGAAAAGATTGTGGAGATGAAGCTGTCTGAAAATACTGGTGATGATGCTAGTACCTACGATGTGTACAGGGTATCGTATCCTCCCCAGTATGCTGCTAAGAGACTACCGTCAGGCGTCAGTAAGCCGCCGAAGTTTGAGAAATTTAATGGCCAGGGCTCTCCCAGGGAGCACATAGCTTACTACACCACAATCATGGGCGACTTGGCAGCTGATGAAGCTTATCTGCTTAAGTTCTTCGGCTCATCCCTCACCGGGATAGCCTTTGAATGGTATTCAAGCCTGCCGGCTGGGTCAGTGACCGATTGGCCTGATAAGCAAAGAAAGTTCCGCGATAGATTTCACGTCACGGAAAGAGAAATTACAATAGCAGAACTATATGCAACCAGGCAAAAGCAAGATGAAACAGCACTGGACTACATCAAGAGGTGGAGGAACTTAGCTATGAGATGCAGAAGACCTCCTCATCAAGAAGATGCAGTGCAAATATGTAAGCAGAGCCTCAGGAGAGAGGTACTGGAAAAGATGATTGGTGCAGATGTTAGAACATTTGACCGGCTGAACAATATAGTGGCGGAGGTCGAGACGTTCCTGTCTAAGCGTCCGACGGCCAATGCTCCAACTGTGCCGAAAGGGAAATCTAATGATCGACGACCATCGCACTCTGAGGCTAACACCATCGATTTTAGAACCTTCGAGTAGCATAAAGGGAAGAAGGGGGCAGATGAAGCTCCCCCACCAGCAGACACAGCAGAAAGAAAAGATAAAGTCTCTCTGAGAAACAAAATGAGAAAGCCGTACTCTTTCCCGAAAGATAAGACAGCTGCACTATTCAACTGGGCATACAAGTTCAACAAGGTAACATTGCCTGAGCCAAAGAGACCCGAGGACGCGACAAAGAAAGGTGATCCGCTGTTCTGTCCATATCACCGTGCACTGGGGCACGCAATTGAAGATTGATACGTCTTCAAAGATATTATGGAAGGCATGGTCAAAAAGGGCGAGCTACAGCTGGGAGATTACCAGGTAGAGCCACCTCGTCCACATGAGCCTCTGGCATTAAAAATGGCCGCCAATATGATTTCAATCTACCAGCAGCTGCCTAAGGAGGCCGTTGAAGAATGTACCAGGCATACTTATGAAGCCTGCTTCCTCACCCCACTGAAGGATCAGGAAGGATGGCAGATGAAACCCATAAAGAACAGAAAGAAGACTCCCGCAGCCAAAACCAATGGAGCATTTATCCGCGGTGTCACACCAAGACCTGAACCGCCTCCAGTAAAGCCAGTATGGCACACAGCTGAGACAGGACCAGTCATCCGGATCCCCACGCATAACCGGAGAAGACAAGTCCCCCTACCTGCATATAAGGAAGTAAGTCCTGTAGCCAGGCATTTACAGCAGTATATTAATGGGCTCGATGAATATGAATAGAAAAAGCCCGGGCACCTGCTGGTGAAAGACTGTATACTCTGGGAACAGCTCGAAGAATTGAAAATTAAAGAGCAGTCAGAGGCAGAACAAGAAAAAGCTGAGACTGAACCCTTCTGGGGGCAGGGGCCAATAAAGCCAAATGCCCAGAAAAAGAAGAGACGGCCCAAGTCCAAGAAGGGAAAGAGGGTCGTGACAGTACAATGTAACACCCTGTCGGCACTCTTTACCTCGCTCGGGGAGAATGATGAGGATGAAACATCAGATGCCCCGCTAGAAGCCAACCATTCCGAGGCCTCAACCTCAGCCCATGCAACACGTTCTGGGAAAAGATGGGGGCGCCCACCACCAGCTAATCATAACATTATGTTCAGAGGGGAACAGCCCTACCAGATTCCCGAACCGGAGGTACGAGGTGTCCAGGTTCCTCCCCCTGCCAGCTTGTACCAAGAAAAGAAGAAAGGAGGTCAAACTCCAACATTTCTGGAATTTCTGTCTAGTCTAGAAAATGGGCAGTCGATACAGGCTGGGCCAGATAAAGGCAAGAGACCTCAGCAGTCGGCATCTGTAGCCCGCAAGCAGAATGAGAAAGAGGAGGATAACTCTCCGACAGCACCAGGGGTCGTTGCTATAGAAGAAGCCCCCCAAGAAATCAGTCCAGAGGTTGAAGCCAGCACTGGGCAGCAGAGGCCACGGGCACCACATGAACCTCCAAAACCCCGATGGGCGGAAGAAATGAGACTGTCTAATGTCAGGGTGGGCAGCCGGATTATGAAAATGCTAAAGAAGCTCCCTACCAGATTCTCCATCTGCGAGATCCTCTCTCTGAGTGAAGAGGCTCGCCTTGCAATTGTTGATGCCTTGCAGTCGCCGGCACAATATGAAGCACTCTTGACAGAAGTAGATTCTGGGCCGTCAGTTACATTCACAGAGGATGACATGTTGATTCCGAATTCCTGCCATAACAGACCGCTATATATGAGGGGCTCCCTGAATTGTCAGCCGCTGAACATGATACTGATAGATCCCGGGGCTAACGTGAACATTCTCACATACCGCATCTACCAAAAATATTACTTTGATCTTCAGCTTACCAAGGTCAGAGACATGAAAATTGCGGGATTCAACCAGAAATGTGAGACGCCCCTTGGGGTGGCTGATTTTAACCTCACGTTGGGGGACCTCACTACCGTGGTACGATTCTATGTAATCGACTCCAACACCACATATAAGGCCCTGCTGGGGAGACCGTGGCTATATGAATATCAGATAGTGCCGTCCACACTGCATCAGTGCATTAAATACTGCCATGAAGGAAAAGAAGAGAGGGTGTTTGCGGATCTGCATCCCTTCGAAGTATTCGAGTGCCATATGCTCGATGCATCCTACTACACGGAGGTGTCGCAAAAGGGTGAAGAGAAAGAGGCTGTGGTCAGCCAGAAAAAGCCGGCGACGAAGGCAAGAAATTGGTCTCCCCCGCCACCAAAGGGCTATATTAAAAAGCATGAGGTATCTCACATCTCTTATGCTGGTGACTTTGCTCGGATCACCCCTCCTAGCATTCACCTGGATGATATCGATGAAGAAATGAAAGAAAAGTACACACAAGTGGAGGTTCCGCAGGGTTTAGTCAAGCCCATCGCCGGCCTAGAGTACTAGACGGTGCTACCACTGAAGACTATGGAAATCCCTCGCTTCTGCGAACCTCCTACCATATTCTACACTGGGGAGTCAGTCGAGGAAGATGATCAAGACTGCATGGTCCCTGAAGAGGCTGCAAACCAGATGGTGCCAATTACAGGCTTGGATTATACTACCCAACAGGTTTCACAGATGTTCTCTAAGATGCAAATGCCGTCATTGCAGCCTGCTGCCTAGAAGAAGGCGTTCAAGGAGCTATGGGATCCACCTCGGGATGATAAAGAACTGAGGAAGATCACTCAGCACCCGGGATTGGGTTACACCCTTCAAGAATACTATGAAGCTGAGGTGGACGTCATCTCTGTCTCCTACCAGCATGAAGACCCTCCCGAGGTGGGATATGACAAGTACCCCTCGGAAGATGAAGAAATCATTTATCAATCCATAATGAACAATGAAGCCCTAGACAGTCAGCCGGAGACGGGGATGTAGACACGCCATTCCTGACGTCTCCTAAGAAAGTCTCATATTACTATACAACGCCCCGCAACGGCTTACGCGTTTTGAATCACTTGAGTGCTTCCTTTTCTTGAGTCTTCTTCGCCCTTTTCGGCATCCGGAATCGTCTCGTCACGGCATTCGGACGGCATCAACACTAGTCAGACGCATCAGGAGGTTCCGGAACCAAGAAGGGTGTCTGCCGGGCGGCCGCCAACGCCTGAACTGAGGACCCAGGTGGGTCTTTATGGGGGCGTCCAGGCCCCTGGACGCCCCCATTCTTTTAATTTATTTTTCAAAGCCCAAAACAAAATAAAAAATAATATATTAATGGAGGCGTCCAGGCCCCTGGACGCCTCCATAAAAACAAATATAAAAAATATATATATGCCAGTTGGCATAAAAAGACAAAACAAAATAAAAAATAATATATTAATGGAGGCGTCCAGGCCCCTGGACGCCTCCATAAAAACAAATATAAAAAATATATATGCCAGTTGGCATAAAAAGACAAAACAAAAAAATAAAATAATATATTTATGGAGGCGTCCAGGCCCCTGGACGCCTCCATCAACTCCCTCACGGGCGCCGGCCACCGAACGACGGTTTGTCGTGTGTGAAAAAATCCAAATTATGGAGACGTCCAGGCAGCTGGACGCGCCCATTTCAAAATCACGAGGCGCCGCTCACAAAACCACGCGTTGTGCCAAACCGCGTGCGGCCGTCGGTGGTGTTCGGTGGACCTGTTGGAGGCGTCCGGGGCCCTGGACGCCTCCACAAAAATATTCGAAAAAATAAATAAAAATAGAATAAAATATTAGTTCGGCCCTGATGGAGGTGTCCAGGGTCCTGGACGCCTCCACCCTCCGGAGCCCTATAAATAGAGGCCCACCCCCTCAGTTCTGGAGGAGCTTCTAAGAGATCCGATAGGCTGCCGGAGCCCAGAGGCTACCGGAGTCATTTCTAACCCGTGGGGTCTTTTGTAGGTGGAGGTTCTGCCGGCTTCTCGGGTGCCCACGCTCGCGAGAGGAAGGTCGTCTTCATCCACCGCGCTTCCACGTCGTCCCTACGCTGCCGGAGCTCCGCCGGATCTCACCCTCGGCTCATCCAATAAGCCTTTTCTTCCCCTTTTTCTCCATAGTTCTTTACATTCATCATACTGCATCCTCTATCTCCCTACATAAGGGCGCCGTCTCTTGCATACTTCTTGCATTCATCATCGCATTTTCCTCCTACTCGAGTCCGAGAGGGGTTTAAAACCACACCAACCAGGTGTGTGTCAGGTCACGATCTCATTACTTTTATTGCAAGGAATTGTTACTACACTGCCATTTTCTAATTCCGTTCGTTTATTGTCTACTGTTTTGCAAGGGTAACCAAGGAAAGCCCTCTCCGTCGGCCGGCCGAAGGGGGAGGAAGAAGCAACCCGCCATCTCCCGCTCTTGAGGTAGGCGCGATCACTTTCTTTATTTTGGGGTCTTTTGGCCCCTGGCGATCACATCTTGTCTCGAGGCCGCGGCGAGTCACTTCCCCAATGGCCGTTTAAATTCCCGTTCTTATATGTTATATTCTTATCTATTCATGTTCTCGAGGCCGCGGCGAGTCACTTCCCCAATGGCCGTTTAAATTCCCGTTCTTATATGTTATATTCTTATCTATTCATGTTCTCGAGGCCGCGGCGAGTCACTTCCCCAATGGCCGTTTAAATTCCCGCTCTTATATTTCTTTATATTTGTTATATTCTTATCTATTCATATTCTCGAGGCCGCGGCGAGTCACTTCCCCAATGGCCGTTTAAATTCCCGCTCTTTATATTCTCTTATATTCTGTTATATTCTTATCTGCTCATATTCTCGAGGCCGCGGCGAGTCACTTCCCCAATGGCCATTTCAATTCTTGCTATTTAATTTCTGCACCATTCCCGTCCCCCGAGGCCGCGGCGAGTCACTTCCCGCTATGGCCGTTTAACCCCCATATCTTGCTATATTACATTTGTCCCGCTCGCCCCGCCGGAGCAATCTCCCGTGGTGGCCCCTTCTCTTTTCTCTTATTTCTGTGTTGCAGCAAACAAAAGAGGAGCCCGCGCGCTCCGCGTCCTCTTCGCACCCCGAACCGCGTGACGTCGCTCACAGATTGGCGATCACGGTGGGACCTCTACTGCTTCCTTTCGGCTACCCTTGCAAGTTCGGCACCATCCGTGCCTCTCCACCTTGGCGCCCGCGCGCGCCCCCGTTGTGCTCACGGCAGCACTGTCAGTTGTGATTGGTTGTTTGTTTATTATATGTCTGTTATTTCTGTTGTTTTCCCACTCCATATCTCTGTCAGCATTTCATTGCATGCATCCATCCCTCTTTTCTATCCTTTCTTCATTTTTTTTGAGGATCACCCTTTCCCGGTGAAGGAAGGACTCTCCGTTTGGGAATTCCTCTCAACGGACTAGAATCTCCTACACTGGGACCTCCGTAAGTCCCCGACATCGAAGAATCTCCTCTTCGTTCACTGGGCTGGTTGTACCATTGAAGTTCCCCGGAGTTAGTCATTTCATTCGTGGTGAGACGAGAGACCCTAGCTGACACGGCGGTGAAACAAAAATAAACTAGGGTCCCTATTTTGTGTGAACTTCGGATCTCGCTAAAAACACAAAAAAAATCATCAAAATCAAAACACAAAAAAGGCGTAAAGGCATCCACTTGTTTGATAATCTCTGCTACCTGCTTGCTAGTGTATGTTTTTGCGTTCTGGGAAAACTGTGAGCATGGCTCACGAGTCTTTTGAGGAGAACCACCCTAGTCGTGGTTTGTCAGCCGACCCGCGAGTCTATGCTATGGACTCGGGTCCTTCTCATGAGCCCTCGCATGAGGTGCAGGTTATTGCCGGGGACACATCCCCACCACAGGATATCTCTTCCTTACTGGGCGTCCTCGCCAACACGGAGCTTACCTCTGAACAGCTCCGGGCCTTCCAGGCCATTCTGAAGGGGAAATCTGTTTCCCCCACGCCCCAGGAATCAACTCCGGCCATCGCACCTCTCCAAGAGTCCGTGCAGGCCATTCCATCTCCTTCATTGGCGCAAGCCATCCAGTCTCCCTCGCTTCAAGGACAAGCGAGCCAACAACCACCCTCATTCCAGTTCCCGTCACAATCTCAAACTCCCGTTGTTCCCCACACACCGCTTCAGCCAGGGCCAACTGTCGGCGGTCCGACAGCTCCCTCTCATTCGGGTTCCCCCCTCAAGTCTCCGGGAGACAGTTTCTCCCCCAGTGGCAAGTGCCACCTTCACCTCCAGAGGAGCTCGCCCAATCGCTCCTCAATAGGTTCAATCGCATGGACGAGCAGTTTCAAAATCTGAGAAGGATGGTGGACGTGAAAGCCACCCCGGAGGTTGCTTTGCCAATCCTTCCCGTCATTCATCTTCCTCCCTCCGAAATGCCCACGTACCGCAGATACAATGGTACCGGCAACCCCTTCATTCACCTCAAGGATTTCATGTATGAATCCTCCTATTGGCAAAACGATCAGAGGTCCCTGGCATACCTCTTTCGGAGATCATTGGATGGTCCCGCGCTAGAGTGGTTCTATTCTTTGGAGCCCCGCGAGGCCGAGAATTTTGAAATAGTCCAGAGAAGGTTCTTGCAGAAATATAGGGATAGGGTCGGTCCCTCACTCTCCATTACCGACCTAGTGGCCGAAAAGATGAAGCCCGACGAAGATTTTGTCCGCTATGCTGATAGATGGAGGTCTCTGGCGGAAAGAATAAGGGATACCCTCTCCGAGCCCGAACAAGTGAAGATGATTGTGTCTAATGCAACCCCACAGTTCAGACACGTCCTGGCCATGAATAAACTTACTACAATGGAGGAACTCTATGAAAGGGCCCGGTACATCCAAACCCAGTTAAAAGACTCCCCCATTATGAACATGTTTGAGTCGCCGAAGCCCAAAGTGGTCAGAAAAATAGGCGCTGGTGTCCCGGGCGGAGCCACAGAAGGGGTCGTGACAAATGAGCAAGTGGGTGCGGTCAACAATGCCAACTATGCAGTCAACCCAAGGCCTCCACAAATGCCCCGACTTCCCCTCCAACCAGGTCCTTTCCCTCTTCGTCCTCCACCCCAAAATAATCCACCCCAGGATAATATGCCTCCATTACGTCAACCCCAGCAACAACAACCACAACCTCAGCAACAACAACCACCGCTTCAGTACAACCAAGTTCCACCCCCGGGGAACTATGGTCCCCAACAGCAACAAAGGAGGCCGCTCGGTCCCAAGAGAGCCTACTATCCACCATTGCCAGAAACCTTAGCAGACATTTTTAATGCCCTCATGGCATCAAACCAACTCGCCCTACCCAGAGAAAGGCCCGTGTGGCCCCCAAATGTTGATACCTCCAAATACTGCGTCTACCACAGGCAGCCAGGACACACAGTAGATTACTGCTTCCATTTCAAAGATTACATCCACGATATGAATGATGAACATCAAATAGATTGGGATGAAATGAGACGATACGTCGCGGCTCTCAAGGCTAGGAGACCTCCTCATAGGCCACAGCAGCAGTTACAACAGCAGCAGCAGCAGCAACCACAACAACAACAACAGCCTCAGCAGGCCCCACAACAACAGCCCGACATGGGCATAATCCAGAATCCATTACCGGAGCACCAACAGCCCAATCATCAGGTTAACCCCATCTCCTCCTTCCCGAAGTCGGGAGAGAGCAGGTGTGGCACCAGGAAAGTACCTCCATTCTTTCTACCGCCAATCCTATCATCACGCAACACCCTTGCCTTGCCCGGGTAGCACCTCTCTCTCATCAACCCGCGTCAGTATCGCCTTCACCATTTCCACTACCATTACGCCCTCTCATCCGTACCCCGATCCCCTATCAACCGACACTCTCCACTACGCCTTCACACCCTCTCATCTTCTCCCACTCCCCCACTTTACCATCCACCTCTACCACATTTACCCCTACGCCTTCTAAACCCCTTATCATCCGTCAACCATACATAACCCCGTCTTTCTCCACCGTATCACCACTAATGCCTTCAAAACCACTCATTACCCATCACCCACCTCAAAATCATTGCCCGCTTCAAGCCCTACCCACTTCTACTTCGTCTCCACCTCCACCTTCCAGACCCCTTATCCTTCATAATCCGCGCGATATCCCCTCTACCTCCACCATGCCTCCACCTAACAAACCCCTCATCAGAATCCCTGCTCCCGTCATCACCCCTGCTTCATCAACCATTCCTCCACCACTACCCCTCAAATCCCTGTTAAAACCCACTGCTACCCCCACAGAGGTACAAAAGCCGCAGGCAATGGTGCTCCGGAGTGGAAGGATTTTCCACAGGGTTTTCCCCCACAACAGTCAGAATCCTGAGCAATCTCAGCCAGAGAAGGATGATGGAGAACAACCAGAAAGAGCTATCCCTGGAACACAGTATGATCTATTGAAACACTTGGACAAGACACCTGCTCGGATCTCCATCCTGGAGCTACTTCAAAGATCCACATCCCACCAGGCGGCCTTGATGGAATACCTTCAAAAGTCATGGTTAATGAGGACCTCCCCGTGGAGAAGATTTCGACCGTCCTGACCCCAACAGACACACAACCGGCCATCATGTTCCACAACTACGAGCTCGCTCCCAAGGAAGCTCGAAATATGCACTGTGCATTTCAATAAAAATTAATGGGGTATCCATAAACCCGTGTCTTGTGGACACGGGTGCGTCCATAAATGTGATCTCCATGGACACCCTTCAGTTGTGTGGGGTCGACGAGGAACAAATAAGACCTTCCTCGATCACGGTCACGGCTTATGACAATAGCAAAAGGCCGCCGCAGGGGATGATTATTCTGAAGGCAGAACTAGGCCCCATGTCAATTCCCACAGAATTCCATGTCCTCGACATGGACCCCACATTCAAGGCTATACTGGGTCGCCCTTACATCGAAGCCATGGACGCTGTGCCTTCCACCAACCATCAGTGCCTGAAGTTTCCTTACAATGGGAGGATTATTAAAGTGGTCAGTACACCTGTCCTTCACACAGTGGATGCTATCAACACCTCTCTGCCCTCTGTTTGGCCGTCTCATCGGCCCATATTGTCACTACTGGACGTGCGTGATCTATCTCACGTTCCACTAGCACCAAAGGAGCCGGTCAGGACAACCGCAACATCATGTCTCCCTTTTCACTCCAAAGGTTGGGAGATTATGAGGAACATCGGCTATCAACAGGGTAAAGGTCTGGGCGCACAATTACAGGGTATGCTCAAACCGCCAAAGGAAATTAGGCCGAACCGTAGGTTTGGCCTAGGCTTCAAAGGACCGTTCAAGGCGGATTGGAAGCCCCTCACATGGACTCTATCAAACCACTTCAACAGAGGGCCCGTTGTTCAGATGGGAGATTACCCACGAGAAGCATATGGGGGATCACATGCTGTATATTTGGCTGAAAAATGTCCGAGGATCACCAAAAGAGGCAAGATCAAAGATCCGGAATGCGAGTGGAACAAATGGTTCGACATACGGGACATTTCCGTTGCACTGGAAAGGATGTTCTCGTCTCCGCAGCTTGAAGGACCACCATTGATCTCCGGAATACCAGAGAATATTACCACTCTTGCCAAGGTTCCAAACTATCCTCGTCCTCGCCAGAAGGACCCTGTCATCGACGGATCTTCATCCGTCCTCAACATTGCCGTCGACGGCTCATTAGCCGCCATCTTCTCCATCCACTCGTCTCAGCCTTTGCTGATATCTTCTTCCTGGGCCAGACAGTTGTCTGATGATCTTCCCAGGTCCCCTTCTTTGCTTACATACCTACGCGGGCTTCTCAACCCGCGCCAGGTCTTCAACCATGATCTGCTCTATGAGCCTCACAATCCTCTAGCCATAACCACTTTTCTCTCTCCTCCAATCTCTTTTCACTGCTTTGTCATTAAAAATGAAAACGAAAAAAAAACGTCAATTTTCAAACTCCCCAACAACACATCTTCGTTGAGGAAACCTCCTACATCTCCCACGGGTGCGTCCCGCCCTGCGGACCACCCGTCCAAGGTCCGATGAGCGACCTTTTCTACCCCTCCTCTGAGGGGTCTTCTCCTGTACATTCTACACCATCCTCTTCGTCTTCCTCTTCTTCTGTAAATATTGTCAGTCAATCTAGGAATGATAGGCCAAGGGTAGTACCTAGGAAGAAATCCAAGGGTAGGCAGATCCCTCGTCGATTCCTTCTGGATTTAGCCGCCAGGTGTCAGGCCCTTCTTGCCATCCCCCAGTTGTTAGAAAATCCCATCCAGCTACCGGAAATAGAATGTGAGGGCGACTGTGCATTTGATGAAGGGTATGGAGTCTACGAGATCACGGATGAAGAATGCCCCACTGAAGATGAGGGTGAAGAATATGAGGATGCGGCGGGCGCATACGCTAGTGGAATGAGGAGATTCGACGAGCCGTCAACCGCCGTAGAAGAATCCACCAAAGAAGTCAACTTGGGAACTGAGGAAGACCCTAGGATCATCCTCATAAGTGACAACCTACCACCCTCTGAAGAAGAGGCATTAATTGAGGTTCTCAAGGAATATAAGGACACGTTTGCATGGAGCTACGAGGATATGCCGGGTCTGATTCAACCTTGGTCGAACACCGTTTAACCCTAAAACCAGGGTCCGTCTCGGTAAAACAAAGGTTAAGGCGTTTCCACCCTCAGATGGCTTTGAAAATGAAAGAAGAGGTCGATAAGCTCCACAAAGCCAGGTTCATTAGAGTCGTCCTTTATCCTCAATGGGTGGCGAACATTGTCCCGGTCATGAAGAAAGATGGGAAAGTCAGGATTTGCATCGACTTCCGGGACCTTAACCGCGCGTGTCCAAAGGATGATTTTCCCTTGCCTCACATTGATGTGTTGATCGATAACACGGCAGGTTATGAGACCCTCTCATTCATGGATGGATTTTCAGGATACAATCAAATTCGTTTGGCAGAAGAGGATCAGGAAAAGACGTCATTCACTACCCCTTGGGGAACATATTGTTACGTGGTCATGCCGTTCGGATTAAAGAATGCTGGAGCTACTTACCAAAGAGCGATGATGGCCATATTTCATGACATGATGCACATATATCTGGAAGTGTATGTGGATGACTTATTGGTGAAATCAAGGACCAGGATGGAACATCCAGAAGTTTTGGCTAAGGTCTTGCAGAGGTCAAGGGAGTTCCAATTGAAAATGAACCCGAAAAAGTGTGTGTTTGGTGTGTCGTCGGGTAAATTGCTGGGGTTCATTGTGAGTAAGAGAGGGATCGAGATAGATCCCGACAAAGCCAAGGCTATCAGGGATATGCCGCCTCCCAAGAATTTGAGGGAAGTCCGAGGTTTAATCGGGAGGTTGCAGTTTATTCGTCGGTTTGTGTCCCAACATTCACAAAGGTGTAGACCTCTCTACGAGTTGACCAAGCCAGGAGTAGAATTCCACTGGAATTCTAAATGTCAGAAAGCTTTTGAAGGGTTGAAGGAATATCTGGCTAGTCCACCCGTTCTCATTCCACCTAAACCAGAAAAACCTCTGATCCTTTACGTCTCAGTCTTGGATGACTCCGTGGGAGCCGTCCTCGCACAAGCTGATGAAGAAGGCAAGGAACGGGCAACCTATTACTTGTCCAAACTTCTCAATCCCTGTGAGCAGAAGTACACCGTCATGGAGAAAACTTGTGCTGCCCTCGTTTGGGTAGTGCAGAAATTGAAGCACTACTTCTTGGCTCATGAGGTCCACTTGATTGCTCGAATGAATCCTATCAAATTCCTTCTGGAGAAATCCGTCCTTACGGATAGGCTAGCACGCTGGCAAAGTTTTCTCTCTCAGTTCGACATCACCTACATCCAGCAAAAGGCGATTAAAGGCTATGCCATAGCCGAGCATCTCGCTCACCATCCTCTTCCCAAGTTCGATCCCGTCCAATCAGAGTTTCCAGATGAGGAACTAATGTCCGTCAACCAATCAGAGGAGCCAATGTGGACGCTATATTTTGATGGAGCTCTGAATTCTCAAGGGAGAGGAATCGGCATCGCCCTCCTGTCGCCTGAAGGCCTCACATTCCCATTGGCATACCAGCTCAAATTTCCAGTCACCAACAATATAGCCGAATATGAAGCCCTTCTAGCTGGCCTAGAACTCGCCCATTCTTTTCGTATCACTGAGTTGCGAGTCGTAGGTGATAGTCAACTCATCCTTCGCCAGGTGCTCACTAAATATCGCACTCGCGATCCCAAACTCAAGCCATACCAAGAACTCACTGCTGCCTTTGCCAAACTGTTCACCAAACTGATCTTTGTTCATGTCCCTCGTCATCAGAATATTCTCGCCGATGCCCTCGCCTCGTTGGCATCATCCATAAGGTTCCCTCTAGGAAGATGGTTTAAGTCCATTTCCATCTACAAACTTCACGCCCCTGCAATCGATGATGCTTCCTACGTAAACATCAAAGACAGGATAGCAAGGAAGATCCTGCAGGAAGATATCCTTGAGAAGAGGGAGATCATGTTGGCAGAGGCTGAAGAAGAACTGGCTGATGAAGAGAAACCATGGTTCTATGAAATCGTCAAATACTGCCAAGATCAGTCTTATCCTGAAGGGGCCACCACAGAGGACAAGAAAGCCATAAGAAGGGTGGCTCAGAAATATACTTTGGTTGGAGGTCTACTCTATAGGAGGAGCCTTACTGGTATTCTGTTAAGATGTCTTGGTGACGATGAGGTTTGGAAATGTGTAGAGGAGACGCACTCGGGTGTGTGCGGTGGCCACGTGAATAGTCAGATGCTCGCCAAGAAGATCATTCGCCAAGGCTTTTATTGGCCCACTATGGAAGAGGATTGTGCTGTCTATGTCCGTAGGTGTGTCAAGTGTCAACTTCACGCCGATAAAATCCATTCACCATCTTCCTCACTTCATCCAATATCCTCCCCGTGGCCTTTCTCCATGTGGGCATTCGACATCATTGGTCCCCTAGGTGATCCCAATTCCCTCACCAAGCAGAAATCTTTCATCCTTACTGCGACGGAATACTTCACCAAATGGGCCGAAGCCGAAGCTTACGCGGAAATCAAGGCGTCAACAGTCTGCAAGTTCATCATGAAGAACATCCTCGCCAGATTCGGCGTCCCAAGCACGATCGTCACCGACAATGGGCCACAGTTCATTTCTCAGGACCTACAGGACCTCTGCAAAAGGTACGCAATTGCATTGCATCATTCATCGCCTTATTACCCACAAGGTAACGGCCAAGCGGAGGCCACCAATAAAACATTGCTCAAAATCATCAAAAAAACCTGCGAGTCTAGTAAGTTTTCAGACTGGCCAGAAAAGCTTATCGAAGCCCTATGGGCCTATCGCACTTCAATCCGTACCCCCACCGGGCAGACTCCATTTGCCCTTACTTATGGTATGGAAGCGGTAGTCCCGTACGAGACTCTGATCCCTTCTCTCAGGGTACAATTGGACGAGGAATTTCCCCTCGACGATCGTCGTAATTCACTCCTCGCCCAGTTGGAACTCTTGGATGAGAAGCGGCTGGCCGCTGCCGAACACGCGCGTGTGTATCAAAATAGACTCGCTCGCTTTTACCAAAAGAAAGTCGTTGAGAGAAAATTCAAAGTCGGTGAGATGGTCGTAAAAAGAATTTTTGTCAAACCTGGAGGGCCGCGTTCTAAGCTCCAACCCAATTGGGAAGGACCATTTGTAATTCAAGCCGTGTACCCTGGCAACGCCTACAAGCTAATCAACGCCGAAGGGACCGAGTTATCCCACCCTTGGAATGGGCTTTATCTTAAGAAATACTACCCTTAGCACAAAACAAAAAAAATGATGAAAAGATAAAAACATCAAAAACAAAGAAATATTGAAAACCACTAAAAATATGGAAAATTCAAAATGCCGATGCCTGGCAGTCACCATGTAGTTAAGTCCCTGCATCTAACCTTCATGTTAGGATAGGGCCCATTAAGGCTTGGTAGGCACCGGGTCTTGGTTTGCCAGAACCGTGGAGATCCCTGTCCGGCCACGTCGGCCTATGCTCGCTCGAAGGAAGCTAACATGTGCTCACTTATGTATTTTATTCAAAAAAGTCGGTAGCATCACCTACGGTGGGGCCCCACCCAGAAGATCTCCGGAAGCTGTAATCTTTATTCTTTTCTCTTCGACCAAATGAGACAGTCGGCGCCCTTAAAACGCTGAGCATGAGAAACCGAAACTCAAACCCCAAAGGCAAGAGTAGGATCCATTTCCTCGAGCATCGATCAGAGCACGAGAAGAGGGCAGTGTCCCCGCAGGCATACGAAAAGGGAGCCCACAAACGTCAAACGACTATATCTCCCTCACAAAAAGAAATACAAAATCAAAATCAAGAGAAAAGCCTGGTCGTGACCGTGCCTGTTGCGATAAATGGAACCCCTCAAAGCAAAAGTCTGAATCCACAAAAGGGGCCGTGGAATGTAAATGCTCGAGATTTGGTCCGAAGTTGTCCGAAAGGAAAGAGTTAATGGGCCCTTATTCGCTCGCCGGGTTAACGGCTTTGCCGGTCCTCTCGGGAGGTTTATCCCCTACACTCTTCCTTCTCCCTCTAAAGATGAAGGTTCGATGGAGTTTCTGAAGGGTGAAAACTGCCAAGGGTCTGCGACCTTATTTTAATATACACATTTGGTTGCCTACTTTGAAAAGCAAAAGCTATCGCTGCGAAGGAGTCTCCGTGTTTCTGGCTGGTCAAGACCCCTGTTTACCGCCTTGATGTCTTCTTGTTTAACCTCGGGCTTAGGCCAATGCAAGCGCGTCACCTATGGGTGCGACGGCGTCTGATTCAGGGTTAGCGTCGCGCGGTTGGTCGTTAGGGTTCCAGGGTGTTCCATCATATACCATCTAGAGTTGTGAGGAAACAGACCCGGGTCGGGTAAATCTCTTACCTCAAACATCTTTTGGGTGAATCCCTGTGGTCGGAAGCGACTGGGAGCCTAAGCATGGCATGACGGTATTGTCATCAGGGTAAGTCTTAGCCGGCGGGATCATCATTCGAGGGGTCTAGAGGCCCAAATCAACCTAGATGTACACTTAGGATACCTGGGAGGTTAGTAAGAAACCCCTGTCTCATGTAGGTTAGGTGCCATTTGGGTGCTTGCCAGGCGTTAGCAAAAAAAAAAATCGAAATGATAAAAACAACAAAAAATGGAAAAGAGAAAATGTACATATTTGCAAATAAAAAAATCTTTTTTATGATAAAATAAAAAAAATGCCAAATATAAAAGAAGAAAAATAAATCAATTTTGCATGATTGCATTTGCGTGCAGCATCTCACTTTTAATACCGCTTGCATTCGTGTGCTTGCCTGTCGCATTTATCATCACCGCATCTTTCCCTTGCCTTCGTTAAATAAAGGCTTGGCCCCTTGACCAGTTATCAAGGACAGTCACAGTGACCATTTGCTTATTGAGCAAGGGGCCAAGTCAGAACAGAAATTCTGATTTGTTTGTTTCAGTGATGTGTGCAGGGATTCAGGCAACAGAAGCAAAGGTGAAAACCAAACAAACCGAACCTTGTATTTTATTCCAAAAATAAAAAAAATTACATCAAGTTCCGCCCTCTCTCTCTGCATTACTCGTCCCACTACTCTCCGGGCAAAACGCTCTCAAAGGTGCTACCCAACTACGAAAAGCGGTACTCCTACCGCTCTGTACTCCCCTTCCTATTCCCACATCCCGGCGTTGATCCACGGAAGCAGCAGAGAAGCTACCAACACGAAAGCCACGCTCTCGTGCTCTTCGGTAGCGCTCCTCACCATCTCTCAGCCACTGTTCAGCAAGACCAAGGCTGATTCGGAGTTCGAATAGTTGGGCCTCCATGGCCCTTCGTTCCTCCCTTTCAGTCAATCTGTTGGCTCTTTCTCTCTCTGCGTCTCTTTCTTTCTCTGCACGTTCTCTCTCACGGTCTTCCCTCTCCAACTGGAGAGTGATCCTCAGTTCCACAGCATCCCTGGAGGAGTCGTCATCAGGACGACGCCGCAGTTCCCTCTCCAGTTCTGCTATCCTAGCCTCCTTCTGCGCAGCTTGGGCAAGCGCTTCTTCCGTCTCCTTTTCCTGCCGAGTGTACCATCTCAGATACGCGATAAGGCGTAAAACATAGAGAACTCAACACTGAAACTTTTACCTGTATACGGAGCATCCCTTCTGCCTCCGCAGCACGCTGCGTGGCATGAGCAAGTTGCTCATGAAGCAAGTCAAGTTCTGAGGTGGGAATCCACAAGCTGGAAGAGGCACCACCTACTCCCATCGCTGGGGAAGCCGCGCCAATCTGGGCATGCTACGACCGTGTGAATTAGCAGCCAACATCTGGAATCTGGGGTTTTAATTAGGAACGCACTGTACACCTACCAAGGCGCTCGTAGCTCCGCGGGCATCGCCCAACCGTTGCTCCATCTCTGCCAAGCGAGTTCGTAAAGTCGCTATCATCGTATCACGGATATCCTGCAGCCATACGAGTCAGCATTTCCACCAGAAAACCAAAAAAGGAAGGGAGAAAGAAGAAAAGAGAAAAAGGGAAAACCTACCTCCACAAGTCCCCGGTGTTGGAACCGCTCTGCGTACTTTGTCCTATATAGACGCAAGTAGTCCTCGCTATCCCGCGCCTGCGATTCTACAATCGTGCCACCCCGTTGCCAGTCTTCGTACTGTTCGGGGAATCGCACGCGCCAGTCAATGCAGGTCGCCGGTCCTCGCGTCTCTCTCCCAACGCGAGGTGGCGCAGCTGAATCCACCCATTCTTGAGCCAGTCCCAAGGACCTCATAACCAATCGTAGCCGAAGCGGCTCGATTTCATTCAGGCAGTGCATCCATAATTCCCGTCCGAACCGGGCACGACTTGCTAGAACCCACGGCTGGTCGGCATCGACCATGTCTGAGTAGGGTCTCCAGTTTACCATCACTGTAGGGAACTCCTGTAGCTCCCGCCTTAGCACCATCAGTTGGTAGGTTAGGGGTGCCGCACTCATGATGGGTTCCCACCGCCTGGCTAGCGGCACCATCGCGGGTCGCCAATGTCGAGCTCTCCCCATGGGGAGGTAATAATAGCTCCACAGCTGCTCGGCGCAGGTCATCAGTACCTTGCAAAAACACAAAAAAAATACAAAACAAGCAAAACCAAAAATACCTGGATGAATGGTGTAAAACCACTCACAGCCATCTCACGATCCGCTTCTTGGAACAGGCCTGCAAACAAGTGTGCCAGCATGGCAGCTCCCCAGGCATAGTATCCTACTCTTTCAAGGTCTGACAGCAGCTCCAGGAAGCGACATTGGATACCGTCCCCTTTCGAGCTCAGTACCAATCTCCCCAAAAAGAAGAGGAGAAATCTTCTCAAATCTATGTTGCATCTTTCCCAGTTGCCGAAATCTGTGCAGTACACGGCACGGCATCCTATTTCCATCCTTTCCATGAACTCTTCTGAGGATTCATCGTCCCGCCGACGAGTGTCGGTGAGCCCTAATGCATCCATGAGGGACGCCCTAGCTACCGACCTATTTTTTCGACCATCTAGGTCCAAACCCAGTAACTTCTGGGCACCTTCTCGGTAGTCCGCGTAAGTGACTCCGGTCACTGCCTCGCCATCCACCTTGAGACTCGTAATTCGGACCACATCTTCCAGGCTGGGCACCATGTGCCCCCAGGGCATCAGGAATGCCCGACTCACTGTGTCCCATCTCTCACACAAGGCTTGGATCAGGACCAGGTCGAGCTGGATCGGCTCGATCCGAAGAAAGGTGCCAAAACCCATCACGTCTAGCCTCCCCTTCTGAAAATCTGGGAGACCTCGGTATGCTGCCACTACCAACTCCCATGAGATCTGTGATTTCATCACACTCTACGCATGCAGGGAATGGAGAGGAGGTTTGGTCAGAAAGAAAGGAAGAAAAAAGAATGAGAAAAGGGCAGGAAAGCTCAGCTTACGAGTTGTGATTGGGCCCTTTCGTTAAAGTTCCCTTCGAGGTCCGAAAGCCTCCTGGAACTACTACCACTGGACCTGCTTCTCTTCGAGGAGTGGGAAGATTCGCCCTCCATCCAACTCTCGGAATTTTGAACTCCTCCTCTCCCGTGAGAACTTGTGCTCCTCAGTTAGCTCTCGATATACCTGGGAGGATAAAAGGGACAAGAATTTATAGAAATGGAAGGAGTACAGGCCAAGATTGCCTCCATCACCTTTAATGATAGCCCTCGCAATGAGGCACCTACCATGCGGTCCCGTCTGTCACTTCACCGCTCGCACAGGGTGATTGATTGGACGAAGAATATGACGACTAGCCCCCTATGTTGTCTAGGGATACCCTATCATGTTTTGGAGGACGTCCGCAAAACTTGACACAACATCCGGGAAAAGGGACTAGGGCTGTCATTATTGACTTCGACGGTAGATTCCCGTGGAAAATGGTCACAACAAGACGCGATTCTCCGCTTGGGGTGGAGTCTCGGCAGACCCATCACATGGGAACAGTGCAAAGGAGAAGAAGTGTAGGGAAGAAGGAACGCACAAGAGAACAAACAAGCAGCAGAAAATCAAATCATTCCATTCATAATTCTACATAAGCTGTCATAAACACTACAATCATAGAGAGGTGGCGGGTCCACTAGCTCGCCATCTCTTGCCATTATTTTCATGCTCGTCCCTCTCCTCTCCCCTGAGGTGAGGGTCCCTCAGAAGCCTCTGGGATCCTCGTGCAGCAGCACCTGCCTCGCCTCTTGGCGCCTGCTCCGCAGCAGTGACTCGCTGCTCCTCCCCTGGCGTGGCGAAGAAGCCACTAGCGGCAAAGCGACCGGACTGGCGGAGTCGCTCCCCGAACTCTCGCGCTCTCTCGTAGCGCGTCTCCATCCCTCCTAGCCTCTGTACGACGGCCTGAAGGCCCAGCTGGAGCTCCCTCACTTGGGCCTCCAAGGCCCTCCTCTCGGTCTGATCCCGCTGTCGCTCGGACCTTCTCTCGGCTTTCTCTCTCTCTGCCTCTCTCCTCATCATCTGCAGAAGAACCCTTAACTCCAGGATGTCTGGAGAAGGCCTCTCCTCACCACGATGCCGCAGCTCCGCTACAGTCGCCACCCAGGCATCACGCTCCTCTTCCGCCCGGGTCGCGCGGGCCACCGCACCAGCAAGTTGCTCCCAAAGGGAGGCAATCTCGAGAAAAGGGGCCGAGGAACTGGAAGATGCGCCACCAATCATCCCCGCCGTCGCTGTCTGCTGGGCACGCTGGAACAAAATAAACAACGGCCGTCAGTGAAACTCCAAAATCTGAAGATAAAAGTGCGGCACGTAACTTACCAGGAGCGACAGCTCATGTTGAGCGACGGCCAGCTGCCGCCTAGCCTCTGACAGTTGGGCGCGCGAGCCGCCGATGCCACGCGTGTCCCCAGCTTGGGGAAGCCCCGCATAACTCTCTCTCTGCCGCCGCAGGAAGTCGGCGCTGTCCTGCACCAATACACTCCCTTGCTGTCCAGGGAGACGTACGTGCCAGTCCTCGAGCCTCGCCTTGCCGTGACTCTCCCTCCTGACGCGGCTCGGCTCGTCCGCACTCGCCCACTCATCGGCCAGGCCCAGGGTCCTCGCCATGTCCTGCACCAAGGAAGAAGGGCCTCGCATCATAACAAAGAACGCGTCCCCTGTCTAGGACGCGTCCATCATTTGAGTGCAACACTCGCCGAACCCTTTCCCCCTCGCACGCCTTGCTTCAAAACTCAAAATGGATCAAAGAGGAAGAGATTGGAGGACCTACCAGACCGTGTTCACCTCCCTCCGCGACATCGGGCCCCTCGGGTCCCTCGGGGGCCCGAAGCGGCCCTTCCTCCTCCATAGACGCCGTTCCGTGCTCTGGCGCATCCCTCCTTGGGCGAGGGGTCCCGTGTCCCTCTCCACCTTCACCATGGTCGGGCCCACCGAACTCCATCGATCAAAAGAGGAGGAAGACGAAAAAGGGGGCAAGCGAGTTTCGGCAGAAGGCGGGCTCATTTGTGGGTAAGGCACGGGAGAAGAAAGGCCACCCGACGCTTTAAATTTGAATTCAAGGATTAAGACACGTCCTCGCGCCTGGACGCACCCAAAAAGGGAGAAAGGAACATAATCCCCCCGTGCAAAGTAGTTCCCTTCTGTCCAGGGCAAAAGACTCGTGAAGCGTAAACAACGTGGTGCAAAAGAAAGTGCGGGAAAGAAAAGGACACGCCACACGAAATCCATTTCATATAATAGTCAAAGTACATCATACAGTGAGAAGGGTGACGTGTACAAGCAACTCTCTAACTCTCGCTGCCACCCTCCTGGTCATCTCTCTCCTCCCTCCTCTGCCGGGGATCCCTAGGGGGCCTCTGCGAACCCTGAGAAGCCGTGCTCGCCTCGCCTTGCGGTGGCACTCCAGCCTCGAAGGCGCGACGACGCTCCTCGGCCGAAGAAACCAGATAGCTGCCCATGGAAAAAGAACCAGACTGACGAAGTCACGCCCCGCGTTCCTTCACCCTCTGGTACCGCTCCTCGCTCTCCCGAAGCCTCCCCTCCGCCGTGCCAAGACTCAATCGGAGCTCCAGCAGCTGGGCCTCCAGAGCCCTCCTCTCGGTCTGATCCCGCTGTCGCTCCTCCCTCTCTCTCTCCCTCTCCTCTCTCTCTCTCACCGCCTCCCTCCTCGACAGCTCGAGGGCGATCCGCAGATCCAGCACGTCACGAGGGAGCTCCTCAGCCTCCCGTCGATGCTCCTCCTCCAGCTCCACAATCCGGGCGTCACGCTCCGCCACCCGAGCGTCGCGCTCCTGCTCGGCACGAACAGCACGCGCTAGGGCCTCTCGGACCTCGGCCACCTGTCAAAGCACGCATGCACCATAAGAAAAGAAGAGCAGCCAGAAGGAGAGTCGAGGTCAAGCAAACACTCACTCGAGCCTCGCGGTCACGCTCGGCCTCCTCAGCCCGAGCCACCGCATACGCCAGCTGCTCTTGGAGGGCAGAAACCTCCGGAGGAGGGCCCCGCGAACTGGAACCCGCTCCACCAGCCATCCCGACTGTCGCTGTGAGGTGGGCCCGCTGAAACACGGGGCAAACGTCGGTCAAATGCTAAGCATCAAAAATCCAGGTCACAAAAAATGCATTGCATAGACTCACCAGGATCTCCAACTCCTGTCGGATGGCCACTAACTGCCGCCTGGCATCTGCCAACTGGGCCCGCAGGTCGGCGATCATGTTGTCACGAGCATCCTGCATTGCACATAAGTTAGTGCCACATGCATATACATATAGAAGGGTGAAGCATTTTCATTTCACTTACCCCTGTGATGTGACACGACCCCTCGGACTTAAATTTGCAAGCAACCGAACCGAACGGCGGACCCACTCAAGCGGATTCACCCGCGTCGCGCACACCCGGGTCCGTAGGTGGACCGGCGATCGTGGTGAGGGTCCGAGGATGGACCTCGCCTTTCCGGGGATTTGACTAACTTGGGATGAACACCTAAGGGCCTAGGATGCCCAATTCTATGGGCGGCCAGCACGCCAAGGGCGTGGGATGTAGTGGCTCTCTCACAACTCACCCCGCGGTGGACACTCGATTTGATTGATTTTGGATCGGGCACTCCCTCGCCACCGACGGAGCTAAGAAGCAATACTAGTTAGGCAAGAAGTGCTAACTAAGAGGAGCGCAACCAGGAGCTCACCTGATCGGCGTGAAGACGCCGATCCCAGCCGGAGACGAGGGCGAGCGGGGAAGCGTGGGTTACCCGCACGCCGCGCCGATGAAGCTTCGGCCGATGACCTGCTAATACATGCACTACTCCTCACGCAGGAGGGGGAACTTGGGGTGGGGAGAGTAGGGTACAAGCAAACACTACCTCCACGCAGGGAGGGGCGCTAAAGCCGGCCAAGCGGGGAGGGGAGATTAGCATGGATCGCGCCGATGTAGCACCTTGCCGATTCTGTCCCGGTCTGGAACAGCAGAACAGGGGGTCGGAGTGGTCACCGCCGTGCACTCCTCCGAACACAGAATTTGACGAGACTGGCGCCAAAACGTCACTGACAGACCCAGGTACGTCTGTGAATTTTTGTTGGTGCTTCCAAAGTAGACACCGGCCGGGACAGGCTCTGGAACAGGGTCCCTGCGATCAGACTCGGACTGCTCCCTGCGTGTAGCAGCAGATGGATGAAGTCACCATGGCAGCTCCCGAAGTCCAAACGTGGCAGGACCAAGTCGAGGACGACCGTGGACAAGTCTTCTCCGAGCAGAAACTAATATGGGCACCAGATGACATCGGGGTGGCGAGGAGAGGTCCGTTGAGTGAAGGGGGCTCAGGACAAGACCTTGATAGCCTGTTCTGCGCACCTGGGAGAGAAAAATTGGAAACTGCTCTTCCTGATGCCAAACGGGATGCCGCTTATTGGTGATGGTAGATGCCTTGTAGTATCAGCTCTCGGCCAAGTGGCGCCTTGAGAAGTTGAGGGGTGTGGACGTGGTAGCTTCTGCACTGCAGCTCTGGTCCAGGTTCTGGTCCCGGTTGCGCAGTCGGACGAGAATGGGCACCACGATCTGTAGGGAAGTCAGAATGAGACGATTCCACCTCGCTTGCGAAGAAGACTGGAAGACCTTTCCGGAGATGTATGGTGTACCTCCAGATGATGTCGGACAGCACCGGGGCAATCTCTACTAGTGGAGCTTCTTCTGCTGCCTGCGAACTGGATAGAGTAGGTTGGTGAATGAAGTTGATAGTGGTGGGAGGGGTGAAGGGGCTGCAATGGGGAGAGGGCTAATGGCTGTGGGGCTTGGATGGAGGTGGATAGAGGTGGTGGAGAGGCTGGAGAAGAGGGCTGGGTCGCAGCTAGCAGGTGGAGGTGGAGGGGGTTGCGGCCAAGGGTGGAGGGTGAGAGAGAGAGAGGGGGGCGCAAGTGGCTTGGAGAGAGAGGGAAATTTGAACTGAGTTTAATGTGGGGTTGGTTAATGTGGCCTTGGGAAGGGGAGGAGTTACCTTGGGGAGGGGAAAGGTTACTTGGGAGAGGGGATTCTCTCTTGGGAAAATGAAGGGTTGTATGGGGAAGGGGAAAGGTTGCTTGGGAGGAGGGAGAGGTGCCTAGGAGAAGGGGCTTCCACCTAAGGGTTGGAGGGGGATTAAATGGGAGGTATGGGGAAGGGGGAGGGGTCTTAATTAGAGGTGAATAGGGAGGAGAGAGAGTGAATTTTGAAATTTGGAGAGAGAGGGGAGGAGAGAGAGAGGGGTTCGCCCCCTTTAGAGAGAGAGAGAGGGGTTACTAGAGAGAGAGAGAGAGAGCAAGAGACACACTTCTTGTGGATTTTAAACTCAATACTTCATTACCTTACAAATGAGGGATTGGGGTCCTATTTATAGGAATCCCACAATTTAACTTAAGTCCCTAACTTTTGGACTTCTAACACTAAACCAAGGGGAAGGGGGCGCCCCTGGGCCTAGCCCATATAATTGGGCCCAATAACACACATAATGACTTAAGACTTAGGTAAATAGCTACCTAACCTAGGTGTTAGACTCAAATAAAAGGAAAAGTACATGATAAGAAAATAAAAATTACATCATATGACTCGAAATAAAGTGGTGAACAAGATGTAGCATAGGTGGCGAGCATCGGGACCCTCGATCATATGAAAGTGTTGGTGATGTCCTCATCATACCCCCAGGGTGCGGAAAACTCGACTCCGTCGAGTATGGGCCCACCGGGGAAGTGGTCCTCTCAAACAGCTCACAGTGAACCTCAACCTCCAAACTCAACCCTGCGTCCGCAACCAGGGTACGGTCCTTCATCCTCTCGAGGTGGCTCAGGCGCACCCTCTTGCTGGCGATGGAACCCTGCTTGCCTAGTATTGCCTCCGTGTGCACACGTCGGACTCTCAGGCTGATTTTTAGTGGCTCTCCGAGGGTGTCCCTCTCAAAGGAAGATAAAGGCTCGAGGCACTCACTAGGATCCTCCGCGGTGCCCATATAGGGTGCCGGATCCGCCACGTGGAAAATGGGGTGAATCCCAAAACCCATTAGTAAGTCCAACCTGATAGCCGGGTTGCCAAAGTCACTCGGAACTTGGGAAGGTCCAAGTCCACGTGCCCTCGAATTGGAGGTGACCCTAGGGTAGAGCCACTCCAATGTCATCATCACCAGATTGCCTACTTGGAATTCCAAGCGGCGCTCGCGAGCTCTTGTCCGCTCTTTGTGAACCTCACCGCTCATCAAGAATTGCTTGCGTGTATGCTCATGCCATGCATCATAATGCGGTGAGTGGGTGTGAAAGTGGATAGCATGCAAAGGTGGACCGGGGCAACCATACATAGACCTATCATGCATAGATGTGATGAAGACTCTTATGGACTCGGGGGGGCCGGGGAAACCATAGGTGGATCTATCGTGCATGGTTGTGATAATTACCGGGGGACCTGGACATCCATGTATGCTCTTTTCATGCTTAAGAGTTATGACGAATGTGGGAGGACCAGCACATCCAAATGTGAGCCAGTCATGCATTGGGCCTACAGTGTGAGTGATATGTATGTGATGATTGGGCTTACTAGCCCTACCAAATGATGCAAAATGTAGTGGCACATGCATTCCCATCCAAATGGCTTCTTCTCTGTGTATGGCTTGGTGCGGTATTTTCCACTCATAGGGGTCAAAGGGGTCTAGAAAAATGGAGTGGGCTTGGTCCAATAAGGTTGGATGGGGTAGGGACAGGTTGGTGGTGAGTAAGGTGGGTGGGTATAGGAAGGGATCGAAGGGGTCATGGTAAGGGTCACCTAAGGAGAGGAACTCTAGGTCCTTTTGGTCCTCACAACCCCTTGATGGCGGATTCTCCTCCTCTAGTAAAGTGATCGGGCCAAAGTTTTTGGTGGAATGGTCGGCCATGAATGGAGGGCTGGTTGTTCTACCCGAGATAAGCAACTCAAGTTTGTGGATAGCATTGGGCTCATCGGGTGTAGGGAGGAGTAAAAGAAGGTCACTAGTGTAGCAACCCACAGTGTAGATTGAGGAGATGGACCCGACACATAGGTGTAGGAGGTCAAGGCTCCTAGGTCGGTCAATCACCGTGGTCAACATACCAGTCAGCTCCACTTGCCATGCTAGGCCGTGAAGGAGGTCTCCTAAAGTTTCTATTTGGTAGGAGGATTGGATGGTAGTGTGATAGGAGGAGAAGGGAACTATGGGAAAGTTTCGTTCCATGGGGGAGAAAACATGGGCTGTGATCTCTCTAATTGGGCTATCCTTTAGCCAATTAACAAGGGGTTCTCCTAAGATGATCTCGGTCCCATCTAGAGAGGGTGGTGTAAGGCGAAGACCACCATGTGAGGGTTGTTCTTCTTTTTGGACATGGGTGGTCTCCATGGCGGGGATTTGGTCCGGAGTGTTCACTACTATGGGGTCGGGTATGGGTTCCTCTACCAAGGAGGTGAGTGGGTCCTTTGAGGGCAGGATGATAAAGGTTGGTGTATGGTGTACCCAGGGTGGTGAGTGAGGCCAGACTTGGGTTGGGGTTGGGAGTGGAAGTAGTGGAGGGCTAGGTTTGGGTAGGATAGGAGTTGGAAGCGGAAGGTGGATTGGGTGAGTAACTTCGGGTTGGGGAATGGTGGCTGTCACAGGCCTAGGTGGAGGGGTGGACATGGGGTCCATGTGGGTTTGAATGGTGAGGGTGGAGTGAGCCATGATGCTTCTTCCACATGGGATGGGAACTTCTTGGCCTAACTCATGACATTGTGACTCGTATTCTTCTTCCCAATCTGGGGAGGCCTCATGTTCCTCGATTACAATCTTATCCCTTTGGGGTGTGGGGGTCTTACTCTCCAAGGGAATGGGAATGTCTTTTGGGGATGGGGTGATGAAAGTTGGGGCATGGTGTACCCGGGGTGGTGAAGTTTGGACCCTAACGGTGGTCTTGGGTTGACTGGGGGAGAAAGGAGGAGTGGGAGTGCTCCTCGGGTTATGGTTCTCAAGGTAGGAGTGGTAAGGTCGGAGAGTGAAGATCTTCCTAATCTCAATCCTTATCTCTTCCAATGAATCTAAGGGTCCTTTAGGTGGTGGAGTTTGGGTCTTAAGGGTGGTCTTGGGTTGACTGGGAGAGAAAGGAGGAGTGGGAGTGCTCCTCGAGTTATAGTTCTCAAGGTAGGAGTGGGAAGGTCGGGGAGCGTAGATCTTCCTAAGCTCAATCTTCATCTCTTCCCATGATCCTATGGGTTCTTGCCTCCAAATCCTTCTTGGCTTGTCCCCGAAGCCGCCCTGTGGCCCTGCGGACTCTAGCGTGTCCATAGGTCCTAGTCCTATCAAAGTGTTTATCCATGGTAGTCTCCCACTTTAGGTAGGCATTAGGACTGGATCCGTCAAAACTAAGGTCCCCTTCTAAGATGATGTCCATGAGGAGGGGGTCAATCGGACTCTTGTGGGAGGCCGTGTTGAGGGGACTTAACCAATGTGGAGTGTACATGATAATGCACTGGGTGGCCCAATACTGACTCTAAATGCGAGTGCGCCCTAGGACCAACTTGTAGAGAGACAAGTTGTGAACTTGCTCTAATACCATTTGATGTGACACGACCCCTCGGACTTAAACTTGCAAGCAACTGAACCGAACGGCGGACCAACTCAAGCGGATTCACCCGCGTCGCGCACACCCGGGTCCGTAGGTGGACCGGCGATCGTGGTGAGGGTCCGAGGATGGACCTCACCTTTCTGGGGATTTGACTAGCTTGGGATGAACCCCTAAGGGCCTAGGATGCCCAATTCCGTGGGCGGCCAGCACGCCAAGGGCGTGGGATGTAGTGGCTCTCTCACAACTCACCCCGCGGTGGACACTCGATTTGATTGATTTTGGATCGGGCACTCCCTCGCCACCGACGGAGCTAAGAAGCAATACTAGTTAGGCAAGAAGTGCTAACTAAGAGGAGCGCAACCAGGAGCTCACCTGATCGGCGTGAAGACGCCGATCCCTGCCGGAGACGAGGACGAGTGGGGAAGCGTGGGTTACCCGCACGCCGCGCCGATGAAGCTTCGGCCGATGACCTGCTAATACATGCACTACTCCTCACGCAGGAGGGGGAACTTGGGGTGGGGAGAGTAGGGTACAAGCAAACACTACCTCCACGCAAGGAGGGGCGCTAAGCCGGCCAGGCGGGGAGGGGAGATTAGCGTGGATCGCGCCGATGTAGCACCTTGCCGATTCTGTCTCGGTCTGGAACAGCAGAACAGGGGGTCGGAGTGGTCACCGCTGTGCACTCCTCCGAACACAGAATTCGACAAGACTGGCGCCAAAACGTCACTGACAGACCCAGGTACGTCTGTGAATTTTTGTTGGCGCTTCCAAAGTAGACACCGGCTGGGACAGGCTCTGGAACAGGGTCCCTGCGATCAGACTCGGACTGCTCCCTGCGTGTAGCAGCAGATGGATGAAGTCACCATGGCAGCTCCCGAAGTCCAAACGTGGCAGGACCAAGTCGAGGATGACCGTGGACGAGTCTTCTCCGAGCAGCAACTAATATGGGCACCAGATGACGTCGGGGTGGCGAGGAGAGGTCCGTTGAGTGAGGGGGGGTCAGGACAAGACCTTGATAGCCTGTTCTGCGCACCTGGGAGAGAAAATTGGAAACTGCTCTTCCTGATGCCGAACGGGATGCCACTTGTTGATGATGGTAGATGCCTTGTAGTATCAGCTCTCGGCCAAGTGGCGCCTTCAGAAGTTGAGGGGTGTGGACGTGGTAGCTTCTGCACTGCAGCTCTGGTCCAGGTTCTGGTCCCGGTTGCGCAGTCGGACGAGAATGGGCACCACGATCTGTAGGGAAGTCAGAATGAGACGATTCCACCTCGCTTGAGAAGAAGACGGGAAGACCTTTCCGGAGATGTATGGTGCACCTCCAGATGATGTCGGACAGCACCGGGGAAATCTCTGCAAGTGGAGCTTCTTCTGCTGCCTGCAAACTGGATAGAGTAGGTTGGTGAATGAAGTTGATAGTGGTGGGAGGGGTGAAGGGGCTGCAATGGGGAGAAGGGTAATGGCTGTGGGGCTTGGATGGAGGTGGATAGAGGTGGTGGAGAGGCTGGAGAAGAGGGCTGGGTCGCAGCTAGCAGGTGGAGGGGGAGGGGGTTGCGGCCAAGGGTGGAGGGTGAGAGAGAGAGAGGGGGGCGCAAGTGGCTTGGAGAGAGAGGGAAATTTGAACTGAGTTTAATGTGGGGTTGGTTAATGTGGCCTTGGGAAGGGGAGGAGTTACCTTGGGGAGGGGAAAGGTTACTTGGGAGAGGGGATTCTCTCTTGGGAAAATGAAGGGTTGTATGGGGAAGGGGAAAGGTTGCTTGGGAGGAGGGAGAGGTGCCTAGGAGAAGGGGCTTCCACCTAGGGGTTGGAGGGGAATTAAATGGGAGGTATGGGGAAGGGGGAGGGGTCTTAATTAGAGGTGAATAGGGAGGAGAGAGAGTGAATTTCAAAATTTGGAGAGAGAGGGGAGGAGAGAGAGAGGGGTTCGCCCCCTTTAGAGAGAGAGAGAGGGGTTACTAGAGAGAGAGAGAGAGAGAGAGCAAGAGACACACTTCTTGTGGATTTTAAACTCAATACTTCATTACCTTACAAATGAGGGATTGGGGTCCTATTTATAGGAATCCCACAATTTAACTTAAGTCCCTAACTTTTGGACTTCTAACACTAAACCAAGGGGAAGGGGGCGCCCCTGGGCCTAGCCCATATAATTGGGCCCAATAACACACATAATGACTTAAGACTTAGGTAAATAGCTACCTAACCTAGGTGTTGGACTCAAATAAAAGGAAAAGTACATGATAAGAAAATAAAAATTACATCATATGACTCGAAATAAAGTGGTGAACAAGATGTAGCATAGGTGGCGAGCATCGGGACCCTCGATCATATGAAAGTGTTGGTGATGTCCTCATCACCCTGCCATACCACCAAGGAAGAGGCGGTCCCCGTACGTAGCCTGGTACCGTCTCAGGTAATCAGTACTGTCCTGTACATGGGACACCACTGGGACCCCGCCCTGCTGCCAGTCCTGGTACTGTGCTGGGAAGCGCATACGCCAGTCCACAATCTTCGCCTTCCCCTTGGTCTTCCGCCCGATGCGGGCTGGCTCATCTACATCAACCCACTCCTAGGCTAGCCCCAATGTCCTCATAACCAGCCTCAGCCGAAGCAGCTCGATCTCGTTCAGGCAATGGACCCACACGTCCCGCCTGAAACGAGGAAGACCCACTACAACCCAAGGCTGGCCAGCGTCGCCCATGCCCAGGTAGGGTCTCCACACCACCTGCATCACCATACACACATCATGTTAGTTACCATTCAGTCACATGCATAAACACAAAAAAATCATACGCATCATACCATGGCCTCGGGATACTCGCTCAGCTCCCGACGAAGTGACGCCAGCTGGTAGCTGTGTGGTGCCGCTACCACGACCGACCTCCACTGTCGCGCTAGAGGAACGGCTCTCCTGTTCCCCTGCCTGGCCCTCCCCATCGGGAAGTAGTAATAACTCCACACCTGCATCCATCATACATCATTAGCACGAGTGATTGCATATTTAACTACGGTAAAATGCATAAATAAATTGTGTACCTGGAGAAAAGGTGCGAAGCTGCTGACTGTCGTCTCCCTCTCTGAAGTCTGGGAGAGATCAGCAATCAAATGGGCAAGCAGAGCCGCTCCCCATGCGTAGTGCCCCACTCTGTCAAGGTCCGCCAGGATCCCGATGAAGCGGCAGTGGATGCCATCCCCTTTCGTCCCCAGCAGAAGGCGGCCCAGGAAGAAGAAGAGGAACCTCCGGAGGTCTAGGTCCACCAGCTCCCGCTCGCTCGGGTCCTGGGTGAAAGCTGCACTGGCAACTCCCTCCAGTCGTGCCAGAAACTCCGCTCCAGTCTCGCTAACCCGCTGGCGCGGGTCGATGAATCCGAGCGCCTCCATAATCTTCACTCGGCCAACTACCTTGCTGTCTCTATCAGTCACGCTCATCTCTAACCATAGCAGGTCCAGGGCACTCTCTCGGTAGTCGGGGTAGGTGACCCCACTCACCGCCTCTCCGTCCACCCGTAGCCCGGTGATCCGAGCCACGTCCTCCAGTGACGGCACCATGTGCCCCCAGGGCATCAGAAACGCCCGGCTCGGCGCGTGCCACCGCTCCCTCAATGCCTGGATAAGAGGAAGGTCGAGCCGAAAGGGCTCGATCCTAAGGAAAGCTCCAAAGCCCATGGCGTCCACACGCGCCCTCTGAAAGTCTGGCAGCCCACGGTACGCCGCCACCACTAGGGACCAGCTGATCCGGCCCTTCATCACGCCCTACACACCACAAAACCAACAAAGAACACATCAGCATCATGAATAGTAATAAACAATAACACGGTATATACTACTTATTTATTTTATTTTATTTTTATTTTAAAAAAAATATTTATGTCTTTTTTGGAGGTGTCCAACACCTTGGACGCCTCCTTTACATTTTCTTTATTTTAATTTTAGAAAAACCCAAAAACCAAAACAAAAATAAATAATAAAAAATATATATATTATCATGGAGGCGTCCCATGCCCAGGACACCTCCTTATTTTTAATTCTATTTTTATTATTTACGTAAATAAATAAATAAAAAAGAAAAAAAGAAAATATGGAGGCGTCCAGGCCCCTGGACGCCTCCTTCCCTCACCCCCGACGTTCTCCACACAGCCTCTCGTCTGCCCTTTTAGCCCAGTGAACCAATAGAATGGAAGTCTAAAGAGCTTACCGAGTCGTGATCGTCCTCTACCGTGTCGCCAGCATCCATTGCAGCCTCCACGGCCAAAAGAGGAGCCTCCTCCTCCACGACAATCTCCTCCGCCACAGCAGCCTCCTCGGCATCGTCCCTCAGCCTCCTCGGACGACGAGCCCATCGTTTGCGCTTCTCTCCACCCTGGCTCGGGCGTCCTTGCTCCATTGGGATGAAGAATGGGTCGTCTGGAGTAGCTGGACGGTCAAGATGAACAGTGTAAGTGAGTAGGGGGGGGAGCCCCCCCCCCTATATATAGATTTCCCTTTCCTTGGGGCGTCCATGCGCCTGGACGCCCCCACACTTTTTATTTTTTTTCAAAAATTCAAAAAAAGTAGGGGCGTCCAGGCGCCTGGATGCCCCCAAAAATAAAAAAAATCAAAATTTCAAAAATCAAACGTAGGGGCGTCCAGGACCCTAGACGCCCCCAAAAAATAAAATACCAAAAAAAAATAAAAAATTAGGGGCGTCCAGGACCCTGGACGCCCCCATGATAAAAAATTTTCAAAAAAAAATAATATATGTATATAAAAAAAGCATCTTAGATAAGTGTATATATAATCAAACCAAAATGAAAATATAAGAAAAATGAAAATCAAAAAAATAATAATAATTAAGTGGACAAGGGCCCAAAGCATCTAAATGCCAGATTTTTATTCCATCAGAGAAGCAGAATGAACTACATCCGGGGTTTAAGTGCCTTAGGCCTTAACTTCCCCAGTTCGGTTACATAAGCCCTCCACAGTTCGCACTCTTCCCCCACGTGCGCTAAGGCCTTTCCCGCAACACTTGTCTTCCAGGGTGCTTTGACGGCCTTCGCTTCCTTCGCATCCGCTTCAGTGCCCAACTCTCTCTTCTTCAAAGGAACGATGCCAGTCGGTAGTGGGAACGAATGACGTGGAATGCCGATCTGGAGGCAGCACCGATGCGCGTTGTAAAGGACAAACTCGGTCGCACCAATCAGTTGGAGATCAACTTCACAAGAAGGCCTCATGAGGAGATCAAGCGAAAGCAAACATGCCGGTGCGCAAGTAAAGAAGTCTTGTGTCACGGTGCGGAAGTGAGACCGCCAGTCTTCACGTTTCTTCAGCCACGGAACGCGGTTCACTACAGTACCACCGAACCCTAACACGTCGGCTATGTGGTGAAGCGGGCTTTGTTGGAAAAGCTTCGAAGCCGTCGGCATTCCCTCGCGGTGGTCAAATTTGAAATGCAAATCAAGCCAGCAATTCAAGACAAGTGCGCAACCAAAAGGAGGCTTACCCATGCTCGAGGCAGTAAGGCCACTATATAGGTAGGCAAGGACAGCGGGTCCCACCCTCTTTCCATGCCAGATCCCGTAGATAGCACTCAGTTGGTCTTCCTCCACCATGTTGTCGGTATAAGGAAACAAGAGAGCACCCGCCAGACAAATGGTGAACCCTTTCATGATTCCCTCCAAATAGTCATCATCTGGTGACCCTCTCAGGGCGTCCATGACCCACTCCGCGAGCTTTTGGAGATCGATCCCCTTTTGAGTACGGACCTTTCGGGCTGCGTCGGGCGGCATGAAGCTTCCAAGGATGCTTTCTGAAGTCCTCCGTGTCAGCATCCGCATAGCCTTCACCTTCCCGTCACTCTTGAATTTCTTCAATCTGAGCAGAAGTTCCACCTCCTCGAGGAGGATGGTCACCTCGAAGGTCGGGAAGATAAAAGTGTGGGTCTGGGGATGCCAGATCTCCACTAGTGCTCCCATAACCGCCCAGTCCATACGAATCTTCTCATAGTGTTTGGCGTGAATAAGGAGCCCCTACAGATGCCACTTCGAGAGTATGGCCCTCATGCCGATGGAGATATTGGAAGTTAGCTTTGAAAGCCATGGCAGTTTGGAAAACTTCCTCGGGCCTGGGAAGAGTGGATATGGCTGGAAGAGAAAAGAAAGAAGAAATGAAGGAAGTAAGAAGAAGGTTCACATGGAGAATTTTGAAAAGAATCAGCTTACCATACGCGACATGATCGTCCCACTCAAAGGACCCTCGAGGTCGGAGAGTCGCCTGATCTCGCTGCTACGTCTGCTCCTCTTCATAACGCGGGAAGACTCTCCTTCCATCCTGAAATCTCTAGATTCTCCTCTCTTTCCTCTCCTGAGCTTCCAAAACCCACCTTGGTGCTTTTGAATAAACTAGCCTAAGGGGAGTTCTTATAGGAAGGGTAGGGCGCTACAGAACAAAACATGTCACATCAGTGGTCATTGTCAAGATTTTGTCTGGATCTCCTTTGTACTGTGGTGCGATTCTGCTATGATTCTGCTACTTTCTGATAACCTTTGCTAGTCTGTGCAGATTTTACTAACGGACGTCTTTGTCCTGTCTCCTATCCCACCTTTCAATGGTTGGTCCCACCATGTCATGCATCATAGTATATGATACCTACGCTACTAGAACATGTCAAGGACCTTGCGACCCGAACGAATCCGGGATTTGAGTTCCCCTTCAACAAAAACAGTGATGATCCCGAAGAATTTGGGTTGTACGGATAGGCCGTTAACTTGTGGTAGCATGGGGATGACGGTTCCATTTAGTGAGTTGGTGCGCGGATAAACGGGCCCCAGCCCAGTGTCGGCTCATCGGATCGGTATCCTGACCCGTTCTTAACAAGTTGACAATATTATCCTTGGTTATTTTCTATTTTAATTTGTTTTAAATTTTTCTTTAAGCCCAGCATGCATTCATATAGGACTTTGATTTATTGCGGAAGATCATTCAAGTGATTCGATTGCGAAAGCCGTTGTGCTTCAATTCTTACAAATATGAGATATTCCACTCCGAATGAAATACTGAGTTTCCTTGAAACGGCCTTACGCTGCTCTTCCAAAGGAGACCCTTGTTTGGACAGACCCTCAGATATTCCTTTACTTTTTACCTTGTTTGACCCACCTTGGCCGCAGCACTTCCACACTGGCTGGTAACCGCTCCCCAAAGGTGAAACCTCCGGTTTATGACCCAGGTACTTCCACACCGAGAAGTTGGTCTCTTTTTCGTGCCTGAGCGCACATCTCACCCTCCCTTATTTGATCTCCGTCCAAGCAATCGTCAAGATTTGAAAGACCTTCTTCAAAGGTTGCCTCATTGAAACTCCAGGAAACATTCCAGACAGTAACGTCAAAAGTGTGTCTCATCACACCTTGGCATCAACTTATCAGTCCGCTCCCACTTCATTTCACTCCACTTCGATACCATTCCACTACGTGTCACTCCCTTGCAAAGCAGACGCCAAGGCGGGGCAGCTGTAGACACGCCATTCCTGACGTCTCCTGAGAAAGTCTCATATGACTATACAACGCCCCGCAACGGCTTACGCGTTTTGAATCACTTGAGTGCTTCCTTTTCTTGAGTCTTCTTCCGCCCTTTTCGGCATCCGAAATCGTCTCGTCACGGCATTCGGACGGCATCAACACTAGTCAGACGCATCAGGAGGTTTCGGAACCAAGAAGGGTGTCTGCCGGGCGACCGCCAACGCCTGAACTGAGGACCTAGGTTGGTCTTTATGGGGGCGTCCAGGCCCCTGGACGCCCCCATTCTTTTAATTTATTTTTCAAAGCCCAAAACAAAATAAAAATAATATATTAATGGAAGCGTCCAGGACCTTGGACGCCTCCATAAAAACAAATATAAAAAATATATATATGCCGGTTGGCATAAAAAGACAAAACAAAATAAAAAATAATATATTAATGGAGGCGTCCAGGCCCCTAGACGCCTCCATAAAAATAAATATAAAAAATATATATATGCCAGTTGGCATAAAAAGACAAAACAAAAAAATAAAATAATATATTTATGGAGGCGTCCAGGCCCCTGGACGCCTCCATCAACTCCCTCACGGGCGCCGGCCACCGAACGACGGTTTGTCGTGTGTGAAAAAATCTAAATTGTGGAGACGTCCAGGCAGCTGGACGCACCCATTTCAAAATCACGAGACGCCGCTCACAAAACCAAGCGTTATGCCAAACCGCGTGCGGCCGTCGGTGGTGTTCGGTGGACCTGTTGGAGGCGTCCGGGGCCCTGGACGCCTCCACAAAAATATTCCAAAAAAATAAATAAAAATAGAATAAAATATTAGTTCGGCCCTGATGGAGGTGTCCAGGGTCCTGGACGCCTCCACCCTCCGGAGCCCTATAAATAGAGGCCCACCCCCTCAGTTCTGGAGGATCTTCTAAGAGATCCGATAGGCTGCCGGAGCCCAGAGGCTACCGGAGTCATTTTCTAACCCGTGGGGTCTTTTGTTGGTGGAGGTTCTGCCGGCTTCTCGGGTGCCCACGCTCGCGAGAGGAAGGTCGTCTTCATCCACCGCGCTTCCACGTCGTCCCTACGCTGCCAGAGCTCCGCCGGATCTCACCCTCGGCTTCTCCAATAAGCCTTTTCTTCCCCTTTTTCTCCATAGTTCTTTACATTCATCATACTTCCTCTATCTCCCTACATAAGGGCGCTGTCTCTTGCATACTTCTTGCATTCATCATCGCATTTTCCTCCTACTCGAGTCCAAGAGGGGTTTAAAACCACACCAACCAGGTGTGTGTCAGGTCACGATCTCATTACTTTTATTGCAAGGAATTGTTACTACACTGCCATTTTCTAATTCCGTTCGTTTATTGTCTACTGTTTTGCAAGGGTAACCAAGGAAAGCCCTCTCCGTCGGCCGGCCGAAGGGGGAGGAATAAGCAACCCGCCATCTCCCGCTCTTGAGGTAGGCGCGATCACTTTCTTTATTTTGGGGTCTTTTGGCCCCTGGCGATCACATCTTGTCATCGAGGCCGTGGCGAGTCACTTCCCCAATGGCCGTTTAAATTCCCGTTCTTATATGTTATATTATTATCTATTCATGTTCTCGAGGCCGCGGCGAGTCACTTCCCCAATGGCCGTTTAAATTCCCGTTCTTATATGTTATATCCTTATCTATTCATGTTCTCGAGGCCGCGGCGAGTCACTTCCCCAATGGCCGTTTAAATTCCCGCTCTTATATTTTCTTTATATTCTGTGATATTCTTATCTATTCATATTCTCGAGGCCGCGGCGAGTCAGTTCCCCAATGGCCGTTTAAATTCCCGCTCTCTATATTCTCCTTATATTTTGCTATATTCTTATCTGCTCATATTCTCGAGGCCGCGGCGAGTCACTTCCCCAGTGGTCGTTTCAATTCTTGCTATTTAATTTCTGCACCATTCCCGTCCCTCCGAGGCCGCGGCCAGTCACTTCCCGCTATGGCCGTTTAACCCCCATATCTTGCTATATTACATTTGTCCCGCTCGCCCCGCCGGAGCAATCTCCCGTGGTGGCCCCTTCTCTTTTCTCTTATTTCTGTGTTGCAGCAAACAAAAGAGGAGCCCGCGCGCTCCGCGTCCTCTTCGCACCCCGAACCGCGTGACATCGCTCACAGGGGACGTCTGATGAAGTAAAGAAAGATTGGTGCTGGGAAGACCTACCTTGCAAAGAGGATCTATTCCATGCTGAAGCAAAGTTTGACACGGGAACCCCGGATGAAGACCAAGTAACCAAAGAGCTGAGGGAATGCCTGGAGTTTGAGCGCATCCTGGAAGAAGTCCGAGCTCTACAGAATGATGATCTCTCAAAGGAGTATGCATCAGAAGAGCCTCTAAGGGCGGAAGACGCCATCTTTGAGTTTCCTGCTGATCCAGTTACGTCCTCGGGGTAGACTGAACAGAATACAACAATATTGGCCGTATATGATGAGCCAGCACCCGCTGATAACCAGTATGATGAAACAGAGAATCATGAAACTGAAGAAGATTATATCCCAGGAGGCTTCATTGACCTGCAAGAAGCCCCGCCCGAGGTCGAAGATGGAGGTCAGGCCACCGTCGATGAGCTTGTGGAAATAAATCTGGGGACCGCAGATGAGCCAAGGCCGACATTCCTCAGTGCACTGCTGGAGCCAGCTACCAGGGAACAGTATATACAGTTCTTGAAAGAATTCCGAGACTTCTTTGCATGGACATATGATGAAATGTCGGGACTGAGTTCTGATGTGGCGCAGCACCGATTGGCAATAAACCCAGAGGCTAGCCCTGTAAAGCAGCCTTCCAGGAGAATGCGCCCTGAATTAATAAATCAGATTAACAAAGAGGTTGACAAGCTAATCGATGTGGGCTTTGTTGAAGAGAACCAGTATACTACATGGCTAGCCAATATAGTGCCCGTAAAGAAGAAGAATGGGCAGATTAGAATATGTGTTGATTTCCGGGACCTTAATAAGGCTTGCCCGAAAGATGACTTTCCAGTGCCAATCACTGAAGTGATGATCGATGCGACTACTGGTCATGAGGCTCTATCATTTATGGATGGGTCATCCGGATACAACCAGATCTGGATTGCTGAGGAAGACAGAGTGCACACTGCATTCCGTACCCCGAAGGGGATATTCCACTACAAAAGGATGCCGTTTGGCCTCAAGAATGCCGGCGCTACCTATCAAAGAGCTATGACCAAGATCTTTGATGATTTGCTCTTCAAGAAAGTAGAGTGCTACATTGATGATCTGGTAGTAAAAACCAACAGAAGAGAAGACCATTTGCAAGACCTAAGGGTAGTATTCCAAAGGCTGCGTAAATATGAACTCAAGATGAATCCCATGAAATGCGCCTTCGGCGTGTCCAGTGGAAAATTCCTCGGGTTTATTGTCCGTCATAGGGGCATTGAAATTGACCCATCCAAGATTAAGGCTATCTAGGAGCTCCCTCCACCAAGGAATCTGTCTGAGTTGAGATCTCTGCAAGGGCGTCTGGCCTATATCTGATGATTTATATCAAATCTGTCGGGAAGATGCCACCCCTTTCATAAGCTCATGATGAAAGATGTGCCGTTCCTCTGGGACGATGGATGCCAGGAAGCCTTTGAGAATCTGAAAGAATATCTCAAGACCCCTCCGGTGCTGGGGGCACCAATTAAGGGCAGGCCCTTGATACTGTATATCGCGGCCACATACTGTTCCCTGGGGGCAATGCTGGCACAGATAAATGAAGAAGGCAAAGAACAAGCCTTGTACTACCTAAGTAGGAGGCTGATTAGAACTGAAGAAAGCTACAGCTACATAGAAAAGACCTGCTTGGCACTAGTCTTTGCTGTCAAAAAGGTCCGACACTATATGTTGTCACATGAAGTCAGATTGATATCTGTAGCAGATCCGCTCAAATATATATTGACTCAGCCAGTACTGAAGGGCCGGTTGGGCAAATGGGCAGTGATCCTGATGGAATTCGATATTACCTATACACCCCAGAGGGCGATAAAAGGACAGGCCGTGGCTGATTTCTTCGAAGAGCATCCTGTGCCGGAAAATGATATGCTAGGGACTGAGTTACCCGATGATGAAACACTCGAGGCCTGCCAGGCTCAGTCAGTTATGTGGCAACTATTCTTTGATGGAGCATCTAGAACAGAGACAGACTCCGATGGAAAGACCAGAATACGGGCTAGAGCCGGTATTGTGCTGAAATCACCAGAGGGGGAGGTCGTGCATACTTCCTGTTCTATAAACAAGCCCTGCACCAATAATGAGGCCGAGTATGAAGCTCTGATAATTGGGCTATATGTCATCCTCAACATGGGCATCCAAATGCTTCAAGTATTCGGGGATTCGATATTGATAATAAAACAGATCCAAGGGGAGTTCGAAGTGCGGAAGCCAGAACTGAATCCCTACCACCAAAAAGCTATGAGCCTCATGGCGAAATTCTACCATATTGAGCTCAAGCATGTGGGCCGTGGACACAATGCCCAGGCTGATGCACTGGCAAAACTAGCCAGCTCACTAGCAGTCCCACCAAATAAGACACTGAACATTATCGTTATGAACCGGCGGCAAGTCCCCAGTATGCTAGAAGAGTGCCCCGAAGAAGACGAGGTTGCCACCATCAGCACAGAACAAGCGTCTAATTGGAGACAACACTTGCTGCAGTGGTTTCTACACCGACAACTGCCACAGATAAGAGAAGAAAAGATGAAACTCCTAAGAATCAAAGATTCTTATGAACTCAGGAATGGAATTTTGTTCCGAATAATGGCAGATGCACGCAAGAAGATTCTACTCCGCTGTCTGTCCACTGAGGAAGCCTGGCAAGCGATGAAAGAAACACATGCTGGGACAGCAGGTGCCCACCAGGCTGGTCACAAGATGAAGATAGAAATCAAGAAGCTGGGCTACTATTGGCCCACCATGTTTGAAGACTGCTGTAAATTTTCAAAATCATGCCAGAAATGCCAGGAGCATGCTACTGTGCCTAGAAGGCCTCCTACGACTCTGCACCCTACAGTTCCCAGCTAGCCATTTGCACAATGGGGAACTGATGTAGTCGGGCCACTGCCGACTTCCTGGGCCGGACATAAGTACATACTGGCCATAACAGATTACTTCTCCCGATGGGCGGAGGCTATAGCATTAAGAGAAGTGACTGGTGAATTGGTCGCCAGATTCATCAAACAGAACATTATCTTCCGGTTCGGGTTCCCCAGCCGAATAATATCCGACAATGGAAGTCATTTCAGAAATCAGAAGGTCTATCGGCTTGTTGAGAAATATAAGATCGAATGGAGGACCTCCACTCCTTACAATCCGCAGGCAAACGGATTGGCATAAGCTTTTAACAAGACCCTCTGCACCTTGTTGGCCAATGTCGTCAGTTCTAATAAGAAGGATTGGGAAGAGAAAATGTATGAAGCTCTGTGGGCATACCGCACCGTCTTCAAGACACCTACAGGGTGCTCGCCATACTCGCTGGTATACGGTTCAGAGGCAGTGGTTCCGCTAGAGCTGGAAGTCTCGTCACTCAGAGTGGCAGTCCAATATGGCCTGGCCTGTGGCGAACAGACCAATGCAGAAAGAAGACTAGAAGAGCTGGCTGAATTGAAAGGGAAGCGCCTCCGAGCTTAGAAGAGTATCCAAATGTATCAGGCCCGCATGGCCACTGCATTCAACAAACTCGTAAAAGGATGAGAATTCAAGAAAGGTGACCTCGTCATGGTCAAGAAAAAAGAAGTCATGGCGTCCAACCTAAAAGGAAAGCTGAATACTAATTGGGAAGGTCCTTATGTATTACAGAGGGTCTACGAAGGAGGGGCCTACGTGGTTGTTAACCATCGAGGGGAAATCCAATTCTCACCACTCAACGGAAGACATCTGAAGCTGTATCATACAGCACAACCGACATTCCCCGAGTAATCGAGCAAAATCTACTCTTTCCTTGGCCTAGTGGTACTCCGCCCTAGCCAAGCTACACCCTTCCTTGGTCTAGCGGCACTCCGCCCTAGCCAAGCTACACTCTTTCTTGGTCTAGCGGCACTCCGCCCTAACCAAGCTACCTTTTCTTGGTCTAGCGGCACTCCGCCCTAGCCAAGCTACACCCTTTTCTTGGTCTGGCGGCACTCCGCCCCAGCCAAGCTACCTTTTCCTTGGTCTAGCGGCACTCCGCCCTAACCAAGCTACTTTTTCCTTGGTCTAGCGGCACTCCGCCCTAACCAAGCTACTCTTTCATTGGTCTAGTGGCACTCCGCCCTAGCCGAGCTGCCCTTCCCTTGGTCTAGCGGCACTCCGCCCTAGTCAAGCTACCCTTTTCTTGGTATAGCGGCACTCCGCCCTAACCAAGCTACCCCTGTCCTTGGTCTAGCGGCACTCCGCCCTAGCCAAGCTACACCCTTCCTTGGTCTAGTAGCACTCCGCCCTAACCGAGCTACCCTTTCCTTGGTCTGGCGGCACTCCGCCCTAACCAAGATACTTTTTCCTTGGTCTAGCGGCACTCCGCCCTAACCAAGCTACTCTTTCATTGGTCTAGTGGCACTCCGCCCTAGCCGAGCTGCCCTTTCCTTGGTCTAGCGGCACTCCGCCCTAGCCAAGCTACACCCTTCCTTGGTCTAGCGGCACTCCGCCCTAGCCAAGCTACACTCTTTCTTGGTCTAGCGGCACTCCGCCCTAACCAAGCTACCTTTTCTTGGTCTAGCGGCACTCCGCCCTAGCCAAGCTACGCCCTTTTCTTGGTCTGGCGGCACTCCGCCCCAGCCAAGCTACCTTTTCCTTGGTCTAGCGGCACTCCGCCCTAACCAAGCTACTTTTTCCTTGGTCTAGCGACACTCCGCCCTAACCAAGCTACTCTTTCATTGGTCTAGTGGCACTCCACCCTAGCCGAGCTGCCCTTTCCTTGGTCTAGCGGCACTCCGCCCTAGTCAACCTACCCTTTTCTTGGTATAGCGGCACTCCGCCCTAACCAAGCTACCCCTGTCCTTGGTCAAGCGGCACTCCGCCCTAGCCAAGCTACACCCTTCCTTGGTCTAGCGACACTCCGCCCTAACCGAGCTACCCTTTCCTTGGTCTGGCGGCACTCCGCCCTAACCAAGCTACTTTTTCCTTGGTCTAGCGGCACTCCGCCCTAGACAAGCTACACCCTTCCTTGGTCTAGTGGCACTCCGCCCTAGCCGAGCTGCCCTTTCCTTGGTCTAGCGGCACTCCGCCCTAGCCAAGCTACACCCTTCCTTGGTCTAGCGGCACTCCGCCCTAGCCAAGCTACACTCTTTCTTGGTCTAGCGGCACTCCGCCCTAACCAAGCTACCTTTTCTTGGTCTAGCGGCACTCCTCCCTAGCCAAGCTACGCCCTTTTCTTGGTCTAGTGGCACTCCACCCCAGCCTAGCTACCTTTTCCTTGGTCTAGCGGCACTCCGCCCTAACCAAGCTACGTTTTCCTTGGTCTAGCGGCACTCCGCCCTAACCAAGCTACTCTTTCATTGGTCTAGTGGCACTCCGCCCTAGCCGAGCTGCCCTTCCCTTGGTCTAGCGGCACTCCGCCCTAGTCAAGCTACCCTTTTCTTGGTATAACGGCACTCCGCCCTAACCAAGCTACCCCTGTCCTTGGTCTAGCGGCACTCCGCCCTAGCCAAGCTACACCCTTCCTTGGTCTAGCAGCACTCCGCCCTAACCGAGCTACCCTTTCCTTGGTCTGGCGGCACTCCGCCCTAACCAAGCTACTTTTTCCTTGGTCTAGCGGCACTCCGCCCTAACCAAGCTACTCTTTCATTGGTCTAGTGGCACTCCGCCCTAGCCGAGCTGCCCTTTCCTTGGTCTAGCGGCACTCCGCCCTAGCCAAGCTACACCCTTCCTTGGTCTAGCGGCACTCCACCCTAACTAAGCTACCCCTGTCCTTGGTCTAGCGGCACTCCGCCCTAGCCAAGCTACACCCTTTTCTTGGTATAGCGGCACTCCGCCCTAGCCAAGCTGCACCCATTTCTCAGTCTAGCGGTGCTCCGCCCTAACCAAGCTACCCTCATCTTGAGCTGGTGGCATTCCGACCTGTCACCCTCCCAAAAAGGGAGAGAAAGAGAATAAAAGAAAATAAAAATGGGGTTAAAAATAGAGATACCCCACCAGACTTGCCCCTATATTAGGGACAAGTGCAACAATGGCCCAAAACCCAGCTGTGGTGAAAACCCGAATGGGCACTGCAGGCAAAATCGGGTACCCCGCCACGTGAAAACCCGAAAGAACGCATGGGCAAAAGCAAGAGGGGGCTGGCTCCGGCGAAAACCCGAAAGGGCGCTTGGGTCGGTAATGTGGTGATTCCAAAGAAAGCCTCACCTCCCACCATAAAACTCCTCGTCGATCGACCGGCGCCTTGCCCGATCAACGATTAAACCCATCCGGAATGGACCTTACGTCTATTCTGTTGAAGCCTTCATGTATTGCTCAAGAAAAATCTCCCTCAATAATAAGCCCATCTCGGGATAGACCTTCCGTCTGTTCTGATAAAACACTTCCACTTGTTTCTGTCTAAGACCCACCACGATTAAACCCATCCAGCTTAGACCTTACGTCTATTCCGACTAGATCTACCGGTCTCTTTACGGCCCGCCGTGATGAAACATGCTGTTGATCGATTGGCGCACTGCCCGATCTATGATGAAACCTATCCAGTTTAGACCTTCTGTCTATCCTGATGAAATCCATGAACTCCTCGCATTGGTATAAATCCAATACCGATGATGAAACCCACCATTGATCGATTGGCACCTCGCCTAATATCAATGATAAAACCATACCCAGTTTAGACCCTACGTCTATCCTGATGAAGCATATGAAATCCTTGTATTGGTATGAGCCAATACCAATGATGAAACCTGCTATCGATCGATTGGCACGCTGCCTGATCGACGCTAAAATCCATCCAGGGTGGGCCTTCCGTCCGCTCTGACATAGCACAACACTGCTCTTTGAATCGATTCAGACCCTCCGTCTGGATAGATCATGAAACTCTATTCCTTTGCGTTAATGATAAACCCCACATTAACGATGAAACTCATATTTTCAGCAAACGGCCTCGTGCCCGAGCTGCTATCTATATCCTCTAAATCAATTCAGACCTTTCGTCTGGATAGATCATGAAACCCTACTTCCCTTTGCATTGATGTTGACACCCACATCAATGATCGTGTGTCCACAATAAACATATGGCGCCATGGTCCATAGGATGAAAGTTCTGATCCCAGAAAAGACAATGAAAAAGAAAAGAGAAAGAAAATGACAAAAAATACATATATAGAAATGGGGTTAAAAAATAGAGATACCCCGCCAGACTTGTTCAGGCATTCTGGACAAGGGCAAAAATGGCTAAAACCCAGCTGTGGTGAAAACCCGAAAGGGCACTGTAGGCAAAATCGGGTACCCCGCCACGTGAAAATCTGAAAGGACGCGTGGGCAAAAGCAAGAGGGGGCTGGCTCCGACGAAAACCCGAAAGGGCGCTTGGGTCAGTAATGTGGTAATTCATAAGTTCCATGCCAACCCGCACGTTGCCTTTACCTCCCCCTCACTGATGAAGCCTTCCGTCGGTCATCTGGCTCTATGCCCCACCGATGATAAAGCCTTTCCGGGGTAGATCTTACGTCTACCCTGATGAAATCTACATACCCTCTTTCACATGTCCCACCGACAATAAAACCCGTCACCATTCTGATAAAGCCTGGCCAGTTCAAACCTTACGTCTGTCCTGATCAAGCTCCTAAAACCTTCCCGTGATCGATCGGCTCCTTGCCCGGTCAACGATGAAACCCTACCAGGATAGACCCTACGCCTATCTTGATGAAACCTACGTATTTCTTGGCAAAGTCCCACCCGCCATAAAACCTGCTGGAATAGACCTTACGTCTGTCCTGACGAGACCTACACCTCTACATACGTCCCACCGTTGATCGACCGGCACCTCGCCCGATCAATGATGAAATCCTCTGTCCGGTTTAGACCTTACGTCTATACTGATGAAACCTATGAAACTCTTTGCGTCGATATAAGCCCCATATTGACGATGAAACCAACCACTGATCGACTAGCACCTCGCCCGATCAGTGATGAAACCATGTCCAATTAAAACCCTGCTAGTTTAGACCTTTTGTCTATTCTGATGAAACTTATAACACTTTCTTTGCATCGATATGAACCCAATATCGATGATGAAACTAGCTATTGATCGACCGGCACCTCGCCCGATCAATGATGAAATCCTATCCAGTTCAGACCCTACGTCTGTCCTGATGAAAACTGCGCACCCTTCAATATCCCACCTGCGATAACCTCTACCCAGTCTAGACCTTACGTCTACTCTGATGAAACCTATAAAACCCCTTTGCATCGATATAAACCGAATATCTATGATGAAATCATATACTGGTCGATTGGCACATTACCCCGACTAGCTTTGAAACCTGCCCGGGATGGACCATTCACCCGTTCCGGATAATGCTCTGAGCCTCTTCGTTCACATTCCTGAAAACCGTCTCCCTTGCGGCACATATGGCCAAAGAAGGACGTTTGCTACCAACAACAGAATTTGGGTTAAAGCACCCCCCCCCCCGGAGGCCGTCACGCGGTGGAGCGAGTTCCCCATCCTTTCTTTGAAGGGGTGGACGCTCTCCTGCCAGATACGAGCCGTTCATATGAGGGACTGCTAGAACCACTACCCCACTTCCCAAAGTGATGAAACCACATAGAAAAGACAAACCACATATGAGACTGGTATGAAGATTCCTTTCCATTGAATAAAAAAGGGAATACAAGAAGGGCCCCTGAGGGGGGAATTGTATTACAAAAAGGGGGAAACAGATATTCACGGGCGCCGAAATATGTCCTCGAAGGCCATAAGCCCTACATGCGGGGCAGCCCCCAGCTCATGAAGTCGAGCCTCCTCCTCCTGTAGCCGAGCAGACTCATCCTGAAAGGATGCCACCTGCCCCTCCAACAGAGCTACTTCCTCCGCAAGCTGCGGCCGAGAAGTTGTTATCTGCGGCAGTTCAGCCCGGAGGTCAAACAGTTCAGCCTCCAGGATGGTTATCCGGCTGCGCACGAACTGCTCCCGCTGCGCCAGAGACTGCAGTTGGCATTGGCGCTCCTGAAGAATAGAGTCCGTCTTCTCCAGCTCAGATTTGCACTCCTTCCTTTGCAACTTCAAAGCTGCCAGTCTGTCAAACATAATATGTGCCAAGAAGTCCCGGCGATGTATGAACTTTAACAACAATAGAACCCGCTGGGCCCATATTTCCATGGGACATCCCATCGCCTATAGACCAACAGTGAAAGGCTCGGCTATCTCCTTCAGCCGCAGATAAGTCAGTCCGGGCTGGGACTCCACCAGCTGGCGCAGCATGTCCAGATTTTGCCAGACAAAACTCTCGGATGAAGCGAAGCCAGGAGAAGGAACTGGAGCTACTTCGAAAGTCACCTCGCCGTCAATGTCTGCCCACAGTGCAACATCCGGCTGAGAGGACGAAGACGGAAAATCTGTTGGAAGAACCGGCCGGTCCCTCTCTGTGCTCTCCTGTTGAGCTGAAGACTCCTCCTCTACCGCTGTCTCGGGAGCTATGGCTTGAACATCTGCGGAGGGAGAACCAATAAATGATGGAGCTATCTCTTCATGAGTCTTCTAAATAAGGGCTTCATCTTCAGCTACTTTTTCTGATAATGGGGACGAAGGGTCCCTAGTCTGTAGAGGCAGAAGTCCAGTCTCTATAGCCACTGTGGCAGGGACTGCTGACTCGGGCGCAATTGACATTACGGCAGCCGGTATAAAGGAGGAGCTTCTGGCTGGGTCTGCTTCGGCTATAAACTCTGAGGCCCTCACAGGGATGGAAATCTCTCCTGACGATCCCAAATCCAGTGATGTTAAGTCAGTTGAAGATTGTATTCTCACTGGCACGAGGCGAATAACCTCAGACATTCCCATGAGAGTTGAAGGTAAAGCAGGGATGATGACCAAGTCTGCAGATGAGACATCCGTAGAGACTGCGGCCGCATCTGAGATGGTAATGACAGGGTCCTGAGGACAAAGGAGAATGATCCTCATCAATGAATGAAAGAAAATAAATAGAATAGCAAACAAAAAAAAAAGAAGAAGCTTACCTTTAAAGTGGGGTCTATATCCTCAAAATGAGACAGAAGGGGAGAAAGCTCCGCAGTTGAAGCAACAAATGGAGGGGTTATGTCGACCTCGGTATCGTGCCCGGCAAACTCCTCTTGCAATTCCTCCTCAGAAGACAGCATCAGCAGCTTAGGAGGCTGAAAAGGCGGACGACCTTTTGTAAATACGGGCAAGGCTTCTGATTTTAGGAATTCCTCCTCACTGGCGCTGAACATCACTTCCTCCTCATTATCAGGGACGGTCTCAGAGCTGCTCGAGGATACCTCCACACTAGCTATATGCTGCGAGGTCACCTCTAGAGCATGCTGGGATGCTGACCGGGTGATTATACGTCTGGCCGGGACAGGACTCCGTTGTGTTTGAATCCTGTGACCCTCCTGCGGCTCCCGCTGCTATCATGGCCTCAGTCTGCTCCCTGACTGTCACTTCAACAAAAGGGGAACTCTGAGGGATATAATGGAAAAGAACAACAACGAAAGTACAAAGAGAAAAGATGATAAAGCACATTTACCTTCCTCCTCGCCAGCCGGGGTAGGAGAAGGCAGCCTCGTGTCCCTTTCCATAGGCACTGCAACCTGCTCCGAGGCTATATCAGATAAAGAGAAGCTCAGTCTCGAAGGACGCCTTAAAAGATCAGTCAAGAAAATAATGAAGATTGCATCTGCAAGATATTTACCGCCACTCTCGGCAGGTTCCTGAGCAGCCTCCCTCTGAGACCTGAACTCGTCAAAAGAGGGGATGTCTGGAAGAGGGATTTCGGCGTCCATCGCAACTGAAGCTGACTGCTGGACCCGAACAACCTTGGCCCTCTTGGCCTTGACAACTGCAGCTTTCACCACAGAAGGCTTCCTCTTCTTGCCCGGAGGCAAGGAAGTGGTCGTAGGTGCCGCTGCAAGAATTTCAAAGTAAGCAGGCTTCTCAGCTTGAGCAATAATCTTCCTGTAAAGTCCCTACCGTTTTATGTCTGGTCGATCTGTGCAAGACACAAGAAAGGCAGTCATAGTCGACAGATGCAAAACATAACGATAAAAGAAAGACGCCATGAGCGCACAGGAAGGATCATACCTACTGGGCCATCATAGAAGGTGGAAAGCGGCCAATACAGATAAGCCACCTCCTTCGAGCGGGAAGTAGCCTCCTTCACGAGCCAGCATACGTCACCGATGGTCTGGCACTTCTCCGTCAAGGCAGCCAAGTCTTTATGTCCATGAAAGTCGAGGCAATGAAAGAGGCCGAGATAATCCATGCACCAGCCGTCAACATAATGAAAAGAAATGAAAAGCGGCTTATTCAGAATGCCAGCTATCGGGTTCTCTACTGACAGCCCGTGAACATTCAACAGTACAAAAAGCCAAGAGGTGTGCTGATAATACGTCTGGGTGTGGTCTTCCCTCCGCACAAACGTCCTATAAGGGTGAAATCTATCCATCGGGCCCCTCCAGGGGGCTGCTGTCGGGAGAGGCTCCTCTCGGGGAAACGGATACTGCACCTCCACATGAATACTCCCTATGTGGCCCAACTGCCTCAGGTCCTTTGTAAAAACATCTTCATTGATCTCAGAAAAGACAGGAGTGGGTATTTCAGAGCCTTCCTCTTTTAAGGACCGACGCTTGGCAATATATGTGTCCGCCTCCTTAGGATGCTGTGAATAGAGCCTTTTCAGATGAACCTCATCAATTTCAAACACAGGCCCTGATTGCCGCTTTAAGAAAGAGCGCTCGGCCACATCCTAGAAGGCGCCTCTGCCATCCTTATAAAAATTGGTGCGGGTATTCCACCACTTGATGTATTCTGATGTGACACGGGGAATACGATTAGAAACGGTCGGGACCCTGAAAGTTACGCCCTCTCGGCGATGAAAGAAATCCCACCATATCCGACCGTCACTGGCAATGGAGGACCCATGCTTGGCACGGCTGTCCAAAGGAAACTTAGCAACTGATGGAGGAATATGCTGATCGTAGCCAAAGTTTCTGCTAAAACGGAAGGGGTAATAGGGCTCCAAAATGAGCAAGCCTCCCTTCCTGAAGACCAATACACTGGGTCGGATAGCCATAGCCCACCTTACCAGTTCTGGTTCTAATATGGGTCGGGTGGCATTGGCCCCCGAAACAGGATGGACATAAACTTCTACCTCCTCCATTTTACATTCCCTCTGAGGGTCTACTAAAGGATCCGAACTTGCTGCCAAGCTCCAAAAATGAATGCTGCCAGGAGCATCTACAGGCACTCTTGTCAACCTGCCCCTTATCTTAAACAGCTGCTCTGAGAAAAGACCGGGTTCGGCGCTAGCAAACTCAATCATCCGAGGGAGCAGTGTGTCTGACTGCAAAGTTCTCGGGGCCAGCTCGGGAAAAATGCTGCAAACCCAAGCATTGAAGAAATGAAATGGACTTACAGTCCGTAAGGAATGGGGAACCCGATGTCTGTGCAAATCTCCCAATGATTTGTAAACTAAACACAAAGCCACCGGGCACAGAGACAGTCTCATCCCCCAGGCCATCTGACAGGCCGGATATATAGCCTCCGGTCTGATAGTCATCTCGTCCCCTTGGGGGAGAGCGAAAGTGCACAGCCAGAAGGTCAGATAAGCTGCACAATGAGTAATGGGGTCAACCCCTGCTGGGTTCAGGCCGTCTACACCTGCTCGGCGCAGTGAAGCCGGCAATGTCGATTTGTAATGAGGGGCCCTGATATGCTTACCGGGAGTCGGTCCCACGGAAGGGAAGTCTGTATACTTCAAGGGACCCCTGAAGAAGTACTGTATCCACAGTCCTACACGGACTCTCAATCTGCTGCTCTTTTCTCGGGGTTGATATCCTTTGGAAGATCCTCTGCTATAGGCCAGACAGATGGTGCGATAAGCCTTCATCAAGTACCGGTATGCGTAGCCAAAAGAATATCTGCCCTCTCCATCAGAGGCGTCCTTTACAGAGTCGTCTAGACAGACCTCCTCGTATGGCTCCCCATCTATAGGTAGGCCTGAAAGCTGCGCAAGACTCTAAAGATCGAGAGAAGTCTCGCCTTCTGCTGTATAGAACGTATTAAACTATGGGCAGAACACTTCAAGCATGCCGCAACATAATCCCCGAGAGATGGGATAGCGGAACCTGGAGGCAAATACACTATGATATACCCCAGCTCTAATCAGTGAAGGGGCGTATTCCTTCAAAACAAATTCTGTAAACTCCACGGCTCCTACCCTGAAGAGATGGGCGTCTGTCACTTTAGCATCTCTAAACCAGTCGGCAGCTAGCTGATATTTAAATTGAACGGCCAGACAGTTCAGAATAAATGGCTCGTCCCTGTAACCCCACTTCACAGGAGCTAGAAAAAGTCCAAAGTTGGGCTTCTCTCGATGGACGCGACCGGCTGCATGGTCCCACCTTGCCGGGGTAAACTCTGGAGCCCGGGTTAGCATCTTCTTCTCCGGCTCTAATTCAGAAATGCCCAGCACGGCATTCCAGTCCCTCTGCTCGCCTGGGAGATATATAGCTCGGGCTCGATAAACAGAACCCTTCATGCTATCTCTGTCAGCCAGTATTGCCGCTTCCACAGACCGAGCAAGCAGGAAATCCCTCATTCCGCCTATGGTGAAGGTCCGGATAAATGGCAGCAGATGACGATCCTTCGGCAGGTCCGGACGGTAGTCGGCAGCCCTTCTGAAATCAATCCCTTCTGTGGAAGAATAGACTCCGGAAGACGGCACTGTGTCAGTCTCGGAATCAGAGGACTCGTCGACAGTGGCGATCTGGTTATAGCCAAAGCTCAGACTATTCGCATTCAGCCAGTTGACTGAAGCCCGAGATATGTCCGGCTAAGCCGATGAACTGGTGAGGACACGCGTCACACTTTACGACGGAGTACACGGATCTCGCCGGCATCCCTTTGGCTCGGCGACCAGTTGACAGATTAGCGGAGCTATCATCACTTATTTTATGCTTTGGGCCATGTTGGGCCTTGGTTTAGTCCGTGTGTGGACAATTTTCTTTCAGTCATGGACCTTTTTTTAGGCCAATTAGGCTTTATTTGTGTTTTGTAGGCTTGCTAGAGGCTAGGGGGGTTATTGGGCCACTTCTTGGTTCACTCCTCTAGCCCACTTGGGTTGTCCACTCTTCCCCCCCCCTAGGCCCACCTTGGGAGGCGCGCCCCACCTAGGGTTAGGGTTGGGGGCGGACCATTCCCTCCCCTCTTGGTGGGAGTGGCAGCCGCCCTTTCCCCCTTGCCCTCTCCCTCTTTTGGCCGCCCCCCCCCCACCTTTCACTCCTAGAATCTAGGAGATTTGAATGGCCTTCCTCGGTTGTGGCCGCCCCCCCCATTTCCTTTCCCCCTTGGCTAGGGTTTAGACCTAGCATTTCCCCATCCCATATAAAAGACCTTGTATTTTCTTTTCAAAAGAATAATGAAAAAAAATTGATGCTTGAGTGTTCGTGTGGAGTGCCACATTGCGAAAAGGGGCGACCCCTTCTTCTTCCTCCTCCTTGAGGGTGCGACGCCCTCACCTCCTCTCCAGTCCTTGGGTGCGACGCCCAGGGGTAGGAGATCTCCCCCAAGGGATTCCAACGCCAGCAGCCTTCAACCATCGTCCACGGCGACGAGTTCGGTGGAGCGACGGTGCACGCAGGATCGTCTTCCTCTTCCCCGGGCGTCCCTGTGCTGACAGCAGATTTGGTGTCCAGAGATCGGTCCGGTGCGTCCGTTTCCCGGCAGCGTCTCATCCAAGTTTCTTCGCGACTTTCGTACCCCTTCCAGTCATCTTTCCAACCCCACCGGCCTTGGCCAAAAATTCCACCCACAGAGAAAGTTGTCTTTACAGACACTTTCGTCGCGCTGTCTGCCTCCCTGACAGTCTCACCTGTGATCCGAGACGACTTGGGTCAGCGTTTGAATGCCTCTCCTACCACCAAACACCGCCAGTCCCTTCATAACATTTGTTCCTCTCCCAGTCACGAATCCAACCCCTCTGGCCTCGCCTTCAAACTCCATCGGGGTAAACTTTTGTCTTCAAGCACACTTTTAGTGCGCAATCCTGCGCTACAGTACCCGAGCGGGACTGTCAGCAGAGGGCCTCCAAAGGGGGTACCACTTCCCGTCCTCGGATCGATCCGCAACTTGGTAGGTCGACTACTCACATCCCACCACACCTCCAGTAATCATCTCGGGCCGGAACTCCTTCTGTACCCTTGCGCCATCACCACCCCACCCACGGTCACAGATCAGACTGCCCTGAAGTGCTGTCTGTGCACCCCTGTTGTCACCCCCTTCGCACCCAATTCCTCCACAGGACCCCATCTGCCACCACTGCCCCTGGAGAGCCGCCCCTGTCAGCCTTCCACCAGAGAAGACGCCGCCACAAACGCTGTCCGGACGGCCGTGTACCAGCGCCATCTCTGCCCGCTGTCACAGGGACCAGCCAGCTACCTCTCGTCGGACCGACATCCTCCCTCGAGGCTGTAGCAGCAGCGTGGCCCCTCCATCCGGTCCGGCATCCCAGCAGTGCCCGCGGCGACGTGGACCTCCTCCTCAAAGGCTACTACAGGAGCGATCGGCATTGCGAGGGTCGGCATCCGGCTTCATCCCCGACCTCGGCTGCTGCCCGTCAACCCGTGCGCCGGCCGCCCCGTGTGTAGTTATGGTTGTAGCCTATTACCTCCCTGCGAGGAGTGGGCCCTTTTGATGTTTGTATTAGTTTTCTCACGCGTGTATCGGGGTGGGTGGACTCGGCCGGGGTTCCTTCCCCACGCCTAGGCGTGGAGGTACGTGTCTCGCTCCCGCCCGTAGTACTTGCTTATCACGTATATGATTGATTGTGCCGCGTGAGTGAGTGTAGGGTCTAGCTAGTTTCATTTATTACTGCTGGTTGAGAGAGACGAGAGCGGCCCTTTTTTCCCTTGGCCCTAGTCGAGCACCGAGCTCGGACTAGACTCCCGTGTCGTCCAGCGGCTTCTCGCCCGTTGTGACCCCGTTGCGCCTCCCTCCGTGGGACGGCCGTGGTTCGGAGTTCTGTTGAGAGACGCCTCCGCCCGGAGGGAGTTCACGTTAGTCGGTCACACCGGCTTGCCTTGTCTCGTGCGCGTGCTGGTCGCGTTCTTTAGCATCCTAGGTTAGCTAGCGAGTCAGTTGTCCCGCATCAAATTTTGGTATCAGAGCCTATTGTCCCGCATCAAATTTTGGTATCAGAGCATAGGGAACCAGTTTGTTCTTACAAATTGGGGTCTTAGGCCATTTGAGTCATTAGATTTGTCTTAGGTTCTTTGCATCCTTAGTAGTCCTAGGCCAATCGAGTCTCATCTTGCATTTGAGTCTGTGTTCCATTTTGTGGTCGTGTCTATTTCACCCTTGTTCCCTAGGGTCTTGCATGCCCACCCGGCGTGGTACTTCCTACCACCGCCCGCCCCCTATGGCTGATCCTAGGAACCCCGTACCCAGCGATCTCTCCATGCAGGAGATGATGCAGACCATCATGGAGTCCATGAGACATGAGATTAGGGGTCAGACCGACCGGATAGAGGGCCAGTTGAAGGTCATGGAGGACCGAATGGGAGATATGGAGGACCGGATTGAGGCCTCTAACCGGACCATTCAGGGTCTAGTTGATCGCCCCCAGGGTAGAGTCCCACCCATAGATGTTCCCGAGCAGGCCCATGGCCAACGTGACCCTGCTCCTCGACCCAACCAGCCTAGGGGAGGCGACGGTCATAACCGTGGTCGACAGGTCCACGCACGTGAGGTTGAGGACTTTGGGTCCGACAATGAGAGTGAGGGTTATGGCCGTGGACGACAGGGCCGACGGTACCATCGGGATGAGGATGAGGAGCGTATCCTCCGATCTGTGCGAGTAGATCCACCCTCCTTTGATGGGTCCTTGGACCCTGACCTGTTTAGTGACTGGGCCACTAGCATGGACCGCTATTTCGAGTGGGTAGACATGGCCGAGCATAGGAAAGTCAGGTTTGCCAAGATGAAGCTGGTTGGCAGGGCCCAGACCTACTGGGCTACAGTTGAGAGTTTGATTGGGCAACGGCATGAGCCCCCGATTGAGACCTGGGAGGAGATGAGGGCGAAACTAGAGCAGAAGTATGTCCCCCGATCCCACCGCCACCGGCTCATTGATCGGTGGCAGAGTCTTACCCAGGGGAATCGGCCTGTCATGGAGTACATTGCCGAATTTGATGAGTGCCTGCTGAGATGTGGGGTCAGGGAAGAGACTATCATGACGGTAGCTCGATTCCGTCGGGGCTTGAAACGGCACCTTCATATGGAGTTACTCCGCCGTCATGTGCAGACATTAGAGGAGGCCTACCAAGTGGCCCGCGAGATGGAGCAGTTCGAGTTAGATTTTGCTCCCGCCCAGCGCCCCACACCCACCTATTCTCGAGGAGCGGATCCTCGCGCCACTACGGGGCAGTTTTCTAGGGGACCCTTGATCCGACCTCAGGATATTGCTAGGGAGACCCCTCGCCAGGACCTTGCCCCTAGGCCTCGACCTCCCGCCCCGAGGGACTTCCTCCCTCGACCCCAGGCCCCTGCCACCGAGGTTCCTCGCCCTCAGCAGCCTGCCATTCCTACTAGGTCCCAGTTTCCACCACCCCCGGCTCGTCGTGATGACAAGGGGAAAGGGCCGATGACTGGTGGAGCACCGCAAGGCCCTAGGCCTCGTGGTGATTGCTATCGTTGTGGAGGAGCCGGTCATTACGCTGTTCAGTGCCCTACCCGACAGCAGACCGTGGCTCTAGGAGAGACATCCGCAGGGGAGACCGTACCTGAGGTTGAACCTGTTAGCTATGAGGCCGACCTTGAGCTCGCGGAGGAGTTTTTCGATGAGTTGTTAGAAAGCGATCAGGTCGACACCCAGGGTACGCAGCACCAGGATGATGTTCAGCTGGGAGTTGTTAGGTGTACTTTGACCCAGCCTTTGGTGAGTGATGACTGGCGTCGCACCACCATCTTTCATACTTTCTGCAGACTAGGAGGGAAAGTCTGCAAGGTGATTATAGACAGTGGGAGTTGCATCAATGCCATCTCCACGGGCACAGTGAAACGCCTAGGATTGAACCCCGTGGACCACCTCTCCCCTTACCGTGTGTCTTGGGTAGACACTACCTCCATTCCGGTCAGACAACGTTGCCTAGTGCCCTTACAGTTCCACGCCTACCAGGATGAGATCTGGTGTGACGTCTTGCCTATGGAGGTAGGTAGTATCATTCTAGGGAGACCTTGGTTGTTTGATAGGGATGCCACCCTCCATGGTCGTTTGAACACATGCACTTTTGATCACAGCGGCCAGAGGATCACCCTTCACCCTTCCCAGCCCACACGTCCTCCCGTTCGGGGACCCACCGGTCCTAGCACTCCGAGCACTGATGTCCAGGGGCCCAGTGCCCCTTCCCCAACCCAGGACCCAGCCCCACCCATTGCTACCACTGGTCCTCCGGCTAGGAGGTTGATGTTAGTCAGCTCCCGGGAGATGGAGCGCGACTTTGCGAGAGGAGATCCCATCTTTGCTGTAGTAGTCCGCGAGAGGCCTAGAGAGGCAGAAGAGGAGTCCCCACCCGATGTGGCTGCTATTATTCAGGAGTTCTCCGATGTTTTCCCCGATGACCTTCCCGAAGGTCTTCCTCCCATGAGAGACATCCAGCATGCTATAGATTTGATACCGGGGTCCTCATTGCCCAACCTGCCACACTATAGGATGAGCCCCACTGACCACGCTGAGCTCCAGCGCCAGGTGAATGAGTTGATGTCTAGGGGATCTCTCCGAGAGAGTATGAGTCCTTGTGCCGTCCCCGCCCTACTTGCCCCCAAGAAAGACGGTACTTGGAGGATGTGCATAGACAGCCGTGCTATCAACAAGATCACGGTGAAATATAGGTTTCCCATTCCCCGTCTGGATGATATGATGGATATGATGGCGGGAGCCACTGTGTTCTCCAAGATTGATCTAAAGAGTGGCTATCACCAGGTAAGGATCAGACCTGGAGATGAATGGAAGACGGCCTTCAAGACCAAGGATGGTCTTTATGAGTGGCTGGTCATGCCCTTTGGGCTGACCAATGCTCCCAGCACCTTCATGAGGCTGATGACTCAGGTCTTGCGACCCTTGATAGGAATCTTCGTGGTAGTTTACTTCGATGATATCCTCATCTACAGCCGTACCCGGGAGATCCACTTAGACCACCTTCGGCAGGTCTGTTTGATTCTGAGGAGAGAGAGCTTGTTTGCCAACCCTATGAAATGCGCGTTCATGACCTCTCAGGTCACCTTCCTAGGGTTCATTGTTTCTAGTGAGGGAGTATCTGCCGACCCTGAGAAGGTCAGGGCAATTGTTGAGTGGCCCGAGCCTCGTACCCTACATGATGTCCGTAGCTTTCACGGACTGGCGACCTTCTATCGCCGTTTTATCCGAGGCTTTAGCTCCATCACCGCCCCTATCACGGACTGCATTAGGAAAGGGGCCTTTGAGTGGACCAAGGCTGCTTCAGCCGCTTTCGCGCTCCTCAAAGAGCGCATGACCCAGGCACCCGTCCTTCGTCTTCCAGACTTCACGAAGGTGTTTGAGGTCTCTTGTGATGCCTCAGGGGTAGGCATAGGAGGAGTTCTTAGTCAGGAGGCCCATCCCGTTGCATTCTTTAGCGAGAAGCTGAGCGATGCGAAACTGCGTTACTCTACATACGATAAGGAATTCTACGCAGTGGTGCAAGCTTTGAGGCATTGGAGACACTATTTGTTACATCAGGAGTTTGTGTTGTATTCTGATCATGAGGCACTCCGATATCTCCATGCCCAAAAGAAGCTCAACTCTCGCCATAGCCGATGGGTCGAGTTCCTCCAGGAGTACACATTTGTGCTGAAGCACAAGGCCGGTGTGGAGAACCGGGTTGCTGATGCCTTGAGCCGCCGTACTCATCTATTGACCACCATGAGTGTGGAGGTGGTTGGGATGGATAGGATGAGGGAGCTGTATGCCGATTGCCCGGATTTTGGTCCGATGTTCACCACCCTCCAGTCAGGTCCGTCCCATGAGTACCCCGACTATACGTTGCAGGATGGCTACCTTTTCTATGGGAGCAGGCTTTGTGTCCCACGGACCTCGGTCCGTGATTTTCTTACTTGGGAGTTGCATGCTGGGGGTCTAGCCGGCCACTTTGGCCGGAATAAGACCATTGAGGCCGTTGAGTACCGCTTCTTTTGGCCTAGCCTGAAGCGGGATGTTGCTAGGATTGTGGCCCAGTGCCGCATTTGTGCCTTGGCCAAACAGAGGAAACAGAATACCGGCCTCTACACTCCCCTCCCAGTGCCAGATAGTCCATGGCAGGACATTAGCATGGACTTTGTCTTAGGCTTGCCCCGTACCCTCCGCCGACACGACTCCATTTTCGTGGTGGTGGACAGATTCTCTAAGATGGCCTTGTTTATCCCATGTTCTAAAACATCAGATGCCTCTAGGGTTGCCCGTCTATTCTTCACCCATTGTGTCTCTAGGTTTGGGTTGCCGCGTACTATTGTGTCAGATAGGGATGTTCGCTTTACTAGTTATTTCTGGAAGACCCTATGGCACATGATGGGCACACAGCTGAAGTTTTCTACTGCTTACCACCCCCAGACCGATGGTCAAACAGAGGTTGTGAATAGGAGTTTGGGGGATCTTTTGAGGTGTCTAGTGCGTGAGCGTGACCGGGATTGGGATTTAGTTCTCCCTCTAGCGGAGTTTGCTTACAATGATTCGGTCAATAGGTCTACTGGTTTGAGTCCTTTTGAGATAGTCACTGGTCGTAGGCCTAGAAAACCGATAGACTTGGTCCCATCCCCTGTCCAGGCCCGTGTCTCAGAGTCAGCTGAGTCCTTTGCTGAGCATGTTAGGCAGTTGCATGAGCATGTACGTCGTCACATTGAGGCCAGCAACGCACGATATAAGGAGTTAGCTGATGTGCATCGACGCACGCGTGAGTTCCGCGAGGGAGAGTATGTCATGATCAGGGTCAGACCTGAACGGTTCCCTTCGGGGGCCGTAAAGAAACTCCAGGACCGCGGTGCCGGACCCTTCCGAGTTCTGAGGCGGATTGGGTCTAACGCGTATGAGATTGAGCTGCCAGATGATTATGGGATCAGTTCGACGTTCAACGTCTCTGATCTGGTGGCCTATCGGGATCCAGCAGTGATTCCCAGTGAGTTTCTTGGGCCTCCCCTTCCTGTTGTGAGCGATACACCTTCTGAGAGTCCACCTCCTCCAGCCCCATTACAGAGACGCGAGCACATCGATTGTATACTGGATGAGCAGGTGACCACCACCAGGAGCGGGGCCTACCAGCGCTTCCTAGTGCGTTGGAGAGGGCGCCCTGAGACAGACGACACCTGGATCACGCGGGGAGAGCTGGAGCGGATTGACCCGGACTTGCTGGAGCGTTACCTGAGCGACCGTGACCCTTACTCGACGGGGTCGAGTTCTTCCCACCCGGGGAGAATTGGTGAGGACACGCGTCACACTTTACGACGGAGTACACGGATCTCGCCGGCATCCCTTTGGCTCGGCGACCAGTTGACAGATTAGCGGAGCTATCATCACTTATTTTATGCTTTGGGCCATGTTGGGCCTTGGTTTAGTCCGTGTGTGGACAATTTTCTTTCAGTCATGGACCTTTTTTTAGGCCAATTAGGCTTTATTTGTGTTTTGTAGGCTTGCTAGAGGCTAGGGGGGTTATTGGGCCACTTCTTGGTTCACTCCTCTAGCCCACTTGGGTTGTCCACTCTTCCCCCCCCCTAGGCCCACCTTGGGAGGCGCGCCCCACCTAGGGTTAGGGTTGGGGGCGGACCATTCCCTCCCCTCTTGGTGGGAGTGGCAGCCGCCCTTTCCCCCTTGCCCTCTCCCTCTTTTGGCCGCCCCCCCCCCCACCTTTCACTCCTAGAATCTAGGAGATTTGAATGGCCTTCCTCGGTTGTGGCCGCCCCCCCATTTCCTTTCCCCCTTGGCTAGGGTTTAGACCTAGCATTTCCCCATCCCATATAAAAGACCTTGTATTTTCTTTTCAAAAGAATAATGAAAAAAAATTGATGCTTGAGTGTTCGTGTGGAGTGCCACATTGCGAAAAGGGGCGACCCCTTCTTCTTCCTCCTCCTTGAGGGTGCGACGCCCTCACCTCCTCTCCAGTCCTTGGGTGCGACGCCCAGGGGTAGGAGATCTCCCCCAAGGGATTCCAACGCCAGCAGCCTTCAACCATCGTCCACGGCGACGAGTTCGGTGGAGCGACGGTGCACGCAGGATCGTCTTCCTCTTCCCCGGGCGTCCCTGTGCTGACAGCAGATTTGGTGTCCAGAGATCGGTCCGGTGCGTCCGTTTCCCGGCAGCGTCTCATCCAAGTTTCTTCACGACTTTCGTACCCCTTCCAGTCATCTTTCCAACCCCACCGGCCTTGGCCAAAAATTCCACCCACAGAGAAAGTTGTCTTTACAGACACTTTCGTCGCGCTGTCTGCCTCCCTGACAGTCTCACCTGTGATCCGAGACGACTTGGGTCACCATTTGCATGCCTCTCCTACCACCAAACACCGCCAGTCCCTTCATAACATTTGTTCCTCTCCCAGTCACGAATCCAACCCCTCTGGCCTCGCCTTCAAACTCCATCGGGGTAAACTTTTGTCTTCAAGCACACTTTTAGTGCGCAATCCTGCGCTACAGTACCCGAGCGGGACTGTCAGCAGAGGGCCTCCAAAGGGGGTACCACTTCCCGTCCTCGGATCGATCCGCAACTTGGTAGGTCGACTACTCACATCCCACCACACCTCCAGTAATCATCTCGGGCCGGAACTCCTTCTGTACCCTTGCGCCATCACCACCCCACCCACGGTCACAGATCAGACTGCCCTGAAGTGCTGTCTGTGCACCCCTGTTGTCACCCCCTTCGCACCCAATTCCTCCACAGGACCCCATCTTCCACCACTGCCCCTGGAGAGCCGCCCCTGTCAGCCTTCCACCAGAGAAGACGCCGCCACAAACGCTGTCCGGACGGCCGTGTACCAGCGCCATCTCTGCCCGCTGTCACAGGGACCAGCCAGCTACCTCTCGTCGGACCGACATCCTCCCTCGAGGCTGTAGCAGCAGCGTGGCCCCTCCATCCGGTCCGGCATCCCAGCAGTGCCCGCGGCGACGTGGACCTCCTCCTCAAAGGCTACTACAGGAGCGATCGGCATTGCGAGGGTCGGCATCCGGCTTCATCCCCGACCTCGGCTGCTGCCCGTCAACCCGTGCGCCGGCCGCCCCGTGTGTAGTTATGGTTGTAGCCTATTACCTCCCTGCGAGGAGTGGGCCCTTTTGATGTTTGTATTAGTTTTCTCACGCGTGTATCGGGGTGGGTGGACTCGGCCGGGGTTCCTTCCCCACGCCTAGGCGTGGAGGTACGTGTCTCGCTCCCGCCCGTAGTACTTGCTTATCACGTATATGATTGATTGTGCCGCGTGAGTGAGTGTAGGGTCTAGCTAGTTTCATTTATTACTGCTGGTTGAGAGAGACGAGAGCGGCCCTTTTTTCCCTTGGCCCTAGTCGAGCACCGAGCTCGGACTAGACTCCCGTGTCGTCCAGCGGCTTCTCGCCCGTTGTGACCCCGTTGCGCCTCCCTCCGTGGGACGGCCGTGGTTCGGAGTTCTGTTGAGAGACGCCTCCGCCCGGAGGGAGTTCACGTTAGTCGGTCACACCGGCTTGCCTTGTCTCGTGCGCGTGCTGGTCGCGTTCTTTAGCATCCTAGGTTAGCTAGCGAGTCAGTTGTCCCGCATCATGAACTCGCTTCCACAGTCATGGAAGCCGCAGCAGAAGAGTCGGAAGCCATGTCAGTGACTGCAATCAAGAAAAGATGAAAATAAGCATCGGAAAGACGAATGAGCATGTGATGATTGAATAAATAATTCCAATTAAATTTCGGCAGCATCTCCTCTTGTCCGGGGTCTGCCCAAGAAAAATAGGGAGTCACCCACCAAGAGGGAGTGATCCCGAGCATAAAATGGGACTCAATCCCACATAATGAACCTACCCGAGAATGAATGGGTCAAAAAGGGGGGGGGGGAAGACGACAAGGCTCTCGGAGGGGGGGGGGAGCTCACCGCCGCCGCCGAGATGAAGAGAGAGAAGGAAGAGGTAAGAAGTGAGGTAAAAACCCTCTCGGGGGGGGGGGTTAAAAAGAAGAAGCAGGAGAGGCTTCTCGGCGCGAAGAAAAGCGCGCCGAGAACCCCCCCTGTCGGCCGAAAAAAGGAGCGCGCCGAGACGGCCGCGCCGAGAAGTACCCCCGCCGAGACGGCCCGTGCCGAGAAGGCCGCGCCGAGATGCCAGCGCCGACGACAGGCCGCGCCGAGAAGGGTCCTACCTCGCACCGAGAAGCCCAAGGCATGGCCAAGAAGGCTCCAAAGTGCTGAGAAGATATGGAAATGAAAAACATGAAAATGAAAGATACATGTGCATAATATTGCTGTAGCAACATGATTAAGCTGAAGAACAATGTCAAAGAGAAATGGCGGAAGATACCCTCGAATGATGAAAGGCACCTGCAGACCCCGTGCCGCTTATTCTGCGTTTACGCCGCCCGCAGGTGGGGGGCACTTGTTGACACCTTGAAAATGAGCAAGGGCAGAGACAGAATTGAAAGGAAGATCAGACCAATAGTGAAAGATCAATGACGAAGTTCATCAACCATCTACACGGCTGAAGCCTTTTCCCGGCCAAGCTGATGTCCGATGCCATTGTCAGTCAGACGACGGCACTGATGAAATAACAGTCGCCTGGCTGAAGTCTTTCCAGGCTAAAGCTGATGTCCGATCTTGTCACCGTTCCGGTGACGATACCAATGAAATGATGTCCGGTTTTGTCATCATTCAGATGGCAACGCCGATGAAACCCCGGTCTACCGACTGATGAAAAACCTATGAATGATCTCAATAGAAACTATGTCACCAATGGAGGGCCCTTTTGGGTGCTGATGTACTTGAAGGACTAATAAGAGGCCTAGTCTAAAAGACCTAAGTGGGCCTATAAAAGTGGCGTCGGGATCCCCTTGTCGAAGCCCAAAAGTGGCGCCGAGAAGCTTGAGTCCCACGCGCCGGGAGCTCTGCCTACAATTGAAGCGCGCCGGGATGAGCCTGCCGGGAGGACACCAACGAGGGATATAAAACCCCCTCATTCGAAGAGAAAAGAAGAAAGAAGGGGATTGGGGGGAGACACGAAGAAGAGACCTACAACCTCGTCCACGAGAAGAGAAAAAGAGCTGAAGCAGAAAAGAGTGAAGAGAGAAAGAGATTGTTCGAAGCTGATCGAAGGTGGGCAACGGGGAGGGAGAGGAGTCAATGCTCCGCCCTCCCCCCCCATTTCTATAGTTCTTCTTTTTATTTTGATGGTCTCTCCTCTTTCCTCCTCCGATGTAGCCTGTAATGCCGTAGCCGGTTTCACACCGATACAGTGATGTATTCCCCCTACTTCCTCATTATGTATCTCACCCAATGAATGTTATCGAATGGATAAATATGGTGGGCTGCAGTCCATCCCTGCTTTGGTTTCTCTGAAGCTCTATGCTCATCCCCCGTGTTGTCTGTCTCTTCTTAAGATTCAATAGCATGCTATCCCCCTCCCCAGGTCGATCGATCGTCTGTTCATTCGCCCGTTTCCTGAGCGCTCCTCATGCTTGCTTCTGAGCCAGGGACAGACTATCCCTTGGCCTCTGAAGCAAAGCATAGATACATAGCAACCGCCTCTCGGTCTTAGATGTTGCACTCATGCTCATCGACTTTGTCGAAGTCATCCCCGGGGCCAGAGACAGTCATCTCTTGGCCCCCAGATGATGGAGAGTATACTGAAATCATCCTCACGGATTATTAGGAACGCTGGTGACAGAGATACCCTAAACCGTGTTTCCCCCAAATCACTCTCCGCCTCCGGCCTTTCCTTTGAAATCCAAGCCAAAGTCAGTTGTAGTCTGATGAATTGGGCCCTCTGATTTCCCAAGGCTCGTCTATCTTGGCCTGAATCACTAGTAAAACCCCTGAATCCTCAACAGATTCAAGAACAAGGTACCGTAAAGCTCTGTTTCTCATCCCGGCGCCCTCACACCTCTCGGCCTCGCGTACAGTAAATCAGATGAACAGCTCTCGGTGCTATCCTTCAGGCGCCGAGAACTGTCCTGGCCTTCTGACCTCCGCGCCGGGAACCCTTGCACTTGGCCGCGCCGGGAAGCCCTCCCTTGGCTGCTTTGCATCGCGCCGGGAACCCATCATATGGCCTTCTCCCATGCGCGTCGGGAACCCTTGCACTTGGCCGCGTCGGGAAGCCCCCCCCCCCTTGGCTGCTTTGCATCGCGCCGGGAAGCCCACCATATGGCCTTCTCCCCTGCGTGCCGGGAACCCCAATTGCCCTTCGCGCCGACAACCTCCTCTGGCCATTTGGCCCTCGCGCCGAGAGCCTGCTTCCCGGCCTCTTCCCTGTCGCGCCAGGAACCCTCCATGTTGAACCCGCCGAGAACCCTCACCCTCTGGCATCCTTCTGGCGCCGAGAGCCCTAATTACTTGGCCTCCTTGCTTGCGCCGGGAGCCTAACACCTTCACCCTTCTGCCTTGGCGCCACAAGACCCCTTTGCTTCCCTGCTTGCCTGCGCCGAGAACTCCACTAACGCCAGCTTCCCGGCGCCCCAACTGGTGCCTTGCAAAGAACCCTTCTCGGTGCGGTGGTCTTCATGCCGAGAACTCATATATCCATTCAAATCCGTGCCGAGAGGCTGTCCTGCCACCCAACGAGCTTCCAACATTTCTATCAAACCCACCCAGGGATGTCCATGAGTCACCAGAACTATCCCGAGGATAAAATCAAAGGGAGTCAGACTCCCTTACTTTCCACTGATCCGTATCGGGTTTATGAGCAACCCCTTTAGCTAAGGTGAGCTCTGCCACTGCACGAGTGTCACCGGCTCCTACAAGGGAAGAATCGAACATTGCCCCGGGGCATACATGTACAATGTGGGAGGTTCGCTCCCTCCTTTTTCTTTCGGCTTTCATCCCGGCACTCCGTGGGTGATAGCCTATTCTCCCCTGGGCATAATCCAGATTATGGGGAGATGCTGTCGAAATGTAGATAGATGTTTAAACCCCGATAAGTCCGGGGAAGTGCTCAACATACACCTCCCGTCTGGCTCGATTTTTCGGGGAATATGAACACTGCGAGGCCTTTGGCTAGATGGGGAACATGAAAGGGGATATGTTCCCGATGACTGTCCAAGCTCGGCCCCGCCGCTGCGGGGACGGTGCCCTATCTCCACCCAGCACGACCTACACAAAAGGGGGGGGGGGTAATGCTGATTTGATAAACTATCGTTCGCTCTATTATCTTCTCAGAATAATAATATCTTCAATATCACGCATTGTTATTTTTCTTTTATTATCGCCCCGAGTGGCCTCCTATTTTGGCGTTTAATCAAGGGTTATCCTTCTTAGGAAGGGCGTAATTAACGTCATAGCCTTTATGGTATGGCGGACTTTTGGTCCCGACTCGGACTTCACAATCGACTGACCAAGTCAAGTCGAGCGCATAATAAAAATTGTCACCATGGTGACTGGCACGCCAATAAATCAATAAATAAACAAATAAAATTAAATAAGATAACGGAAGAAAAATCCCGCGTCCACAACACCTCGTCCACCTGGGATCACGAGCCAGGTCATCAATCTCGGTAAGAATCCCTGTCATACAGAGCATCGGATAAGTCATCAGTTTAAGTGAAGAACTCTGTACAAACTATCTGAAGACAAAGCTGAAGCAGTGTATAGAATTTTTTCAATGTATAGACTTCATATAAGAAGCCAACGGCTGTACAGACTTACGCAACCTTCAACTCACTGCGATGTATAGACTCTGAAGAACAGCAGCCAATGCATGGACTTGCTCAGCCTGAGGCACTGTATAGACTTCAGCTCAAAGCCAGTGTATGGACTTGATGAGACACTCACGAGTGTATAGACTTAGAGTGAGGTATGCAGTGTATAGACTTTACGAAATGCATGCTACAGTGCTGATGTGTAGACTTGGCCAATGATCAGACTTGAATGCTAGGCCAGTGTACAGACTTGCACATCATTCAACAGCCAATGTGAAGACTTCCCGATGTATAGACTTTCAAGATGAAAGGCTATATAGACTTGAACAAAGAAGCAGCGAATGTATGGACTTCCAATGGAAACGATGGTAAAGCGATCAGTGTATAGACTTCAAGGGAAACGACGGTAAAATTACCGATGTCTATACTTGAAGGAAAATGTACGTCAAACTTCCAATGTACAGACTTCAAAGATGAACAGTTGGATGTACATACTTGGGAGATCACTGATGGCTGTACAGACTTTGCTTCAATGTATAGACTTGGAAGTTCAACGAAGGATGCATAGTGCAATGTATGGACTTTGCATAAGACGCTGCATGAGATGCTGAAGTCTGTATAGACTTTGCTCAATGCATAAGATGCTAATTGAGACGGTCCACTGTATAGACTTGGACTTCAACAAGACGCTGCATTGAGACGCAACTTGAGACGCATGGCTGTACAGACTTCGACTTCAATGCATAGGCTTTGAATGCCTGAGAGACGATGCATGAGACGCAAATTAAGACAGTAGGCTGTACAGACTTAGCTTATGAAAATAAGACGCAATGAAAGACGGTCACTGTACATACTTCACCTGAGACAATGTATGAGACGGATGATGTGCAGACTTTAGCCAATGCAATGTATAGACTTAATGTGATGCACAAGGACACAATCCAGTGTATAGACTTCATGAACAATAGAATGTGCAGACTTTGTGAACAATGCATGAACGAGACGCTGGACTCTGTACAGACTTGAGCGATGTATGGACTTAGCTTCGTGCAAGCTACAGTCCAATGTATGGACTTTGAAGTTTAACTGGTGAGTGTACAGACTTCACCAATCAAACGCTCACTGTACAGACTTGCTGGATGCAACGTGAGACGCTGTATAGACTTCGTCTTCCAGCGTATAGACTTGATGAATGCATATGCCAAGACCATTGTACAGACTTGACATATCTAAAGTGCATGCGATGCAGACTGTACAGACTTTGACATGTGAGACACAGAGAATGCACTGAAGTCTGTATAGACTTTAACAATGAATGCATGAGTCACAAGACCAATAGACTTAGCCTGTATAGACTTAGCATGAAGCACCCATGCGATGTACAGACTTCAAGTCATGCAAGGCAATGTACACACTTCAGCTAGGCAAGCTTCAGTGAATGTATGGACTTTATGAACAATGCAAACAGGGAAATGCTGGAACACATTAATGCAATCTATTCAAGCAGAATAATGCATTCAAAACATTTATGTTGCTATCATATGCAAAATGCTCAAGGATAAGAATGCACAGAAATGCACTCACTTTGTTGCGATCATCAAAATAAAACTAGCATTACTATCATCAAATCATCAACATTAAATAGCACATGATTGTGCCTAAGGGGCACAACATTCTCCCCCTTTTTGATGATGGCAACAAAAAGTGACAATGAGTCACACAGAATTTTCTCCCCCTTTGACATAATCAAAAAGGGAGAAATAGTAAAAACATAAGTGCAAAGTGCATTATGCATGCAAATTCCTCTATAGCAATTCTCCCCCTGAAGATATGACTCCCCTTGAACTGGTTCTCCCCCTAAATAATTGCTCCCTCTTTGAGAAGGAATATGAACAGATAAGCAAAGGTAGAGAAGGTAGGAGGGTCACTAGACAACAGCTGAATCATTGGTTCAGAAAATAAGCCTGATTATAGACATCAGTTAAAGTATAAGAATCAGCACCATACAATTTTGACAAAAATTCAGGTTTAACAGTGATAAATCTAGAGTAAAACACCTGACCCCTGAGAAAGAGTTTTAGACTCCATTTATAGAAATGAATCTAAGGCACATGGTATTAATAGATAAGTCAGAAATAATACCCTTTTGTGATTAAACAAGGAAGTTCAAGAAAGGTAACTTGAATATGTATTGAGAAAAACAATTTTCACTCATTGACTTTTGATTTCAAAGGGTTACAGCAGTTTGTTTTTCATTTTTTAAATTTTCTGAAACTGAAATAAGTGAATAGACCAGTGGCATTTATGCTGTTGACATTAGGTGTACACCTTGATCAGAGGCATGTACCCCCAGTTACTAGGCATAAACTACTAGATCTATTTCAGATCAAGACCTACAAGGAACAATCTTCACCTTTGACATTAAGAGTACACCTTGATCAGAGGCCAGTACCCCCAGTTACTTGGTAAGGACTCCCCCTATAGATTTGACCCTATGAACAGAGGTATTCTGAAGCACCTCATGACATTTGAATTCTCCTGCTTCTTTGGAGGAGTTCACAGCTTCTCAGTGCAATCAGCCATTGATCTGTCACTATGTTCAGTTCTTTTACATTTGTGATCTTATTTACTGCTGCCCTTAATTCTTTTAGAGTGATTGTTTAAAAAAAAAATCATTACATACTCTTATTCACCTGTTCTAGACATTTCCAGTTCAACACATTTAGGCATTACAAAAAAACCTTTTTCTATTTTAGCCATGAGACAAAGATTAAGAGCTATAAAAGTTTTCTTTTATCTCAAATTCTGAAGTACATACACTTAACTCTTCAATTTATAAAGGTTAAACCTTTAATTCCTTTCAATTTGTAAGAGTGATTCTTATAAGTGAACACTTGTAATAATCACAACTCAATATACTAAACCAGAAACAATTGCTGTTGCTCAGTGAAAATGATGGGGAAATGATAGCAGTTGACATTAAGGTTCAAGAGCAACTGATGTCAAAGAATATGAATCATTTGAATGGGAACAATGAGAAGTGTAAAGAAATCAATGTAATGAACAGAAATCTCAGCTCCCCCTGACATCATGATGCAAGAGATGTGCTATGCAATACACTGTTCTACATGCTGAGTATGCAACAAATCTGATAATGATGACCAAGCGACAGCATACAAGCTCCCCCTGTCTATATGCATGAAATGTATTGAAATCACATCACATGATATCAAAATTTGCATTCGAATATGATTTATACAAATTAGACAGAAGAGAATTACCATTAGCATGATTGTTCAATTCATATTGCAGAAGCTTCAGTTTAGCACCAATAAATCAACATGTATGCATATGCAATTTCAGACAATCATCTATATGCAAATCATGTATGAGGAAAGTTTAGAAAATCCAAACCTGACAATGATGATATGCAATCATTTCAAGTTTATGCACCCAAGTCATGAACATTTTTATCATTTTTAGATTTTTTAACATGAAATGATATGCATTACATGACATGCAGACTACAACAATAAGCAAATGATAGCCATGCAAATGATATATGCAAACATTAGACACATGCATTGACTATGAACATGGTTGTGTAGTGCATCTAGTATCTTATGTACACATGCAATAACTGGCAAGAGAATAGCATTGAATTTGAGTAGAATTAAATTCAATAGCTGAGTCTGGAATACAGACAGATAAGCTAGACAAGAATAGAATATCAGACATCAAACAATCAAATCAACATGACTTTCTCAATTCAGTTCTGAAGGTAAATAACTTACCTGCTTTACCAGATTGATTTATTTTTACCCTTGGTGTTGCACCAGATTTTTTGACAAGGCCTCCAATTTCTTTTAGCTCTTAGGATTTTGGCCCTGCCTCTTGTCATATGCCTGAAGTAGCTTTTTCTGTTTCATCAGTTTGTTCCTGGCTACCAGACATACCTGCAAATACACTTAGGGAGCAGGTTTTGGAACCCAAGATATTTTGGGCCCCAAGGCAGAACCAGACACTTGAGAGTGAAACCATGACAACAGCTGTTTAGGGATCCACATTTGTGTAAAGATGGAAGGTTTGGTGGATTCTACAGCTTGAGAGTTCTTTTTGTTATTTTTCTTTTTCTCAACACCAACAGGTTTAGTTTTCTTTTTCTGGTGCTTTGATGGTTGTTGTGTAGTCCTGGCATTCATTTTATTAAAAACATTTTTGTTTTTCTGCCAGTGCCTTGGCCAAAGAGTGTACTGGAAGTTGTGTTCCAAATTGGTCCTAGGCTGACCATAGAACTCCTCGTGACTAGGACTCCATGTCCTAAACTGACTATCCCATCTCCTAGCTGGCTGAGGTCTATATGGCTGATACCAAGTGGGGAAATTCTGATACCCAGACCTCATATATGCAGGGTTCCACCCAAACCTATTAAGTGGTTGAGGATGAATGTTATGATAGACTTGGGCTCTAGGGAAATAGGGATGAGCAAATGGGTTCCTAGCTGCACTAGGTCTCCCTGCCACCTTTGACCCTCTAGGTTTCTGAACTGACTTATATTGTGTCTTTTTCTGAGCAGTTGATGGTGATGGAGACTTAGCAGCCTTGGGCTGGGGTTTTGATGTGCTAGCTGGCTGACCCCTAGCCTTGGACTTATCCTTGGAAGAAGAGCATGCAGCTCTAGGCTCTACAACTTTCTGCTTTCCCTTGTCCTTAGCACTGGACACTTGTGATTCAACATTATTGAAGGCAAAATTTTCATTGACCATTTTTATGAGTGGTCCTCTATTCTTTTCTCCCACACATGAAATGGTTTTCAATTCAAAGCTCTTTTTAGCTGAGGGATTAAAACCAAGACCCTCCTTTCTGAAATTAACTTTTGACCCTAGCAAGGCATTTAGATTTTCAGTTCCTTGGGTCATGCTTTCAATGATTTTCATTTTGTCAAAATTTTCATTTTCCAGATTTTCAATAGTTTTCTTTAATTCAGCATTCACTGACAAAACAGCTTCATATTTTTCATTTGAAGTCTTTATTTCATTTTCAGACTTCTGAATTTTCAATTTCAATTCATCAACAACATTTTTTAGCAAATTATTTTCTTTCCTACAATCAATCACAACATGCTTTAATTCATGAAAATCAGAACATGCATATTTCAATTTGTCATTCTCTAATTGTAAGCATGCAACTTTATCAGAAAGAGTTTTATCATTAACCAGAGAATTCATTTTCTTCTTTAAGAGTCTGTTTTCCTTCTTAATATCATTAGCTTTATCTAACAGGTCTCCATAAGCATCTGCCCAATCAGAAATAGTGTAATGTTCGAAAAGGGATGATACCTGATCAGACTCTTCTTCTTCTTCTCCATTCCTGGCCATCAAGCAGATGTCCTTTTCTGATTTTCCACTATCTGAGGAAGTGCTCAGGGTGCCTTCTTCTTCATCACTCCATGTACTGACCATGGCCTTCCCCTTTGGCGCTTTCTTCCATGGTCTTCCTTTCATTTTCTGTAACTCTGGACAATCAGCCTTTATATGACCTGTCTTCCTGCAATGATAACAAGCATTAACATCAGATTTTTCAGCAGGGTTAAATTTATACCTGTTTTGCTTCCTGCTGTGGTATTTTCTGTAGAGATTCTTCCCTTCTCTTCTAAGAAATCTACTGAACTTTTTTGTGATCATAGCTATTTCATCCTTTTCAAGATCTGATCTAGATGAATTCCGATCACTGGATGATCCAATGCTGCTGGACTGTTTTGAGCAGCTATGCTTGGCCTTCAGAGCAATAGGCTTCCTGTATTCGTGCTCTTCAGTTTGAAGTAAATTCATCTCGTACGCCATCAAGGAGCCTATCAGCTCATTGGGTTTCATCTTTTGTAGATCTTTTGACTCCTCAACCACAGTTGCTTTGGTATGCCATATAGGAGTCAACGATCGAAGGATCTTTCTCACAACTTCATGATCAGTATAACTCTTTCCCAGATTTCTTAGACCATTTGTTATGATGGTCAGACGAGCATACATTTCGGTCACTGTCTCACCAGGCTTCATCCGAAATGCTTCATACCTTGACACTAGCATGTTTGCCCTCGTCTCTCTCACTTCAGATGTTCCCTCATAGATGACTTCGAGGGTATCTCACATCTCCTTTGCTGTCTTGCAGGATGACACTCTGTCAAATTCAGTGGGATGAAGTGCACACTGAATGGCGTTGATGGCGCTCCAATTCAGAGTAGATTTCCTGACTTCTTCTCTGGTCCATAATTCCTCATTCTCGTGTAGCTCATAGGGACCTTTGCTTATAATCTTCCAGATCTCATAATCTTTGGCTCTGAGGAAGACCTGCATCCGGTTCTTCCAATATGGGTAGTTGGAACCATCGAAGAATGGTGGCTTCGTAGTGGACTGACCCTCTGCTGTTAGCCCTCTAGCATCTATGGCCGATCCTCTTTAGGATGTTAGTCCTGCACAAAGAGTTAGGCTCTGATACCAATTGTTGGGACGCTAAAGGGTGATCTAGAGGGAGGTGAATAGATCACACACTCGTTAAAAATTACTGCAGTAGAATCAAATGCGGAATTAAAACTTCTACTGAACAGATAGTGGGCACAATGCGAATACCACCCAGAACCGATGAAGAACCGTCCTAAGCATACATCTACTGCGCGAAGATAGAAATATAGAAGCTAGGCAAACCACAAAACAATCACACAATAGACAAAGGCTTTTAGGTGGTTCGGTCCTCCAGACCTACATCCACCCCACACTCAACCCGAGTGTGGCTTACTGCTGACTCACAGCTTGCCTACAATCCGCTGAGCCTCACAGCTTGCTGTCCGAGGTATCCACCTCACCTGCTGAGCCTCACAGCTTGCTGTCCAGAGGAATCCTCCTCTGCAAAACCCGCTGGGCAATACAGCTTAGCCGTCCAGTGGAATCCACCACTGCAAGTGCTGCCACACAGCTTGAACATAATAGTTTCGAAAAACAAAACAAAAGACAAACGAAAGACAAAAGGGATTCCTATAGGGAAAATAGCTCAAACAAGTGAGCAAACCTCAGATCTGGTTTTGAACCAAAGATCCAAGGAATAAAACTCTCAACTCTTCACTCTCTCAACTCTCTTCCTTTTCTCTCTTTTCTCTTCTCTCTTCTGCTGGATCGAAGGGCTCTTTGCTCTTTACTTTTTCTTCAAGGCTTCTGCATTCGATCAACCTTCAACTGAGGACGAAGGCTTCAATATATAGCAGTAGCAGGTGGATAAGGGCACGTGGCTTCCTTAGTTCCCGCCTAAGTGAATTCGCCAGATCCGAGGCAATTCCATCCACATGTCAGCATCTGCACACCTCGTCCTCCTGGGATCACGAGCCAGGTCATCAATCTCGGTAAGAATCCCTGTCAGACAGAGCATCGGATAAGTCATCAGTTTAAGTGAAGAACTCTGTACAAACTATCTGAAGACAAAGCTGAAGCAGTGTATAGACTTTTTTCAATGTATAGACTTCATATAAGAAGCCAACGGCTGTACAGACTTACGCAACCTTCAACTCACTGCGATGTACAGACTCTGAAGAACAGCAGCCAATGCATGAACTTGCTCAGCCTGAGGCACTGTATAGACTTCAGCTCAAAGCCAGTGTATGGACTTGATGAGACACTCACGAGTGTATAGACTTAGAGTGAGGCATGCAGTGTATAGACTTTACGAAATGCATGCTACAGTGCTGATGTGTAGACTTGGCCAATGATCAGACTTGAATGCTAGGCCAGTGTACAGACTTGCACATCATTCAACAGCCAATGTGAAGACTTCCCGATGTATAGACTTTCAAGATGAAAGGCTGTATAGACTTGAACAAAGAAGCAGCGAATGTATGGACTTCCAATGGAAACGACGGTAAAGCGATCAGTGTATAGACTTCAAGGGAAACGATGGTAAAATTACCGATGTCTAGACTTGAAGGAAAACGTAGGTAAAACTTCCAATGTAAAGACTTCAAAGATGAACAGTTGGATGTACATACTTGGGAGATCACTGATGGCTGTACAGACTTTGCTTCAATGTATAGACTTGGAAGTTCAACGAAGGATGCATAGTGCAATGTATGGACTTTGCATAAGACGCTGCACGAGACGCTGAAGTCTATATAGACTTTGCTCAATGCATAAGATGCTAATTGAGACGGTCCACTGTACAAACTTGGACTTCAACAAGATGCTGCATTGAGACGCAACTTGAGACGCATGGCTGTACAGACTTCGACTTCAATGCATAGGCTTTGAATGCCTGAGAGACGATGCATGAGACGCAAATTAAGACAGTAGGCTGTACAAACTTAGCTAATGAAAATAAGATGCAATGAAAGACGGTCAATGTACAGACTTCACCTGAGACAATGTATGAGACGGACGATGTGCAGACTTTAGCCAATGCATTGTATAGACTTAATGTGATGCACAAGGACACAGTCCAGTGTACAGACTTCATGAACAATAGAATGTGCAGACTTTGTGAACAATGCATGAACGAGACGCTGGACTCTGTACAGACTTGAGCGATGTATGGACTTAGCTTCGTGCAAGCTACAGTCCAATGTATGGACTTTGAAGTTTAACTGGTGAGTGTACATACTTCACCAATGAAACGCTCACTGTACAGACTTGCTGGATGCAACGTGAGACGTTGTATAGACTTCATCTTGCAATGTATAGACTTTATGAATGCATATGCCAAGACCATTGTACAGACTTGACATATCTAAAGTGCATGCGATGCAGACTGTACAGACTTTGACATGTGAGACACAGAGAATGCATTGAAGTCTGTATAGACTTTAACAATGAATGCATGAGTCACAAGACCAACAGACTTAGCCTGTATAGACTTAGCATGAAGCACACATGCGATGTACATACTTCAAGTCATGCAATGCAATGTACAGACTTCAGCTAGGTAAGCTTCAGTGAATGTATGGACTTTATGAACGATGCAAACAGGGAAATGCTGGAACACATTAATGCATTCTATTCAAGCAGAATAATGCATTCAAAACATTTATGTTGCTATCATATGCAAAATGCTCAACGATAAGAATGCATAGAAATGCACTCACTTTGTTGCTATCATCAAAATAAAACTAGCATTGCTATCATCAAATCATCAACATTAAATAGCACATGCTTGTGCCTAAGGGGCACAACAGAAACTGAGGTAAATTCTCCATTTGAAGATTATACAATTGATGATTGGGAGGATGCATATATACAACTCATGGAAAAATATGAAATGTACAAAAAGGAGAATAAATCATTGAAAAAGAAAATTAACTCATTTGTGCATGATCATAATATGAATTATAAGAATGCTCTACTTGAGACTGAAATTGAAGATCTTAAGAAAATGATTGAGGATTTGGAGGAAGGAAGAAAAGAAATGGCTGACTTGGAAACTGAAAATGAGGATTTGAGAAATGAGTTTGATAGCATGAAGCTCAAAATGCAAAGCTATGAAAAAGATAGTAAATTGAGCAATGAAAAGTATGAAGATGTCAAATAAGTCAACATTCAACTTCTTCAAAATATTGAAAACCTACAAAAAGAGTTGAAGGATAAACAACAATCTTTAGAAAAGTTTGTGGATGGAAGAGAAAACCAAGATGCATTGCTAGGTGCTAGAATGAATTTCAACAAGGAAGGGTTGGGTTTTGAACCAACAAACAAAAGGTCAATTGGGCTAAAAATTGTCACATTTGTTTCATCTTTCGAAGCTTCCACCTCAAACACAACTCCCACACAAAACCAGCAATAATAAAAGGAGAAAGGGAAAGAAAAGATTGAAGAGACAGTCACCAATATTCCCAAAAAGCCTGTCCAAAAACTTAAAAAAGGTCGACCTTCCCCGCAGCATAGGTCAACACTTCCTTGCCCATTGCATGCTCAACCTTCCAGATTTCACCACAATTGGATTGCACACTCATATAGGCCAGCATCACCATATCTTTGGGAAAATTGTGATTTTTGTGTTCATCAATCCCATAGGTGGCAAAACAATCAGTTTCAACCCAAAACCAACCAACAGCCTCAATGGTTTAAGAAGCAAACCTCCTATGGTGGGGACACCACTGGGTCCACTACCGGGCCCACTACTCGGAGCCGATACCGCACCACCACTGCACCGAGCTTATGGCTCGGAGATCCTTCTTGACGACTTGGCTTATGGCTACGGTAGTATATTGCGTATTGAGTATATGTATTTATGTGTATGTATACATGTATCCCTACATGTATTTTTTTCTTTCATCTTTTTAGGCTAGTCTAAGTCAAACAAACATGTGTGTTTTGTGTATTTTATTTGGTTAAAACTCCCAAGTCAAAAGTTAGGTAAATAAGCTTATTTTATTAGGCTAAGGACATATGTGCTATTTGTAAAGTTTGAAAGGTGTGGTTGCAATAGCCTCCCTCCTACATAAAGGGAGGCCAATGCTTGTTACGTATGATATGATGAATTGAAAAGAAAGTTTGTTGTACGTGAGAGAGCTCCTCTCTTGTGCTATTCCCTTCCCTCCTTTCTCCCTTGTGAGATTTGACTGTCGCCCGGTGTGAGACCGTCCGGCGTGAGGCCGAGCTATGTGAGATAGCAGTTATCCGTTCCCGTCTTGTTCGCGTCCCGGAGTGCCGTCGATCCATTCCCACGTCGCCACCGCGTCAAATTTGGTATCAGAGCCCAATAATGGCGTCTCCGTCAACCCGACGTCCCCGTCGTCTTCCCTTATCTCTCTTTGTTGTTAGATAGTGAAAAAAAAAAGAGAGAACAAAAGAAAATAGCAAATCTCGATTGAGAGAGGAGATTGGAAAAAAAAAGAAAGAAGAGAAGTAGAGAGGTCTCGGTTGAAGAAATTTTGGAGAAAAAAAATTTTTTTTATTAGAAAAAAAGGGAAACCTTTCTCTATTTCTCTCTCTCTCTCCCCCCTTTTTTGGTTTTTCTCTCTCTATTTCTCTCTCTCTCCCGCGATCTCTCCCTGTCTGTTCTCTCTCTCTCTCTCTCTCTCTATTTCCCCCTCTCTCTTAAAAGAAAAAAAAATAAAAGGAAGCGCATTCGCAAGGGGGCCGGCCTCATCGCCCATGCCCCCCCTTCAAAAACGCCAACCGCCGCAACGGTTGGCCAGCCACGTCGCGCCCGGCGCCTCCCGCCGCCCGTTGCGCCCGTCGCCACCGCCCAGCGCGCCCACAGGCGCACCCGCCCCACCCGCCGCGCGCGCCACCCGGCCCCGCACCAGCGCGCCCCGCCCGGCCGCACCCGCGCCCGGACCCTCGCACAGGCGCGCCCGCGCCCGGCCAGTACCGCCCGCGCCCGCCCGACGCGCGCCCCGCGCCCCCCCGGCGCTTGCACCGCCCCGCCCGCCTGAGCGCCCCTTGCGCCTACCTGAGCGCCCCTGTGCGCCCGCCTGTGCGCCCATGTGCGCCCAAGCTCCTACGCGCCCCCCAGCAGACCCCCGCGCCTGCCGGTCTGGTTGCCCTCTCGCGTGGGCCGCCGCCCAGGCTGACCACCAGCCGCACGAAGAGCACACACAAAGGTTTGAAAAAAAAAGAGTTTGAAAAAAAAACGTGTGAAAGGAAGTAGGTAAAGTTATAAAAAAAAGAAAGAAAGAAGTGGAGTTTGAAAAGTCAAAAAAGGGAGGAAGTGCTGAATATATGTATTTAATATATGTAAGATATATATAATATTATATATATCTATATATCAATTGTTTGAATTGTTTTGTGTGACATCCAGGTCCACAATTACGACTCGATCAACGATCGAGTCGCCCGATCGCCGACACACAGTCCGTAATTCACGGAGTGTGGGTGCCCCTAAGTCTCCCTGCGTGAGAAAGTCTAGAGTGATTTGTTCCCCTGCGTGGGAAATTTTAAGCAGTTTGTAATAATTAAATTCTCCCTGCGTGGAGTAAATTCTTTGTAACCGGTCAAGCTTCATCGACGCCGTGCGGGCACGCACGTCCCCGCTCGCCTTCGTCTCCGATCGGAGTTAGACTTTTCAGTCTAGCTAGGTACGTGCTCCCCTCACTTGCTCATTTAGTATCTTTTCAATTGCCACGCGAAGTGAGAGAGAGCCCGATCCATACAGCCAGTCTCCTGAGTGCATCGCTGTGGACGGAAAGCGAGAGCTTGTATGTACCCATCCTTAGGCCCTAGACTGTTGCATTAGGGCACCCTAATTGTCAGGAGGTAGTTCCACAACTACTTCACCTACGGGCGAGCAACTCTCCCTGACCGGTCCCTTCAAATTGGCCTTTTGCCAATTGGCCAACAAAATTTGGGTCTATAGCTTGCTAATTATCGGTCCCAGGACTGCATCATTTAGGTCCGAGGTCGTGCATGCCACGTTGGTCTAGGAATTCATCCGGCCGTCTAGAGCGCCTCTCAACGCTACCCATGGATCAAGAGAGCGTGACTGCCATGCTAGTCCAGCTCGAGCACATCCTCATGGCCCACTTTGAAGAATCCATAGGCTAACTACGGACGGAACTCGATAAGAGGATCCGAACCTTAGAGGATCGACTGAAGGGAGAGGAAGGAAGAGTGAATGGCCACGGCAATCCCGTAGCCAATCCTAGGGAGGAAAGAGAGCAAGCCCGCCAAAATCAGGCTCCCCAAGGTAGAGAACAAGAGGCCCGTGCGCCTCGGGAGAGAGACCACGATGATGAGGATATCATCCTACGGAACGTCAAGATTGACGCTCCGAGTTTTGATGGGTCCCTCAACCCCGCTACATATCTTGATTGGGAGACCGGGATGGACCAATATTTCGATTGGCATCGCCGCATGACCCCTGCTACAAGGGTGAGGTTTGCCAAAATGAAGCTCCTAGGTCAAGCCAAAACTTACTGGTGTAACGTTGAGAATCTCCTAGCAAGGAGACGAGAGGAACCTATAGGCACGTGGGAAGAAATGAAGGAGAAATTGAGGGAGAAGTATCTGCCACCTTCCTACCATCAGCGTCTTTTAGACCAATGGCAGAAACTCACCTAAGATGGAAAGTCCGTGGACGAGTACATCACCAAATTTGATGACTTCTTCCTTCGAAGCCGAGTCATGGAGGATGCCTCCGTCACCCTCTCACGGTTTAGGGCTGGCCTACACGAGAGTATTCAGCGGGAATTATTCTTGTGGGAGGTTAACACCCTCGAGCACGCCTACCAGGTTGCACGAGATGTTGAGCGGTTTCAAAGGGTGGTCCCACCTCGGGTTCCCATCTACCGCCAACCTGAACCCCGAAACCCCATAGTCCACTATACTGAGAGAGCTGGCCCCTCCACCTCCTACGTCCCTACTGCTACCCCACTTAGGGCCGTTGCCCCTACTGCTCCATTCCCAAGGAACCCTTTACATGCACCCGCTGTTGTGCCTAGGCTGGAGTATACTCCACCAGTTGAGAGGAGAGATGACAAGGGAAAAGGGGTCATCCCTAGCACCTCCCAACCAGCCCCTATCTCGGGAGTCCGATGCTTCAGGTGTCATAACCTAGGGCATATTGCCACCAATTGTCCCACCCGAGCCTTGGTCATCACCGACCCCCAGTCCATGGAGCTTCCACCTCAGGAAGGAGAAACCTTGAGAGATATGAGCCTGACCCTGATCTCGTGGCCCAGTTTGAGGAGTTAGATGCAGGGTATGATGGAACACATGTCGAGTACATGCAAGTGGGAGAAATTGCCAAAAGTTCAAACCAGGGAAGACTAGGTGTAGTTCGCTGCATCCTCGCACACCCACAGGAGGACGACTGGCGTCGAACCTCCATCTTCCAAACCTACATCATGGTCAAAACTCAACCCTGCAAGGTGATCTTTGACAACGGGAGCTATATCAATGCAGTCTCTTCAGACTTTGTATCCCGTCTAGGTCTACCTACCCATCCTCATCCAAGACCATACAATGTGGCTTGGGTTGACGACACGTCTATCCCAGTCACCACTACATGTGTCATTCCCATCCAGTTCCAGTCATATCAAGGATAAATCCTATGCGATGTAGTGCCTATGAAGGTCGGGAGCATCATCCTAGGACGGCCATGGATCTACGATGTAGACCTTACTACATTCGGTCGGTCCAATGAGTGTTCCTTCTCCCACAATGGGAAGAGGATTCAGTTGCTCCCAACACCCCCAAAGGTGGCCACGGGAAAGAGTCCTACCTCCACACCCGCTGCATCCCCCAAAATTCAGGAGAATGCCCCAACCCCCACCAAAGGGAAGCTTCCCATTCCCTCCTCTCCTACACCTGTCATATCCATCCCTAAGGCCCCTAAGGTTGACCATGACCCGATTAGGCGCCTTAACTTCATAGGTGTTCGTGAGATGAATAGAGAGGTTGCCGAGGGTGCCCCTGTTTGGGCTGTTGTCATCACCATTACCCCTGAGGAGTCCCAAGTCTCATCCCACCTGAAGTCCAGGCAACCCTACAGGACTTCCAAGATATCTTCCCGGAAGACTTGCCTTCAACACTCCCTCCCATGCGTGATGTTCAACATGCCATTGATCTTGTCCCTGGGTCCACCCTACCTAACCTTCCCCACTACAGGTTGAACCCCAAGGAGCATGCTGAGCTCCAAAGGATTGTCGAGGACCTTATCCACAAAGGTTTCCTCAGGGTGAGCAAGAGCCCATGTGCGGTCCCTGCCTTGCTCACACCCAAGAAGGATGGCACCTGGCGGATGTGTGTTGACAGCCGCGCCATCAATAAGATCACTGTCAAGTATAGGTTTCCCATTCCCCGTCTTGATGACATGCTTGACATGATGAGTGGAGCCACTATCTTTTCCAAGATTTACTTGAAAAGTGGCTACCACCAGGTCCGGATTCGACCAGGGGACGAGTGGAAGACAGCCTTCAAAACCAAAGAAGGTCTGTATGAGTGGCTCGTCATGCCGTTTGGGCTATCCAATGCCCCTAGCACATTCATGCGGCTTATGACGGAAACCCTTTGACCCCTCATTGGTCGCTTTGTTGTCGTCTACTTTGACGACATTCTCATCTATAGCCACAACCCTCAGGACCACATCCATCATTTAAGGGAAGTCTGCGAGACTTTGAGGAGAGAAACCCTGTTTGCCAATCTCAAGAAATGTGAATTCATGACAGACCGGGTCACTTTCCTTGGATTTGTGGTTTCTAGTCAAGGAGTGTCTGTGGACCCATCAAAGGTCCGAGCTATAGTAGACTGGCCGGAGCCCCAGAATGTCCATGACGTTCGTAGTTTTCACGGGCTAGCCACCTTCTACAGACGCTTCATCCAGGGATTTAGTACTATTATGGCACACATTACGGATTGCATCTGTTAAGGGAATTTTGAGTGGACCAAAGCCGCCTCCCAGGCTTTTCTTACCATAAAGGAGCTTATGACCAAAGCCCCTGTCCTCCGCCTACCAGACTTTTCCAAAGTCTTTAAGGTTTCCTGTGATGCATCTGGCGTAGGAATAGGTGGGGTGCTTAGCCAGGAGAGCCACCCTGTGGCTTATTTCAGTGAGAAGCTTTCTGATGCAAAGCTTCGATACTCCACATATGATAAGGAGTTTTATGCCGTGGTCCAAGCCCTCAAACACTGGAGACACTATCTCTTACCACAAGAGTTTGTCTTATACTCGGACCACGAGGCTTTGAAATTCCTTAGCTCTCAGAAGGGTTTAAACCCTAGGCATGGTCGGTGGGTAGAATTCCTTCAGTCCTTCACCTTTGTCCTAAAACATAAGGCTGGAAAGGACAATAAGGTGGCTGACGCCTTGAGTTAAAGGGTCTCCCTTCTCTCCACTGTTCGGGTAGAGGTCACCGGATTTGACCGCATGAAGGAACTCTATGGAGAGTGTCCTGATTTTGGCCCTGCCTACTCTGCTCTGTTCGCTGGACCCTCGACAGTCTTTTCTGACTATCTACTCCAGGATGGTTTTCTATTTCGAGGGCAGCAACTCTATGTCCCGAGGACTTCTGTTCGGGACTTCCTGATTTAGGAAATGCATGCTGGAGGCCTTGCTGGTCACTTTGGCCGGAACAAGACCATCCATTCTATGGAGGAGCACTTCTATTGGCCTGGCCTGAAGAGAGATGTGGCCAAGATTGTAGCCCAGTGTAGGACATGCACAATGGCCAAACAGGTCAAACAGAACACTGGTCTCTACACTCCTCTCCCCATCCCTGATCGACCATGGGTTGATGTGAGCATAGATTTTATCCTTGGGTTACCACGCACTGCTCACAAGCATGATTCCATCTTTGTTGTCGTTGATAGGTTCTCTAAGATGGCCCACTTCATTGCATGTTCCAAAACATCTGATGCATCTAGAGTAGCCCATTTATTCTTTGATGAAGTCATGCGTCTGCATGGTCTCTCCCAAACCATCGTGTCTGACCGGGATGTCCGGTTCACTAGCACTTTTTGGAAGACACTTTGGCACCTAGTTGGCACCAAACTGAAATTTTCCACTGCCTATCATCCCCAAACTGATGGGCAAACTGAGGTCGTAAATAGGAGCTTAGGCAATCTGTTGAGATGTCTTGTAGGGGAACATTCTGGCACTTGGGATCTTCTTTTGCCCAGAGCCGAATTTACATACAACAGCTCCATCAATAGGTCCATAGGCATGAGTCCATTTGAGGTCGTGCATGGCTACAAACCTAGGAAACCTGTGGATCTCATTCCCCTTCCCCTCGAGTCTAGAACGTCCAAGTCAGCTGAGGAATTTGCACAACATGTCAAAAGTCTGCATGAGTCAATTAGCAAGCAAATAAACCTCAGTAATGAGACTTATAAAAAATTAGCTGATTCGCATAGGCGTCACCATGAATTTCAAGAAGGTGACTTGGTTATGGTACGGGTCCGACCCGAACGACTGCCCTCGGGAGCCGTTAAAAAGTTGTAAGCCCGTAGTGATGGACCCTTCCCCATTCTGCGGAAGATTGGCTCCAATGCTTATGTTGTGGACTTACCTCCCGAATATGGGATTAGCTCGACCTTTAATGTGGCCGACCTAGTGGCCTACAAGGAACCCACAGTGATTCCTAGTGACCCTTTCGAGCCTTCTCCTCCCATTGAGAGTGAGCCCACCCCTGTGCGTCCCACAGCCCCGAGAGTACCGCGCGAGCACATTGAGAGGATACTGGATGAGCAGGTGACCACTACACGGAGCAGGGTGTACCAGCGCTACCTTGTCTACTGGTGGGACCGTCCACCTTCTGATGATTCCTGGATCAGCCGGGAAGATATCCAGCGCCTCGATCCAGATCTGCTGGAGCACTACCACAGCAGTGTCCCCCCTTACTCGACGGAGTCGAGTTCCAACCGCCCCGGGAGGGTTGGTGGGGACACCACTGGGTCCACTACCGGGCCCACTACTCGGAGCCGACGCCGCACCACACCGCCACTACACCGAGCTTATGGCTCGGAGATCCTTCTTGACGACTTGGCTTATGGCTACGGTAGTATATTGCGTATTGAGTATATGTATTTGTGTGTATGTATACATGTATCCCTACATGTATTTTTTTCTTTCGTCTTATTAGGCTAGTCTAAGTCAAACAAACATGTGTGTTTTGTGTATTTTATTTGGTTAAAACCCCCAAGTCAAAAGTTAGGTAAGTAAGCTTGTTTTATTAGGCTAAGGACATATGTGCTATTTGTAAAGTTTGAAAGGTGTGGTTGCAATAGCCTCCCTCCTATATAAAGGGAGGCCAATGCTTGTTACGTATGATATGATGAATTAAAAAGAAAGTTTGTTGTACGTGAGAGAGCTCCTCTCTTGTGCTATTCCCTTCCCTCCTTTCTCCCTTGTGAGATTTGAGTGTCGCCCGGTGTGAGACCGTCCGGCGTGAGGCCGAGCTGTGTGAGATAGCAGTTATCCGTTCCCATCTTGTTCGCGTCCCGGAGTGCCGTCGATCCATTCCCACGTCGCCGCCGCGTCAGAATGGGGCTAATATAGACTTCTTGAGTGACAATTGGACAGGGTGTGGTCCAGCCATTAATGCTGCAATGGCTAATGAAAGGATTGAGCTCAATAGCCTCCCCTTGGCTTCTGTTAGAGAGGTTCTATGCAACACCCAACATGCTACACGAGGATACCTCAATAGTGACTTCCACCTTCCTAATATTCATCAAAGCAATGAGGTTGACTGCTGTGTCTGGACAGATACCGTAAAGGGTTCCTTTTCGGTTAAATCAGCTTGCAACCTAATACGGACTAAAGGCATTTCAAGGCCTGCCTGGGCGAAGCTCTGGCACTCAGCAATAGCACCGAGGGCAGCTCTTTTTGTCTGGAAGCTTATCCATCGGGCAGTACCAGTGGATAGCAGGGTGGCAGATTATGGTATTCCCATTGTCTCCAAATGCAGTTGTTGCTCCTCTTCTGCCCAGGAAGACCTCAACCACTTATTCATCTCTGATGAATTGGCCTCTGAACTGTGGGGCTGGGTGCAGCCCTTGGTAAGCAACAAGGTCTATTTAAGTAATCATATTTTCATTAGGTGTTGGAACCTACTAACCTTTACCAATCTACTCTCAGCCTTCAGTTTTGTGGGGATGTATGCTGTAATTCCGATGATGTGGGAAATTTGGAAACAAAGGTGTGCTACCAGATTTGAGGGTATGGCTCTTAAAATTGATTCAATAAAGAGGAGAATTTCCTCCTCAATAGCCCTGGCTCTGGATAAGCTTTGCTTCCGCAACCCCTTATCCCCAGCTCAATCCAACTGCCTTGCTTCTTTTCACCTATTCCCTCGGGTCAATTTAAAGCAGCCATTTCTGGTCTTCTGCAGATTGGCACCTCTGAAGTTCACATTGCATGTTGATGGGGCCTCCAAGGGTAATCCTGGTAGGTGTGGTGGTGGAGGTTGTATAAGAGACTCAAATTGTAAATGGATGTTTGGCTTTGCTTTCCACTATGGCATTGGGAATAGTCTTGTGGCAGAGGCATGGGCTCTATATGACTACTTTAATAGCTAAGCTAGGTGCTCAAAATGTTTGGCAGCTGTATATTCAGATTGTGCCCTTCTTGTGGAGGCTGTAAGGAAAGGAGCTCCTCCTAGCCGATGGTTCTCCCATGGTGGAGGAAGATTTTGGATCTTATCCATGAAAGTGGCTGCTTGATGTTGCATACTTATAGAGAGGGCAACCAGGTTGCAGATTCCCTGGCGTCCTATGCATGCAATACTCTAGAAAATCAAGTTTTCATTCAAGTAGGAGACCTCCCTCGGTTGACAAAGGGTCAATTAAGATTGGATAGAGCTGGGCTGCCAGCCATTCGAGTAGTTTAGCTTTTTGATTGTACTTCATAGCTTTATATTTTTGCTATATTTTGAGTCTCTTTGTCCTAACAAGACATCCTAACAATAAATCTGAGTAAGATTACATAAATTAAAATAAAATGAAACAACATATACATATGAAATTAAATTTTTACTTACTGTTTATTTGAAAAAACTTATCTGATTCTTTCATTCCCTTTCTCTCGGTCAATTATCCTACGATGAATACAACAATATATTAAATAAAATAAAAAATAATTATTATGTGTACATCTGTGAGACGGGTGTGTGCGTGTGCCTGTGAGGGGGGAGGGGCAAGAGAAGCCATGCAGCCAACGGTAGAGGGAGAGGGGGGCCTGCGGCCAACGGTAGAGGGAGAGGGAGAGGGGGGCTGAGGTGTGTGCGTGCGTTTGTGTCTGTGTGTGCGTGTGTGTCTGCGAGGGGGAGGGGGCCACGGATAGGGGAAGAGAGGGCGGTGGAGGGGGTGGGAGAGGGCGGCCAGAGGGAGTGAGGGAGCGGGAGAGGGGGGCTGAGGTGTGTGCTGTGCGTGTGTGTATGTGTCTGCGAGGGGGAGGGGGGCCACGGACAGGGGAAGAGAGGGCGGTGGAGGGGGTGGGGGAGGGCGGCCAGAGGGAGTGAGGGAGCGCGAGAGGGGAGAGGGAGAGGGAGTGAGGGAGCCGGACATGGGAGAGGGAGAGGGATTGAGTGAGGGGGAATAGGATCGGGAGAGGGAGAGGGATTGAGTGAGGGAGGGGAACATGATCGGGAGAGAGAGTGGGAGACCACTTACCGACTGGCGGCGATGGCGACCATGAGAAGAGGATGATGGCGGCGACGACGACCACGACCGTGAGAGGGAGGGAGGTTGGTGAATGGCAGCGATGGCGAGGATGGCGGGGCCTCCGGCGACGGTGAGGACGGCGGGGCCTCCGGCGACGGCGAGGACGGCGGGGCCTCCGGCGACGGCGAGGACGGCGGCTCCGGCGGCGACGGCGGCTCTGGCGGTGACGACCGCAAGCAGAGGGCAGAGGAGAAGGAGAGAGTGAGAGGGAGAGTGGGGGGGTGGAAATGGGGCCGGGTGGAAGGGGTGGGAGGGAGGGGTCGATGGTGGTGGGAAAGGGGGAATTTTGCGACGAAAATACGGATGGAACTTATTTCTGTCTGAAATTTTAGACGGATTATTTCCGTCTGAATATCCGTCCCAAATTTGTGATGTATATAAAGAAAGAATATATTCTGTCTATAATTATAGACGGATCTTCAGAGAGAGTATATTATGTCCTTAATACCAACGAAATTTGTGATGGAAACTAATCCGTCACAAATACAGACGAATTTTAAGACGTAAAATATCCGTCGGTATTCCTGCTTTTTCTAGTGGTGTAATGAAATGATCCATGGACTGAACTATGTTATTTTGCAGGATTTCCAGAGTTCGGTTGACCTGGAAGACTGGTCGGTCAACATGATTTACCAGCATCTAGAAATATGGAATTTTCTATATTTCGATCGACCGCCAACCCAGGGCCAGTCGACCGGTTTTCCCAGCGCTAAAAAGTTCAAACTCTGTAAATTTCCAGTCGACCGCCCCCTCCTGCTGGTCAACCGCCAGCCCCGAGACAACTTTTGTTGACTTTGTTTCTTGAGCATGTTCAAAGCCTTCCTCTTGGACTTTTTGGTCTAAAAGCCTCCCAACTTGCCTAAAATCGTGGATCTGGTTTCTGACTTGTCCCTTGGCCATCCTAGGTCTTATAAAAACAACTCTTGGACCAAGAAACCCAAAAGAAGCAAGGGGATCAAAGGGAGGCTATCAAAGGAGAAAAAGGGCTGTACGACCAACTCCGTGAACAGTGATCCGTCCAGAAGTTCTTCATCAAATCTCAAGCTTTTCAAGATATAGAAGAAGCCAATCAATTGGGAATCAAGTGGAGAAGCAAGCTTCATTCAGAATCAGCATCATCTACTCAGGGGGAGCCTAAATCAGAAGTTTTTCATTTATGTTTCTTCTGCTAAATTTCTTGAGCTTCATGTGTGTAATCTTCTAAATTTGTGAACATCAGTGTGTGTGTGTGTGTGGATCGTTTCAGATCTACACTTGTGTGTGTGTGTGTGTATGGATTATTTCAAGATGTACACTTGTGTCTGTGTGGATTTACCCTGATCTGTATGTTTGTGTGTGTGACCATTTGCGTACGGTTGTGTGGTTTATTGTGCTGCGGTTGTTGCAGCGTGTGTGTGTGTGTGTGTGTGTGTTTATGATCCGATCGTCGGATCGTGTGGGAGACTTCTTCTCCATGTGTGTGTGTTGGGGGGTGTCCCCGTGTGTGTGTGTGTGTGTGTGTGTGTGTGTGTTAGGGTTTGTTCCCCGTGTGTTTACAGGCCTCGTCCTACGTGTATATTGGAGCTCGGCTTCGTGTTGGGGATTTATCCCCATGGTGGTTTACTACAGTGAAGCCTTATCGGGTTTTGGTGAGGGGTGGACGTAGGTTGTTGTCGTTGCATCCGAACCACCTTAAAATCATCGTGCAATGTGGTTTGAATTGTGTGGTTTGGTTCATTTCTTCTACCTCCATTCCGTGTGATTGTTAGTGCATATTGTTGTTTCGGGTTTGATCCTTCAGATTTAGCATAATCGATCTTTTATCTAAGTAGATCTTTGGTATTTCAAAAGGTGTTTTTGAATCGACAAGATCACTCTTGTCAGGACAATATCATCTTGCGTGAGTAGAATCCCTGGATTCACACCTCCGCCTTGTACCAAGGAACTATCGTGGAGATAGATTTTGATAAATCTAGCATGTGGTTAAACAGATTTGAATTCCTAGTTGATGCTTCATCATACTCCTTTAAATCGGGTAAAAATTTGCTAAAAGTTGTAATCACCTAATTCACCCCCCCTCTTGGGTGTCATTGATCGTGGGACTTCAATTGGTATCAGAGCTAAGGCTCGATTTTTCATAGATTCAACAATCTAGAGAGATCCAGATCAATGACCACCAAAATGTACACCTTGAATTCTCCACCGGTGTTTGATGGTTCTAACTTTGATTTGTGGTTAGGAAGAATGTGTAGTCTAGTAAACTCATACGATCCTAAGCTATGTGAGCTTATTTCACATGGTCCTTATGAGTTGCCTAAAGATAAATCTGTCTGGAATGTAGATTATAAGTTCAAACATGATCAAAATTACTTGGTTCTAAGTTTATTCACTGCGCAGTTAATGCTAAAAGTTTTCCCTTTGTCTCCCGTTGCAGCTCCGCAAAGGACATATTGGATGGCTTAGCCGGCTTCCAGGAAGAGCATGAAGGCAAATGTCTTATGGCAGGCAAAGTGATCACGGCAGTGATCAGCAGAATGGATCACCCTCGGAGGTAAACTCAGATTTTGAGAATATAACTCTTGATGAGCTATTGGATGCATATAGTGCTCTTGAAAGTAAATATAAGAAGCTAAAATCTGAGAATAAAAAATTGAAAAAGAAGGTTGAACAAAACAACTGTGATTCCTCCTGTAAAAAATTCTTACATCTAGAAGAAATGATTGAGGCTCATGTGTTTGACATTGAATTTCACAAAGATCAAATTTCCTCCTTGAGAAATGAAAATAAAAAGTTGAGAGAGAAAATAAGTTCAATGGACAATGGTCAGAATGAACTTATTCATGATAAAAAGCTTGCAAGAGAAAATGAGAACTGAAGGAATTGAACACGGCCATTTCTGAAAGATTGTTGGTTCTAGAAAAAGGAAAATCTGTGATTTTGGATGAGTGTGAAGATGTGGATGAAATAAAATAAGAAGTTGAATGTCTTAGGAAAACCAATGATGTGTTGAATGTCAGTCTTGCTACTTGTGAAGAAGAACTCGCCAACACTCAGCTGCACATTACATCTTTAGAAAGTGAAATCTAGGACTTACAAAATCCACTGTCTAGATTCGTGGATGGTCAAGAAAACCTGGACAAATTGTTAGGGATGAAAGTAAACTTTCAAAGAGAAGGGCTGGGATTTAATCCTGTGAACAAAAAGAAATTTGAAAGTAAGTTACACACTTCATTTGTTCATAGAACATGTACACCCAGCACCTCAAAATCTAACTCCCAGCAACACACTATGTCAAGAACTCAACCAAATGCGAAAAAGAGTGTGAATGTACAAAATGTGCATGCTAAAAATATTCATGTGAAACCCCATGCATCCAATAAAAGAAATATTTCTTGTCTCTACTGTGGAAAACTTGGACACATGATGCATGACTGTCTCATTATGAAAAATGATGACTTGAGAGCATGCAGAAATAGAGTTGGTTTCAAAAATGCAAAGAAATCATTTACCATAAAATCTTCCATGCATCGTAATCACTATGGTAAAAGAGGTCATACAATTTCACACTACTGGCTACTGATGAAGAAAAAGAGTTTTCATTCAACACATCATGCTCACATACACAAACTGGTCGAGTCAATGAGAAGGAAAAAGGTGATGCCACGTGCTTCTTCCCATTTCTCTGGTAAATCTGGGCATAACATGTATGATTATTTTCTGAAGAAAAATGATGAATTGAATGTTGTCAAGAAGTGGAAGCCACGTGCCAATTTTCCTTCTAACCCACAAGGACCCAAGATGGTTTGGGTACCTAAGAATGTAAATTAAGAAATCTATTTTACAGGTGTGCCAAGAGAATATGAAGTGTGGAATAAGTTTTCAGTTATGAAGGTAAGGCACACGGGCCAAGTGACATAAGTCAGGTTAAAAGAAAAATCAAAAATTGAAATCTGAATACTCAGGTGATATCCCTCTTACTCTCTCCAGTAATTGTGCCATGTCTTGATTCATACTATGCTGAATAGTTATGTAATCATGCATAAGTCCGTACATGCATTTCATCTACAGTCAGTTGCATATCTCTGTGCATATCACTTGTCACATTGCATATTGTTGAAGAAGAGTTTGGAAAGCTTCAAATTAACCTTCACTGCATACATTGAGTTTATCATATGCCTTCACATCCTGTCTTGCAAAAGTTGAAAATTATGAATTCATGTCATAATGCATTGCAATCCTCCTGCCTTCATCACATCCATGATTACATAGTATATCAAATGGTGACATGTGGAAGGACAGGTTAAGCCTGTCTGAAAATTGTCACCACGCGTGAGGTGACCTTTGGATCTAAGTTCTCCGCCCGGTACTATGAGTCAATTACTTAAATGCTGCATATGGCATTAAAATTTCACTGAACATTTCACATTCTTGCACATATTAAGGGGGAGTTGCCAGACTAGTCATCTAAACTTTGTGCCTAGGCTCATTCCTGAGTTATGCATTTAAGTCTAGAGTTCTTAGGGTCACTTTAGTTGGTAAAGGAAGTCTTCATGTTATTGCTGTTAAATCTGAATTGAAATTAACAAATTAAATCATTTCAACTTTGGATGCAGATCACACTCCTAAGAATCCAAGTCATGTTGGGCCAGCTATGGCTACATTTGAATCAACTAAAGGAGTATCTTGCGAGGACGAAGATGATGAGAATTCCCCAAATTGCTACTAGGAGATAGATGGATGTTAAATCTACCTCTCTTAATGGGAATATCAAGAAGATGTTCTTGTAAAACAACCTCTAGGATCCAAAACATCCACAGCATGTGTACAAGCAGCAGAAGGCCTTGTACGGACTGAAGCAAGCACAAGGGCATGGTATGAGAGGCTCATCTCATTCTTACCTGAAAATTGACTCACGAGAGGTAAGGTTGATTAGACATCATTCACAAGAAATTCAGGTAAAGACATGCTAGTGGTTCATGCTTATGTAGACGATATCATCTCTTGAACTATTAATAATGTCTCATGTGATGAAGATGTCTAAATCTATTTTTGAACAATTCTTTATTGGAACTATATGTTCGATGGCTAATTTGAACTTAACTGCATTTCTGGTATATCAAATACTGAGTAGCGAAAAGGTGGATTACTGTCCACCTGGAAACTCTCACTATGCGTGAGTTGGTCTTTGGACCAAAGTTCTCCGCCTCATACAAGAACTTGAAGAAATTGAATGTTTGGCTTTGAATGAATTTTCTGATGCTATTCTATGCTCCTTTGTTAGCTAGCCCCATGTCATAAGAGAACACATTGCACTTTCACTGAATTTTTCTGAAATTCATGTATTTGTCAACGGGGGTCTTGCTATCTAAACAACTTGAAATGAATGCTATTTCATTTTCCATTGACTGAGTGGCCTCCAATTATAACATGCAACATCCTTAAAATGAATTGCTTCAAATTTTATGAAATTGATCCTTAATGATGTGAAAAATTTTACAATGGAAATGTCAATTCTTGAATGGCTTGTGAATGTCTTCAAAACTTTTGAAAAGTGATTGAAAATCTGCTCTTGAACAATTTCTAAAAATAAATGGATTGCATTACATACTTCAAATGATTTCTGCACCCTTGTATATAAAGCTCATGTGTTGAAAAATGTCCCATGCTCATCTTTCAAATCTGAATGTTTTCTTGTAAGTTCTGTCATAATGCATCTTGCATTGTATTGTCATATTGTTATAAGTTGCATGCATTAGGTGCATTTAGTTCATTCAAATAAAAAAGCAAAAACTTATATTTTACACCCAAGTTAAATCTTGCAATGCATTTAGAACTTTCAAATGAAAATCTAAAATCTTGCATCACATTGCATACTTGCATATACTTCCATTGTGTGCTTGCATGTTATTATATGCTATTCACCCCCATCCTTGGATTTTCTATAACCTTATGCCTTCTTGCTAATAATGTTGCATATGAGTCATTACTGGAGTGTTTCATGTCATACACTTAGTGGGAATAAATTTTTGATAAGTGCATCCATTTAGGGGGAGCTACACTGTTATGTATTAATAATATTTTCGGTGTACATGCTGAATCAAATTCGTACACTTCATGCACAAAATGTGAAAAACAGTGTTAAAGATAAGGATATAGGAATTTCTTTTCAACACTCTAGAGATATTAAACTTGCTGCATATATGTTGAAGAGGTAGTTGAGGAAAAAGCTGCCTGCCTAATTTTTGAAGAAAGAATTTGAAAAGAAAAGGCAGAGTAATACGTAGTTTCACTGAGTAAATTGGATGCACGTCACCTGAGACGTGATGTGGTTCATTTCTGAAAAGTGTTGACTAAGGTACCTCTGTTCAAAATGAAGTGAAATGGTTCAATATTCTGAGTAACTGGGGATTCTGGCATGAGCTTCATGTGTCTACTCGCGTAAAAAAGAATTATTTGAACCTGATCATTCTTAGAAAAATTCTGATTATCATTGTGAAAATTTTTGAATTAAAAAAAATTCTAAAAATTTCTTTGTGGCAGAGCGTTGTCTCCAATACGATGTTCTCAAAATTGAAGTGCAGTTTATAAAATATCTCATAGTGTTGATACAAAAATCTGAATATCCATATTAAAACTATCATTTTTCATGTTACTCACTTACACATCTGGAAATTTGATTTAATATGTATTCAAAAAATTGATTGACTACTTTAGCAATTGCATGAATCTTCTATATGATTGCGCAATCTCCTATGTGCTACACATGTGCATTTCGGTTGTCATGACTCTCATGCATCTTTCTTACACCCATTCCCTTCTTAAATAAGTAAGGGGGAGATATTGTTGCATGTATATATATATATATACTTACTTGGTTACATTATGTGCATTTCATATGTCCTCATTTGTATGTATCTAGCTTCATGCATTTCAAAAGAAAATGTAAAAAATATGAAAATCAATAAAATTCCAAAACTTTAGACTTCAAATTCTTTACACTTGCCACATGGGGTGTTGGCTTTGAATGGTATCATCTTGATTTGTGAATCTTTGTCTGCAACTCTTAAGACTACACACATTTTTGTCTCCATAATCCATAATCGGAATCACAAAGAATCAACATGTCTTTTGTTCCCCATATCCTGGCCTTGCTATTGCCTCATTTGAACTTCTGAAGTGGGCTCTTCTTGATTTATGAATATGCTTGCTGAAATTTAAACTTCATTGCCTTCCTCACATTTTTTTGATAATGTCAAAGGGGGAGAAGAATATGATCTTGTCTGTGTCAGTCATAAAGCTTATCATCATCAAAAAGGGGGAGATTGTTGTATATGCCTTGCATATGTTTTTGATGATAACTAAACTTTATGTTTGCTTGCATATGTTCTTGCTTGCACATGTTCTTGATGTCAGTGTGCACTCATGTTGTTGTTCAAATATGGTTGAGATGGCAAATGGCTTTTGAGGCAGGCTCAAATGTTGGTTAAATGCATTGCTATATGGTCTTGATGCTTGGTTGGAATTGTTGGTTTTCCAAGAGGTTTCATAGCTTTTAACCGTTAACAAAGATGTGCATCTCATGTTGTATTAACCTTGACTATCTTGAATTGTAGGATAAAACATAATGGTGGTTGCTTGGAAGGTAAAACAACGTGTGGATAAGCACATTGCTATCTACAATCTAAAACAAGTGGTAAACCTTGTCTACACTCTTCAAGAACCCTTGGTAAGGCTATGACATTCACTTCAAGAACCCTCGGTAAGGCTATGGCATTCTCAATTCTAGTAAAGCAAGTATAGTCGACTTGCCTCCATGGGAAGTTGATTTGGTCTGATGTGAAAAGGTTCTCTATGCTTAAACATATGAATTTGATTGTTGGTGGATCTATTGACTTACCCTTGATCAATAGATTGGAAGCTATGATACTCAGGCTTTCAAAGGTTTCTCATGCATATCTTTTCATGTGCTCTTAATAAGTTGAACTTGTTCCTTGCATTTCCACACAGAGTCATTTTGAAATGAGATTTCATGAGTCGTTTGGATAACGTTGAATGCATTCCGTGCATAATCAAAGCCAGATTAAAACTAAAATGCATGAATTGAACGAGGATATGAACCTCAAAAGGATCGTGTTTTAAAAGCCTAAAATGAGTCCAGACCAACTAAAATTGAATAGAATAAAGTGTGGTCTTATAGTATATTCTATAATGATATGATCCATCGACTGAACTATGTTTTTTTGCAGGATTTCCAGAGTTCGGTCGACCTGGAAGATTGGTCCGGTCAACATGATTTACCAGCACCTAGAAATCTGGAATTTTCTAGATTTCGGTCGACCGCCAACCCAGGGTCGGTCGACCAGTTTTCCCAGCGCTGAAAAGTTCAAACTCTGTAATTTTTCGGTCGACCGCCCCCTCCTGCCAGTCGACCGCCAGCCCCGAGGTAGCTTTTGTTGACTTTATTTCTTGAGCGTGTTCAAAGCCTTCCTCTTGGACTTTTTGGTCTAAAAGCCTCCCAACTTGCCTAAAATTGTGGATCTGGTTTCTGGCTTGTCCCTTGACCATCCTAGGTCTTATAAAAACAACTCTTGGACAAAGAAACCCAAAAGAAGCAAGGGGATCAAAGGGAGGCTATCAAAGGAGAAAAAGGGCTACAGGAACAACACCGTGAACAGTGATCCGTCCAGAAGTTCTTCATCAAATCTCAAGCTTTTCAAGATCTAGAAGACGCCAATCAATTGGGAATCAAGTGGAAAAGTAAGCTTCATTCAGAATCTGCATCATCTACTCAAGGGGAGCCTAAATCAGAAGTTTTTCATTTGTGTTTCTTCTGCTAAATTTCTTGAGCTTCATGTGTGTAATCTTCTAAATCTGTGAACATCAGTGTGTGTGTGTGTGTGGATTGTTTCAGATCTACACTTGTGTGTGTGTGTGTGTGTGGATTGTTTCAAGATCTACACTTGTGTGTGTGTGGATTTACCCAGATCTGTATGTTTGTGTGTGTGTGACCATCTGCGTACGGTCGTATGGTTTATTGTGCTGCGGTTGTTGCAGCGTGTGTGTGTGTGTTTGTGATCCGGTCGTCGGATCGTGTAAGAGACTTCTTCTTCGTGTGTGTGTGTGTGTGTGTGTGTGTGTGTGTGTGTGTGTGTGTGTGTGTGTGTGTGTTGGGTTTGTTCCTCATGTGTTTGCAGGCATCGTCCTGCGTGTGTATTGGAGCTCGGCTCCATGTTGGGGATTTATCCCCGTGCTGGTTTACAACAGTGAAGCCTCACTGAGTTTTGGTAAGGGGTGGACGTAGGTTGCCATCGTTTCATCTGAATCACCTTAAAAATCATCGTGCATTGTGGTTTGAATTGTGTGCTTTGGCTCATTTCTTCTACCTCCATTCTGTGTGATTGTTAGTGCATATTGTTGTTTTGGGTTTGATCCTTCAGATTTAGCATAATCAATCTTTTATTTAAATAGATCTTTGGTATATCAAAAGGTGTTTTTGAATCGACAAGATCACTCTTGTCAGGACAATAGCATCTTGCGTGAGTAGAATCCCTGGATTCACACCTCCGCCTTGTACCAAGGAACTATCGTGGAGATAGATTTTGATAAATCTAGCTTGTGGTTAAATAGATTTAAATTCCCAGTTGATGCTTCATCATGCTCCTTTACATTGGGTAAAAGTTTGCTAAAAGTAGTAACCACCTAATTTACCCCCCCTCTTGGGTGTCATTGATCGCGGGACTTCAATCTCGGCCGCTAGCTTCTTGCCAGCAATTGTCGATTGGTGTCGCTAAAGCTTCCCAGGGGTTGCCTGCTAAAGCTAACAATCCTTTATGGCCAGCGTCATGGACACTTCCTTCATTAGGAGAGTTTGTCAAACTGAGTCCTTCAACAGGCTTGGTGACAGGAGGAGCTTCTTCAGCCCTGATGCCTTCGTAGGGAGGCGAGAAGAATTCCTCGACTGCTTGGACTGGAGTGCTGGCTTTAACGGGGATCGAGATCAAGATCTCCTCTTCCTCGTCCCCGGAACTGTCGAATTTTGTATCGACATTTGTTTGGTTGTTGACTGGCAGTGTCAGACCCACGACGTTGACTGCGTTGTAGACACAGAAATCTGGGTCTTGGTTGTAGCCAAGTCCCCTGGTATCCTTTTGAAAGGACGAGGGTTGCCACCGGACCCGGGAAGGGGTCCACAGTTGGCAGAAATACCTTCACTATGCGGAACCTTGCCATTGAAGGATGTGTTGCTTCAGACACATCTCTCGAATATGCGATGGCAGGTCGTCCAATACTTGGACTGCTTCGGGGGTATCATCGGCTGGTTCGGACCAACCGAAGTCATCGTCTGGTGGGGCGTGAGGGACCATGTCTCCCTTATAGAAGACAATGGGGTTGTCCCTGTTAGCCTTCTTTTTGTTTCTGTGTTGTCTGATGGAAATCAACACCGGACACTAACATTTTATTTTACAGTTGTGTCATTTTATTTGTATTTATACCCTTGGCTAATTGGGTTTACAATTGTAAGGCATTACAAGCCAAAGGGTTAGTCTTTAAAGTCTTTGGGTTTCTATATAAATTGTTAGTGGGTCCGGCAGTATCCCCCACCCACTTTTCCATTGGTCCACCTAGGTTCTACGGCCCAAGTGGGGCTGGTTCAAAGTCCAGGATTGGATTTGGACCAAGAGGGGACAATAAATGGAAAATTCAAAATTAAAGGCCCCTTAGTCAAGGGGGCGCCCCCCATTTATAATAGTTTAATGCTTGTTATATTTTTATTTAATTTGGCCATTTGGCCACATGGAGATTAAATATCCTATCCCTAGTTTACCCCTCCCAAACCCTACATCTAAGGCTAGTTTTGGTCATTTGTACATTTCTATATAACCCATGTATTTTCCATTTTGTAAGAATTAATGAGAAGAAAAATTGCATTGTGCACAAATTGCCCAAGGGCGCCCCTCTCTCCCTCTCCCCTTGTAGCTGTGAAGGTTGCTCTAATCCATGGTGTGAAGCCATTTTCTTGGAGTGATTCCAAGTTCTATCCCTCCCCCTGGGTGTGAAGCTCAGCCATCTCCGCCGCCATTGTCGTTCGTGCCACCAACGAGCCGCCACAAGCCACCATCCCCCCTACTGTCCTGAACTCCGAGTTCCAGAGCATCAAGCTAAAGAGAAGGTCGGTTCTCCCAGCTCCCAACTCTGATCGAGCTGAGATTTTGAGAGATTGTTCCTATTTGAGTTAGATTTCCAGCAATATAGATTTTGCCCCATTCAGATCCCCTTTGATATTTCTCGTGACTTTTAATCTCCACCCTGCGCAATCTGTCATTCAGCAGATCTACGAGATAGGTACCTATTTCTATATTTTTTTCACCCTTCAACCCTCATCAGAAAAATCCCTAAAAATTCTTGCACGTCCCTCACATCCCCGTCTACCCCCCATAAAATCCTCAGCTCCCAGATCTACTACCTTCCCCTCGGACAAAATTCAATTTCAGATAGATCTTGTTCTATCATATGTGTCTGTAATTCTGAGTCAGAAGCAACAGCAAACCACAGAGGTTTTCATTTCTAATCCATCTACTGGATAGATCTGAAATAATTATATGTTGTATCCCTCTGAGTCCTCTATCCATCGGTACCAACTTTGCATCGATCTAACACCGGATTTGGCTGCAGAAATTCTTTTCATGGAGGCGCGCAGTTTAGATCCGTGGACAGGCCAGCAAATCAGTCCACCGGTTAATCCCGGTAAAATATGTCGGGATACCTTCGGCTACCGCCTCTCCCGGAGATCGCTCGGCAACCCATCAGCAGCGTCCCAGCAAGTCACCGCAGCAAGGAGATGCCCGGGCACCGCCGTCCCCACAGCCGGACCCGCCTGTTGTCCCGCGGGACCCATAGAACCGAGCCGAACCAACAGCCCGTCTTCGGCCCAGGTGTGTTCCAAATTTCTGCCCGTCAACCCAAGCTTGGTATTCCAGGGTTATTTTTGTCGCCCTTTACCTCCCTGTGTGGAGTGGGCCATAAAATTACAACTGTAATAATTTAATTACTATGTACTGGGAGTACAAGTGTTGGCCGGGATCGCCTTCCCCACACCCGAAGCGTGGAGGTACACTCACCACCCTCCTCTTTTGGCATTTGCTTTACTCGTATATTTTCATATGCTGCTGCTAGAGTGATAGGATAACTAGCTCGTCAAATTTTTATCACCGCTGCGAGAGTGAGTGAGTGGAACCCGTCCCGTGACTCGATCCGAGCACACGAAAAAGCCGATACCCGAGACTCATTGCCGATTTCTCAACCACGCAGATCCACGTGTTTCCCTCGCTTAGGGACATCCGCGAGCTAGAGTCTCAAGTTCACGTCCCGTCCCGCATCAAATTGGTATTAGAGCGGAAGGTTGAGTCTAGGGTAGTCTTTGATTAAAAAAATAAAAAAGTCATTTAAGTCTAGAGAGAGTCTAAGTCGATCCAAGGTCACATTGCATCTCTATATCCGGTATATCAAAAGGTGCCTCCGGAATGATAGGTTATGCCTATCGAGAAGGTAGCACACTTGCGTGAGTGCGATCTTCAGATCAAACCTCCGCCACGTACCGAATATTGGAGTTTAGGTCGTCCTTCACTTCACCTTGGTCAGTGCATTCCAACCCCTTGTCATTCGCATGTCCAACTACCCGCTAGCCCCATGGCAGAACCCCAAGTCCATCGTCCCGATGAGCCATCTATGGCCGACATGTTCCTAACTCTCATGGAAAAGTTGGATAGGTTGGATAGAATGTGTTCACGTATTGTGCCACCGAGTCCCCCTAGCTCACCTCCGAGGTAGAACGAAGTCATGCTCGAACCTAAGGAGGTTGTTGTTGGTAGTCCCAACCCAACGCCATCTCTGAAGTCCCTCGATCCTCTCACCATCATAGAGGACACACATTCGGAGGCTGCCCCACCCGGGCTTATTCTAGTGAGTTATGAGGCTGACCAAGTGTTGACCGAGGAGTACCTCGCTGATGTTTTGGGGTTAGAGAGCGATCCAATAGAGGGCCAGGGTCTGTTAGTCATCCCAACCCCACCGGTCATCCTGGAGCTGTCTATCCCACCCACTTTATCCACGGTGGATATGCCATCTGCCGACCCTATATAGTCAGCCATCCCGCTCTTACCTGTCTCTCCTACGGTAGCGCAACCGCTAGTGACTACCGTACCATTGTCGACACCCTTTGTTGACGTGGTATGGTTTGATTTCTGCCATGCATACGAGAGACCACATCCGGACTTCCTTCTTGTCGTGCTTCACATCAAAAGTCTGGATGACTTTCCCCTCACCCACCTTCTTATCCTCACACATTTCTGTACCCGAGGATCAGTCTTCTCCAACCGGAGACGGTTGAAGAGAGTTGAAACTCGCGACATTAAGTTGTGGGCCAGTCTATCTTTACACCTAGTGTATGCAGACGGTGTTCAACATTCCCACCGAGTCTTCCTTAGTAAGTCCCTTGCTTGTGTCGTCCGTTATAGAAAGTCATTAGCTGGTGTCTCTCCGTCTGTTCGCATACCATAAGTCTATGAGTCAATTTTGCTTATTTATACAGTTTGTCTGTCGAGTGCATAGTGAGTCTGCATACATCGAGTTGAGTTGGTCTATTGTCAGCTCGCATTGTCAATCCCTTTCAAGTGTTAGGCAATTCGGGTGTAATGCGTACGTTGTAGACTTCCCGGAATTTGGGATCGGCTCTACCTCAACATATCGGATCTAGTCACATAAAGGGACCCAGGGGTGATTCCTAATGAGTCATTGAGCCGTCTCCTTCCTTTGAGAGTGACCCCACCTAAGAGTGTCCACCACTAGCTTCATTCCCACAGCAGCATGTGTATATCGAATATATATGGGATGAGCAGGTGGCGATTACTTGGAGTGGAGCGTACTCCGCGCTACCAGGTCGGTGAGAGATCCGCAGGAGCCACACGAGCAGCCACACCCCTTACTCAATGGGGTCGAGTTCTTCCCACCTGGGGAAAATTGATGGGAATCAACACCGGGCACTAACATTTTATTTTATATTTGTGTCCTTTTCTTTGTATTTATACCCTTGGCTAATTGGGTTTGCAATTGTAAGGCATTATAAGCCAAAGGGTTAGTCTTTAAAGTCTTTGGGTTTCTATATAAATTGCCAGTGGGTCCAGCAGGATCCCCCACCCTCTTTTCCATTGGTCCACCTAGGTTCTAGGGCCCATGTGGGGCTGGTTCAAAGTCCAAGATTGGACTTGGACCGAGGGGGGACAAAAAATGGAAAATTCAAAATTGAAGGCCCCCTTAGTCAAGGGGGCACCCCCCATTTATAATAGTTTAATGCTAGTTGTATTTTTATTTAATTTGGCCATTTGACCACATGGGGATTAAATATCCTATCCGTAGTTTACCCCTCTCAAACCCTAGATCTAGGGCTAGTTTTGGTCATTTGTATATTTCTATATAACCCATGTATTTTTCATTTTGTAAGAATTAATGAGAAGAAAAATTGCATTGTGCACAAATTACCCAAGGGCGCCCCTCTCTCCCTCTCCCCTTACAGCTGTGAAGGTTGCTCTAATCCATGGTGTGAAGCCATCTTCTTGGAGTGATTCCAAGTTCTATCCCTCCCCCTGGGTGTGAAGCTCAGCCATATTCGCCGCCGCCGCCGTTCGTGTCGCCAACGAGCCACCACAAGCCGCCATCCCCCCTGTTGTCCTGAACTCTGAGTTCCAAAGTAGCAAGCTAAATAGAAGGTCCGTTCTCCCAGCTCCCAGCTCTGATCGAGTTGAGATTTTGAGAGATTGTTCCTCTTTGAGTTAGCTTTCCAGCAATATATATTTTTCCCCATTCAGATCCCGTTTGATATTTTCCCGACTTTTAATCTCTACCCTGCGTAATCTATCATTCATCAGATCTACAAGATAGGTACCTGTTTCTATATTTTTTTTCACCCTTCAACCCTCATCATAAAAATACCTAAAAATTCTTGCACGTCCCTCACATCTTCGTCTATCCCCCATAAAATCCTCAGCTCCCAGATCTACCACCTTTCCCTCGATCAAAATTCAATTTCAGACAGATCTTATTCTGTCCTATGTGTATGTAATTCTGAGTCAGAAGCAACAACAAACCATAGAGGTTTTCATTTCTAATCCGTCTACTAGATGGATCTGAAATAATTATATGTTGTAGCCCTCCGAGTCCTCTATCCATCGGTACCAACTTTGCGTCGATCCGACACCGGATCTGGCCGCATAAATTCTTTTTGTGGAGACGCGCAGTTCAGATCCGTGGACAGGCCAGCAAATCAGTCCACCGGTTAATCCCAGTAAAATACGCCGGGATACCTTCGGCGACCGCCATTCTCGGAGATCGTTCGACAACCCATCAGAAGCGTCCCAGCAAGTCGCCGCAGCAAGGAGACGCCCGAGCACCGTTGTCCCCACAGCCGGACCTGCGTGTTGTTCCGCAGGACCCGCAGAACTGAGCAGAACCAACAGCCCGTCTTCGGCCCGGGAGTGTTCCAAATTGCTGCCCGTCAACCCAAGCTTGATATTCCCAGGTTATTTTTATCGCCCTTTACCTCCCTGCGTGGAGTGGGCCATAAAATTATTGCTGTAATAATTTAATTACTGTGTACCGGGAGTATGAGTCTTGGCTGGGATCACCTTCCCCACGCCCGGAGCGTGGAGGTACACTCACCACCCTCCTCTTTTGGCATTTACTTTACTCGTATATTTTCATATGCCGCTTCTAGAGTGATAGGATAACTAGATCATCAAATTTTTATCACCGCTGCGAGAGTGAGTGAGTGGAACCTGTCCTGTGACTCGATCCAAGCACACGAAAAAGTCAGTACCCAAGATTCATTGCCGATTTCTCAACCGCGCAGATCCACGCGTTTCCCTCGCTTAGGGACGTCCGCGAGCTAGAGTCTCAGGTTCGCGTCCCATCTCGCATCATTGTCCCTTGAAGGTGACGACGAACGCCGTTAGTGGCTCAACCTTGTGCTCTTCTGATGCACATGGGAGCTGGATGCAGTCTGGTGGCGAGCATATGCTCCTGCTGATAGCTCAGCTAATAAGGTTAGCCTCGAAGTAGATCTTGCACCTCTCAGGGCGATCTGGGGTTGACTTGGAGCTGAGGCGTAGCCGATGGAGCTTAGTCTTTTCCTCGTCAACGGAGAAGAGATCATCATCATCTTCCTCTGAGAGCCAACTGTTGCTTTTGCTCTTGATCACGGGGTACGGACTGGTCCCCCCGAAGTAAAGGGTGACATCGACCAGGTTGCATTCTGCTGGAGTGAATGGGGATAGGTCCTCAAAGGCCATGCGTTGTTCCCCGCCCTTGGCATACTTGATACATTGGTGGAGAGTTAATGGGACGACCCAATTTTCATGGAGCCAGGGTCTACCTAATAGCACTTTATATGATGTGTTGGCATCGATGATGTAGAATGCCACCTTGGAGGTGAAATCATTGAGCACTAAATCGACGTTCACCCGGCCGAGGACATCCTCAGTGTATTGGTTGAAGCCGGATATCTTGACTGCCTAAACCTTCTGGAGGTATGGGGTCAGATATAAAGTCTTGAATGTTTTGAGTGGCATGATGTTGACAGTGGCACCGGCGTCCACCAGGATCCGATTTACGTCATGTCCATTGACCTTCCCCTTCATGTAGAGAGGACGGTTGTGGCACAGAGGGGATAGCAGCATGTCCTTCTCCGTGAAGGAGACTGTGGCTGTGAAGGCTTCATAGGCAGCTGCCTTCATCTCCACGACATGTGCTTCACAAACTTCTGGATCCTGGAGTATCTTGATAAGAGTTTCCCTCAGCTCTTTACTCCAAGAGATGGCTTCCCAAATTATAATGCTAGTGGGGAAGCGCTTCATCTGGTGGAGGACCTTTTGATCAGCTCGAGCTCGAGTGATGGGGAACGGGGACCGACACGGACTAAGAGTCACAAAGACTCTAACTGGGCCAGCAATAGTACGCACAAGGGTCGCCAAATGGCTGACCACCGTGATATCCCACAGATGGAGGGACGTCTCTCAACAGACACTCCGACCGCGGCCGTCCCAATGAGGGAGGCGCACGTGCCTAGGCGTGTAGTCAAACCCCAAAGACTAGGGGAATCGAGTCCTAACTCGATGCTTGATTAGTGCTAGGGAAGGATGCTCTCACTCACAATCCGCAGTGATGATAACAAATAGCTAGGCGCCTACTCTCTCTCACGCGGCATAGTCAAAAGCATACTAAAAGAGCAAGCAACAGGAGAGGAGTCGGAACGCGTACCTCCACGCCAAGGCGTGGGAAAGGAACCCCGGCCGTGGACCAACAACCCGATACACTGAAGACCAATAAAATACAACCCAATAACGGCCCACTCCTCGCAGGGAGGTAACAGGCTACAAACAAAGCATTCGGGTTGCCGGGCACGGGTTGACGGGCCGCACTCGGTGACGGCACGATGCTGCAGAATCGGTATCGCGCGCGCCTGGACGAAGATGGGTCCCACGGACTGAGGCGACGTCCGAATGAGGTGCCGTCAGGGAGGACGTGTCACTGACTGCTGCAGGTACGCTCCGGTCAGAGGGGACGCGCTGGTTCCGCCGGTGGTGGCCGTGGGCGCTGCTGCAACTCAGGTCTGGTTCTGGGGTCGCAGAACAGCGCACGCCGACGGTAAAATCCGGAAAACGGCCTTCTGGTATCCGAACAGGTCCAGGCCGGTTGGAGGTGGAAGCTGACTGGTAGAAGTCGTCCTCGGTCAAACGGCGCGGGCAGATGACGCCGGTACTAGTCGCAGGAGCCGCTGGAAGTTGGTGTTGATTCGCTGGCCGGACTGTGCAGGCCCGCCGGCGCAAGCCCACTAGAACGACTGCCACGGACGGTGACGACGTCGAAACGTGACGCCGTCGGCGGCGTCGGACAGAGGACCTGGAGATCTACGAACCCTGAAGAAACCAGGGTAAAAGGCGCAGCGTGGAGGCCTGGGGAAAATTCGCAAGAAGGGCCTCCCTGCTGGGCGAGCAGAGAAGGGGGTGCTGGCGCAGGTCGACGGAGAAAATCGGTACGGGCGGTGCCGACCTCCGATTGACGCGAAACCAGCGCCAACGCGAAGCTGATCCGCCAACGTATCTCCAGAAAATAGGAGGGAGCCAAACTCGTCCAAGAGAGGGGGCGAGATCTGCTGCAAGTCGGTGTAGAAATCTGATCTTCCGCACACGAACCGTAGACGAAGAAGAAGAGGGTAAAGGGGAACCCCGGAGTCCACCGGGGGCTGAGGCGTCGCACCTCGCCGATCTCCCGTCGCAGGAGAAGAGAGAAAGAGAGAGGGGGGCGCAGCCACCTTCAAGCACAATCTTCAAAATTCATTCATTCATTAATTCTCACAAAAGGAAATTACATGCCTTATATATCGGGGGAGGGGAATTAGGGTTTCACCCAGCCAAGGGAGGAGGGGTGCGACCAGGACCTTCCCCATTCAAGGGGGGGGGGGGCGGCCAAGCCTCCTCCAATCAAGGAGGGATCAAGGGGAGGGGGGCGCCCAAAGAAGAAAGGTGAGGGAGGTGGAATGGGAAAGGGGTGTGCCCAAAAAGGAAAGAAGAGGAGGCAAGGTGGGGAAGGTGGCGCAGCCACCTTGGATGGGGAAGGGGGAATGCGCCCCAAACCCTAACCCTAATCCAAACACTATGGGCCAAGGCCAAGCCCAATAGTAAAAGAAAAAAAAGGACCCATTATCCCTACACATAGTCTGATAGCAATAAAACTAGATAACATGTCCACGCAGGGACTAATCCAAGGCCCACATGGCCTGAGCAAGCAGAGAAGATAGCTAGAAGATGCCGCCATCGCCGAGCCACAAGGAAGTAGCGGTGTGCCGGGTGCTCCGTCGAGGATAGCGCCGTGTGTCCTCACCAATTCTCCCCGGGTGGGAAGAACTCGACCCCGTCGAGTAAGGGTCACGATCGCTGAGGTACCGCTCCAGCAGGTCCGGATCCATCCGCTCCAGCTCTCCGCGTGTAATCCAGGTGTTGTCCGACTCGGGGCGCCCTCTCCAACGCACTAGGAAGCGTTGGTAGGCTCCGCTCCTGGTAGTAGTCACCTGCTCATCCAGTATGCAATCTATATGCTCGCGTTTTTGTAGTGGGGCTGGAGGAGGTGGACTCTCAGTAGGTGTATCACTCACAACAGGAGGGTCAGGCCCAAATAACTCGCTGGGTATCACCGCGGGATCCTGATAAGCTACCAGATCAGAGACATTGAATGTCGAACTGATCCCGTAGTCGTCTGGAAGCTCGATCTCATACGCGTTCGACCCAATACGCCTCAACACTCTGAATGGTCCTGCACCGCGATCCTGGAGTTTCTTGACGGCTCCCGAAGGAAACCGCTCCGGTCTAACCCGGACCAGGACGTACTCTCCCTCGCGGAACTCACGTGTGCGTCTGTGCACGTCGGCTAACTCCTTGTAACGAGTGTTGCTGGCCTCGAGATGGTGATGATGATGTAGACTCCGAACTAGCTGAGTGGATCGATGCCTGTATGAATGCAATGGTGGTCCTGGACATCCAAAAACAGACCTAGCATGGCTATGACACCTACTTGACTGAGCAACATAGGGAGGACCTGGGCAACCAAAGTTGTATCTATCGTGCATGGGTGCCCTACAGAATGTGGTAGACTCATGGGGACTAGATTGCCCAAACTCTCTCATGACATCCCCTATATGAGACCAACCCCTAAATGACCCTGAAGATGCATGAGACGAAGACCGATGATCCTTTCCTACCAAGCTCTGAGGTGTGAATGTAGGCTGGGTGAGACGTTGGCGAGCATGGGTGGAAGGGGTGTGATAAAGGACCTCCTCGATAAGGTGGGGGGGGGAAGAATACGAATCGGGAGGCTCACTAGGGAGGGGATCGAAAGGGTCAAAGAAATGATACCCCCTCCCGACAGGTCCCTTCACAATACTTGCCCAAGTGTGACATTCACCCTGGTGCAGATAGCCACCCTCAGGCAAAAGGATGGATGGGGCAAGGGGCTCACATGAAAGGTAAGGGAGGCACTGTTCCTTCCTCAAGATCGTATTGCCATAAGAGGGGACGCAATCGAGTTCATCCAGGACGGGAAAGAATAAAAGAACCTCAGAGGTGATATGACCTATGGTGTAAACCGAGGTAATGGAGCCCAAGGCAGGGAATATAAAGCTATGACTATAAGGTTGGTCTGACCCTAAGGCCAACATGTAGGTCAACTCCCATTGGCAATCCAAGCTCCTAAGAAACTCCCTCACATCTTCTATAAACCTGAAGGACTGAAAAGTTGTGTGAAAGGAGTTAATGGGGACAATAGGAAGGGCTGGCTCTAAGGGTGGGTAGTAAGGAATCAAGACATCCAGATGAGGACTCTTCCTTAACCAGCTATCTAGAGGCTCTCCAATGACAAGTTCACCCTCGAGAGACAAGGATGGCTCCAGATGAGGGGCAAAAGCATTGTCCTCAAGTGAGGAAAATGAGTCCTCTATGAAGTGGGTGGGGCCTTGGCTCTCTATCAAGGGTGCTAGGCTGAAAGTGTCAGCCCCAACCTCCATAGGTATAGGCACGACTAGAAGCTCCATAGGCTCACTCCTTAACTCCTCAACGTCAGCTAGGTACTCCTCAACCAACTCCTGTCCTGCCTCATAAGTCACTGGAATAAACCCAGGTGGGGCCCCCTCCGAATGTGTGTCCTCCAAGATAGGGGAATGTGAAGGACGTCGGTCAGAGAACCGAGCATTCCCACTATAGGGGGTCACAGGGGTGGACTCCGGGGGTGGTGGTAGGCGTGAGCTCGGAGGCGGAGCGGACTGTGGGCTAGAGGGCCACAGTGAGTTAAGATAAGCATCCCTCCTATCCAACCGATCCGAAATCATTTGCACAAGCTGGGCAATGGTGTGGGTTGGAGTAGGAAGATCATGATGGACTTTCCCGTAGTCATTTGGTTTGGGCTTGGGTCTAGGCTCTTCTATGTGTGGGGCTCGTTGCCTCCGACTAGGACCCACTTGTTCGTATGTAATTGGGTGGGGTCGGTTGGAGGTGATCGATTGGGGAACATAGACCCTCCTAAGCTCTTTCTTCATATCCCACCACGATTCGATGGGCTTTTGCCACCTAATGCCTCTCAAACCCTCAATATGTCTCCACTTATCCTTGGCCTTATGCAGAAGCTTCTCTCTAGCAAAAGAGACTTGTGTGGCTCCGGACATAGGATAACAGTCAAAATATCTATCCATGGCGGCTTCCCAAGTTTGGTAGACACTCGGGTCATGGGAGCCGTCAAATGTAGGCGCTTCGGGCCTACGGAATGGGATGGGGTGGTACCCATGCCCCTGAGAGATATGCCACAAATCAGCTGGGCTAAACAATTGAGAATCCATGGGACTCTTTGAGGGGTTCCTATGGGATGGACATGCGGGGCAACTATGGGGATTAGACACGACCCTTTTGAAGTGGAAATGCGAAGGGCAGAATGGACTCAAATGTGCCCTAGACAACCTAAAGATGCAAATGACCTAAGACCCCAATTTGTTAGAACAAACTGGTTCCCTAAGCTCTGATACCACTTTGATGGGGAACGGGGACCGACACGGACTAAGAGTCACAAAGACTCTAACTGGGCCAGCAATAGTACGCACAAGGGTCGCCAAATGGCTGACCACCGTGATATCCCACAGATGGAGGGACGTCTCTCAACAGACACTCCGACCGCGGCCGTCCCAATGAGGGAGGCGCACGTGCCTAGGCGTGTAGTCAAACCCCAAAGACTAGGGGAATCGAGTCCTAACTCGATGCTTGATTAGTGCTAGGGAAGGATGCTCTCACTCACAATCCGCAGTGATGATAACAAATAGCTAGGCGCCTACTCTCTCTCACGCGGCATAGTCAAAAGCATACTAAAAGAGCAAGCAACAGGAGAGGAGTCGGAACGCGTACCTCCACGCCAAGGCGTGGGAAAGGAACCCCGGCCGTGGACCAACAACCCGATACACTGAAGACCAATAAAATACAACCCAATAACGGCCCACTCCTCGCAGGGAGGTAACAGGCTACAAACAAAGCATTCGGGTTGCCGGGCACGGGTTGACGGGCCGCACTCGGTGACGGCACGATGCTGCAGAATCGGTATCGCGCGCGCCTGGACGAAGATGGGTCCCACGGACTGAGGCGACGTCCGAATGAGGTGCCGTCAGGGAGGACGTGTCACTGACTGCTGCAGGTACGCTCCGGTCAGAGGGGACGCGCTGGTTCCGCCGGTGGTGGCCGTGGGCGCTGCTGCAACTCAGGTCTGGTTCTGGGGTCGCAGAACAGCGCACGCCGACGGTAAAATCCGGAAAACGGCCTTCTGGTATCCGAACAGGTCCAGGCCGGTTGGAGGTGGAAGCTGACTGGTAGAAGTCGTCCTCGGTCAAACGGCGCGGGCAGATGACGCCGGTACTAGTCGCAGGAGCCGCTGGAAGTTGGTGTTGATTCGCTGGCCGGACTGTGCAGGCCCGCCGGCGCAAGCCCACTAGAACGACTGCCACGGACGGTGACGACGTCGAAACGTGACGCCGTCGGCGGCGTCGGACAGAGGACCTGGAGATCTACGAACCCTGAAGAAACCAGGGTAAAAGGCGCAGCGTGGAGGCCTGGGGAAAATTCGCAAGAAGGGCCTCCCTGCTGGGCGAGCAGAGAAGGGGGTGCTGGCGCAGGTCGACGGAGAAAATCGGTACGGGCGGTGCCGACCTCCGATTGACGCGAAACCAGCGCCAACGCGAAGCTGATCCGCCAACGTATCTCCAGAAAATAGGAGGGAGCCAAACTCGTCCAAGAGAGGGGGCGAGATCTGCTGCAAGTCGGTGTAGAAATCTGATCTTCCGCACACGAACCGTAGACGAAGAAGAAGAGGGTAAAGGGGAACCCCGGAGTCCACCGGGGGCTGAGGCGTCGCACCTCGCCGATCTCCCGTCGCAGGAGAAGAGAGAAAGAGAGAGGGGGGCGCAGCCACCTTCAAGCACAATCTTCAAAATTCATTCATTCATTAATTCTCACAAAAGGAAATTACATGCCTTATATATCGGGGGAGGGGAATTAGGGTTTCACCCAGCCAAGGGAGGAGGGGTGCGACCAGGACCTTCCCCATTCAAGGGGGGGGGGGCGGCCAAGCCTCCTCCAATCAAGGAGGGATCAAGGGGAGGGGGGCGCCCAAAGAAGAAAGGTGAGGGAGGTGGAATGGGAAAGGGGTGTGCCCAAAAAGGAAAGAAGAGGAGGCAAGGTGGGGAAGGTGGCGCAGCCACCTTGGATGGGGAAGGGGGAATGCGCCCCAAACCCTAACCCTAATCCAAACACTATGGGCCAAGGCCAAGCCCAATAGTAAAAGAAAAAAAAGGACCCATTATCCCTACACATAGTCTGATAGCAATAAAACTAGATAACATGTCCACGCAGGGACTAATCCAAGGCCCACATGGCCTGAGCAAGCAGAGAAGATAGCTAGAAGATGCCGCCATCGCCGAGCCACAAGGAAGTAGCGGTGTGCCGGGTGCTCCGTCGAGGATAGCGCCGTGTGTCCTCACCATCGAGCATCCTCCAATGATGGTAGTATGTCAGACTGGATCCTATGTGGGCTACCGTGCTGCTCCCCGTCGGGGAGTTGCACTACCTTGCCTTTGCCGCTGGGATCGGGCTGAATCTGATCACCCACAAGCTCCTGGAATAGAGGCGCCAGTGGCTCTTCTGGGAGTGGCTGGCGAGCTGGCTCGTCCTTGCCGGACGGTCCGGCTTGTTCCGTGGAAGAGGAATGGGCTGGTGCAGGGACTGGGGTGCTGGCAGCGATCTCCTCCAAGCCGGAAGGATCGAAGATGCTGGGTCTTTTCCAAATTTCTCTCTCCGGAATGGGGGCGGGTTCTTCTCCTCGAAAGAGGATGATTCGCTCCGGGTCGAAGGTAGATGGGTGGAGGGGTAGCTCGGGAATCCTCCCACGGCCTCTACAGCGTCCCCAGCTACGACCTCGGCTACGGCCAGTGTATTCCGGAGCTAGCTGTAGCCCGAGCGAGGCAGTAGTCCTTTGTCTGGTTCGAGAGGCCACTGGTTCGCCTCGCCAAGAGGTGTTGATGTTATCAAGAGGTGGGATGGCCACCATGTTGTAGGTGCAGCCCAAAAGCATTTCTTCCAACTGCTCTGTTGTGATCTCCTTGTCTTTATAGCACAAGTAGAGTTATTTTGGGATCAGGAGTCTTTCACCGTTCTTGAGCTTCTAGATCATCTCTTGGACCCAGCTTCTGAGGCAGGCTCGCTTCTGCATTTCTTCCCATGAGATATAGCTATCAAGTGGGAGGGTGCCGATAGGACGAGGAGGGATGTATTCCTCCAGATCATCAATGAGCCACTGGAGAGGCGTTGGCTCGGTTGAAGTCTGTAACGCGGCCGCTTGCTCGGCTTGTTTCTTGAGCCGCCTCCTGAGGTTCTTCCTCCTGTTCTTCTCCTGTTTCTTGGTGATGGCCGCCTCTAGGGGAGTAGGAGGGAGATGTGCTAGGGTCGGAGTTGATAAATCCCCATGAGGATATTTCCGAGCCAGTGCCTTGGCAGCGTGAGGTCAATGACCTTTCTTCGCCCGAATTTCAATCCAGGCACCTTCTGCTTGTTATATTTGGAAGGTGGCGTTGATCGCCTGCTCGATTACCTCAGGTGGTAACTCTTGGTATGCTGGGATTGGCGTCAGAAGACGTGTGCACGGTTTGATGCCTTACCCGTGGTGGCGATAGGAGTCTATGAAGAGCCGACATGCCGGTGCTGGCATCCGAAGACGTATGCGCGGTTTGATGCCGTAGCCGCGGTGGCGTAGGAGGTGTATTATGCTAAGCTGGTACACTTGAGTCAGCATTCGAAGACATGTACGCGGTTTGATGCCTTACCCGCAGTGGCAGTGTCTTTTGCTGAGAGGTGGACTGGGAGACGGGCTTGGTGTCTTGCTCCTTGGTCTTGCCTTTGCGATCATGCTGGGATCAAGGTCCGGCGGCAGCCGAAGGTACCAAAGGGCCTTGCCGCTCTGGATAGTTACCCCGACTTTGTGCGCTGACTGGGCCTCATGGCGACGGACCTGACGCATGAGCCGAAGTCGCTGAAGACTTCGAACACATCTTATTTGCAATCTGGATTGGGTTACAGGACAGGCAGGGAGGCCCTAATGGCTCCCCGACTGAGAGGACATGACACGGCCGGGCCGGGACCTCACCTTTCTTTTGCTTCTTGATGCGGGACAGACACATGGACCGACTCTAAGTGATGCGGACCTCGGACTCTAAATGCAGACGCGACCAGTAACATACAACTAGGAGGGACGCTTTGGCCCAACACTAAGAGCTCCTATGGGCTATACGTCACTAACAGAAATATAAGCTCACTCGTCGTCCCAAGCGAGGGAAAGCGTGGATCCGTGCGGTTGAGAAACCGGCAGAGTCAAGGGTGGTCGACTCACTTCCGTGCTCGAATCGAGGCACAGGACGGGTCACTCTCTCGCTCATAGCGGTGACATGAACTAACGAGCTAGATTTCTCTGCACTCACAGCGGCATACGACCATATACTAGCTAAGCAAATGTAATGCCAAGAAGTAAGACCATTAGCTCCACGCTCCCGGCGTGGGGAAGACAACCCCCGCCAAATCCGTACTCCCGGTTAACAAATTTTTACTGCAGTACAAATGTTTCGACCCATTCCACGCAGGGAGGTAACAGGTCACATGTGGGGCCTGGGAGTATCGGGAATTGGGTTGACGGGCAGCATCTTGATGTCGCCCCGACGGTGTCGAAACCCGCGTTTTGGTGCTATCCGGACGGCGCGATCTACGGGTTCGTGGGGCCCACGTGCTGCTCAGTCCTCCGGACCTAGCGGGGTGGGTCCCACTGTGATGGTGACACCTGGTGGCGCGCTCCCCTGGACGACGGCCAGACTGGAACACCGGGCGGTGCTCGATCGGCTCCGATCTCCAAGTGTTGGAGTTGCTGCCCACGGATCTGATGCTGCTGTTTTACAGCGCGCGACCCGGTGAGATCTGATGCTGCGATCAGCACCGACGTCGGATTGGCACGAAACCAGCACCGTTGGAACGCTGACTCGAAATACTTTGACTGCATGTGGCCTTTGGAATTTCTTCAAGGCCGTAATTTTGATGGCAAATTTTACAATAGGGCTGTGCTTAGTCTCGGATCTGGTCAGGCAGACTAAGATCGGACTGAGAACAAGCGTTGACCGTGATGTAGACCTCCGAATTAGATGTTGAGCTCTTCACAAAAGTTGTAGAGGAGAGAGAGAGGAAGACGGGGATAATTTTTGTGAAAGATTTAGTGGAGATTTGGATGAGAAAAAGTATTTTCTAGCACCGGGTGGTCGGATCTGGACAGCAGAGATAGAACTGAATTTGGGATCTGACCATGATTTTTAAAAATAGGTAGAGGATTCCAAAAATACCAAGAAACTTCGTGGTTGATGGTGGGGATGGACAAGACCTCCAATAAAAATATCAAGTCATTCAGACCTGGGGAAGGTGGGCTCATGAATGATCTATTTGGTTTCTGGAAAACTGGACAGACTGTAGGCAGATCTGGAAGGAGGGGGAGAACGAAAATGGAAAAATAGAAAACCAATGCTAGAAATCCCACCATTTTTTCTGGAACGTGGGATGAACCTCTAAAACTCATCCTGAAAGTTTGGGCTCCAAAAGATCTCGTGGTTGGGAGCAGAAATTCTAGGAATAGGGGGCTATCTTGGGTGGACTGAACTCCGACGACGATGGTGGTGGTGCGATGGTGGCACGAGTGCGGCGGTGGCGGCGACGACGATCTTCACACCAGATAGATGAGGCTTTACACCTCTGAATAACAGCCTTCCCAGCTGTAGAAGGGGGAGAGAGGAGAGAGAGTGAGGGGCGGCCCTTGCTCTTTGGAAGAAATTCCAGAATTTTCTTGCATTAATTGTAATAGAAATGAAAATTACAACCTTTTATATGAAATGACCTCCCATGGTAAATGACTAGCCATGCCCTCATATGTAGGGTTGATGAGGGGCATCTTGGGAAAGCTAAAATCACATATTTCCCATGTGGTCAAAGAGAGGAAAGAAAAGAAAAAAACTAGCCTAATAGAGCCAAAATAGGGGGTGCCCCCTTCATGGGCCTTTCTTGGGCCAAATTTGGTCCAAGGCCATCCACAAGCCTATGAACCCATGATAGCCTATGGGCCTTCCAACCTAGGTTGCCCATGTGAGGGAGAAGCCCAATTGGGCCTTAAGTAACTTAAAGACCCATTATGAAGCCTAAAGGTCCAATATGGCCACACCCCTTAATGGACTATAAAGGGCTTAATCCAAATGGCTTATTAAGAGCCTTACAAAGAGCCCAAAATGGAAACCCAAGTAAAACACACATTACAAGCCCAAATACAATACAAATAAGTGCTAAAAAAGTATCCAAACTCATGGCAGAGACTCCAGACTATCTCCGAGCCAAAGGGAAGCCGATGTAGCCCGAGTGGTGCTCCGCGTACGGTACCGACAGCTCGCCGGTTCGTGCTTCTCGCTCGCTCTGGTGTCCGCACCAATTCTCCCCCGGGTGGGAGAAACTCGACCCTGTCGAGTAAGGGTCTGCATCACTCTGGTAGCGCTCCAATAGATCCGGATCTAGCCTCGACAACTCTCCACGGGTGATCCAAGTATCCTCGGTGGCGGGTCGCCCTCTCCATCGCACTAGGTAGCGCGGGTAGGATCCACTCCTGATAACAGTCACCTGCTCATCCAGTATATGATCTATATGCTCTCCCTGTCGTGGAAATGTGACTGGTGGTGGACACTTAGGTGTGGTATCACTCTCAATGGGGGGAGATGGCTTGAAAGGCTCACTAGGGATCACCGCTGGGTCCCTATATGCAACTAGATCTGACACATTGAAAGTAGAGCTTATACCATATTCCTCGGGCAGGTCCACAACATACGCATTGGACCCAACGCGTTTCAACACTCTAAATGGATCGGCTCCATGAGCTTGTAATTTCTTTACGGTTCCAGAGGGAAACCGTTCAGGTCTTACCCTGATCATGACATATTCACCCTCTTGGAACTCACGGTTGTGTCGATGGGCATTGGCTAACTCCTTATACCGTGCATTGCTGGCCTCAATGTGACGACGGATGTCGTCATGCAAACTCCTAACATGCCTAGTAAAAGACTCGACAAACTCAGACACTCGTGCATGAATGGGCATGGGGACAAGATCCACTGGTTTCTTAGGCCTACGACCTGTGACAATCTCGAATGGACTCATACTGGTAGACCTGTTGACCGAATCATTAAATGTAAATTCTGCCAATGGTAATATGAGATCTCATTCCCGTACACGGTCCCTGACAAGACACCTCAAAAGGTCACCCAGACTCCTATTGACCACCCCGGTCTGACCATCTGTCTGGGGATGATATGCAGTGAAAAATTTGAGGTGAGTACCCAACATATGCCATAGTGTCTTCCAAAAATAACTGGTGAACCTAACATCACGGTCAGACACTATGGTACGAGGCAACCCGAACTTGCACACCACATGAGTAAGGAAAAGGCGGGCTACCCTTGAAGCATCCGAAGTCTTCGAGCAGGGAATGAAAAGGGCCATCTTCAAGAATCGGTCAACCACCACATAGGCCGAGTCATGCTTCCTAGAGGCATGTGGCAATCCCAAAATAAAATCCATGCTAACATCATGCCACGGAGCATCAGGCATGGGAAGAGGCGTATAAAGGCCCGAGCTTTGCTTCTTCATTTTGGACGTAGCACATGTATGGCACTGGGCCACAATATGAGCAACATCACGCTTTAAGCTCAGCCAATAAAATCTATACTCAACAGCCTCGATAGTCTTGTTCCGACCAAAGTGGCCGGCGAGACCTCCCGCATGTAGTTCCCAGACTAAGAAGTCAAGAACCGAAGTTTGGGGAACACAAAGCCTGCCTCCTCGAAAGAGGTAACCCTCCTGAAGCACATAATCATCATGGTCTCTCAAAGGGTCCGGCCTTGAGAGTGGTATAAATCTGACCGAAGTCAGAATAGTCAACATAGGCCTCTCTCATCTTCTCTAACCCTACAACCTCAGCACTCATGGTAGTCAGCAGACATGCTCGCCGACTCAAGGCATCAGCCACCTTGTTCTCCACTCCAGCCCTATGTTTAAGCACAAATGTGTACTACTGGAGATACTCAACCCATCTACTATGACGCGCATTAAGCTTCTTTTGGGAATGGAGGAACCTCAAAGCTTCATGATTGGAGTACAAGACAAACTCATGATGTAAAAGATAGTGCCTCCAATGCCTAAGAGCCTAGACAACTGTGTAGAATTCTTTATCATAAGTGGAGTATCGTAGTTTTGCATCATTCAGCTTCTCACTAAAATATGGAACCGGGTGGGTCTCTTGACTCAACACTCCTCCAATTCCCACACCCGACGCATCACAAGAGACATCAAACACCTTCGAGAAATCTGGCAATCGAAGGATTGGTGTTAGGGTCATGCGCTCCTTGATGTCCTTGTAGGCAGCAGCGGCGGCCTTCGTCAATACAAACGTGTGATAACGTGAAAGTTCGTCGTTTAAAACACGCGTATAACAATCTTAAAATCGAACTCGCACAAAATGATCAAAAGAGAACGTAGTACTATGGCAAGCACGGGTCGAATCCACAGGGAAGAGGAGATTTTTAGAGTTAAAAATCTTGGAGTCCTTTAGAAAACACTTGTGATTTTGTTTTGCTTAAAGAAAATTGTGAAGTGATGAACAAACCAAACACTTAATTAAAAACACCTATGACTATGTGCCTATGCTTTAGAAAATAATTGAATGAAGTGAAAAGAAGAGATAGAAGAAGGATGTAGAGAGGGAAGAAGATCAAGAACTAGATCAAAGGAATAACTCTTTTTATTAACTTAAAAGAAAGAGTACATGAAGTGCAAGATAAGCTTACAACAAGGATGTGACGATATTACAATGAAGTAAAATGAAACTAAAACAATAAAAACAAAAGGAGCCTGAGATATGAAGATGGTAGCAGCAATGGTGATGACAGCGCCGTCCTCTCTTGGCCTTGGATCACGAACCACCTTGAGGAAGATGTCGTCTGCGCCGGGAGGAAGTCACCTTCATCGTTGAAGCCGCCTTTAGAGGGTGAATAACTTTGACACCAAGATGAATTAGGGGATGCCCAAGAAGAAGAAGTTGAAGAAGAGGGAGAGAGGAGGAACTTTGATGAAGTACTCAGATAGAAAAGAAGAGCAGAAGAGCTTCAAAATAGAGAAATAACAGAAACTAGCATCTCGGATGAACAGTGAAATCACAGGACAGTAAGTTGAAAATTAGAAAATAACTTTCAAACCAGAAAGATGTAGAAGATGATGTAGAAGAAGAAGTTATAGAACACTTAAAAATAAATAACTTTTATGAAGATAGTAAGAGACGAAAATGACTATAAGGGGAAGAACATAGAGAAATACTTATTCACAGATGAACATGATAGCAAAGTAAAAAACATAAAATACCTTGAAAATTAGGAGGCTTTAGAAGATGATGTAGAAGAAGAAGTTGTAGATGATGTAAAAATAAAGAACTTTTATGAAAACAGTAAGAGAAGAAGAGGGATGGAAGAGGGCGAACTCGGCGGCCTAAGAAGATGTGAGAGAGAGAGGGAGAGAAAAATTGCCAAAAGAAGAACCTCCTTTCTCCTCCTTGTCATGGGCTATTTATAGGGAAAGTTGGGTAGATGGAGGGTGAAGATTGTATCAAAAAGAGATGGATGGTTGAGATTTAGATAGAATATGATACATGGGGAAGAGAAAAAGTAGGTGGGCACCCCCTTTCTTGGACTTTAGGCACCCCATTTCCCAAGGCTCATCATGTCTCTCCTTTATTTCAAACTTTGAATGTCATTTTCCTCCTTTTCAAACTTAAACTTTGAATTCTTCCTTTTCAAACTTTGAATTAAAATTTTTGAACTTTCTTTTCCCTCCAACCAAAATATTTTGAATTCTTTATTTGACTTGGTCAAAGTTGTGATAACAGTTTTGCCCCCGGCTTCTTTTGCAATTACCTTCGGTGTCCTGCACACACATAATTACAATCTAGTCCATAAAAATTACCATAATATACACATAAATCTCAAATGCTCATAGTTATGCTATGAAGAATTAATGCCCATGGCCCTCAACTTTAATTTATCAAATAATATCACCAAATTAATCAATTTACGTGAAAGCTCTAATTTAAATGCGGAGTTGAGGTTAACTATGAAATATGCATAATTGTCTAATTATATGCACATAAAATGGTATACATGTAATAAATTACTATAAAAAATGGACACTTATCACACCCCCCAACTTGAACATTGCTAGTCCCTTAGCAATGTAGACAATTATAAAATTAGGACTAGCAAACACTCATGTGTCACAGATTATGGCAAGAACATTATGCATAATGATTTAGACTTTGGAGTTTTACAAGTTCAAGTAGAATGTATTTGGTATAAATTTCATCAGTCCATGTGTTTAGACCTTTCCTCAGGATACACTCAAAATTAAATATCTCTTTGTGTATGAGTGATATAACTTGACTAGTGACTACCAAACAATCTAGATGAATGAGTCTTCTAACTTTAACTTAAAGATGATTTTCAATTCTGCCTACCTCTTGAATTAAGCTTCTCGAATTACAGGTAGCTTCACTCTGCCAGTTTATACTTCTTTTTTTTCTTTTTTTTTGACACACGGTGCTGCACATCCCTTCGCCGTTTGACGCGAACCTCAACTCTTGCCTTAGGAGAAGTAGGCCCGATTACTAAGTTCAGGGGCATTTTACATGTGTGTTTTTTTTGGCAGATAGCTTTTTCCTCACGATTACGTTCAACGAATGGGCATAATATTCATCATCACCTAAGTGTCAAGTAAATTTTCCATCATCCTAATGTTTGTCATCCACCGATCTTGTTATTGTGCAATTGTGTGTAAGTTCAATAGAATTTTCAAGTGTATTCTGAGGAAAAGGCTAAAGACATAGCCAATTAATTCATCCCTTTAACTTGCAACTTTTACGTGTAAGACTCTAAGTCCTATCATTTTGAGAAAAGTTTCTCATCATGAAATATGAACATGAAACACTTGTTAGAGGTGTGATGAAAGGTTGCAATTATTTTGAGGAAATTCGAGCTCAAGCTACCCCCCAACTTAGGTGGCATTGTCCCCAATGGCATGAACAAAATATAAAAATGAAATAAAGCCATGAAAAGTAGGGGGAAGTATAGATACGACCTAAAAGAGAGATGCCGTCGTCAGAAGAATGTGGCTCCAAGATCTTAAGAGAATAAAATATATATATATATATATATATATATATACATATATATATATTGAAAATGATAAAGAGTAATTGGGTTGCCTCCCAATAAGCGCGAAGTTTTACGTCTTCCTCCAGACGCAATAGAGCTCACAATGGGTCACTCAGCTTGAGATTGTCCTCCTGCAGCATTGGAAGATTTTCAATGTAAGGTTTCAAACGTTGACCATTGACAGTGAAAGTTTGACCAGTTTTAGGATCAAAAATTGTTATTGTACCATGGTCAAATATTTTAATTACCACATATGGTCCATCCCATCAGATTTCAATTTGCCAGGGAATAATCACAGTCTAGAGTTATAGAGCCAGACCTTTTGGTTGATTTGAAAAGTTTTTCGTGAAATATGTTTATCATGGAATGCTTTAGTCTGGGCTTTATAAATCCTAGAGTTCTCATAGGCCTCATTGCGAAGTTCCTCTAACTCATTCAGTTGAAGGGCTCTATGGGAACTAGCCTGTGCTGAATCAAGATAGAATTGTTTGATTGCCCAATAGGCCCTATGTTCCAATTCGACTGGCAAATGACATGGCTTTCTAAAAATGAGCCTATAAGGGGACATGCCAATGGGAGTTTTTTAGGCGGTCCGATAGGCCCATAAAGCATCATCTAATCTTTCTGACCAATCTTTCCTATCGGGCCTAACAAACTTTTACAAAATGTTCTTGATCTCCCTTTTAGAAACCTCCACTTGGCCACTAGTCTGGGGATGGTAGGAGGTAGCAATCTTATGTGTTATCCCATACTTCCTAAGCAAAGCCCGGAATTAAGAATGGATGAAATGTGAACCCCCATCACTAATGATAGTCCTAGGACACCCAAACCGAGAGAAAATGTTCTTACGAACAAATTTTATGAGAATTTTGTGATCATTAGTCCTTGTGGCTATAGCTAAGTTGGGCATTAGCGAGTGTGCGGCTCACATAGTAAATCACCACAGGCTTTTTGTCTACCCTTTGTCCCAAAACAGCACCTAAAGTATAAAATGAGGGATCACACATAATTTCAAAAGGCAATGACCAATTGAGAGTTTGCAAGATTGGGGCATCGGTCAACGCCATTTTCAACGATTCAAAAGCCTCAAGACATGATAGGTCAAGATGGAATGGGACTTCCTTAGCCAGCATATTAGTGAGAGGTCTAGCAACTTTGGAGAAGTCTTGGATGAACCGGCGATAGAAGCCGGCATGACCCAGGAATGAACGGATTTGTTTTACTGAGGTGGGTGGTGGCAGTTTGGCAATGAGCTCAACCTTGACTTTATCTACCTCAATTCCTCTTGCCGACACTATATGCCCCAGAACAATGCCTTCTTTAACCATGAAATGGCTCTTTTCCCAATTGAGGACAAGATTAGTGTCAATGCATCTCTTCATTACTTTGGCTAAGTGATCAAGGTAGGAATCAAATATGTCCCCAAAAATGGAGAAATCATCCATGAAAACTTCTAAAAAGTGGCCCTCCATGTCAGAAAAAATTACTAACATATATCTTTGAAATGTGGCAGGCGGATTACATAATCCAAAGGGCATTCTCCGAAAAGCAAATGTTCCGTAGGGACATGTAAATGTGATTTTTTCTTGATCTTCTGGGTAGATAGCCACCTGATTGTACCCAGAATATCCATCTATAAAATATAAGTATTTTTACCCTACTAATTTTTCCAAAATTTGGTCAATGAATGGGAGGGGAAAATGGTCCTTCGTTGTCATGGAGTTGAGCTTCCTATAATCAATGCAGACCCTCCATCCCGTGGTCAACCTAGTAGGTATCAACTCCTCTTGATCATTGGTGATCACAGTCAGTCCTGATTTTTTTGGGACTATTTGGGTTGGACTTACCCACTCACTATCAGAAATTGGGTAGATGATCCCGGCATCTAGCCACTTGACCACCTCATTTTTGACCACCTCCTTCATGTGTGGGTTTAATCTCCTCTGCATGTCTCTACTTGGTTTTGCATTCTCCTCCATATAAATATGGTGCTGACAAATGGATGGACTAATCCCTTTAAGATCAGCGACAGACCAACCTATAGCCCCTTTATGAGATTTAAGGACCTCAACTAGTTTCTCCTCATGGTTAGGTTCAAGGTCGCTTGCTATGATGACTGGTAAGGTTTGGTCTGGACCTAGGAATGCATACTTAAGGGAGGCCGACAATGGTTTTAATTCAACCTGAGGAGGGAATTGCAAAGATGGCAGAGCTAGTTCAGATTTAAGCTGAGGCAAGGGTTCAACTGGGGGCCACGTCCTAAGTTGAGTTGACATGATGTCAACTTCTTCTCTCATTCTGATCCTACTGTCCCATTCAATCTCCAATAACTCCTCAATGGTGTCAACAACATAGCAATCTCCTTTTTGATCATGAAATTTGGATGCCTTGAAAATATTGATGCTGACTTTCTGGTTTCCAAAAGATATGTCCATAACTCCTGAAGCACAATCTATATTATCCCTAGCCATGGCTAAAAATGGTCTACCCAAAATGATAGGAGTATGCTTGATTTCTTGGGGAGAAACCATGTCCAAAATAAGAAAGTCGGTAGGGAAGTAGCACTCATTCACTTTAACAATGACATCCTCAATAAGGCCCTTTGGAGTCTTGATTGATCTATCGGCGAGCTGGAGAATAATGGGTGTAGGCTTGAGCTCACCGATGTCAAACTGCTCATAGATGGAGGTGGGAAGTAAATTCACACTGGCTCCTAAATCAAGGAGAGCCTTATCAAAGGTCACACCCCGAATGTTGCAAGAGATAAGGGGCGCTCCAAGGTCCTTTAACTTCCTTGGAAGTTGGTTGAGGACTACGGCACTAACGTTCTCAGGAAGCCGAACCTTTTCCAGGGTCACTCGTGGCTCCCGCCTAGGAGTGCACATTTCCTTCAAGAATCTAGCATAGGCTGGGACATGTTTAATGGCATCGAGGAGAGGGATGTTGATGTGTACTTGTTTGAAGAGCTCCATCATCTCCTCGTTGTGGGCCGGTTGTTTCTTCTTGGGCTTTAAGACATTAGGAAATGGCACTGTAGGTTGGTAAGTGCTAGGCCCTTCATCTAGTTTTCGCTTTCCCTTGACATCCTTTTCCTGGTTGGGTTCCTCTTCACTATCAGAAGATATTTCTGGGGCCTGGATCAATGAAGTAGAAGTAGACTCCTGGGGATCTTGGAGGACTTTACCTCTTCTTAAGGCTGAAATTGCTTTTGCATTTTCAAGTTATGGGCCTTTTTGTGGTACTTGGCCTGATGGGTGCTGAAAGAGAGGAGGAATTGGCTGGTTCATGGGGAAGTTTGGTTGTGGGAAGCCCGGGGGATTATTTCGTGGGTTGGCAATGGGCTGACTTGGCAGTTGGCCCACTTCCCTTCTCATGGTGGCTTCAGCCAATTTGCCTAATTGGGTTTCCAACTTAGAGATAGTTTGCTGGTGGGCTTGAAGGGTCTGTTGGAAAGATTGACTTTGGGCTTGAATGGTTTGTTGGAAGGATTGATTTTGGGCCAGAATTAGTTGTTGTAACTGATGGAATCGATCATCAGTTTGGGAGTCCTGGTGGTGATGCAGAGGAGGTTGATAGGTTTGTTGAGAATTGGAAGACTGCCCATAATTGGGCTGCGGAGGTTGGTATGGGGCCTGACCCTAGTTGAATCGGGGGAGTGGTTGTTGGGCTTGTGGTCCTCGACCATAAGCATTTTCTTGAAATGGTGGCTGAGTTTGGAATTGGTGTTGGATGGGTGATTTGCAGGCTTGAGACATAGAGGGGATGATGGGTTGATTGGGAGCTTGTTGATTTCTCCAATTGAAATTGGGGTGATTCCTCCAGCCCGGATTATAGGTGTTAGAAAATGGGTCGTAGTTGGGCTTAGAGAACCCCTGGGCTGCTTGGACTTGCTCCTGTATAAAAGGTGATAATTGGGCTGTTGTTGGGCAATCGGACACATGATGGTCCGAGCTAGCACATAAAGCACACACCTCATGGTGTGTTGGGTCTGGGTATGGGTTGGACGTAGGTGGGATAGTGGTTTCTTATTTGTTTTGGGCCAAGAGCTGGTCTAATTTGTGGGCTAGCATATCAACCTGTTCTAGCTTTTGGGCCATGATGTCCACCTTGTCCAGTTCTTGATGGATGAAATTCACATCCACTCTAGCTTCAGATTCCACACGATACATCCCAGCTCGTTTAGAGGGCCCAATTGTTCTCTCATATGAGGATAAAGAAACATGGTTGATTGAATTCTCGCTCAACATTTTAAATAAGGCATAGGCCTCATCCTCACTCTTACTCATAAAGGCCCCTCCACATGATGCATCCACAATCTGCCTAACTTGATCATCTAGGCCCTCATAGAAAGCTTGCACTATTTGCCATTTGGAAAGTCCATGATGTGGGCATTTTCTGAGGAGTTCCTTTAATCTCTCCCATGATTCATGTATTTGTTCATTTGGGAGTTGCGCGAATCCTGTGATTGCACGTCTCATGTTAGTTCTACCGATGGGGTAGAATTTCTTAAGGAACTCATGCTGCATATCTGCCCATGTGCCAATAGGTTTCCCTAATGTCCCTAGCCAATATTTGGCTTTGTCCTTAAGTGAGAAAGGGAATAAGGTAAGGCAGAGGGCATCATTTTGTAAAATTTTGAATTTTCACAGTGGAACAAATTTCTAAAAATTCATCCAGATGTTTATAGGGATCTTCGTTGGTCTTCACATAAAAGGATGGGAGCATCTGAATGGTGCTAGATTTGATCTTATAATGCAAAGCAGGGACATTAGGCAGTTGGATACAAGTGGATGGTGTTGACACTCGTTTTATACCCAATAAGTCGGGTCATCTCCTTATTTCATTCTATATGATGCTCCGAGTTGTTCACTCTTCATTGAGTCTCTTGATCAGTTGAGGCCTATTTCTTGGGTCTTAATTCTTGGATTAAGAATTGGCTCCTGGTGGCGTTTCGTTGGCAACAGCTTAGCAACCCTTCATTGCTATTCTTGAAACTCAATGGTAATAACGGTCCGAACCAGGCACGTTGTTTCATTATAACGCATGGGGCCTGGACCGTTACTCTTTGAAGAGTCCTAAGGCTTAAGGCCTCATTTTCAGTGCTTATCCTTTGGCTTACACATTGGTAATAACGGTCTGTCGTGCAGCCGTTGTTTCATTCTGACGCCCTATGTCTTGGCCGTCTCTTCTTTGCAGAGTCCAATTGATTAAGTCTTCTTCCCGTCGATCTTATCCTTTGGGATAGGGTTGAGAGTAACGGATGGTCCTTGATGCGTTTCTTCCAAGCGGCGGTCTGTCGTGCAGCCGTTACTTCCTTCAGAGAGTCCTGGCAGTTCAGGCCTTTTCTCTGCTACTCCGTGGTCGAGATAAGGGTTTGGATTGACAATATCTCTTTCAAATCTGATCCTCAGGACCTCCCGTTCGATTCTATGGACTCTTGGTGATATTATCTTCGAGGATTTACTAAAGGGTTATCTCTTTATCTTGCTTGATTATCCTCTGCTCGACCTGAGAGTTTGAGGGTCTATAAATAGAACCCTTGACTTCATGGCCCGAGAGGGGAGGAAGATTTGAATTCACGACGAACTGCTGCCAAACTCAGGAGCCATATTCATCCAAGAGGAACTGCTTCCCACGTCCCTCCATCTCATAATCAAGGGAGTACTTTGGTTTTGGTCTTTCAAGTTCATCATTGCATGCTTAAGTTCTTCTCTGGTTTTTCCTCAATCAAAGCATTGTCCCTCCTCTTTCTCCACGTTTTTCACTGTCCTCTAAGCATATAAACATCTTCCCAAACTTTTAAAACACCCAGAGGGGTTAAAAAACCAAAAACTCCCCGGTAATCCACTCTCCTTTTGATGATGTTAAGTCCTTTGAGAATTGATGCTATGCTTGTGAAAAGGACTAATTGAGGTTATTTTGTTTGGTCTTTCTACATCTTTGGCAGGTTTACAGGTTCATTGACACGAGGCCCAGGTCTTTTAGCCGGCTGGAAGAGTTGGAGTTAAAAGAATTCAAGCTTTGTTACTGCAGGTTATCTGACGGCATTGTGCAAGCGCGTCACTCTCTTCCGGCGGTCTATCGTGTGGCCGTCGCTTCCAAGCGACGCACGGGGTTCTAGCCGTTACTTCTAAGTCGATCTGCAGGCTTTCTCTGGTTTTCTCTCCTGTGGGCGGGTGTTTCATCCACCTATTTCCAAGGTATATTCAGGTCTTTGACTTGTTTTTACTTTGGTGGCGATCACATCTTTCCTTGGTATTGGGCATTAGCTGTCTTCTTCATCATATCTTTCTATTTTCCTTGCTTGTTCCACCTTCACGGTGTGTTTTTATTTACTCCTTGCTCCACGCCCCGGCGTGTGTTTTCCTTTTCCTTAGCGTAGTTTGATTGAGATAGCATGCCCATACTAGAGCTAGCTATGATTGCCTAGGTTCATGATCACATGATCATAGGTTTGAGTAGATCTTTGATTGCTTGTTTGTCATCTTACCATATCACTCTTCAAACCTCAAAAGAAAGATAGAAGATAGACAAATAAATATCAACAGATGATTTTTTGGCGATCACGGTGGGACAACTTGTGCCAATCGTGCCTTTGATTCTTGTTTAAACCTGCCATCATCTGCTTGTTGAGTTGCCTTTTGTTTCTCCTTTGATTACTGCTCATTCTGGTTTTCTGAGTTCTCTGACGGCCCGGTGTCCCCGCGTCATAGTCCTCTGACGCAGGGGCATTAGACCGCAGCTTTGGTTCTGCTGTGTGAGCTTCCACTGGCTTTCCGGTTACTTCTGTCTAGTTTTGGTTTCCTGGCTCATCTGACGATCTCATCCCCCTGCGTTATATATGATCTGGCGGTCTGGCATTTGACCGTTATTGTGCTCTGATGCAGGGTCCTTCGACCGTTATTCTCCTGGCAGGTACGCATCCGAGGTGCATTTATTTCCGCAGTTTTTGCTGTGATTTATTGCTTGGGTGATACTTGACCTCCTTCTTGCTTTGCTCATATCTCCATATCATTGTGTGCACCATTGATTGTTAGATTCTAGGCTAGTCTTTGCATGCACTCCGGTGCACATAGGGTCATTTCATCTTTTCATACATTAGATTGCATTTTCCTACCTTGTTGTGAGGACCTCTCGTCTCCATATTCCTTGGGGCCGACTAGGAAATCACAGCAGGGACCTCTGTAAGTCCCCGTGAGCCGTGGATTCCCACACGGACGCCGGGCTGGTTGTACCTTTCCCACCCCGTGTCTAGGGTTGCATAGGTGAAGGAGTGGTTACACTTAGAGTCAAACCAAGTCCCATATCCATCTCCTACTAGGACCCCATTGTTGAGAGCACATATCAATCAATTCACTAAAGTTCCAAAGGAGAAATCATAAGAACCTTGTTGCATCATCTTAAACAACTTGGTTGATCTTTGAGTGTCTTCATCTTTTATCACTTACATCTTGTTAGAATCACCTAAGTTTGGTTGCTTATTGAGTGTTTTTGTGTTGGTTGTTTTCGCATTGTCAAGGTTGTCTGTGCATGTGGAGTTGTTTTCGTTAGTCTGAATCATCTTCTCAAGTCAGTTCCTTCTTCACGTTCTATTCTAATCCCCTCTTCAAGTCCACCATGGCATCCTTTAATCCTCCTCGCTCCCAAGAGGACTCTCTTCCTCAAGGGCTCCTTGAAAACCCCCCTAGGGTTATCACATTTTCCTCTGGAGAGGGGACTGCCCCTCTCCCATCCTCTACTTCTATGGAAGGTGGTCAAGTTACCCCTTCTCTCTCTACTCCTTCCGCGGGCTCCGTCCTTCATATGATGGCCCAATTGGATCCGACCCAACTCCAAGTTCTATATCAAGCTATGCAAGGGTCCAATGCTTCTCCCTCTGCCACTATCCAAGGTCAATCTAATCCTTCCATTATTGGGCCGTCCGTTCAGCCCCCTCCGATTGATCTCACTCCGGTCCAACCCCGGACCATCACTTTCGCTGGCATGGAGATGGGCCAATCTTCTAATTCAGCCCATCAATCCTTCGATAAAGGGAAGTCACCCATCCCTTCCTTTGTCCAGGTGGATCATCACAACTCTGGTTCGGTAGCTCCGCAGCTCCTTATGAACCCTTCTGATTTCTTACGCCCTCAGCAAGGAGTAGCCCAAAATCATTCTAATCCGGGTCTATCTCAGGCCCAATATCCTTCTTACGGGCCTCCTATTTCCACTATCTATCCTTCCACTCCTTCTTACGGGCTCCCGCCTATCGCTACAGCCATTCCATCTGCCCCTCAAGTACAATCAGCATCCTTCACTACCCCTGCTCCCTCCCGAGAGCAGGACTTGCTTGACAAGTGGGCCACCATGCAGCAACAACTCGATTTCCTCCAGAAAAGGGTGGGCCCACAATCCTTGGCCGATATTCCTATTCCGAGATTCCAGAACATCCGGTTCCCTCCGCAATCAGAGCTCCCCAACTATCGTAAGTACGATGGGAACAACAATCTCTTCATCCATGTGAGGGATTTTCTTTATGAATCGGCGCAGTTCCAATATGATGATCGCCTCATGGCGTACTTATTCCGCCGATCTTTGGACAGTGTCGCTCTAGAATGGTTCTATTCTCTACCACTGGAAGAGGCCGAGAGTTTCAAGGTAGTAAAGGACAAATTCATCCAGCGGTTCCAAGACAGGGTCGGCACTGAATATTCATTTACAGATCTAGTGGCCGAGAAGATGAAGCCGGATGAAGAGTTTGCCACCTATGCAGACAGGTGGAGACAAATGGCCGCCAGAGTACCGGGCCACATTCTGGAGGAAGAGAAGGTCAAACGACTGATTTCCAATGCCTCCCCGACCTTCCGCAACATCCTGGCAATGAATGACATAGCCAACATGCATCAACTCTATAGCCGTGCGCGCTTCATCCAGACTCAATTCAAGGACTCCCCTATCCATTCCCTCTTCGAAAACCAAAAGCCCAAGTACCACAAGAAACCACAAGTGCCGGTTACCGAGGGAGTCCAAACAAACGAGTAGGTACAAGCCGTTGCTTTTCCATATCAGGCCGCACCTTTCCACTACAACCAAAACCCCCGCAATCCACAAAACTCCACTCCGCAAAACTTCCAAGCCACTCCACAAAACCCTCCCCCCGCCTTCACCATTCCACAAAACACCTTCGCCACACCACAACAACCATCACCACCACCACAATACCATAACGTCCCTCCACCCAACGGCTACAACAACAACAATCCAAATAGCAAGCGCCCGACTCCCAGGAGAGCCCAGTATCCTCCATTGCCAGAGACACTTACAGATATCTTCTCGGCACTCATGTCAGTAAATGCAATCCAACTTCCTCCGGAACGGCCTGTTTGGAACCCGGCAGTCGATCAGACTAAGTATTGTATGTTCCACCGGCAGCCGGGCCATACCATAGAAGGATGTTTTCAGTTCCGAGATCTTGTGTATGACCTTCATGAAGGGCAGAGAATCGACTGGGCCGAAATGCATAGGGCCATTGTTGAGATTAAAGAAAGGAGAAGGTAGCCGCAGGGGCAGCAAGTGCAGCAGCATCAAGCACCGCAGCCGCAGCAGCCACCACAGCAGCAGCAACCACAGCAAGTACAAGACCTGGGCATCCATCAGAACCCGATGCCGAATCATCCACCCACTCCTCAGCAGCAGCAGCCAGCACCAGCGTAAGTAAACATGGTCCAACCACCGGCCCCCAACGCCGGGTGGTCTTATGATGATGGCGCCGCACCGCAGGTCATGGCCCTCCACCATAACCACCGCAATCCTCCCTTCATCATCCCTACCCATCCAACGCCCTCTCCGCTCGTCCTCCCATTCACACCCGCTCCAGCAAATCCTCTACCACTCTCCATTCCATCGTACCCTCCATCACCTACTCCCATCACCGTCATCACACCACCACCCAATTCTTCACCCATTCTTACCCAGCCGCCAGCCTTCCCTCCACCCGCATCAACATTCATCACCACCTTGCCTTCCACCCATCCTTCACCCGCCATCCGCGCACCGCCCATTAACCTCACCAACCCTACGCTCCACCAAACTGCCTCCCCTGTTCCATTCATCCATCCCGCAGGGCCCATCATACTATCTTCAGATGCCGCGGAAAATTGTGCTTTGAGGTGCGGGAAGATGTTCCATCGGAATTACGCTACTACTTCTAATCCCCAGTCCTCTCAGCCGGTGGCTGAGCAAGAAGAAACTGAACCTTTGCCGGGTACTCAATATGACTTGCTGTATCATCTGGATCGAGTACCCGCCAAAATATCTGTGCTGGAGCTGATCAAAAGGTCCCCTCTTCATCAGGATGCACTGAGGGACTTCTTACAGAAGGTAATGGTTAGCGAAGACATGGCAGTTGATAGCCTACCAACGGCACTGGCAACTATCTCCAAAGGGCCAGCAATCACATTCTCTGAAACCGAGCTTGCACCTCCGGGGGCTCGGCAAATGCCGCTCTGCATAACAATTACCCTGAACAAAGTCGACATTGAAGCAGCGCTGGTTGACACGGGGGCCTCAATTAATGTTTGCCCACTCAGCACCCTCCGAGCATGCAACATATCTGAAGAGTTACTACGGCCTACCCCCACCACTATAGCAGCATATGACAACTCAAGGCGAGCATGTCACGGGGTAATCACCATTCAGGCAGAGCTCGGGCCCCTTACTATGGCCGTGGAATTCTATGTTCTTGATATCGACCCTATGTTCAAGGCTATCTTGGGTCGTCCCTGGATTGACACACTCGGCGCCATGCCCTCTACCGCACATCAGTGCATTAAATTCCCCTTCCAAGGGAGGGTCGTCAAAGTTAAGAGCTTATCCACGGTGTAGTCCGTTAAGGCTATCTCAGAGTAGGTTCTTCCCACACTTTGGCCAAGCAGCCGACCCGTTCTGTCAGTGCTGGATTTGAACTTTCCTTGGGCTTACACATCCCCTAAGCCCGTCGCTACTCCAGTTAATGTCAAAGTGAAGCCGCAGATTTGAGATTCAAAGGGGTGGAACATTATATTGAAATTGGGCTATCAACCGGGGAGAGGCCTCGGTGCGCAACTGCAAGGGATGACTAAGCCTATACCTAAGGGAAGAAAAATGGGCAGGAGAGGTCTCGGTTACCGGGAGACAGCACTATCGATGATGGGTGATTCTGGGCCGCTCACCTGGGATTATTGTCAACATTTTGTCAAAGGGCCTCTCCAGCCTGGCACATTAGCTCCAAAGCTGGTTCAGCAAGAAAGGAATACGGTTTGTCCAATTGCCAGTCCCCCTTCATCGCCAGGAGGGTCAGATAGTGACATGCTCGACTACAGTCAGGCCTTACATGGGCTCTTTCATGAGGAAGAACGCCGAAAGCAACAAGAAGTTCGGCTTATGCAGTGGAGGCCGAAGAAGTAGCCCGTGGTTAAATTGCAGAAGGAGGAGAGCTCTCCAATTGTCTATTCTTGGTCTCTCTCACGCTTCCAATCTATCTTTCAACAAAGGGGGTTCATACCCCGCCTTCCTCCTATCATGATAAATTCATCTTTCATTGATCCACCGGAGATTCTATACATTCCTTGTGCTTGCGGGAAGTGTCCACGCATTGATCTATCCACTCTGTTTACTCCTCCTCCTCCCAACGCTCAACTCCACGAGATGTGGTTCTCTTCTTCTGATCCCTTCTTTGATTGCATCTTCCCCGAGCTGTTCCCTATGCAGCTCCCACCTCCTCCATCTTGCTGTGTAGTCTCCGCTGATCTCCAAAAAAAAAACGTCAAATTTGAAACGGAGATTTCAGTGGAAGATTACGCTATCCTGTCTCCATCCTCCTCCTCCCAAGGGCACGAGTCCCCTGCTCCTCCCCTTCCACTAGGCCTTTTCTCCCCAAGGTTAGGGTTAGGGTCCGTCGAGTCTAGAGGAGTAGAGTCCGTTAGGTCTAGAGAAGTGGGGTCTTGTTCTGGGTCGTCCAACCCTTCCCATTCTGAGCCGCGCTCGCTTGTGCATCCTTTCCGATCTGTTCCTGATAGGTTCTTGCAAGATCTAGCTCAGCGGTGTCATGCTCTTTTGAAGTGTCCGGAATTCATCGCTACAGCAATCGTGATTGAGGATGAAGAGGAAATAAAAGGGGCATGGAGCGACGACGGATTAGGCGTCTATGAGGTCTTGGATGAGAAGGATCCAATAGATAAAGACAGCGATGTAGATAACACTACCGACTTATATACACAAGGACTAAAGAGATTCGACCAGCCGTCGATGGCAGTGGATGAACCTACAAAGGAAATCAACTTGGGAACGGAAGAAGACCCAAGGCCCATCATTATTTCTGCTGATCTCCCTTCACAGGTAGAAGAAGATCTAATTAAGGTATTAAGGGAGTATAGTGATTCTTTCGCCTGGTCTTATGAGGACATGCCAGGTCTTGACCCCTCCTTAGTGGAACATCGACTCGTGCTTAAACCAAGGGCAACACCTGTTAAACAACGGTCAAGAAGATTTCACCCCCACATGGCCTTGCGGATCAAGGAAGAGGTCGACAAACTATACAAGGCCAGGTTCGTCAGAGTGGTTTTATATCCTCAGTGGGTGGCGAACATAGTCTCGGTTCTCAAGAAGGATGGAAAAGTGCGCATATGCATTGATTTAGGGATCTAAACAAAGCATGTCCCAAAGATGATTTCCCGCTACCTCATATAGACGTCCTAGTGGATAACACTGCCGGGTATGAAGCTCTGTCATTTATGGATAGGTACTCGGGCTATAATCAGATCCGTCTCGCTCCGGAAGATCAAGAGAAAACTTCTTTCACCACGCCCTGGGGCACGTATTGTTATGTAGTTATGCCATTTGGTTTGAAAAATGCAGGTGCCACCTATCAAAGGGCGATGATGGCCATCTTCCACGACATGATGCACATATATATGGAAGCTTACGTGGATGACATCTTGGTGAAGTCAAGAACAAAAGAAGAACACCCCTCTATCCTGGCTAAGGTGCTGTAGAGAGCCAGGGAGTACAAGCTTAAGATGAATCCGAAGAAGTGTGTATTCGGAGTCTCCTCAGGGAAGTTGTTAGGGTTCATAGTGAGCAAACGGGGGATCCAGATTGATCCTAATAAAGCACAGGCCGTCATGGACATGCCTCCGCCAAAGAACATTACGGAACTTCGAGGATTGATTGGTAGACTGCAATTCATTAGAAGATTTATATCTCAGCATTCTCAGAGGTGTCGTCTGTTTTATGAATTGCTTAAGGCGGGGGTCAAGTTCGAATGGAATCAAGATTGTGAGAAGGCCTATAAGGACCTCAAAGAGTATCTATCCAATCCCCCGATTTTGCAACCTCCTGTCCCTGGGAAACCCCTAATCCTATACATCTCGGTTATTGAGGACTCCCTAGGGGCGGTCTTAGCACAAGTAGATGATGAAGGGAAAGAGCGGGCTGCGTACTACCTCTCTCGACTGTTTAATCTAGCTGAATCCAAGTACACCGCTATGGAGAAGACTTGTGCCGCCTTAGTGTGGGTAGCTCAGAAGCTTAAACATTACTTTCTCGCCCACCCAGTTAGGTTGATCTCTAGAATGGACCCGATCCGTTATCTCTTAGAAAAACCCACCCTTTCTAGTAGGTTAGCTCGCTGGCAGAGCTTCCTCTCTCAGTTCGACATCACCTTTGTTGTTCAGAAGGCAGTCAAAGAATATGCCATTGCTGAGCATCTCGCACATCTCCTTATACCTCACACCGATTCTATTCAGGATGATTTCCCTGATGAGCATCTCTCTGTCCTTTCTCATCATCCCTTTTGGTCTCTGCACTTCGATGGTGCACTCAACTCCCAAGGCCAAGGGATCGATGCTGTCTTGCTTACTCCAGAGGGAGTAACCATCCCCTTCGCTTATCAACTTCGATTTCCTGCTACCAACAACATCGCTGAGTATGAGGCTCTCCTTGCCGGCTTGAAGCACGCATATCTTCTAGGCGCGCGTTATTTGAACATCATAGGAGACTCTCAGCTCGTCCTATGGAAAGTTCTGTCCACTTACCGTACTCGTGACCCCAAGCTCAAGCCTTATCAAGATTTGGTCACGCTCATTGCTAAGCGATTCCGTAAGCTGATCTATATCCATACTCCCCGTTCTCTGAACATTCTAGCTGATGCTTTGGCATCTCTTGCTTCCTCCTTATCTTTCCCTCTCAGTCGTAGCACTGAGACCATCGTCGTCCAGAGATTGGACGCACCCTCTCTTCAAGATCCTTGGTTCATCAACCTTAGGAAAGCTGTAAAGGCAAGAGCTGAGAAGGAAGATCTCAAGGAAGTTTCATTAACAGAGCTAGAGGAGATTCTGGATGAAGAAGAATTGCCTTGGTATCATGAAATTGAATTGTTTTGCAAGGAAGGGTCATTCCCAAAAGGGGCAAAGGCCGAGCAACGTAAAGCAATAAGAAGAGCCGCCGCAAGGTACACTATCATTGCAGGAGAACTGTATAGGCGCGCTACTAATGGAATGCTCATGAGATGCTTGGATGATGTAGAAGCTTGGAAAGTGGCTGAAGCGACCCATTCTAGTGAGTGTGGAGGTCATGTCAATGGCCAGGCTCTAGCGAAGAAGATCCTTAGGCAGGGCTACTATTGGCCCACTCTAGAGGAAGATTGCTCCCTCTATGTCCGGAGGTGTCTTAAATGCCAACTCCATGCTGATAAAATTCACTCTCCAGCTTCGTCTCTCCATCCTATGACTGCTCCTTGGCCTTTCTCTATGTGGGCTTTCGACGTCGTCGGCCTGCTCGGTGATCCTAATTCTCAGATCAAGCAGAAATCCTTTATCCTCACCGCTACTGAGTACTTCACCAAATGGGCCGAAGCCGAGGCGTACGTAGAAATCAAAGCTACAACGGTGTGCTGCTTTATCATGAAGAATATCATCTCGCGGTTCGGAGTGCCAAGCAGCATCATCACCGACAACGGACCCCAGTTCGTCTCCCAAGAGCTTAAGGATCTATGTAAGAAGTTCAATATTGCACTGCATCATTCATCTCCATATTACCCTCAAGGCAACGGTCAAGCCGAGGCCACTAATAAAACTCTTCTTAAAATCATCAAGAAAACATGCGAAGCACATAAATTTTCTGATTTGCCAGAAAGATTGGTAGAAGCTCTGTGGGCTTACCGCACCTCCGTCCGTACCCCTACGGGACAAACTCCCTATTCCCTAACCTATGGGATGGAGGGGGTGCTCGTATATGAGATCTTAATCCCTTCCCTTAGAGTGCAGCTCGATAAGGAACTTAATCTCGATGAACGTCGAGAGGCGTTGCTGGTCCAGTTGGAACTCTTAGATGAGAAGAGGATGAATGCGGCCGATCACGTTTCTGTTTATCAAAAGAGGGTTTCGCGTTATTTTCAAAAGAAGGTGATTGAACGTAAGTTTATGATGGGTGATATTGTTTTGAAACGCAAATTCATTCGGTCTGCAGGTCCTAGGTCTAAATTACAACCTAACTGGGAAGGGCCGTTTGTAATAAAAGAGGCTTATCCAGGGAATGCTTATCGTTTAATAAATGCGGAAGGTGAGGAGCTCTCTCACCCGTGGAATGGGTTGTATCTTAAGCGTTTCTTTCCTTAGAGTCTGAACCACGTGCTTTCCCGGCAGCAAGATCTTCCTTCCTATTTTCAAAAGAAGAGGTCCCGAGTAAGGCAATCACACACCACACGACGTCCCTAGTCGGGCTCCTTGTTTAAAAGACACCGTTTCTCCTTGGCCATGCTTTAGGGGAAAGTCGAAGTCCCTGTCCGCTTCATTCTTCGGCTGAATCAGGGACAAGGAGTGAATAAGGAGGCGACAACCAATCCAAACACCCTAACGAGAGGAGGTCTCAAACAGGGGTAAGTCCGTTATGACCTGACGCCACAAGCAAGAAAGGAAAAGAAAAGAAAAGGAGTGCTCTTTACGACAAAATCAAAAGTGTTATCTCAAAGGTCTACAGATTCCGAATTTCTAAAAAAACTCCAAGGAGAAAAGAAAGCTAGGCATGACAAGAGTGGCAGTACAGTTCCCCGCGGGACGTTATGAGCCCGGTCGCATGCATGCCTAGGGTGGACAAAGGTTCAATGACGGACGTAAAAAGCCCCAGCGCAACAGACCAAATCTCTAATAGGGTTGTGCGGTGAGAAAATCAAGTCCTAAAAACTCCCATATATGGCCTAAGCTTACCCCCATGATCTTTTTTTCCTTTTAGGACTGAGATTAGTACCCTGGGTATGGCATTGGTAGAAACACCGCCATGATGATTAGGTCTTGACCAGGGGTTGTCACACTATTACACGCCAATCTCGGGACTCAATCTAAAACAAGGAAGGGTTCACGTTGCTAGAGAGGCACTGGTTTTTCAAAATCCAAAAACATCAAATATTTCGAAATCCAAAAACATCAATATTTCAAAATCAAAAAAAATATCAAATATTTTCAAAATCCAAAAATAACAAATATTTTCAAAATCCAAAAAACACCAAATATTTTTGAAATCCAAAAACATCAAATATTTCAAAATCCAAAAACAACAAATATTTTCAAAAATCCAAAACAAAACAAATATATCTAAAAATCCAAAAACATTAAATATTTTCTAAAACTCCCAAAAATACCATCATGTGCATAGCATGCATTGCATTTTCATTATGTTTCCGCCTATTTAATAAAGGCTCCACCCCTTGACCGAATATCAAGAAACGGTCATTATCTAACTTGCTTCAAGGCAAGGGGTTGAGTCTAAGAACAGATCTAACTTGATTCATGTTTAAAGTGTGTGTGCAGAATGCAGAGGCAAGATTCAAAGCAAAAAGTTCACAGCTATGCAGGTTCAAGGTATGTAACGTGCCAACATCAGACCGTTACAGTCACATAACGGCCCCCTCTTCAACCGTTATTTTCCTTCAGACATGGGCCTTCTTTCTTTCACTAAACCATCACTATAACGGCCTAGCGAATACCGTTACTTTCTTATAACGGCCCAACGCCTATCCGTCATATCCTTCAGAGACAGGGTTCTATTGTTACTCTCATTCTGACGGCCTGTCGTAAGATCGTTATTTCCTTGTGGCGGCCCATTGCATATCCGTTGCTATCTCCAGAGGCTCTGACTGTCCACATCATTCCAGCCATTCAAACCATAAAACTCAAGCTCATTCAACTAAGACAATCTCATCACGTGTAAGCAAACTAAATAAAATATAATTCATGATAAATTCAAAACTCTGATTGTCAAGTACACATAACATCTTTTATAAGGAAAAAGAAATCAAGATACATTCAACTTCTTATCCGCAAGAGGGTGGATTTTTCTCAATTCTTTCACATAATCTCGGCGTGCTTCGTCGTTCTCTTCAACTTCTGCTTGCCACGAGCGCACCTTGCTGATCTCCCACATGATCAGCGCGTTCCGGACTGCTCGTTCATCTTCCTCGGTCCCCATCTTCCTAGGTAGAAGGGGAGGGTAGTGTGATAGTGCAGAAACGCCGGTTCGAGGTAGTCCG